>CM047002.1:61358809-62783240 GCA_025698465.1 Gossypium longicalyx | reverse complement strand
GGTAGAATTTCTTGAATCCTTCCTTATGTTATACGGTACAAAAAAGGTAAGGAAAATATTGTAGCCCATACACTATCTTGTCGATATACCCTGTTAAATCATTTGGGTTCATTTGCTTGGGTTTGCATTTTTGAAAGATTTGTATAACTACGATGCTGATTTTGGAGATGTATATAAATTGTGTGAACATGCTCATTGTTGATAAGTTTTTCAGGTTTGATGACTTCCTTTTTAGAGAAGGTAAGCTCAGTATTCCACAAAGCTCCGTCGCGAGTTGCTAGTACTCGAGGCACATGGTGGTGGTCTCATGGGTCATTTGGCATTGCAAAGACCTTGGCCATGCTGCAAGAACACTTCTTTTGGCCACTGGATGAAGCGGGATATCGAGAAAATATGTTGCGATGCTTGGTTTGTAAGAAGGCAAAATCAAAGGTTAACCCACATGGGCTGTACATGCCTTTGCCTATTCAGAAGAGCCTTGAGGTTGATCTTTCAATGGATTTTATCCTCTGATCTACCTGAACTCGAACCTGGAAAAGATTCCATTTTTGTTGTAGTAGATCAATTTTCAAAATGTCATATTTTATTGCTTGTTCAGCCCGATGATCTTTATTAATATTGCTAACCTTTTCTTTAAAGAAGTTGTTAGGTTGCATGGGATTAGAAGACAATAGTGTCCGAATAGTGATGCAAAATTTCTTAGCCATTTTAGGAGGACACTTTGGAGCAAGCTAGGCACGAAGCTCTTATTCTCCACGACATGTCATCCTCAAGCGGATGGACAAATCGAGGTGGTGAACCATGTAATATCCACTCTTCTACGGGCCATCGTCACTTAAAATCTCAAATCGTGGGAGGATTGCTGCCTCATATATAGGATTTGCTTATAACCGAGGCAGTTCACTGCACTACTGAAATTCTCTCCATTTGAAATAGTTTCACGATTTTAATCCTTTATCTCCTCTTGATTTAATTCCATTACCTAACGATCAAATTGTTAATGTAGATGCACAGGGAAAGCGGACTATGTGAAACAATTGCATCAAAAAGGTCAAAGCTAATATCGAGGCTAGGGCGGAGCAATATGTGCGCAAGGCCAACAAAGGGCAAAAACAAGTCATATTTGAACCCGGAGATTGGGTGTGGGTTCATATCACGAAAGAAAGATTTCCGGCCAGTGAAAGTTAAAGTTGTTGCCCGAGAGGAGATGGGTAGATTTCAAGTTTTGGAATGAACAAATGATAATTCTTATAAACTTGATCTCCCGGTGAAGTACAATGTAAGTGCTACCTTTAATGTGGCTGATCTTTCTTTTATGATATAGGTGGCGATTTGGGGGCAAATCGCTTGAAGAAGGGGATGATACGACCACACCTTCAGAAGCTGCCGGTTGCCAATATAGATCCCTTGAGTTACTGTAGGACCAATTACCGAGCTCGAGCAAAGAGATTCAAAAGAGCGCAACAACAAAGCGCATTAGTTGATAGAGTTTGGGGTGAAGCCGTTGCTAGACTTATCAGCTTTTGGACCAGCAAGTGAAGCGACCCATGCATTCTTCTTCAAGCTCATATCAGCTCAAATCAGCTCAAATCAACTCAACTTCAACATAACTTAGCTCAACGAGCTCTTTTCAGCTCATTTCATTATTGAGTTTATTATCTTTGGAATAAATCATTTTAAGTTGCTGTTAGTTAAATTAGTTATTTAGTTTTAATAATTAATTTGTCATAATCTGGACATGTTTTAATTATTTTCTAAATTAAGTGCTTCATTAAAAGGACCAATTAAATATGTCTTAACTATTACAAAGATTAATTATGTCGACCTAATTTATGGTGCAGGATTTATTTGTTTTATGTTGCTTAGAATTAATGTGTCTAAAGGGATTTAATTTGCTGCTTTAATTGTTGTAGGTACATTACCCTTGGGCGGCATAGGTGCATGAATGATTTAAAGATGGTGTGCTGATCATTTGGTGTTCCCTAAGTGACCATTCGGCCAACCCATGCAGCAACTCTTCAAGTAGATCGTTTGGCTACCCAAGACAAGTTAAGGCTGTTCCACACCCACCCGATTATTCCTTTCACACCAAGGGCTGTTTGGTTTTGTTTGTTCACACATGTGTGGCTGTTCAAATTAGTTTGTTCACATTCTAAGGCTATTGAAGTGCTCTAGACAGCTCCTTAATCACATGTACATTCGGATGAACCAAGCAGTGACATTAAATTAAATTCAAGCATTTGGCTGAACCTATTGATTGCATTTTAGCTCCCAAACAATCCATTCCGTTTTCCTATTAAATCAAGGCATCTAAAAGTTGCCCCTTAACATTCTCCATGGAAAAGAAACTTCAAAGGAAGCTTCATCGAAATTCTGGAATTTTCAACTAACCATTTAGCTACGTCAGAGCCTATTCGGCTATCCCTTGTATTCACTATAAATTTGGCTTATGTTACTTTGTAAGGACTTTTGGCAAATTTTATAAAAACTAATTTTTGTTCTGGTAAGAACTTCTTCTCTAAGTCTCGTTTAAGATTTTAGTTGGCTTATCTACCTAGTAGTGGCGTCAACCTCTTTCTTTCTGAAACAAGACTTATCACTAGTTTTAGTGTGGCGTTCAAAACCCTTATACGAGGTTCCTATCTTGTTAGATAGTGGGTCGAGGTTTCCCACTACCATACCAAACCGAACTAAAGAGAGCCTATAAACAACGGGTTGATACCAAATCGGTATTGGTTCTTATTTGCCCTTCTTTTGTTCGACACATTTCTTCATTTTCCAAATTGTACCTAAACCGGTCATTCCGTTAATACCATTCCATAATACCATTTCATTCTTACCTTTCATACCATTACTTCCATTTCCTCAACTTCCCTTAACTCAATCCGAATTAACCTTCCCTTCTATTTACGTGAAGCTTTCCTAGTGAGCGATCGGCAATCTACAAACGACTCAACTCAAGTCGAAGCGAGCTCGTATCACAATGTTTGGAGGACATACATTCATGTACATGGAAGGTTAATGCATATTGAAAGGTGCATCTCCTTTAGGCGGTACACATGCATGAATGGAGGGTAATTAATGCAAGTGCATGTCTGGCTGAGTTCAAGCTCCTTCCAAGTTCCATGTACAATCGATGCATGTAGGAGGACCCTTGGAGTTTTCTAAGCACCTATTCGACCAGAGACACCCTTGAGAGTTTCATGCATCCCATGGCCGAACCTAGAAAATCCCATTGGCTTCCAAAGCTTGCTCATACATGAAGCGCCCACTCACCTCCCATTCGGCCGAACATGGACAAGGATACCATTGGTCATTTTCTAGAAAGTTTCATGTCTTAATTAGGTACATTACTTAATTGTTAAGTTAATGAATGGACTATTAGGCTAACATAAGAAACTAGTATAAATAGTTTGTTGATTTCATTTGTAAGGGACTTTTGCCAAATTTGTTAATGAACATTGTTCTTGTGAGGTTGCTTCCTCTCATATCTCGTACAAGTTTGAGCGACTTATCTAGCTTGTGCTAGTGGTGTCAACAAATCTTGTTTTGAACTTATCACCAATCTTGGTGTGGCGTTCACCTATCCATCTATCCATAATTTCACCTTAACAATATAGGAATCGGGGTGACACTACTTAGTGTTGAATCATTCTGACGTTGAGTTCGATTTCCATTTCCATCTTTTATATCTTTTTCTTGTTAACCAAAGCCAGAGCCTACTATCCTTCATCCATCTTTGCTACCATTAACAGAACCTATACTAAACTTACCCTTCTTGAAAACTTTCGCTATCTATTCTAAATTCTTTTACTACTATTACAAAAATCTAAAGGTCTGAGCGACTCTCTCGAACTATGATCGGGCAACTATGTGAATCGACTCATCTACAGGCGGATCACATCAACTACTTAATAAAGTAAGAACCTCGGTTATATGGGTGAGCATACCACTATTTGATAGTGATAAGTTCGGGATAATGAAGAAAACAGAGATTAGCGCCACTAGGCTTCCTAGATAAGCCAACAAAGTCCTCATCGAAATATGAGAGAAAGAAATCTCACAAATTCCATGAAAGTTTAACAAAGTTTCATTAAGTGAAAAAAATCTAACCACTTACAAATGAAATAACATATATTTATAGCCTAAATAAAAGTAGCTGAATGGACAAGCTTAGAAGCTAAGAAATTCGGCCATAAACACCTAGATAATTCTAGAAGAAAAATCATGAATATCCATGAATGTGCAGCCCTTTGATGTTCCATCATCCCCCTTGGTCGAATGAAGCTTTAATGCACCTTGAATACTTGAATGGTTAGCTTGAAAATGCATGGATCATGCATGAAACGTCCCAATGTATGTTCCTCCATAAATTTGGTCCATGAACCTTCAAAAACATGAACATTAAATAGCCCCTACTTGCATGAACGTCTCCAATACATGTACTCTCTTAAATACTAGTCCATTGAACCTCGATTCTACATACACCTCTTCATACATTGCACCAAGCCCTACATGAACTTGCATTAATTTCCTTCCATGCATGAATGTGTGCCGTCAAAAGGATTGGATCTTCTAGATACATTCATGCATGAATCTTCATCATTCATGTAACCGAATGTGCATTTGAACCCAAACATTCATGTATTTTGTGCATTCATGTATTTGACAAATACATGAACTTATAAACTTACTTGAATCTGGTCATGCATGCACCTAATTAAATGTTGTTCATTCATGTATGTGGGATGTCCAAAGAGATGTTTCTTCATGATGTGAGCACACCAGGGCATCCTCGAATGCACACCAAGAATCCATTGAGTGCCAAAAGGCCCATGACTCGAGCTCGAACCAAGCAACTCCAAGATGCTATATCAGCCTTTATGTTACGCATTTGGGATGATAACAAGGTTTATGACGTTGGAGGAGCTAAGGACAACTCCATGAAGACTCCATGCACCATTTTGCAATCTGATCTCGGCTCCTCTCCAACTCCCCATGCACCATTCAGCTCACATCAGGCTCGATTTGAGCTCGTTTGAGCTCAATTTAACTTCGTTTCAGCTCATTCCTTTTTCATTCCAATAAACTAAGTTTTAATCTAGCTTATAACTAAGTTTGCTACAGCTCATGCGAATTCCCTAGCTCAATTTAGCTCACTAAGTGTTTTTAACTATTTGAGCTAGCGAATTTATTATGATAAGTTGACTTATAATTATTGTGTCCAAATTTAGTTAGTGTCATTAAGTTATTTAGTTATTATTTTAAATTATAATTATAGGAATAGTTGTGTGTTATTTAATTATGTTATTTAATTTTGTAGGTTAGCTGAATTTAGAAGATTCATTCATGGCATTTAATGCAAGGTACATGCATAGGAAGGTTCAATGGACGGCAATCAAGAGGCACATGCATGTTCATGATGGACATTCATGTATTTGAAGATTCATGGATCAAATTAATGATGGAACATGCATTGGGCAGTTCATGCATGGATCGGTTCAATGTTTGGAGGACATACATTCATGTACATGGAAGGTTAATGCATATTGAAAGGTGCATCTCCCTTGGATGGCACACATTTATGAATGGAGGATAATTAATGCAAGTGCTTGTGCGGCTAGGTTCAAGCCTCCTTCCAAGTTCCATGTACAACCGTGCATGTGGGAGGACCCTTGGAGTTTTCTAAGCACCTATTCGGCCAAGAGATACCTCTTGGGAGTTTCATGCATCCATGGCCGAACCTAGACAATCCCATTGGCTTCCAAAGCTTCACATTCATCCAAGTGTTTATGCTCATACATGAAGCTTTGCCCAAAACACTTCCATCAGCCGAATCTAGCCATGCATGTATGAAGATCATTTATCCAAGTACATCAATGCATATTCATGAAGCTATCCACTCACCTCCCATTATTAGAACATGAACAAGGACACCATTGGACATTTTTCTAGAAAGTTTCATGTCTTAATTAGGTACATTACTTAATTGTTAAGTTCATGAATGGACTATTCGGCTAGCATAAGATATTAGTATAAATAGTTTGTTGATTTCATTGTAAAAGGACTTTTGCCAAATTTGTTAATGAACATTGTTCTTGTGAGGTTGCTTCCTCTCATATCTCGTTACAAGTTTGAATGACTTATCGGCTTGTGCTAGTGGCATCAATCGTCTTGTTTTAAACTTATCACCAATCTTGGTGTGGCGTTCACCTATCCATCTATCCATATTTTTCACCTTAACAATATAGGAATCGGGTGACACTTCTTAGTGTTGAATCATTCTGACATTGAGTTCGTTTTCCATTTCCATTTTTAAATTTTTTCTTGTTAACTTAAACCGAGCCTTCTATCCTTCATCCATCTTTGCTACCCTTAATCGAACCTATACTAAACTTACCTTCTTGAAACCTTCCGCTTATCCTATTCTAATTCTTTTACTATTATTACTAAAATCAGAGGCACGAGCGACTCTCTTGAACTACGATTGGGCAACTACGTGAATTTGACTCATCTACACAGGCTGAATCACATCATTTGGTATCGAGCTTGTAAATCGAGAGCGTGGAGACATTCGTATCAAGATCAAACTAGGTTCGTTGTGAAAAAATTCAAAAAAAAATTCAAAAAAATTTAAGTTGTGTTTTTAGTTTTATCATTTTAAAGTGATATATTGAAAGTTGTAAAAAAAAAAAAAAAAAAAGATCACGAAATTATAAAAAAAAAAGTGAAGTGAACAAGTTCTTTCTATTATTTTGTTTGATCAACAAGCTGTTTCTTTTCATCAACTTTGTACCCCCATTTCCAAAAGCGCCACACTGAACCAAAGAAAAAAAAATTTCTTTTAGCCTACCCATAACCTATACATCTTATCCCTTGTAACCCATTTTGAAGCCAGCCCCAAGGCACCTAGGCGAGTCAAAAGAAATAAAATACGAGGTTCACGAGAGTAAGCTTAGTGGTAAAGGCTAGAGTGAGTGAGAACATTCGAGTGGAGGTAAAAGCCAAGCGAGTGTAAACACGGCGGGAGTGACACCTTGTCCTTCTTCTTTCCAAGCGAAATTGTGAGGTTTGTGGTGAGGTACTTAATTTTTATTTTGCTTTGTGATCTAACATTTTCTTTTCAACAACAAAAATCATGTCACGTGAAGAGTTCACGAATCGAATCTGATACTTGGTACAAGAAATCACGAAAAATGATGGGGTCCAACACTAAGAACATACCACGAGAGATTAAATCATTTGGAAAAACAAGATCAAAGTGATAGAGTTTCTTGAGTCGAAAAATGGAGACAAGAACCCCACGGAGATATACCTCGACTACTACTTGAGAAAAAGTTCCTATCATGATTCCTTTTAGCCATCTACTTTGAGACAAAGAGATTCATACTATGACTCATATTCATCAGCGAATTCAAAGTGACTTGATTGAAAGTCCTTTTCATCAAGAAATTTGAGAAGGCGAGAAGCCGATTACGATTTTGATTTGTTCCAAGATGGCGTTAGGGAGAAAGACATACTCTGCTAGATTGTCAACGAAATCTTACTCGAGTATTCTTTCACGAAGTTTTGATTGTGAATCATATGCAAATAGTTCTTCATCTTTTGAACAAAATTTGTATTCTCATTGTTCTTTTGTACATTCTTATAAAGAGAAAACAAAGAAAAGAAAAGAAAAAGCAAAAGAACAAAAGAAAACGAAATAAAAAGAAAAGAGAGGCAAAAGGCAAGTAAGAGAAAATGGCGAATCTTGAGAGAACTTAAAAAGCATTTGAAAAAGTCTTTGAAAAGCAAAAAGAAAATGAAAAGAAATTGAAACAGAAAGAGCGAGTGATTCGGAAGAAAAAGAATCGAGTGAGAAAACAAGTAAGCAAGTGAGGATTATTTCTACTAACCCACATGTTCGATCTTCTTGTGATTTAACTTTTTAGGTTTTTAGAAGTTTGTGCAACCAATTCCATCTACATTACCTTCCAAGCGAGAGGTGTTTTAGGTTGTTTGAAAAGGTAAGTTCGCGAATGACAACTACCCACTTGCGGTCGAAGGTAAGGAAGGTAAGGATTCTTTGTTTATCGAATAAAAGTCACGTGATTTGGCTAATTTTTGTTCACTTACTATTGTTAACGATTTTGTTTCAAAAGGTGCCATATCAGACTTTTCTTATGATGATTACTACATTGGCAAATTTGTTGACAACATTGGATTAGTTTTCTCTAAGCGAATTTTGAATGTGTTTGATCAAAGTCTGTCACTTAAAAATTCTGATGTGTTTGACCATGCAAACTTTTGAATTCATGTGTTAAATCTTTATGTTTAAATATGCTGCTCAATTGATTTGTGATAAATCACTTTGTTTGAAAAGTTGTATGTTCTTTAAAAATTTTTGCTCGGCATCCATGTTAAAAGATCTTCACATGATATGTGCAATTGTGTTCTTCATGAACAATCTTTGAGTTTTTGTGCAAAATTTCCATGTAATGATTTGCATTCCCGATTGATACTCTTGAAGCATGAACCTTTGCATATTGGTATGCTCGGTTTTGTGAATTCAACATGTGTGTTTAAACTAGTGAAATATAATTCGTGTGGTGAGTTGATTATATCTTCTTCTAATATGTTGCTTGTTGGAATTCCTAATCAAGTTCGTGTGTTTAAGACTGGTATTTGCTACATGAATTCATTTTATGGAAACATTAAGCACTTGGCAATATTTGCATTCAAATTATGTTTTCTTGATGTTCGAACTTTTGATAAGAAGGTGAAATTCAATGATTTGGGTTTCAATTTTGATTAGTTTACTAATCACCTTGCTTGGCCACATCTGGAATTTTCATTTCATTTCGAGAAAGGTAAGACCAACCTATGTTTTGGAATTGAATCAAATTTCCATGGTAACTTTCTTTTTCCATTTAAGTACATAGTTTTCATTAATACTAACTATTCTAATTTACGTGAATTCCACCCTCGAGAGAGCAAGACATGTCATGGCGCGTGACCACCTATTCAAATTTATCGAGTAATAGGTTTGTCTTCGTTATCTATCCAAAGAGAAGATTCATTTTGGCCAGAAAGGTAAACCCAATCCTCAATTGTCTTCTCTTCATATTAAGTCAAGGTTAGTCATCTGAAAATTTTGAATATCTTTGCTCAATTCGGTTGAAGTTGAAAATTCCATTGATTTGTTGTTTGGAAATTATTTATACTTTGATGTGATGGATTTTTCCTTTTGGCATTGTAATAATGTGATTATTATGCTGGAATTTAGAGACACCCCTCATGTTGTTCAAAAACAAAAGAAAGAGTTAGCATACCTTTGGCCATGGCATACCTTGCATGAACAAGACAAGGGACCAAATGAGTTGCTATATTTGGTTAAAGAAATTAAAATGTTTTGGATGAGGAATAATGTGTTTAAGTGCCTGCCATCATTTACAACCAATTATCCCTTGATCCAACTTAGTTTTCATGTTTGCAATGATGGTCTAATGAAACTCTTTGATAAATTTATGTATGCTTGCTTTGTCAATTGAGGTTTTGGCATATGTTCGATTGAATGAATTTTTAATGAACTATCGAACACATTTGAATTTGACTCCTTTGAGTTTCTTTTTCTGTTTGTGGTAAAATTTTCCTCGATCAAATGGGATGGAAGATGTCACACAAACACAGAAAAATTCTTACCATAGCGGTAAAAAAAACTCAAAGGAGTAAAATTCAAATGTGTTCGATAGTTCATTAAAAATTCATTCAATTGAACATATGCCAAAAATCTCAATTGGACAAAGCAAGCATAAATAAATTTATCAAAGAGTTTAGTTAGACCATCGTTACAAACATGAAAAAAACTAAGTTGGATCGAGGATAATTGGTTGTAAATGATGGCGACACTTAAACACATTATTCCTCATCCAAAACATTTTAATTTCTTTAACTGAATATAGCAACTCATTTGGTCCTTTGTCTTGTTCAAGCAAGGTATGCCATGGCCAAAGGTATGCTAATCCTTTCTTTAGTTTTTGAACAACATGAGGGTGTCTCCAAATTCCAACATAATAACCACATCATTACAATGCCGAGAAAGGAAAAATCCATCACATCAAAGTATAAATAATTTCCAAACAACAAATCAATGGAATTTTCAACTTCAATCGAATTGAGCAAAGATAATTTAAAAATTTTGGATGACTTACCTTGGCGAATATGAAGAAGACAATTGAGGATTGGGTTTACCTTTCTCGGTCAAAATGAATCTTCTCTCTTTGGATAGATAACATAAGACAAACCTATTACTCAGATAAATTTGAATAGAGTGGTGACGCACCATAACATGTCTTGCTCCTCGAGGGTTGAATTCACAAAAATGAGAATGGTTAGTATTAACAAAAATTATGGACTTAAATGGAAAAGGAAAGTTACCATGGAAATTTGATTCAATTTCAAAAACATAGGTTGGTCTTACCTTCTCAAAATGAAACGAAAATTCGGATGTGGGCAAGCAAGGTGATTAGTAAGCGAATCAAAATTGAATCCCAAATCATTGAATTTCACCTTCTTATCAAAAGTTTGAACTTCAAGCAAACATAATTTGAATGCAAATGATGCAAAGTGCTTAATGTTCCCATAAAATGAATTCATGTAGCAAATACTGAGGCTTGAACACACGAACTTGATTAGGAATTCTAGCAAGCAACATATTAGAAGAAGATATAATCAACTCACCACACGAATTATATTTCACTAGTTTAAACACACATGTTGAATTGACAAAACCGAGCATACCAATATGCAAAGGTTCATGCTTCAAGAGTGATGTGAGCACACAGGGCATCCTCGAATGCACACCAAGGATCCATTGAGCTGCCAAAGGCCCCATGACTCGAGCTCAAACCAAGCAACTTCTTCAAGATGCTATATCGGCCTTTGTGATGCGCATTTGGGATGATAACCAGCTCCATAACGTTGGAGGATCTAAGAACAACTCCTTGATGAATCCATGCACTATTTTGCAATCCGATCTCAGCTGCTCTCCAGCTCCCCCATGCGCCATTCAGCTCACATCAGCTCACTTGAGCTCGAACTTAGCTTCGATTCAGCTCATTCCTTTTTCATTTCAATAAATTAAGTTTTAATCTAGCTTATAACTAAGTTTATTACAGCTCATACCAAATTCCCTAGCTCAATTTAGCTCACTAGGTGTTTTTGACTATTTGAGCTAGCCAATTTATTATAGGTTGACTTATAATTATTGTGTCCAAATTTAGTTAGTGTTATTAAGTTATTTAGTTATTATTTTAATTTATAATTATATGAATAGTTGTGTGTTATTTAATTTTGTTATTTAATTTTGTAGGTTAGCCAGAATTTGGAGCAGGAAGATTCATGCATGGTTCGGTTCAATGTTTGGAGGACATACATTCATGTACATGGAAGGTTAATGCATATTGAAAGGTGCATCTCCTTGGGCGACACACATGCATGAATGGAGGGTAATTAATGCAAGTGCATGTGCGGCTGAGTTCAAGCCCCTCTTCCAAGTTCCATGTACAGCCGATGCATGTGGGAGGACCCTTTGAGTTTCCTAAGCACCTATTCGGCCAAGAGACACCCTTTGGGAGTTTCATGCATCCATGGCCGAACCTAGACAATCCCCTTGGCTTCCAAAGCTTGCTCATACATGAAGCTGCCCATTCACCTCCCATTCGGCCGAACATGGACAAGGACACCATTGGTCATTTTTCTAGAAGGTTCATGTCTTAATTAGGCTCATTACTTAATTGTTAAGTTCATGAATGGACTATTCGGCTAGCATAAGATATTAGTATAAATAGTTTGTTGATTTCATTGTAAAGGGACTTTTGCCAAATTTGTTAATGAACATTTGTTCTTGTGAGGTTGCTTCCTCTCATATCTCGTACAAGTTTCGAAGACTTATCTAGTTTGTGCTAGTGGCGTCTATCGATCTTGTTGAACTTATCACCATTCTTGGTGTGGCGTTCACCTATCCTTCTATCCATCTTTTCACCTTAACAATATAGGAATCGAGGTGACACTTTTTAGTGTTGAATCATTCTGACGTTGAGTTCATTTTCCATTCCCCATCTTTCAACTTTCCTTCTTGGTAACCCAACCGAGCCATTTATCCATCACCCATCTTACGCTACACATAAGAACCTATTATTAAACTTACCCTTCTTGAAACCTTCCGCTTATCCTATTCCATTATTTTACTTTTATTATTAAAATCGAGGTGCGAGCGACTCTCTCGAACTACGATCGAGCAACTACGTGGTCGACTCATCTACGGTAGGATCACATCGATTCACATGGCGATAAAGGTTGAAAAGAAATTGAAGCAAAAAGTGTCAACCGGACCTATCAACGTCTTCCACCAACAAATGGACTCAAGGGACGAGCAAAGCTCCTATTCGGTCTAAGGAACCATCAGTTTGCTACTAAGCCCAATCAACAAGCGGTGACTACGGTAGAGGTAGAAATGAGCCCATTCCTAATAGAACTCATGACATTAAGTGTTTTAAGTGTCAAGGCCAAGGCCACATTGCTAGCCAATGCCCTAACAGTCAAGTGATGGTGGTGTGGCCAAATGGTGAGATTAGTGCGAAGATGAACAAGAGAACGAACACGAAGTGTCTTGAAAGAAGATGATGAAATTGAGATACCCGATCGAGGAGAGATACTCGTTGTAAAGCGAAGTTTGAATATTCAAGGTGTCAAGGAAGAACAACAATGGGAAAATATTTTTCACACTCATTTGTCACGTTCAAGGCAAGGTGTGCGACTTGATAATTGATGGAGTAGTTGCACCAATGTCGCGAGTACCATTCTTGTTGAATGACTTGGTTTGTACGATGAAGCATCAGAACCCTTATAAGTTGCGATTGCTAAGCAGCGGAGGAGAACTTAAAGTTACAAAGCAAGCAAAAGTGGCATTTTCCATAGGAAAATATAAAGATGAGTGATATGCAATGTTGTGCGGATGCATGCGAGGCACCTTCTATTGGGTCATCCTTGGCGATTCGGCCGTCGGGTAGTCCATGATGGCTACACAAATGGTTATTCATTCAAGCATCTTAGAAGGAATGTCACATTAGCCCCTCTCACACCAAAGCAAGTGAATGAAGATCAAATTAAATTGAGGCAATCCATTGAAAGAGAAAAGAAAAAGAGCAAAATAAAAAGAATGAAAAGAAAAAGAGTGGGAAAAGTGAGAAAAGTGAGTTAAAGACATGAGTGGAAAAAGAAAAAGAAAATGAGAGTGAGAATGAGAATGAGAATGAAAAAATGAGTGTTTTTGCAAGAAAGCGAGAGATTCGAAAGTTATTGTTGGCAAAGCAACCCATTCTTATCCTTATGTACAAAGAGTAATCGTTGAAACTAACAAGATAGAAAAATCATTGCCTTCCCTATTGTTTCTTTGTTGCGAGAATTCGGAGGCGTGTTCCCAGAAAGAAGTGTCGAAGGCCTATTGGAGTAACCAGAAAACAAAGGCTGCAAAAGCAAGTGGGGAGTTAATGGAAAATGACTATATTCGCAAAGCTTAAGTCCGTGTGCAGATCTTTGGTGTTGCTAGTGCCTAAAAGGGCGGTTCATGGAGAATGTGTGTAGGCGTCGCGCCATCAACAAAATAACCATTAAATATTGACACCTATTCCCCTCCTTAATGACATGCTTGAACTTAACGAAGCCCAAATCTTTTCAAAGATAGATCTAAAGAGCGGCTACCATCAAATCCGAATGCGGGAGGGTGATGAGTGGAAAACTACATTCAAGATGAAATACGGTTTATGCGAATGGTTGGTAATGCCATTCGGCCCCTTACAAATGCCTCTAGTACTTTTATGCGTTTGATGAATCATGTTTTGCGAGCGTTTATTGGAAAATTTTGTGTTGTGTATTTTGACGATATTTTGATCTATAGTTAATCATTGGAAGAACATGTTCAGCATCTGCGTGCGGTGTTTGAAGTACTACAAAAAGAGGTACTTTATGCCAACTTAAAGAAATGTTCATTTTGTACTAACGTGGTTATATTTTTAGGTTTCGTGGTAAGTGCTCATGGCTTGCAAGTTGATAAAGAAAAAGTCAATGCAACCAACGAGTGGCTGCGACCAATAGACATCAGCCAAGTAAAGAGTTTTCACGGGTTGGCAAGCTTTTATCGAAGGTTTGTGCCTAATTTTAGCTCTTTAGCTGCCCCATATGAGTATAATTAAGAAAAAACTCACTCTTTGTTTGGGTGATGACCAAGAAAATGCCTTTGTCAAAATTAAGGAATGTCTTACTAATGCCCGTTACTATCATTACGATTTTAACAAGACATTGAGATTGAATGTGATGCTTTAGGAATCGACATTGGAGCTGTTTTAATGCAAGATGGATGGCCCGTGGTGTACTTTAGTGAAAAACTAAGCGGGGCCACATTGAACTATCAACGTATGACAAGGAGTTATATGTGTTGATCAGAGCCTTAGAAACATGGCAACACTATCTATGGCCAAAGGAATTTGTAATCCACTCGGACCATGAGGCTTTAAAACACCTCGAGGGTCAAGCGAAGCTCAATAAAAGATATGCGAAGTGGGTAAAATACTTGGAGTCATTTTTAAATGCGTGATAAAGTATAAGAAAGGCAAGGAAAATGTTGTTGCCGATGCCCTATCATGAAGGTATGCACTTGTCAATTTAATGGACTCTAAGTTGCTTGGTTTTGAATTCATGAAAGATTTGTATCAAGCGATGCTGATTTTGGTGAAATCTATAAGAGTTGTTTGCATGGTGCAATTGACAAGTATTTTTAGCATGAAGGCTACCTTTTCACGAAGGTAAGATGTGTATACCTCAAGGTTACGTCCAGGAGATGCTTGTCAATGAAGCCCATAGTGGTGGACTTATGGCTCATTTTGGAGTCGCGAAAACTTTAGCAATATTGCATGAACACTTCTATTGGCCTAAAATGAAGCGTGATGTCATGAGGAAATCGAATGATGCATCATCTGTAAGAAAGCAAAATCATGCATCAAGCCCTATGGTTTGTACACCAGTTGCCTATACGGATGCACCATGGGTCAATATTTGATGGACTTCGTTCTAGGCCTTCCTAGAACCAAAAGAGGGAAGGACGCAATATTTGTTGTTGTGGATCATTTTTCGAAAATGGCACATTTCATTCCTTGTAATAAAACTGATGATGCTACTAACGTTGCTAATTTGTTTTTAAGGAAGTTGTCGATTACCGAATTCCTCGTACCATCATCTCTGATTGTGACACAAAGTTCCTAAGTCATTTTTAGAGAACGTTGTGGGGTAAGTTAGGAACAAAGTTGTTGTTTTTGACGACATGCCACCCTCAAACGGATGGCCAAACTAAAGTGGTTAATCGAGTACTATCAACCTTGTTTGAGCCATTCTATAGAAGAATTTGAAGTTGTGGGAGGAGTGTTTACCTCACGTGGAGTTAAGCCTACAATCGGACTGTTCATTCAGCCACAAAACATTCTCCTTTTGAGGTAGTATATATGGTTTTAACCTATTACTCCCCTTGATTTGGTTCCTATGCTGCTAATGACCTAGTGCATGTAGATGGCAAAAAGAAGGTCGATTTTGTTAAATAGCTTCATAAGAATGTCAAAGACAATATCAAAAAAGAATCGAACAATATGTTAGAGAAGCGAACAAGGGGCGCAAATGAGTCGTATTCGAGCCTAGTGTGCAGGTTTGGATCCACATGCACAAAGAAAGATTTTCAGAGCAAAGGAAATCAAAACTTCTACCAAGGGTGACGGGCCATTCCAAGTAGTGGAGCGAATCAGCGATAATGCCTACAAACTCGATTTACCCGGTGATTATGGTGTGAGTGCTAGCTTTAATGTCGCTGACCTTTCTCCCTTTCATGTAGGTGACGATTCAAGGATGAATAGCCTTGAAGAGGGGGAGGATGATGCGAGCTCGCCCATGAAGACCATGGAATTGCCATCGGGGCCAATCACTCGAGCTGTGCCAAGAGGTTCCAAGAAGGCTGTAGCAAGTTACATTGCTCAAGTTTGGATGGAAGGCATGGCGAACATCAAGAGTCTAGCTCGAGTAGCTCGTTGTGCAATGTGTTACAAGCTAACTTAGCTTGTGCTAGCTCAAGGAGCTCAATTCGACATTAGCTAGCTCATTGAGCTAAATGTCTATTTATTTATTTGATGCATTTATGTGGCTAGAATAAATTAATTAGTTGTGTTAGTTAATTAGTTAAATTTATAATTAATTAATTTAATGTGTCTTAAATCTGGACATTTTTAATTTATATTACATTATTAAATATGTCTTATATTAATACATAGCTTAAATGTGTCTAGTTTAGGACATCAATTTAATGTGTCTAGCTTAGGGACAAATTTAATTGTTGCTGCTAATTAAATTTGCCTTAGCCAAATTTATGATGTCCTAACTCATTTAATTTGCTGCCAATTAATTTGTCTAGGAGCATGCATGGGACGGCATGGGAATGTGCAGCCACAAATGCACCCCTTCATGGGAATGTGCAGCCATCAAATGCACCCCTTCATGGACATTAAGAGCCAAAGCAAGCATGCATTAAAGGAGCAGCATGCGTGGGACAGCATTTAAGGGGCTGCCGAATTCTTTTCCTAAGCAATGGGTGGCACAATGAATGAGGACTTTGTGAACAGCAAGCATTTAAGGAATGGTTGGACTTTTCATGCATGAACACTTTAATAAAGCTAGTTGGATGGATGCCTTAATGAAGCTGCTGGAGCAATAAAGAAGGCTTGCTGCCCGAATTAAATTTGCTGCTATTTTCGGCACTAAAGACAAGTGATGGTTGCTCTTTTCAAGGTTGGCCGACTATGTTCTCCAAGGAGCATATTGGAGCGTTCACACTTAAGGCTTTTCAGTTGCTAGAGTGCCTTGGCCGAACATAGACATTTCCATTAAAGAGGTCAGCCAAATCATCTCTTCTAGAGACCATGATGTGATTCGGCCCGGGTAGATGAGTCGAATTCATGTAGTTGCCCGATCGTAATTCGAGAGAGTCGTTCGTGCCTCGAATTTTTGTAATAGTAGTAAAAGAATTAGAATAGGATAGCGGAAGGTTTCAAGAAGGGTAAGTTTAGTATAGGTTCGGTTAAGGGTAGCAAAGATGGATGAAGGATAGAAGGCTCAGTTTGGGTTAACAAGAAAAAAATTTAAAAGATGGAAATGGAAAAAGCGAACTCAACGTCGGGAATGATTCAACATTAAGAAGTGTCACCCCAATTCCTATATTGTTAAGGTGAAAAATATGGATAGATGGATAGGTGAGCATACACACAAGATTGGTGATAAGTTCAAAACAAGACAGTAGCGCCACTAGCACAAGCCGGATAAGTCGTTCGAAACTTGTACAAGATATGAGAGGAAGCAACCTCACAAGAACAATGTTCATTAACAAATTTGGCAAAAGTCCCTTACAAATGAAAGAAAAAAATATTTATAGGCACATAGATGACCATTCAAATTCAGCATCTAGGTGTTCACACAATAATAAAAACGTTCACACTAATGTATTAAAATAGTTCATAAATTCGGCAGATTCATGCACTAGCTGAATGGATACTTTCTTCCCCCTTGGTTTGTGCATGAATGCTTAGTCATAAAGAAAGGCTTCAAGTGACTTGTATATGCACCAAAGGTTGCATTCATCTCCTTGGGACGTTCATGCACTTGTATGGAACATGTATCTTCATAATTAAACACTTTAATGGCATGTAGGTTCATAAATGGCAGCATGAACCTAGTAAATTCGTTCTCCCCTTTGTGCATGCACTTAATTCAATCAATGTGTTGAATTATTGAGTTAATTCCTTCCCTTGGACGTTCTTGAACCCATCCATGCATGTGTAATAGCCTATAGGTCAATTCAAAGTGTGAACATGTTCAAGGAGCTCTATGGTCAACATAGAATTAGTTGGCAGCTACTTCTTGGCCGAATAAGTGCCTTGGAAAGTTAGGAGACAGCCACCATACATGCACTTAAGCCATTCATGCATTCTATCATCCCATGCATTTGATCCATTCATGGACTAGCCTTTAATGTCCATACATGCATTCGACACATGCATGAATTTGTAGAAACATTACATCTAGCCGTACATGCACTAGCATTTAATACTTCTTCATTCATGAGTGTGGAATGCCCAAAGAGATGTTTCTTCATCCATACATTGTGCCGTCCTTGATCATTGAATCTACAAAAAATAAAATCAAATTATGAGACATCATGTGAACACATTAATGTCATGCATTAAATCGGCTAAAATGTGAACATAATTAAAATATGTAATGAGCGTGACATATTAAAACAAATATTAATATAAGTCAAATTTGATGCTTAAATAATTATGCTCAGATTTTATTTAATGCATTAAAGTCTAAAATCGGTTTTGAGCTGAAATGAGCTAAGCTTTAGCCTTTAAGCTGAAGTTGAGCCAAGATTAAACTCCTAAGCTGAAGTAGAGCGAAGATTTAACTCGTGAGCTGAATATGAGCTAGAAGTGAGCTCGGTTTAGCTTAGGCAAGTTGGATTGAGCTCGAATAAGCTAGATTTGAGCTGGGCGGAGCTCGTGGAGCTAGAAACGAGCTGGGATCAGCTTGCCAACATGTCAATGCTCAAACTTGAGCGGACTTGTTCGATGAAGTTCACGGGGCGTGCTCGTATCAGACCAACCATTGAAATTTTTATGATAAGAATATTCTGGAAAGGATCAAGAAGCTTCATGGGAGTTTCCTTCTTGCTTAGCCTTTAAGTTGCCGTCCCCTTGAATGCCCATATGGCTATTCGGCTAGCTATGACTTAGTCTATAAATATGTAATGCATTTTACTTTGTAGAGGCTAATGAACAATTTATGAATTTTATCAACTTTGTGAGTTTGTTTTCAACTCTCAATATTCTCCAAAGACTAGTTTGACTTATCAAGAATCCTTGTGGCATCATTCTATCTTTGTTTCCAAACTTATCACTTTGATTCCCAAAGTGTGGAGTTCTAAGTTATACCGAGGTTCCTATCATTTTTGATAGCAGGTCAAGGTCTCCATAAACTATCCTATATCATCTTTCATTTTACGACTTAAGTGTCACATAAGTAGCAGGTTAGCACACCAATGTTGTGTTAGTTCTTATTTTGGCCCTTAGCAAATTCCATCCCAACATCTATGAAACTAACCATTATCCTACTAAGAACCATTTTGTACCTAGTTCTTTCCTTCTAAACAAACATTTCTTGAACGACCCTTAGCTTACTCGATTTACGATCGGGCAAACATTACGACTCAAATCTCAACTGAGGTGAATGCATATCAAGTTAGTATCAGAGCTAGTTAAAATCGAGGTTAAGTACAGATATTTGTAACGCTAAAATCGTATCTCAAAAAAAAAGTCCCTTCGTGAAATTCAAGTATTGCATTGAAATATCCTTTTTGTAGTTAAAAAATTCAAAGTTATAAAAAAATAAAAAAATGAAAAAAAAAGTGTTTGGAAGTTGTTTTTAAATTCTCTCAGGTGATTCCGATCCTCAAAGTTTTATGCTACTTTAGTACACAGCAACGCCACACTAAACCAGTATCTTTATTTTCTTTAGCCTACCTTTAACCTACATTGTTCCTCACCTAACCACATCAATTTTGTAAACTGACCCAAAGGTTTTCTTTGATTTGTCTACATAGTTTACGGAGAATTTTGAGAGACGAAAATAGAGTGGTAAAAGGCAAGAGAGTGGTGAGACCATCCAAGAGGGATAAAAGCCAAAAAAATTGAGTGATTTCTTTCTTTTTGAGTGATGTGTTAGTTCTTTTGTGGTGTGATTAAACTTTCATGTCTAGAAGTCCCGAAAGATGTCAAATGGATGGAGTTGGTCCACGGCCAGTTAGGAATGTTGCTCAAGGTGGCGGTGTCCCTGATTTGGGCAAACAAGCTATGATCCTAGAATTTCAGTGTATGCTTCAAGAGACGATAGAACCAATGCAAGAGCAATTGGATCACTTAAATGAGGAGGTACAACATGTAATGGAGCCACAAAACCAATGGCGAGCGCGTAATGTCGTCCTAGACAAGAGCAAGATGATTTATACGAGCCTAGTGAGCCCAAAAGTGATCATTCATCTGTTCAAAGTGTCAGGCAACAAGAACATCGAAACCGTGGACAACGAGGCCGAGATTGTCTTGATGATAATCTCAAAAACATTAAGATGTCAATTCCATCGTTTCAAGGAAAAAATTGACCCAGAGCGTACCTAGAGTGGGAAAAGAAAGTCGAACTCGTCTTGAGTGTCACAACTACTTGGAGATTAAAAGGTTAAACTTACAGCTATCGAGTTTTGGATTACGCCTAGTATGGTGGGATCGACTCTTGACTAGCCACGAGAGAAATGGTGAAAGGCCTATCTCTACTTGGGCCAAAATGAAGGCTGTCATGCGAAAAAACTTTGTGCCCTCCTACTATCACTTGGGAGTTGTATCAGCGGCTGTAAAATCTCACTCAAGGCAACCAAGCGTCAAAGATTATTATAAGGAGCTGGAGATCGCTATGATAAGAGCCGACATGGAGGAAGATCGAGAAGCAATGATGGCAAGGTTTTTAGCCGATTTGAATCGAGATATAGCTCATGTGGTAGAACTTCAACACTACGTTGAAGTAATGGATATAGTTCACATGGTGATAAAGGTTGAAAAGCAATTGAAGCAAAAAGTGTCAACCGGACCTATCCAACGTCTTCCACCAACAAATGGACTCAAGGGACGAGCAAAGCTCCTATTCGGTCTAAGGAACCATCCATTCTTTGCTAAGCCCAATCAACAAAGCGGTGACTCGGTAAGGGTAAAAATGAGCCCATTCCTAATAGAACTCGTGACATTAAGTGTTTTAAGTGTCAAGGCCAAGGCCACATTGCTAGCCAATGCCCTAACAGTCGAGTGATGGTGAGTGCGACAAATGGTGAGATCAGTGCGAAGATGAACAAGTGAACGAACCTAAAGTGTCTTTGAAAGAAGATGATGAAATTGAGATGCCGGTTGAGGAGAGATACTCATTGTAAAAAAAGTTTGAATATTCAAGGTGTCGGGGAAGAACAACAACGGGAAAATATTTTTTCACACTCATTTGTCACGTTCAAGGCAAGGTGTACGACTTGATAATTGATGGAGGTAGTTGCACCAATGTCGCGAGTACCATGCTTGTTGAAACGACTTGGTTTGGCCATGATGAAGCATCAGAACCCTTATAAGTTCTGATGGCTAAATGATGTGAGCACACACGGGGCATTCTCGAATGGACACCAAGGATCAATCGAGCTTCCAAAGGTCCCATGACTCGAGCTCGAACCAAGCAAATTCAAGATGCTATATCAGCTTTTGTGTTGCGCATTTGGGAAGGTAACCAGCTCCATGATGTTGGAGGAGCTAAGGAAAACTCCTTGAAGACTCCATGCACTATTTTGCAATCCGATCTCGGCTCCTCTCCGGCTCCCCATGCGCCATTCAGCTCACATCAGCTCACTTGAGCTCGTTTTAGCTCGTTTGAGCTCGAACTTAGCTCGATTCAGCTCATTCCTTTTCATTTAAATAAACTAAGTTTTAATCTAGCTTATAACTAAGTTTGCTACAGCTCATGCCGAATTCCCTAGCTCAATTTAGCTCACTAGGTGTTTTTGACTATTTGAGCTAGCCAGAATTTATTATAGGTTGACTTATAATTATTGTGTCCAAATTTAGTTAGTGTTATTAAGTTATTTAGTTATTTTAATTTATAGTTATATGAATAGTTATGTGTTATTTAATTTTGTAGGTTAGCCGAATTTGGAAGATACATTCATGGTATTTAATGCAAGGTGCATGGCGGGAATGCTCATTGAGCAGGAAGATTCATGAATGGTTCGGTTCAATGTTTGGAGGACATACATTCATGTACATGGAAGGTTAATGCATATTGAAAGGTGCATCTCCCTTGGACAGCACACATGCATGAATGGGGTTCAAGCCCCTTCCAAGTTCCATGTACAACCGATGCATGTAGGAGGACCCTTGGAGTTTCCTAAGCACCTATTCGGCCAAGAGACACCCTTTGGGAGTTTCATGCATCCCATGGCCGAACCTAGACAATCCCCTTGGCTTTCAAAGCTTGCTCATACATGAAGTTGCCCACTCACCTCCCATTCGGCCGAACATGGACAAGGACACCATTGGTCATTTTTCTAGAAGATTCATGTCTTAATTAGGTTCATTACTTAATCATTAAGTTCATGAATAGTCTATTCGGCTAGCATAAGAAACTAGTATAAATAGTTTGTTGATTTCATTTGTAAAGGACTTTTGCCAAATTTATTAATGAACTTTGTTCTTGTGAGGTTGCTTCCTCTCATATCTCGGACAAGTTTGAAGACTTATCTAGTTTGTGCTAGTGGCGTCTCACGATCTTGTTGAACTTATCACCAATCTTGGTGTGGCATTCACCTATCCTTCTATCCATCTTTTCACCTTAACAATATAGGAATCGGGGTGACACTTTTTAGTGTTGAATCATTCCTGACATTGAGTTCATTTTTCCATTCCCCATCTTTCAACTTTCCTTCTTGTTAACCAAACTGAGCCATCTATCCAACATCCTTTCTTGTTTTCCTTAGCCGAACCTATTACTACCCTTTTGCATAACTTCGAAAACCTTCCGCTATCCAAACCTATCCATTCACTTCTATTTCTAAAATCGAAAGTCACGAGCGACTCTCTCGAACTACGACCAGGGCAACTCGTGAATTCGACTCATCTACAGTAGGATCACATCACTAAACGACGGAGGAGAACTTAAAGTTCTGAAGCAAGCAAAAGTGGCATTTTCTATAGAAAATATAAAGATGAGGTGATATGCGATGTTGTATCGATGCATGCGGGGCACCTTCTATTGGGTCGTCCTTGGTAGTTCAACCATCGGGTAGTCCATGATGGCTACACGAATCATTATTCATTCAAGCATCTCAGATGGAATGTCACATTAGCCCCTCTCACACCAAAGCAAGTGAATGAAGATCAAATTAAATTGAGGCAATCCATTGAAAGAGAAAAGAAAAGAGAAAAATAAAAGAATGAAAAGAAAAAGAGTGGGAAAAGTGAGAAAAGTGAGTTAAAGACACGAGTGGAAAAAGAAAAAGAAAATGAGAGTGAGAATGAGAATGAAAAAATGAGTATTTTTGCAAGAAAGCGAGAGATTTGAAAGTTATTGTTGGCAAAGCAACCCATTCTTGTACTTATTGATACGATCCGTCTCGAGAGAGTCGAGTCGTATTCATAGTTGCCCGATCATCGACAAGAAGTTACGAAAAGTTTAGTTGAAGGAGTTGGATAGTTGAAGAAAGGCTAAGAAAGAAAGGATAAGAAAGGTTCAATTAGGTAAGATGGATTGAGTAAAGAAAAGGTTGGTATGGTAAGAAATGGACGATTTTGTCGATTTGGTACAAACTGGTTTCGAAAGAAATATGGATTGAACAAAAATGCAAACAAGAACCAATACCATTATGGTATCGACTTGTTGTTTATAGGCCCTTTGAGTTTGGTTTAGGTTTGGTGAAGTTGACCTCGACCCGCTATCTATCAAGATAAGAACCTCGGTATGGTGAACGCCACACTACAAATAGTGATAAGTTCAGTTTTGACAATGAAAACGGTTGACACGACTAGAACACTAGGAAAGCCAATTGAATCTTTGAACGAAATGGAGAAAAAGTTGCCTCACAATTTTGGCAGCATAACATTAACAAAGAGTCAAAAGTCTTTTTACAATGAAAGTGAACAACTATTTATACTAGTAGCCTATGCTAGCCGAATAGTCAAGTTCATAGGCTTAACAACTAAGCAATGTAACTAATAATGGCTATGAAAATTCTAGAAATGATCCTTCAATATGCATGTCTATGTTCGGCCGAATGGGAGGTGGATGGGAGACTTCATGGCTAAACATTGATGCACTTGGATAAATAGTCTTCATGCATGCTTGGGTAGGTTCGGCCAACACTTTAATTGAAGCATTAAATTCATGTGGTTTCATCCAAAGGTGATGACTTAAATGGGCTTCATGAAGAGACAAAAATAGGTGTGAACATAGGAGCATGAATAGCCTTTGAGGTGTGAACAGAAGTAGCCGAATGGTTGCATGTGTGAACTCCTAGTGTGAATGCTTTGATATTACCATGGGAAGAGATTCGACCACTTTAGAGAATTGAAGAATAAAGTGACTCTTGGCCGAATGGTTACTTTGGAGAACCCAAAATCATCATACCAACTTAATCCATCCATGCATCTTGCCGTCAAGGAGTGATGTACCTGCAACATTAAAATCAAACATTAATCACCAATGTGAACACATTAAGGTGGCAGCAAATATGAACATATTAAACACACTCATAAATTCAGCTAACACAATAAATAATTGTAGTACTTTGGACACATTAAATCCTAGTTCAACCAAGACATATTAATAACATGTAATAACCTAATTAAATTCGGCACACACCTATTAAAATGTCCAGAATTAAACAAATTAATTATTTGAATAAATATGTTCAAATTTATTTAATGCATCAATCTTATTTAATAGCTAGGGACGAATAGACTTATTGAGCTCAATATAGGTGCATGAGCTAGTGATGAGTGTGGGAGTAAGCTCGTGAGCTAAACCCGAGCTAGGTTCGGACTAAATGTGTGGACTTGAGTGGGGAGCTGGACATGAGCTGAATCGAAACTAGTAGCAAGTTGCGAAGTGAACTGGAATTGATGTGAGCACACTCGGGGCATCCTCGAATGCACACCAAGAATCCATTGAGCTGCCAAAAGGCCCCATGACTCGAGCTCGAACCAAGCAACTTCAAGATGCTATATCAGCCTTTGTGTTACGCATTTGGGATGATAACAAGGTCCATGACGTTGGAGGAGCTAAGGACAAATTCTTGAAGACTCCATGCACCATTTTGCAATTCGATCTCAGCTCCTCTCCAGCTCCCCCATGCGCCATTCAGCTCACATCAGCTCACTTGAGCTCGTTTGAGCTCGAATTTAGCTCGTTTCAGCTCATTCCTTTTTCATTTCAATAAACTAAGTTTTAATCTAGTTTATAACTAAGTTCGCTACAGCTCATGCGAAATTCCCTAGCTCAATTTAGCTCACTAAGTGTTTTTGACTATTTGAGCTAGTCGAATTTATTATGATAAGTTGACTTATAATTCACGTGTCCAAATTTAGTTAGTGTCATTAAGTTATTTAGTTATTATTTTAAATTATAATTATATGAATAGTTGTGTGTTATTTAATTATGTTATTTAATTTTGTAGGTTAGCTGAATTTGGGAGATTCATTCATGGCATTTAATGCAAGGTGCATGCATAGGAAGGTTCAATGGACGGCAATCAAGAGGCACATGCATGTTCATGATGGACATTCATGTATTTGAAGATTCATGGATCAAATTAATGATGGAACATGCATTGGACGGTTCATGTATTGATCATGTGTTCACACATTGTGTTCACACCATGATGACCCTTCGGTTGGACGTTCACACACAAGTGTCTACTCAAGCTCCTTGTTCACACCAAGTTTGACTCTTCATGAAGCCTTATTTAATTAAGCCACTCATGGTGAAACAACATGAGTTCAAGGCTCCATTAAAGGAGTTAGCGAATCTAGCCATGCATGTATGAAGATCATTTATCCAAGTACATCAATGCATATTCATGAAGCTATCCACTCACCTCCCATTCGGCCGAACATGGACAAGGATACCATTGGTCATTTTTCTAGAAAGTTTCATGTCTTAATTAGGTACATTACTTAATTGTTAAGTTCATGAATGGACTACTCGGCTAGCATAAGATACTAGTATAAATAGTTTGTTGATTTCATTGTAAAGGGACTTTTGCCAAATTTGTTAATGAACATTGTTCTTGTGAGGTTGCTTCCTCTCATATCTCGTCCAAGTTTGAGCGACTTATCGGCTTGTGCTAGTGGCTTCAATCGTCTTGTTTTGAACTTATCACCAATCTTGGTGTGGCGTTCACCTATCCATCTATCCATATTTTCACCTTAACAATATAGGAATCGGGGTGACACTTCTTAGTGTTGAATCATTCTGACGTTGAGTTTGTTTTTCCATTCCCATCTATTAAATTTCTTTCTTGTTAACCCAAACCGAGCCTTCTATCCTCCATTCATCTTTGCTACCATTAACCGAACCTATACTAAACTTACCCTTCTTGAAACCTTCCGCTATCCTATTCTAATCCTTTTACTACTATTACAAAAATCTGAGGCACGAACGACTCTCTCAAACTACGATCGGGCAACTATGTGAATTTGACTCATCTACCCGGGCCAGATCACATCAGGAAGAGTTAATATAAGCTTCCTCGCTGTGGCTGGGCTGAGTTTCATCCCAAATTCGAGCTACAAGAGCTGAAATAGAATCTTTGAAAGCTTTAGCTCGAGCTCGGGTGATAGGGCCTTGTGGTAGCATCAGATGATCTTTACTCGAACTAGCTAAATCATTGGGTGCGCTCGCATCATTCCCCCTCTTCAAAATGACTTGTCCTCAAGTCAGAACCTGCATAAAAAAAGGGATAAATCTGAAACATTGAAAGTAGCGCTAACATTATAGTCACCTGGCAAATCAACTTGATAAAAATTTTCATTTATTAGTTCAAGAATTTGAAAAGGTCCATCTCCACGAGGTAGTAGCTTAGATTTACGTTGGACCAGAAAGCGTTCCTTGTGCAAGTGAGCCCAAACCCAATCTCCGGGTTCAAAGACCATCCATTTTCAGCCTTTGTTCGTATTTCAGGCATAGGACTCGGTCCTAGCCTCAATATTCGCCCGCACCTTCTTATGTAAGTCCTTGACAAAGTCTGCCTTTTGCTTAGCATCTGCATGGACAAACTGATCAGTAGGCAAAGGCAATAAATCTAAAGGTGTCAAGGGATTAAAACTGTAGACAACTTCAAAAGGTGAAAATTTCGTCATGAGAATGAATTGAGCGGTTGTACGCATAAATTCAATATGTGGTAGACAGTCCTCCCATGACTTCAAATTTTTGAATGATGGCCCTGGAGTAAGGTAGATAGGACTCTATTGACAACTTCCATTTCACCATCAGTTTGGGGGTGGAAGGTGGTCGAAAATAGAAGTTTGGTCCCTAGTTTTCCCCACAAGGACCTCCAAAAGTGACTTAGAAATTTAGCATCTCGGTCCGACACGATCGTACGGGGAATGCCATGGAGTCTGACGATGTCCCTAAAAAACAAATTTTCAACATGAACAACATCATCAGTCTTAGTACAAACAATAAAATGAGAAATTTTTGAGAATCTATCAACAATGACAAAGATAGAGTCCTTCCCCATTTTTGTGCGCGGAAGGCCAAGGACAAAGTCCATGGAAATGTCAACCCATGGTGCTTCCGGAATTGGCAATGGTGTGTATAAGCCATGGGGTTAAACCTTCGACTTAGCCTTTTTACAAGCTATACACCTTCCACAAACTCACTCTACGTCCTTTCGCATTCGCAGCCAATAAAAATGTTTATGGAGAGTGGCTAGCATCTTGTTGACCCGAAGTGTCCCATAAGACCACCGCTATGTGCTTCATGCACTAAGAGGTCTCGAAACAGATCCACGAGGGAATGCAAAGTTTGCCTTCTTGAAATAGATAGCCCTCGTACCTATAAAAATTTTCAAAAGAACCTTTCTATAAGCAACAAATATCTCACCAAAATCAAAATCGTTAACATAAGCCTATTTCAATAATGCAAAACCAAGAATTTTGGAATCCAAATACGATAATAAGGTATACCTTCTTGAGAGCGCATCAGCTACTATATTATCTTTACCTTTCTTGTGCTTGATGACATATGGGAACGACTCGAGATATTCAACCCACTTCGCGTGGCGACAGTTCAATTTATGTTGCCCTTTGATATGCTTCAAGGATTCATGATCGGAGTGTATGACGAACTCCTTTGGCCACAAATAATGTTGCCACGTCTCAAGTGCCCGTATGAGTGCGTACATCTCTTTGTCGTACACCAGATAGTTGAGTACAGCTCTGCTGAGTTTCTCGCTAAAGTAAGCCACAGGTCGGCCCTCTTGTGTCAAAACAGCATCGATTCCAACACCTGAGGCATCGCACTCGATCTCGAAAGTCTTCGCAAAATCTGGAAGAATAAGTAAAGGAGCGTTAGTTAAGCAAACTTTAATTTTATTAAATGAAGTTTCTTGTTCATCACTCCAACGAAAATGATGTGATCCGGCCGGGGTAGATGAGTCGAATTCACGTAGTTGCCCGATCGTAGTTCGAGAGAGTCGTCCGTGCCTCGAATTTTTGTAATAGTAGTAAAAGAATTAGAATAGGATAGCGAAAGGTTTCAAGAAGGGTAAGTTTAGTATAGGTTTGGTTAAGGGTAGCAAAGATGGATGAAGTGATGTGATCCAGTCCGGGTAGATGAGTCGAATTCACTTAGTTGCCCGATTGTAGTTCGAGAGAGTCATTCGTGCCTTGGATTTTAGTAAAAGTAGTAAGAGAATTAGAATAGGATAAGCAGAAGGTTTCAAGAATGGTAAGTTTAGTATAGGTTCGGTTAAGGGTAGCAAAGATGGATGAAGGATAGAAGGCTCGGTTTGGGTTAACAAGAAAGAAATTTAAAAGATGGAAATGGAAAACGAACTCAACGTCAGGAATGATTCAACACTAAGAAGTGTCACCCTGATTCCTATATTGTTAAGGTGAAAAAAATGGATAGATGGATAGGTGAACGCCACACCAAGATTGGTGAAAAGTTCAAAATAGGACGATTGACGCCACTAGCACAAGCTAGATAAGTTGTTCGAAACTTGTACGAGATATGAGAGAAAGCAACCTCATAAGAACAATGTTCATTAACAAATTTGGCAAAAGTCCTTTACAAATGAAAGAAAACAAATATTTATAGGCACATAGATGACCATTCAAATTCGGCATCTAGGTGTTCACACAATAATAAAAACGTTCACACTAATGTATTAAAATAGTTTATAAATTTGGTAGATTCATGCACTAGCTGAATGGACACTTTCTTCCCCCTTGGTTTGTGCATGAATGCTTAGTCATAAAGAAAGGCTTCAAGTGACTTGTATGTGCACCAAAAGGTTGCATTCATCTCCTTGGGACGTTCATGCACTTGTATGGAACATGTATCTTCATAATTAAACACTTTAATGGCATGTAGGTTCATAAATGGCAGCATGAACCTAGTAAATTCGTTCTCCCCTTTGTGCATGCACTTAGTTCAATCAATGTGTTGAATTATTGAGTTAATTCCTTCCCTTGGACGTTCTTGAACCCATCCATGCATGTGTAGTAGCCTATAGGTCAATTCAAAGTGTGAACATGTTCAAGGAGCTCTATGGTCAACATAGAATTAGTTGGCAGCTACTTCTTGGCCGAATAAGTGCCTTGGAAAGTTAGGATACAGCCACCATACATGCACTTAAGCCATTCATGCATTCTATCATCCCATGCATTTGATTCATTCATGGACTAGCCTTTAATGTCCATACATGCATTCGACACATGCATGAATTTGTAGAAACATTGCATCTAGCCGTACATGCACCAACATTTAATACTTCTTCATTCATGAGTGTGGAATGCCCAAAAGAGATGTTTCTTCATCCATACATTGTGCCGTCCTTGATCATTGAATCTACAAAAAAAAAATCAAATTATGAGACATCATGTGAACACATTAATGTCATGCATTAAATCAACTAAAATGTGAACATAATTAAAATATGTAATGACTGTGACATATTAAAACAAATATTAATATAAGTCACATTTGATGCTTAAATAATTATGTTCAGATTTTATTTAATGCATTAAAGTCTAAGATCGGTTTTGAGCTAAAATGAGCTAAGCTTTAGCCCTTAAGCTAAAGTTGAGCTGGGATTAAACTCCTAAGCTGAAGTTGAGCTAAGGTTTAGGTCGTGAGCTGAATATGAGCTAGGAGTGAGCTCGGTTTAGCTCAGGCAAGTTGGATTGAGCTCGAATAAGCTGGATTTGAGCTGGACGGAGCTCGTAGAGCTGGAAAAGAGCTAGGATCAGCTTGCCAACATGTTAATACTCGGCTTGACAGACTTGTTCGATGAAGTTCGCAGGGCGTGCTCGTATTATGAAGGACAGAAGGCTCGATTTTGGTTAACAAGAAAAAAGATATAAAAGATGGAAATGGAAATCGAACTCAACCTCGGGAATGATTCAACACTAAGAAGTGTCACCCCGATTCCTATATTGTTAAGGTGAAAAATATGGATAGATGGATAGGTGAACGCCACACCAAGATTGGTGATAAGTTCAAAACAAGACGATTGACGCCACTAGCACAAGCCAGATAAGTCGTTCAAAACTTGTACGAGATATGAGAGGAAGCAACCTCACAAGAACAATGTTCATTAACAAATTTGGCGAAAGTCCTTTTACAATGAAATCAACAAACTATTTATACTAGTATCTTATGCTAGCCGAATAGTCCATTCATGAACTTAACAATTAAGTAATGTACCTAATTAAGACATGAAACTTTTTAGAAAAATGTCTAATGGTGTTCTTGTCCATGTTCGGCCGAATGGGAGGTGAGTGGATAGCTTCATGAATATGCATTGATGTACTTGGATAAATGATCTTCATACATGCATGGCTAGATTCGGCTAACTCCTTTAATGGAGCCTTGAATTCATGTTGTTTCACCATGAGTGGCTTAATTAAATAAGGCTTCATGAAGAGTCAAACTTGGTGTGAACAAGGAGCTTGAGTAGACACTTGTGTGTGAACGCCCAACTAAAGGTCATCATGGTATGAACACAAAGTGTGAACACATGATCAATACATGAACCGTCCAATGCATGTTCCATCTTTAATTTGATTCATGAATCTTCAAATACATGAATGACCATCATGAACATGCATATGCCTCTTGATTGCCGTCCATTGAACCTTCCTATACATGCACCTTGCATTAAATGCCATGAGTGTATCTTCCAAATTCGGCTAACCTACATAATTAAATAACATGATTAAATAACACACAACTATTCATATAATTATAATTTAAAATAATAAATAAATAACTTAATGACACTAACTAAATTTGGACATAATAATTATAAGTCAACTATCATATTAAATTCGTGATACGAGCTCGCCTCGACTTGAGTTGAGTCGTATGTAAATTGCCGATCATCTTCGAGAAAGCTTCGTCAGAAAAAGGGATGGTTACTTGGATTGAGTTAAGGGAAGTTGAGGAAATGGACGTAATGGTATGAAAGGTAAAAAATGAAATGGTATTATGAAATGGTACGAACGGAATGACCGGTTTAGGTACAATTTGGAAAAACGAAGAAATGGGTCGAACAAAAAGAAGTGCAAACAAGAACCAATACCGATTTGGTATCGACCCGTTGTTTATAGGCTCTCTTTAGTTCGGTTTGGGTATGGTAAGGGAAACCTCGACCCACTATCTAACAAGATAGGAACCTCAATATAAAGGGTTTTGAACGCCACACTAAAACTAGTGATAAGTTCGGTTTCGTAAAGAAAGAGGTTGACGCCACTACTAGGTAGATAAGCCAACGAAAATCTTAAAAAACGAGACTTAGAGAAGAAGTACCAGAACAAAAATTCAGTTTTTATAAAATTTGCCAAAAAGTCCTTTACAAAGTAACACAAGCCAAATTTATAGTGAATACAAGGGATAGCCGAATAGGCTCTTGAGGTAGCTAAATGGTTAGCTGAAAATTCCAGAATTTCTGATGAAGCTTCCTTGAAGATTCTTGTGCATGGAGAACAGCAAGGGGCAACTTCTAGATGCCTTGATTTAATAGGAAAAACGGAATGGATTGTTTGGGAGCTGAAATGCAATCAATAGGTTCAGCCAAATGCTTGAACTTAATTTAATGCTACTGCTTGGTTCATCCGAATGTACATGTGATTAAGGGGCTGTCTAGAGCACTTCAATAGCCTTAGAATGTGAACAAACTGATTTGAACAGCCACACATATGTGAACAAACAAAACCGAACAGCCCTTGGTGTGAAAGGAATAATCGGGTGGGTGTGAACAGCCTTAACTTGTCTTGGGCAGCCAAATGATCTACTTGAAGAGTTGCTGCATGGGTTGGCGAATGGTCACTTAGGGAACACCAATGATCAGCACACCATCTTTAAATCATCCATGCACCTATGTCGTCCAAAGGGTAATGTACCTACAACAATTAAAGCAGCAATTTAAATCCCTTTTAGACACATTAATTCGGCAACATAAAACAAATAATTCCTGCACCATAAATTAGGCTAGACATAATTAATCTTTGTAATAGTTAAGACATATTTAATTGGTCCTATTTAATGAAGCACTTAATTTAGAACATAATTAAAACATGTCCAGATTATGACAAATTAATTATTAAAACTAAATAACTAATTTAACTAACAGCAACTTAAATGATTTATTCCAGCATAATAAACTCAATAATGAAATGAGCTGAAAAGAGCTCATTGAGCTAAGTTATGTTGAAGTTGAGCTGATTTGAGCTGATTTGAGTTGATTTAAGCTGATTTGAGCTTGAAGGAGAATGCATGGGTCGCTCGGCTTGCTGGTCCAAAAGCTTTCGATAAGTCCAGCAACGATTTCACCCCAAACTCTATCAACTAATGCTGTTGTTGTGTCTTTGAATCTCTTTGCTCGAGCTCGGGTAATCGGTCCTACAGGCAACTCGAGAGGATCTATATTGGCAACTGGCAGCTCGGGAGGTGTGGTCGTATCAATTCGGCTAGCTCAAAAAACACTTAGTGAGCTAAGTTGAGCTAGGGAATTCGGCATGAGCTATAGCAAACTTAGTTAAAAGCTAAATTAAAACTTAATTTATTGAAATGAAAAAGGAATGAGTTGAAACGAGCTAAAATCAAGCTCAAACGAGCTGAAACGAGCTCAAGTGAGCTGATGTGAGCTGAATGGCGCATGGGGAGCTGGAGAGGAGCTGAGATCAGATTGCAAAATGGTGCATAGAGTCTTCAAGGAGTTGTCCTTAACTCCTCCAACATCATGGACCTTGTTATCATCCCAAATGCGCAACACAAAGGCTAATATAGCATCTTGAATTTGCTTGGTTCGAGCTCGAGTCATGGGGCCTTTTAGAAGCTCGATTGATTCTTGGTGTGCATTCGAGGATGCCCTGGGTGTGCTCACATCATTCCCCCCGTCTTCAAAGCGACTTGTCCTCAAGTCGAGTCATTTGTCCATGGGAGAACTTTGACTTGTGCATGGTTTTCCTCGATCAAATGGGATGGAAGATGTCACACAAACCTAAAAAATTCTTACCACAGTTGGTAAAAAGAAACTCAAAGGAGTCAAATTCAAATGTGTTCGATAGTTCATTCATTCAATCAAACATATGCCAAAAATCTCAATTGGAAAAAGTAAGCATACGTAAATTTATCAAAGAGTTTCGTTAGACCATCGTTGCAAACATGAAAACTAAGTTGGATCAAGGGATAATTGGTTATAAACGATGGTAGGCACTTAAACACATTATTCCTCATCTAAAACATTTCAATATGTTTATTCAAAAATAACAATTCATGGGAATGTACACGCAAAGTGTACCACGACCAATTGGAAACTAAATCACTCTTTAAACATTAACAACATGATTTGTGTAATCACTTTCCAACACAAACGGATCACTACTAGGCCAAAGACAACAATCAATCACAACAAGGTACAAACAATTTCCAAACATCAAACCATCAAAAAGATTTTCAACAACATTCGAATAGAGTAAAGGTATTTGAAATTTTTCATAAACTTTACCTTGTCGATCTTGAAGAGAAGAAAATTTAGGATCGGTTTTACCTTTTTCAAACAAGATGAATCTTCTCTCTTCAGATAGATAATGTAAAACGAACTTTTACCTTGATCAACTTGGGTGGGTGACGAAGCACCATGATAGCTCGTGCTTTTTAAAGGATTACATTCACAAAATTATAAAAGGTTAGTTTCAATAGGAGGTATGGACTAAAAAGAAAAAAATAAATCATCGTTGAAATTTGATTCAAGTCCCAAAGCATAAGTCGATCTTACCTTCTCAAAATGGAACGAAAATTTCAGATGTGGCCAAGCAAGGTAATTAGTAAACGAATCAAAATTGAAACCCAAATCATTGAATTTCACCTTCTTATCAAAAGTTCAAACATCAAGCAAGCATAATTTGAATGCAAATGATGCAAAGTGCTTAATGTTTCCATAAAATGAATTCATGTAGCAAATACCAGGCTTGAACACATGAACTTGATTAGGAATTCCAACAAGCAACATATTAGAAGAAGATATAATAAACTCACCACACGAATTATATTTCACTAGTTCAAACACACATGTTGGATTGATAAAACCGAGCATACCAATATGCAAAGGTTCATGCTTCAAGAGTATCAATTGGGAATGTAAATCACTACATGGAAATTTCACACAAAAACTCAAAGATTGTTCATGAGGAACACAATTGCACATATCATGTGAAGATCTTTTAACATGGATGCCAAACAAAGAATTTTTAGAGAACATGCAACTTTTCAAATAGGCAGATTTATCACAAATCAATTGAGCATGCATATTTAAACATAAAGATTTAACACATGAATTCAAAAAGTTTGCATGGTCAAACACATCAGAATTTTTAAGTGACAGACTTTGATTAAACACATTCAAAATTCGCTTAGAGAAAACTAATCCAATGTTGTCAACAAATTTGCCAATGTAGTAATCGTCATAAAAAAGCTGTATATGGCACCTTTTAAAACAAAATCATTAACAACAGTAAGTGAACAAAAATTAGTCAAATCAAGTGACTTTGATTCGATAAATAAAGAATCCTTACCTTCCTTACCTTCGATCGCAAGTGGGTGGTTGTCATTCGCGAACTTACCTTTTTCGAACAACCTAAAACACCTCTCATTTGGAAGGTAATGTAGATGGAATTGGTTGCACAAACCTCTAGGAACCTGAAAAGTTAATTCACAAGAAGATCGAACATGTGGGTTAGTAGAAATAATCCTCACTTGCTCACTTGTTTTCCCACTCGATTCTTTTTCTTCTGAATCACTCGTTTCTTTTATTTCAATTTCTTTCTCTTTAATCTCTTTTTCAATTTCTTTTTCAACTTCTTTTTCACTCTCAAATTTCTTTTCATTCTCTTTTTCAATCTCATTTTCTTTTTACTTTTCAAAAGCTTTTTCAAAGACTTTTTCAAGTTCTCTCAAGATTCGCTCATTTTCTCTCTTACTTGCCTCTTGCCTCTCTTTTCTTTTTATTTCGTTTTCTTTTTCTTCCTTTGCTTTTTCTTTTTTTTTCTTTGTTTTCTCTTTACAAGAATGTGAATACAAATCTTGCTCGAAAGATGAAGAACTATTTGCATATGATTCACAATCAAAACTTCGTGAAGAATACTCCGAGTAAGATTTCATTGACGATCTAGTAGGAGTATGTCTTTCTCTCCGAACGCCATCTTGGAACGAATCAAAATCGTAATCGGCTTCTCGTCTTCTCAAATTTCTTGATGAAAATGACTTTCGATCGAAGTCACTTCTCGAATTCGTTGATGAATATGAGTCATAGTATGAATCTCTTTGTCTCGAAGTAGATGGCGAAAAGGAATCAGGATAGGAACTTTTTCTCAAGTAGTAGTCGGGGGTATATCTCCGTGGGGTTCTTGTCTCCATTTTTCGACTCGAAGAAACTCTATCACTTTGATCTTGTTTTTCCAAATGATTTAATCTCTTGTGTATGTTCTTAGTGTTGGACTCCATCATTTTTCGCATTTCTTGTACCAAGTATCGGTATTCCGATTCGGTGAACTCTTCACGTGACATATTTTTGTTGCTGAAAAGAAAATGTTAGATCACAACACAAAATAAAAAAAAATCAAGTACCTCACCACAAATCTCACTATTTCACTCGCAAAGAAATATTGATGAACACTCCATTCGTGTTTGCACTTGTTTTTAGGCTTTTTCAAACTCTTAAATGTTCTCACACACCCTAGCCTTTTACCACTCAAGCTTACTCTCGTAACCTCGTATTTTGTTTCTTTTGACTCGTCTTGGTGCTTTGGGGTCGGCTTCAAAATCGGTTACAAGGGATAAGATGTATAGGTTATGGGTAGGCTAAAAGAATTTTTTTTTCTTTGGTGTAGTGTGGCGTTTTGGAAATGGGGGGACAAAGTTGATGAAAAGAACACTTATTGATCGAAACAAAATATAAACAATAGAAAGAACTTGTTCACTTCTCCTTTTTTTTTCCTTCTTTTTTTTTATAATTTCGTACCTTTTTTTTTCTTTTTTTTTACAACTTCAACATATCACTTTTACAATGATAAAAATGAAAATAAAACTTTATTATTTTTATTTTTTTATTTTTTTCACAACGAACCTAGTTCGATCTTGATACGAACGTCGGTGCCTCTCGATTTACAAGCTCTGATACCAAATGATGTGATCTAGCCCGAGTAGATGAGTCAAATTCACGTAGTTGCCCGATCGTAGTTCGAGAGAGTCGTTCGTGCCTCGAATTTTTGTAATAGTAGTAAAAGAATTAGAATAGGATAGCAGAAGGTTTCAAGAAGGGTAAGTTTAGTATAGGTTCTAAGTTAAGGGTAGGAAAGATGGATGAAGGATAGAAGGCTCGATTTTGGTTAACAAGAAAAAGATATAAAAGATGGAAACGGAAATCGAACTCAACCTTAGGAATGATTCAACACTAAGAAGTGTCACCTTGATTCCTATATTGTTAAGGTAAAAAATATGGATAGATGGATAGGTGAACGCCATACCAAGATTGGTGATAAGTTCAAAACAAGACGATTGACGCCACTAGCACAAGCCAGATAAGTCGTTCGAAACTTGTACGAGATATGAGAGGAAGCAACCTCACAAGAACAATGTTCATTAACAAATTTGGCAAAAGTCCTTTTACAATGAAATCAACAAACTATTTATACTAGTATCTTATGCTAGCTGAATAGTCCATTCATGAACTTAACAATTAAGTAATGTACCTAATTAAGACATGAAACTTTCTAGAAAAATGTCCAATGGTGTTCTTGTCCATGTTCGGCCGAATGGGAGGTGAGTGGATAGCTTCATGAATGCATGGCTAGATTCGCTAACTCCTTTAATGGAGCCTTGAATTCATGTTGTTTCACCATGAGTGGCTTAATTAAATAAGGCTTCATGAAGAGTCAAACTTGGTGTGAATAAGGAGCTTGAGTAGACACTTGTGTGTGAACGCCCAATCAATGGTCATCATGGTGTGAACACAAAGTGTGAACACATGATCAATACATGAACCGTCCAATGCATGTTCCATCTTTAATTTGATTCATGAATCTTCAAATACATGAATGACCATCATGAACATGCATATGCCTCTTGATTGCCGTCCATTGAACCTTCCTATACATGTACCTTGCATTAAATGCCATGAGTGTATCTTCCAAATTCGGCTAACCTACATAATTAAATAACATGATTAAATAACACACAACTATTCATATAATTATAATTTAAAATAATAAATAAATAACTTAATGACACTAACTAAATTTGGACATAATAATTATAAGTCAACTATCATATTAAATTCGGCTAGCTCAAATAGTTAAAAATACTTAGTGAGCTAAGTTGAGCTAGGGAATTCGGCATGAGCTGTAGCAAACTTAGTTAAAAGCTAAATTAAAACTTAATTTATTGAAATGAAAAAGGAATGAGCTAAAAGGAGCTAAAATCAAGCTCAAACGAGCTGAAATAAGCTCAAGTGAGCTGATGTGAGCTGAATGGCGCATGGGGAGCTAGAGAGGAGCTGAGATCGGATTGCAAAATGGTGCATGGAGTCTTCAAGGAGTTGTCCTTAGCTCCTCCAACGTCATGGACCTTGTTATCATCCCAAATGCGTAACACAAAGGCTGATATAGCATCTTGAATTTGCTTGGTTTGAGCTCGAGTCATGGGGCCTTTTGGAAGCTCGATTGATTCTTGGTGTGCATTCGACGATACCCTGGGTGTGCTCACATCAGGAAAGAGGAATTCTTTTTTATGACACTTGTAAGAGGAGCAGTGATAGTGCTAAAGTTTGGTACGAAGCGTCGGTAAAAACTCGCAAGTCCATGAAAACTCCTAACTTAAATGACACTCGTAGGTCTTGGCCAATCTTGTATGGCCTTAATCTTCTCTTGATCTACCTCGAGACCATTCGCGCTAACCACAAAACCTAGAAAGACAACTTTATCAGAATAAAATGAACATTTTTTTAGGTTAGCATATAATGTCTCTTTTTGCAAAACTTCTAAAATAGATTTTAGATGTCTTACATGCTCGTCAATGGATTTGCTATAGACCAATGTATCGTCAAAATATACAACACAAAACTTACCGATAAAGGACCTTAATACGTAATTCATTAACCTCATAAACGTGCTAGGCGCGTTGGTAAGACCAAAAGGCATAACCAACCACTCGTATAACCCGTATTTGGTCTTGAATGCTGTTTTCCTTTCATCGCCCTCTCGCATTTAGATTTAGTGGTAGCCACTTTTCAAGTCAATTTTTGAGAAAATCGTGGCTCCACTAAGTTCGTCTAACATGTCATCTAAGCAAGGGATGGGATGACGATATTTGATTGTAATTTTATTGATGGCTCAGCAATCAACGCACATCCGCCATGTCCCGTCTTTCTTCAGCACCAACAGAACAGGAACAGCGCAGGGGATAAGGCTCTGGCGTATGTAGCCTTTTTCCATCAACTCTTGGATTTACCATTGCAATTCTTTAGTTTCCTCCAGATTGGCTCGGTAGGCAGGTCAGTTTGGGATTACAGCTCCCGGCATAAAATCTATTTGATGTTCGATCCCACGAAGTGGTGGGAGACCACTTGGTACTTCTTTCGGGAAAACGTCTTTGAAATCCTGCAACAAAGAAAGAACAGGAGAGGGAAGGGTGTCGGGCAAATCGTTAGTAGTAATCAAAGTTTCCTTGTACAGAAGTACAGGAACAGGTTGTCTCATCATCTAAGCTTTTCTCACGTCACTAGCTTTTGGAAAAACACTCATTTTCTCGATTTTCTTTTCTTTTTCTTCTTTTTCTTTGTTTTTTTTCTTTTCACTCTCTTTTGTTTTCTTTTTCTTATTTTTTCTTTTATTTTTTTACAATCTTCCTTTTTTTTCTCTCTCATTTGTTCGACAGAAACTTTTAATTTCATTTGGTCTTTGTACACTTGTTTAGGAGATAATGGTGCCAAGGTTACGTTCTTTCCCATGAACTTGAAGGTATATCGATAAGTGTACCCGTCATGTAGCACTTGCCGGTCAAATTGCCACGGGCGACCAAGGAGTAGATGTCCCGCATGCATCGGTACAGCGTCGCAAAGTACTTCGTCTGTATACTTACCAATGGTGAATGAGACAAGTACTTGCTTTGTTACCTTAAGTTCTCCGCTGTCATTGAGCCATTGAAGTTTGTAGGGGCTCGGATGCTTGGTAGTAGGCAAACCAAGTTTTTTGACCATCATGGTACTTGCTACATAGGTACAGCTGCCTCTGTCGATAATGATGCTACAGACTTTTCCTTCGATTTGACAATGAGTATGAAATATATTTTCTCGTTGGAGTTCATTTTTCGTGCCTTGGAGACTTAGACTTCGCTTCACAATAAGTAATTCACCTTCCATGGGCTGTTCTAAATCCTCCTCGACTTCAGAAGTCAATTCAAATTCTTTCTCTTCTTCGTCCTCTGTTTCAACTTCGCCATCGGCTCGCAACACCATGGTTCTTCGATTTGGACACTGACTGGCTATGTGTCCTCTTCTGAGACACTTGAAACATTTGATGTCCCAATTTCGATTGAGCGATGTTTTCGGTGCCTTGCCTTTGTTAATTTCGGTATTTGGTTTGTTGGTTTTTGGAGGGGCAGTGGATTCTTTCCCTCAAAAGGCTGGAAGGCCTTTACTCAAACTTTGGCTCCACTTTGAAGGGTTGGAAGTGGGAAACCCTCGACTTGGGTCTTTTCTCTTGAGTTGTTTTTCCACCTTGATGGCCATATGGACCGTATCAACCACTTCAATGTAGTGTTGTAATTCCACTACATTTACTATATCTCGATTTAGACTAGCTAGGAATCGCGCCATCGTTGCTTCGGGATCTTCTTGAACATCCGCCCGAATCATCATGATTTCCATCTCTTTGTAGTAGTCCTCGATGCTTTTGGACCCTTGCGTGAGATTTTGGAGTTTTTGGTGCAACTCCCGGTGGTAGTATGTAGGGATAAATTGTCGCCTCATCACCACCTTCATTTCAGTCCATGTAGAGATAGGATGTTCACCGTTACGCCTCCGACTAGTGGTTAGTTATTCCCACCAAATCATGGCGTCGTCCAAAAGTTCTATTGCTGCTAATTTCACCTTTTTATTTTTGGAGTAATTATGGCAATCGAACACCAAATCTATCTTTTTTTCCCACTCAAGATAGGCTTCTGGATCTGATCTACCTTGAAACGGTGGAATTGATAGCTTGATGTTCTTGAGATCGTCATCTTCATGCCTTCGATCTCGTTGCCGTGGTTCCCTCCAACGAAAACTAGCGGTGGATTCTTGTTCACTCTCAAGATCACTAAGGTTGTTTGCTTCGTCATCTTGGACCCTTTGTCTTCCCCGATTTTGATTTGGCCTCTCCCGTCTTGGTCTAACCCCTTCGGGTGTTCTTTCACGTTGGCCATTCGTTTCAACTTGGAACAAACGATCTTTGATGGGATTGAGCCTTCGATCTAAGAGTCGCTCCATTTCTCGTAATAAGGCTTGCATGTTTAAGTCGGGGGCATTTCGAACGGGTTGTCTTGCCAGACGATCTTCCATGTTGTGATCTGACTCTTGTGACATTTAAACTTTGTTAAAGTAAACCTCACCACCAAACCTCACAATCTCTCGAAAAGGAAAAGAAGATGATTCTCTCACACTCGTGTTTACACTCGAGATTAGGCTTTTACCTCCACTCTATTACACTCACAGCTCTCGTGCCTTTTACCTCTTTTAACCTTTTCTCGTGATTTCGTAAGCAGATTCGTTAGGCTTAAACCTTGGTCTAGGTGGTTGGCTCAAGGGGTAATCAAGGGACTAATGTATTTGGTTTAGGGTAGGCTAACAAGGAAGAAAAAAAAGTAATAGTTCGGGTTTTGGTGTGGCGATGGGTTATGGTAGAAAGAAAAGATGGAAGAGTGACTTCAAGATCGGGACTGAATTACAATAGAACAAGTTTTCACTTCAAATTTTTTTCAGATTTTTTTCGGATTTTTTAACTTGTATAACTTTTTTTTGTACTATATCAGCAAACTAAATACAATAGGAACACTTTTGTACGCAGTTTTTTTCGGCTGCGTATATTTTTATTTTTATAGTAACAGCAACAAACTAATCAAAATGAGAAAACTTCGGTATTCAAAATTTTTTTCTATACTCTTTTTTTTACTTACTCGAGTACACTTGGACTATCCCGGGGATGATTTCATCGCACAAAATTCTCATTTTACTAGCTCTGATACCAGATAATACGATCCGTCTCAAGAGAGTTGAGTCGTATTTGTAGTTGCCCGATCGTCAACAAAAAGTTACGAAAAGTTTAGTTGAAGGAGTTGGATAGTTGAAGAAAGGCTAAGAAAGAAAGGATAAGAAAGGTTCAATTAGGTAAGATGGATTGAGTAAAGAAAAGGTCGGTATGGTAAGAAATGGACGATTTTATTGATTTGGTACAAACTGGTTTCAAAAGATATATGGATTGAACAAAAGTTCAAACAAGAACCAATACCATTATTGATACGATCTGCCTCGGGGAGAGTCGAGTCGTATGTAGATTATCGATCGTCTACGAGAAGTTACGTTAGATTTAGTGGAGTTGAAGGGATGGCCGAAGTAGAAAGAGGGGTATTGGTTTTGGTTTGGATTGGAATAGGTAAGAAGAATTGGAAAGTTCAGATTTAGATAAGGGAAGTTAAAGAAATGGACGTAATGGTATGAAGGGTAAGAACGAAATGGTATTATGAAATGGTACAAACAGAATGGCCGGTTTAGGTACAATTTGGTAAATGAAGAAATGGGGTTGAACAAAAGTGCAAACAAGAACCAATACCGATTTGGTATCGACCCATTGTTTATAGGCTCTCTTTAGTTTGGTTTGGGTTTGGTAAAGGGAAACCTCGACCCATTATCTAACAAGATAGGAACCTCGATATGTTTGAACGCCACACTACGAGTAGTGATAAGTTCGAAATCGACAAAGAACATGATTGACACAACTAGAACGCTAGGAACGCCAAACGAATCTTTGAACGAAATATAAGAAAAGTTTGCCTCACAATTTCGGCAGCATAACATTAACAAAAGTTTCAAAAGTCCCTCCTTACAAAGAAAAATAACAAGTATTTATAACCTAAAGACTAGCTAGCTGAATGGACACTTTACATACTTAATAATTAAGTAAAAGTCTCATGAATGCATCTTGAAAATTCTAGAAAGACGTCCTTTGATGTTCATGACCAGATTCGGCTATGGTGGAGATGTCTTGAAGGTTCTTCATGCTTAAGGAAATGAATCATGAATGAGAGACTCCCTTGGACATTAGCTAGGTTCGGCCAACTTGAGTAATTGAGGCAATCAATTCATGTTACTTGGTGAAGAGTTGGGAATTAATTGAGGAGACTTCATGAGCCAAATTAAGTGTGAATGCCAACTCTTGAAGAGTCCATAGGTGTGAACACTTTGAATTGAAAGGCCATGCCATGTGAACATAATGTGAACGGAATTTTAAGGTTCATGGAGGGAGATGTTCGGCCACATGTATGAAGTAATGGGAAGCCTCCTTTTAGCCGAATAGTCACTTGGAAAATGAAGGAGTAGCACACCATACATGAATGGAAACATTCATAAACCTTGAACACATTGAATGTGGACATGCATGCACTTAGCCGAACATGCACCTAAGAGATTCAAGTCCCCCAACCGTCCATGCACCTTTCAACATTCATGCTTGCTTTTAATCTCCATATGTCCATTGTGTTACTACAAGAAATGTGAACAGAATTAATTCAAGCTAATGTGAACACAAATATCAACATTAAATTCGGTTATGACAAATTTAATTATCATCAATAAACTCTTTTAAGACATATTTAATTAAACTAATGTGAACTAAATTTAATATGTAGGAAAGTAATTAACTAATTATTGAACTTATTAAATAAAAAGTCAATAGTAGTCAAATGCAGTCATGGTGAACTCCACGAGATGATGTTTAAGTCATGAGCTAAAATGAGCTAAGGTTAAACTCCTAAGCTGAAGTTGAGCTAAGGTTTAGCTCGTGAGTTGAAAATGAGCTAGGAGTAAGCTCGGTTTAGCTCATGCAACTAGATTGCGCTTGAATGAGCTAGATTTGAGCTGGATGGAGCTCGTGGAGCTGGAAACGAGCTGGGATTAGCTTGCCAACATATCAATGCTCGGCTTGACAGACTTGTTCGATGAAGTTTGCGGGGCGTGCTCGTATCAGTTATGGTGTCGACCTATTGTTTATAGGCCCTTTGAGTTCTGTTTAGGTTTGGTGAAGTTGACCTCGACCCGCTATCTGTCAAAATAGGATCCTCGGTACGGTGAACGCCACACTAGAAATAGTGATAAGTTCAGTTTCGACAAAGAAAACGGTTGACACAACTAGAACACTAGGAAAGCCAATTGAATCTTTGAACAAAATGGAGAAAAAATTGCCTCACAATTTTGGCAGCATAACATTAACAAAGAGTCAAAAGTCTTTTTACAATGAAAGTGAACAACTATTTATACTAGTAATCTATGCTAGCCGAATAGTCAAGTTCATAGGCTTAACAACTAAGCAATGTAACTAATATTGGCTATGAAAATTCTAGAAATGATCCTTCAATGTTCATGTCTATGTTCGGCCGAATGGGAGGTGGATGGGAGACTTCATGGCTAAGATTGATGCACTTGGATAAATAGTCTTCATGCATGCTTGGGTAGGTTCGGCCAACACTTTAATTTAAGCATTAAATTCATGTGGTTTCATCCAAAGGTGATGTCTTAAATGGGCTTCATGAAGAGACAAAAATAGGTGTGAACATAGGAGCATGAATAGCCTTTGAGGTGTGAACACAAGTAGCCGAATGGTTGCATGTGTGAACTCCTAGTGTGAATGCTTTGATATTACCATGGGGAAGAGATTCAGCCACTTTACAGAATTGAAGAATAAAGTGACTCTTGGCCGAATGGTTACTTTGGAGAACCCAAAAATCATCATACCAACTTAATCCATCCATGCATCTTGCCGTCCAAGGAGTGATGTACCTGCAACATTAAAATCAAACATTAATCACCAATGTGAACACTTTAAGGTGGCAGCAAATATGAACATATTAAACACACTCATAAATTCGGCTAACACAATAAATAATTGTAGTACTTTGGACACATTAAATCCTAGTTCAACCAAGACATATTAATAACATGTAATAACCTAATTAAATTCGGCACACCTATTAAAATGTCCAGAATTAAACAAATTAATTATTTGAATAAATATGTTCAAATTTATTTAATGCATCAATCTTATTTAATAGCTAGGGACGAATAGACTTATTGAGCTCGATATAGGTGCATGAGCTAGTGATGAGCTGGGGGTAAGCTCGTGAGCTAAATCTGAGCTAGGTTCAGACTCGTAAGCTGGACTCGAGCTGGGGAGCTGGACATGAGCTGAATCGAAACTAGTAGCAAGTTGCGAGTGAACTAGAAGAGTTAATATAAGCTTCCTCGCTGCGGCTAGGCTGAGTTTCATCCCAAATTCGAGCTACAAGAGCTAAAATAGAATCTTTGAAAGTTTTAGCTCGAGATAGGGCCTTGTGGTAGCGTCAGATGATCTTTACTCGAACTAGCTGAACCGTTGGGTGCGCTCGCATCACTTATGTACAAAGAGTGCTTGTTGGAAACTAACGAGATAGAAAAATCATTGCCTTCTCCTATTGTTTCTTTGTTGCAGGAATTTAGAGACGTGTTCCCCGAAGAAGTGCCGAACGGGTTACCTCCCATTCGAGGTATCGAACACCAAATCGACTTTGTGCCGAAAGCATCTATTCCAAATAGACTGGCCTATTGGAGTAACCCCGAGGAAACAAAGGAATTGCAAAGGAAAGTGGGGGAGTTAATGGAAAAAGGCTATATTCGCGAAAGCTTAAGTCTGTGTGCTGTGCCAGTGTTGCTAGTGCCTAAAAAGGACAGTTCATGGCGAATGTGTGTAGACTATCACGCCATCAACAAAATAATCGTTAAATATTGACACCCTATTCCCCGCCTTGATGACATTCTTGATGAACTTAACGGAGCCCAAATCTTTTCAAAGATAGATCTAAAGAGCGGCTACCATCAAATCCGAATGCGGGAGGGCGACGAGTGGAAAACTGCATTCAAGACAAAATACAGTTTGTACGAATGGTTGGTAATGCCATTCGGCCTTACAAATGCCTCTAGTACTTTTATGTGTTTGATGAATCATGTTTTGCGAGAGTTTATTGGAAAATTTTGTGTTGTGTATTTTGACGATATTTTGATCTATAGTAAATCATTGGAAGAACATGTTCAGCATCTGTGTGCGGTGTTGGAAGTACTACGAAGAGAGGTACTTTATGCCAACTTAAAGAAATGTTCATTTTGTACTAACGAGGTTATATTTTTAGGTTTCGTGGTAAGTGCTCATGGCTTGCAAGTTGATCAAGAAAAAGTCAAAGCAATCAACGAGTGGCCGCAACCAACAAACATCAACCAAGTAAAGAGTTTTCATGGGTTGGCAAGCTTTTATCGAAGGTTTGTGCCTAATTTTAGCTCTTTAGCCGCCCCCTTGACAGGTATAATTAAGAAAAACTCACCCTTTGTTTGGACTGATGACCAAGAAACTGCCTTTGTCAAAATTAAGGAATGTCTTACTAATGCCCCATTACTATCAATACCTGATTTTAACAAGACATTTGAGATTGAATGTGATGCTTCAGGAATCGGCATTGGAGCTATTTTAATGCAAGACGGATGGCCTGTGGCGTACTTTAGTGAAAAACTAAACGGGGCCATGTTGAATTATCCAACGCATGACAAGGAGTTATATGCGCTGATCCGAGCCCTAGAAACATGGCAACACTATCTATGGCCAAAGGAATTTGTAATCCACTCGGACCATGAGGCTTTAAAACACCTCAGGGGTCAAACGAAGCTCAATAAACGATATACGAAGTGGGTAAAATACTTGGAGTCATTTTCGTACATGATAAAGTATAAGAAAGGTAAGGAAAATGTTGTTGCTGATGCCCTATCATGAAGGTATGCACTTGTCAATTTAATGGACTCTAAGTTGCTTGGTTTTGAATTCATGAAAGATCTGTATCAAACTGATGCCGATTTTGGTGAAATCTATAAGAGTTGTTTGCATGGTGCGATTGACAAGTATTTTTAGCATGAAGGCTACCTTTTTCACGAAGGTAAGATGTGTATACCTCAAGGTTCTGTCTGGGAGATGCTTGTCAATGAAGCCCATAGTGGTGGACTTATGGGTCATTTTGGAGTCGTAAAAGCTTTAGCAATATTGCATGAACACTTCTATTGGCTTAAAATGAAGTGTGATGTCATGAGGAAATGCGAACGATGCATCATCTGTAAGAAAGCAAAATCATGCATCAAGCCCCATGGTTTGTACACCTAGTTGCCTATACCGGATGCACCGTGGGTCGATATATTGGACTTCGTTCTAGGCCTTCCTAGAACCAAAAGAGGGAAGGACGCAATATTTGTTGTTGTGGATCATTTTTTGAAAATGGCACATTTCATTCCTTGTAATAAAACTGATGGTGCTACTAACGTTGCTAATTTGTTTTTTAAGGAAGTTGTCAGTTGCACGAAATTCCTCGTACCATCGTCTCTGATCGTGACACAAAGTTCCTAAGTCATTTTTGGAGAATGTTGTGGGGTAAGTTAGGAACAAAGTTGTTGTTTTCGATGACATGCCACTCTCAAACGTGATGTGATCTAGCCCGGGTAGTTGAGTCGAATTCACTTAGTTGCTCGATCGTAGTCGAGAGAATTGTTCGTGCCTTGAATTTCAGAATTAGAAGTGGATGAATAGGGATGGCTAAGCAGAAGGTTTCAAGAAATATAGAATTAGCAATAGGTTCGGCTATGGGTAGCAAAGATGGATGAAGGATAGAAGGCTCAGTTTGGTTAACAAGAAAGAAATTTGAATTGGGAATGGAAAACGAACTCAACGTCAGGAATGATTCAACACTAAAAAGTGTCACCCGGATTCCTATATTGTTAAGGTGAAAATATGGATAGATGGATAGGTGAACACCACACCAAGATTGGTGATAAGTTCAAACAAGGACGATTGACGCCACTAGCACAAGCTAGATAAGTCTTTCGAAACTTGTACGAGATTTGAGAGGAAGCAACTTCACAAGAACAATGTTCATTAAAAAAATTGGCAAAAGTCCTTTTACAATGAAATGTGCAAACTATTTATAGGCTAACATGTAGTAACCGAATGGACAAACTAGTTAGCTTAAAGACTAAACAAATTCGGTCATGAACTAACTAGAATGTTCTAGAATGAAAATAATAATTAACTAAGTCTTGATTCGGCTGATGGAAGTGTATTGGGAAGCTTCATGTATGAGCATAAACACTTGGATGAATGTGAAGCTTTGGAAGCCAAATGGATTGTCTAGGTTCGGCCATGGGATGCATGTATCTTCCAAGAGGTGTCTCTTGGCCGAATAGGTGCTTAGAAATTCCAAAAGTCCTCCCACATACATTCGGCTATACATGGAACTTGGAAGGGAGCTTGAATCTGGCCATACATGAACTTGCATTAAATGCCATGCATACATGCATGTGTGCTGTCCAAGGGAGATGTATTCTTCAATATCCATTACATGCAATGAATCCTCCATGTACATGAATGTGAGACCTCCAAACATGAACCAAACCATGCATGTATCTTCCCGTTCAATGAACATTCCCGTACATGCACCTTGCCATGAATGAATCTCCACATTCGGCTGAACCTACATGAAATAAACACACAATTAAATAATATAATTATTCATATAATCATAATTAAAAATATTAACTAGACAACTTAATGGCACTAACTAAATTCAGACATATTAATTATAAGTCAACTATCATATTAAATTCGGCTAGCTCAAATAGTTAAAAACACTTAGTGAGCTAAGTTGAGCTAGGGGATTCGGCATGAGCTGTAGCAAACTTAATTAAAAACAAAGTTAAAACTTAGTTTATTGTAATGTAAAAGAAATAAACTGAAACAGGCTAAATTCAAGCTCAAACGAGCTAAATTGAGCTCAAGTGAGCTGATTGGAGCTGAATGGCGCATGGGGAGCTGGAGAGGAGCTGAGATCGGATTGCAAAAGATTGCATTGAGTCTTCAAGGAGTTGTCCTTAGCTCCTCCAACGTCATGGTCCTTGTTATCATCCCAAATGTTCAACACCAAGGCTGATAAAGCGCCTTGAATTTGCTTGGTTCGAGCTCGAGTCATGGGGCCTTTTGGGAGCTTGATTGATTCTTGGTTTATATTCGAGGATGCCCTGGGCGTGCTCACATCAAAATGGATGGCCAAACCAAAGTGGTTAATCAAGTACTGTTGACCTTGCTTCGAGCCATTCTATGAAAGAATTTGAAGTTGTGGGAGGAGTGTTTACCTCACGTGGAGTTCGCCTACAACTGAACTGTTCATTCAGCCACAAAACATTCTCCTTTTGAGGTAGTATATGGTTTTAACCCTATTACTCCCCTTGATTTGGTTCCTATGCCTGCTGATGAGCTAGTGCATGTAGATGGCAAAAAGAAGGCCGATTTTGTTAAACAACTTCATAAGAACGTCAAAGACAATATCAAAAAAAGAATCAAACAATATGTTCGAGGAGCGAACAAGGGACGTGATACGAGCACGCCCAGCGAACCTCTTCGAACAAGTCTCCCTAGTTGAGTTGTGACGTGTTAGCAAGCTGATCCCAGCTCGTTTCCAGCTCCACGAGCTCCATCCAGCTCAAATCCATCTCATTCAAGCGCAATCTAGTTGCCTGAGCTAAACCGAGCTTACTCCTAGCTCATTTTCAACTCACGAGCTAAACCTTAGCTCAACTTCAGCTTAGGAGTTTAACCTCAGCTCAACTTTAGCTCAAGGGCTTAAGCTTAGCTCAAGGGCTTAAGCTTAGCTCAAGGGCTTAAGCTTAGCTCATTTTAGCTCAAACCCGATTTTTGACTTTAATGGATTAAATAAAATTCAAATATATTTATTTAAGCATTAAATTTTTTTTATATTAATATTTGTTATTAATATGTCATAGATATCACATATCTTAAATGTGTTCACATTGTGTTGAATTTATGTGTGTTTACATGATGTCTTATGAATTGTTTTATTTCTTGTAGGTGCAATGCTCATGGACGGCGCAATGAATGCTTGAAGAAACATCTTTTTTGGACATCCCACATGCATGAATGAACAACATTTAATTAGGTGCATGCATGACCAGATTCAAGGTGTTTACAAGTTCATGTATTTGTCAAATACATGAATGCACAAAATACATGAATGTTTGGGTTCAAATGCACATTCGGTTACATGAATGATGAAGATTCATGCATGAATGTATCTAGAAGATCCAATCCCTTTGGACGGCACACATTCATGCATGGAAGAAAATTAATGCAAGTTCATGTAGGGCTTGGTGCAATGTATGAAGAGGTGTATATAGAATTGAGGTTCAATGGACGACATTTAAGAGAGTACATGTATTGGAGACGTTCATGCTAGTAGGGGCTATTTAATGTTCATGTTTTTGAAGGTTCATGGACTGAATTTATGGAGGAACATACATTGGGACGTTTCATGCATGATCCATGCATTTTCAAGCTAACCATTCAAGTATTCAAGGTGCATTAAAGCTTCATTCGGCCAAGGGGGATGATGGAACATCAAAGGGCTGCACATTCATGGATATTCATGATTTTTCTTCTAGAATTATCTAGGTGTTTATGGCCGAATTTCTTAGCTTCTAAGCTTGTCCATTCGGCTACTTTTATTTAGGCTATAAATATATGTTATTTCATTTGTAAGTGGTTAGACTTTTCACTTAATGAAACTTTGTTAAACTTTTATGGAATTTGTGAGATTTTTTTCTCTCATATTTCGATGAGGACTTTGTTGGCTTATCTAGGAAGCCTAGTGGCGTCAATCATGTTCTTCACTATCCTGAACTTATCACTATAAATAGTGTGGCGTTCACCCATATACCGAGGTTCTTACTTTGTTAAGTAGTGGGTCGAGGTTCTATCATTTTCATTTTCACCTTGAAAGCGTATAAGTACTTGGGTCAATATTTCCTAATATTGGTTCTTACTTGCTTTTAAGTTCACCAACTTCCATAACCATCATTTATTAAACTACTTTCAATCTATTTTCATTCTTTTGTTTCTTTTAAAATCGAACCTTTAATATTCATATTTTAAACCCTACCTTTGAACCCCTTAAATAGCTTCCGCATTATTTAACCTAAAAACATCTTCTTTAAAAGAGTCGAACGATACTTTCTCGTAGACAATTGGGCAAACTCGCATACGACTCGACTCACCCCGAGGCAGATCGCATCAGGACGCAAATGAGTCGTATTCAAACCTGGTGATTGGGTTTGGATCCACATGTGCAAAGAAATATTTTTGAAGCAAAGGAAATCAAAACTTCTACCAAGGGGTGACGGGCCATTCCAAGTAGTGGAGTGAATCAACGATAATGCCTACAAACTCGATTTACCCGGTGAGTATGGTGTGAGTGCTAGCTTTAATGTTGCTGACCTTTCTCCCTTTGATGTAGGTGACGATTTAGGGATGAATTGCCTTGAAGAGGGGGAGGATGATGTGAGCTCGCCCATGAAGACCATGGAATTGCCATCGGGGCCAATCACTCAAGCCTGTGCCAAGAGGTTTCACGAAGCTGTAGCAAGTTACATTGCTCGAGTTTGGATGGAAGGCATGGCCGAACATCAAGAGTCTAGCTCGAGTAGCTCATTGTGCAATGTGTTACAAGCTGACTTAGCATGTGCTAGCTCAAAGGAGCTCAATTCGACACTTAGCTAGCTCATTGAGCTAAATGTCTATTTATTTATTTGATGCGTTTATGTGGCTAGAATAAATTAATTAGTTGCGTTAGTTAATTAGTTAAATTTATAATTAATTAATTTAATGTGTCTTAAATCTGGACATTTTTAATTTACATTACATTATTAAATATGTCTTATATTAATACATAGCTTAAATGTGTCTAGTTTAGGACATCAATTTAATGTGTCTAGCTTAGGGACAAATTTAATTGTTACTGCTAATTAAATTTGCCTTAGCCGAATTTATGATGTCCTAACTCATTTAATTTGCTGCCAATTAATTTGTCTAGGAGCATGCATGGGACGGCATGGGAATGTGCAGCCATCAAATGCACCCCTTCATGGACATCAAGAGCCAAAGCAAACATGCATTAAAGGAGTAGCATGCGTGGGACAACATTTAAGCGGCTGTTGAATTCTTTTCCAAGCAATGGGCTGCACAATGAATGAGGACTTTGTGAACAGCAAGCATTTAAGGAATGGTTGGACTTTTCATGCATGAACGCTTTAATGAAGCTAGTTGGATGGATGCCTTAATGAAGCTGTGGAGCAATAAAGAAGGCTTGCCGCTCAAATTAAATCTACTGCTATTTTCGGCACTAAAGACAAGTGATGCTTTCTCTTTTCAAGGCTGGCCGATTATGTTCTCCAAGGAGCATATTGGAGCGTTCACACTTAAAGGCTTTTTAGTTGCTAGAGTGCCTTATGATGCGATTCGCCTCAGAGTGAGTCGAGTCGTATGTGAGTTTGCCCAATCATCTACGAGAAAGTATCGTTTGGCTCTTTTAAAGAAGATGTTTTTAGGTTAAATAATGCGGAAGCTATTTAAGGGGTTCAAAGGTAGGGTTTAAAATATGAATATTAAAGGTTCAGTTTTAAAAGAAACAAAAGAATGAAAATAGATTAAAGGTAGTTTAATAAATGATGGTTATGGAAGATGATGAACTTAAAAGCAAGTAAGAACCAATATTAGAAAATATTGACCCAAGTACTTAACACTTTCAAGGTGAAAATGAAAATGATAGAACCTTGACCCACTACTTAACAAAGTAAGAACCTCGGTATATGGGTGAACGCCACACTATTTGATAGTGATAAGTTTGGGATAGTGAAGAACAGGATTGATGCCACTAGGTTTCCTAGATAAGCCAACGAAGTCCTCATCGAAATATGAGAGAAAGAAATCTCACAAATTCCATGAAAGTTTAACAAAGTTTCATTAAGTGAAAAGTCTTAAAATTTAGCAACCTTTACAAACTGAATAACATCACATATTTATAGCCTAAACAAGTAGTTAGCCGAATGGTCACTCTTGGCAGCTCATTGGACTTTTAGAATCGGCTAGAACATGCTAGAATAGGCCATGGAGATTTCCTTGAAGCTTCCTCAATTGCTAATGAATAAATGAGTTCAAAATATCCTATTGGAAGGTTCGGCAGAATGCAAGAAACCAGCTTGATACGGTCCATCTCGGAAGAGTCGAGTTGTAATAGTGTTGATGTGATCCAGCCCGGGTAGACGAGTCGAATTTACGTAGTTGCCCGATCGTAGTTCGAGAGAGTCGTTCATGCCTCAAACTTTAATAATAAAATTAAAATAATGTATTAAGTTAAGCGGAAGGTTTCAAGTAGGGTAGATTTAGTAATAGGTTTGGTTATATGCAACAAAGATGGGTGATGGATAAATGGTTCGGTTTGGTTAACAAGAAAGAAAGTTGAAAGATGGGGGATGGAAAAACGATCTCAACGTCAGGAATGATTCAACACTAAGAAGTGTCACCTCGATTCCCATATTGTTAAGGTGAAAAGATGGATAGAAGGATACGTGAACTCCACACCAAGATTGGTGATAAGTTCAACAAGATCGGTAGACGCCACTAGCACAAACTAGATAAGTCTTTGAAACTTGTACGAGATATGAGAGGAAGCAACCTCACAAGAACAAAAGTTCATTAACAAATTTAGCAAAAGTCCTTTACAAATGAAATCAACAAACTATTTATACTAGTTTCTTAGGGTAACCGAATAGAAAATTCATGAACTTAACTATTAAGCAATGAACCTAATTTAAGACATGAATATTCTAGAAAAATGACCATTGATGTCCTTTGTCCATGTTCGGCCGAATGGGGAGGTGAGTGGGCAGCTTCATGAATGAGCAAGCTTTGGAAGCCAAGGTGATGGTCTAGGTTCGGCCATGGGATGCATGAAACTCCCAAAGGGTGTCTCTTGGCCGAATAGGTGCTTAGGAAACTCCAAGGGTCCTCCCACATGCATTGGTTGTACATGGAACTTGGAAGGGGGCTTGAACCTAGCCGTACATGCACTTGCATTAATTATCCTCCATTCATGCATGTGTGCCGTCCAAGGGAGATGCACCTTTCAATATGCATTAACCTTCCATGTACATGAATGTATGTCCTCCAAACATTGAACCGAACCATTCATGAATCTTCCCGTTCAATGAACATTCCCGTTCATGCACCTTGCTTTAAATGCCATGAATGTATCTTCCAAATTCGGCTAACCTACAAAATTAAATAACACACAACTATTCATATAATTATAAATTAAATTAATAACTAAATAACTTAATAACACTAACTAAATTTGAACACAATAATTATAAGTCAACTTATAATAAATTCGGCTAGCTCAAATAGTCAAAAACACTTAGTGAGCTAAAATGAGCTAGGGAATTCGGCATGAGCTGTACCAAACTTAGTTATAAGCTAGATTAAAACTTAATTTATTGAAATGAAAAAGGAATGAGCTGAATCGAGCTAAGTTCGAGCTCAAACGAGCTAAAATGAGCTCAAGTGAGCTGATGTGAGCTGAATGGCGCATGGGGGAGCTGAAGAGGAGCTGAGATCGGATTGCAATATGGTACATGGAGTCATCAAGGAGTTGTTCTTAGCTCCTTCAACGTTAGGGAGCTGGTTATCATCCCAAATGTGTGTCACAAGGGCCGATATAGCATCTTGAAGTTGCTTGGTTCGAGCTCGGGTCATGGGACCTTTTGGCAGCTCAATGGATACTTGGTGTGCAGTCGAGGATGCCCCGGGTGTGCTCACATCATTCCCCCGTCTTCAAAGCGACTTGTCCTCAAGTCGAGCCATTTGTCCATGGGAGAACTTTGACTCATGCATGGTTTTCCTCGATCAAATGGGATGGAAGATGTCACACAAACCTGAAAAAGTCTTACCACAACCGGTAAAAAGAAACTCAAAGGAGTCAAATTCAAATGTGTTCAATAGTTCATTAAAAATTCATTCAATCGAACATATGCCAAAAATCTCAATTGGACAAAGCAAGCATACGTAAATTTATCAAAGAGTTTCGTTAGACCATCGTTGCAAACATGAAAACTAAGTTGGATCAAGGGATAATTGGTTGTAAATGATGGCAGGCACTTAAACACATTATTCCTTATCCAAAACATTTTAACTTCTTTAACCGAATATAGCAACTCATTTGGTCCCTTGTCTTGTTCATGCAAGGTATGCCATGGCCAAAGGTATGCTAACTCTTTCTTTTGTTTTTGAACAACATGAGGGGTGTCTCCAAATTCCAGCATAATAATCACAGTATTACAATGCCAAAAGGAAAAATCCATCACATCAAAGTATAAATAATTTCCAAACAACAAATCAATGGAATTTTCAACTTCAACTGAATTGAGCAAAGATGTTTGAAAATTTTCAGATGACTTACCTTGACGAATATGAAAAGAAGACAATTGAGGATTGGGTTTAGCTTTCTCGATCAAAATGAATCTTCTCTCTTTGGATAGATAGCGTAAGACAAACCTATTACTCCGATAAATTTGAATAGGTGGTGACGCACCATGACATGTCTTGTTCCTCGAGGGGTGGGTTTCACAAAAATGAGAATGGTTAGTATTAACGAAAACTATGGACTTAAATGGAAAAGGGAAGTTACCATGGAAATTTGATTCAATTCCAAAAACATAGGTTGGTCTTACCTTCTCGAAATGAAACGAAAATTCCAGATGTGGCCAAGCAAGGTAATTAGTAAACGAATCAAAATTGAAACCCAAATCATTGAATTTCACCTTCTTATCAAAATTTTGAACATCAAGCAAACATAATTTGAATGCAAATGATGCAAAATGCTTAATGTTTCCACAAAATGATTTCATGTAGCAAATACCAGGCTTGAACACACGAACTTGATTAGGAATTCCAACAAGCAACATATTAGAAGAAGTTCTTTTAACATGGATGCCAAACAAAGAATTTTTATAATCAAACAAATCAAAACGTGAAAAACTGTTATCACACACATTCATAATTTGCACAGGATGAACCAATCCAACAGAATCAACAGAGTTGTTGTTATAAAACGTGTCATAAGACGGAATCTTCATGGCATCTTTTGAAAGAACATCGTTAACATTAATATGTGAACAGTAATTAACCAAATCAAAATATGGAAGATTTTCAAAAATAAGGCCATAAAAATCTATATGAGTAACTTTTTATTCAAACGGCCTTGAATCAATAAATAAGGAATCCTTACCTTTCTTACCTTCAATTGCAAGTGGGTGGTTGTCATTCGCGAACTCACCTTTTTCGAACAACCTAAAACACCTCTCATTTGGAAGGTAATGTAGATGGAATTGGTCGCACAAACCTCTAGGAACCTGAAAAGTTAATTCACAAGAAGATCGAACATGTGGGTTAGTAGAAATAATCCTCACTTGCTCACTTGTTTTCCCACTCGATTCTTTTTCTTCTGAATCATTCGTTTCTTTTATTTCAATTTCTTTCTCTTTAATCTCTTTTTCAATTTCTTTTTCAACTTCTTTTTCTCTCTCAAATTTCTTTTCATTCTCTTTTTCAATATCATTTTCTTTTTCATTTTCTTTTTGCTTTTCAAAGGCTTTTTCAAAGGCTTTTTCAAGTTCTCTCAAGATTCGCTCATTTTCTCTCTTACTTGCCTCTTGCCTCTCTTTTCTTTTTATTTCATTTTCTTTTTCTTCCTTTGCTTTTCTTTTATTTTCTTTGTTTTCTCTTTACAAGAATGTACAAAATAATGATGAGAATACAAATCTTGTTCGAAATATGAAGAACTATTTGCATATGATTCACAATCAAGACTTCGTGAAGAATACTCCGAGTAAGATTTCGTTGACGATCTAGTAGGAGTATGTATTTCTCTCCGAACGCTATCTTGGAGCAAATCAAAATCGTAATTGGCTTCTCGTCTTCTCGAATTTCTTGAAGAAAAGGACTTTCGATCGAAGTCACTTCTCGAATTTGCTGATGAATATGAGTCATAGTATGAATCTCTTTGTCTCGAAGTAGATGGCAAAAAGGAATCACGATAGGAACTTTTTCTCAAGTAGTAGTCGGGGGTATATCTCCGTGGGGTTCTTGTCTCCATTTTTTGACTCGAAGAAACTCTATCACTTTGATCTTGTTTTTCCAAATGATTTAATCTCTTGTGTATGTTCTTAGTGTTGGACTCCATCATTTTTCGCATTTCTTGTACCAAGTATTGGTATTCCGATTCGGTGAACTCTTCGCGTGACATGATTTTTGTTGCTGAAAAGAAAATGTTAGATCACAAAACAAAATAAAAAATTAAGTACCTCACCACAAACCTCACAATTTCACTCGCAAAGAAATATTGATGAACACTCCACTCGTGTTTGCACTCGTTTTAGGCTTTTTTAAACTCTCAAATGCTCTCACACACTCTAGCCTTTTACCACTCAAGCTTACTCTTGTAACCTTGTATTTTGTTTCTTTTGACTCGTCTTGGTGCTTTGGGGTCAGCTTCAAACGGTTACAAGGGATAAGATGTATAGGTTATGGGTAGGCTAAAAGAAAATTTTTTCTTTGGTGTAGTGTGGGCGTTTTGGAAATGGGGTAAAAATTGATGAAAAGAATATAAGACGATCGGAAGAAATATCAAACAATAGATTCGAACTTTGATCACTTCACTTTTTTTTATAATTTTGTATCTCCTTTTTTTTTTCTTCTTTTTCTTTTTTTTTACAACTTTCAATATAGCACTTTACAATGATAAAAACGAAAATACAAATTCTTTTTTTTTCAAATTTTTTTCACAATGAACCTAGTTTGATCTTGATACGAACGTCGGCGCCTCTTGTTTTACAAGCTCTAATACCAAATGATGTGATCCAGCCCGGGTAGACGAGTCAAATTCACGTAGTTGCCCGATCGTAGTTCGAGAGAGTCGTCCGTGCCTCAGACTTTAATAATAAAAGTAAAATAATGTATTAAGTTAAGCGGAAGGTTTCAAGTAGGGTAGATTTAGTAATAGGTTTGGTTATATGCAACAAAGATGGGTGATGGATAAATGGTTCGGTTTGGTTAACAAGAAAGAAAGTTGAAAGATGGGGGATGGAAAAACGATCTCAACGTCAGGAATGATTCAACACTAAGAAGTGTCACCCCGATTCCTATATTGTTAAGGTGAAAAGATAGATAGAAGGATAGGTAAATGCCACACCAAGATTGGTGATAAGTTCAACAAGATCGGTAGACACCACTAGCACAAACTAGATAAGTCTTTGAAACTTGTACGAGATACGAGAGGAAGCAACCTCATGAGAACAAAAGTTCATTAACAAATTTGTCAAAAGTCCTTTACAAATGAAATCAACAAACTATTTATACTAGTTTCTTAGGGTAACCGAATAGACAATTCATGAACTTAACTATTAAGCAATGAACCTAATTTAAGACATGAATATTCTAGAAAAATGACCATTGATGTCCTTTGTCCATGTTTGGCCGAATGGGGAGGTGAGTGGGCAGCTTCATGAATGAGCAAGCTTTGGAAGCCAAGGTGATGGTCTAGGTTCGGCCATGGGATGCATGAAACTCCCAAAGGGTGTCTCTTGGCCGAATAGGTGCTTAGGAAACTCTAAGGGTCCTCCCACATGCATTGGTTGTACATGGAACTTGGAAGGGGGCTTGAACCTAGCCGTACATGCACTTGCATTAATTACCCTCCATTCATGCATGTGTGCTGTCCAAGGGAGATGCACCTTTCAATATGCATTAACCTTCCATGTACATGAATGTATGTCCTCCAAACATTGAACCGAACCATTCATGAATCTTCCCGTTCAATGAACATTCCCGTTCATGCACCTTGCTTTAAATGCCATGAATGTATCTTCCAAATTCGGCTAACCTACAAAATTAAATAACACACAACTATTCATATAATTATAAATTAAATTAATAACTAAATAACTTAATAACACTAACTAAATTTGAACACAATAATTATAAGTCAACTTATAATAAATTCGGCTAGCTCAAATAGTCAAAAACACTTAGTGAGCTAAAATGAGCTAGGGAATTCGGCATGAGCTGTACCAAACTTAGTTATAAGCTAGATTAAAACTTAATTTATTGAAATGAAAAAGGAATGAGCTGAATCGAGCTAAGTTCGAGCTCAAACGAGCTAAAACGAGCTCAAGTGAGCTGATGTGAGCTGAATGACGCATGGGGGAGCTGAAAAGGAGCTGAGATCGGATTGCAATATGGTGCATGGAGTCATCAAGGAGTTGTTCTTAGCTCCTTCAACGTTAGGGAGCTGGTTATCATCCCAAATGTGCGTCACAAGGGCCGATATAGCATCTTGAAGTTGCTTGGTTCGAGCTCGGGTCATGGGACCTTTTGGCAGCTCAATGGATACTTGGTGTGCAGTCGAGGATGCCCCGGGTGTGCTCACATCAAGTGTGCCTGATCGTCGACAAGAAGTTACGTTAGGTTTAATTGAAAGGTCGAATACGAGAAAGAAGGGCGAGAAAGAAGTTTAAAGAAGATGGAAGAATTAGATTGGGTTTGGAAGTTGCTTTATTGAATTAGTACGAAAAGGAAAGAGGGATATTGGTTTTGGTTCAAATTGGAATAGGTAAGAAGAATTGAAATTTCGGATTTAGTGTCCGAATAGGTATAGATGAATAAATTGGTTCAATTAGGCAAGGGGAATTGAAGAAATGGACGTAATGGTATGAAGGGTAAGAACGAAATGGTATTATGAAATGGTACGAACGGAATGGCCGATTTAAATGAAGAAATGGGGTTGAACAAAAAGTGCAAACAAGAACCAATACCGATTTGGTATCGACCCGTTGTTTATAGGCTCTTTTAGTTCGGTTTGGGTTTGGTAAAGGAAAACCTCGACCCACTATCTAACAATATAGGAACCTTGGTATGTTTGAACGCCACACTACGAGTAGTGATAAGTTCGGTTTTGGCAAAGAACAACAGTTGACACAACTAAAACGCTAGGAAGCCAATCGGATCTTTGAACGAAATTTGAGAAAAGTTTTGCCTCACAATTTTGGCAGCATAACATTAACAAAAAGTCCAAAAAAAAATTTTACAAAGAAAAATAACAAGTATTTATAGCCTAAAGACTAGCTAGCCGAATGGACACTTTACAAACTTAATAATTAAGTAAAAGCCTCATGAATGCATCTTGAAAATTCTAGAAAGAAGTCCTTTGATGTTCATGACCAGATTCGACTATGGTGGAGATGTCTTGAAGGTTCTTCATGCTTAAGGAAATGAATCATGAGTGAGAGACTCCCTTAGACATTAGCTAGGTTCGGCCAACTTGAGTAATTGAGGCAATCAATTCATGTTACTTGGTAAAGAGTTGGGAATTAATTGAGGAGACTTCATGAGCCAAATTAAGTGTGAATGCCAATTCTTGAAGAGTCCATAGGTGTGAACACTTTGAATTGAAAGGCCATGCCATGTGAACATAATGTGAACGGAATTTTAAGGTTCATGGAGGGAGATGTTCGGCCACATGTATGAAGTAATGGGAAGCCTCCTTTTAGTCGAATAGTCACTTGGAAAATGAAGGAGTAGCACACCATACATGAATGGAAACATTCATGAACCTTGAACACATTGAATGTGGCCATACATGCACTTAGCCGAACATACACCTAGGAGATTGATACAAACCACCTCGGGAAGAGTCGAGTCGTATGCTGAGTTGCCCAATCGTCTACGAGAAAGTATCGTTTAATTCGCTTTTGGAATGAAGTTGATAGGAAAATTAGGACGGAAGCTAAGTATAATGGTTTAATGATGGATATGGAAGAAAGGGGTTCTTAAAAGCAAGCACAAACCAATATTAGAAAATATTGACCCCAAATGCTTATAAGCTTTCAAGATGGAGGATGAAAGTGATAAACCTTGACCCGCTACTTAAAAAAGTAGGAACCTCGGTATAAGGGTGAACGCCACACTCGATTGAGTGATAAGTTCAAAGGAAGAACAAGGTTGACGCCACTACTAGGTAGATAAGTCAACAAAGTCTCCAACAAAGTTTGGAGAAGAAAATTCTCACAAGATTAAATTCAATAAAAATTTGGCAAAAGTCCCTTACAAATGAAAGAAAACAAATATTTATAGGCACATAGATGACCATTCAAATTCGGCATCTAGGTGTTCACACAATAATAAAAACATTCACACTAATGTATTAAAATAGTTCATAAATTCGGCAGATTCATGCACTAGCTGAATGGACACTTTCTTCCCCCTTGGTTTGTGCATGAATGCCTAGCCATGAAGTAAGGCTTCAAGTGACTTGTATGTGCACCAAAAGGTTGCATTCATCTCCTTGGGACGTTCATGCACTTGTATGGAACATGTATCTTCATAATTAAACACTTTAATGGCATGTAGGTTCATAAATGGCAGCATGAACCTAGTAAATTCGTTCTCCCCTTTGTGCATGCACTTAATTCAATCAATGTGTTGAATTATTGATTTGATTCCTTCCCTTGGACGTTCTTGAACCCATCCATGCATGTGTAGTAGCCTATAGGTCAATTCAAAGTGTTAACATGTTCAAGGAGCTCTGTGGTCAACATAGAATTAGTTGGCAGCTACTTCTTGGCCGAATAAGTGCCTTGGAAAGTTAGGAGACAGCCACCATACATGCACTTAAGCCATTCATGCATTCTCATGCATTTGATCCATTCATGGACTAGCCTTTAATGTCCATACATTCATTCGACACATGCATGAATTTGTAGAAACATTGCATCTAGCCGTACATGCACCAGCATTTATGATACGAGCACGCCCCGCGAACTTCATCGAACAATCTGTCAAGCCGAGCATTGACATGTTGGCAAGCTGATCCCAGCTCCACGAGCTCCGTCCAGCTGAAATCCAGCTTATTCGAGCTCAATCCAACTTGCCTGAGCTAAACCGAGCTCACTCCTAGCTCATATTCAGCTCACGAGCTAAACCTTAGCTCAACTTCAGCTTAGGAGTTTAATCTCAGCTCAACTTTAGCTCACGAGCTAAAGCTTAGCTCATTTTAGTTTAAACTCATTTTTTTGTCTTTAATACATTAAATAAAAATTTGCACATATTTATTTAAGCATTAAACTTGTCTTATATTAATATTTGTTATTAATATGTCATAGTCATTATATAAATTGATTATGTTCACATAGTCGAATTAATGCATGACATTAATGTGTTCACATCATGCCGAATTTATGAGTGTTCATGAGATGTCTTAATGACTTGTTTATTTCATGTAGGTACATCCCTTTGGACGGCACAATGTATGGATGAAGAAACATCTCTTTTGGGCATTCCACACTCATGAATGAAGAAGTATTAAATGCTGGTGCATGTACAGCTAGATGCAAGGTTTCTACAAATTCATGCATGTGTCGAATGAATGTATGGACATTAAAGGCTAGTCCATGAATGGATCAAATGCATGAGAATGCATGAATGGCTTAAGTGCATGTATGGTGGCTGTCTCCTAACTTTCCAAGGCACTTATTCGGCCAAGAAGTAGCTGCTAACTAATTCTATGTTGACCATAGAGCTCCTTGAACATGTTCATACTTTGAATTGACCTATAAGCTACTACACATGCATGGATGGGTTCAAGAACGTCCAAAGGAATGAATTAACTCAATAATTCAACAAATTGATTGAATTAAGTGCATGCACAAAGGGGTGAACGAATTTACTAGGTTCATGCTGCCATTTATGAACCTACATGCCGTTAAAGTGTTTAATTATGAAGATACATGTTCCATACAAGTGCATGAACGTCCCAAGGAGATGAATGCAACCTTTGGTGCACATACAAGTCACTTGAAGCCTTTCTTTATGACTAAGCATTCATGCACACACTTGGGGGGAAGAAAGTGTCCATTCAACTAGTGCATGAATCTGCCGAATTTATGAACTAATTTAATACATTAGTGTGAACGTTTTTATTATTGTATGAACACCTAGATGCTGAATTTGAATGGTCATCTATGTGCCTATAAATATTTGTTTTCTTTCATTTGTAAAGGACTTTTTGCCAAAATTTTTATTGAATTTAATCTTGTGAGAATTTTCTTCTCCAAACTTTGTTTGAGACTTTGTTGACTTATCTACCTAGTAGTGGCGTCAACCTTGTTCTTCCTTTGAACTTATCAGTCAACCGAGTGTGGCGTTCACCCTTATACCGAGGTTCCTACTTTGCTAAGTAGCAGGTCAAGGTTTATCACTTTCATCCTCCACCTTGAAAGCCTATAAGCATTTGGGTCGATATTTTCTAATATTGGTTCGTGTTTGCTTTTAAGAACCCTTTCTTCAATATCCATCATTAAACCATTATACATAGCTTCCGTCCTAATTTTCCTATCAACTTCATTCCAAAAGCCAATTGAACGATACTTTCTCATAGACGATCGGGCAGCTCAGTATACGACTCAACTCACCCTGAGGTGGATCATATCATTTGGTATCAGAGCTACTAAAATGAGAAGTTTGTGCAACAAAATCATTCCCGGGCTAGTCTAAGTGTACGCAAGTAAGTAGGATCTAAAAAAAAAGTATAGAAAAAAAATTTATACCGAAGTTCTCTAATTTTGTTTAGTTTGTTGTTGCTGCTACAAAAACAAAAAAATCTATGCAGCCGAAAAAAAAATTCGTGTACAAAAGTGCTTCCATTGTATTTAGTTTACTGTTATAGTTTAAAAAAAAGTTTTACAAGTTAAAAAAAAATTTGAAAAAAAAAGTGTGAAAGATTAATTTCTTTTGTGATCATTTGTATTCCCAGTCAGTTTCATTCGTTTTCTACCATTCACTTCCTATCCCATCGCCACACTTAAACCCGAGAAATTTTTTTCTTTTCTTTCAGCCAACCCGTAACCCCTCATATGTTATCCTTTGTAAAAACCATTTCAAACCGATCCACAATACTAGAGATCAAGTCATACTAAGTCTGTTACAAGGTTATAAGAGGAGAAAGGAGCGAAAAAAAAGGCACGAGCGAGTGAGATCATTCGAGTGGAGGTAAAAGCCAAACGAGTGTAAATACGAGCGAGAGTGACACCTTTTCCTTCTTCTTTCCGAGCGAAATTGTGAGGTTTGTGGTGAGGCACTTAATTTTTTTTATTTTGTGCTGTGATCTAACATTTTCTTTTCAGCAACAAAAATCATGTCACGTGAAGAGTTCACCGAATCGGAATACCAATACTTGGTACAAGAAATGCAAAAAATGATGGGGTCTAACACTAAGAACATACACGAGAGATTAAATCATTTGGAAAAACAAGATCAAAGTGATAGAGTTTCTTCGAGTCAAAAAATGGAGACAAGAACCCCACGGAGATATACCCCCGACTACTACTTGAAAAAAAGTTCCTATCATGATTCCTTTTCGCCATCTACTTCGAGACAAAGAGATTCATTCTATGACTCATATTCATCAGTGAATTCAAGAAGTGACTTTGATCGAAAGTCCTTTTCATCAAGAAATTCGAGAAGACGAGAAGCCGATTACGATTTTGATTCGTTCCAAGATGTTGTTCAGAGAGAAAGACATACTCCTACTAGATCGTCAACAAAATCTTACTCGAGTATTCTTCACGAAGTTTTGATTGTGAATCATATGCAAATAGTTCTTCATCTTTCGAACAAGATTTGTATTCTCATCATTCTTTTGTACATTCTTGTAAAGAGAAAACAAAGAAAAGAAAAGAAAAAGAAAAAGAAGAAAAAGAAAATGAAATAAAAAGAAAAGAAAGGCAAAAGGCAAGTAAGAGAGAAAATGAGCGAATCTTGAGAGAACTTGAAAAAGCCTTTGAAAAATCCTTTGAAAAGCAAAAAGAAAAAGAAAAAGAAAATGAGATTGAAAAAGAGAATGAAAAGAAATTTGAGAGAGAAAAAGAAGTTGAAAAAGAAATTGAAAAATAGATTAAAGAGAAAGAAATTGAAACAAAAGAAACGAGTGATCCAGAAGAAAAAGAATCAAGTGAGAAAACAAATGAGCAACTGAGGATTATTTCTACTAACCCACCTGTTTGATCTTCTTGTGATTTAACTTTTCAGGTTCCTAGAAGTTTGTGCGACCAATTCCATCTACATTACCTTCCAAACTAGAGGTGTTTTAGGTTGTTCAAAAAAGGTAAGTTTACGAATGATAGCCACCCACTTGCAATTGAAGGTAAGAAAGGTAAGGATTTCTTATTTATTGATTCAAGGCCGTTTGAATACAAAGCTGCTCATATAGATTTTTATGGCCTTATTTTTGAAAATCTTCCATCTTTTGATTTGGTTAATTACTGTTCACATATTAATGTTAACGATGTTGTTTCAAAAGATGCCATGAAGATTTCGTCTTATGACATGTTTTATAACGACAATTCTGTTGATTCTGTTGGATTGGTTCATCCTGTGCAAATTGTGAATGTGTGTGATAACAGTTTTTCACGTTTTGATTTGTTTGATTGTAAAAATTCTTTGAATTTATCTTTCTATTTAAACGTGCCTATTCAAATGATTTGTGATGGATTTGAATTTCTAAAAGGTCGCATGATCACAACTTCTTTGCTCGATATATGCGTTAAAAGATTTTTGCATGAAATAATTGATCTGTTTGACTTTGTTCTTCAAGATAAATCTCTGAAATTTTGTGCGAGATTTCCATGCCTTGATCTAACTGTTCGAGTAGAAATTACGATGCAAGATTGTTCGAGTATTTGCATGTTTAAGTTTCCTTTGATGTACTTGCATGATAACATGTTGCATCGTTTCTTTGGTGATAAAATGATTATGCTTGGTTGTGCCAATTTTTTAAGTCTAATTGAACGAGTGAAATTTGAATCATGCAATGAGTTGATTATATTTTCCTTATTTAACATGTTGCCTGCTAAATCAAATGACCAAGTTCATGTTCAAGCCTGGTATTTGCTACATGAATTCATTTTATGGGAACATTAAGCACTTTGCATCATTTGTATTCAAATTATGCTTGCTTGATGTTCGAACTTTTGATAAGAAGGTGAAATTCAATGATTTGGGTTTCAATTTTGATTCGTTTACTAATTACTTTGCTTGGCCACACCTGAAATTTTCGTTCCATTTTGAGAAGGTAAGATCAACTTATGCTTTGGGACTTGAATCAAATTTCAACGATGATTTATTTTTTCTTTTCAGTCCATACCTCCTATTGAAACTAACCTTTTACAATTTTGTGAATGTAATCCTTTAAAAAGCACGAGCTGTCATGGTGCTTCGTCACCCACCCAAGTTGATCGAGGTAAAAGGTTTATTTTACATTATCTGTCCGAAGAGAGAAGATTCATCTTGTTTGAAAAAGGTAAAATCGATCATAAATTTTCTTCTTTTCAAGATCGACAAGGTAAAGTTTACGAAAATTTTCAGATACCTTTACTCTATTTGAATGTTGTTGAAAATCTTTTTGATGGTTTGATGTTTGGAAATTGTTTGTACCTTGTTGTGATTGATTGTTGTCTTTGGCCTAGTAGTGATCTATTTGTCTTGAAAAGTGATTACACAAATCATGTTGTTAATAAGCGAAAGAGTGAGTTAGTTTCCAATTGGCCATGGTACACTTTGCGTGTACATTCCCATGAATTGTTATTTTTGAATAAACATATTGAAAAGTTTTGGTTGTGGATTAACGTGTTTGAATCTTTATAAATGTTCATGACTAATTACCCCTTGATTCAGCTAAGTTCACATGTTTGTAAAGATGGCTTAACAAGACTTTTTGATAAATTTACGTATGCCTATTTTGCACAATTAAGATTTTGGGCATATGATCAGTTGAATGTGTTTTCCTTGAATTTTGATTATCATGTGTGATGTGATCCGGCCCGGGTAGATGAGTCGAATTCACGTAGTTGCCATCGTAGTTCAAGAGAGTCGTTCGTGCCTCAGATTTTTGTAATAGTAGTAAAAGAATTAGAATAGGATAGCGGAAGGTTTCAAGAAGGGTAAGTTTAGTATAGGTTCGGTTAAGGGTAGTAAAGATGGATGAAGGATAGAAGGCTCGGTTTGGGTTAACAAGAAAAAAGAATTCAAAAGATGGAAGTGGAAAACGAACTCAACGTCAGGAATGATTCAACACTAAGAAGTGTCACCCCGATTCCTATATTGTTAATGTGAAAAATATGGATAGATGGATAGGTGAACGCCACACCAAGATTGGTGATAAGTTCAAAACAAGACGATTGATGCCACTAGCACAAGCCAGATAAGTCATTCGAAACTTGTACGAGATATGAGAGGAAGCAACCTCACAAGAACAATGTTCATTAACAAATTTGGCAAAAGTCCTTTACAAATGAAATCAACAAACTATTTATACTAGTTTCTTATGCTAGCCGAATAGTCCATTCATGAACTTAACGATTAAGTAATGTACCTAATTAAGACATGAACTTTTTAGAAAAATGACCAATGGTGTCCTTGTCCATGTTCGGCCGAATAGGAGGTGAGTGGATAGCTTCATGAATATGCATTGATGTACTTGGATAAATGATATTCATACATGCATGGTTAGATTCGGCTAACTCCTTTAATGGAGCCTTTGAATTCATGTTGTTTCACCATGAGTGGCTTAATTAAATAAGGTTTCATGAAGAGTCAAACTTGGTGTGAACAAGGAGCTTGAGTAGACACTTGTGTGTGAACGTCCAACCGAAGGGTCATCATGGTGTGAACACAATGTGTGAACACATGATCAATGCATGAACCGTCCAATGCATGTTCCATCATTAATTTGATCCATGAATCTTCAAATACATGAATGTCCATCATGAACATGCATGTGCCTCTTGATTGCCGTCCATTGAACCTTCCTATGCATGCACCTTGCATTAAATGCCATGAATGAATCTTCCAAATTTGGCTAACCTACAAAATTAAATAACATAATTAAATAACACACAACTTTTCATATAATTATAATTTAAAATAATAACTAAATAACTTAATGACACTAACTAAATTTGGACACAATAATTATAAGTCAACTTATCATAATAAATTCGGCTAGCTCAAATAGTCAAAAACACTTAGTGAGCTAAATTAAGCTAGGGAATTCGGCATGAGCTGTAGCAAACTTAGTTATAAGCTAGATTAAAACTTAGTTTATTGGAATGAAAAAGGAATGAGCTGAAACGAGCTAAATTCGAGCTCAAACGAGCTAAAACGAGCTCAAGTGAGCTGATGTGAGCTAAATGGCGCATGGGGGAGCTGGAGAGGAGCTGAGATCGGATTGCAAAATGGTGCATGGAGTCTTCAAGGAGTTGTCCTTAGCTCCTCCAACGTCATGGACCTTGTTATCATCCCAAATACGTAACACAAAGGTTGATATAGCATCTTGAAGTTGCTTGGTTCGAGCTCGAGTCATGGGGCCTTTTGGGAGCTCAATGGATTCTTGGTGTGCATTCGAGGATGCCCCAAGTGTGCTCATATCAATGTGTCTCTAATTCTTTGAGTTTCTCTTTTCCAAAAGTGGTGAGACTTTTTCAGGTTTGTGTGATATCTTCCATCCCATTTGACCGAGGAAAACCGTGCATGAGTCAAAGTTCTCCCATGGAAAAACGACTCGACTTGAGGACAAGTCACCTAAAAGAGGGGGAATGATACGAGCACGCCCCGCGAACTTCATCGAACAAGTCTGTCAAGCCGAGCATTGACATGTTGGCAAGCTAATCCCAGCTCGTTTCCAGCTCCACGAGCTCCGTCTAGCTCAAATCCAGCTTATTCGAGCTCAATCCAACTTGCCTGAGCTAAACCGAGCTCACTCCTAGCTCATATTCGGCTCACGAGCTAAACCTTAGCTCAACTTCAGCTTAGGAGTTTAATCTCAGCTCAACTTTAGCTCACGAGCTAAAGCTTAGCTCATTTTAGTTTAAACTCTTTTTTTTCTTTAATACATTAAATAAAAATTTGCACATATTTATTTAAGCATTAAACTTGTCTTATATTAATATTTGTTATTAATATGTCATAGTCATTATATAAATTGATTATGTTCACATAGCCGAATTAATGCATGACATTAATGTGTTCACATCATGCCGAATTTATGAGTGTTCATAAGATGTCTTAATGACTTGTTTATTTTATGTAGGTAATGCACACCAAGAATCAATCGAGCTTCCAAAAGGCCCCATGACTCGAGCTCGAACCAAGCAAATTCAAGATGCTATATCAGCCTTTGTGTTGCGCATTTGGGATGATAACAAGGTCCATGACGTTGGAGGAGCTAAGGACAACTCCTTGAAGATTCCATGCACCATTTTGCAATCTGATCTCAGCTCCTCTCCAGCGCCCCATGTGCCGTTCAGCTCACATAAGCTCACTTGAGCTCGTTTGAGCTTGATTTTAGCTTGTTTCAGCTCATTCCTTTTTCATTTCAATAAACTAAGTTTTAATTTAGCTTTTAACTAAGTTTGCTACAGCTCATGCCGAATTCCCTAGCTTAACCTAGCTCACTAGGTGTTTTTGACTATTTGAGCTAGCCGAATTTAATATGATAGTTGACTTATAACTATTATGTCCAAATTTAGTTAGTGTCATTAAGTTGTTTAGTTACTATTTTAAATGTTAATTATATGAATAGTTGTGTGTTATTTAATTATTTTATTTAATTATGTAGGTTAGCCGGATGTGGAAGATTCATTCATGACAAGGTGCATGAACAGGAATGTTCATTGAACGAGAAGATTCATGCATGGTTCAGTTCAATGTTTGGAAGCCATACATTCATGTACATGGAAGGTTAATGAATATTGAAAGGTGCATCTCCCTTGGACGGCACACATGCATGAATGGAGGATTTAATGCAAGGTGCATGCATAGAAAGGTTCAATGGACGGCAATCAAGAGACATATGCATCTTCATGATGGTCATTCATGTATTTGAAGATTCATGGATCAAATTAATGATGGAACATGCATTGGACGGTTCATGTATTGATCATGTGTTCACACTTTGTGTTCACACCATGATGACCATTCGGTTGGACGTTCACACCAAGAGTCTACTCAAGCTCCTTGTTCACACCAAGTTTGACTCTTCATGAAGCCTCATTTAATTAAGCCACTCATGGTGAAACAACATGAATTAAAGGCTCCATTAAAGGAGTTAGCTGAATCTAGCCATGCATGATTGAAGATCATTTATCTAAGTACATCAATGCATATTCATGAAGCTATCCACTCACCTCCCATTTGGCTGAACATGGACAAGAACACCATTGGACATTTTTCTAGAAGATTCATGTTTTAATTAGGTACATTACTTAATTGTTAAGTTCATGAATGGACTATTCGGCTAGCATAAGATACTAGTATAAATAGTTTGTTGATTTCATTGTAAAAGGGACTTTTTCCAAATTTGTTAATGAACATTGTTCTTGTGAGGTTACTTCCTCTCATATCTCGTACAAGTTTCGAACGACTTATCTAGCTTGTGCTAGTGGCGTCAATCGTCTTGTTTTGAACTTATCACCAATCTTGGTGTGGCGTTCACCTATCCATCTATCTAGATTTTTCACCTTAACAATATAGGAATCGGGGTGACACTTCTTAGTGTTGAATCATTCCTGACATTGAGTTCATTTTCCATTTCCATCTTTTAAATTATTTTCTTATTAACCCAAACCGAGCCTTCTATCCTTCATCCATCTTGCTACCTTTAACTGAACCTATACTAAACTTATCCTTCTTGAAACCTTTCGCTATCCTATTCTAATTCTTTTACTACTATTACTAAGATCCGAGGCACGAACGACTCTCTCGAACTACGATCAGGCAACTATGTAAATTCAACTCATTTCTCTGAGCTAAATCACATCATTTGGTATCAGAGCTTGTAAATCGAGAGGCGCCGACATTCGTATCAAGATCGAACTAGGTTCGTTATAAAAAAATCAAAAAAAATTCAAGTTGTAATTGTCGTACTCTCTATTGTAATAGTGGTATTGTGAAGTATTCAAAAAAAAAAAGAAATACAAAATTATTAAAAAAAAGAAGTGAAGTGAGCAAGTTCTTTCTACTGTTTTACATTTTTCTTCCGATCTTCTTATATTCTTTTCATCAATTTTAACCCCCCTAAAACGCCACACTACACCAAAGAAAAATTTTCTTTTAACTTACCCATAACCTATACATCTTATCCCTTGTAACCAATTTTGAAGCCGACCCCAAAGCACCAAGACCAGTCAAGAGAAACAAAATACGAGGTTACGAGAGTAAGCTTGAGTGGAAAAGGGCTAGAGATTGTGAGAGCATTCAAGAGTTTGAAAAAGCCTAAAAGTGAGTGAAAACACGAGTGGAGTGTTCATCAATATTTCTTTGCGAGTGAACTAGTGAGGTTTGTGGTGAGGATTTAATCATTTGGTTCTATTTTAATCATTTTTTTCTTTAAATCATGTTGCAAGAAGAATTTTTAGAATTTGAATTTCAGTATTTGTTGAAAGAGATGGAGTGCATGCTCGACCGAAGAATTGAGCCGATCCAAGAAAAATTAGATCATCGAGCTAGAACCCAACGAGAGCAAATTAGTCCAAGTGAAAGGGCAGAAATGAGAGTGCCAAGGAGATGAACATCCAATGAATGTTTGAGAAGAGATTCTTATCGTGAATCCTATTCCTTGAGGAATCCAAGACAAAAAGTAGCAAACTTTGAGTTTGAGATCTTTCAAGATGACAAACAAGAAAGTATAAGTTATTCGACATATGCCTCAAAGAAATAGATGCAAAGGAGTCCTTACGAAGGAGTGAACGTGAGTCCTATGTAAATCATTCCATTCATACCTGACAAAGCTCATCTCATTTTGATTCTTTTGTTTTATCTTCATTTTGTAGAGAAAGAAAGCGAGAAAAAGAAATAAAAAGAAGAGAGAGACAAGAAAATATTATGAGAGAAAATGAGAGAATTTTGAATGAAATCGAGAAAAGAAAAAAGAAACAAAAGAAAATGAGTGTGAAAGAAAAGAAAATGAGAGGAAAAAGAAAAATGAAATTGAAAAAGAAATTGAGTCTGAAGAGAGAAAAGATATTGAGCAAGAAACGAGTGTTGTCGATGAAAAAGAAATCAAAAAAAGAGATGCAAGAGAGCAAGAAAAAGTGAGGAGTGTTCCTACTAACCTACATGTGAGATTTCCTCGTGCTGTTCCTTTCCAGGTTTCTGAAGATCCGAGCAAAGAATTTTGACTTCAATACATGTCCGAGGAGAAAAGGTTTACGTTGATTGAAAGAGGTAACAATTTTAATGATCCTCATTCGCCTTTGCCAAAAGGTAAGCAAGGTATGAGTTTTGAAGTTTTTAAAACACATCAGCCTCATTCTATTATTGACGGAAACTTTATCAATGTTTTGGGTTTTGAAAAGCACTTGTACCATGACATGGTTAATTATTCTTTCTTGATTAGTAATGATTTGATTGTTTCAAGTGCTGATAACAAAAACGTTGCTCATAAAGTATGTGTTGTTGACGAGTATGTTGGTGAAGTAATCATTAATCTGCAATCGCAAGGTTTGGTTATGCAAGATAATGAGCTATATAAACCTTTGTGTTTGCTTGATTGTGGGGAAAATGTGTGGACGAGATTTGAAACATATGAATGTTTAAAAACTTGCATGTCTAATTTTCCTTTGATTCGTTTGTGTGATAAAACATTGACTTGTAAAATGCCTAGTTCATTTGATTTTGATGATGGTTGTTTAATGCTATGGTCTAAGGGATTTGAACATTATTTGCATACTCATAACTTTAATTTGTTTCATGTTCCTACCATGTTGACAGCCAATAAATATTCAAGTCAATGTGAAATGGTAAGCAAAAACTTTGTTTTTGATCCCGGTGATTTTTATTCTTTATTGATGATTAATGGACTTGATTCAAGGATTTTTCATTTTCGAGATTCTAATTGTCAAAAGTTTTGTTACCCTGGATCAATATTACTTGAAATCAAGCCTTTTGAATTTCGTGTGAATGGATGTGTAAACCATTTGTGCTTATTTGATGTTTTGTCTTTAAATCTAAACATAAAGTTGTGGATTTGTGAAAAGTTGAAAATGTTAAATCAAAGTTTTGGTTTTATATCGTTGTTCATAGAATTTGAGTCGTGGACTTTTGTTGTTCAAAATTTTGAGTCAGGAATGCTTCATGGATCTAGTTTATTTTCAACAAAGAACAAGGTAAGATCCACTTTTACTTTTGATCCTGGCATTGGTTTATTTGCCCAAGTTTGGCTTAAGAAGCTGGAGCGAGATTGTATGTTCTTAATTCGGTGTTTCCCTAAACTTCTTCTTTATTTTGTTGTTGAAACTTTGAAATGGCCTATCCAAAAAGAAGAAGAACATGTGACTAATATTTTGTCTTTTCGAGTCTTGTGCGAATTTCAGGTTATTGTGAGCCATTCTACCCCATTCGACAACCAAGGGCCTAGTGACGACGAACACTTTTTCGCAAGCAAATGGCCAGACTTGAGGACAAGTCGCTTTGAAGACGGGGGGAATGATGTGAGCACACCCGGGGCATCCTCGAATGCACACCAAGAATCAATCGAGCTTTCAAAAGGCCCCATGACTCGAGCTCGAACCAAGCAAATTCAAGATGCTATATCAGCCTTTGTGTTGTGCATTTGGGATGATAACAAGGTCCATGACGTTGGAGGAGCTAAGTACAACTCCTTGAAGATTCCATGCACCATTTTGCAATCCGATCTCAGCTCCTCTCCAGCTCCTCATGCGCCATTCAGCTCACATCAGCTCACTTGAGCTCGTTTTAGCTCGTTTGAGCTTGATTTTAGCTTGTTTTAGCTCATTCCTTTTTCATTTCAATAAACTAAGTTTTAATTTAGCTTTTAACTAAGTTTGCTACAGCTCATGCCGAATTCCCTAGCTCAACTTAGCTCACTAAGTGTTTTTGACTATTTGAGCTAGCCGAATTTAATATGATAGTTGACTTATAATTGTTATGTCCAAATTTAGTTAGTGTCATTAAGTTGTTTAGTTACTATTTTAAATTTTAATTATATGAATAGTTGTGTGTTATTTAATTATTTTATTTAATTATGAAGGTTAGCCGAATGTGGAAGATTCATTCATGACAAGGTGCATGAATGGGAATGTTCATTGAACGGGAAGATTCATGCATGGTTCAGTTCAATGTTTGGAAGCCATACATTCATGTACATGGAAGGTTAATGAATATTGAAAGGTGCATCTCCCTGGGACGGCACACATGCATGAATGGAGGATTTAATGCAAGGTGCATGCATAGAAAGGTTCAATGGACGGCAATCAAGAGACATATGCATGTTCATGATGGTCATTCATGTATTTGAAGATTCATGGATCAAATTAATGATGGAACATGCATTGGACGGTTCATGTATTGATCATGTGTTCACACTTTGTGTTCACACCATGATGACCATTCGGTTGGATGTTCACACCAAGAGTCTACTCAAGCTCCTTGTTCACACCAAGTTTGACTCTTCATGAAGCCTCATTTAATTAAGCCACTCATGGTGAAACAACATGAATTAAAGGCTCCATTAAAGGAGTTAGCCGAATCTAGCCATGCATGATTGAAGATCATTTATCTAAGTACATCAATACATATTCATGAAGCTATTCACTCACCTCCCATTCGGCCGAACATGGACAAGAACACCATTGGACATTTTTCTAGAAGATTCATGTTTTAATTAGGTACATTACTTAATTATTAAGTTCATGAATGGACTATTCGGCTAGCATAAGATACTAGTATAAATAGTTTGTTGATTTCATTGTAAAAGGGACTTTTGCCAAATTTGTTAATGAACATTGCTCTTGTGAGGTTGCTTCCTCTCATATCTCGTACAAGTTTCGAAGGACTTATCTAGCTTGTGCTAGTGGCGTCAATCGTCTTGTTTTGAACTTATCACCAATCTTGGTGTGGCGTTCACCTATCCATCTATCCATATTTTTCACCTTAATAATATAGGAATCGGGGTGACACTTCTTAGTGTTGAATCATTCCTGACGTTGAGTTCATTTTCCATTTCTATATTTTAAATTATTTTCTTGTTAACCCAAACTGAGCCTTCTATCCTTCATCCATCTTGCTACCCTTAACCGAACCTATACTAAACTTATCCTTCTTGAAACCTTTCGCTATCCTATTCTAATTCTTTTACTACTATTACTAAGATCCGAGGCACGAACGACTCTCTCGAACTACGATCGGGCAACTACGTGAATTCGACTCATCTACCCGAGCTGGATCACATCAGCTACATCCCTTTGGACGGCACAATGTATGGATGAAGAAACATCTCTTTTTGGCATTCCACACTCATGAATGAAGAAGTATTAAATGCTGGTGCATGTACGGCTAGATGCAAGGTTTCTAAAAATTCATGCATGTGTTGAATACATGTATGGACATTAAAGGCTAGTCCATGAATGGATCAAATGCATGGGATGATAGAATGCATGAATGGCTTAAGTGCATGTATGGCGGCTGTCTCCTAACTTTCCAAGGCACTTATTCGGCCAAGAAGTGGCTGCTAACTAATTCTATGTTGACCATAGAGCTCCTTGAATATGTTCACACTTTGAATTGACCTATAAGCTACTACACATGCATGGATGGTGATACGAACTGCCTCGGGGAGAGTCGAGTCGTATGTAGGTTGCCCGATCGTCTACGAGAAGTTACGTTAGATTTAGTTAAGTTGAAGGAATGGCCGAAGTAGGAAGAGGGGTACGAACGGAATGGTAGGAAAAAAAGGGGTAGGGGCAAAGGAATATGACCAAATTGGTTGGTTTTGGTATGTTTTGGGTAAGAAAGAAATGGGATCGAACAAAGAATGCAAACAAGAACCAATACCGATTTGGTATCGACCCATTGTTTATAGGCTCTTTTAGTTTGGTTTGGGTTTGGTAAAGGAAAACCTCGACCCACTAACTAACAAGATAGGAACCTCGATATAAAGGGTTTTGAATGCCACACTAAAACTAGTGATAAGTTTGGTTTCGTAAAGAAAGAGGTTGACGCCACTACTAGGTAGATAAGCCAATGAAAATCTTAAACGAGACTTAGAGAAGAAGTTCTTACAAGAACAAAAGTTCGATTCTATAAAATTTGGCCAAAAAAAAGTCCATTTACAAGAAATAAACAAACTATTTGTAGATGTTGCAAAGGCTAGCCGAATAGCCACTTTAGGTAGCTAAATAGCCTTTTCTTTTCTTCCTAATTAAGCTAGAAAATTCCATATTTATTTAGGAAGTTTCCTTGAAGCTTCTTGGCTTTGGAGAACTCATTGGACGGCATTTCTAGAAGCTAGAATTAATGGCACGTTTTGGGAGCTGAAATGCATATTTAAATTCGGCATTGGAACTTGGGAGCTTAATTAAGCTGATGCTTGGAAGAGATGAATGGCCTTAGCATTTAAATGAGCTCCTTGAGTAGTTGGCCGGCCATAAAGTGTGAAAGCAAATCAATGGACAGCCCCTCAATGTGAGCGCATGGTTGTTGGTGTGAAAATCTTGAATGCCAGCTTCGAAAATAGAGTAGCCACATTGGGGAGAGTAACCATCAGCTTATGGTGATTGTTGCATTGACCGAACCATCATGGCTTTTGGGAAAACTAATTCAGCCACTTTAATTTGATTAAATGTCGTCCCATGCTTTGCACCTGCACACACAAATTAATTTAGCACATTAATTTATTTAGACACATTGATTTCGAGTGCTAAAGACACATTTAAAACTTGTAATAGCTAAGGCAAATTAATTACGTAAGGTTAAGACATGTATTAAATCGGCTGGAACTTAGACAAATTTAATAGCAAAAATCGGCTAGGCAAATTTAATGAGCAGCACATTTAAAACCGGCCTTAAACTTGACAAATTAATTAGCTAATAAATTAAGCTAGTTTAGGACACCATTATACCTAGTTATAAAGTCCAGATTTTGACAAAATAATTATTAAGACCTAATTAACTAATTTAACTAACAGCAAATTAAATGATTTTATTCCAGCAAATTAAATGTAAAATAAAATAAAATAAAATAAGCAGAAAATAGGCTCTTAAGCTAAGTTGAGCTGATTTGAGCTAGTAGGAGCTCGTGGAGCTGGAAACGAGCTGGGATCAGCTTGCCAACATGTCACAGCTTGACTAGGGAGACTTGTTCGAAGAGGTTTGCTGGGCTTGCTCGCATCAGATGGGTTCAAGAATGTCCAAAGGAAGGAATTAACTCAATAATTCAACACATTGATTGAATTAAGTGCATGCACAAAGGGGTGAACAAATTTACTAGGTTCATGCTGCCATTTATGAACCTACATGCCATTAAAGTGTTTAATTATGAAGATACATGTTCCATACAAGTGCATGAACGTCCCAAGGAGATGAATGCAACATTTGGTGCACATACAAGTCACTTGAAGTCTTTCTTTATGACTAAGCATTCATGCACACACTTGGGGGGAAGGAAGTGTCCATTCAACTAGTGCATGACTCTGCCGAATTTATGAACTAATTTAATACATTAGTGTGAACGTTTTTATTATTGTGTGAACACCTAGATGCCGAATTTGAATGGTCATCTATGTGCCTATAAATATTTGTTTTCTTTCATTTGTAAAGGACTTTTTGCCAAAATTTTTATTGAATTTAATCTTGTGAGAATTTTCTTCTCTAAACTTTGTTTGAGACTTTGTTGACTTATCTACCTAGTAGTGGCGTCAACCTTGTTCTTCCTTTAAACTTATCACTCAACCAAGTGTGGTGTTCACCCTTACTTTGCTAAGTAGCGGGTCGAGGTTTATCACTTTCATCCTCCACCTTGAAAGCCTATAAGCATTTGGGTCGATATTTTCTAATATTGGTTCGTGTTTGCTTTTAAGAACCCTTTTCTTCCATATCCATCATTAAACCATTATACATAGCTTTCGTCCTAATTTTCCTATCAACTTCATTCCAAAAGCCAATTGAATGATACTTTCTCGTAGACGATCGGGCAACTCAGCATACGACTCGACTCACCCCGAGGCGGATCGTATCAATTTAATACTTCTTCATTCATGAGTGTGGAATGCCCAAAAAAGATGTTTCTTCATCCATACATTGTGCCATCCTTGATCATTGTATCGACAAAAAAAATAAAATCAAATTATGAGACATCATGTGAACACATTAATGTCATGCATTAAATCGGCTAAAATGTGAACATAATTAAAATATGTACTGACTATGACATATTAAAACAAATATTAATATAAGTCAAATTTGATGCTTAAATAATTATGTTCAGATTTTATTTAATGCATTAAAGTCTAAAACCGATTTTGAGCTAAAATGAGCTAAGCTTTAGCCCTTAAGCTAAAGTTGAGCTGAGATTAAACTCCTAAGCTGAAGTTGAGCTAAAGTTTAGCTCGTGAGCTGAATATGAGCTAGGAGTGAGCTCGGTTTAGCTCAGGCAAGTTGGATTGAGCTCGAATAAGCTGGATTTGAGCTGGACGGAGCTCGTGGAGCTGGAAACGAGCTGGGATCAGCTTGACAACATGTCAATGCTTGGCTTGACAGACTTGTTCGATGAAGTTCGCGGGGCGTGCTCGTATCAGAGATTCAAAGCTCTTAACCGTCCATGTACCTTCAAAAAGACATGTTGCTTCATGCTCCATATGTCCATTGAGTTTCTACAAGAAAATGTGAACAGAATTAATTCAAGCTAATGTGAACACAAATGTAAACATTAAATTCGGTTATGAAAAATTAATTAACATCTATAAACACTTTTAAGACATACTTAAAAAACTAATATGAACTAAATTTAATATGTGGTTTATTAATTAACTAATTAATGAACTTATTAAATAAAAATTTAATAGTAGTCAAATGAAGTCAGAGTAGTCTTCATGAGCTAGAATTTAACTCATGAGCTAAAACCAAGCTGGGCTTGGACTCATGAGCTGGTAGTGAGCTGGACCCGAGCTGATTCCAAGCTAGTGAGCTGGTTTTGAGTTGAATGGAAACTTGCTTGAGCTGGTGGTGAGCTTGATGAGATGAGCTAGACTTGCAGGTAATTGCATGGTGAGTTCAAGGAGCTGGAATCAGCTTTCTCGGAGTATCCTAATAGCGTTTCATTCCAAAGTTGAGCTACAAAAGCTGTGATAGACTCCTTAAACTTCTTGGCTCGAGCTCGAGTAACAGGACCTTGTGGTAGCACCATAGAATCCTTGCTCAAACTAGCTGAACCATGGGGCGCGATCGCATCATTCCCCCCCCTTCAAAACGACTTGTGCTCAAGTCGAAATCTGCATCAAAAGGTGTTAAATTTGACACATTAAAAGTAGCGCTGACATTATAATCTCCTGGCAAGTCAAATTTATAAGAATTTTCATCCGCTCTAAAACTTGAAAAGGACCGTCTCCGCAAGGCAGTACTTTAGATTTTCGTTGGTCTGAAAAACGCTCCTTGCGCATATGAATCCAAACCCATTCTCCGGTTCAAAAACTACTCATTTTTGGCCTTTGTTCGCATTACACACATAGGACTCAGTCCTAGCCTCGATAGTGGCCCGAACCTTGCTATGTAAATCCTTGACAAAATCTGCCTTTTTCTTCGCATCTGCATGGACAAACTGATCAGTAGGTAAAGGCAATAAATCTAAAGGAGTCAAGGGATTAAAACCGTAAACAATTTCAAATGGGGAGAATTTAGTCACAGAATGGACAGAACGATTATACGCAAACTCAATATGGGGTAGACAATCCTCCCACGTCTTCAAATTCTTCCGAACGATGGCCCGAAGCAAAGTAGATAGAACTCTATCGACAACTTCCATTTGGCCATCGGTTTGGGGGTGGCAGGTGGTCGAAAATAGAAGTTTGGTCCCTAATTTACCCCACAAAGACCTCCAAAAGTGACTTAAAAATTTTGCATCTTGGTCTGACACGATCGTTCGAGGAATACCATGTAGTCTAACGATATCCCTGAAAAACAAGTTTGCAACATGAACGGCATCGTCAGTCTTAGTACAGGCAATAAAATGAGACATTTTTGAAAATCTATCAACAACTATGAAAATAGAATCCTTCCCCGTTTTTGTACGTGGAAGTTCGAGAACAAAGTCCATGGAGATGTCAATCCACGATGCTTCAGGGATGAGCAATGGTGTGTACAAGCCATGGGGTTGAACCTTTGATTTAGCCTTTTTGTAGGCTATACACCTTTCGCAAACTCGCTCCACATCTTTTCGCATCCGCAGCCAATAAAAATGTTCATGGAGAGTGGCAAGCATCTTATTGACTCCGAAGAGTCCCATAAGACCGCCACTATGTGCCTCATGCACTAATAGGTCTCGAACAGATCCACAAGAAACGCATAATTTACCTTCTCGAAAAAGATAGCCCTCGTACCTATAAAAATTTTCAAAAGGACCTTTCTCACAAGAAACAAATATCTCTCCAAAATCAGAATCGTTTATATAGGAATCTTTTAATAATGCAAAACCAAGAATCTTAGAATCCAAATATGATAACAGAGTATACCTTCTTGAGAGCGCATCAACCACGATATTATCTTTACCTTTCTTATATTTGATGACATACGGAAACGACTCAAGGTATTCAACCCACTTCGCGTGGCGTCGGTTCAACTTATGTTGGCCTTTGATGTGCTTCAAGGCTTCGTGATTGATACGATTGATACGAGCACGCCCCACGAACTTCATCGAACAAGTCTATCAAGCCGAGCATTGACATGTTGGCAAGCTGATCCCAGCTCGTTTCCAGCTCCACGAGCTTCGTCCAGCTCAAATCCAGCTTATTCAAGCTCAATCCAACTTGCCTGAGCTAAACCGAGCTCACTCCTAGCTCATATTCAGCTCACGAGCTAAACCTTAGCTCAACTTCAGCTTAGGAGTTTAATCTCAACTCAACTTTAGCTCACGAGCTAAAGCTTAGCTCATTTTAGTTTAAACTCGATTTTTTCTTTAATACATTAAATAAAAATTTGCACATATTCATTTAAGCATTAAACTTGTCTTATATTAATATTTGTTATTAATATGTCATTGTCATTATATAAATTGATTATGTTCACATAGCCGAATTAATGCATACATTAATGTGTTCACATCATTCCGAATTTATGAGTGTTCATGAGATGTCTTAATGACTTGTTTATTTCATGTAGGTACATCCCTTTGGACGGTACAATGTATGGATGAAGAAACATCTCTTTTGGGCATTCCACACTCATGAATGAAGAAGTATTAAATGCTGGTGCATGTACGGCTAGATGCAATGTTTCTACAAATTCATGCATGTGTCGAATGCATGTATGGACATTAAAGGCTAGTCCATGAATGGATCAAATGCATGGGATGATAGAATGCATGAATGGCTTAAGTGCATGTATGGTGGCTGTCTCCTAACTTTCCAAGGCACTTATTCGACCAAGTAGTAGCTGCCAACTAATTCTCTGTTGACCATAGAGCTCCTTGAACATGTTCACACTTTGAATTGACCTATAGGCTACATTGTAATATCCCGAATTAGGGCCTAATCAGGATAGTGGTTTCGTGACCACAAATCCGAGATAGAAATAATTATTTTATAATTATTTTGAGGTTTATGATATGATTGCATGATTGTGTGAAAATTTTGTGAAGAAATTCTATGCATAAAATGCTTAATTTGAAGTTAGGGATTAAATCGAAAAAGTTGCAAAACTTGCATTCTAGAAGTTTTTAGTATGAAATTGCTTTGAAATATTAATTAGAAGGTCTTAAATAGCAATTTGACCAATTTCTAAAATTTTGGACAAAAATGGGCTTGTACATGAAAATTTTCAAAGAAAGGTATTAATGGCATTTTGGTCATTTGGATAATTAATGAAATAAAATGGGAAAAATAACACAAAATAGTCATCTTCCCCATTTAGTTGCTGCTGAAGCTTCACTCTCACCATAGCTAGGGTTTCTTCAACTTTCAAGCTTCATAGTAAGTGATTCTAAGCCCCGTTTTTAATGATTTTTACGTTTTTGAGATCCCTTAGCTCAATTAAACATGTTAGCAATAATTTAACCTAGGGTTTATATTTGGAAAAATACCCATAGGTGAAACTTGTGTATTTTGATGTTTTATGATAGAATATGAAGTTTTAAATTATGTTAGACAACTTGTACTACTCGATTTTAAGCAAAAACGAGTAAAAGGGCTTAATCGGTAAAAATACCTAATAGTCACAAGTACATGTTAGAGTGAGAATTTGATGTTACCATAGAAGGGAAAAGTGATCAGCATGTTGTAAAACATAAGAATAAGGAATAAAGTTTAATCCCGAGCCTAGGGGCAAAAGTGTAAATATGCAAAAGTTTAGGGGTAAAATTATAATTTTGCCAAAATTTGAATTAAGGATTAATTTGATAATGTGAGTATTACATAAGCTAAATGTGTTATTTTAGATCAAGAAAGACGTGGAATCGACCCCAATCGAGGAAAAGAAAAGATTGTGGACTAAATTGCAAAATCTTTGTATTTTGGTACCAAGGTAAGTTCATGTGTAAATAATGTAACATAATTGTTATTTTTAAGTCATTGAGGTCAATTATATGATATGCTGATTTTTATCATGAAATATATGCTTTGTGGATAACTTCGAATAAAATGCAAATTATGTGAGCTACTTGTTAAATATAAATTATTATCGAGTATTGATTTCGGCATTCTACGGAAGATGGCAAGGATATGTATTCGAGGAAAATCCTGTTTGAACCTTAGGAATAGATTAGGATACAAGTGACATGTCACTAGGATGGTTGAGCATCCGAACTCGTTGAGTTGAGTCCGAGTTCACTTATGGATGCGAATGTTCGAACTCGTTGAGTTGAGTCTGAGTTCACTTATGGATGCAAACGCCCGAGCTCGTTGAGTTGAGTCCGAGTTCGCTTATGGGCGGGTTACATGATTGCTTGATTGCATATGTGGCACTTATGTGCAAGTTATCCATGTATCCGAATTATATTTTGATGTGTTCAACCGGTAAATTTCTACTCAAATGGAGGAAAACTCGAGATGTAAAGAGACGTATTGGTAAGTGATGTGAAATGGACATTTTGGATAGGTATGTATTTAACCCTCGGGTTGAGTATCGATACAACAACGATAAGGTAATAAGATGATGAATGATGATTAGAAATGAGATTTATGTTTTGGTGATACCATGCTAATGTTGTTTGGTATGATTGCTTTGTTATGTTACTTATTATTTGCATATGAACTTACTAAGCATTTATGCTTACTCCCTCCTTCTTACTCATTGTAGTTTTGGACAAGCCAGCTCAGGAGTCGGGATAGGTCAAAGGATCAGTCACAGTATCCGGAAGAACTTTTCGGTAAATGGCTTGTAAATTTAAGTATGGCATGTATAGCAATATACCTATCTTGTGTAAATGATCTTATGATATGGTGATGGAATAGTTGAGAAAATGCTTGATAATGATAAGTTATGGAAATGGTTAGTTTAGATTATGTTTGATGTCATGGAAGGTTAATAGGATACTTTAATTATGAAAACTCATAAAAAGGGATGAAATTTGCCATAAACAGAATATTGCAGCAACACTGATGTGAGTTTGAAAATTTACTAAAAATCATATAAATTGAATTTGGTGATGGATTAAATATCAAATTGAAGCTTATTATGTCTAGTTTCACATGAAACAAACTAAACAGGTAAACGAATTATATGTTAGAAGATATTTGAATTTTAGTGAAACAGGGTTAGAGTGATTTCTGGATCCCCTGTTCTAGATTTAGAAATTCACCATAAATTTTACAGATATAATTAGGTGGTGTATTTTATATCCTCAGAATCCTTATTGAGTCTAGTTTCAGGAGAAACAAACCTCATAATCATGTGAATTTTGTACAGATATAAATGTGGTTCGTAGTAAACAGAGGTCAGTTCAGTCAAGTCCTGAAACAGGGGTAACTTTAACTAATAAACTGTACTAATTGGCCCAATCAAAAATTCTAGAAAAAAATTAGTAGATAGGTATATGAGTCTAGATTCAGGGAAAATTTACGGATCTTGATTTTGAGTTTCGTAACTCGAGATATGATTTTTTTTGTGACTGTGATGCAAGTAGCTAAAAAGCTGTGAATGTAGAAACAAATAATCTAAAGTTCTTAAAATGTTAAATTAAGTTTAGTAACACCTCATACTCGACTCCGGTGACGGTCTCGGGCGTGGGGGCGTTACATGCATGGATGGGTTCAAGAACGTCCAAGGGAAGGAATTAACTCAATAATTCAACACATTGATTGAATTAAGTGCATGCACAAAGGGGAGAACGAATTCACTAGGTTCATGCTGCCATTTATGAACCTACATGCCATTAAAGTGTTTAATTATGAAGATACATGTTCCATACAAGTGCATGAACGTCCCAAGGAGATGAATGTAACCTTTTGGTGCACATACAAGTCACTTGAAGCCTTTCTTTATGACTAAGAATTCATGCACAAACCAAGGGGGAAGAAAGTGTCCATTCAGCTAGTGCATGAATCTGCTGAATTTATGAACTATTTTAATACATTAGTGTGAACGTTTTTATTATTGTGTGAACACCTAGATGCCGAATTTGAATGGTCATCTATGTGCCTATAAATATTTGTTTTCTTTCATTTGTAAAGGACTTTTGCCAAATTTGTTAATGAACTTTTGTTCTTGTGAGGTTGCTTCCTCTCATATCTCGTACAAGTTTCGAAGACTTATCTAGTTGTGCTAGTGGCGTCTACCGATCTTGTTTGAACTTATCACCAATCTTGGTGTGGCGTTCACCTATCCTTCTATCCATCTTTTCACCTTAACAATATAGGAATCGGGGTGACACTTTTTAGTGTTGAATCATTCCTGACGTTGAGTTCATTTTTCCATTCCCCATCTTTCAACTTTCCTTCTTGTTAACCAAACCGAGCCATCTATTCAACATCCTTTCTTGTTTTCCTTAGCCGAACCTATCACTACCCTTTTGCATAACTTTTGAAAACCTTCCGCTATCCAAACCTATCCATTCACTTCTATTTCTAAAATCTGAGGTACGAACGACTCTCTCGAACTACGATCGAGCAACTACGTGAATTCGACTCGTCTACCTAGGCCAGATCACATCAACGATCCACCTCGAGGAGAGTCGAGTCGTATGTAGATTGCTCGATCGTCTACGAGAAGTTACATTAGAATTAGTTGAGTTGAAGGAATGATTGAAATAGAAAAAGGGGTACGAACAGAATGGTAGGAATGAAAGGGTAGGAACAAAGGAATATGAACAAATTGGTCAATTTTGGTAACAAGAATAGGTTCAAAATGACTAAGTATAGGTTGGTATAGGTTCGGCTAACAAGGGAAACAAAGAAATGAGATGGTTTGTGGTGATGGAATGAAGTGGAATTAAAGGTCAAGAATGAACCAACACTATATACGAGTGTTGACCCGAGACTTATAGGACTCTTAAGGTGATTTGGGAGATAGGATAGGACCTTGACCCGTTACCTAAGAAGGTAAGAACCAAAGGTATAAAGTTTGGGGTGAACGCCACACTACGAGTAGTGATAAGTTTGGAATTGACAAAGAACACGATTGACACAACTAGAACGCTAGGAACGCCAAACGAATCTTTGAACGAAAAATAAGAAAAGTTTGCCTCACAATTTCGGCAACATAACATTAACAAAAGTTTCAAAAGTCTTCTTACAAAGAAAAATAACAAGTATTTATAGCCTAAACAAGTAGCCGAATGGACAAGTTTAGAAGCTAAGAAATTCGGCCATAAACACCTAGATAATTCTAGAAGAAAAATCATGAATATCCATGAATGTGCAGCCCTTTGATGTTCCATCATCCCCCTTGGCCGAATGAAGCTTTAATGCACCTTGAATACTTGAATGGTTAGCTTGAAAATGCATGGATCATGCATGAAACGTCCCAATGTATGTTCCTCCATAAATTCAGTCCATGAACCTTCAAAAACATGAACATTAAATAGCCCCTACTTGCATGAACGTCTCCAATACATGTACTCTCTTAAATGCCGTCCATTGAACCTCAATTCTACATGCACGTCTTCATACATTGCACCAAGCCCTACACGAAATTGCATTAATTTCCTTCCATGCATGAATGTGTGTCGCTCAAAGGGATTGGATCTTCTAGATACATTCATGCATGATTCTTCATCATTCATGCAATCGAATGTGCATTTGAACCCAAACATTCATGTATTTGACAAATACATGAACTTGTAAACACCTTGAATCTGGTCATGCATGCACCTAATTAAATGTTGTTCATTCATGCATGTGGGATGTCCAAAAGAGATGTTTCTTCAAGCATTCATTCTTGCGCCATTCCATGAGCATTGTACCTACAAGAAATAAAATAATTCATAAGACATCATGTGAACACACATAAATTCAGCACAATGTGAACACATTTAAGATATGTGATATCTATAACATATTAATAACAAATATTAATATAAAACAAATTTAATGCTTAAATAAATATATTCGAATTTTATTTAATCAATTAAAGTCAAAAATCGGGTTTGAGCTAAAATGAGCTAAGCTTAAGCCCTTGAGCTAAAGTTGAGCTGAGGTTAAACTCCTAAGCTGAAGTTGAGCTAAGGTTTAGCTTGTGAGTTGAAAATGAGCTAGGAGTAAGCTCGGTTTAGCTCATGCAACTAGATTGCGCTTGAATGAGCTGGATGGAGCTCGTGGAGCTGGAAACGAGCTGGGATTAGCTTGCCAACACGTCACAGCTCGACTAGGGAGGCTTGTTCGAAGAGATTCACTAGGCGTGCTCGCATCATTCCCGCCTCTTTTAGGCGACTTGTCCTCAAGTCGAACCGTTTGTCTAAAAGACAATATTTTTTCTTGCTTTGTTTTCCTCAGTCGAATGGGACAAAGGATATCAAACAAATTTGAAATTGATTCACCAATGGACAAGTTAACACATCACCTTCATAAATAAGTAGCAGAGGGTTAAGACAATAAAAACCAATAGATAACCCAAATGTTGAGCAAAAAATGAATTTTATCTTACCGAATTGACTTACCAATTTTGGCAACGACAAGCGAAAAGTATTTAAATTCGGATGGTACATGTAAAACTTAGCCCATAGGTCATATGGCAAGAATTTTATTTGTTCATAACATGGATACTTCACATTGTCACACAATTTCGATATGTCATCAATATGACCAATTGAACAAAATGGAAACAAGGAATGATCAATCGCGCATCTTAACAAACAAGAATGAATTCCTCGTTTCAACCACAACATTCCAAATGGTTCAAAACAAAGGACATATTCGCTTGGCTTTTTGATTTGAACAAGCTCACCTTGCCTTATTCGATTAAATGGACTTGTAGTAGTAGGATGAACAATATGACCACATTCCACAAAGTCATCATCAACAACACCGATTTTTTCATCTTTCAAACAAAACAAAGATATTGTTGACTTACCTTGATTAACTTGGAAGTTACAGGATGTTAGTTCGATTTTACCTCGTTTGCGCAAAACAAACCTTCGCTCCTTAGCAAGGTAATGCAATCGATAATTTGAACTCGAACAAACCTGTAAAGGTGAAGAGTCAAAAAGACAATTCTTGCTTTTCAAAATATAAGTTCCACATGAATGGAAAATGTTAAGGTCACCACAAAAAATGTACTTAAAAGGACAGGATAAAATGTTATTCACAGATGGAACGTCTAATTTAATTTCGGGATTAAAAATAAAATTTTTAGAATAAAAAACTTGGTTTTGATTTTGTAATCCAGCCACATGCTTTATTTCCAAAAATAAAGATAATACTCGAAGAAGATGAGTAGGTAAAACAAAGTTACTTACAACAAGATCACAATACATACCTTTTCTTGGAAACAACTCGAAATGGCTAGCTCCAGGCTTAAACACTCGATTTTGATCACTTACCCCAAAATACAACAAGAATTTCATTTTCTCAAATAAATAAAAAAAGTAGATCAAAGAAGGTTTAGGCAGACGAACATGCAAACATTCGTACTTCACAAAACTCAATCGAATAGGCAGATCAAAACATGGAAACTTCACACAAAAATTTAAAGATTTTTCTTGAATGACAAAATCAAACGGATTATTCTTTCTATGGGAAAACCTTTGAACACATATGTTGAACAAAGAAGCTGTGTACATGTGATCTTTCAAAAATCCAAACCCATCACAGACCAATTGAATAGGCATGTTTAAGCAAAAAGGTTTAGAACATATGTTCATAGAGTTTAAGAATTCAAACACATCACAATTTTTATGTGCAACAATTTTACCACACACCTCCACGATTCGTATAGGCGAAACCAACTCAACAGGAGGGTTAAACATATCATAATATAAACTTTTCATGGTTCCTCTTGTAACAAGGTCATTAACATCAAGAATTGAACAGTAACTAACCAAGTCAAAATTTTGAAACCTTTCAGAAATCGAGCCATCAAAACCTTGATTAGCAGTTTTTAAATCAAATGATCGTGACTCGATAATCATAGAGTTCTTACCTTGCTTACCTTCGGACAAAAGTGGGTGGTTCTCTTTCTCATTCTTACCTTCGATTTCCAATGGGTGGCGGTTGTCCACGGACTTACCTTTCTCAAACAACTAAAATCGCCTCTCATTTTGAAGGTATCGGAGTTGGATTTGGTTGCACGGACTTTTAGGAACCTGATAAGAAAGATCACAAATAGATCGAGTAGAAGTGTTAGTAGAAAGAATCCTCGCTTGCTCACTAACATCGTTTTCACTCGAATCTTTTTCCTCAAGTTCACTTGCTTCTTCCACTCTTTTCTTTTGTTCAAACTCTTTTTCTTTTTCAATTTTTTCGATTTTTTTTTCTTGTACACTTTCTTTTCTTTGTTTTTCTCTCTTTTGTTTATTTCTTCTCTCGATTTCATTCAAAATCCTCTCGTTTTCTCTCATAATCTTTTCTTGCCTCTCTTGTCTTTTGATCTCTTTTTACTTTTCATCTTTTTCTTTTCTTGTTTTATTTTTACAAGAGGTTACAAAAGAATCATGATAATAATTATTTTGTTCAAAAGAAGAAAAATCATTCACATATGACTCACGAACAATTTTTCGTGAAGATCTCTCCATAGGTGTTTTCTTTGGAGTTCTTGAAGAAGTATATCTATCTCTTCGCACATTTTCTTGGAAGGAGTCAAAATCATAGTCGCCTTCTTGTCGACTCAAACTCCTTGATGAAAAATACTCTCGTTCGAAGTCTCTTCTCGAATAGGAATCATAGTATGAATCTCTTTGCCTCGAAGTCAATGGCGAGAAAGAATCACGATAGGAACTTTTGTTCAAGTAATATTCGGCGGTATATCTCCGTGGTGTTTTTGGTTCTGTTTTTTGACTTGAAGAAACTCGATCACTTTGGCCTCATTTTTCCAATCGATCTAGCCTCACTTGCAGTTGGCCAAACTCAGAATTTGCCATTCTTCGTATTTCTTGAACCAAGTATTGGAACTCCAACTCGGTAAATTCTTCACAAGACATCTTGATTACTCACCACAAAATCCTCACGAGTTCACTCGGAAAGAAAGAATGATGGCACTCACACTCGTGTTTACACTCGAGATTAGGCTTTTACCTCCCCTCAAATGTGCTCACGCTCTCTTGCCTTTTACCACTCTTAACTTTTCTCGTAATTTTGTAAGCAGATTCATTAAGGCTTAGTCCTTGGTCTAGGTGGTCGGCTCAAAAGGGGTTACAAGAGATTGATGTATTCGGTGTAGGGTAGGCTGAAAGAATAGGGAATTGGGTTAAAAGTGTGGCGAATTAGGGAGAGTAGAATAGAAGAAGGATCGGGAACTATATCGAATCAAAGCTTGACGATCAATAACAATTGAATTGCATAAATCACTTTTTTTTGTTCAAATTTTTTTCGATTTTTTTTCGATTTTTTTTAACTTGTATAACTTTTTTTGTACTATATTGACAAACTAAATACAATAGAAACACTTCTGTACGCAATTTTTTTCTTCGATTGCGTAGATTTTTATTTTTATAGTAACAGCAATAAACTAATCAAAATGGGAAAACTTCGGTATATAAAATTTTTTTTATACTTTTTTTCGGATCCTACCTCGGGAATGCTCCGCTTCGAACGTCTAAGCTTCTCGTTAGGTAGCTCTGATACCAGATGATACGATCCGCCTTGGGGAGAGTCGAGTCGTATGTAGATTGCCCGATCATCTACGAGAAGTTACGTTAGAATTAGTTGAGTTGAAGGAATGATTGAAGTAGAAAAAGGGGTACGAACGAAATGGTAGGAATGAAAGGGTAGGAACAAAGAAATATGAACAAATTGGTCGATTTTGGTAACAAGAATAGGTTCAAAATGACTAAGTATAGGTTGGTATAGGTTCGGCTAACAAGGGAAACAAAGAAATGAGATGGTTTGTGGTGATGGAACGAAGTGGACTTAAAGGTCAAGAATGAACCAACACTATATACAAGTGTTGACCTGAGACTTATAGGACTCTTAAGGTGATTTGGGAGATAGGATAGAATCTTGACCCGTTACCTAGGAAGGTAAGAACCAAAGGTATAAAGTTTGGGGTGAACGCCACACTACGAGTAGTGATAAGTTCGGAATCAACAAAGAACACGATTGACACAACTAGAATGCTAGGAACGCCAAACGAATCTTTGAACGAAAAATAAGAAAAGTTTGCCTCATAATTTCGGCAGCATAACATTAACAAAAGTTTCAAAAGTCTTCTTACAAAGAAAAATAACAAGTATTTATAGCCTAAACAAGTAGTCGAATGGACAAGTTTAGAAGCTAAGAAATTCGGCCATAAACACCTAGATAATTCTAGAAGAAAAATCATGAATATCCATGAATGTGCAGCCCTTTGATGTTCCATCATTCCCCTTGGCCGAATGAAGCTTTAATGCACCTTGAATACTTGAATGGTTAGCCTGAAAATGCATGGATCATGCATGAAACGTCCCAATGTATGTTCCTCCATAAATTCGGTCCATGAACCTTCAAAAACATGAACATTAAATAGCCCCTACTTGCATGAACGTCTCCAATACATGTACTTTCTTAAATGCCGTCCATTGAACCTCAATTCTACATGCACCTCTTCATACATTGCACCAAGCCCTACACGAACTTGCATTAATTTCCTTCCATGCATGAATGTGTATCGTTCAAAGGGATTGGATCTTCTAGATACATTCATGCATGATTCTTCATCATTCATGCAACCGAATGTGCATTTGAACCCAAACATTCATGTATTTTGTACATTCATGTATTTGACAAATACATGAACTTGTAAACACCTTTCTTCAAGCATTCATTGCGCCGTCCATGAGCATTGTACCTACAAGAAATAAAATAATTCATAAGACATCATGTGAACACACATAAATTCAGCACAATGTGAACACATTTAAGATATGTGATATCTATAACATATTAATAACAAATATTAATATAAAACAAATTTAATGCTTAAATAAATATATTCGAATTTTATTTAATCAATTAAAGTCAAAAATCGGGTTTGAGCTAAAATGAGCTAAGCTTAAGCCCTTGAGCTAAAGTTGAGCTGAGGTTAAACTCCTAAGCTGAAGTTGAGCTAAGGTTTAGCTTGTGAGTTGAAAATGAGCTAGGAGTAAGCTCGGTTTAGCTCATGCAACTAGATTGCGCTTGAATGAGCTGGATGGAGCTCGTGGAGCTGGAAACGAGCTGGTATTAGCTTGCCAACACGTCACAACTCGACTAGGGAGGCTTGTTCGAAGTGGTTCGCTGGGCGTGCTCGCATTAGTGATCAGAGTGAATAACGAATTCCTTAGGCCACAAGTAGTGTTTCCATGTCTCAAGGGATCGTATGAGCACGTACATTTCTTTATCATACACCGGATAGTTGAGTATGGCTCCATTGAGTTTTTCACTAAAGTAAGCCAAAGGACGTCCGTCTTGGGTCAACACGGCCCTGATTCCAATGCCTGAAGCATCGCACTCGATCTCAAAAGTCTTCGAGAAACCTGGAAGGGCAAGCAAAGGAGCATTAGTGAGACAATCTTTGATTTTTATAAATGATTTCTCTTGTTCATCGTTCCAAAGAAAAGAAGAATTTTTCTTAATAACACTCGTAAGTGGAGCAGTAATAGTGCTAAAATTCGAAACTAATCATCGGTAAAAACTTGCTAGGCCATGGAAACTTCAAACTTGCGTAACGTTCATAGGCCTTGGCCAATCTTGTATGGCCTTAATCTTCTCTTGGTCTACCTCGAGACCATCCGCACTAACTACAAATCCTTGAAAAATAGTTTTGTTAGAACAAAAAGAACATTTCTTTAAATTAGCATATAAGGTCTCTTTTCGCAAAACTTCTAAAACAGATTTGAGATGACTTACATGTTCTTCCATAGATTTGCTGTAAATCAACATATCGTCGAAATATACCACACAAAACTTACCGATGAAAGGCCTTAAGACATGGTTCATTAGTCTCATGAACGTACTTGGAGCGTTGGTAAGGCCAAAAGGCATAACCAACCATTTGTATAGTCCGTGCTTGGTCTTGAATGCCATTTTCCATTCGCCTCCTTCTTGCATCCGAATTTGGTGGTAGCCACTCTTCAAATCAATTTTTGAGAACACCTTGGCCCCACTAAGCTCATCTAACATGTCATCTAAGCGAGGAATGGGATGACCGTATTTGATAGTTATCTTGTTAACGACTCGGCAATCCATGCACATGCGCCATGTTCTGTCCTTTTTCAATACCAATAGTACGGGAACAGCACAGGGACTTAGACTCTCGCGAATGTAGCCTTTTTCCATCAGTTCATTGACTTGTCTTTGCAACTCTTTGGTCTCCTCCGGATTAGCTCGGTAAGCAGGTCAATTTGGAATAACCGCTCCCGATACGAAATCAATTTGATGCTCAATTCCACGAGGTGGTGGAAGACCACTCGGGGCTTCTTCCGAAAAAACGTCTTGGAAATCCTGCAACAAGGACAAAATAGGAGGGGGTAGGGTATCGGGTAAATCGTTAGTAGAAATTAATGCTTCCTTGTACAAAAGTACAAGAACAGTTCGATTCATCTCCAAAGCCTTCCTCACATCACTAACTCTTGCAAAAACACTCATTTTCTTGATTTTCTTTTCTTTTTCTTCTTTTTCTTGGATATTTTTCTTGTCACTCTCTTTTGTTTTCTTTTTCTTATTTTTCTCTTCTTTTATTTTTTTACAACTTTCTTTTTCTTTTTCTCTCATTTACTCAACAGAAGCTTTTAGCTTGATTTGGTCTTCATACACTTGTTTGGGATTCAACGGCGCCAACGTCACATTCTTTCCCATAAATTTGAATGTATACCGGTTGGTATAACCGTCATGTTGAACTCTCCTATCAAATTGCCACGGTCGGCCAAGTAACAAATGCCCCGCATGCATCGGTACGACGTCACAAAGAACTTCATCTGAATACTTGCCGATGTTGAAAGAGACAAGTACTTGCTTCATTACCTTAAGCTCTCCTTCGTCATTGAGCCATTGAAGTTTGTAAGGACTCGGATGCTTAGTTGTGGGCAGACCAAGCTTTTCAACCATCATATTACTTGCTATGTTGGTACAACTGCCTCTATCAATGATGACACTACATACTTTGCCTCTGACTTGACATTGGGTGTGGAAGATGTTCTCTCGTTGGATATCATTGTCCGCACCTTGGAGACTTAGACTTCACTTTACCACTAGTAGTTCTCCTTCCATAGGTTGTTCTAAGTCCTCCTCGACTTCGGAAGTCGATTCAGACTCTTTCTCTTCTTCGTCCTCCGTTTCGATCTCACCATTAGCCCTCAACACCATGGTCCTTCGGTTAGGACATTGACTTGCTATGTGGCCCCTCTCAAGGCACTTAAAGCACTTGATGTCCCGATTTCGATTGAAGGATGATTCGGGTGCCTTGCCTTTGTTCACTTTAGTGGTAGACTTATTGGTTTTCGGAGGAGCCGTGAAATCCTTTCCTCGGGGATTGAAAACACCTTTACTCATTCCTTGGCCCCATTTGAGAGTGTTGGAAGTGGTAAATCCTCGACTCGGACCCTTTCGTTTGAGTTGCTTTTCTACCTTGATTGCCATATGGACTATGTCAACCACTTCAAGGTAGTGTTGTAATTCGACAACATTGGCAATATCGCGGTTTAAACAAGCCAAGAATTGCGCCATCGTTGCTTCAGGGTCTTCTTGCACGTCCGCACGAATCATCGCGATTTCCATCTCTTTAAAGTAGTCCTCGACACTTTTGGTCCCTTGCGTTAGATTTTGGAGTTTTTGGTGTAACTCCCGATGGTAATATTTGGGAATAAAGCGTCGCCTCATGGTCGCCTTCATTTCGGCCCATATGGAAATAAGACGTTCTCCGTTACGCCTTTGGTTAGTAGTTAATTGATCCCACCAAATCATGGCGTAGTCTGAGAACTCTATCGCCGCTAGTTTCACCTTATTTTTCTCAGAATAGTTGTGACATTTGAACACCAACTCTATCTTTTTCTCCCATTCAAGATAAGCCTTCGGATCTGATCTACCTTGAAACGGTGGAATAGACAGTTTAATGTTCTTGAGATCATCATCTTCGCGTCTTCGATCTCATTGTCGGTGTTGCCTACGTCGATCATTAGCATCAGACTCTTGTTCGCTTTCAAGATCACTAAGGTCGTTTGCTTCATCGTCTTGGAACCTTCGTCTTCCCCGATTTTGATTTGGCCTCTCCCACCTTTGTCTAGCTGCCTCGAAAGTTCTTTCACGTTGGCCAATTGTTTCAACTTGGAATAATTGATCTTCGATTGGGTTGAGCCTTCAATCTAGGAGTCGCTCCATTTCTCGTAATAAGGCTTGCATATTTAAGTGAGGGATGTTGCGAACGGGTTGTCTTGCTGGACGGTCTTCCATATTGTGATCTGACTCTTGTGACATTTAAACTATAGTCAAATAAACCTCACCACAAAACCTCACAATCACTCGGAAAGGAAAAGAAAGATGATCCACTCACACTCGTGTTTACGCTCGAGGATAGGCTTTTACCTCTGCTCTATTGCTCTATTGCGCTCACAACTCTCGTGCCTTTTACCTCTCGTAACTTTTCTCGTGATTTCGTAGCAGATCTGTAAGGCTTAAACCTTGGCCTAGTTGGTCGGTTCAAAAGGGTAACAAAGGATTGATGAACTCGGTTTAGGGTAGCTAACAAGTAAATAAAAGTTTGGGTCTTAGTGTGGCTAATCAAATAGAGGAAAGAAAAGGGTGGAAGAGCTATTTCAGGATCGGGAATGAATAATGATGAAACAATTTCCACTTTCAACCACTTTTTTTTTAACTTGTATAACCCCTTTTTTTGTACTATTTCAGCAAACTAAATACAATAGGAACACTTTTGTACACTTTTTTTTTCTTTGACTGCGTAGATTTTTATTTTTATAGCAACAACAACAAACTAATCAAAATAAGAAAACTTCAGTATACGAAATTTTTTTTATACTCTTTATTTTTTGGATCCTACTTACTTGCGTACACTTGGACTAGCTCAGGGATGATTTCATCACACGAACTTCTCATTTTAGTAGCTCTGATACCAGATGATACGATCCGCCTCAGAAGAGTCGAGTCATAATAGTGTGCCCGATCATCGACAAGAAGTTACGTTAGGTTTAATTGAAAGGTCGGATCAGAGAAAGAAGTGCGAGAAAGAAATTTAAAGAAGATGGAAGAATTAGATTAGGTTTGGAAGTTGGTTTATTGAATTAGTACGGAAAGGAAAGAGGGATATTGGTTTTGGTTCAAATTGGAATAGGTAAGAAGAATTGAAAGTTCAGATTTAGTGTCCGAATAGGTATAGATGAATAAATTGGTTCAATTAGGCAAGGGGAATTGAAGAAATGGACGTAATGGTATGAAGGGTAAGAACGAAATGGTATTATGAAATGGTACGAATGGAATGGCCGGTTTAGGTACAATTTGGTAAATGAAGAAATGGGGTTGAACAAAAAGTGCAAACAAGAACCAATACCGATTTGGTATCGACCCATTGTTTATAGGCTCTTTTAGTTCGGTTTGGGTTTGGTAAAGGAAAACCTCGACCCAGTATCTAACAAGATAGGAACCTTAGTATGTTTGAACGCCATACTACGAGTAGTGATAAGTTCGGTTTCGACAAAGAACAACAGTTGACACAACTAGAACGCTAGGAAGCCAATCGGATCTTTGAACAAAATTTGAGAAAAATTTTGCCTCACAATTTTGGCAGCATAACATTAACAAAAAGTCCAAAAAGTTTTTTCACAAAGAAAAATAACAAGTATTTAAAGCCTAAAGACTAGCTAGCCGAATGGACACTTTACATACTTAATATGATGTGAGCACACCCGGGGCGTCCTTGAATGCACACCAAGAATCAATTGAGCTTCCAAAAGGTCCCATGACCCAAGCTCGAACCAAGCAAAATCAAGATGCTATATCAGCCTTTGTGTTGCGCATTTGGGAAGATAACCAGCTCCATGACGTTGGAGGAGCTAAGGACAACTCCTTGAAGACTCCATGCACTATTTTGCAATCTGATCTCAGCTCCTCTCCAGCTCCCCCATGCACCATTCAGCTCACATCAGCTCACTTGAGCTCGTTTTAGCTCGTTTGAGCTTGAATTTAGCTCGTTTCAGCTCATTCCTTTTCATTTAAATAAATTAAGTTTTAATCTAGCTTATAATTAAGTTTGCTACAGCTCATGCCGAATTCCCTAACTCAATTTAGCTCACTAAGTGTTTTTAACTATTTGAGCTAGCCGAATTTATTATAAGTTGACTTATAATTATTGTGTCCAAATTTAGTTAGTGTTATTAAGTTTTTTAGTTATTATTTTAATTTATAATTATATGAATAGTTGTGAGTTATTTAATTTTTTTATTTAATTTTGTAGGTTAGCCGAATTTGGAAGATACATTCATGGCATTTAATGCAAGGTGCATGAACAGGAATGTTCATTGAACGGGAAGATTCATGCATGGTTCGGTTCAATGTTTGGAGGACATACATTCATGTACATGGAAGGTTAATGCATATTGAAAGGTGCATCTCCCTTGGACGGCACACATGCATGAATGGAGGGTAATTAATGCAAGTGCATGTACGGCTAGGTTCAAGCCCCCTTCCAAGTTCCATGTACAACCGATGCATGTGGGAGGACCCTTGGAGTTTCCTAAGCACCTATTCAGCCAAGAGACACCCTTTGGGAGTTTCATGCATCCCATGGCTGAACCTAGACAATCCCCTTGGCTTCCAAAGCTTGCTCATACATGAAGCTGCCCACTCACCTCCCATTCGGCCGAACATGGACAAGGATACCATTGGTCATTTTTCTAGAAGGTTCATGTCTTAATTAGGTTCATTACTTAATCATTAAGTTCATGAATAGTCTATTCAGCTAGCATAAGAAACTAGTATAAATAGTTTGTTGATTTCATTTGTAAAGGAACATTATTTTTGTGAGGTTGCTTCCTCTCATATCTCGTACAAGTTTCGAAGGCTTATCTGGCTTGTGCTAGTGGCGTCTACCGATCTTGTTTGAACTTATCACCGATCTTGGTGTGGCGTTCACCTATCCTTCTATCCATCTTTTCACCTTAACAATATAGGAATCGGGGTGACACTTTTTAGTGTTGAATCATTCCTGACGTTGAGTTCGTTTTTCCATTCCCCATCTTTCAACTTTCCTTCTTGTTAACCCAACCGAGCCATTTATCCATCACCTATCTTTGCTACACATAACCGAACCTATTACTAAACTTACCCTTCTTGAAACCTTCCGCTTATTCTATTCCATTATTTTACTTTTATTATTAAAATTTGAGGCACGAATGACTCTCTCGAACTACGATCGGGCAACTACGTGAATTCGACTCATCTACCCGGGCCGGATCACATCATAATAATTAAGTAAAAGCCTCATGAATGCATCTTGAAAATTCTAGAAAGAAGTCCTTTGATGTTCATGACCAGATTTGGCTATGGTGGAGATGTCTTGAAGGTTCTTCGTGCTTAAGGAAATGAATCATGAGTGAGAGACTCCCTTGGACATTAGCTAGGTTTGGCCAACTTGAGTAATTGAGGCAATCAATTCATGTTACTTGGTGAAGAGTTGGGAATTAATTGAGGAGACTTCATGAGCCAAATTAAGTGTGAATGCCAATTCTTGAAGAGTCCATAAGTGTGAACACTTTGAATTGAAAGGCCATGCCATGTGAACATAATGTGAACTGAATTTTAAGGTTCATGGAGGGAGATGTTCGGCCACATGTATGAAGTAATGGGAAGCCTCCTTTTAGCTGAATAGTCACTTGGAAAATGAAGGAGTAGCACACCATACATGAATGGAAACATTCATGAACCTTGAACACATTGAATGTGGCCATACATGCACTTAGCCGAACATGCACCTAGGAGATTCAAAGCTCTTAACCGTCTATGCACCTCCAAAAAGACATGTTGCTTCATGCTCCATATGTCCATTGAGTTTCTACAAGAAAGTGTGAACAGAATTAATTCAAGCTAATGTGAACACAAATGTAAACATTAAATTCGGTTATGACAAATTAATTAACATCTATAAACACTTTTAAGATATATTTAATAAAACTAATATGAACTAAATTTAATATGTGGTTTATTAATTAACTAATTAATGAACTTATTAAATAAAAATTTAATAGTAGTCAAATGAAGTCAGAGTAGTCTTCATGAGCTAGAATTCAACTCATGAGCTAAAACCGAGCTAGGCTTGGACTCATGAGCTGGTAGTGAGCTGGACCCGAGCTGGGGAACTAGAAGTGAGCTGATTCCAAGCTAGTGAGCTGGTTTTGAGTTGAATGGAAACTTGCTTGAGCTGGTGGTGAGCTCGATGAGCTGAGCTGGACTTGCAGGTAATTGCATGGTGAGTTCAAGGAGCTGGAATCAACTTTCTCGGAGTATCCTAATAGCGTTTCATTCCAAAGTTGAGCTACAAAAGCTGTGATAGACTCCTTAAACTTCTTGGCTCGAGCTCGAGTAACAGGACCTTGTGGTAGCACCATAGAATCCTTGCTCGAACTAGCTGAACCATGGGGCACGATCGCATCACTTCCTAAAGGACCAATCACTCGATCCTAAGCTAAGAGGTTCCAGGAAGCTATATCGAGCTACCTTGATCGAGCTTGGAGAGAACAAGTGACCAACTATTGCTGTTCCAGCTCACCAAGCTTTGTGTGCAACATCTTGCAAGCTAATTTGGCTCAACTTAGCTCAACAGAGCTTACACTGAGTTGCATCTAGCTCGTTTAGCTGGATTATTATTTTTCATGCGCTAAGATCATTTCAAATAAATTAATTAAGTTAGTTTAATTAGTTAAGATCAAATAAATGTGTTCAATTCTAGACATATAATAATTAAAGTTTAAATGTGTCTAAAGTTCATACATAATTAATAGTTAATTTTAATATGTTCAGGTTAAGACAATTTTATTAGTTGTTGTTAATTAATGTGTCCAGCCGAATAAGCTTAATTAAGTTGTCTTTGAGCTGCCAATTTTTAATATGTCTTAAAGCTATTTAATTTGTTGTTTAATGTGTAACTCATATACATGCATTCGGCCAGCAAGGGAGCTGAAGATCATCTCTTTTTAGGAGGCTGTTCGTTTAGCTCAACAGCCCTTAAAAGAATTAAATTGGCTGCTGTACCATTTAAAGTGACGCCTAGTGGAATTCACTAGCCACAACTCTTCACCATTTAAGGTGCTGTCCAATGGGGTTTTCTAAGCTAAAATCAATGACCTCCTTGACCGTCTAGCTCTTCAAGGCAACATTTTAAAGTGTTCACATTGCTGGAGATCCTTTTCACATGAGATGGCTGTTCGGTTTTGTGCTTTCACACCAAGGGTCATTCACATTTGGTTTTCACACCTTGAGGACCATTGAAGTGCCCAAGCTGATCATTAAAAATTCAAGGCTTTTTAGCTCAACCAAGCAGCTCCATTAAAGAGCATTTAGTCCTCTTGGCCAAACCTAGACAAGGCTATTCAGCTTACCATTCACTTTCATTAATATCCAGCTGATTAGAGGCATCTAGAAGCAGCCTTTGACGTTTTCCATGTACAAGAAAGCTTCAAGGAAGTTGCTTGGAAGCTTCATGGCATTTTCAGCTCATTAAAGCTAAACACAAGTGGCCATTTGGCTAGTATAGGCTATCACTATAAATACTTAGTTATTTCTTTGTATTGGAGACTTTTTGCAAATTTATTTGAATGAACATTTGTTCTTGTGAGGTTAATTCCCTCTCCAACTTCGTATGAGTCTCAAGCGACTTATCTAGCTTGCTAGTGGCCAACCAAATTTGTTTCTAAACTTATCACCAATCTCTTGGTGTGTGGCATTCTTCTATCTAACTATCAACCATCTTTTTCACCTTAAACAATATAAGAACCGGGGTGACACTCATCATAGTGTTGAATTGCTCCTGAAGTTTAAGTTCGTTTTCCATTTTCACCTTCCATCTTTATTTCACTTATTATCCTAAACTGAGCCCAACTAAATCGCTTCTGTCCTTGTTTCTTCCTAGCCAAACCTACCATCATACACTCAACCCATTTGGAACCCCATTTTATTAACTTTAAACCTCTTAAGTTGATTCAAAAATTTGACAATTTTTGTGAATGATACTTCTCGAAGATGATCGGGCAATCTATGTGAACTCGACTCCATCACCTGAGCCAGACCACATTAGCTAGATAAAGGCTAGCCAAATAGTCACAAGTATCAGCTTAAATGAGCTGTTAATGGCTGAAATAAAGCTTAATCAATTAGCACAACTCTTGGCAACTCAATAGACACAACTTTTGAATTCCCCTAAGCCTAAGCAACTCCAACCATCAATATGAGTTATTGCTCCAATTTAGCCGAAGTAATGAATTTGAATGCTTAGGGTTCATTCTTGAGTAGCGGAATAGACACCAGCAACTTGTTGATATTTTGAGCACTTGAAGAAGAAGAAAAGGCAGCTAAATTTAAAGTATATATAATGCTCTCCTTTAAATGATGTAACAGCTCCTTTAAGTGATAAATCTCTTCTTTAAGTAATGTAACAGCCACATTAACACTTTATAACAGCTCCCTTGGACATAACTTATTTCAACTGAATAGTCACCTACAAACAAACACATTAAAACTCATTAAACACATTTAAACACATATTAGACTTAATAAGATTAATTAATAAACTTAAAAACACAAGCAACAATAAATTATTCCAGCAACTAAATTAACTAAGATGAGTAATTTATTCCGGCAACTTAATTAACTAAAATGAACTCCATTAACTAAGATGAGTAATTTATTCCAGTAACTTAATTAATTAAACTAAATTAACTAAACACATTTAATACTTAAACTAAATATTATTTAAGTTTATTCCAGCAAATTAAATACTTATTCCAACAAATTAAAAATGGGTTGAAGTTAAGCTAAATTAACTCGGGTTGAACTAGACGAGCTTGAAGAAGCTAGAATTGAGCTCATTGATGATACGGACTCACCTCAGTGATGATTTGAGTCTGATGTGAGCACACCCGGGGCATCCTCGAATGCACACCAAGAATCCAATGAGCTGCCAAAAGGTCCCATGACCCGAGCTCGAACCAAGCAACTTCAAGATGCTATATCGGCCTTTGTGATGCGCATTTGGGATGATAACCAGCTCCCTAACATTGGAGGAGCTAAGAACAACTCCTTGATGACTCCATGCACCATTTTGCAATCCGATCTTAGCTCCTCTCCAGCTCCCTCATGCGCCATTCAGCTCACATCAGCTCACTTGAGCTCGTTTTAGCTCGTTTGAGCTCGAACTTAGCTCGATTCAGCTCATTCCTTTTTCATTTTAATAAATTAAGTTTTAATCTAGCTTATAACTAAGTTTGTTACAGCTCATGCCGACTTCCCTAGCTCAATTTAGCTCACTAAGTGTTTTGACTATTTGAGCTAGCCGAATTTATTATAAGTTGACTTATAATTATTGTGATCAAATTTAGTTATTGTTATTAAGTATTTAGTTATTATTTTAATTTATAATTATATGAATAGTTGTGTGTTATTTAATTTTGTTATTTAATTTTGTAGGTTAGCCGAATTTGGAAGATTCATGTATGGACTTTAATGCAAGGTGCATGCATAGGAAGTTCAATGGACGACAATCAAGAGGCTCATGCATGTTCATGGTGGACATTCATGTATTTGAAGATTCATGGATCAAATTAATGATGGAACATGCATTGGACGGTTCATGCATTGATCATGTGTTCACACATTATGTTCACACCATGATGACCCTTCGGTTGGACATTCACACCCAAGTGTCTACTCAAGCTCCTTGTTCACACCAAATTTGACTCTTCATGAAGCCTTAATTAATTAAGCCACTCATGGTGAAACAACATGAATTCAAGGCTCCATTTAAGGTGTTAGCCGAATCTAGCCATGCATATATAAAGATCATTCATCCAAGTACATCAATGCATATTCATGAAGCTGCCCACTCACCTCTCATTCGGCCGAACATGGACAAGGACACTATTGGTCATTTTTCTAGAATGTTCATGTCTTAAATTAGGTTCATTGCTTAATCGTTAAGTTCATGAATAGTCTATTCGGCTAGCATAAGAAACTAGTATAAATAGTTTGTTGATTTCATTTGTAAGAGACTTTTGCCAAATTTGTTAATGAACTTTTGTTCTTGTGAGGTTGCTTCCTCTCATATCTCATACAAGTTTCGAAGACTTATCTAGTTTGTGCTAGTGGCGTCTACCGATCTTGTTTGAACTTATCACCAATCTTGGTGTGGCATTCACCTATCCTTCTATCCATCTTTTCACCTTAACAATATAGGAATCGGGGTGACACTTCTTAGTGTTGAATCATTCCTGACGTTGAGATCGTTTTTCCATCCCCCATCTTTCAACTTTCTTTCTTGTTAACCAAACCGAATCATTTATCCATCACCCATCTTTGTTGCATATAACCGAACCTATTACTAAATCTACCCTACTTGAAACCTTCCGCTTAACTTAATACATTATTTTACTTTTTTTATTAAAGTCTGAGGCACGAACGACTCTCTCGAACTACGATCGGACAACTACGTGAATTTGACTCGTCTACCTGGGCCGAATCACATCATTTGGTATCAGAGCTTGTGAATCGAGAGGCACCGACATTCGTATCAAGATCAAAATAGGTTCGTGGTGAAAAAAATTCAAAAAAAATATTCGAACAAAAAAAATTGTATTTTCGTTTTTATCATTGTAAAGTGCTATATTGGAAGTTATAAAAAAAAGAAGAGAAAGAAATACGAAATTATAAAAAAAAAAGAGAAAAAAAAGTGAAGTGATCAAAGTTCGATTCTATTGTTTTATATTTCTTCCGATCGTCTTATATTCTTTTCATCAATTTTAACCCCATTTCCAAACGCCATACTACACCAAAGAAAAAAAAATTCTTTTAGCCTACCCATAACCTATACATTTTATCCCTTGTAACCATTTTGAAGCCGACCCAAAGCACCTAGACGAGTCAAAAGAAACAAAATACGAGGTTACGAGAGTAAGCTTGAGTGGTAAAAGGCTAGAGTGTGTGAGATCATTCGAGAGTTTGAAAAAAAAGCCTAAAAACAAGTGCAAACACGAGTGGAGTGTTCATCAATTTTTCTTTGCGAGTGAATAGTGAGATTTGTGGTGAGGATTTGAAAATTTATTGAAAAAAAATCAACATGGAACGAAATGTGGAGGAAAGGCAACCCGTTGGTAATGTGCCGAATTTGAACATGCAAGCCTTACTTTAAGAAGTTGAACGGTTGTTTGATCGAAAGTTGGAACCGATACAAGACCGACTCAATCAAGTGGAGGGAAGAGGCCGACGAGCAAGGACCCCAATAAGTGATACGACCACACCTCTCGAGCTGCCAGTTGCCAATATAGATCCTCTCGAGTTGCTTGTAAGACCGATTACCCGAGCTCGAGTAAAGAGATTCAAAGACGCAACAACAACATTAGTTGATAGAGTTTGGGGTGAAACCGTTGCTGGACTTATCGAAAGCTTTTGGACCAGCAAGCCGAGTGACCCATGCATTCTCCTTCAAGCTCAAATCAGCTCAACTTCAACATAACTTAGCTCAACGAGCTCTTTTCAAGCTCATTTCATTATTGAGTTTATTATGTTGGAATAAATCATTTAAGTTGTTGTTAGTTAAATTAGTTATTTAGTTTTAATAATTAATTTGTCATAATCTGGACATGTTTTAATTATGTTCTAAATTAAGTGCTTCATTAAATAGGACCAATTAAATATGTCTTAACTATTACAAAGATTAATTATGTCCAGCCTAATTTATGGTGCAGGATTTATTTATGTTGCCGAATTAATGTGTCTAAAAGGGATTTAATTTGCTGCTTTAATTGTTGTAGGTACATTACCCCTTGGACGGCATAGGTGCATGGATGATTTAAAGATGGTGTGCTGAACATTTGGTGTTCCCTAAGTGACCATTCGGCCAACCCTTGCAACTCTTCAAGAAGATCGGTTGGCTACCCAAGGCAAATTAAGGCTGTTCACACCCACCCGATTATTCCTTTCACACCAAGGGCTGTTCGGTTTTGTTTGTTCACACATGTGTGGCTGTTCAAATCAGTTTGTTCACATTCTAAGACTACTGAATTGCTCTAGACAGCTTCTTAATCACATGTACATTCGGATGAACCAAGCAGCAGCATTAAATCAAATTCAAGCATTTGGCTGAACCTATTGATTGCATTTCAGCTCCCAAACAATCCATTCCGTTTTCCTATTAAATCAAGGCATCTAGAAGCTGCCCCTTGCCGTTCTCCATGCACAAGAAACTTCAAGGAAGCTTCATCAGAAATTCTGGAATTTTCAGCTAACCATTTAGCTACCTCAAGAGCCTATTCGGCTATCCTTTGTATTCACTATAAATTTGGCTTATGTTACTTTGTAAAGGACTTTTGGCAAATTTTATAAAAAAACTGAATTTTTGTTCTTGTAAGAACTTCTTCTCTAAGTCTCGTTTAAGATTTTCGTTGGCTTATCTACCTAGTAGTGGCGTCAACCTCTTTCTTTACGAAACTGAACTTATAACTAGTGTTAGTGTGGCGTTCAAAACCCTTTATACCGAGGTTCCTATCTTGTTAGATAGTGGGTCGAGGTCTCCCTTTACCATACCCAAACTGAACTAAAGAGAGCCTATAAACAACGGGTCGATACCAAATCGATATTGGTTCTTGTTTGCACTTCTTTTTGTTCGACCCTATCTCTTCATTTTCCAAATTGTACCTAAACTGGCCATTCCGTTCGTACCATTTCATAATACCATTTCATTCTTACCTTTCATACCATTACGTCCATTTCCTCAACTTCCCTTAACTCAATCCGAATTAACCATCCCTTCTATTTTTGACGAAGCTTTCTCGAAGATGATCGGTAATCTACATACAACTCAACTCAAGTCGAGGCGAGCTCGGGTCAATAAGTCCACCTCAAGACCGTGACCGAAGGCATGTTTGAGATGACAAAGTTTCTGATCCAAGTGAAGCCAAAAGCGAGGCTGGTTCGAATGTTAGTGCCTGACGGAGAGGCCAACGTCATCGTGGCCAACGAGAGCGAGAAAGGTTTGATGATGACTTGAAAAGTATTAGGTTATCAATTCCCCTATTCCAAGGTCGTTCGGATCCTGAAGCATATTTGGAGTGGGAGAAAAAGATAGAGCTTATTTTCGAGTGCCATAACTACTCGGAAGTAAAGAAAGTTAAGTTGGCTGCCATAGAATTCACCGACTATGCCATGATTTGGTGGGACCAACTCACGACAAACCGAAGGCAAAATGGCGAGCGACCCATTAACACTTGGGCCAAAATGAAGGTTGTCATGCACCGGAGGTTCATTCCAACGCACTACCACTGAGAGCTTTACCAAAAGCTCCAAAATCTTTCTCAAGGAACGAGGAGTGTCGAGGACTATTACAAAGAAATGGAAGTTGCTATGATCCGTGTGAATGTGGACGAGGATCGAGAAGCAACTATGGCTAGATTTCTGTCTGGACTTAACCGTGAGATTGCCAATGTTGTGGAACTACAACATTATGTGGAGATAGTTGATATGGTCCACATGGCCATCAAAATTGAAAAGCAACTCAAAAAGAAAGGTGCTGCCTGAGGCTATTCATCCACCAATGTGTCTCGATGGAACCAAGGCACTAGCAAGAGTGCTACGGCAAGCCAAACGAAAGATCCTATGGCACCTATCAAAGCTACCAAGCCTACGGGTGAAAATAGCAAAGGCAAGGCTATTGAAGGTACCCAAAACCGGATGAGAGACATAAAATGTTTCAAGTGCCTTGGAAGAGGGCATATTGCAAGTCAATGTCTGAATCGGAGTGATACGAGCACGCCCCGTGAACTTCATCAAACAAGTCTGTCAAGCCGAGCATTGACATGTTGGCAAGCAGATCCCAGCTCGTTTCCAGCTCCACGAGCTCCGTCCAGCTCAAATCCAGCTTATTCGAGCTCAATCCAACTTGCCTGAGCTAAACCGAGCTCACTCCTAGCTCATATTCAGCTCACGAGCTAAACCTTAGCTCAACCTCAGCTTAGGAGTTTAGCCTCAGCTCAACTTTAGCTCACGAGCAAAAGCTTAGCTCATTTTAGTTTAAACTCGGTTTTGTCTTTAATACATTAAATAAAAATTTACACATATTCATTTAAGCATTAAACTTGTCTTATATTAATATTTGTTATTAATATGTCATTGTCATTGTATAAATTGATTATGTTCACATAGCCGAATTAATGCATGACATTAATGTGTTCACATCATACCGAATTTATGAGTGTTCATGAGATGTCTTAATGACTTGTTTATTTCATGTAGGTACATCCCTTTGGACGGTACAATGTATGGATGAAGAAACATCTCTTTTGGGCATTCCACACTCATGAATGAAGAAGTATTAAATGCTGGTGCATTTACGGCTAGATGCAATGTTTCTACAAATTCATGCATGTGTCGAATGCATGTATAGACATTAAAGGCTAGTCCATGAATGGATCAAATGCATGGGATGATAGAATGCATGAATGGCTTAAGTGCATGTATGGTCGCTGCCTCCTAACTTTCCAAGGCACTTATTCGGCCAAGAAGTAGCTGCCAACTAATTCTATGTTGACCATAGAGCTTCTTGAACATGTTCACACTTTGAATTGACCTATAGGCTACTACACATGCATGGATGGGTTCAAGAACGTCCAAGGGAAGGAATTAACTCAATAATTCAACACATTGATTGAATTAAGTGCATGCACAAAGGGGAGAACGAATTTACTAGGTTCATGCTGCCATTTATGAACCTACATGTCATTAAAGTGTTTAATTATGAAGATACATGTTCCATACAAGTGCATGAACGTCCCAAGGAGATGAATGCAACCTTTTGGTGCACATACAAGTCACTTGAAGCCTTTCTTTATGACTAAGCATTCATGCACAAACCAAGGGGGAAGAAAGTGTCCATTCAGCTAGTACATGAATTTGCCGAATTTATGAACTATTTTAATACATTAGTGTGAACGTTTTTATTATTGTGTAAACACCTAGATGCCGAATTTGAATGGTCATCTATGTGCCTATAAATATTTGTTTTCTTTCATTTGTAAGGGACTTTTGCCAAATTTGTTAATGAACTTTGTTCTTGTGAGGTTGCTTCCTCTCATTTCTCGTACAAGTTTCGAAGACTTATCTAGCTTGTGCTAGTGGCGTCAACTGACTTGTTTTGAACTTATCACCAATCTTGGTGTGGCGTTCACCTATCCTTCTATCCATCTTTTCACCTTAACAATATAGGAATCGGGATGACACTTTTTAGTGTTGAATCATTCCTGACGTTGAGTTCATTTTTCCATTCCCCATCTTTCAACTTTCCTTCTTGTTAACCAAACCGAGCCATCTATCCAACATCCTTTCTTGTTTTTCCCTAGCTGAACCTATCACTACACTTTTTCATAATTCTTGAAAACCTTTCGCTATCCAAACCTATCCATTCACTTCTATTTCTAAAACCCAAGGTACGAACGACTCTCTCTCGAACTACGATCGGGCAACTACGTGAATTTGACTCAACCACCCGAGCCGGATCACATCACAGAGCGTCATGGTGATTCAACCAAATGGCGATATTGAATCAGAGGAGGAGGAGGATGAAAAAGTTAAAAACAATAACGAAACCCTTTCCGATGCCGAGGAAGAAATGGAGTACGCGGTCGAAGGTGAGATGCTTATTGTTAAGAGGAGCTTAGGTTCGCAAGGTACCGAACTCGATCTGCAACGAGAGAACCTTTTTCATACCCGTTGTTTTGTCCGTGGAAAGGTTTGTAGCATGGTGATTGATGGAGGAAGTTGTACAAATGTTGCGAGTACCCTCTTAGTTGAAAGACTTGATTTGCCGACAAGTGTTCATCCGAGTCCATACAAGCTACAATGGCTTAATGATGGAGTTGAGTTAAAGGTAACCAAGTAAGTTCTTGTCCCATTTTCAATTGGAAAGTATGAAGATGAAGTTCTTTGTGATGTGGTGCCCATGCATGCGGGCCATATACTGCTTGGGAGGCCCTGGCAATTCGACCGAAGAGTGAAGCATGATGGATTTGCAAATCAATATACTTTCAAGTATCAAGGCCGAAATTTTACTTTGGCACCTTTAACACCGAAACAAGTTGTGGAGGATCAACAATGGTTAAAGCAATCTTTGGAATGAATGCGAGTGGAAAAAGAAAATGAAAAAGAAAGAAAAGAAATTGAAAGAGAAAAGAAAACGAGTTGTGATAAAAAAATGAGAGAAAAAGAAATTCAAAGAAACATGAGTGAAGAAAAGAAAAGAGTTTTGATTAACCAAAGTTTTCTTCATTCTAATTCTTTTCAGGTTGACTCAAGCCCTATGATGCGGTTATGATACATTCCCAAAGAGAGAAGGTTTGTAATAATCGGAAAAGGTAAAGTTAATTCTTGCTTTTGTGAACAAGGTAAGGTTTCTGGAATTTCTATTACATTTTTGTCCAATTTGATTGATGAAGAAAACATTAACGATGAAGATATAACTGTTTTGGTTGATGGACACAAGATTTTTGATAAGCATGAAGTTGATAAGTTTGATGAATACTTGCTGTCCAAATTGCGTAGTTTAAGAGTACAAAACCATGAGATAAAATTTTCTTTTCCATTGTTTGCTTATGACGGATGTATGCAGGTTTTGAATTGTCAAATGAATTCCTGTCGAAGTTCCAATACTTCGCAAGTACAATTTGAAATGCTCAAGCGAAGTACGGACATTATATTCTCAAAATCCTTGTTCATTAAGTTTTTAAGTTATAACGAGATATGTTTATTTGATAGTGAATATTGATATTGTTCTGTTGTGATGGTCTTAAGTGTGAGAAAACTTGCTTCCATGACCGTTTGAATAAGTTTCTGCTTTGTAATGAATCTCAATTGGTTGCAAGTTATGAAACGTTTTTGCAGCAAGGCATGATGCGTCAACTAAACACATCCATCCAAGAACGATTAAGTAGTCCTCCCTGTTTGAAAATTAACCGTCGGCTCGACTTGAGGACAAGTCGCTTTGAAGACGGGGGGAATGATGTGAGCACACCCGGGGCATCCTCGAATGCACACCAAGAATCCAATGAGCTGCCAAAAGGTCCCATGACCCGAGCTCGATGTAATATCCCGAATTAGGGCCTAATCGGAATAGTGGTTTCGTGACCACAAATCCAAGATAGAAATAATTATTTTATAATTATTTTGAGGTTTATGATATGATTGTATAATTGTGTGAAAATTTTGTGAAGAAATTCTATGCATAAAATGCTAAATTTGAAGTTAGGGACTAAATCGAATAAGTTGCAAAACTTGCATTCTAGAAGTTTTTAGTATGAAATTGCTTTGAAATATTAATTAGGAGGTCTTAAATAGCAATTTTACCAATTTAAAGTTCATGGGCAAAATTAGGACATGGAAGGAATTTTTGAAAGTTTAGTAAGGAGGGGCATTTTGGTCATTTGGGTATTAAATGAAATTAAAAGGGAAAAATAACACAAAATTAGTTATCATCTTCATAGTTGCTGCCGAATGCTCCATCTCTCCATAGCTAGGGTTTCTTCAACTTTCAAGCTTCATAGTAAGTGATTCTAAGCCCCGTTTTTAATGATTTTTACGTTTTTGAGATCCCGGTAACTCGATAAAGCTTATGTTAGCAATAATTTAACCTAGGGTTTATATTTGGAAAAATACCCATAGGTGAAATTTGTGTATTTTGATGTTTTATGATAGAATATGAGGTTTTAAATTATGTTAGACAACTTGTACTACTCAGTTTTAAGCAAAAACGAGTAAAAGCGCTTAATCGGTAAAAATACCTAATAGTCACAAGTACATGTTAGAGTGAGAATTTGATGTTGCCATAGAAGGGAAAAGTGATCAGCATGTTATAAAACATAAGAATAAGGAATAAAGTTTAATCCCGAGCCTAGGGGCAAAAGTGTAAATATGCAAAAGTGTAGGGGTAAAATTGTAATTTTGCCAAAATTTGAATTAAGGATTAATTTGATAATGTGAGTATTAAATAAGCTAAATGTGTTATTTTAGATCAAGAAAGATGTGGAATCGACCCCAATCGAGGAAAAGAAAAGATTGTGGACTAAATTGCAAAATCTTTGTATTTTGGTACCAAGGTAAGTTTATATGTAAATAATGTAGCATAATTGTTATTTTTAAGTTATTGATGTCAATTATGTGATATGCTGATTTTTATCATGAAATATATGCTTTGTGGTTATTTTCGAATAAAATGTAAATTATGTGAGCTACTTGATAAATACAAATTGTTACCGAGTTTTGGTTTCGGCATTCTACGGAAGACGGCAAGGATATGTGTTCGAGGAAAATCCCGTTTGAACCTTAGGAATAGATTAGGATACAAGTGACATGTCACTAGGATGGTTGAGCATCCGAACTCGTTGAGTTGAGTCCGAGTTCACTTATGGATGTGAATGTCCGAACTCGTTGAGTTGAGTCTGAGTTCTCTTATGGATGCGAACGCCCGAGCTCGTTGAGTTGAGTCTGAGTTCTCTTATGGATGTGAACGCCCGAGCTCGTTGAGTTGAGTCCGAGTTCGCTTATGGGCGGGTTACATGATTGCTTGATTGCATATGTGGCACTTCTGTGCAAGTTATCCATGTATCCGAATTATATTCCGATGTGTTCAACGGGTAAAGTTTTACTCAAATGGAGGAATACTCGAGATGAAAAGAGACGTATTGGTAAGTGATGTGAAATGGATACTTTGGACAGGTATGTATTTAACCCTCGGGTTGAGTATTGACACAACAACGATAAGGTAATAAGATGATGAAAAATGATTAGAAATGTGATATATGTTTTGGTGATACCATATTAATGTTGTTTGGTATGATTGCTTTGTTATGTTACTTATTATTTGCATATGAACTTACTAAGCATTTATGCTTACACCCTCCTTACTCATTGTAGTTTTGGACAAGCCAGCTCAGGAGTCGGGATAGGTCGAAGGCTCGGTCACACTATCTGGAAGACTTTTTGGTAAATGGCTTGTAAAATTTAAGTATGGCATGTATAGCAATATACCTATTTTATGTAAATGATCTTATGACATGGTGATGGAATGGTTGAGGAAATGCTTGATAATGATAAGTTATGGAAATGGTTAGTTAGATTATGTTTGATGTTATGGAAAGTTATTAGGATACCTAGTTCATGAAAACTCATAAAAAGGATGAAATTTGCCATAAACAGAACATTGTAGCAACACTGACGTGAGTTTGAAAATTTACTAAAAATCATATAAATCAAATTTGATGATGATTAAATATGAAATTGAAGCTTAATATGTCTAGTTTCACATAAAACAAATGAAACAGGTAAAGAAATTATATGTTAAAAGATTTTTGAATTTTAGTGAAATAGGGTCAGAGTAGTTTCTGGATCCCCTATTCCAACTTTAGAAATTCACCATAAATTGTACATATATAATTAGGTGGTTTATGTTATATTATTAGAATCCTTATTGAGTCTAGTTTGAATTTTGTACAGAGAGAAATGTGGTTCGTAGTAAACAGAGGTCAGTCGAGTCAAGTTCTGAAATAGGGGTAGCTTTAACTAATAAACTGTACTAATTGACCCAACCAAAAATTCTAAAAAAAATTAGTAGATAGGTATATGAGTCTAGATTCATGGAAAATTTACGGATCTTGATTTCGAGTTTTGTAACTCGAGATATGATTTTTCTTGTGACTGTGACGCAAGTAGCTAGAAAGCTGTGAATTTAGAATCAAATAATCCAAAGTTCTAAAATGTTAAATTAAGTTTAGTAACACCTCATACTCGACTCCGGCGATGGTCTGGGGCGTGGGGGTATTACATTTAGTGGTATCAGAGCAGGTTTAGTCAGTTCTCGAACTACGTGTTGTATGTATGGATTTTGCTATACATGCCATATGTATAAATTGTGATAGTGTGACGACTTCTGACCTTTTTAAATGATTTTTTTATATAGTAAATGGATCCCAATCCAGGTGTGGCGGATGATGAGTAGAGAATAATGCCGACTCAAGCTAAAGGAGCGCGTGGCGAAAATCCACCTCCTACTGTTGGTCAGGGAGGAGGAGAAAGGGATCGGGAAGCCTTTCTCCAAATGATGAGTGCATGGTACACTGAGTTCGTTTGTACGAACCCAAATGTACGACCTCCCCCACCTCCCCCAATTCCTCAACCTGTACCCCCGATGCCTCAAGGTATGGATCTGATGAAATTTCATAGAACTCCAGTTGATAGAATCCGCAAGCAAGGGGCTGAAGAATTTAAGGCAAATATTGATGATGATGCCGAGAAAGCAGAGTTCTGGCTTGAAAATTCTATCCGGGTATTTGATGAATTATCTTTTACACCTAAAGAATGTTTGAAATGCGCTATATCTTTGTTGAGGGATTCAGCCTATAATTGGTGGAAGACTTTGATTTTGGTGGTACTGAAAGAGAGAGTAACCTGGGAATTCTTTCAAAAAGAGTTTCGGAAGAAATATATTAGTGAAAGATTTATTGATCAGAAGCGTAAAGAATTTCTTGAGCTGAAGTAAGGTAATATGACAGTTACAGAATATGAAAGAGAGTTTGTTCGATTAAGTAAGTATGCCAGAGAGTATGTTCCTACAGAGGCCAAGATGTGCTGACGATTTGAAGACGGGCTTAACGAAGATATCAAGGTATTTGTTGGAATTCTTGAATTAAAAGAAATGGTAGTATTGGTTGATCGAGCTTGAAAGGCCAAAGAACTACTTAAAGAGAAGAAAAAGGTAGAGGCTGAGACTAGAAATTGGAAGAAAAGACCGATGAGTAGTTCATTCTCACAGCAACCCGGAAAGTCAAGAAATATGAATCCTCGTTCCCAAGTTTCTGCTGGGCAATCATATGGGAATTATAAAAAGCAAAATGTGGGTCCTAAGTCCCAGACTACTTCGGCAGCCAGTGTAGGGAACTCGAGATTTGTTAAACCTGAGTGCCAACGGTGTGGTAGAAATCATTATGGTCCGTGCAGAGCAAATGAATGTTTTCGATGTGGTTCTCTGGATTATTTTATTAGAGACTGCCCAGAGAGAGCTGAAAAAGAAAAAATTCAGAATACAAAAACAAGTGGTGCTGATTCGAGAGGAAGATATCCAAGAAAAGCTGGGAGTGAAGCAAGCAGTAAGAATGTAGCCAGAGATGCAGCAGTTAGACTTGAAAGAAGGGCTCCGGCTAGAACTTATGCTATTAAAGCACGTGAAGATGCTTCCTCACCTGATGTGATTACCGGTACATTTTCTCTCTATAATGTTAATGTTATTGCTTTGATTGATCCCGGTTCTACTCATTCATATGTGTGCATGAAATTGGTGTCTAGTATGAATATACCTGTTGAGAACACAGAATTTATGATTAGAGTGTCGAATCCGTTAGGCAAATGTGTGATTGTTGATAAAGTATGTAAGAAATGTCCTTCAATGATTCGGGATCATTACTTTTCGGCCGACTTGATGTTGTTGCCGTTTGATGAGTTTGATGTATTGGTTGACATTGCATGATACTAAAATAAATTGCAAAGAAAAGGTTATAGAATTAAAGTGTGAAAATGGTGAAACTCTGCGGGTTGAATCAGATAAATTAGAGGCATTGCCTAGTGTGATTTTCTTCAATGTCGGCTCAAAGATATCTGAGAAAGGGTTATGAAGCTTATTTGGCGTATGTAATTAATACAAAAAAAGTTGAAAAGAAAGTTGAATCAGTGCCGGTTGTGTGTGAATTTGCGGACGTATTTCCAGAAGAATTGCCGGGTTTGCCTCCAGTCAGGGAAGTAGAGTTTGGTATTGATTTGATACCGAGAACAGCTCCGATTTTGATTGCTCCATATAGAATGGCACCAGCAGAGTTGAAGGAATTAAAGTCGCAGTTGCAAGAGTTGACTGATAAAGGCTTTGTGAGACTGAGTTTTTCAACTTGGGGCGCTCCCGTGTTATTTGTAAAAAAGAAGGATGGTTCTATGAGGTTGTGTGTTGATTATCGGCAGTTAAACAAGGTGACAATCAAAAACAAGTATCTGTTGCCAAGAATTGATGATTTGTTTGATCAGCTAAAAGGAGCGACATGGTTTTCAAAGATTGACTTGAGATCCAGGTATTACCAATCATGGGTAAAAGAGTCGGATGTGCCTAAAACTGCTTTTAGAACAAGGTATGGTCATTATGAATTTTTAGTTATGCCATTCGGATTCACAAATGCTCCTGCTGTATTTATGGATTTAATGAATCGCATATTTCGACCATACTTGGACAAATTTGTTGTGGTGTTTATAGATGATATTTTAATTTATTCAAAAGATGAGACAGAGCATGCTGAGCATTTGAGGATAGTTTTGCAAACTTTGAGAGAGATAAGCAGCTATGCTAACTTTAGTAAAAGTGAATTTTGGCTCCGGGAAGTTGGATTTTTGGGTCATATTGTTTCAGGTGATGGTATACGGGTTGATCTTAGTAAAATTTCAGCCATTATTGATTGGAAACCACCGAAAAATGTAACTGAAGTTAGAAGTTTCTTGGGGCTAGCCGGGTATTATCAGCGATTTGTAAATGGATTTTCTATAATTGCTGCTCCTATAACTAGACTACTCTGAAAGGATGTTAAATTTGAATGGATGGAGGAATGTCAACAGAGTTTTGAAGAATTGAAAAAGTTATTAACAGAGGCACCAGTGTTAGTACAGCCCGAATCAGGCAAAGAATTTGTGGTGTATAGTGATGCTTCTCTAAATGGTTTGGGGTGTGTGCTCATGCAAGAAGGAAAAGTGGTGGCTTATGCTTCGAGGCAGTTAAAACCTCATGAGAGGAATTATCCTACTCACAATTTGGAATTGGCTGCAGTGGTGTTTGCTTTGAAGATTTGGTGACATTATTTGTATGGTGAAAAGTGCCGGGTATATACCGACCATAAAAGTCTTAAGTACTTGATGTCACAAAAAGACTTGAATTTGAGACAGCGAAGATGGTTGGAGTTATTGAAAGATTACGAGCTTGTTATTGATTATCATCCGGGAAAAGGGAATGTGGTTGCCGATGCTTTAAGTAGAAAGCTGTTGTTTGCATTGAGAGTTATGAACACTCAGTTGAAAATGTCAGATGATGGTTCGATTCTAGCAGAGTTAAGAGCAAAACCGATGTTTTTACAAGAGATTTCTGAAGCTCAGAAAGATGATCAAGATTTGCAAGCCAAGAGAAAGCAGTGTGAAGTTGATACAGAGTCAGATTTCAGAATCAGTTCTGATGGGTGCTTAATGTTTAAAGATCGGATTTGTGTACCGAAGAATGAGGAATTGATTCAAAAGATCCTACAGGAAGCACATAGTAGTTGTTTCTCGATTCATCCAGGTAGTACGAAAATGTATTGGTGGAATGGAATGAAAAAGGATATATCAGAGTTTGTGTCCAAATGCTTAATTTGTCAACAGGTGAAAGCTGAACACCAAGTGCCTTCGGGATTACTTCAGCCTATTATGGTTCCTGAATGGAAATGGGATCGGATTACTATGGATTTTGTATCAGGATTGCCATTGACTCTAGGAAAGAAAGATGACGTCTGGGTAATAGTTGACAGATTAACTAAGTCGGCTCATTTTATTCCGGTACGTATGGATTATTCTCTTAACAAGTTGGCTGAACTATATGTTAGAGAAGTTGTTAGACTACATAGAATACCACTGTCGATTATTTCAGATAGAGATCCAAGGTTTACCTCGCGGTTTTGGCAAAAGTTGCAAGACACATTAGGTACGAAGTTAAATTTCAGTACTGCTTTTCATCCACAAACTGATGGGCAATCAGAGAGAGTAATTCAGATTCTTGAAGATATGCTCAGATGTTGTGTATTGGAATTTCAAGGAAGTTGGGAAAAATATTTACCGTTGGTAGAATTTGCTTACAATAATAGTTATCAGACGAGCTTGAAAATGGCACCTTATGAAGCATTGTATGGTCGTAAGTGTCGAACGCCTTTGTATTGGACTGAACTCAAGGAAAATCAGATTTATGGAGTTGATCTAATAAAAGAAACCGAAGAAAAAGTGAAGGTAATTCGAGATTGTTTGAAAGCTGCTTCAGATAGACAGAAATCTTATGCAGATTTAAAACGAAAGGACATTGAATTTCAAGTTGGTGATAAAGTATTTTTAAAGGTGTCTCCGTGGAAGAAAGTTCTTAGATTTGGACGGAAGGGCAAATTAAGCCCGCGTTTTATCGGGCCGTATGAAATAGTTGAAAAAGTTAGACCGGTAGCTATCGGCTAGCTTTACCACCTGAATTAGAGAAGATTCATGATGTGTTCCACGTATCTATGTTACGTCAGTATCATTCGAATCCTTCACATGTGGTACTACAACCAGATATGACCTACGAAGAAGAACCGATTAAGATTTTAGCTCGAGAGGTCAAACAACTAAGGAATAAAAATATTGCACTTGTGAAGGTGTTGTGGCAAAAGCATGGAGTAGAAGAAGCTACATGGGAATCCGAAGAAAATATGAGAAATCAATATCCACATTTGTTTACCGGTAAGATTTTCGAGGACGAAAATCCTTAAAGGGGGAGAGTTGTAATATCCCGAATTAGGGCCTAATCGGAATAGTGGTTTCGTGACCACAAATCTGAGATAGAAATAATTATTTTATAATTATTTTGAGGTTTCTGATATGATTGCGTAATTGTGTGAAAATTTTGTGAAGAAATTCTATGCATAAAATGCTAAATTTGAAGTTAGGGACTAAATCGAATAAGTTGTAAAACTTGCATTCTAGAAGTTTTTAGAAATTACTTTGAAATATTAATTAGGAGGTCTTAAATAGCAATTTTACCAATTTAAAGTTCATGGGCTGATGTGAGCACACCCGGGGCATCCTCGAAAGCACACCAAGGATCAATCGAGTTCCCAAAAGGTCCCATGACTTGAGCTCGAACCAACAACTTCAAGATGCTATATCAGCCTTTGTGATGCACATTTGGGATGATAACCAGCTCCCTAACGTTGGAGGAGCTAAGAACAACTCCTTAATGACTCCATGCACCATTTTGCAATCCGATCTCAGCTCCCCCATGCGCCATTCAGCTCACATCAGCTCACTTGAGCTCGTTTTAGCTCGTTTGAGCTCGAATTTAGCTCATTTCAGCTTATTCCTTTTTCATTTAAATAACTAAGTTTTAATCTAGCTTATAACTAAGTTTGCTACAGCTCATGCCGAATTCCCTAGCTCAATTTAGCTCACTAGGTGTTTTTGACTATTTGAGCTAGCCGAATTTATTATAGGTTGACTTATAATTATTGTGTCCAAATTTAGTTAGTGTTATTAAGTTATTTAGTTATTAATTTAATTTATAATTATATGAATAGTTGTGTGTTATTTAATTTTGTTCTTTAATTTTGTAGGTTAGCCGAATTTGGAAGATTCATGTATGGACTTTAATGCAAGGTGCATGCATGGGAGGGTTCAATGGACGGCAATCAAGAGGCACATTAATGTTCATGATGAACATTCATGTATTTGAAGATTCATGGATCAAATTAATGATAGAACATGCATTGGACGGTTCATGCATTGATCATGTGTTCACACATTGTGTTCACACCATGATGACCCTTCGGTTGGACGTTCACACCCAAGTGTCTACTCAAGCTCCTTGTTCACACCAAGTTTGACTCTTCATGAAGCCCTAATTAATTAAGCCACTCATGGTGAAACAACATGAATTCAAGGCTCCATTAAGGTGTTAACCGAATCTAGCCATGCATGTTTGAAGATCATTCATTCAAGTACATCAATGCATATTCATGAAGCTAACCACTCACCTCCCATTTGGTCGAACATGGACAAGGACACCATTGGTCATTTTTCTAGAATGTTCATGTCTTAAATTAGGTTCATTGCTTAATAGTTAAGTTCATGAATAGTCTATTCGGCTAGCATAAGAAACTAGTATAAATAGTTTGTTGATTTCATTTGTAAAGGACTTTTGCCAAATTTATTAATGAACTTTGTTCTTGTGAGGTTGCTTCCTCTCATATCTCGTACAAGTTTCGAAGACTTATCTAGTTTGTGCTAGTGGCGTCTACCGATCTTGTTGAACTTATCACCAATCTTGGTGTGGCATTCACCTATCCTTCTATCCATCTTTTCACCTTAACAATATAGGAATCGGGGTGACACTTTTTAGTGTTGAATTATTCTTGACGTTGAGTTCATTTTTCCATTCCCCATCTTTCAACTTTTCTTCTTGTTAACCAAACCGAGCCATCTATCCAACATCCTTTCTTGTTTTCCTTAGCCGCACCTATCACTACCCTTTTGCATAACTTTTGAAAACCTTCTGCTATCCAAACCTATCCATTCACTTCTATTTCTAAAATCTGAGGTATGAACGACTCTCTCGAACTACGATCAGGCAACTACGTGAATTCGACTCATCTACCCGGGCCGGATCATATCATTTGGTATCAGAGCTTATAAATCAAGAGGCGCCGACGTCCGTATCAAGATCAAAATAGGTTCGTGGTGAAAAAAATTTCGAACAAAAAAAAACTTTGTATTTTCGTTTTTATCTTTGAAAAGGTGATATATTGAAAGTTGTAAAAAAAACGAAATTAGTAAAAAAAATAAAAAAAAGTGAAGTGATCAAAAGTTCGATTCTTTTGTTTTATATTTCTTCCGATCGTCTTATATTCTTTTCATCAATTTTAACCCCCCAAAACGCCACACTACTTTAAAAAATATTTTTTTCTTTTAGCCTACCCGTACACCATACGTTTTAACCCTTGTAACTATTTGAAGCCGACCCCAAAGCATCTAGTCAAGTCAAAAGAAACAAAATACGAGGTTACGAGAGTAAGCTTGAGTGGTAAAAGACTAGAGTGGTGAGATCATTCGAGAGTTTGAAAAAAAAAGAGCCTAAAAACGAGTGTAAACACGAGTGAAGTGTTCATCAAATTTTTTTTTGCGAGTGAATAGTGAGATTTGTGGTGAGGATTTGAAAATCTATTGAAAAAAAAAATCAACATGGAACGAAATATGGAGGAAAGGCAACCCGTTCGTAATGTGCCGGATTTGAACATCCAAGCCTTACTTCGAGAAGTTGAACGGTTGTTTGATCGAAAGTTGGAACCGATACAAGACCGACTCGATCAAGTGGAGGGAAGAGGCCGACTGATGTGATCCGGCCCGGGTAGACGAGTCGAATTCACGTAGTTGCCCGATCGTAGTTCGAAAGAGTCATTCGTACCTCGAATTTTAGAAATAGAAGTGAATGGATAGGTTTGGATAGTAGAAGGTGATGTGATTCGGCCCGGGTAGACGAGTCGAATTCACGTAGTTGCCCGATCGTAGTTCGAGAGAGTCGTTCGTACCTCGAATTTTAATAATAAAAGTGAATGGATAGGTTTGGATAGCGGAAGGTTTTCAAAAATTATGCAAAAGGGGTCGTGATAGGTTCGACTAAGGAAACAAGAAAGGATGTTGGATAGATGGGGGATGGAAAAACGATCTCAACGTCAGGAATGATTCAACACTAAAAAGTATCACCCCGATCCCTATATTGTTAAGGTGAAAAGATGGATAGAAGGATAGGTGAACGCCACACCAAGATTGGTGATAAGTTCAAAACAAGTCGGTTGACGCCACTAGCACAAGCTAGATAAGTCTTCGAAACTTGTACGAGATATGAGAGGAAGCAACCTCACAAGAACAAAGTTCATTAACAAACTTGGCAAAAGTCCTTTACAAATGAAATCAACAAACTATTTATACTAGTTTCTTAGGCTAACCGAATAGTCTATTCATGAACTTAACTATTAAGCAATGAACCTAATTTAATACATGAACATTCTAGAAAAATGACCATTAGTGTCCTTGTCTATGTTCGGCCGAATGGGAGGTGAGTGGTTAGCTTCATGAATATACATTGATGTACTTGAATGAATGATCTTCATACATGCATGGCTAGATTCGGCTAACACCTTAATGGAGCCTTGAATTCATGTTGTTTCACCATGAGTGGCTTAATTAATTAGGGCTTTATGAAGAGTAAAAATTGGTGTGAACAAGGAGCTTGAGTAGACACTTGAGTGTGAACGTCCAACCGAAGGGTCATCATGGTGTGAACACAATGTGTGAACACATGATCAATGCATGAACCATCCAATGCATGTTCCTTCATTAATTTGATCCATGAATCTTCAAATGCATGAATGTTCATCATGAACATTCATGTGCCTCTTGATTGCCGTCCATTGAACCCTCCCATGCATGCACCTGGCATTAAAGTTCATACATGAATCTTCCAAATTCGGCTAACCTACAAAATTAAATAACAAAATTAAATAACACACAACTATTCATATAATTATAAATTAAATTAATAACTAATAACTTAATAACACTAACTAAATTTGAACCAATAATTATAAGTCAACTTATAATAAATTCGGCTAGCTCAAATAGTCAAAAACACTTAGTGAGCTAAAATGAGCTAGGGAATTCGGCATGAGCTGTAGCAAACTTAGTTATAAGCTAGATTAAAACTTAATTTATTGAAATGAAAAAGGAATGAGCTGAATCGAGCTAAGTTCGAGCTCAAACGTGCTAAAACGAGCTCAAGTGAGCTGATGTGAGCTGAATGGCGCATGGGGGAGCTGAAGAGGAGCTGAGATTGGATTGCAATATGGTGCATGGAGTCATCAAGGAGTTGTTCTTAGCTCCTTCAACGTTAGGGAGCTGGTTATCTTCCCAAATGCGCGTCACAAAGGCCGATATAGCATCTTGAAGTTGCTTGGTTCGGGCTCAGGTCATGAGACCTTTTGGCAGCTCAATAGATACTTGGTGTGCATTCGAGGATGCCCCGGGTGTGCTCACATCATTCCCCCCGTCTTCAAAGTGACTTGTCCTCAGGTCAAACCGACGATTAATTTTGAAACAGGGAGGTCTACTTAATCGTTCTTGGATGGATGTGTTTAGTTGACACATCGCGCCTTGCTGCAAAAATGTTTCATAACTTGCAACCAATTGAGATTCATTACAAAGCAGAAACTTATTCAAACGATCATGGAAGCAAGTTTTCTCACACTTAAGACCATCACAACAGAACAATATCAATATCCCATGTTCACTATCAATTACACATATCTCGTTATAACTTAAAAACTTAATGAACAAGGATTTTGAGAACAAAATGTCCGTACTTCACTTGAGCATTTCAAATTGTACTTGCGAAGTATTGGAACTTCGACAGGAATTCATTTGACAATTCAAAACCTGCATACATCCGTCATAAGCAAACAATGGAAAAGAAAAATTTATCTCATGGTTTTGTACTCTTAAACTACGCAATTTGGACAGCAAGTATTCATCAAACTTATCAACTTCATGCTTATAAAAAATCTTGTGTCCATCAACCAAAACAGTTATATCTTCATCGTTAATGTTTTCGTTATCAATCAAGTTGGACAAAAATGTAATAGAAATTCCAGAAACCTTACCTTGTTCACAAAAACAAGAATTAACTTTACCTTTCCCGATCATTACAAACCTTCTCTCTTCGGGAATGTATCGTAACCACATCATAGGGCTTGAGTCAACCTGAAAAGAATTAGAATGAAGAAAACTTTGGTTAATCAAAACTCTTTTCTTTTCTTCACTCATGTTTCTTTGAAGTTCTTTTTCTCTCATTTTTTTTATCACAACTCTTTTTCTTTTCTCTTTCATTTTCTTTTCTTTCTTTTTCATTTTCTTTTTCCACTCGCATTCGTTCCAAAGATTGCTTTAACCATTGTTGATCCTCCACAACTTGTTTCGGTGTCAAAGGTGCCAAAGTAAAATTTCAGCCTTGATACTTGAAAGTATATTGATTAGCAAATCCGTCATGCTTCACTCTTTGATCAAATTGCCAGGGCCTCCCAAGCAGCATATGGCCCGCATGCATGGGCACCACATCACAAAGAACCTCATCTTCATACTTTCCAATGGAAAATGGGACAAGAACTTGCTTGGTTACCTTTAACTCAACTCCATCATTAAGCCATTGTAGCTTGTATGGACTCGGATGAACACTTGTCGGCAAATCAAGTCTTTCAACTAGGAGGGTACTCGCAACATTTGTACAACTTCCTCCATCAATCACCATGCTACAAGCCTTTCCATGGACAAAACAACGGGTATGAAAAACGTTTTCTCGTTGCAGATCGAGTTCGGTACCTTGCAAACCTAAGCTCCTCTTAACAACAAGCATCTCACTTTCGACCGCGTACTCCATTTCTTCCTCGACATCAGAAAGGATTTCGTTATTGTTTTTAACTTTTTCATCCTCCTCCTCCTCTGATTCAATATCGCCATTTGGTTGAATCACCATGACGCTCCGATTTGGACATTGACTCGCAATATGCCCTCTTCCAAGGCACTTGAAACATTTTATGTCTCTCATCCGATTTTGGGTACCTTCAACAGCCTTGCCTTTGCTATTTTCACCTGTAGGTTTGGTAGCTTTGACAGGTGCCATAGGATCTTTCGTTTGGCTCCCCGTAGCACTCTTGCTAGTGCCTTGGTTCCATCGAGACACATGCGTGGTTGAATAGCCTCGGGCAGCACCTTTCTTTTTGAGTTGCTTTTCGATTTTGATGGCCATGTGGACCATATCAACCATCTCCACATAATGTTGTAGCTTTGGCGATCTCACGGTTAAGTTCGGATAGAAATCTAGCCATAGTGGCTTCTCGATCCTCGTCCACATTCGCACGGATCATAGAAACTTCCATTTCTTTGTAATAGTCCTCGACACTCCTCGTACCTTGAGAAAGATTTTGGAGCTTTTGGTAAAGCTCCTGGTGGTAGTGCGTTGGAATGAACCTCCGGCGCATGACAACCTTCATTTCGGCCCAAGTGTTAATGGGTCGCTCGCCATTTCGCCTTCGGGTTGTCGTGAGTTGGTCCCACCAAATCATGGCATAGTCGGTGAATTCTATGGCAGCCAACTTAACTTTCTTTACTTCTGAGTAGTTATGGCACTCGAAAATAAGCTCGATCTTTTTCTCCCACTCCAAATATGTTTCGGGATCCGAACGGCCTTGGAATGGGGGAATTGATAACCTAATACTTTTCAAGTCATCATCAAACCTTTCTCGCTCTCGTTGGCCACGATGACGTTGGCCTCTCCGTCGGGCACTAATATTCGAACCAGCCTCGCTTTCGGCTTCACTTGGATCGAAAACTTCGTCATCTCAAACATGCCTTCGGTCACGATCTCGAGGTGGACTTATTGGGGTCCTTGCTCGTCGGCCTCTTCCCTCCATTTGATCGAGTCGGTCTTGTATTGGTTCCAACTTTTGATCAAACAACCGTTCAACTTCTCGAAGTAAGGCTTGCATGTTCAAATCCGGCACATTACGAACGGGTTGCCTTTCCTCCACATTTCGTTCCATGTTGATTTTTTTAATAGATTTTCAAATCCTCACCACAAATCTCACTATTCACTCGCAAAGAAAAATTGATGAACACTCCACTCGTGTTTGCACTCGTTTTTAGGCTTTTTCAAACTCTCGAATGATCTCACACACTCTAGCCTTTTACCACTCAAGCTTACTCTCGTAACCTCGTATTTTGTTTCTTTTGACTTGACTAGGTGCTTTGGGGTCGGCTTCAAACAGTTACAAGGGTTAAAACATATGGTGTACGGGTAGGCTAAAAGAAAAAAATAATTTTTTTTAAAGTAGTGTGGCGTTTTGGGGGGTAAAAGTAGATGAAAGAACACTTGTTGATCGGAACAAAATAATAGAAAGAACTTGTTCACTTCACTTTTTTTTATATAATTTCGTATCTTTTTTTTAACAACTTTCAATATAGCACTTTACAATGATAAAAACGAAAATACAATTTTTTTTGTTCGAATATTTTTTTTGAATTTTTTTCACCACAAACCTACTTCGATCTTGATACGGACGTCGGTGCCTCTCGATTAACAAGCTCTGATACCAAATGATGTGATCCAGCCCGGGTAGACGAGTCGAATTCACGTAGTTGCCCGATCGTAGTTCGAGAGAGTCGTTCGTACCTCGAATTTTAATAATAAAAGTGAATGGATAGGTTTGGATAGCGGAAGGTTTTCAAAAATTATGCAAAAGGGGTAGTGATAGGTTCGGCTAAGGAAACAAGAAAGGATGTTGGATAGATGGGGGATGGAAAAATGATCTCAACGTCAGGAATGATTCAACACTAAAAAGTGTCACCCCGATCCCTATATTGTTAAGGTGAAAAGATGGATAGAAGGATAGGTGAATGCCATACCAAGATTGGTGATAAGTTCAAAACAAGTCGGTTGACGCCACTAGCACAAGCTAGATAAGTCTTCGAAACTTGTACGAGATATGAGAGGAAGCAACCTCACAAGAACAAAGTTCATTAACAAATTTGGCAAAAGTCCTTTACAAATGAAATCAACAAACTATTTATACTAGTTTCTTAGGCTAACCGAATAGTCTATTCATGAACTTAACTATTAAGCAAGAAACGAGCTGGGATCAGCTTGCCAACATGTCAATGCTCGACTTGACAAACTTGTTCGATGAAGTTCGCGGGGCGTGCTCGTATCATTCCCCCCTCTTTTAGGCGACTTGTCCTCAAGTCGAGCCGTTTGTCCATGGGAGAACTTTGACTCATACATGGTTTTCCTTGGTCAAATGGGATGGAAGATGTCACACAAACCTGAAAAATTCTTACCACAGCCAATAAAAAGAAACTCAAAGGAGTCAGATTCAAATGTGTTCGATAGTTCATAAAAAATTCATTCAATCGAACATATGCCAAAAATCTCAATTGGACAAAGCAAGCATACGTAAATTTATCAAAGAGTTTCGTTAGACCATCGTTGCAAACATGAAGACTAAGTTGGATCAAGGGATAATTGGTTGTAAACGATGGCAGGCACTTAAACACATTATTCCTCATCCAAAACATTTCAATATGTTTATTCAAAAATAACAATTCATGGGAATGTACACGCAAAGTGTACCATGGCCAATTGGAAACTAAATCACTCTTTCGCTTATTAACAACATGATTTGTGTAATCACTTTCCAACACAAATGGATCACTACTAGGCCAAAGGCAACAATCAATCACAACAAGGTACAAACAATTTCCAAACATCAAACCATCAAAAAGATTTTCAACAACATTCAAATAGAGTAAAGGTATTTGAAAATTTTCATAAACTTTACCTTGTCGATCTTGAAGAGAAGAAAATTTAGGATCGGTTTTACCTTTTTCAAACAAGATGAATCTTTTCTCTTCAGACAGATAATGTAAAACAAACCTTTTACCTCGATCAACTTGGATGGGTGATGAAGCACCATGACAGCTTGTGCCTTTTAAAGGGTTACATTCACAAAAATGTAAAAGGTTAGTTTCAATAGGAGGTATGGACTGAAAAGAAAAAAATAAATCATCGCTGAAATTTGATTCAAGTCCCAAAGCATAAGTCGATCTTACCTTCTCAAAATGGAACAAAAATTTCAGATGTGGCCAAACAAGGTGATTAGTAAACGAATCAAAATTGAAACCCAAATCATTGAATTTCACCTTCTTATCAAAAGTTCGAACATCAAGCAAACATAATTTGAATGCAAATGATGCAAAGTGCTTAATGTTTCCAGAAAATGAATTCATGTAGCAAATTACAGGCTTGAACACACGAACTTGATTAGGAATTCCAACAAGCAACATATTAGAAGAAGATATAATCAACTCACCACACGAATTATATTTCACTAGTTTAAACACACATGTTGAATTGAAAAAACCGAGCATACCAATATGCAAAGGTTCATGCTTCAAGAGTATCAATCAGGAATGCAAACCACTACATGGAAATTTCGCACAAAAACTCAAAGATTGTTCATGAAGAACACAATTGCACATATCATGTGAAGATCTTTTAACATGGATGCCAAACAAAGAATTTTTATAATCAAACAAATCAAAACGTGAAAAACTATTATCACACACATTCATAATTTGCACAGGATGAACCAATCCAGCAGAATCAACAGAGTTGTCGTTATAAAACATGTCATAAGACGGAATCTTCATGGCATCTTTTGAAACAACATCGTTAACATTAATATATGAACAGTAATTAACCAAATCAAAAGATGGGAGATTTTCAAAAATAAGGCCATAAAAAATCTATATGAGCAACTTTGTATTCAAACAGCCTTGAATCAATAAATAAGGAATCCTTACCTTTCTTACCTTCAATTGCAAGTGGGTGGTTGTCATTCACGAACTCACCTTTTTCGAACAACCTAAAACACCTCTCGTTTGGAAGGAAATGTAGATGGAATTGGTCGCACAAACTTCTAGGAACCTGAAAAGTTAATTCATAAGAAGATCGAACATATGGGTTAGTAGAAATAATCCTCACTTGCTCACTTGTTTTCCCACTCGATTCTTTTTCTTCTGAATCACTCGTTTCTTTTATTTCAATTTCTTTTTCAACTTCTTTTTCTCTCTCAAATTTCTTTTCATTCTCTTTTTCAATCTCATTTTCTTTTTCATTTTCTTTTTGCTTTTCAAAGGCTTTTTCAAAGGCTTTTTCAAGTTCTCTCAAGATTCGCTCATTTTCTCTCTTACTTGCCTTTTGCCTCTCTTTTCTTTTTATTTCATTTTCTTTTTCTTCTTTTGCTTTTTCTTTCCTTTTCTTTGTTTTCTCTTTACAAGAATGTACAAAAGAATGATAAGAATACAAATCTTGTTCGAAAGATGAAGAACTATTTGCATATGATTCACAATCAAAACTTCGTGAAGAATACTCCGAGTAAGATTTTGTTGACGATCTAGTAGGAGTATGTCTTTCTCTCCGAACGCCATCTTGGAACAAATCAAAATCGTAATCAGCTTCTTGTCTTCTCGAATTTCTTGATGAAAAGGACTTTTGATCGAAGTCACTTCTCGAATTCGCTGATGAATATGAGTCATAGTATGAATCTCTTTGTCTCGAAGTAGATGGCGAAAAGGAACCACGATAGGAACTTTTTCTCAAGTAGTAGTCGGGGGTATATCTCCGTGGGGTTCTTGTCTCCATTTTTTGACTCGAAGAAACTCTATCACTTTGATCTTGTTTTTCCAATTGATTTAATCTCTCGTGTATGTTCTTAGTGTTGGACTCCATCATTTTTCGCATTTCTTGTACCAAGTATTGGTATTCTGATTCAGTGAACTCTTCGCGTGACATGATTTTTGTTGCTTACCACAAATCTCACTATTTCACTCGCAAAGAAATATTGATGAACACTCCACTCGTGTTTGCACTCGTTTTTAGGCTTTTTCAAACTCTCAAATGTTCTCACACACTCTAGCCTTTTACCACTCAAGCTTACTCTCATAACCTCGTATTTTGTTTCTCTTGACTCGTCTTGCTGCTTTGGGGTCGGCTTTAAAATCAGTTACAAGGGATAAGATGTATAGGTTATGGGTAAGCTAAAAGAAAATTTTTCTTTAGTGCAGTGTGGTGTTTTGGAAATGGGGCGCAAAGTTGATGAAAAGAACACTTTGTCGATCGGGTCAAAATATAAACAAAAGAAGAACTTGATCACTTCACCTTTTTTTCTCTTTTTTTTTAATAATTTTCGTACCCTTTTTTTTTACAACTTCAACATATCACTTTTACAATGATAAAAACGAAAATACAACTTAAAATTTTTTTATTTTTTATTTTTTTCAATTTTTTTATTTTTTTATTTTTTTCACCACGAACCTAGTTCGATCTTGATACGAACGTCGGCGCCTCTCGATTTACAAGCTCTGATACCAAATGATGTGATCCGACCCGGGTAGATGAGTCGAATTTACGTAGTTGCCCGATCGTAGTTCGAGAGAGTCGTTCGTACCTCAGATTTTAGAAATAGAAATGAAATAGATAGGTTTGGATAGCGGAAGGTTTTCAAAAGTTATGCAAAAGTGTAGTGATAGGTTCGGCTAAGGAAACAAGAAAGGATGTTGGATAGATAGGGGATGGAAAAACGATCTCAACGTCAGGAATGATTCAACACTAAAAAAAGTGTCACCCCGATTCCTATATTGTTAAGGTGAAAAGATGGATAGAAGGATAGGTGAACGCCACACCAAGATTGGTGATAAGTTCAAAACAAGACGATTGACGCCACTAGCACAAGCCAGATAAGTCGTTCGAAACTTGTACGAGATATGAGAGGAAGCAACCTCTCAAGAACAAATGTTCATTAACAAATTTGACAAAAGTCCTTTACAAATGAAAGAAAACAAATATTTATAGGCACATAGATGACCATTCAAATTCGGCATCTAGGTGTTCACACAATAATAAAAACGTTCACACTAATGTATTAAAATAGTTCATAAATTCGGCAGATTCATGCACTAGCTGAATGGACACTTTCTTCCCCCTTGGTTTGTGCATAAATGCTTAGTCATAAAGAAAGGCTTTAAGTGACTTGTATGTGCACCAAAAGGTTGCATTCATCTCCTTGGGACGTTCATGCACTTGTATGGAACATGTATCTTCATAATTAAACACTTTAATGGCATGTAGGTTCATAAATGGCAGCATGAACCTAGTAAATTCGTTCTCCCCTTTGTGCATGCACTTAATTCAATCAATGTGTTGAATTATTGAGTTAATTCCTTCCCTTGGACGTTCTTGAACCATCCATGCATGTGTAGTAGCCTATAGGTCAATTCAAAGTGTGAACATGTTCAAGGAGCTCTATGGACAACATAGAATTAGTTGGCAGCTACTTCTTGGCCGAATAAGTGCCTTGGACAGTTAGGAGACAGCCACCATACACACACTTAAGCCATTCATGCATTCTATCATCCCATGCATTTGATCCATTCATGGACTAACCTTTAATGTCCATACATGCATTCGACACATGCATGAATTTGTAGAAACATTGCATCTAGCCGTACATGCACCAGCATTTAATACTTCTTCATTCATGAGTGTGGAATGCCCAAAAGAGATGTTTCTTCATCCATACATTGTACCGTCCAAAGGGATGTACCTACATGAAATAAACAAGTCATTAAGACATCTCATGAACACTCATAAATTCGGCATGATGTGAACACATTAATGTCATGCATTAATTCGGCTATGTAAACATAATCAATTTATATAATGACAATGACATATTAATAACAAATATTAATATAAGACAAGTTTAATGCTTAAATGAATATGTGCAAATTTTTATTTAATGAATTAAAGACAAAACCGAGTTTAAACTAAAATGAGCTAAGCTTTAGCTCGTGAGCTAAAGTTGAGCTGAGGCTAAACTTCTAAGCTGAAGTTGAGCTAAGGTTTAGCTCGTGAGCTGAATATGAGCTAGGAGTGAGCTCGGTTTAGCTTAGGCAAGTTGGATTGAGCTCGTATAAGCTGGATTTGAGCTGGACGGAGCTCGTGGAGCTGGAAACGAGCTGGGATCAGTTTGCCAACATGTCAATGCTCGGCTTGACAAACTTGTTCGATGAAGTTTGCGGGGCGTGCTCGTATCACCTATTCCTTGAGGAATCCAAGATAAAATGAAGCAAACTTTGAGTCTGAGATCTTTCAAGATGATGAACGAGAAAGTACAAGTTATTTGTCATATGCCTCAAAGAAATCATCCGCGAAGGAGTCCTTACGAAGGAGTGAACGTGAATCATATGTAAATCATTCTATTCATACCCGATGTAAATCATCTCATTCTGATTCTTTCATTTTATCTTCATCTTGTAATGAAAGGAAGTGAGAAAAAGAAATAAAAATAAAATAGAGGCAAGAAAAGATAGTATGAGAGAATGAACAAATTTTAAAAGAAATTGAGAAAGAAAAAGAAATCAAAAAACAAAACAAAAAAGAAAAAGAAATCAAGAGTGAAAAAAATGTGAGAAGAAAAAGAAAATTGAAAAAGAAATTGAGTCTAAAGAGAGAAAAGATATTGAGCAAGAAATGAGCGTTGTCGATGAAAAAGAAATGAGAAAAAAAGATGCAAGAGAGCAAGAAAAAGTGAGGAGTGTTTCTACTAACCTACACGTAAGATTTCCTCGTATTGTTCCTTTTCAGGTTTCTGAAGATCCGAGAAAAGAATTTCAACTTCAATACCTTTCTGAGAAGAAAAGGTTTACGTTGATTAAAAGAGGTAACATTTTCAACGATCCTCGTTCGCCTTTGCCAAAAGGTAAGCAAGGTATGAGTTTTGAAGTTTTTAAAACACATCAGCCTCATTCGATTGTTAACGGAAACTTTGTTAATGTTTTGGGTTTTGAAAAGCACTTGAACCATGGCATGGTTGATTATTCTTTCTTGATTAGTAATGATTTGTTTGTTTCAAGTGTTGATAACAAAAGTGTTACTCATAAAGAATGTGTTGTTGACGAGTATGTTGGTGAAGTAATCATTAATCGGCAATCGCAAGGTTTGGTTATGCAAGATAATCAGCTATATAAACCTTTCTGTTTGCTTGATTGTGGAGAAAATGTGTGGACGAGATTTGAAGCATATGAATTTTTTAAAGCATGCATGTCTAATTTGCAAATGATTCGAATGTTTGATAACTTGTTGATGTGTAAAATGCCTAGTTCATTTGATTTTGATGGTGGTTGTTTAATGCTATGGTCCAAGGGATTCGAACATAATTTGCATACTCATAACTTTAGTTTGCCTCATGTTCCTACCATGTTGACAGCCAATAAATATTCAAGTCAACATGAAATGGTAAGCAAAAACTTCATTTTTGATCCCGGTGATTATTATTCTTTATTGATGATTAAGGGATTTGATTCTAGGATTTTTTATCTTCGAGATTCTAACTGTCGAAAGCTTTGTTGCTCTGAATCAATATTAATTGAAATCAAGCCTTCTGAATTTCGTGAGAATGGGTGTGTAAACCATTTGTGCTTATTTGATGTTTTGTCTTTAAATCTAAACACAAAGTTGTGGATTTGTAAAAAGTTGCAAATTTTAAATCAAAGTTTTGGTTTTATATCGTTGTTCACAAAATTTGAGTTGTGGACTTTTGTTGTTCAAAATTTTGAGTCAGGAATGCTTCATGGATCTAGTTTGCTTTCAACAATGAACAAGGTAAGATCCACTTTTATTTTTGATCTCGGTATTGGTTTACGTGCTCTAGTTTGGACTAAGGATTTGGCGCGAGTCTGTAAGTTCATAATTTGATGTCTCTAATCCTTTTCTTTATTATTGCAATGATATTTTGAAACGGCTCATTATTAAAAGGTGGGGCTTTGTGACTAATAGTCTTTTCGAGTCTTTTATGACTTTCAGGCTATTGTGAGTCATTCTACCCCATTTGACAACCAAGGGCCTTATGACGACGAACGCTTTTTCCCGAGCAAGGATTAAACTAAGATGCTTAAATGCAAGGATTAAAATGCAACTAAATGCAAAGCTGAAAAAAAATTCAATTTAGTGGGAACGGGTTCAAAGAACTGGAATTGAGCTGAAATCAGTTTGCAATATGTTGCAAGGAATCTTTATTGAACTGGTCCCAACTCGTTCTATTTCTCCAACGAAAGCCTCACCCCACAATTGGTTAACTAAGGCCGAAATGGTGATGTATGCACGCCTGGGGCATCCTCAAGTGCATATCAAGATCCTATCGAGTTTCCAAAAGGTCCCATGACTCGAGCTCGTACCAAGCAACTTCAAGAAGCTTTATCAGCTTTAGTGATGTGTATTTGGGGAGAGAACAAGGCCCTAGACGTTGGATAAGATGTGGATACCCCTTTGAGGACTCAATGCACTCTTTTGCAAACTGACTTCAGCTCCTCTCTAGCTCCCCCAGCTCAATTCAGCTCCAACCAGCTTACTTGAGCTTGTTTCAGCTCGTTTGAGCTTGTTTTAGCTTCTTTCTAACTCGTTTCTTTTTCCATTTCAATAAACTAATTTTTAGCTTTATTTTAACTTAATTTGCTATAGCTCATGTGATGTGATTCGGCCCGGGTAGACGAGTCGAATTCACGTAGTTGCCTGATCATAGTTTGAGAGAGTCGTTCGTACCTCGAATTTAGAAATAGAATGAAAAGGATAGGTTTGGATAGCGGAAGGTTTTCAAAATTATGTAAAAAGGGTAATGATAGGTTCGGTTAAGGAAACAAGAAAAGATGTTGGATAGATGGGGGATGGAAAGACGATCTCAACGTCAGGAATGATTCAACACTAAAAAGTGTCACCCCGATTCCTATATTGTTAAGGTGGAAAGATGGATAGAAGGATAGGTGAACGCCACACCAAGGATGGTGATAAGTTCAAACAAGTCGGTTGACGCCACTAGCACAAGCTAGATAAGTCTTCGAAACTTGTACGAGATATGAGAGGAAGCAACCTCACAAGAACAAAGTTCATTAGCAAATTTGGCAAAAGTCCTTTACAAATGAAATCAACAAACTATTTATACTAGTTCCTTAGGCTAACCGAATAGACTATTCATGAACTTAACTATTAAGCAATGAACCTAATTTAATACATGAATATTCTAGAAAAATGACCATTAGTGTCTTGTCCATGTTCGGCCGAATGGGAGGTGAATGGTTAGCTTCATGAATGTACATTGATGTACTTGAATGAATGGTCTTCATACATGCATGGCTAGATTCGGCTAACACCTTAATGGAGCCTTGAATTCATGTTGTTTCACCATGAGTGACTTAATTAATTAGGGCTTCATGAAGAGTCAAAATTGGTGTGAACAAGGAGCTTGAGTAGACACTTGAGTGTGAACAGCCAACCGAAGGGTCATCATGGTGTGAACACAATGTGTGAACACATGGCCAATGCATGAACCGTCCAATGCATGAATGTTCATCATGAACATTCATGTGCCTCTTGATTGCCGTCCTCCCATGCATGCACCTTGCATTAAAGTCCATACATGAATCTTCCAAGTTCGGCTAACTTACAAAATTAATTAATAAAAATTAAATAACACACAACTATTCATATAATTATAATTTAAATTAATAACTAAATAACTTAATAACACTAACAATAATTATAAGTCAACTTATAATAAATTCAGCTAGCTCAAATAGTCAAAAATACTTAGTGAGCTAAAATGAGCTAGGGAATTCGGCATGAGCTATAGCAAACTTAGTTATAAGCTAGATTAAAACTTAATTTATTAAAATGAAAAAGGAATGAGCTGAATCGAGCTAAGTTCGAGCTCAAACAAGCTAAAACAAGCTCAAGCGAGCTGATGTGAGCTGAATGGCGCATAGGGGAGCTGAAGAGGAGCTGAGATCGGATTGCAATATGGTGCATAGAGTCTTCAAAAAGTTGTTCTTAGCTCCTTCAACGTCAGGGAGCTGGTTATCTTCCCAAACGCGCGTCACAAAGGCTGATATAGCATCTTGAAGTTGCTTGGTTCGGGCTCGGGTCATGGGACCTTTTGGTAGCTCAATAGATACTTGATGTGCATTCGAGGATGCCCCGGGTGTGCTCACATCATTCCCTCCGTCTTCAAAGCGACTTGTCCTCAAGTCGAATTCTGCATCAAAAGGGGATAAATCGGATACATTAAAACTAGCACTTATGTTATATTCACCCGGTAAGTCAAGTTTATATGAATTCTCATTAATACGTTCAAGCACTTGGAAGGGTCCATCTCCTTGGGGAAGTAACTTGGAACGCCGCTGGGCTAGAAATCGTTCCTTGCGCATATGGACCCAAACCCAATCACCGGGTTCAAATATGACTCTCTTTCGTCCCTTGTTTGCTTGCTGCATGTAAGACTTAGTCCTTGCCTCTATGTTAGCTCGCACTTGTTGATGTAGCCTCCTCACGAAATCGGCCTTTTTCCTAGCGTCAGAATGAATCAATTGGTTATTAGGTAAAGAGACTAAGTCTAAAGGAGTTATTGGATTAAATCCATAGACCACTTCAAAAGGTGTATGTTTGGTTGCTGAATGGACCGTTCTATTATAGGCAAACTCAATATGGGGCAAACAATCTTCCCATGATTTCAAATTCTTACGAATGATAGCCCGCAAGAGAGTAGAAAGTACTCGATTGACCACTTCGGTTTGTCCATCCGTTTGAGGATGACAAGTAGTTGAGAACAATAATTTGGTTCCGAGTTTACCCCAAAGAGACCTCCAAAAATGGCTAAGGAATTTTGCATCTCGATCTGACACAATAGTTCGCGGCACTCCATGTAAACGAACAATGTCCCTAAAGAAAAGGTTAGAAATATGTACGGCATCATCAGTTTTCGCACAAGCAATAAAATGTGACATTTTAGAAAATTGATCTACAACTACAAATATAGAATCCTTTCCCGTTTTGGTTCGGGGCAAACCCAGGATGAAATCCATGGATATATCCGTCCAAGGAGTTTTAGGTATTGGTAATGGAGAGTAAAGTCCATGGGGTTGAATCTTGGATTTTGCTCGTTTGCACGCCAAACATCGCTCGCAAACCCGCTCCACGTCTCGCCTCATCCTAGGCTAATAAAAATGTTCGTTAATGGTAGCTAACGTCTTGCTAACTCCAAAATGACCCATGAGTCCTCCACTATGTGCTTCTTGCACAAGCAAATCCCGAACAGAACTTTGTGGAACACAGAGCTTTCCTTCCTTGAACAGAAACCCATCAAACCTATAAAATTTCTCAAATGCAACATGCTCACAAGCAGAATAGATTTCTCCAAAATCAACATCGTTAGCATACAATTCTTTCAAGAAAGAAAACCCAAGCAGTTTTGACTCAAGAGTAGAAAGTAAGGTATACCTCCGGGATAGGGCATCAGCTACCACGTTGTCTTTACCTTTCTTATACTTAATTACGTAGGGAAATGACTCAAGGTACTCGACCCACTTAGCATGCCTCTTGTTTAACTTGTTTTGACCCTTTATATGTTTCAAGGATTCATGGTCGAAATGGATTACAAACTCTTTTGGCCACAAATAATGTTGCCAAGTTTCAAGAGCCCGTATCAACGCATACATTTCTTTGTCGTAGACCGGATAATTTAGTGGGGCTCCGCTAAGCTTCTCACTAAAATAAGCAATGGGTCGTCCGTCTTGGGTTAATACAGCTCCAATACCCACACCAGATGCATTACAATCAAGTTCAAAGGTTTTCGAAAAATCTGGCAAAGCAAGTAAAGGTGCATTGGTAAGACAATTTTTAATCTCAATAAAAGACCTCTCTTGCTCATCTTCCCAATGGAACGCGGAGTCTTTTTTAATCACACTTGTTAAGGGTGCAGCCAATGTGCTGAAATTGGGCACAAATCACCGATAGAAGCTTGCCAATCCATGGAAGCTTCGAACTTGGCTAATAGATGTAGGCCTCGGCCACTCTTGAATCGCCTTTATCTTCTCTTGGTCGACTTCCAAACCTTGTGCACTAACAATAAAGGATCTCAACACATGGTTCATGAGCCTCATAAAAGTACTAGGAGCGTTGGTTAAGCCAAATGGCATGACCAACCACTCATACAAACCATGTTTCGTTTTGAAGGTAGCTTTCCACTCGTCGCCTTCTCGCATACGAATCTGGTGATATCCACTTTTTAGATCAATCTTAGAGAATAGTTTGGCTCCACTTAGTTCATCTAGCATGTCATCTAGTCGCGGAATGGGATGTCGATATTTGATAGTGATTTTATTCACGGCACGACAATCGACACACATTTTCCAAGTACCATCCTTTTTCGGCACCAAGAGGACTGGCACGGCGCAGGGGCTAAGACTTTCTCTAATATAGCCCTTTTTCATCAATTCGTTAACTTGCCGTTGTAGCTCTTTAGTTTCTTCGGGATTCGTTCGATAGGCAGGCTGATTTGGAATTACGGCTCCCGACACAAAATCGATTTGGTGCTCGATTCCTCGAAAAGGTGGTAATCCATTAGGAGTCTCTTCCGGGAAAACGTCTTGGAAATCCTGCAAAAGACTCAAAATAGAAGACGGCAAGCCCTCGGGCAGTTCGTTAGTGCTAAAAAGATTTTCTTTGTACAAGAGTACAAGAACGGTTTGTTTCGATAGTAACGCTCTCCTAACTTCTCTTTTTTTTGCAAACAAAATTTTTTTTCTATTCTCTTTTTCTTTTCTCACTTGTTCTTTTTTTTCTTTTACTATTTTTGCATTCTTTTTCTCGATTTTCTTTTCTTTTTCATTTTCTTTTCTTTTTTCACATTCATTCTTTTCTTCTCCTCTCAACCGTTTACAATGAGACTTCATTCTCGCTTGATCCTCGAAAACTTGCTTTGGCGTCAATGGTACCAAAGTAATACTCCTTCCTTGATATTTGAATGTATACCGATTGGTATACCCGTCATGGGTGACTCTTCGATCGTATTGCCACGGCCTTCCAAGCAACAGATGTCCCGCGTGCATGGGAACAACATCACAAAGTACCTCGTCCTCGTACTTACCAATTGAAAAAGAAACAAGTACTTGTTTGGTTACCTTGATTTCGCCGCCATCATTGACCCATTGAAGTTTGTATGGGCTCGGATGTTTGGTGGTGGTCAAGCCTAGTTTCTCCACCATTAAAGTGCTTGCCACATTGGTACAGCTTCCACCATCGATGATCAAACTACAGACTTTCCCTTAAACTTGGCATCGAGAATGGAAGATATTCTCCCGTTGTTGTTCATTTTCAGGACTTTGAATACTGAGGCTTCTTTTAACAACGAGAAGCTTTTTGGCTTGCGCCATGTTGAACAATAAAGATAATTAGAATCCTCACCACAAATCTCACTATTCACTCGCAAAGAAAATAATGTATGAACACTCCACTCATGTTTGCACTCGTTTTTAGGCTTTTTCAAACTCTCGAATGATCTCACCACTCTAGCCTTTTACCACTCAAGCTTACTCTCGTAACCTCGTATTTTGTTTCTTTTGACTTGACTAGGTGCTTTGGGGTGGGCTTCAAACAGTTACAAGGGTTAAAACGTATGGTGTACGGGTAGGCTAAAAGAAAAAAAATAATTTTTTTTAAAGTAATGTGGCGTTTTGGGGGGGTTAAAATTGATGAAAAGAATATAAGACGATCGGAAGAAATATAAAACAATAGAATCGAACCTTTGATCACTTCACCTTTTTTTTTTAATTTCGAATTTCTTCTTCTTCTTCTTTTTTTGATAATTTCGTATCTCTCTTTTTTTTTACAACTTTCAATATATCACTTTACAATGATAAAAAAATGAAAATACAATTTTTTTCGAATTTTTTTCACCACAAACCTATTTTGATCTTGATACTGACGTCGACACCTCTCGATTTACAAGCTCTGATACCAAATGATGTGATCCGGCCTAGGTAGACGAGTCAAATTCACGTAGTTGCCCGATCGTAGTTCGAGAGAGTCGTTCGTACCTCGAATTTAGAAATAGAATGAAAAGGATAGGTTTGGATAGCGGAAGGTTTTCAAAATTATGTAAAAAGGGTAGTGATAGGTTCTGTTAAGGAATCAAGAAAAGATGTTGGATGGATGGGGGATGGAAAGACGATCTCAACGTCAGGAATGATTCAACACTAAAAAGTGTCACCCCGATTCCTATATTGTTAAGGTGGAAAGATGGATAGAAGGATAGGTGAACGCCACACCAAGGATGGTGATAAGTTCAAACAAGTCGGTTGACGCCACTAGCACAAGCTAGATAAGTCTTGAAACTTGTACCGAGATATAGAAGAAAGCAACCTCACAAGAACAAAGTTCATTAACAAATTTGGCAAAAGTCCTTTACAAATGAAATCAACAAACTATTTATACTAGTTCCTTAGGCTAACCGAATAGACTATTCATGAACTTAACTATTAAGCAATGAACCTAATTTAATACATGAATATTCTAGAAAAATGACCATTAGTGTCTTGTCCATGTTCGGCCGAATGGGAGGTGAATGGTTAGCTTCATGAATGTACATTGATGTACTTGAATGAATGGTCTTCATACATGCATGGCTAGATTCGGCTAACACCTTAATGGAGCCTTGAATTCATGTTGTTTCACCATGAGTGACTTAATTAATTAGGGCTTCATGAAGAGTCAAAATTGGTGTGAACAAGGAGCTTGAGTAGACACTTGAGTGTGAACAGCCAACCGAAGGGTCATCATGGTGTGAACACAATGTGTGAACACATGGCCAATGCATGAACCGTCCAATGCATGTTCCTTCATTAATTTGATCCATGTATCTTCAAATGCATGAATGTTCATCATGAACATTCATGTGCCTCTTGATTGCCGTCCATTGAATCCTCCCATGCATGCACCTTGCATTAAAGTCCATACATGAATCTTCCAAGTTCGGCTAACCTACAAAATTAATTAACAAAAATTAAATAACACACAACTATTCATATAATTATAATTTAAATTAATAACTAAATAACTTAATAACACTAACAATAATTATAAGTCAACTTATAATAAATTCGGCTAGCTCAAATAGTCAAAAATACTTAGTGAGCTAAAATGAGCTAGGGAATTCGGCATGAGCTGTAGCAAACTTAGTTATAAGCTAGATTAAAACTTAATTTATTAAAATGAAAAAGAAATGAGCTGAATCGAGCTAAGTTCGAGCTCAAACGAGCTAAAACAAGCTCAAGCGAGCTGATGTGAGCTGAATGGCGCATAGGGGAGTTGAAGAGGAGCTAAGATCGGATTGCAATATGGTGCATGGAGTCTTCAAAAAGTTGTTCTTAGCTCCTTCAACGTCAGGGAGCTGGTTATCTTCCCAAACGCGCGTCACAAAGGCCGATATAGCATCTTGAAGTTGCTTGGTTCAGGCTCGGGTCATGGGACCTTTTGGCAGCTCAATAGATACTTGATGTGCATTCGAGGAAGCCCCTGGTGTGCTCACATCATCATGCCAATTTCCCTAGCTCAAATTAGTTCATTAAGTGTTTTTGATTATTTGAGCTAGCCGAATTTAATATGCTAGTTGAATTTTAATTAATGTGTCTGAATTTAGTTAGTGTCATTTAAGTTGTCTATTTGCTGTTTAAAATTATGATTATATGATTATATGAGTATTTATATTTTATTTAATTATGTGTTTATTTCTTTGTAGGTTCAGCCGAATGTGGAGATACATTAAAGGCTAGGTGCATGTACGGGTTTGTTCAAAGAATGAGAAGATTCATGCACAGCTTAGTTCAATGTTTGCAGGGAATTTTGTTCATGTATATGGAAGGTCAATTACATGCATTGGATTATGAAGATACATTTTCTTTGGACGGCACACATGCATGTACGAAGGGCATTTATTGCATGTTCATGTACGGCTAGATTCAAGATCCCTTCTAAGTTCATGCATGACTGAATGTATGTGGAAGAACCATTGATACGATCCACCTCGGGGATGAGTCGAGTCATATGTGAAATGCCCAATCGTCTACGAAGAAGTATCGTTTGGTTTGTTCAAAAGGATGTTTTTTTTAAGCAAATAATGCGGAAGCTATTCAAGGGGTTTAAAGGTAGGGTTTAAAATATGAATATTAAATGTTCAGTTTAAAGTAAATAAAAGAATGGAAAGAAGGAACTCAAAAGCAAGCACGAACCAATACTAAAGAGTATTGACCCAATTGCTTATAGGCTTTTAAGGTGATTGAATGAAAGAAGGTAAACCTCGACCCACTACTTAGCAAAGTAGGAACCTTGGTATAGTTTTGAACGCCACACTATAAATAGTGATAAGTTCGGGATAAAAGAAAAACAGGTTGATGCCACTAGGCTTCCTAGATAAGCCAACAAGTCTTCAACGAAATTAGGGAGAAAAGTATCTCACCAAATAGTTTCATTAACAAGAAACAATAATAAAAGTTCAACAATCTTTACAAATGAAAGTAAACAACTATTTATAGCCTAATTCTTGGGGTAGCCGAATGGACATAAAACAATGCTTAAAGACTAAGTAAAATTCGGCTAGAAAATGCTAGAATAAACTAGAAGACAATCATTAAGTGACTAAGTCTAAATTCAACTACTTGGAACGCCAATGGGCATGCTTTGTGGAGAAGCAATTCGGCTGAATGAATGTGAAGCATGGAAGCTTAATAGCCATGTCTAGATTCGGCTAAGGAGAGGATGAATGAAAGCCTTCATGCATGCTTTTTGGCTGAATGGTCACTTAGAAAATATCAACCTACATATGTCCATTGGTCTCCACGAAAAGGCGTATGGGAAGAAGGAAAATTCAGCAACTCATTTAAGTCGTCCATGCATGGTAAACACTTTAATAAATGTTGTCCATGAACATGTCTTGGCCATGCACAAAACACCCACTTAAATGCTGCACATTAAATTCGTTTCTTGCCATGAACCTACAACAAATTAATGCATCAAGTAAGCAGCAATTAATTCAGCCATGCATGCTTGCCACAAACAGCCTCTTTAATGGACACCCCTTGCATGCTGGACAAGTCCTTAAATTCGTCCTGTGCTTGCTCCAACACCTCTTTAATTCGGTCAGCCATCATGTACCATAAATTCGGCTGGACAAAGTAGCAACATGCATTGAATTCGGTCAAGACATTAAACCAGCAGGTCATTAAATTCGGTTTAGACAAATAAATAGCAGTAGCTAATTAATTTGTCTTAAACTTGACATATTAAATTCATGTCCTAAACTAAGACACATTAAAAAACTTTATTTAATTATGTATTGATTTGACAAATTAAAATGAACTAATTATTTTAAGCTAACTAAATAAACTAACTTAATTATTTTAGCAAATTAAAACGCAAGAAATTAAATAATTTCGAATCGAGCTCAATGAGCTTGCGTCAAAATGAAATTAAATTGATAACAAGCTGAATTGAGCTAGATGAAGCTCGGGGAGCTGGAAACAAGCTAGGATCAGCTTGCCAACAGTCACAGCTCGACTAGGGAGACTTGTTTGAAGAGGTTCGCTGGGCGCGCTCGCATCATTCCCCCCTCTTTTAGGCGACTTGTCCTCAAGTCGAACCGTTTGTCTAAAGGATAATATTTTTTCTTGCTTGGTTTTCCTCAATCGAATAGGACAAAGGATATCAAGCAAACCTAAAATTGATTCACCAATGGACAAGTTAACACATCACCATCATAAATAAGTAGCAGACGGTTAAGACAATAAAAACCAATAGATAACCCGAATGTTGAGCAAAAGACGAATCTTATCTTACCAAATTGACTTACCAATTTTGGCAATGACAAGTGGAAAGTATTTAAATTCGGATGGTACATGTAAAATTTAGCCCAAAGGTCATATGGCAAGAATTTTATTTGTTCATAACATGGATACTTCACATTGTCGTACAATTTCGATATGTCATCAATATGATCAATTGAACAAAATGGAAACAAGAAATGATCAATCGCGCATCTTAACAAACAAGAATGAATTCCTCGTTTCAACCTCAACATTCCAAATGGTTCAAAACAAAAGACATATGCACTTGGCTTTTTGATTTGAACAAGCTCACCTTGCCTTACTCGATTAAATGGACTTGCAGTAGTAGGATGAATAATATGACCACATTCCACAAAGTCATCATCAACAACACCGATTTCTTCATCTTTCAAACAAAACAAAGATATTGTTGACTTACCTTGATTAACTTAGAAGTTACATGATGTTAGTTCGATTTTACCTCGTTTGCGCAAAATAAACCTTCGCTCCTTAGCAAGGTAATGCAATCGATAATTTGAACTCGAACAAACCTGTAAAGGTGAAAAGTCAAAAAGACAATTCTTGCTTTTCAAAATATAAGTTCCACATGAATGGAAAATGTTAAGGTCACCACGAAAAATGTACTTAAAAGGACAGGATAAAATGTTGTTCACAGATGGAACGTCTGATTCAATTCCGGGATTAAAAATAAAATTTTCAGAATCAAAAACTTGGTTTTGATTTTGTAATCCAGCCACATGCTTTATTTCCAAAAATAAAGATAAGACTCGAAGAAGATGAGTAGGTAAAATAAAGTTACTTACAACAAGATCACAATGCTTACCTTTTCTTGGAAACAACTCGAAATGGCTTACTCCCGGCTTAAAGACTCGGTTTTGATCACTTATCCCAAATTGCAACAAAAATTTCATTTTTGCAGATAAGTCGCAAAAGTGAATCAAAGAGACTTTAAACTGACAAATACACAAGCATTCATGCTTCACAAATCCTAGTCGAACAAGCAGTCTGAAAAATGGAAATTTTGCATAGAAATTCAAAGATTTCTCTTGAAGAGCAAAATCAAACAGAACAAATATTTCATGCAAAAATCTTTTAACGCATATATCGATCAAAGAAGTTGTGTTCATGCGACCTTTCAGAAATTCAAATCCATCACAAATCATTTGAATAGGCACATTTAAGCAGAAAGATGAATTCAAAGAATTTACATAGCCATACTTATCAAAATGTGAAAACCTTTTATCACATACATTCACAATTTGCACAGGATGAACCAATCCAACAGAATCAACAGATTTGCCATTATAAAACATGTCATAAGACGGAATCTTCATGGCATCTTTTGAATCAACATCGTTAACAATAATATGTGAACAATAATTAGCCAAATCAAAAGATGGAAGTTTTTTAGAAGTTATGCCATCAAAACCTTTATGAGTAATTTTTAAATCAGGCTGCCTTGATTCGATAAACAAAGATTCCTTACCTTCCTTACCTTCGATTTCCAATGGGTGGCAGTTGTCCACGGACTTACCTTTCTCAAACAACTGAAAACGCCTCTCATTTTGAAGGTATCGGAGTTGGATTTGGTCGCACAGACTTTTAAGAACCTGAAAAGAAAGATCACAAATAGATCAAGCAGAAGTGTTAGTAGAAAGAATCCTCGCTTGCACACTAACATCGTTTTCACTCGAATCTTTTTCCTCAAGTTCACTTGCTTCTTCCACTCTTTCTTTTATCTCAATTTCCCTTTCCACTCTTTTCTTTTGTTCAAACTCTTTTTCTTTTTCAATGTCTTTTTCGATTTTGTTTTCTTGTACACTTTCTTTTCTTTGTTTTTCTCTCGTTTCTTTATTTCTTCTCTCGATTTCATTCAAAATCCTCTCGTTTTCTCTCATAATCTTTTCTTTCCTCTCTTGTCTTTTGATCTCTTTTTACTTTTCATCTTTTTCTTTTCTCATTTTCTTTTTACAAGAGGTTACAAAAGAATCATGATAATAATTATTTTATTCAAAAGAAGAAAAATCATTCACATATGGCTCACGAACAATTTTTCGTGAAGATCTCTCCATAGGCATTTTCTTTGGAGTTCTTGAAGAAGTATATCTATCCCTTCGCACATTTTCTTGGAAGGAGTCAAAATCATAGTCGCCTTCTTGTCGTCTCAAACTCCTTGATGAAAAATACTCTCGTTCGAAGTCTCTTCTCGAATAGGAGTCATAGTATGAATCTCTTTGCCTCGAAGTCAATGGTGAGAAAGAATCACGATAGGAACTTTTGTTCAAGTAATATTCGGTGGTATATCTCCGTGGTGTTTTGGGTTCTGTTTTTCAACTTGAAGAAACTCGATCACTTTGGTCTCATTTTTCCAATCGATCTAGCCTCACTTGCAGTTGGCCAAACTCAGAATTTGCCATTCTTCACATTTCTTGAACCAAGTATTGGAACTTTGACTCGGTAAATTCTTCACAAGACATCTTGATTACTCACCACAAAATCCTCACGAGTTCACTCGGAAAGAAAGAATGATGGCACTCACACTCGTGTTTACACTCAAGATTAGGCTTTTACCTCCACTTGAATAGTCTCACACGCTCGTGCCTTTTACCTCTCAAACTTTCTCTCGCAACTTCATTTTTGGACTTGCCAAGGCCTTATCGTAGGCTTAGGGGTCAGTTTCAAAATTGGGTAACAAAGGATAAAATATGAAGGGTTACGGGTTGGCTGAAAGAAAAAAAATTTCTCGGGTTTAAGTGTGGCAATGGGATAGGAAGTGAAAGAAAAGATGAAAGAATGACTTCAAGATCAGGGCTGATTTACAATAGAACAAGTTTTCACTTCAATTTTTTTCGATTTTTTTTAACTTTTTTTAACACTTTTTTTTGCTTTTTTTTTCTTTTTTTATACTTCTCCTTTTTTTTTCAATTACAAAAATGCTAAATACAATGATTTTTTTTACAAAAATTTTTTTTGAATTTTTTTTATTTTTACTTTACGAACCTACTCCCGATGATGGTGCGAATGTCGATACTTCTCATTTTACAAGCTCTGATACCAAATGATACGATCTACCTCAGGGATGAGTCGAATCGTATGTGAAATACCCGATTGTCTACGAAGAAGTATCATTCGATTTGTTCAAAAGGATTTTTTTAAGCAAATAATGCAGAAGCTATTCAAGGGGTTTAAAGGTAGGGTTTAAAATATGAATATTAAAGGTTCAGTTTAAAGTAAATAAAAGAATGGAAAGAAGGAACTCAAAAGCAAGCACGAACCAATACTAAAGAGTATTGACCCAATTGCTTATAGGCTTTTAAGGTGATTGAATGAAAGAAGGTAAACCTCGACCCACTACTTAGCAAAGTAGGAACCTTGGTATAGTTTTGAACGCCACACTATAAATAGTGATAAGTTCAGGATAAAAGAAAAACAGGTTGACGCCACTAGGCTTCCTAGATAAGCCAACAAGTTTTCAATGAAATTAGGGAGAAAAGTATCTCACCAAATAGTTTCATTAACAAGAAACAATAATAAAAGTTCAACAACCTTTACAAATGAAAGTAAACAACTATTTATAGCCTAGTTCTTGGGGTAGCCGAATGGACATAAAACAATGCTTAAAGACTAAGTAAAATTCGGCTAGAAAATGCTAGAATAAACTAGAAGACAATCATTAAGTGACTAAGTCTAAATTCAACTACTTGGAACGCCAATGGGCATGCTTTGTGGAGAAGCAATTCGGCTGAATGAATGTGAAGCATGGAAGCTTAATAGCCATGTCTAGATTCAGCTAAGGAGAGGATGAATGGAAGCCTTCATGCATGCTTTTTGGCTGAATGGTCACTTAGAAAATATCAACCTACATATGTCCATTGGTCTCCACGAAAAGGCGTATGGGAAGAAGGAAAATTCAGCAACTCATTTAAGTCGTCCATGCATGGTAAACACTTTAATAAATGCTGTCCATGAACATGTCTTGGCCATGCACAAAACACCCACTTAAATGCTGCACATTAAATTTGTTTCTTGCCATGAACCTACAACAAATTAATGCATCAAGTAAGCAGCAATTAATTCAACCATGCATGCTTGCCACAAACAGCCTCTTTAATGGACGCCCCTTGCATGCTAGACAAGTGATGTGAGCACACCCGGGGCATCCTCGAATGCACACCAAGAATCAATCGAGCTTCTAAAAGGCCCCATGACTCGAGCTCGAACCAAGCAAATTCAAGATGCTATATCAGCCTTTGTGTTGCGCATTTGGGATGATAACAAGGTCCATGACGTTGGAGGATCTAAGGACAACTCCTTGAAGACTCCATGCACCATTTTGCAATCCGATCTTAGCTCCTCTCCAGCTCCCCATGCACCATTCAGCTCACATCAGCTCACTTGAGCTCGTTTTAGTTTGTTTGAGCTTGATTTTAGCTCGTTTTAGCTCATTCCTTTTTCATTTCAATAAACTAAGTTTTAATCTAGCTTATAACTAAGTTTGCTATAGCTCATGCCGAATTCCCTAGCTCAATTTAGCTCACTAAGTGTTTTTGACTATTTGAGCTAGCCGAATTTATTATGATAAGTTGACTTATAATTATTGTGTCCAAATTTAGTTAGTGTCATTAAGTTATTTAGTTATTATTTTAAATTATAATTATATGAATAGTTGTGTGTTATTTAATTATGTTATTTAATTTTGTAGGTCAGCCGAATTTAGAAGATTCATTCATGGCATTTAATGCAAGGTGCATGCATAGGAAGGTTCAATGGACGGCAATCAAGAGGCACATGCATGTTCATGATGGACATTCATGTATTTGAAGATTCATGGATCAAATTAATGATGGAACATGCATTAGACGGTTCATGTATTGAACATGTGTTCACACATTGTGTTCACACCATGATGACCCTTCGGTTGGACGTTCACACACAAGTGTCTACTCAATCTCCTTATTCACACCAAGTTTGACTCTTCATGAAGCCTTATTTAATTAAGCCACTCATGGTGAATCAACATGAATTCAAGGCTTCATTAAAGGAGTTAGCCGAATCTAGCCACGCATTTATGAAGATCATTTATCCAAGTACATCAATGCATATTCATGAAGCTATCCACTCACCTCCCATTCGGCCGAACATAGACAAGAACACCATTGGACATTTTTCTAGAAGATTCATGTTTTAATTAGGTACATTACTTAATTGTTAAGTTCATGAATGGACTATTCGGCTAGCATAAGATACTAGTATAAATAGTTTGTTGATTTCATTGTAAAAGGACTTTTGCCAAATTTGTTAATGAACATTTGTTCTTGTGAGGTTGCTTCCTCTCATATCTCGTACAAGTTTCGAATGACTTATCTAGCTTGTGCTAGTGGCGTCAATCGTCTTGTTTGAACTTATCACCAATCTTGGTGTGGCGTTCACATATCCATCTATCCATATTTTTCACCTTAACAATATAGGAATCGGGGTGACACTTCTTAATGTTGAATCATTCCTGACATTGAGTTCGTTTTCCATTTCCATCTTTTAAATCTTTTTTTCTTGTTAACCCAAACCGAGCCTTCTATCCTTCATCCATCTTTGCTACCCTTAACTTAACCTATACTAAATTTACCCTTCTTGAAACCTTCCGCTATCCTATTCTAATTCTTTTACTACTATTACAAAAATCTGAGGTACGAACGACTCTCTCGAACTACGATCGGGCAACTATGTGAATTTGACTCATCTACCCGGGCTGAATCATATCATTTGGTATCAAAGCTTGTAAATCGAGAGGCACCGACGTTTGTATCAAGATCAAACTAGGTTCGTTGTGAAAAAAATTCGAAAAAAATCAAAAAAAATAAAAATTTCAGTTGTGTTTTCGTTTTTATCATTTTAAAAGTGATATATTGAAAGTTGTAAAAAAAAGAAAAAAAGATACGAAATTATAAATAAAAAAAAGTGAAGTGAACAAGTTCTTTCTATTATTTTGTTCCGATCAACAAGTGTTCTTTTCATCAACTTTGTACCCCCAATTTCCAAAACGCCACACTACACCAAAGAAAAAAAAATTTCTTTTAGCCTACCCATAACCTATACATCTTATCCCTTGTAATCGATTTTGAAGCCGACCCCAAGGCACCTAGAAGAGTCAAAAGAAACAAAATACGAGGTTACGAGAGTAAGCTTGAGTGGTAAAAGGCTAGAGTGAGTGAGAACATTCGAGTGGAGGTAAAAGCCAAACGAGTGTAAACACGAGCGGGAGTGACACCTTTTCCTTCTTCTTTCCGAGCGAAATTGTGAGGTTTGTGGTGAGGTACTTAATTTTTTATTTTGTTTTGTGATCTAACATTTTCTTTTCAGTAACAAAAATCATGTCACGTGAAGAGTTCACCGAATCGGAATACCAATACTTGGTACAAGAAATTTGAAAAATGATGGAGTCCAACACTAAGAACATACACGAGAGTTTAAATCACTTGGAAAAACAAGATCAAAGTGATAGAGTTTCTTCGAGTCGAAAAATGGAGACAAGAACCCCACGGAGATATACCCCCGACTACTACTTGAGAAAAAGTTCCTATCGTGATTCCTTTTCGCCATCTACTTCGAGACAAAGAGATTCATACTATGACTCATATTCATCAGCGAATTCGAGAAGTAACTTCGATCGAAAGTCCTTTTCATCAAGAAATTCAAGAAGATGAGAAGCCGATTACAATTTTGATTCGTTCCAAGATGGCGTTCGGAGAGAAAGACATACTCCTACTAGATCGTCAATGAAATCTTACTCGGAGTATTCTTCACGAAGTTTTGATTGTGAATCATATGCAAATAGTTCTTCATCTTTCGAGCAAGATTTGTATTCTCATCGTTCTTCTGTACATTCTTGTAAAGAGAAAACAAAGAAAAGAAAAGAAAAAGCAAAAGAAGAAAAAGAAAATGAAATAAAAAGAAAAGAGAGGGAAAAGGCAAGTAAGAGAGAAAATGAGCGAATCTTGAGAGAACTTGAAAAAGCCTTTGAAAAGGCCTTTGAAACGCAAAAAGAAAATGAAAAAGAAAATGAGATTGAAAAAGAGAATGAAAAAGAGTTTGAGAGTGAAAAAGAAGATGAAAAAGAAATTGAAACAAAAGGAACGAGTGATTCAGAAAAAAAAGAATCGAGTGAGAAAACAAGTGAGCAAGTGAGGATTATCTCTACTAACCCACATGTTCGATCTTCTTGTGATTTAACTTTTCAGGTTCCTAGAAGTTTGTGTGACCAATTCCATCTACATTACCTTCCAAAAGAGAGGTGTTTTAGGTTGTTCGAAAAAGGTAAGTTCGCGAATGACAACCACCCACTTGCGGTCGAAGGTAAGAAAGGTAAGGATTCTTTGTTTATCGAATCAAAGTCACTTGATTTGGCTAATTTTTGTTCACTTACTGTTGTTAATGATTTTGTTTTAAAAGGTGCCATATACAGCTTTTCTTATTACGATTACTACATTGGCAAATTTGTTGACAACATTGGATTAGTTTTCTCTAAGCGAATTTTGAATGTGTTTGATCAAAGTCTGTCACTTAAAGATTCTGATGTGTTTGACCATGCAAACTTTTTGAATTCATGTGTTAAATTTTTATGTTTAAATATGCCTGCTCAATTGATTTGTGATAAATCTCCCTGTTTTAAAAGTTGCATGTTCTCTAAAAATTCTTTGTTTGGCATCCATGTTAAAAGATCTTTACATGATATGTGCAATTGTGTTCTTCATGAACAATCTTTGAGTTTTTGTATGAAATTTCCATGTAGTGATTTGCATTCCCGATTGATACTCTTGAAGCATGAACCTTTGCATATTGGTATGCTCGGTTTTGTCAATTCAACATGTGTGTTTAAACTAGTGAAATATAATTCGTGTGGTGAGTTGATTATATCTTCTTCTAATATGTTGCTTGTTGGAATTCCTAATCAAGTTCATGTGTTCAAGCCTAGTATTTGCTACATGAATTCATTTTATGGAAACATTAAACACTTGGCATCATTTGCATTCAAATTATGTTTGCTTGATGTTCGAACTTTTGATAAGAAGGTGAAATTCAATGATTTGGGTTTCAATTTTGATTCGTTTACTAATCACCTTGCTTGGCCACATCTGGAATTTTTGTTTCATTTCGAGAAGGTAAGACCATATGTTTTTGGAATTGAATCAAACTTCCATGGTAGCTTTCTTTTTCCATTTAAGTCCATAGTTTTCGTTAATACTAACTATTCTCATTTCTGTGAATTCCACCCCTCGAGGACCAAGACATGTCATGGCATGTCACCACCTATTCAAATTTATCAGAGTAATAGGTTTGTCTTACGTTATCTATCCAAAGAGAGAAGATTCATTTTGACCGAGAAAGGTAAACCCAATCCTCAATTGTCTTCTCTTCATATTCTTCAAGGTAAGTCATCTGAAAATTTTCAAATATCTTTGCTCAATTCGGTTGAAGTTGGAAATTCCATTGATTTGTTGTTTGAAAATTATTTATACTTTGATGTGATGGATTTTTCCTTTTGGCATTGTAATAATGTGATTATTATGCTAGAATTTGGAGACACCCCTCATGTTGTTCAAAAACGAAAGAAAGAGTTAGCATACCTTTGGCGATGGCATACCTTGCATGAACAAGACAAGGGACCAAATGAGTTACTATATTCGGTTAAAGAAATTAAAATGTTTTGGATGAGAAATAATGTGTTTAAGTGCCTGCCATCATTTACAACCAATTATCCCTTGGTCCAACTTAGTTTTCATGTTTGCAACGATGGTCTAACGAAACTCTTTGATAAATTTACGTATGCTTGTTTTGTCCAATTGAGATTTTTGGCATATGTTTGATTGAATAAATTTTTAATGAACTATCGAACACATTTGAATTTGACTCCTTTGAGTTTCTTTTTATCGACTGTGGTAAGAATTTTTCAGGTTTGTGTGACATCTTCCATCCCATTTGATCGAGGAAAACCATGCACGAGTCAAAGTTCTCCCATGGACAAATGTGATGTGATCTGGCCCGGGTAGTTGAGTCGAATTCACGTAGTTACCCGATCGTCGTTCGAGAGAGTCGTTCGTGCCTCAGATTTTAGTAATAGTAGTAAAAGAATTAGAATAGGATAGCGGAAGGTTTCAAGAAGGGTAAGTTTAGTATAGGTTCGGTTAAGGGTAGCAAAGATGGATGAAGGATAGAAGGCTTGGTTTGGGTTAACAAGAAAAAAATTTAAAGATGGAAATGGAAAACGAACTCAGCGTCAAGAATGATTCAACACTAAGAAGTGTCACCCCGATTCCTATATTGTTAAGGTGAAAAATATGGATAGATGGATAGGTGAACGCCACACCAAGGTTGGTGATAAGTTCAAACAAGAACGATTGACGCCACTAGCACAAGCCAGATAAGTCGCTCGAAACTTGCACGAGATATGAGAGGAAATAACCTCACAAGAACAATGTTCATTAACAAATTTGGCAAAAGTCCTTTACAAATGAAAGAAAACAAATATTTATAGGCACATAGATGACCATTCAAATTTGGCATCTAGGTGTTCACACAATAATAAAAACGTTCACACTAATGTATTAAAATAGTTCATAAATTCTGCAGATTCATGCACTAGCTGAATGGACACTTTTTTCCCCCTTGGTTTGTGCATGAATGCTCTTTTTTCCCCCTTGGTTTGTGCATGAATGCTTAGTCATAAAGAAAGGCTTCAAGTGACTTGTATGTGCACAAAAAGGTTGCATTCATCTCCTTGGGACGTTCATGCACTTGTATGGAAAATGTATCTTTATAATTAAACACTTTAATGGCATGTAGGTTCATAAATGGTAGCATGAACCTAGTAAATTCGTTCTCCCCTTTGTGCATGCACTTAATTCAATCAATGTGTTGAATTATTGAGTTAATTCCTTTCCTTGGACGTTCTTGAACCCATCCATGCATGTGTAGTAGCCTATAGGTCAATTCAAAGTGTGAACATGTTCAAGGAGCTCTATGGTCAACATAGAATTAGTTAGCAGCTACTTCTTGGCCGAATAAGTGCCTTGGAAAGTTAAGAGACAGCCACCATACATGCACTTAAGCCATTCATGCATTCTATCATCCCATGCATTTGATCCATTCATGGACTAGCCTTTAATGTCCATACATGCATTCGACACATGCATGAATTTGTAGAAACATTGCATCTAGCTGTACATGCACCAGCATTTAATACTTCTTCATTCATGAGTGTGGAATGCCCAAAAGAGATGTTTCTTCATCCATACATTGTACCGTCCAAAGGGATGTACATGAACTTGCATTAAATGCCATGCATACATGCATGTGTGCCGTCCAAGGGAGATGTATTCTCAAACATCCATTGCATGCAATTAATCATCCATGTACATGAATATAGGTCCTCCAAACATTGAATCGATCCATGCATGTATCTTCCCGTTCAATGAACTTTCTCGTTCATGCACCTTGTCATGAATGAATCTTGCAAATTCGGCTAACCTACATAATTAAATAAAATAATTAAATAACACACAACTATTCATATAATTATAATTTAAAATAGTAACTAAACAACTTAATGACACTAACTAAATTTGGACATAATAATTATAAGTCAACTATCATATTAAATTCATCTAGCTCAAATAGTCAAAAACACTTAGTGAGCTAAGTTGAGCTAGGGAATTCAGCATGAGCTGTAGCAAACTTAGTTAAAAGCTAAATTAAAACCTAGTTTATTGAAATGAAAAAGGAATGAGCTAAAACGAGCTAAAATCAAGCTCAAACGAGCTAAAACAAGCTCAAGTGAGCTGATGTGAGTGGAATGGCGCATGGGGAACTGGAGAGGAGCTGAGATCAGATTGCAAAATGGTGCATGGAGTCTTCAAGGAGTTGTCCTTAGCTCCTCCAACGTCATGGACCTTGCTATCATCCCAAATGCGCAACACAAAGGCTGATATAGCATCTTGAATTTGCTTGGTTCGAGCTCGAGTCATGGGGCCTTTTGGAAGCTCGATTGATTCTTGGTGTGCATTCGAGGATGCCTCGGGTGTGCTCACATCATTCCCCCCGTCTTCAAAGCGACTTGTCCTCAAGTCGAGCCATTTGTCCATGGGAGAACTTTGACTCGTGCATGGTTTTCCTCGATCAAATGGGATGGAAGATGTCACACAAACTGAAAAATTCTTACCACAAATGGTAAAAAGAAACTCAAAGGAGTCAAATTCAAATGTGTTAGATAGTTCATTAAAAATTCATTCAATCGAACATATGCCAAAAATCTCAATTGGACAAAGCAAGCATACGTAAATTTATCAAAGAGTTTCGTTAGACCATCGTTGCAAACATGAAAACTAAGTTGGATTAAGGGATAATTGGTTGTAAGTGATGGCAAGCACTTAAACACATTATTCCTCATCCAAAACATTTTAATTTCTTTAACCGAATATAGCAACTCATTTGGTCCCTTGTCTTGTTCATGCAAGGTATGCCATGGCCAAAGGTATGCTAACTCTTTCTTTCGTTTTTGAACAACATGAGGGGTGTCTCCAAATTCCAGCATAATAATCACATTATTACAATGCCAAAAGGAAAAATCCATCACATCAAAATATAAATAATTTCCAAACAACAAATCAATGGAATTTTCAACTTCAACCGAATTGAGCAAAGATATTTGAAAATTTTCAGATGACTTACCTTGATGAATATGAAGAGAAGACAATTGAGGATTGGGTTTACCTTTCTTGGTCAAAATGAATCTTCTCTCTTTGGATAGATAACGTAAGACAAACCTATTACTTCGATAAATTTGAATAGGTGGTGACGCGCCATGACATGTCTTGCTCCTCGAAGGGTGGAATTCACAGAAATGAGAATAGTTAGTATTAACGAAAACTATGGACTTAATTGGAAAAAGAAAGTTACCATGGAAATTTGATTCAATTCCAAAAACATAGGTTGGTCTTACCTTCTCGAAATGAAACAAAAATTCCAGATGTGGCCAATCAAGGTGATTAGTAAACGAATCAAAATTGAAACCCAAATCATTGAATTTCACCTTCTTATCAAAAGTTCGAACATGAAGCAAACATAACTTGAATGCAAATGATGCCAAGTGCTTAATGTTTCCATAAAATGAATTCATGTAGCAAATACCAGGCTTGAACACACGAACTTAATTAGGAATTCCAACAAGCAACATATTAGAAGAAGATATAATCAACTCACCACACGAATTATATTTCACTAGTTTAAACACAAATGTTGAATTGACAAAACTGAGCATACCAATATGCAAAGGTTCATGCTTCAAGAGTATCAATCGGGAATGTAAATCACCACATGGAAATTTTGCACAAAAACTCAAAGATTGTTCATGAGGAACACAATTGCACATATCATGTGAAGATCTTTTAACATGGATGCCAAACAAAGAATTTTTAGAGAACATGCAACTTTTCAAACAGGCAGATTTATCACAAATCAATTGAGCAGGCATATTTAAACATAAAGATTTAACACATGAATTCAAAAAGTTTGCATGGTCAAACACATCAAAATCTTTAAGTGATAGACTTTGATCAAACACATTCAAAATTCACTTAGAGAAATCTAATCCAATGTTGTCAACAAATTTGCCAATGTAGTAATCGTCATAAAAAAAGCTGTATATGGCACCTTTTAAAACAAAATTGTTAACAACAGTAAGTGAACAAAAATTAGCCAAATCAAGTGACTTTGATTCGATAAACAAAGAATCCTTACCTTCCTTACCTTCGATCGCAAGTGGGTGGTTGTCATTTGCAAACTTACCTTTTTCGAACAACCTAAAACACCTCTCATTTGGAAGGTAATGTAGATGGAATTGGTCACACAAACCTCTAGGAACCTGAAAAGTTAATTCACAAGAAGATCGAACATGTGGGTTAGTAGAAATAATCCTCACTTGCTCACTTGTTTTCCCACTCGATTCTTTTTCTTCTGAATCACTCGTTTCTTTTATTTCAATTTCTTTCTCTTTAATCTCTTTTTGAATTTCTTTTTCAACTTCTTTTTCTCTCTCAAATTTCTTTTCATTCTCTTTTTCAATCTCATTTTTTTTTTCATTTTCTTTTTGCTTTTCAAAGGCTTTTTGAAAGGCTTTTTCAAGTTCTCTCAAGATTTGCTCATTTTCTCTCTTACTTGCCTTTTGCCTCTCTTTTCTTTTTATTTCATTTTCTTTTTCTTCTTTTTCTTTTTCTTTTCTTTTATTTGTTTTCTCTTTACAAGGATGTACAAAAGAACAATGAGAATACAAATCTTGTTCGAAAGATGAAGAACTATTTGCATATGATTCACAATCAAAACTTCGTGAAGAATACTCCGAGTAAGATTTCATTGACGATCTAGTAGGAGTATGTCTTTCTCTCCGAATGCCATCTTAGAACGAATCAAAATCATAATTGGCTTCTCGTCTTCTCGAATTTCTTGATGAAAAGGACTTTCGATTGAAGTCACTTCTCGAATTCGCTGATGAATGTGAGTCATATAGTATGAATCTCTTTGTCTCGAAGTAGATGGCGAAAAGGAATCACGATAGGAACTTTTCTCAAGTAGTAGTCGGGGGTATATCTCTGTGGGGTTCTTGTCTCCATTTTTTGACTCGAAGAAACTCTATCACTTTGATCTTGTTTTTCCAAATGATTTAATCTCTCGTGTATGTTCTTAGTGTTGGACTCCATCATTTTTCGCATTTCTTGTACCAAGTATTGGTATTCCGATTCGGTGAACTCTTCGCGTGACATGATTTTTGTTGCTGAAAAGAAAATGTTAGATCACAAAACAAAATAAAAAAAATCAAGTACCTCACCACAAATCTCACTATTTCACTCGCAAAGAAATATTGATGAACACTCCACTCGTGTTTGCACTCGTTTTTAGACTTTTTCAAACTCTCAAATGTTCTCACACACTCTACCCTTTTACCACTCAAGCTTACTCTCGTAACCACGTATTTTGTTTCTCTTGACTCGTCTTGGTGCTTTGGGGTCGGCTTCAAAATCGGTTACAAGGGATAAGATGTATAGGTTATGGGTAAGCTAAAAGAAAACTTTTCTTTGGTGTAGTGTGGCATTTTGGGGGGGTTAAAATTGATGAAAAGAATATAAGACGATTGAAATAAAATGTAAACAGTAGAAAGAACTTGCTCACTTCACTTCTTCTTCCTTTTTTTTCCTTTTTTTAATAATTTCGTATTTCTTTTATTTGAAATTTCGTATTTCTTTTTTTTTGAATACTTCACAATACCACTATTACAATAGAGTGTACGAAAATTACAACTTAAATTTTTTTTGATTTTTTTATAACGAACCTAGTTCGATCTTAATACGAACGTTGACGCCTCTTGGCTCTGATACCAAATGATGTGATCCGGCCCGGGTAGATGAGTCAAATTCACGTAGTTACCTGATCATCGTTCGAGAGAGTTGTTCGTGCCTCGGATTTTAGTAATAGTAGTAAAAGAATTAGAATAGGATAGCGGAAGGTTTCAAGAAGGGTAAGTTTAGTATAGGTTTGGTTAAGGGTAGCAAAGATGGATGAAGGATAGAAGGCTTGGTTTGGGTTAACAAGAAAAAAATTTAAAGATAGAAATGGAAAACGAACTCAACGTCAGGAATGATTCAACACTAAGAAGTGTCACCCCTATTCCTATATTGTTAAGGTGAAAAATATGGATAGATGGATAGGTGTTCGCCACACCAAGGTTGGTGATAAGTTCAAACAAGAACGATTGACGCCACTAGCACAAACCAGATAAGTCGTTTGAAACTTGCACGAGATATGAGAGGAAGCAACCTCACAAGAACAATGTTCATTAACAAATTTGGCAAAAGTCCTTTACAAATGAAAGAAAACAAATATTTATAGCACATAGACGACCATTCAAATTCGGCATCTAGGTGTTCACACAATAATAAAAATATTCACACTAATGTATTAAAATAGTTCATAAATTCGACAGATTCATGCACTAGCTGAATGGACACTTTCTTCCCCCTTGGTTTGTGCATGAATGCTTAGTCATAAAGAAAGGCTTCAAGTGACTTGTATGTGCACCAAAAGGTTGCATTCATCTCCTTGGGACGTTCATGCACTTGTATGGAACATGTATCTTCATAATTAAACACTTTAATGGCATGTAGGTTCATAAATGGTAGCATGAACCTAGTAAATTCGTTCTCCCCTTTGTGCATGGACTTAATTCAATCAATGTGTTGAATTATTGAGTTAATTCCTTCCCTTGGACATTCTTGAACCCATCCATGCATGTGTAGTAGCCTATGGGTCAATTCAAAGTGTGAACATGTTCAAGGAGCTTTATGGTCAACATAGAATTAGTTAGCAGCTACTTCTTGGCCAAATAAGTGCCTTGGAAAGTTAGGAGACAGCCACCATACATGCACTTAAGCCATTCATGCATTCTATCATCCCATGCATTTAATCCATTCATGGACTAGCCTTTAATGTCCATACATGCATTCGACACATGCATGAATTTGTAGAAACATTGCATCTAGCCGTACATGCACCAGCATTTAATAATTCTTCATTCATGAGTGTGGAATGCCCAAAAGAGATGTTTCTTCATCCATACATTGTACCGTCCAAAGGGATGTACATGAACTTACATTAAATGCCATGCATACATGCATGTGTGCCGTCCAAGGGAGATGTACTCTCCAACATCCATTGCATGCAATTAATCCTCCATGTACATGAATATAGGTCCTCCAAACATTGAATTGATCCATGCATGTATCTTCCCGTTCAATGAACATTCTCGTTCATGCACCTTGTCATGAATGAATCTTCCACATTCGGCTAACCTACATAATTAAATAAAATAATTAAATAACACACAACTATTCATATAATTATAATTTAAAATAGTAACTAAACAACTTAATGACACTAGCTAAATTTGGACATAATAATTATAAGTCAACTATCATATTAAATTCGGCTAGCTCAAATAGTCAAAAACACTTAGTGAGCTAAGTTGAGCTAGGGAATTCGGCATGAGCTATAGCAAACTTAGTTAAAAGCTAAATTAAAACTTAGTTTGTTGAAATGAAAAAGGAATGAGCTAAAACGAGCTAAAATCAAGCTCAAACGAGCTAAAACGAGCTCAAGTGAGCTGATGTGAGTTGAATGGCGCATGGGGAGCTAGAGAGGAGCTGAGATCGGATTGCAAAATGGTGCATGGAGTCTTCAAGGAGTTGTCCTTAGCTCTTCCAATGTCATAGACCTTGTTATCATCCCAAATGCGCAACACAAAGACTGATATAGCATCTTGAATTTGCTTGGTTCAAGCTCGAGTCATGGGGCCTTTTGGAAGCTCGATTGATTCTTGGTGTGCATTCAAGGATGCCCCAGCTGTGCTCACATCAAAATGGCTTGACTTGAGGACAAGTCACTTTGAAGACGGGGGGAATGATTTGAGCACACCTGGGGCATCCTCGAATGCACACCAAGAATCAATCGAGCTTCCAAAAGGCCCCATGACTCGATTTCGAACCAAGCAACTTCAAGATGCTACATCAGCCTTTGTGTTGCGCATTTGGGATGATAACAAGGTCCATGACGTTGGAGGAGCTAAGGACAACTCCTTGAAGACTCCATGCACCATTTTGCAATCCAATCTCAGCTCCTCTCCAGCTCCCCATGCGCCATTCAGCTCACATCAGCTCACTTGAGCTCATTTTAGCTCGTTTGAGCTTGATTTTAGCTCTTTTCAGCTTATTCCTTTTTCATTTCAATAAACTAAGTTTTAATCTAGCTTATAACTAAGTTTGCTACAGCTCATACCGAATTCCCTAGCTCAATTTAGCTAACTAAGTGTTTTTGACAATTTGAGCTAGCCGAATTTATTATGATAAGTTGACTTATAATTATTGTGTCCAAATTTAGTTAGTGTCATTAAGTTATTTAGTTATTATTTTAAATTATAATTATATGAATAGTTGTGTGTTATTTAATTATGTTATTTAATTTTGTAGGTTAGCCGAATTTGGAAGATTCATTCATGCCATTTAATGCAAGGTGTATGCATAGGAAGGTTCAATGGACGGAAATCATGAGGCACATGCATGTTCATGATGGACATTCATGTATTTGAAGATTCGTGGATGAAATTAATGATGGAACATGCATTAGACGGTTCATGTATTGAACATGTGTTCACACATTGTGTTCACACCATGATGACCCTTCGGTTGGACGTTCACACACAAGTGTCTACTCAATCTCCTTATTCACACCAAGTTTGACTCTTCATGAAGCCTTATTTAATTAAGCCACTCATGGTGAATCAACATGAATTCAAGGCTTCATTAAAGGAGTTAGCCGAATCTAGCCACGCATTTATGAAGATCATTTATCCAAGTACATCAATGCATATTCATGAAGCTATCCACTCACCTCCCATTCGGCCGAACATAGACAAGAACACCATTGGACATTTTTCTAGAAGATTCATGTTTTAATTAGGTACATTACTTAATTGTTAAGTTCATGAATGGACTATTCGGCTAGCATAAGATACTAGTATAAATAGTTTGTTGATTTCATTGTAAAAGGACTTTTTCCAAATTTGTTAATGAACATTTGTTCTTGTGAGTTTGCTTCCTCTCATATCTTGTACTAGTTTTGAACGACTTATCTAGCTTGTGCTAGTGGCGTCAATCGTCTTGTTTGAACTTATCACCAATCTTGGTGTGGCGTTCACCTATCCATCTATCCATATTTTTCACCTTAACAATATAGGAATTGAGGTGACACTTCTTAGTGTTGAATCATTCCTGACGTTGAGTTCGTTTTCCATTTCCATCTTTTAAATCTTTTTTTCCTATCCTTCATCAATCTTTGCGGTTTAACCGAACCTATACTAAACTTACCCTTCTTGAAACCTCCCGCTATCCTATTCTAATTCTTTTACTACTATTACAAAAATCTGAGGCACGAACGACTCTCTCGAACTACGATCGGGCAACTACGTGAATTCGACTCATCTACCCAGGCCGAATCACATCAACAAGTCCTTAAATTCTTCCTATGCTTGCTCCAACACCTCTTTAATTCGGTCAGCCATCATGTACCATAAATTCGGCTGGGCAAAGTAGCAACATGCATTGAATTCAGTCAAGACATTAAACCAGCAGCTCATTAAATTCGGTTTAGACAAATAAATAGCAGCAGCTAATTAATTTGTCTTAAACTTGACATATTAAATTCATGTCCTAAACTAAGACACATTAAAAAACTTTATTTAATTATGTATTGATTTGACAAATTAAAATGAGCTAATTATTTTAAGCTAACTAAATAAACTAACTTAATTATTTCAGCAAATTAAAATGTAAGAAATTAAATAATTTCGAATCGAGCTCAATGAGCTTGCGTCAAAATGAAATTAAATTGGTAACAAGCTGAATTGAGCTAGATGAAGCTCGGGGAGCTGGAAACAAGCTAAGATCAGCTTGCCAACAGTCACAGCTCGACTAGGGAGACTTGTTCGAAGAGGTCCGCTGGGCGCGCTCGCATCAACCATTGGTGTTCCTAAGCACTTATGATGCGATTCGTCTCGGGGTGAGTCGAGTCATATGCGAGTTTGCCCGATCATCTACGAGAAAGTATCGTTCAGCTCTTTTAAAGAAGATGTTTTTAGGTTAAATAATGCGAAAGCTATTTAAAGGGTTCAAAGGTAGGGTTTAAAATATGAATATTAAAGGTTCGATTTTAAAAGAAACAAAAGAATGAAAATAGATTGAAGGTAGTTTAATAAATGATGGTTATGGAAGATGGTGAACTTAAAAGCAAGTAAGAACCAATATTAGGAAATATTGACCCAAGTACTTATGCACTTTCAAGGTAAAAATGAAAATGATAGAACCTCGACCCACTACTTAACAAAGTAAGAACCTCGGTATATGGGTGAACGCCATACTATTTGATAGTGATAAGTTCGGGATAGTGAAGAATAGGGTTGACGCCACTAGGCTTCCTAGATAAGCCAATGAAGTTTGATGTGAGCACACCCAGGGCATCCTCGAATGCACACCAAGAATCCATTGAGCTGCCAAAAGGCCCCATGACTCGAGCTCGAACCAAGCAACTTCAAGATGCTATATCAGCCTTTGTGTTGCGCATTTGGGATGATAACAAGGTCCATGACGTTGGAGGAGCTAAGGACAACTCCTTGAAGACTCCATGCACCATTTTGCAATCCGATCTCAGCTCCTCTCCAGCTCCCCCATGCGCCATTCAGCTCACATCAGCTCACTTGAGCTCGTTTTAGCTTGTTTGAGCTAGAATTTAGCTCGTTTCAGCTCATTCCTTTTTCATTCCAATAAACTAAGTTTTAATCTAGCTTATAACTAAGTTTGCTACAGCTCATGCCGAATTCCCTAGCTCAATTTAGCTCACTAAGTGTTTTTGACTATTTGAGCTAGCCGAATTTATTATGATAAATTGACTTATAATTATTGTGTCCAAATTTAGTTAGTGTCATTAAGTTATTTAGTTATTATTTTAAATTATAATTATATGAATAGTTGTGTGTTATTTAATTATGTTATTTAATTTTGTAGGTTAGCCAAATGTGGAAGATTCATTCATGGCATTTAATGCAAGGTGCATGCATAGGAAGGTTCAATGGACGGCAATCAAGAGGCACATGCATGTTCATGATGGACATTCATGTATTTGAAGATTCATGGATCAAATTAATGATGGAACATGCATTGGACGGTTCATGCATTCATCATGTGTTCACACATTGTGTTCACACCATGATGACCCTTCGGTTGGACGTTCACACACAAGTGTCTACTCAAGCTCCTTGTTCACACCAAGTTTGACTCTTCATGAAGCCTTATTTAATTAAGCCACTCATGGTGAAACAACATGAATTCAAGGCTCCATTAAAGAAGTTAGCCGAATCTAGCCATGCATGTATGAAGATCATTTATCCAAGTACATCAATGCATATTCATGAAGCTATCCACTCACCTCCCATTCGGCCGAACATGGACAAGGACACCATTGGTCATTTTTCTAGAAAGTTCATGTCTTAATTAGGTACATTACTTAATCGTTAAGTTCATGAATGGACTATTCGGCTAGCTTAAGAAACTAGTATAAATAGTTTATTGATTTCATTTGTAAAGGACTTTTGCCAAATTTGTTAATGAACATTGTTCTTGTGAGGTTGCTTCCTCTCATATCTCGTACAAGTTTCGAACGACTTATCTGGCTTGTGCTAGTGGCGTCAATCGTCTTGTTTTGAACTTATCACCAATCTTGGTGTGGCGTTCACCTATCCATCTATCCATATTTTTCACCTTAACAATATAGGAATGGGGGTGACACTTCTTAGTGTTGAATCATTCCTGACGTTGAGTTTATTTTTTCCATTCCCATCTTTTAAATTTCTTTCTTGTTAACCCAAATCGAGCCTTCTATCCTTCATCCAACTTTGCTACCCTTAACAGAACCTATTACTAAAATTACCCTTCTTGAAACCTTCCGCTATCCTATTCTAATTCTTTTACTTCTATTGCTAAAATTCGAGGCATGAACGACTCTCTCGAACTACGATCGGGCAACTACGTGAATTCGACTCATCTACCTAGGCCGGATCACATCATTTGGTATCAGAACTCGTAAATCAAGAGGCACCGACATTCGTATCAAGATCGAACTAGGTTCGTTGTGAAAAAAATTCGAAAAAAATTCAAAAAAAATTTAAGTTGTGTTTTCGTTTTTATCATTTTAAAAGTGATATATTGAAAGTTGTAAAAAAAAAGAAAAAATATACGAAATTATAAAAATAAAAGTGAAGTGAACAAGTTCTTTCTATTATTTTGTTCCGATCAACAAGTGTTCTTTTCATCAACTTTGTACCCCCCATTTCCAAAACGCCACACTGCACCAAAGAAAAAAAATTCTTTTAGCCTACCCATAACCTTTATCCCTTGTAACCGATTTTGAAGCCTACCCCAAGGCACCTAGACGAGTCAAAAGAAACAAAATACAAGGTTACAAGAGTAAGCTTGAGTGGTAAAAGGCTAGAGTGAGTGAGAACATTCGAGTGGAGGTAAAAGCCAAACGAGTGTAAACACGAGCGGGAGTGACACCTTTTCCTTCTTCTTTCTGAGCGAAATTGTGAGGTTTGTGGTGAGGTAATTAATTTTTTATTTTGTTTTGTGATCTAACATTTTCTTTTCAAAGAAAAAAAATCATGTCACGCTGAAGAGTTCACTCAATCGGAATACCAATACTTGGTACAAGAAATGCGAAAAATGATGGGGTCCAACACTAAGAACATACACGAGAGATTAAATCATTTGGAAAAACAAGATCAAAGTGATAGAGTTTCTTCGAATCGAAAAATGGAGACAAGAACCCCACGGAGATATACCCCCGACTGCTACTTGAGAAAAAGTTCCTATCGTGATTCCTTTTCGCCATCTATTTCGAGACAAAGAGATTCATACTATGACTCATATTCATCAGCGAATTCGAGAAGTGACTTCGATCGAAAGTCCTTTTCATCAAGAAATTCGAGAAGACAAGAAGCCGATTACGATTTTGATTCATTCCAAGATGGCGTTCGAAGAGAAAGACATACTCCTACTAGATCGTCAACGAAATCTTACTCGAAATATTCTTCACGAAGTTTTAATTGTGAATCATATGCAAATAGTTCTTCATCTTTCGAACAAGATTTGTATTCTCATTATTCTTTTGTACATTCTTGTAAAGAGAAAATAAAGAAAAGAAAAGAAAAATCAAAAGAAGAAAAAGAAAATGAAATAAAAAGAAAAGAGAGGCAAAAGGCAAGTAAGAGAGAAAATGAGCGAATCTTGAGAGAACTTAAAAAAGCCTTTGAAAAAGCCTTTGAAAAGCAAAAAGAAAATGAAAAAGAAATTGAAACGAAAGGAACGAGATTCAGAAGAAAAAGAATCGAGTGAGAAAACAAGTGAGCAAGTGAGGATTATTTCTACTAACCCACCTGTTCGATCTTCTTGTGATTTAACTTTTCAGGTTCCTAGAAGTTTGTGCAACCAATTCCATCTACATTACCTTCCAAACGAGAGGTGTTTTAGGTTGTTAGAAAAAGGTAAGTTCGCGAATGACAACCACCCACTTGCGGTCGAAGGTAAGGAAGGTAAGGATTCTTTGTTTATCGAATCAAAGTCACTTGATTTGGCTAATTTTTGTTCACTTACTGTTGTTAACGATTTTGTTTTAAAAGGTGCCATATACAGCTTTTCTTATGACGATTACTAAATTGGCAAATTTGTTGACAACATTGGATTAGTTTTCTCTAAGCGAATTTTGAATGTGTTTGATCAAAGTCTGTCACTTAAAAATTCTGATGTGTTAGACCATGCAAACTTTTTGAATTCATGTGTTAAATCTTTATGTTTAAATATGCCTGCTCAATTGATTTGTGATAAATCTGCCTATTTGAAAAGTTGCATGTTCTCTAAAAGTTTTTTGTTTGGCATCCATGTTAAAAGATCTTCACATGATATGTGCAATTGTGTTCTTCATGAACAATCTTTGAGTTTTTGTGTGAAATTTCCATGTAATGATTTGCATTCCCGATTGATACTCTTAAAGCATGAACCTTTGCATATTGGTATGCTCAGTTTTGTGAATTCAACATGTGTGTTTAAACTAGTGAAATATAATTCGTGTGGTGAGTTGATTATATCTTCTTCTAATATGTTGCTTGTTGGAATTCCTAATCAAGTTCGTGTGTTCAAGCCTGGTATTTGCTGTATAAATTCATTTTATGGAAACATTAAGCACTTGGCATCATTTGCATTCAAGTTATGTTTTCTTGATGTTTGAACTTTTGATAAGAAGGTGAAATTCAATGATTTGGGTTTCAATTTTGATTCGTTTACTAATCACCTTGCTTGGCCACATCTGGAATTTTTGTTTCATTTCGAGAAGGTAAGACCAACCTATGTTTTTGGAATTGAATCAAATTTCCATGGTAACTTTCTTTTTCCATTTAAGTCCATAGTTTTCGTTAATACTAACTATTCTCATTTCTGTGAATTCCACCCCTCGAGGAGCAAGACATGTCATGGTGCGTCACCACCTATTCAAATTTATCGGAGTAATAGGTTTGTCTTACGTTATCTATCCAAAGAAAGAAGATTCATTTTGACCGTGAAAGGTAAACCCAATCCTGAATTGTCTTCTCTTCATATTCGTCAAGGTAAGTCATCTGAAAATTTTCAAATATCTTTGCTCAATTCGGTTGAAGTTGAAAATTCCATTGATTTGTTGTTTGGAAATTATTTATACTTTGATGTGATGGATTTTTCCTTTTGGCATTGTAATAATGTGATTATTATGCTGGAATTTGGAGACACCCCTCATGTTGTTCAAAAACAAAAGAAAGAGTTAGCATTCCTTTGGCCATGGCATACCTTGCATGAACAAGACAAGGGACCAAATGAGTTGCTATATTCGGTTAAAGAAATTAAAATGTTTTGGATGAGGAATAATGTGTTTAAGTGCCTGCCATCATTTACAACCAATTATCCCTTGGTCCAACTTAGTTTTCATGTTTGCAACGATGGTCTAACGAAACTCTTTGATAAATTTACGTATGCTTGCTTTGTCCAATTGAGATTTTTGGCATATGTTCGATTGAATGAATTTTTAATAAACTATCGAACACATTTGAATTTGACTCCTTTGAGTTTCTTTTTACCGGTTGTGGTAAGAATTTTTCAGGTTTGTGTGACATCTTCCATCCTATTTGATCGAGGAAAACCATGCACGAGTCAAAGTTCTCCCATGGACAAATGGCTCGACTTGAGGACAAGTTGCTTTGAAGACGGGAGGAATGATGTGAGCACACTCCTTGAAGACTCCATGCACCATTTTGCAATCCGATCTCAGCTCCTCTCCAGCTCCCCCATGCGCCATTCAGCTCACATTAGCTCACTTGAGCTCATTTTAGCTCGTTTGAGCTCCAATTTAGCTCGTTTCAGCTCATTCCTTTTTCATTCCAATAAACTAAGTTTTAATCTAGCTTATAACTAAGTTTGCTACAGCTCATGTCGAATTCCCTAGCTCAATTTAGCTCACTAAGTGTTTTTGACAATTTGAGCTAGCCGAATATATTATGATAAGTTGACTTATAATTAATGTGTCCAAATTTAGTTAGTGTCATTAAGTTATTTAGTTATTATTTTAAATTATAATTATATGAATAGTTGTGTGTTATTTAATTATGTTATTTAATTTTGTAGGTTAGCCAAATGTGGAAGATTCATTCATGGCATTTAATGCAAGGTGCATGCATAGGAAGGTTCAATAGACGGCAATCAAGAGGCACATGCATGTTTATGATGGACATTCATGTATTTGAAGATTCATGGATCAAATTAATGATGGAACATGCATTGGACGGTTCATGCATTGATCATGTGTTTACACATTGTGTTCACAACATGATGACCCTTCGGTTGGACGTTCACACACAAGTGTCTACTCAAGCTCCTTGTTCACACCAAGTTTGACTCTTCATGAAGCCTTATTTAATTAAGCCACTCATGGTGAAACAACATGATTTCAAGGCTCCATTATAGGAGTTAGCCGAATCTAGCCATGCATGTATGAAGATCATTTATCCAAGTACATCAATGCATATTCATGAAGCTATCCACTCACCTCCCATTCGGCCGAACATGGACAAGGACACCATTGGTCATTTTTCTAGAAAGTTCATGACTTAATTAGGTACATTACTTAATCGTTAAGTTCATGAATGGACTATTTGGCTAGCATAAGAAACTAGTATAAATAGTTTGTTGATTTCATTTGTAAAGGACTTTTGCCAAATTTGTTAATGAACATTGTTCTTGTGAGGTTGCTTCCTCTCATATCTCGTACAAGTTTTGAACGACTTGTCTGGCTTGTGCTAGTGGCGTCAATCGTCTTGTTTTGAACTTATCACCAATCTTGGTGTGGCGTTCACCTATCCATCTATCCTTATTTTTCACCTTAACAATATAGGAATCGTGGTGACACTTCTTAGTGTTGAATCATTCTTGACGTTGAGTTTATTTTTTCCATTCCCATCTTTTAAATTTCTTTCTTGTTAACCCAAACCGAGCCTTCTATCCTTCATCCAACTTTGCTACCCTTAACCAAACCTATTACTAAAATTACCCTTCTTGAAACCTTCCGTTATCCTATTCTAGTTCTTTTACTTCTATTGCTAAAATTCGAGGCACGAACGACTCTCTCGAACTACGATCGGGCAACTACGTGAATTCGACTCATCTACCCGGGCCGGATCACATCAAAGTCCTCATCGAAATATGAGAGAAAGAAATCTCACAAATTCCATGAAAGTTTAACAAAGTTTCATTAAGTGAAAAGTCTAACCACTTACAAATGAAATAACATATATTTATAGCCTAAATAAAAGTAGCCGAATGGACAAGCTTAGAAGCTAAGAAATTCGACCATAAACACCTAGATAATTCTAGAAGAAAAATCATGAATATCCATGAATGTGCAGCCCTTTGATGTTTCATCATCTCCCTTGGCCGAACGAAGCTTTAATGCACCTTGAATACTTGAATGGTTAGCTTGAAAATGCATGGATCATGCATGAAACGTCCCAATGTCTGTTCCTCCATAAATTCGGTCCATGAACCTTCAAAAACATGAACATTAAGTAGCCCCTACTTGCATGAACGTCTCCAATACATGTACTCTCTTAAATGCCGTCCATTGAACCTCAATTCTACATACACCTCTTCATACATTGCACCAAGCCCTACATGAACTTGCATTAATTTCCTTCCATGCATGAATGTGTGCCGTCCAAAGGGATTGGATCTTCTAGATACATTCATGCATGAATCTTCATCATTCATGTAACCGAATGTGCATTTGAACCCAAACATTCATGTATTTTGTGCATTCATGTATTTGGCAAATACATGAACTTGTAAACACCTTGAATCTGGTCATGCATGCACCTAATTAAATGTTGTTCATTCATGCATGTGGGATGTCCAAAAGAGATGTTTCTTCAAGCATTCATTACGCCGTCCATGAGCATTGCACCTACAAGAAATAAAACAATTCATAAGACATCATGTGAACACACATAAATTCAGCACAATGTGAACACATTTAAGATATGTGATATCTATGACATAGTAATAACAAATATTAATATAAAACAAATTTAATGCTTAAATAAATATATTCAAATTTTCTTTAATCCATTAAAGTCAAAAATCGGGTTTGAGCTAAAATGAGCTAAGCTTAAGCCCTTGAGCTAAAGTTGAGCTGAGGTTAAACTCCTAAGCTGAAGTTGAGCTAAGGTTTAGCTCGTGAGTTGAAAATGAGCTAGGAGTAAGCTTGGTTTAGCTCAGGCAACTAGATTGCACTTGAATGAGCTGGATTTGAGCTGGATGGAGCTCGTGGAGCTGGAAACGAGCTGGGATCAGCTTGCCAACATGTCACAGCTCGACTAGGGAGACTTGTTTGAAAAGGTTCGCTGGGCGCGCTCGCATCATTCCCCCCTTTTTTAGGCGACTTGTCCTCAAGTCGAACCGTTTGTCTAAAAGACAATATTTTTTCTTGCTTGGTTTTCCTCGGTCGAATGGGACAAAGGATATCAAGCAAACCTGAAATTGATTCACCAATGGACAAGTTAACACATCACCTTCATAAATAAGTAGCAGAGGGTTAAGACAATAAAAACCAATAGATAACCCGAATGTTGAGCAAAAGATGAATCTTATCTTACCGAATTGACTTACCAATTTTGGCAATGACAAGTGGAAAGTATTTAAATTCGGATGGTACATGTAAATCTTAGCCCAAAGGTCATATGGCAAGAATTTTACTCATTCATAACATGGATACTTCACATTGTCGTACAATTTTGATATGTCATCAATATGATCAATTTAACAAAATGGAAACAAGGAATGATCAATCACGCATCTTAACAAACAAGAATGAATTCCTCATTTCAACCACAACATTCCAAATGGATCAAAACAAACCTCATTTTGCCGTATTCGATTAAATGGAATAATATGGCCTCTATCCATAAAATGATTACTAACAACACCGAGTTCTTCTCTTTTAAAACAAAGTAAAGGTATTTGTGACTTACTTTGTAAGTTACATGACGAAAGTTCAAATTTACCTCATTCTCGCAGATCAAATCTTCGCTCCTTAGCAAGGTAATGCAATTGATAATTTGAACTCGAACAAACCTGTAAAGGTGAAAAGTCAAAAAACAATTCTTATTTTTTGAAATATAAGTTCCACATGAATGGAAAATGTTAAGGTCACCACGAAAAATGTACTTAAAAGGACAGGATAAAATGTTATTCACAGATGGAATGTCTGATTCAATTCCGGGATTAAAAATAAAATTTTTAGAATCAAAAACTTGGTTTTGATTTTGTAATCCAGCCACATGCTTTTTTCCAAAAATAAAGATAAGACTCGAAGAAGATGAGTAGGTAAAACAAAGTTACTTACAATAAGATCACAATGCTTACCTTTTCTTGGAAACAACTCAAAATGGCTTACTCCCAGCTTAAAGACTCGGTTTTGATCACTTATCCCAAATTGCAACAAGAATTTCATTTTCGCAGATAAGTCGCAAAAGTGAATCAAAGTGACTTTAAACTGACAAATACACAAGCATTCATGCTTCACAAATACTAGTTGAACAAACAGTCTGAAACATGGAAATTTCGCATAGAAATTCAAAGATTTCTCTTGAAGAGCAAAATCAAACAGAACAAATATTTCATGCAAAAATCTTTTAACGCATATATCGAGCAAAGAAGTTGTGTTCATGCGACCTTTCAGAAATTCAAATCCATCACAAATCATTTGAATAGGCACGTTTAAACAGAAAGATGAATTCAAAGAATTTACATAGCCATACTTATCAAAATATGAAAACCTTTTATCACATACATTCACAATTTGCACAGGATGAACCAATCCAACAGAATCAACAGAATTGCCGTCATAAGACATGTCATAAGATAGAATCTTCATGGCATCTTTTGAATCAACATCGTTAACAATAATATGTGAACAATAATTAGCCAAATCAAAAGATGGAAGTTTTTCAGAAGTTATGCCATCAAAACCTTTATGAGTAAATTTTAAATCAGGCGGCCTTGATTCGATAAACAAAGATTCCTTACCTTTCTTACCTTCGATTTCCAATGGGTGGCGGTCGTCCACAGACTTACTTTTTTCAAACAACTGAAAACGCCTCTCATTTTGAAGGTATCAAAGTTGGATTTGGTCGCACGGACTTTTAGGAATCTGAAAAGAAAGATCACAAATAGATCGAGCAAAAGTGTTAGTAGAAAGAATCCTCGCTTGCTCACTAACATCGTTTTCACTCGATTCTATTTCTTCTGAATCACTCGTTTCTTTTATCTCAACTTCTTTTTCCACTCTTTTTTCTTGTTCAAATTCTTTTTCTCTCTCAAACTCTTTTTCATTCTCTTTTTCAATCTCATTTTCTTTTTCATTTTCTTTTTGTTTTTCAAAGGCTTTTTCAAAGGCTTTTTCAAAGGCTTTTTCAAGTTCTCTCAAGATTCTCTCATTTTCTCTCTTACTTACCTTTTGCCTCTCTTTTTTTTATTTTTTTTCTTTTTCTTCTTTTGCTTTTTCTTTTCTTTTCTTTGTTTTCTCGTTATAAGAATGTACAAAAGAATCATGAGAATAGAGATCATGTTCGAAAGGCCAACAACTATTTGCATGTGATTTACAATCAAAACTTCGTGTAGAACACTCCTTGAATGATTTCTTTGAAGTTTGGGAAGACTTTGCACATTTTCTTGGAAGGAGTCAAAATCATAGTCGCCTTCTTGTCGTCTCAAACTCCTTGACGAAAATACTCTCGTTTGAAGTCTCTTCTCGAATAGGAGTCATAGTATGAATCTCTTTGCCTCGAAGTCAATGGCGAGAAAGAATTATGATAGGAACTTTTGTTCAAGTAATATTCGGTGGTATATCTCCGTGGTGTTTTTGGTTCCGTTTTTCGACTTGAAGAAACTCGATCACTTTGGTCTCATTTTTCCAATCGATCTAGCCTCACTTGCAGTTGGCCAAACTCAGAATTCGCCATTCTTCGTATTTCTTGAACCAAGTATTGGAACTTTGACTCGGCAAATTCTTCACAAGACATCTTGATTACTGAAAGAAAAATATGTTAGATCAAAACAAAAATTTAAGTACCTTACCACAAACCTCACAATTTCACTTGGAAAGAAGAAGGAAAAAGTGACACTCTCACTCGTGTTTTACACTCGATTGGCTTTTACCTCCGCTTGAATAGTCTCACACGCTCATGCCTTTTACCTCTCAAACTTTCTCTCGCAACTTCATTTTCGGACTTGCCAAGGCCTTGTCGTAGGCTTAGGGGTCGGTTGCGAATGGTTTAACAAAGGATAAAGTAGAGGGGGTTAAGGGTAGGCTAAAAAAAACAATTGGAAAGGTTTTGAGTGTGGCGATGGAGTAGGAAGTGATTGGTAGAAAATCAAACATACCTGATCGGGAATACAAAAAAAATATCAACAAAGACCATAAACTTTCACACACTCTTTTCTTTTTTGATAACTTCGAATATAATTTTTTAACATTTTTTTTCTTCGATTTTTTTTAACTTCGATTTTTTTAACACTTTTTTTTTGCCTTTTTTCTTCTTTTTTTTATACTTCTCCTTTGTTTTTTTTTCAATTACAAAAAAATGCTAAATACAATGCTTTTTTTTACAAAATTTTTTTTTGAATTTTTTGAATTTTTACTTTACGAACCTACTCCCGATGATGGTGTGAATGTCAGTACTTCTCATTTTACAAGCTCTGATACCAAATGATGTGATCCGTCTCAGGGTGAGTCAAGTCGTATGCAAGTTTGCCCGATCGTCTACGAGAAAGTATCATTCGACTCTTTTAAAGAAGATGTTTTTAGGTTAAATAATGCGGAAGCTATTTAAAGGGTTCAAAGGTAGGGTTTAAAATATGAATATTAAAGGTTCAGTTTTAAAAGAAACAAAAGAATGAAAATAGATTGAAGGTAGTTTAATAAATGATGGTTATGGAAGATGGTGAACTTAAAAGTAAGTAAGAACCAATATTAGGAAATATTGACCCAGTACTTATATGCTTTCAAGGTGAAAATGAAAATGATAGAACCTCGACCCACTAGTTAATAAAGTAAGAACCTCAGTATATGTGATGTGATCCGGCCCGAGTAGATGAGTTGAATTCACTTAGTTGCCCGATCGTAGTTCGAGAGAGTCGTTCGTACCTCAGATTTTAGTAATAGTAGTAAGAGAATTAGAATAGGATAAGTGGAAGGTTTCAAGAAGGGTAAGTTTAGTATAGGTTCGGTTAAGGGTAGCAAAGATGGATGAAGGATAGAAGGCTCGGTTTGGGTTAACAAGAAAGAAATTTAGAAGATGGAAATGGAAAACGAACTCAACGTCAGGAATGATTCAACACTAAGAAGTGTCACCCCGATTCCTATATTGTTAAGGTAAAAAATATGGATAGGTGAACGCCACACCAAGATTGGTGATAAGTTCAAAACAAGACGACTGACGCCACTAGCATAAGCTAGATAAGTCGTTTGAAACTTGTACGAGATATGAGAGGAAGCAACCTCACAAGAACAATGTTCATTAACAAATTTGGTAAAAGTCCTTTACAAATGAAAGAAAACAAATATTTATAGGCACATAGATGACCATTCAAATTCAGCATCTAGGTGTTCACACAATAATAAAAACGTTCACACTAATGTATTAAAATAGTTCATAAATTCGGTAGATTCATGCACTAGCTGAATGGACACTTTCTTCCCCCTTGGTTTGTGCATGAATGCTTAGTCATAAAGAAAGGCTTCAAGTGACTTGTATGTGCACCAAAAGGTTGCATTCATCTCCTTGGGACGTTCATGCACTTGTATGGAACATGTATCTTCATAATTAAACACTTTAATGGCATGTAGGTTCATAAATGGCAGCATGAACCTAGTAAATTCGTTCTCCCCTTTGTGCATGCACTTAGTTCAATCAATGTGTTGAATTATTGAGTTAATTCCTTCCCTTGGACGTTCTTGAACCCATCCATGCATGTGTAGTAGCCTATAGGTCAATTCAAAGTGTGAACATGTTCAAGGAGCTCTATGGTCAACATAGAATTAGTTGGCAGCTACTTCTTGGCCGAATAAGTGCCTTGGAAAGTTAGGAGACAGCCACCATACATGCACTTAAGCCATTCATGCATTCTATCATCCCATGCATTTGATTCATTCATGGACTAGCCTTTAATGTCCATACATGCATTTGACACATGCATGAATTTGTAGAAACATTGCATCTAGCCGTACATGCACCAGCATTTAATACTTCTTCATTCATGAGTGTGGAATGCCCAAAAGAGATGTTTCTTCATCCATACATTGTGCCGTCCTTGATCATTGAATCTACAAAAAAAAATCAAATTATGAGACATCATGTGAACACATTAATGTCATGCATTAAATCAGCTAAAATGTGAACATAATTAAAATATGTAATGACTGTGACATATTAAAACAAATATTAATATAAGTCATATTTGATGCTTAAATAATTATGTTCAGATTTTATTTAATGCATTAAAGTCTAAAACCAGTTTTGAGCTAAAATGAGCTAAGCTTTAGCCCTTAAGCTAAAGTTGAGCTGGGATTAAACTCCTAAGCTGAAGTTGAGCTAAGGTTTAGCTCGTGAGCTGAATATGAGCTAGGAGTGAGCTCAGTTTAGCTCAGGCAAGTTGGATTGAGCTCGAATAAGCTGGATTTGAGCTGGACGGAGCTCGTGGAGCTGGAAACGAACTGGGATCAGCTTGCCAACATGTTAATGCTAGGCTTGACAGACTTGTTTGATGAAGTTCGAGGGCGTGCTCGTATCAATATGGGTGAACACCACACTATTTGATAGTGATAAGTTCGGGATAGTGAAGAACAAGGTTGATGCCACTAGGCTTCCTAGATAAGCCAACGAAGTCCTCATCGAAATATGAGAGAAAGAAATCTCACAAATTCCATGAAAGTTTAACAAAGTTTCATTAAGTGAAAAGTCTAACCACTTACAAATGAAATAACATATATTTATAGCCTAAATAAAAGTAGCCGAATGGACAAGCTTAGAAGCTAAGAAATTCAGCCATAAACACCTAGATAATTCTAGAAGAAAAATCATGAATATCCATGAATGTGCAGCCCTTTGATGTTCCATCATCCCCCTTGGCCGAACAAAGCTTTAATGCACCTTGAATACTTGAATGGTTAGCTTGAAAATGCATGGATCATGCATGAAACGTCCCAATGTATGTTCCTCCATAAATTCAGTCCATGAACCTTCAAAAACATGAACATTAAATAGCCCCTACTTGCATGAACGTCTCCAATACATGTACTCTCTTAAATGCCATCCATTGAACCTTAATTCTACATACACCTCTTCATACATTGCACCAAGCCCTACATGAACTTGCATTAATTTCCTTTCATGCATGAATGTGTGCCGTCCAAAGGGATTGGATCTTCTAGATACATTCATGCATGAATCTTCATCATTCATGTAACCGAATGTGCATTTGAACCCAAACATTCATGTATTTTGTGCATTCATGTATTTGACAAATACATGAACTTGTAAACACCTTGAGTCTGGTCATGCATGCACCTAATTAAATGTTGTTCATTCATGCATGTGGGATGTCCAAAAGAGATGTTTCTTCAAGCACTCATTGCGCCGTCCATGAGCATTGCACCTACAAGAAATAAAGCAATTCATAAGACATCATGTGAACACACATAAATTCAGCACAATGTGAACACATTTAAGATATGTGATATCTATGACATAGTAATAACAAATATTAATATAAAACAAATTTAATGCTTAAATAAATATATTTGAATTTTATTTAATCCATTAAAGTCAAAAATCGGGTTTGAGCTAAAATGAGCTAAGCTTAAGCCCTTGAGCTAAAGTTGAGCTGAGGTTAAACTCCTAAGCTGAAGTTGAGCTAAGGTTTAGCTCGTGAGTTGAAAATGAGCTAGGAGTAAGCTCACTTTAGTGGCAACTAGATTGTGCTTGAATGAGCTGGATTTGAGCTGGATGGAGCTCGTGGAGCTGGAAACGAGCTGGGATCAGCTTGCCAACACGTCACAGCTCGACTAGGGAGACTTGTTCGAAGATGTTCACTGGGCGCGCTCGCATCAACTTATTCGGCCAAGGGGTAGCTACATCATCAATTTACAAAGTCAATTCATGAATAAAGTCCAAGAGAAGATGTATGGATAGCAAGCTACATCGAATGGGAGAATGCATCCATAACTTGATACATGAATTGTTGGCTGATCAAATGACTTTCCTAGGTGCCTATTCGGCCAAGAGACACTTCATGCATGCTCCATTCATTCCATGGCCAAAACTAGATAAGTCCAATGAGCTCCCAAGTCTTCACATTCATCCAAGCCATTTTTGCTTAACCATGAAGCTGCCCAATGGAGTTCCCATTACCTGAACCAAGACTTAGCAAATTAAAGACTTTGTTCTAGATCATTCTAGTCTCTTCTTTGCTGAATTGCTTAGCTTCTAAGTTAGTCAATTTGTCCATTTGGCTACTAATGTTAAACTATAATAGTTTACTCATTTCTTTGTAAAAGGGACTTTTGCCAATTTGTTAATGAAACTCTATTTCTGTGAGGTTGCTTCCTCTCAAATCTCGTACAAGTTTTGAAGACTTATCTAGTTTGTGCTAGTGGCATCTACTGATCTTGTTTGAACTTATCACCATTTTTTGTGTGGTGCTCACCTATCCTTCTATCCATCCTTTTCACCTTAACAATATAGGAATTGAGGTGAAACTTTTTAGTGTTAAATCATTTTTGACGTTAAGTTCGTTAATTTCATCCCACCTTACATTATCTCCTTCTTATTGTTTCTAAACTGAACCATCCATTCAACATTCTTCTTGTTTCCTTACCCGAACCTATCACTTCCCTTTTGCTTATCTTTTGAAACCCTTCCACTTATTTGAACCTATCTATCTAACTTTTACTTCCAAGACCAAGACATGAATGACTTTTCTCGTCTATGATCGGGCAACTATGTGAATTTGACTCAACCACCCGAGCTGGATCACATTATTTAGTATCAAAGCTTGTAAATTGAGAAGTGCCAACATTCGTATCAAGATCGAAATAGGTACGTTATAAAAAAAATTGAATTAAAAAAATTCAAGTTGTATTTTCATTTTACTATTGTAATAGTGCTATTTGAAGCCTAAAAAAAAGAAATACAAAATTTAAAAAAAAAAAAGAGGAAATACGAAATTTAAAAAAAAAGAGTGAAGTGCTCAAATTATTCTCTACTCTTTTTGCCTTTGTTCTGATCGTCAAGTGTTCTTTTCATCGACTTTGCACCCCTCAAAAAATGGCACACTACATTAAAAATTTTTCTTTCAGCCTACCTATACACCCGTACATCTTATCCCTTGTAACCATTTTGAAGCCGACCCCAAAGCACCAAGACGAGTCAAGAGAAACAAACTACGAGGTTACGAGAGTAAGTTTGAGTGGTAAAAAGATAGAGAGTGTGAGAACATTTGAGTGTTGAAAAAGCCTAAAAGAGTGAAAATACGAGTGGAGTGTTCATCACTTATTTCTTCCGAGCGAAATAGTGAGGTTTGTGGTGAGGATTTTAATTATTTTTTCATTTAACATGGAGCATGCCAGAAAACTTCTCGTTATCAAAAGAAGCCTTAGTATTTAAAGTCCTGAAAATGAACAACAACGGGAGAATATCTTCCATTCCCGATGTCAAGTTCAAGGGAAAGTTTGTAGCTTGATCATTGATGGTAGAAGATGTACCAATGTTGAAAGTACTTTAATGGTGGAGAAACTAGGCTTGACCACCACCAAACATCCAAGTCCCTACAAAATCTAATGGCTCAATGATGGGGGTGAAATCAAGGTAACCAAACAAGTGCTTGTTTCTTTCTCAATCGATAAATACGAGGACAAGGTACTTCATGATGTTGTTCCCATGCATGCAGGACATCTGTTGCTTGGGAGGCCATGGCAATACGATCGAAGAGTCACCCATGACGGGTATACCAACCGGTATACATTCAAGTATCAAGGAAAGAATATCACTTTGGCTCCGTTGATGCCAAAGCAAGTTTTTAAGGATCAAATGAGAATGAAGTCTGTTGTAAATCAATTAAGAGAAAAAGAAAAGAATGAATGTGAAAAAGAAAGAAAAGAGAATGAAAAAGAAAATAAAAATGAGAAAAGGAATGCAAAAATAGTAAAAGAAAAAAAGAAAAAGAAAGTAGAAGAAAAGTTTGTTTGTAAAAAAAAAAAAGAGAAGTCCAGAAAGCTTTTCTGTCAAAATAAACCATTCTTGTACTCCTATACAAGAAAAATCTTTTTAGCACTAGCGAACTATCTGAGGAATTGCCTTCCACTATTTTGAGCCTTTTGCAGGATTTCCAAGATGTTTTCCCGAAAGAGACTCCGAGTGGATTACCACCCCTTTAAGGAATCGAGCACCAAATCAATTTTGTGCCCGGAGCGGTTATTCCAAATCGTCCTGCCTATAGAATGAATCCTGAAGAAACTAAAGAACTATAAAGACAAGTCAACGAGTTGATGGAAAAGGGCTATATTAGAGAAAGTCTTAGCCCCTGTGCTGTGCCAGTCCTCTTGGTGCCAAAAAAGGATGGTACTTGGCGAATGTGTGTCGATTGTCGTGCTGTGAATAAAATCACTATCAAATATCGACATTTGATTCCTCGACTAGACTTGCTAGATGAACTAAGTGGAGCCAAACTATTTTCCAAGATCGATTTAAAAAGTGGATATCACCAGATTTGTATGCAAGAAGGTGACGAGTGGAAAACTGCCTTCAAAACGATACATGGTTTGTATGAGTGGTTGGTCATGCCATTTGGTTTAACCAACGCTCCTAGTACTTTTATGAGATTAATGAACCATGTGTTGAGATCCTTCATTGGTAAGTTTTGTGTTGTTTACTTCGATGATATCCTCATATATTGCAAGACTTTGGAAGAACATGTAATACATCTCAAGTCTATTCTTGAAACATTACGTAAGGAAATTCTCTTTGCTAATCTTAAGAAATGTACTTTCTATTCTGATAAAGTTACTTTTCTTGGTTTTGTGGTTAGTGCACAAGGTTTCGAAGTTGACCAAGAGAAAATAAAGGCAATTCAAGAGTGGCCGAGGCCTACATCCATTAGTCAAGTTCGAAGCTTCCATGGGTTGGCGCTTTGTGCCCAACTTCAGTACATTGGCCGCAACCTTAACAAGCATGATAAAAAAGAACTTCGCATTCCATCGGGGAGATGAGCAAGAGAGGTCTTTTATTGAGAATAAAAATTGTCTTACTAACGCATCTTTACTTGCCTTGCCAGATTTCTCGAAGACCTTCAAACTTAAGTGCGATGCATCTGGTGTGGGAATTGGTGGTGTTTTAACCCAAGACGGATGACCTGTTGCCTATTTTAGTGAGAAGCTTAGTGGAGCCCCACTCAATTATCTTGTTTATGATAAAGAAATATACGCACTAGTTGATGCGAGCATGCCCCGCGAACTTCATCGAACAAGTCTGTCAAGCTGAGCATTGACATGTTGGCAAGTTGATCCTAGCTCGTTTCCAGCTCCACGGGCTCCATCCAACTCAAATTCAGCTCATCGAGCTCCTTCCAGCTCAATTCAGCTCATTTCAGCTCGTCTGAGCTCAACCGAGCTTACATTCAGCTCGTTCTTCATTTCAATAAATTAAACTAAGTTTTAGTTTTATATTAATTAGTTTGGTACAGCTCAATTTTGAAAATCTTAGCTCAAATAAGTTCATTAAATGTTTTTTATTTAGTTTGAGCTAGCTGAATTAATAAGCTATTTAATTTTAATTTAATTTGTCCTAATTAGTTAAATTGTTATTTAAGTTATGTTTTATATTACATATTTTAATTATGTAATAACCGAATTAATGTTTGGAATGTTTGTTCACATTTGTGCCGAATTTAAGGTGTTCATATGGGATTTAATGAATTTTTTTTCATTCATGTAGGTGCATGCACGGTTTGGTTCAAAGGATGGGAGGATACATGCACGACCAGATTCAAGGCTTAGAGGATTCATGCATGTCTTGTTACATGCATGGTGGCTGATTATTTAGTTTCTCTAAGCAACTATTCGGCCAAGGAAGAGTTGCATCTTTAATTTCCCAAGTTGGCCGAATATCTTCCCAAGGTGTCCATCAAGGAGTTCACACTAGCCAAGCTTCCTTTCACACTTGTTGTCCATTCGTTTTGGTGCATTCACACTCAAAAGACTATTCAACCATGATGTTCACACCTTTAAAGGCTTTCAAACTGCTCCATTAATACTCACACCTATTCAGCCAAGCATTGCAAATTGAATGACTCCATTAAGCTCATGGCCGAACCTAGACATGTCCAATCAACTCCTCATGCATTCCAAATACATTCAGCCGAAATTCCTTCATTAAGAAGCTGACTTGTGGCATTCCAAGGGCTGCACTTAGACATGGAAGACTTATGGTTTTGTTCTAGAACATTTTAGTCTATTCATAGTCGAATTTGCTTAATTCTTAAGATAGTCTTTTGGTCATTCGGCTACCTAGGCTTTAGGCCTATAAATACTTGTTATCTTTCCATGTAAAGGGGACTTTTGAAACTTTTGTTAATGTTATGCTGCCGAAATTGTGAGGCAAACTTTTCTTATATTTTGTTCAAAGATTCGTTTGGCATTCCTAGCGTTCTAGTTGTGTCAACCGTGTTCTTTGCAGATTCTGAACTTATCACTACTCGTAGTGTGGCGTTCAAACATACCGAGGTTCCTATCTTGTTAGATAGTGGGTCGAGGTTTTCCTTTACCAAACTCAAATCGAACTAAAAGAGCATATAAACAATGGGTCGATACCAAATCGGTATTGGTTCTTGTTTGCATTCTTTGTTCGATCCCATTTCTTTCTTACCCAAAACATACCAAAACTAACCAATTTGTTCATATTCCTTTGTCCCTACCTCTTTTGTTCCTACCATTCCGTTCGTACTCCTCTTTCTACTTCGTCCATTCCTTCAACTCAACTAAATCTAACATAACTTCTCGTAGATGATCGGGCAATCAACATACGACTCGACTCTCCCCGAGACGGATCGTATCACTAGTACGGGCTCTTGAAATGTGGCAACACTATTTGTGGCCAAAAGAGTTTGTGATTCATTCTGACCACGAAGCCCTGAAACATATAAAAGGCCAAAACAAGTTGAACAAGAGGCACGCTAAGTGGGTTGAGTACCTTGAATCATTTCCCTAGTTATTAAGTACAAGAAAGGTAAAGAAAACATGGTAGCTGATGCTTTATCGCGGAGGTACACATTACTTTCTACTCTTGAATCAAAGCTACTTGGGTTTTCTTTCTTAAAAGAATTTTATGCTAAGGATGCTGATTTTGGAGAGATCTATTCTGCTTGTGAGCATGTTGCATTTGAGAAATTTTATAGGTTTGATGGGTTTCTATTCAAGGAAGGCAAGCTCTGTGTTCCACAAAGTTCTGTTCGAGACTTGCTTGTGCAAGAAGCACATAGTGGAGGACTCATGGGACACTTAGGAGTTAACAAGACGTTAGCCACACTTAACAAATATTTTTATTGGCCTAGGATGAGGCGAGACGTGGAGCGGGTTTGCGAGCGATGTGTGGCGTGGAAATGAGCAAAATCCAAGATTCAACCTCATGGACTTTACACGCCATTGCCTATACCTGAAACTCCTTGGATGGACAAATCCATGGATTTCATCCTCGGTTTGCCCCGAACAAAAATGGGAAAAGATTTCATCTTTGTAGTTGTAGATCAATTTTCTAAAATGTCACATTTTATTGCCTGTACGAAAACTAATGATGCCGTACACATTTCTAACCTTTTCTTTAGGGACATTGTTCATTTACATGGAGTGCCGCAGACTATCGTGTCAGATCGAGACGTGAAATTCCTTAGCCATTTTTGGAGGTCTCTATGTGGTAAACTTGGAACCAAATTATTGTTCTCAACTACTTGTCATCCTCGAACGGATGGACAAACCGAAGTACTCAACTGAGTACTTTCTACACTTTTACGGGCCATCATTCGTAAGAATTTGAAATCATGGGAAGACTATTTGCCCCATATTGAGTTTGCCTATAATAGATCAGTCCATACAGTAACCAAACATTCACCTTTTGAAGTGGTCTATGGGTTTAATATGATAACTCCTTTAGATTTAGTTCCCCTACCTAATAACCAATTGATTCACTTTGATGCTAGGAAAAAGGCCGATTACGTGAAGAGGCTACATCAACAAGTGCGAGCTAATATAGAGGCGAGGACTAAGTCTTATGTGCAGCAAGTAAACAAGGGGCAAAATAGAGTCATATTTGAACCCGGTGATTGGGTTTGGGTCCATATGCGCAAGGGGCGATTTCCAGCCCAGTGACGTTCCAAGCTACTTCCTCGAGAAGATGGACCCTTCCAAGTGCTTGAATGCATTAATGAGAACTCATATAAACTTGACTTACCAGGTGAATACAATATAAGTGCTAGTTTTAAAGTTTCATATTTATCCCGTTTTGATGCAGATTCTGAGTTGAGGACAAGTCACTTTGAAGATGGGGGAATGATGTATGCATGCCTGGGGCATCCTCAAGTGCATATCAAGATCCTATCGAGCTTCCAAAAGGTCCCATGACTCGAGCTCGTACCAAGCAACTTCAAGAAGCTTTATCAGCTTTAGTGATGTGCATTTGGGAAGAGAACAAGGCTATAGAAGTTGGAGAAGCTGTGGATACCCCTTTGAGGACTCAAGGCACTCTTTTGCAAACTGACTTCAGCTTCTCTCCCGCTCCCCCAGCTCAATTCAGTTCTAACTAGCTCACTTAAGCTTGTTTTAGCTTGTTTGAGCTCGTTTTAGCTTCTTTCTAGCTCGTTTCTTTTTCCATTTCAATAAACTAATTTTTAGCTTTGTTTTAACTTAATTTGCTACAGCTCATGCCGATTTCTCTAGCTCAAATTAGTTCATTAAGTGTTTTTGATTATTTGAGCTAGCCGAATTTAATATGCTAGTTGAATTTTAATTAATGTGTCTGAATTTAGTTAGTGTCATTTAAGTTGTCTAGTTGCTATTTAAAATTATGATTATATGAATATTTATATTTTATTTAATTATGTGTTTATTTCTTTGTAGGTTCAGCCGAATGTGGAGGTACATTAATGGATAGGTGCATGTACGGGTTTGTTCAAAGAATGAGAAGATTCATGCACGGCTTAGTTCAATGTTTGGAGGGAATCTTGTTCATGTATACGGAAGTTCAATTATAGGCATTAGATTATGAAGATACATTTCCTTTGGATAGCACACATGCATGTATGAAGGGCATTTATTGCATGTTCATGTACGGCTAGATTCAAGCTCCCTTCTAAGTTCATGCATGACTATATGTATGTGGAAGAACCATTGGTGTTCCTAAGCACTTATTCGGCCAAGGGGTAGCTACATCATCAATTTCCAAAGTCAATTCATGAATGAAGTCCAAGAGAAGATGTATGGACAGCAAGCTACATCGAATGGGAGAATGCATCCATAACTTGATACATGAATTGTTGGCTGATCAAATGACTTTCCTAGGTGCCTATTCGGCCAAGAGACACTTCATGCATGCTCCATTCATTCCATGGCCGAATCTAGACAAGTCCAATGAGCTCCCAAGTCTCCACATTCATTCAAGCCATTTTTGCTTAACCATGAAGCTGCCCATTGGATTTCCCATCAGCCAAACCAAGACTTAGCAAATTAATGACTTTGTTCTAGATCATTCTAGTCTCTTCTTTTCCGAATTGCTTAGCTTCTAAGTTAGTCAATTTGTCCATTCGGCTACTACATGTTAAACTATAAATAGTTTACTCATTTCTTTGTAAAAGGGACTTTTGCCAATTTGTTAATGAAACTCTGTTTCTGTGAGGTTGCTTCCTCTCATATCTCGTACAAGTTTCAAAGACTTATCTAGTTTGTGCTAGTGGCGTCTACCGATCTTGTTTGAACTTATCACCATTTTTGGTGTGGCATTCACCTATCCTTCTATCCATCCTTTTCACCTTAACAATATAGGAACCAGGGTGACACTTTTTAGTGTTGAATCATTCCTGACGTTAAGTTCGTTAATTCCATCCCCACCTTACATTATCTCCTTCTTATTGTTTCCAAACCAAACCATTCAACATTCTTCTTATTTCCTTAGCCGAACCTATCACTTCCCTTTTACTTATCTTTTGAAACCCTTCCACTTATTTGAACCTATCTATCTAACTTTTACTTCCAAGACCAAGACATAAATGACTCTTCTCATCTATGATCGAGTAACTATGTGAATTCGACTCAATCACCCGAGTCAGATCACATCAGATGGCCTCTTTGAATTGCTTAGCTCGAGCTCACGTAATTGGTTCTTGGGTAGCACCATTGAATCCTTGCTGGAACTTGGTGCACTCTGGGACGTGATCGTATCGGACATTCTTTGTACATAAGTACAAGAATGGGTTATCTCGCCAAAAATAACTTTTGAATTTCTCGCTTCTTCTCAAAGACACTCGTTTTTTATTCTCACCCTCGTTTTCTTTTTCTTTTACCTCTCGCATTTTTAAATCTCTTTTCTCACTTTTTCCTCTATTTTTCTTTTTCATTCTTTTTTTCTTGCTCTTTTTCTCTTGACTTTTCTATAGATTGCTTCATCTTGAGCTGGTCTTCATAGACTTGCTTTGGTGTAAGAGGGGCTAAAGTGATGTTCCTTCTGAGATGCTTAAACAAGTATCTATTCGTGTAACCATCATGGACAGCTCAATAGTCGAATTGCCAAGGATGACCCAACAGAAGGTGTCTGATGCGAGCATGCTCAGCGAACCTCTTCGAACAAGTCTCCCTAGTTGAGCTGTGACATGTTGGCAAGCTGATCCCAACTCGTTTCCAGCTCCACGAGCTCCTTCTAGCTCAAATCAGCTTAACTTAGCTTAAGAGCCTATTTTCTGCTTATTTTATTTTATTTTATTTTATTTTCTTTATGTTTAATTTGCTGGAATAAAATCATTTAATTTGCTGTTAGTTAAATTAGTTAATTAGGTCTTAATAATTATTTTGTCAAAATCTGGACTTTATAACTAGGTATAATGGTGTCCTAAACTAGCTTAATTTATTAGCTAATTAATTTGTCAAGTTTAAGACCGGTTTTAAATGTGCTGCTCATTAAATTTGCCTAGCCGATTTTTGCAATTAAATTTGCCTAGCCGATTTTTGCTATTAAATTTCTCTAAGTTCCAGCCGATTTAATACATGTCTTAACCTTGCATAATTAATTTGCCTTAGCTATTACAAGTTTTAAATGGGTCTTTAGCACCCGAAATCAATGTGTCTAAATAAATTAATGTGCTGAATTAATTTGTGTGTGCAGGTGCAAAGCATGGGACGACATTTAATCAAATTAAAGTGGCTGAATTAGTTTTCCCAAAAGCCATGATGGTTCAGTTAATGCAACAATCACCATAAGCTGATGGTTACTCTCCCCAACGTGGCTACTCAATTTTTGAAGCTGGCATTCAAGATTTTCACACCAACAACCATGCGTTCACATTGAGGGGCTGTCCATTGATTTGCTTTCACACTTTATGGCTGGCCAACTACTCAAGGAGCTCATTTAAATGCTAAGGCCATTCATCTCTTCCAAGCATCAGCTTAATTAAGCTCCCAAGTTCCAGTGCCGAATTTAAATATGCATTTCAGCTCCCAAAACGTGCCATTAATTCCAGCTTCTAGAAATGCCATCCAATGAGTTCTCCAAGCCAAGAAGCTTCAAGCAAACTTCCTAAATAAATCTGGAATTTTCTAGCTTAATTAGGAAGAAAACAAAAGGCTATTTAGCTACCTAAAGTGGCTATTCGGCTAGCCTTTGCAACAGCTATAAATAGTTTGTTTATTTCTTGTAAATGGACTTTTGGCCAAATTTTATAGAACCGAACTTTTGTTCTTGTAAGAACTTCTTCTCTAAGTCTCGTTTAAGATTTTTGTTGGCTTATCTACCTAGTAGTGGCGTCAACCTCTTTCTTTACGAAACCAAACTTATCACTAGTTTTAGTGTGGCATTCAAAAACCCTTTATACCGAGGTTCCTATCTGTCTAGATAGTGGGTCGAGGTCTATTTCGATTCAACCATCCCTTCTTAAGAACTCATAAGTTTCGGGTCGGTATTGGCTAATATCGGTTCAGCTTGTTCTTAGGACCACCATTCCCATATTTCATTCCTTTTTTTTTTTGAACTAAAACCAAAATTACCAATATCCTAATTTCCTTTCCTTACCCAAACCTAAGATTACTTATCCATCCTTGAACCCAACTTACATAACCAACTTAACTTCAATCCGAATTAACTATCCCTTCTATTTCTGACGAAGCTTTCTCAAAGACGATCAGGCAATCTACATACGACTCAACTCAAGTCAAGGTGAGCTCGTATCATTTGGTATCAGAGCTACCTAAAACGAGAAGCTTAGATGTTCAAAGCGGAGCATTCCCGAGGTAGGATCCGAAAAAAAGTATAGAAAAAAATTTCGTATACCGAAGTTTTCCCATTTTGATTAGTTTGTTGCTGTTACTATAAAAACAAAAATCTACGTAGTCGAAGAAAAAAATCGCGTACAGAAGTGTTTCTATTATATTTATTTTGTCGATATAATACAAAAAAAAGTTATACAAGTTAAAAAAAATTCAAAAAAAAATTTGAACAAAAAAAAAGAGGTGTTTTATGCAATTTGTTTGCTATTTGAACATCAAGCCTTGATTTGATATAGTTTTCCGATCCATCTTCTGTTCTAAACCCCCTAATCATATGCATGCCACACTTTCTTACCCAATTCCCTGTTCTTTCAACCAACCTTAAACCTATACGCATCTCCATTATTACCCTTTTGAGATCGACTCACAAACTAGAAGATCAAGCCTAGTAAATCCTTTACGAGGTTATAAGAGAAGAAAGGAGTGGAAAAAGGCACAAGCGAGTGAGAACATTCGTGATGTGATCCGGCCTGGGTAGATGAGTCGAATTCACGTAGTTGCCCGATCATAGTTCGAGAGAGTCGTTCGTGCCTCAGATTTTTGTAATAGTAGTAAAAGAATTAGAATAGGATAGCGGAAGGTTTCAAGAAGGGTAAGTTTAGTATAGGTTCGGTTAAGGGTAGCAAAGATGGATGAAGGATTGAAGGCTCGATTTGGGTTAACAAGAAAAAAAAGAATTTAAAAGATGGAAATGGAAAACGAACTCAACGTCAGGAATGATTCAACACTATGAAGTGTCACCCTGATTCCTATATTGTTAAGGTGAAAAATATGGATAGATGGATAGGTGAACGCCACACCAAGATTGGTGATAAGTTCAAAACAAGACGATTGACGCCACTAGCACAAGCCAGATAAGTCGTTTGAAACTTGTACGAGATATGAGAGGAAGCAACCTCACAAGAACAATGTTCATTAACAAATTTGGCAAAAGTCCTTTACAAATGAAATCAACAAACTCTTTATACTAGTTTCTTATGCTAGCCGAATAGACTATTCATGAACTTAATGATTAAGTAATGAACCTAATTAAGACATGAACCTTCTAGAAAAATGACCAATGGTGTCCTTGTCCATGTTCGGCCGAATGGGAGGTGAGTGGGCAGCTTCATGTATGAGCAAGCTTTGGAAGCCAAGGGGATTGTCTAGATTCGGCCATGGGATGCATGAAACTCCCAAAGGGTGTCCCTTGGTCGAATAGGTGCTTAGGAAACTCCAAGGGTCCTCCCACATGCATCGGTTGTACATGGAACTTGGAAGGGGGCTTGAACCTAGCCGTACATGCACTTGCATTAATTACCCTCCATTCATGCATGTGTGCCGTCCAAGGGAGATGCACCTTTCAATATGCATTAACCTTCCATGTACATGAATGTATGTCCTCCAAACATTGAACCAAACCATGCATGAATCTTCCCGTTCAATGAACATTCCCGTTCATGCACCTTGCATTAAATGCCATGAATGTATCTTCCAAATTCGGCTAACCTACAAAATTAAATAACAAAATTAAATAACACACAACTATTCATATAACTATAAATTAAAGTAATAACTAAATAACTTAATAACACAAACTAAATTTGGACACAATAATTATAAGTCAACCTATAATAAATTCGGCTAGCTCAATTAGTCAAAAACACCTAGTGAGCTAAATTGAGCTAGGGAATTCGGCATGAGCTGTAACAAACTTAGTTATAAGCTAGATTAAAACTCAATTTATTGAAATGAAAAAGGAATGAGCTGGATCGAGCTAAGTTCGAGCTCAAACGAGCTAAAACGAGCTCAAGTGAGCTGATGTGAGCTGAATGACGCATGGGGGAGTTGGAGAGGAGCTGAGATCGGATTGCAAAATGGTGCATGGAGTCATCAAGGAGTTGTTCTTAGCTCCTCCAATGTTAGGGAGCTGGTTATCATCCCAAATGCGCATCACAAAGGCCGATATAGCATCTTGAAGTTGCTTGGTTCGAGCTCGAGTCATGGGACCTTTTGGCAGCTCAATGGATTCTTGGTGTGCATTCGAGGATGCCCCGGGTGTGCTCACATCATTCCCCCGTCTTCAAAGTGACTTGTCCTCAAGTCGAGCCGACGGTTAATTTTGAAACAGGGATGCCTACTTGATCGTTCTTGGATGGATATGTTTAGTTGACGCATCTCGCCTTGCTACAAAAATGTTTCATAACTTGCAACCAATTGAGAATCATTACAAAGCAGAAACTTATTTAAACGGTCATCAAAACAAGTTTTCTTACACTTAAGACAGTCACAATAGGACAATATCAATATCCCATGTTCACTAACAAATAAACATGTCTCATTATAACTTAGAAACTTAATGAACAAGGATTTTGAGAATATAATGTCCATACTTCGCTGAGCATTTCAAATTGTACTTGCGAAGTATTGGAACTTCGACAGGAATTCATTTGACATTTCAAAACCTGCATACATCCGTCATAAGCGAACAATGGAAAAGAAAAATTTATCTCATGGTTTGGTACTCTTAAACTACTCAATTTGGAAGCAAGTATTCATCAAACTTATCAACTTCATGCTTATCAAAAATCTTGTGTCCATCAACCAAAATAGTTATATCTTCATCGTTAATGTTTTCTTCATCAATCAAGTTGGACAAAAATGTAATAGAAATTCCAGAAACCTTACCTTGTTCACAAAAATAGGAATTAACTTTACCTTTTCCAATCATTACAAACCTTCTCTCTTCGGGAATGTATCGTAACTGCATCATAGGGCTTGAGTCAACCTGAAAAGAATTAGAATGAAGAAAACTTTGGTTAATCAAAACTCTTTTCTTTTCTTCACTCATGTTTCTTTGAATTTCTTTTTCTCTCATTTTTTTATCACAACTCATTTTCTTTTCTCTTTCAATTTCTTTCCTTTCTTTTTCATTTTCTTTTTCCACTCGCATTCGTTCCAAAGATTGCTTTAACCATTGTTGATCCTCCACAACTTGTTTCGGTGTCAAAGGTGCCAAAGTAAAATTTCGGCCTTGATACTTGAAAGTATATTGATTTGCAAATCCATCATGCTTCACTCTTTGGTCGAATTGCCAGGGCCTCCCAAGCAGTATATGGCCCGCATGAATGGGCACCACATCACAAAGAACTTCATCTTCATACTTTCCAATTGAAAATGGGACTAGAACTTGCTTGGTTACCTTTAACTCAACTCCATCATTAAGCCATTGTAGCTTGTATGGACTCGGATGAACACTTGTCGACAAATCAAGTCTTTCAACTGGGAGGGTACTCGCAACATTTGTGCAGCTTCCTCCATCAATCACCATGCTACAAACCTTTTCACGGACAAAACAACGGGTATGAAAAAGGTTCTCTCGTTGCGGGTCGAGTTCGGTACCTTGCGAACCTAAGCTCCTCTTAACAATAAGCATCTCACCTTCGACCGCATACTCCATTTCTTCCTCGGCATCAGAAAGGATTTCATTATTGTTTTCAACTTTTTCATCCTCCTCCTCCTCTGATTCAATATCGCCATTTGGTTGAATCACCATGACGCTCTGATTCAGACATTGACTCACAATATGCCCTCTTCCAAGGCACTTGAAACATTTTATGTCTCTCGTCCGATTTTGGGTACCTTCAATAGCCTTGCCTTCGCTATTTTCACCCGTAGGCTTGGTAGCTTTGATAGGTGCCATAGGATCTTTCGTTTGGCTTGCCATAGCACTCTTGCTAGTGCCTTGGCTCCATCGAGACACATTGGTGGATGAATAGCCTCGGGCAGCACCTTTCTTTTTGAGTTGCTTTTCGATTTTGATGGCCATGTGGACCATATCAACTATCTCCACATAATGTTATAGTTCCACAACATTGGCAATCTCACGGTTAAGTCCGGACAGAAATCTAGCCATAGTTGCTTCTCGATCCTCATCCACATTCGCACGGATCATAGCAACTTCCATTTCTTTGTAATAGTCCTCGACACTCCTTGTACCTTGAGAAAGATTTTGGAGCTTTTGGTAAAGCTCTCGGTGGTAGTGCATTGGAATGAACCTCCAGCGCATGACAGCCTTCATTTCGGCCCAAGTGTTAATGGGTCGCTCACTATTTCACCTTCGGGTTGTCGTGAGTTGGTCCCACCAAATCATGGCATAGTCGGTGAATTCTATGGCAGCCAACTTAACTTTCTTTACTTCCGAGTAGTTATGGCACTCGAAAATAAGTTCGATCTTTTTCTCCCACTCCAAATATGCTTCGGGATCCGAATGGCCTTGGAACGGGGGAATTGATAACCTAATACTTTTTAAGTCATCATCGAACCTTTCTCGCTCTCGTTGTCCACAATGACGTTGGCCTCTCCGCCGGGCACTAACATTCGAACCAGCCTCACTTTCAGCTTCACTTGGATTAGAAACTTCATCATCTCGAACATGCCTTCGGTCACGGTCTCGAGGTGGACTTATTGGGGTCCTTGCTCGTCGACCTCTTCCCTTCACTTGATCGAGTCGGTCTTGTATCAGTTCCAACTTTTGATCAAACAACCGTTCAACTTCTCGAAGTAGGGCTTGCATGTTCAAATCCAGCACATTACGAACGGGTTGCCTTTCCTCCACATTTCGTTCCATGTTGATTTTTTTAATAGATTTTCAAATCCTCACCACAAATCTAACTATTCACTCACAAAGAAAAAAATTGATGAACACTCCACTCGTGTTTGCACTCGTTTTTAGGCTTTTTTTCAAACTCTCAAATGATCTCACACACTCTAGCCTTTTACCACTCAAGCTTACTCTCGTAACCTCGTATTTTGTTTCTTTGACTCATCTTTGGTGCTTTGGGGTCGGCTTCAAAATCGGTTACAAGGGATAAGATGTATAGGTTATGGGTAGGCTAAAAGAAAATATTTTTTTTCTTTGGTGTAGTGTGGCGTTTGGAAATAGGGTGCAAAGTTGATGAAAAAGAACACTTTGTCGATCGGATCAAAATATAAGCAAAAGAAGAACTTGATCACTTCCCTTTTTTTTTAATTTCGTATCTCTTTTTTTTTACAACTTTCAATATAGCACTTTACAATGATAAAAACGAAAATACAAAATTTTTTTTGATTTTTTTTCAAACTTTTTTCACCACGAACCTATTTTGATCTTGATACGGACGTCGGCGCCTCTCGATTTACAAGCTCTGATACCAAATGATGTGATCCGGCCAGGGTAAATGAGTCAAATTCACGTAGTTGCCCGATCGTAGTTCGAGAGAGTCGTTCGTGCCTCAGATTTTTGTAATAGTAGTAAAAGAATTAGAATAGGATAGCGGAAGGTTTCAAGAAGGGTAAGTTTAGTATAGGTTCGGTTAAGGGTAGCAAAGATGGATGAAGGATTGAAGGCTCGATTTGGGTTAACAAGAAAAAAAGAATTTAAAAGATGGAAATGGAAAACGAACTCAACGTCAGGAATGATTCAGCACTAAGAAGTGTCACCCCGATTCCTATATTGTTAAGGTGAAAAATATGGATAGATGGATAGGTGAACGCCACACCAAGATTGGTTATAAGTTCAAAACAAGACGATTGACGCCACTAGCACAAGCCAGATAAGTCGTTCGAAACTTGTACGAGATATGAGAGGAAGCAACCTCACAAGAACAATGTTCATTAACAAATTTGGCAAAAGTCCTTTACAAATGAAATCAACAAACTATTTATACTAGTTTCTTATGCTAGCCGAATAGACTATTCATGAACTTAATGATTAAGTAATGAACCTAATTAAGACATGAACCTTCTAGAAAAATGACTAATGGTGTCCTTGTCCATGTTCAGCCGAATGGGAGGTGAGTGGCCAGCTTCATGTATGAGCAAGCTTTGGAAGCCAAGGGGATTGTCTAGATTCAGCCATGGGATGCATGAAACTCCCAAAGGGTGTCTCTTAGCCGAATAAGTGCTTAGGAAACTCCAAGGGTCCTCCCACATGCATCGGTTGTACATGGAACTTGGAAGGGGGCTTGAACCTAGCCATACATGCACTTGCATTAATTACCCTCCATTCATGCATGTGTGCCGTCCAAGGGAGATGCACCTTTCAATATGCATTAACCTTCCATGTACATGAATGTATGTCCTCCAAACATTGAACCGAACCATGCATGAATCTTCCCGTTCAATGAACATTCCCGTTCATGCACCTTGCATTAAATGCCATGAATGTATCTTCTAAATTCGGCTAACCTACAAAATTAAATAACAAAATTAAATAACACACAACTATTCATATAATTATAAATTAAAGTAATAACTAAATAACTTAATAACACAAACTAAATTTGGACACAATAATTATAAGTCAACCTATAATAAATTTGGCTAGCTCAATTAGTCAAAAACACCTAGTGAGCTAAATTGAGCTAGGGAATTCGGCATGAGCTGTAACAAACTTAGTTATAAGCTAGATTAAAACTCAATTTATTGAAATGAAAAAGGAATGAGCTGGATTGAGCTAAGTTTGAGCTCAAACGAACTAAAACAAGCTCAAGTGAGCTGATGTGAGCTGAATGACGCATGGGGGAGCTGGAGAGGAGCTGAGATCGGATTGCAAAATGGTGCATGGAGTCATCAAGGAGTTGTTCTTAGCTCCTCTAATGTTAGGGAGCTGGTTATCATCCCAAATGCGCATCACAAAGGCCGATATAGCATCTTGAAGTTGCTTGGTTTGAGCTCGAGTCATGGGACCTTTTGGTAGCTCAATGGATTCTTGGTGTGCATTCGAGGATGCCTCGGGTGTGCTCACATCAATTCGAGTGGAGGTAAAAGCCAAACGAGTGTAAACACGAGCGGGAGTGACACCTTTTCCTTCTTTTCGAGCGAAATTGTAAGGTTTGTGTTGAGGTACTTAATTTTTTATTTTGTTTTGTGATCTAACATTTTCTCTTCAGCAACAAAAAAATCATGTCACGCGAAGAGTTCACCGAATCGGAATACCAATACTTGGTACAAGAAATGCGAAAAATGATGGAGTCCAACACTAAGAACATATACGAGAGATTAAATCATTTGGAAAAACAAGATCAAAGTGGTAGAGTTTCTTCGAGTCAAAAAATGGAGACAAGAACCCCACGGAGATATACTGATGTGATCCGGCCCGGGTAGTTGAGTCGAATTCACTTAGTTGCCCAATCGTAGTCGAGAGAATTGTTCGTGCCTCGAATTTTAGTAATAAAAGTAAAAAAAATGGAATAAGATAAGCGGAAGGTTTCAAGAAGGGTAAGTTTAGTGATAGGTTTGGTTAAGGGTAGCAAAGATGGATGAAGGATAGAAGGCTCGGTTTGGGTTAACAAGAAAGAAATTTAAAAGATGGGAATGGAAAAATGAACTCAACGTTAGGAATGATTCAACACTAAGAAGTGTCACCCCGATTCTTATATTGTTAAGGTGAAAAATATGGATAGATGGATAGGTGAACGCGACACCAAGATTGGTGATAAGTTCAAAACAAGATGATTGACACCACTAGCACAAGCCAGATAAGTCGTTTGAAACTTGTACGAGATATGAGAGGAAGTAACCTCATAAGAACAATGTTCATTAACAAATTTGGCAAAAGTCCTTTACAAATGAAAGAAAACAAATATTTATAGGCACATAGATGATCATTCAAATTCGGCATCTAGGTGTTCACACAATAATAAAAACGTTCACACTAATGTATTAAAATAGTTCATAAATTCGGCAGATTCATGCATTAGCTGAATGGACACTTTCTTCCCCCTTGGTTTGTGCATGAATGCTTAGTCATAAAGAAAGGCTTCAAGTGACTTGTATGTGCACCAAAAGGTTGCATTCATCTCCTTGGGACGTTCATGCACTTGTATGGAACATGTATCTTCATAATTAAACACTTTAATGGCATGTAGGTTCATAAATGGCAGCATGAACCTAGTAAATTCGTTCTCCCCTTTGTGCATGCACTTAGTTCAATCAATGTGTTGAATTATTGAGTTAATTCCTTCCCTTGGACGTTCTTGAACCCATCAATGCATGTGTAGTAGCTTATAGGTCAATTCAAAGTGTGAACATGTTCAAGGAGCTCTATGGTCAACATAGAATTAGTTGGCAGCTACTTCTTGGCCAAATAAGTGCCTTGGAAAGTTAGGAGATAGCCACCATACATGCACTTAAGCCATTCATGCATTCTATCATCCCATGCATTTGATCCATTCATGGACTAGCCTTTAATGTCCATACATGCATTCGACACATGCATGAATTTGTAGAAACATTGCATCTAGCCGTACATGCACCAGCATTTAATACTTCTTCATTCATGAGTGTGTAATGCCCAAAAGAGATGTTTCTTCATCCATACATTGTGCCGTCCAAAGGGATGTACCTACATGAAATAAATAAGTCATTAAGATATCTCATGAACACTCATAAATTCGGCATGATGTGAACATATTAATGTCATGCATTAATTCGGCTATGTGAACATAATCAATTTATATAATGACTATGACATATTAATAAAAAATATTAATATAAGACAAGTTTAATGCTTAAATAAATATGTGCAAATTTTTATTTAATGTATTAAAGACAAAAACGAGTTTAAACTAAAATGAGCTAAGCTTTAGCTCGTGAGCTAAAGTTGAGCTGAGGCTAAACTCCTAAGCTGAAGTTGAGCTAAGGTTTAGCTCGTGAGCTGAATATGAACTAGGAGTGAGCTCGGTTTAGCTCAAGCAAGTTGGATTGAGCTCGAATAAGCTGGATTTGAGCTGGACGGAGCTCGTGGAGCTGGAAACAAGCTGGGATCAGCTTGCCAACATGTCAATTCTTGGCTTGACAGACTTGTTCGATGAAGTTCACGGGGCGTGCTCGTATCATATACCCCTGACTACTACTTGAGAGAAAGTTCCTATCGTGATTTATTTTCGCCATCTACTTCGAGACAAAGAGATTCATATTATGAATCATATCCATCAACGAATTCGAGAAGTGACTTCGATCGAAAGTCCTTTTCGTCAAGAAATTCGAGAAGACGAGAAGTCGATTACGATTTTGATTCATTCCAAGATGATGTTCGGAGAGAAAGACATACTCCTACTAGATCGTCAATGAAATCTTACTCGGAGTATTCTTCACGAAGCTTTGATTGTGAATCATATGCAAATAGTTCTTCATCTTTCGAACAAGATTTGTATTCTCATCGTTCTTTTGTACATTCTTGTAAAGAGAAAACAAAGAAAAGAAAAAAAAGTAAAGGAAGAAAAAGAAAACGAAATAAAAAGAAAAGAGAGGCAAGAGGCAAGTAAGAGAGAAAATGAGCGAATCTTGAGAAAACTTGAAAAAGCCTTTGAAAAGCAAAAAGAAAAAGAAAAAGAAAATGAGATTGAAAAAGAGAATGAAAAGAAATTTGAGAGTGAAAAAGAAGTTGAAAAAGAAATTGAAAAAGAGATTAAAGAGAAAGAAATTGAAAAAAAGAAACGAGTGATTCAGAAGAAAAAGAATCGAGTGAAAACGATGTTAGTGAGCAAGCGAGGATTCTTTCTACTAACACTTCTGCTCGATCTATTTGTGATCTTTCTTATCAGGTTCCTAAAAGTTCGTGCGACCAAATTCAACTCCGATACCTTCAAAATGAGAGGCATTTTCAGTTGTTTGAGAAAGGTAAGTCCGTGGACGACCGCCACCCATTGGAAATCGAAGGTAAGGAAGGTAAGGAATCTTTGTTTATCGAATCAAGGCCGCCTGATTTAAAAATTACTCATAAAGGTTTTGATGGCATAACTTCTGAAAAACTTCCATCTTTTGATTTGGCTAATTATTGTTCACATATTATTGTTAACGATGTTGATTCAAAAGATGCCATGAAGATTCCATCTTATGACATGTTTTATAATGGCAAATCTGTTGATTCTGTTGGATTGGTTCATCCTGTGCAAATTGTGAATGTATGTGATAAAAGGTTTTAACATTTTGATAAGTATGGCTATGTAAATTCTTTGAATTCATCTTTCTGTTTAAATGTGCCTATTCAAATGATTTGTGATGGATTTAAATTTCTGAAAGGTCACATGTACACAGCTTCTTTGTTCAACATATGTGTTCAAAGATTTTCGCATAGAAAGAATAATCCGTTTGATTTTTTCATTCAAGAAAAATCTTTAAATTTTTGTGCGAAGTTTCCATGTTTTGATCTACCTATTCGATTGAGTTTTGTGAAGTATGAATGTTTGCATGTTAAATCACTAACCTTCTTTGATCTACTTTTGTGATTTATTTGAGAAAATGAAATTCTTGTTGTATTTTGGGGTAAGTGATCAAAATCGAGTGTTTAAGCCTGGAGCTAGCCATTTCGAGTTGTTTCCAAGAAAAGGTAAGCATTGTGATCTTGTTGTAAGTAACTTTATTTTACCTACTCATCTTCTTCGAGTCTTATCTTTATTTTTGGAAATAAAGCATGTGGTTGGATTACAAAATCAAAACCAAGTTTTTGATTCTGAAAATTTTATTTTTAATCCCGGAATCGAATCAGACGTTCCATCTGTGAATAACATTTTATCCTGTTATTTTAAGTACATTTTTCGTGGTGACCTTAACATTTTCCATTCATGTGGAATTATATTTTGAAAAGCAAGAATTGTCTTTTTGACTTTTCACCTTTACAAGTTTGTTCGAGTTCAAATTATCGATTGCATTACCTTGCTAAGGAGAGAAGGTTTGTTTTGCACAAAGGAGGTAAACTCAAACTAACATCATGTAACTTCCAAGTTAATCAAGATAAGTCAACAATATCTTTGTTTTGTTTGAAAGATGAAGAAATCGGTGTTGTTGATGATGACTTTGTGGAATGTGGTCATATTGTTAATCCTACTACTGCAAGTCCATTTAATCGAATAAGGCAAGGTGAGCTTGTTCAAATCAAAAATCCAAGCGAATATGTCCTTTGTTTTGAACCATTTGGAATGATGTGGTTGAAACGAGGAATCCATTTTTGTTTGTTAAGATGCGCGATTGATCATTCCTTGTTTCCATTTTGTTCAATTGGTCATATTGATGACATATCGAAGTTGTGCAACAATGTGAAGTATCCATGTTATGAACAAATAAAATTCTTGCCATATGACCTTTGGGCTAAGTTTTACATGTACCATCCGAATTTAAATACTTTTCGCTTGTCATTGCCAAAATTGGTTTGTTTGATATCCTTTGTCCCATTCGACCGAGAAAAACAAAGCAAAAAAAAATATTATCTTTTAGACAAACGGTTCGACTTGAGGACAAGTTGCCTAAAAGAGGGGGGAATGATGCGAGCACGCCCAGCAAACCTCTTCAAACAAGTCTCCCTGGTCGAGCTGTGACATGTTGGCAAGCTGATCCCAGCTCGTTTCCAGCTCCACGAGCTCCTTCTAGCTCAAATCAGCTCAACTTAGCTTAAGAGCCTATTTTCTGCTTATTTTATTTTATTTTATTTTATTTTATTTTCTTTACGTTTAATTTGCTGGAATAAAATCATTTAATTTACTGTTAGTTAAATTAGTTAATTAGGTCTTAATAATTATTTTGTCAAAATCTGGACTTTATAGCTAGGTATAATGGTGTCCTAAACTAGCTTAATTTATTAGCTAATTAATTTTTCAAGTTTAAGACCAGTTTTAAATGTGCTGCTCATTAAATTTGCCTAGCTGATTTTTGCTATTAAATTTGTCTAAGTTCCAGCTAATTTAATACATGTCTTAACCTTGCATAATTAATTTGCCTTAGCTATTACAAGTTTTAAATGGGTCTTTAGCACCCGAAATCAATGTGTCTAAATAAATTAATGTGCTGAATTAATTTGTGTGTGCAGGTGCAAAGCATGGGACGGCATTTAATCAAATTAAAGTGGCTGAATTAGTTTTCAAAAAGCCATGATGGTTCGGTCAATGCAACAATCACCATAAGCTGATGGTTACTCTCCCCAATGTGGCTACTCAATTTTCGAAGCTGGCATTCAAGATTTTCACACAATAACCATGCGTTCACATTGAGGGGCTGTCCATTGATTTGCTTTCACACTTTATGGCCGGCCAACTACTCAAGGAGCTCATTTAAATGCTAAGGCCATTCATCTCTTCCAAGCATCAGCTTAATTAAGCTCCCAAGTTCCAATGCTGAATTTAAATATGCATTTCAGCTCCCAAAACGTGCCATTAATTCCAGCTTCTAGAAATGCCGTCCAATGAGTTCTCCAAGCCAAGAAGCTTCAAGGAAACTTCCTAAATAAATCTGGAATTTTCTAGCTTAATTAGGAAGAAAACAAAAGGCTATTTAGCTACCTAAAGTGGCTATTCGGCTAGCCTTTGCAACAACTATAAATAGTTTGTTTATTTCTTGTAAATGGACTTTTTGCCAAATTTTATAGAACCGAACTTTTGTTCTTGTAAGAACTTCTTCTCTAAGTCTCGTTTAAGATTTTCGTTGGCTTATCTACCTAGTAGTGGCGTCAACCTCTTTCTTTACGAAACCAAACTTATCACTAGTTTTAGTGTGGCGTTCAAAAACCCTTTATACCGAGGTTCCTATCTGTCTAGATAGTGTGGGTCGAGGTCTATTTTGATTCAACCATCCCTTCTTAAGAACTCATAAGTTTTGGGTCAGTATTGGCTAATATCAGTTCAGCTTATTCTTAGGACCACCATTCCTATATTTCATTCCTTTTTTTTCCGAACTAAAACCAAAATTACCAATATCCTAATTTCCTTTCCTTACCCAAACCTAAGATTATTTATCTATCATTGAACCCAACTTACATATCCAACTTAACTTCAATCTGAATTAACTATCCCTTCTATTTCTGACGAAGCTTTCTCGAAGACAATCGGGCAATCTACATACGACTCAACTCAAGTCGAGGCGAGCTCATATCAGTGTCCCACGTGCATCAACACAACATCACAAATCACCTCATTTTGGTACTTGCCTATTGAAAATGCCACTTTCATTTGCTTGGTTACTTTGAGTTCACCACCGTCATTTAGCCACTGCAATTTGTAAGGATTTGGATGTTTTATCATGGCTAAGCTGAGTCTTTCAATGAGCATGGTGCTCGCGACGTTGATGCAACTTCCTCCGTCGACTATCAAACAGCACACTTTGCCTTAAATGTGGCAGCGAGTGTGAAAAATGTTTTCTCGTTGTTGTTCATCTTCAACTGCTTAGATGTTTAAACTTCATTTTACAATGAGGATCTCCCCTTCGACAGGCATCTCAAGTTCTTCTTCTTTTTCTTCATCGGTGGGGGTTTCAGGTTCTTCTTCCTTTTTATCTTCGGACTCAATTTCACCATTTGGTTGAACCACCATCACCCGAAAATTGGGACATTGACTAGCAATGTGTCCCCTCCCTTGACACTTGAAACACTTAATATCTCAAGAACGATTGGAAGCAGGTTTGTTCTTGTTCTTACTTGCCTCGTCACTTGGTTGATTGGATTTAGTGGCTATGACAGGTTGATACGAACTCGAATATAGATGTCATGAGTCGTGTTATTTCCCGATCATTTAAATTGGTTAATATTGACAATTTCTAAAAATAGGCTTAAGATGGTTGAAGGTTAAGTTAAAAGGAAAGGTTTCAAAAAGGTTAAAGAAACAATGATAGATGGTAGGCTAAAGCTTAAGAATGAACCAACACAATAGATTTGTGTTAACCAGTTACAAGCAAGGGGGCTGTTATAAATGAGGTTTTATACATCATTTAAGGAGCTTTAAGGAGCATTATACCATCCTTTTATTTTAGTAGCAACCTCTTCATCTACCAGCCATTTTTTGCTACTTCAAAAATTAATTCAAAGCATTCAAAATGCCTTTAAGGATCTGGTGTCTATTTGGCTAGCCAAGGGATAATTCAAGAGTCATTTTTGATGTGATCATAGCTCGAGAAATTACTAGAAAATCCATTGAGCTGCCATAAGGACCTATAACTTGATCACGATCTAAGAAATTTCATGAAGCGTTAGCAAGCTATATAGATCGAGCTTGGGGAGAGCAAGAAGCTGAATCCAATAGCCATGCATGGAACAGCTCAATTGGTGTTACTTGCAATTTATTACAAGTTGAACTTGAATTTTAATGAACTCATCTAATTTTAATAAATGAGTTGTTGGACTTTATTCAACTCATCTTAGTTTATTTTTGTTTAATTAATAGAGTTTTTGCAAGCTCAATCCACATAGCTTACTAACACTTCTTGAAATTTCTTAGCTCATGATCGAGTTATAGGTCCTCGTGGCAGCTCAATGGATTTGGTAGTAATTTTTTGAGCTATGATCTCATCACAGGTTTCTTGGAATGAATGGGAGTTTTGCTCAGCCCTTGACTCCACTTGTTAGCAGAAGAGGAAGGATAGGTTCAGCTGACTCCTTTGTGTTTGAGTTGCTTTTCAACTTTTATCGCCATGTGGACCATGTCCATCACTTCAACATAGTGTTGTAATTCCACTATGTTGGTGATGTCACGGTTCAACCCTGCTAGGAACCTAGCCATCATTGCCTTATGATCTTCCTCGACATTGCCCATATCATGGCAACCTCCATCTCTTTATAATAATCCTTGACACTTCGATTGCCTTGAGTGAGGTTTTGTAGCCGCTGATACAAATCTCGGTGGTAGTATGATGGAACAAAGCGTTTCCTCATGACAGCCTTCATTTCAACCCAGGTCAAAATAGGCCTTTCTCCGTTCCTCCTTCGACTCATCATGAGTTGATCCCACCAAACAATTGCGTAATTGAAAAATTCTATGGCTTTGAGCTTTACCTTTTTGCTCTCCAAGTAGTTATGGCACTTGAAGACAAGCTCAATTTTTTCCCCACTCCAAATACGCTTTGGGGTCGTTCTTCCCTTGGAATAGTGGTATAGTGATGCAAGCACGCCCAGTGAACCTCTTCGAACAAGTCTCCCTAGTCAAGCCGTGACGTGTTGGAAAGCTAATCCCAGCTCGTTTCCAGCTCCACGAGCTCTATCCAGCTCAAATCCAGCTCATTCAAGTGCAATCTAGTTGCATGAGCTAAACCGAGCTTACTCCTAGCTCATTTTCAACTCACGAGCTAAACCTTAGCTCAACTTTAGCTTAGGAGTTTAAGCTTAGCTTATTTTAGCTCATGACTTAAACATCAGCTCGTGGAGTTCACCATGACTTCATTTGACTACTATTAAATTTTTATTTAATAAGTTTAATAATTAGTTAATTACTATCTTACATATTAAATTTAGTTCACATTAGTTTTATTAAATGTGTCTTAAAAGAGTTTATTGGTGATAATTAAATTTGTCATAACCGAATTTAATGTTGATATTTGTGTTCACATTAGCTTGAATTAATTTTGTTCACATTTCTTGTAGGAACACAATGGACATATGGAGATTAAAAGCAAGCATGAATGTTGAAAGGTGCATGGACGGTTGGGGGACTTGAATCTCTTAGGTGCATGTTCGGCTAAGTGCATGCATGTCCACATTCAATGTCTAAGGTTCATGAATGTTTCCATTCATGTATGGTGTGCTATCTCTTCATTTTTCAAGATGACCATTCGGCCAAAGGACACTCATCACATGCATGAAGATAGCTTGGCCGATTAGCTTCCCCATAACTCTCTTTAATTTGTTCACACCTATGTTCACATGGCAAGACTATTCAGTTCACCTTGTTCACACTAGAAGACTCTTCAACATTCAGTTTTCACACAGATGATGGCCCTTGAAGTCTCCTCAATTAATTCCCAATTCTTCACCAAGTAACATGAATTGATTGCCTCAATTACTCAAGTTGGCCGAACCTAGCTAATGTCCAAGGGAGTCTCTCATTCATGATTCATTTCCTTAAGCATGAAGAACCTTCAAGACATCTTCACCATAGCCGAATCTGGTCATGAACATCAAGGGACGTCTTTCTAGAACTTTCAAGATGCATTCATGAGACTTTTACTTAATTACTAAGTATGTAAAGTGTCCATTCGGCTACCTAGTCTTTAGGCTATAAATACTTGTTATTTTTCTTTGTAAAGGGACTTTTTGAAACTTTTGTTAATGGTATGCTGCCGAAATTGTGAGGCAAACTTTTCTTATTTTTCGTTTAAAGATTTGTTTGGTGTTCCTAGCATTCTAGTTGTGTCAATCGTGTTCTTTGTCGATTCCAAACTTATCACTACTCGTAGTGTGGCGTTCACCCCAAACTTTATACCTTTGGTTCTTACCTTCCTAGGTAACGGGTCAAGGTCCTATCCTATCTCCCAAATCACCTTAAGAGTCCTATAAGTCTTGGGTCAACACTCGTATATAGTGTTGGTTCATTCTTGACCTTTAAGTCCACTTCGTTCCATCACCACAAACGATCTCATTTCTTTGTTTCCCTTGTTAGCCGAACCTATACCAACCTATACTTAGTCATTTTAAACCTTATTCTTGTTACCAAAAATGACCAATTTGTTCATATTCCTTTGTTCCTACCCTTTCATTCCTACCATTCCGTTCGTACCCCTCTTTCTACTTCAATCATTCCTTCAACTCAACTAATTCTAACGTAACTTCTCGTAGACGATCGGGCAATCTATATACGACTCGACTCTCCCCGAGGCAGATCGTATCATATAGTTATTTTGATGTTCTTGAGATTGTCGCCGGGATGATTTTTTTCTCTAGAGCCCCAGTTTCGTTGGCCCCGATGCTGTACACTTCGAGCAGATGAGTGGTCACATTTTGGCTCATTTGACTCATGAGGACCTTCTTGGTGTCGGTTTGGACGCTCGCGCTCACACTCATGTCTTGCAACTTTGAGGGTTCTTTCGCGTTGTGCTTGTGTTTCAACTTGAAATAGCTAATCTTTAATGGGCTCGAGTTTACAATCAAACAAACGCTCCATTCCTCACATGAGAGTTTGTAATGTCAAATCTGGAACTCTTCCACTTGCTTTGCGAACGGGTCACAATCCACCTCCATCCATTGGATTCCTTTTCGGGCTTCTAGACACGAAATTTTTTTAATCACTCAACAAATCCTCACTCTTCTCTCTCAAAGAAAAGTTCACACAATTTGGCTTTTGTCCTCTCGGATAATCTCATTGCATTCTTGCCTTTTTCTGCTTGAGTTCACCTTTCAAAGTTCTCCACGGACTATTTAGATGAATTAGCACCTGTTGGGGTTGACTTGCAAAGTGATGTGATTCGGCCTGGGTAGTCGAGTCGAATTCACTTAGTTGCCCGATCGTAGTCGAGAGAATTGTTCGTGCCTCGAATTTCAGAATTAGAAATGGATGAATAGGGATGGATAAGCGGGAGGTTTTAAGAAATATAGAATTAGCAATAAGTTCGGCTATGGGTAGCAAATATGGATGAAGGATAGAAGGCTCGATTTGGTTAACAAGAAAGAAATTTGAATTGGGAATAGAAAACGAACTCAACGTCAGGAATGATTCAACACTAAAAAGTATCACCCCGATTCCTATATTGTTAAGGTGAAAATATGGATAGATGGATAGGTGAACGCCACACCAAGATTGGTGATAAGTTCAAATAAGGTCGATTGATGCCACTAGCACAAACTAGATAAGTCTTTCAAAACTTGTACGAGATATGAGAGGAAGCAACCTCACAAGAACAATGTTCATTCAATAATTTGGCAAAAGTCCTTTTACAATGAAATAAGCAAACTATTTATAAGCTATCATGTAGTAACCGAATGGACAAACTAGCTAGCTTAAAGACTAAGCAAATTCGGTCATGAACTAACTAGAATGTTCTAGATTGAAAACATTAATTAACTAGTCTTGATTCGGCTGATGGGGATGTGTTTGGATAGCTTCATGTATGAGCTTTAATCACTTGAATGAATGTGAAGCTTTGGAAGCCAAATGGATTGTCTAGGTTCGGCCATGGGATGCATGTAGCTTCCAAGAAGTGTCTCTTGGCTGAATAGGTGCTTAAAAATTCCAAAAGTCCTCCCACATACATTCGGCTATACATGGAACTTGGAAGGGAGCTTGAATCTGGCCATACATGAACTTGCATTAAATGCCATGCATACATGCATGTGTGCCGTCCAAAGGAGATGTATACTTCATAATCCATTGCATGCAATGAATCCTCCATGTACATGAACATAAGTCCTCCAAACATTGAACCGAACCATGCATGAATCTTCCCGTTCAATGAACATTCCCGTACATGCACCTTGCCATGAATGAATCTCCACATTTGGCTGAACCTACATGAAATTAACACACAATTAAACAATATAATTATTCATATAATCATAATTAAAAATATTAACTAGACAACTTAATGACACTAACTAAATTCAGACATTAATTATAAGTCAACTATCATATTAAATTCAGCTAGCTCAAATAATCAAAACACTTAGAGAGCTAAGTTGAGCTAGGAGATTCGGCATGAGCTGTAGCAAACTTAATTAAAAACAAAGTTAAAACTTAGTTTATTGAAATAGAAAAGAAATGAGCTGAAATGAGTTAAATTCAAGCTCAAACGAGCTAAAACGAGCTCAAGTGAGCTGATTGGAGCTGAATGGCGCATGGGGAGCTGGAGAGGAGCTGAGATCAAATTGCAAAAGATTGCATTGAGTCTTTAAGGAGTTGTCCTTAGCTCCTCCAACGTCATGGACCTTGTTATCATCCTAAATGTGCAACACCAAGGCTGATAAAGCGTCTTGAATTTGCTTGGTTCGAGCTCGAGTCATGGGGCCTTTTGGAAGCTCGATTGATTCTTGGTTTGCATTCGAGGATGCCCCAGGCATGCTCACATCACTTTGTGATGTGGTTAGGTAAAGGATTGATGCCGGGACTAAGGGTAGGCTTAGCAAACAAAGAGGTAATAGGGTTAAGTGTGGCTGAGTGATTTTGGGTTAAGAAGTGATTTCAGGTAGAAAATTAATACGACTTTCTCTTCTCTCCTTTTTTTTTGCTAATTTCAAATTTTTCTCTTCAATATATATTCTTTCCTTTTTTTTGAATTTTTTTGCTAAAATGCAATCCCAGGGAATATAAAAAACATTGATTCTTACCTCAATTGAACCAGCCCTGATACCAAATGATACGCACTCACCTCGGTTAAGAATTGAGTCATAAGGTTTGCCCGATCATTAAATTGAGTAACCTTAAATTAGTTTGCAAATAGGCTTGAAATTGAAGAAGAAAGGTTCAAATGGAAATAGGCCAAAGTTGGCTAGGTAAACAGGAATATGGTTCGACTAAGGTTCAAGAATGAACTAACACAATAATTGTGTGTTAACCCAAAACTTATAAGAACACTTAAGAAAGAAAAGAATGGCAATGGAAGGGTAGGTGGATAATGATACGAACTCGCCTTAAAATGGTTTGAGTCGTAATAGTTGCCCGATCGATAAATTGGGTAAGTTTGAACGGTTTTGCAAAATTGGGAATGAAAAATAGGAAGATAGGTTCGAATGGTTATTTTTGTAATGGATATGGAAGCAAGCTGATGGTTTGATTCAAGAAGGTTGAAAAGGAAATGGATAAATGGCTATCAAGGGATCAACAAGGGTTAAAGGAAACTTGGTGATAGGTGGGGAAAATCGCCAAGATTGAACCAACGTTATAAGAGAGGGTTGACCTGAATCTTAAAATAGGTACTTAGGTTGATAAGAAGATCTTGACCCGCTAACTATAGAAAGTTAGGAACCAAAGATATATTTCAAACGCCACACCGGAGGTGATAAGTTTGGGATAAAAACAAAGGAAAGATAGACGCCACGAGACAAAATCTTGATAAGTCAAATCAGTCCAAAAGTGAATAAAAAGAATTGAATTCTCACTAGAACAATGAAGTTCATAAAATGACAAAGTATAAAATTCAGTAACCTCTACAAAGTGAATAACATCACATATTTATAGCCTAAACAAGTAGTTAGTCGAATGGTCACCCTTGGCAGCTCATTGGACTTTTAGAATCAACTAGAACATGCTAGAATAGGCTATGGAGATTTCCTTGAAGCTTCCCTTTTGTTGATACTTGAAAGAACTTATCCATCTTCTTTAACTAGGTTCGGCTAAATACTTGAAGAGAGAGGAGAGAGTGCTTCGTGAGCTGAATAGTCATGTAGTATTTAAATAAAGCTTGGAAAAAGTCAATGGACAGCTCCCTTGGTTCAGCCGAATACTTAATGAAGAAGTATGCCCATTTATCTTTACTAGGCGTCACTCTTAATGGTGGCTGCTGGAATTAAATCCTAATGACTTTTGCTTTCCATGAAAAGGCAGCTTCTTTATTGCTCCAATAGCTTCTTAAATGCTTTGCTGATCATGAGTTACATTCATTGTGCCACCCATTCCTTGGGAAAAGAATTCGGCAGCCCCTTAAATGTTGTCCCACGCATGCTGCTACTTTAATTCGGTCAGCAACCATGCATCATAAATTCGACTGGGCAAAGTAGCAACATGAATTAAATTCATGTTAAACACATTAAATTCGGCACATTAAACCTGCAGCAATGTTAAGACAATTTAAATTCATGTTTTAATCACAATACATTAATAACATGTCTAAACAAGGACACATTTATGACTCACGTTTAATGCTAGGACAACCATTAAATTCGGCCTAGACAAATAAGCAGCAGCTAATTAATTTGTCCTAAACTAAGACACATTAAACTTTATTTAGTATATGACATATTTAATAATTTAAATTAATATGTCCAGATTTAAGACACCTTAAATTAACTAATTATTGAAGCTAAAATTTAACTAATTAACTAACACATTAATTAAATTTATTCCAGCCACATAAAAAACAAATTAAAAATATGAAAATGAGCTCAAACGAGCTTATTTAAGCCTAATCAAGCTCGTTGAATTGAGCACACGAACTCATTGAGCTGGAGATGAGCAAAAATTGAGCTGATCGAGCTGAGGTTAGGCCTCATTTTGCACTTAAGCCCCTCGAGCTTAGGCCATGCTCGATGTTGTCAAGTTGTGTCAAACCATGATACGATTGGGTTCGTATCAGATAGGTTAATGACTGAGACCCTCTATCTATGCGAGATAGGAACCTTCAGTATAGTGAACATGATGTGATCCGGCTAGGGTGATTAGTCGAATTCATGTAGTTGCCCGATCATAGACGAGAAGAGTCATTCGTGTCTTGGTCTTGGAAGTAAAAGTTAGATGGATAGGTTCAAATAAGCAGAAGGGTTTCAAAAGATAAGTAAAAGGGAAGTGATAACCGACTAAGGAAACAAAAAGAATGTTGAATGGATGGTTCGGTTTGGAAACAATAAGAAGGAGATAATGTAAGGTGGGGATGGAATAGGGAACTTAACGTCAGGAGTGATTCAACACTAAAAAAAAAAGTGTCACCCCGGTTCCTATATTGTTAAGGTGAAAAGGATGGATAGAAGGATAGGTGAACGCCACACCAAAAATGGTGATAAGTTCAAACAAGATCGGTAGACGCCACTAGCACAAACTAGATAAGTCTTCAAAACTTGTACGAGATATGAAAGGAAGCAACCTCACAAGAACTATGTTGATACGAGCACGCCCCGTGAACTTTATCGAACAAGTCTGACAAGCCGAGCATTGACATGTTGGCAAGCTGATCCCAACTTGTTTCTAGCTCCACGAACTCCGTCCAGCTCAAATCCAGCTTATTCGAGCTCAATCCAACTTGCCTGAGCTAAACCGAGCTCACTTCTAGCTCATATTCAGCTCACGAGCTAAACCTTAGCTCAACTTCAGCTTAGGAGTTTAATCTCAGCTCAACTTTAGCTTAAGGGCTAAAGCTTAGCTCATTTTAGCTCAAAACCGATTTTAGACTTTAATGCATTAAATAAAATCTGAACATAATTATTTAAGCATCAAATTTGACTTATATTAATATTTGTTTTAATTATGTTCACATTTTAGCCGATTTAATGCGTGACATTAATGTGTTCACATGATGTCTCATAATTTGATTTTATTTTTTTGTAGATACAATGAACAAGGACGGCACAATGTATGGATGAAGAAACATCTCTTTTGGGCATTCTACACTCATGAATGAAGAAGTATTAAATGCTGGTGCATGTACGGCTAGATGCAATGTTTCTACAAATTCATGCATGTGTCAAATGCATGTATGGACATTAAAGGCTAGTCCATGAATGGATCAAATGCATGGGATGATAGAATGCATGAATGGCTTAAGTGCATGTATGGTGGCTATCTCCTAACTTTCCAAGGCACTTATTCGGCCAAGAAGTAGCTGCCAACTAATTCTATGTTGACCATAGAGCTCCTTGAACATGTTCACACTTTGAATTGACCTATAGGCTACTACACATGCATGGATGGGTTCAAGAACGTCCACGGGAAGGAATTAACTCCATAATTCAACACATTGATTGAACTAAGTGCATGCACAAAGGGGAGAACGAATTTACTAGGTTCATGCTACCATTTATGAACCTACATGCCATTAAAGTGTTTAATTATGAAGATACATGTTCCATACAAGTGTATGAACGTCCCAAGGAGATGAATGCAACCTTTTGGTGCACATACAAGTCACTTGAAGCCTTACTTCATGGCTAGGCATTCATGCACAAACCAAGGGGGAAGAAAGTGTCCATTCAGCTAGTGCATGAATCTGCCGAATTTATGAACTATTTTAATACATTAGTGTGAACGTTTTTATTATTGTGTGAACACCTAGATGCCGAATTTGAATGGTCATCTATGTACCTATAAATATTTGTTTTCTTTCATTTGTAAGGGACTTTAGCCAAATTTTTGTTGAATTTAATCTTATGAGAATTTTCTTCTCTAAACTTTGTTTGAGACTTTGTTGACTTATCTACCTAGTAGTGGTGTCAACCTTGTTCTTCCTTTGAACTTATCACTCAACTGAGTGTGGCATTCACCCTTATACCGAGGTTCCTACTTTGCTAAGTAGCGGGTCGAGGTTTATCACTTTCATCCTCCACCTTGAAAGCCTATAAGCATTGGGGTCGATATTTTCTAATATTGGTTTGTGCTTGCTTTTAAGAACCCTTTCTTCCATATCCATCATTAAACCATTATACATAGCTTTCGTCCTAATTTTCCTATAAACTTCATTCCAAAACCAATTGAAGGATACTTTCTGGTAGACGATCGGGCAACTCAGCATATGACTCGACTCTTCCCAAGGCGGATCGTATCATATGTTCATTCAATAATTTGGCAAAAGTCCTTTTATAAAGAAATGAGTAAACTATTTATAGACTAACATGTAGTATCCAATTGGACACATTGACTAACTTAAGGGCTAAGTATTTTAGCTATGAATGCACTAGAATAATCTAGAACAAATCTTTAATTTGCTAGGGCTAGATTCGGCTGATGGGAGCTCCATTGGACAGCTTCATGTATAAGCAAAACACCTTGAATGAATGTGAAGCTTTGAAAGCTCAATGGGTTGTCTAGGTTCGGCCATGAGGTGCATGAAGCTTCCAAGAGGTGTCTCTTGGCTGAATAGGTGCATAGAAACTCCAACAGTCCTCCAACATACATTTGGCTAAGCATGGAACTTGGACGGGAGCTTGAATCTGGCCGTACATGAACTTGCAATAAATACCATGCATACATGCATGTGTGCCATCCAAAGGAGATGTATTCTTCATAATCCAATGCATGTAATTAATCTTCCATGTACTTGAACTTAATTCCTCCAAACATTGAACCATGCCATGCATGAATCTTCTCATTCATTGAACAAACCCGTACATGCACCTAGCCTTTAATGTATCTCCACATTCGGCTGAACCTACAAAGAAATAAACACATAATTAAATAAAATATAAATATTCATATAATCATAATTTTAAACAGCAACTAGACAACTTAAATGACACTAACTAAATTCAGACATATTAATTAAAATTCAACTAGCATATTAAATTTGAGCTAATTTGAGCTAGGGAAATCGGCATGAGCTGTAGCAAATTAAGTTAAAACAAATCTAAAAATTAGTTTATTGAAATGGAAAAAGAAACAAGCTAGAAAGAAGCTAAAACGAGCTAAAACGAGATAAAAAAAGCTCAAGTGAGCTGGTTGGAGCTGAATTGAGCTGGGGGAGCTGGAGAGGAGCTGAAGTCGGTTCGCAAAAGAGTGCATTGAGTCCTCAAAGGGGTATCCATAGCTTCTCCAACGTCTAGGGCCTCGTTCTCTTCCCAAATGCGCATTACTAAAGTTGATAATGCTTCTTGAAGTCGCTTGGTACGAGCTCGAGTAATGGGACCTTTTGGAAGCTTGATAGGATCTTGATATGCACTTAAGGATGGCCCGGGTGTGCATACATCAGAACACCACACTTTGGGACAAAGTGATAAGTTCAGAAACAAAGACGGATTGACGCTGCAAGGGTTGCTTGATAAGTCAGGTCAGTCTTTGGAGAATGATGAGAGTTGAACACACTCACAATATAACTCAAAGTTAATAAAATGTTCATTAGCCTTTTACAAGGGAAAAACATCTCATATTTATAGCCTAAACAATGGGTAGCCGAATGGCTATATGGGATGCTGAATGGATAGCTAAATTAAGCTAGAAAGAGGCTGAAAGTTTCCTTGTATCTTCTTGGGCGTCCCTAGAATCTTCCTTGCTTGGAAAACATGAATGGAAACCTTCTAGATGATGATTGTTCAGTTGAACATTGATGGAGTTGTTGGGGAAGCTGAATAGTGTTGTCCATGTTCGGTTAAGATGATTAAAATCAGCTTGAATGCTCCTTAAATGTGCTGCTTGGTTGAGCTAAAAGGAATTGGCTTTAATGAGTATTTTTGGGCACTCCAACAGCCCTTTAAGTGTAAAATTCGAATATATATATTCTTAAGGTGTGAAAACATGGAACCAATCAGTGACAAGTGTGAATTGAACTTTTCAGCAAATGTGAACACAATAGATATTGCTTGGGAGAGTTGGTCAGCCATCCTTGAGGAGAGAAAACAACACCATCTTGATGTGAGCATGCCCGGGGCATTCTTGAATGCAATTCATAAATCAATCGAGCTTTCAAAAGGCCCCATGACTCGAGCTCGAACCAAGAAAATTCAAGACGGTTTATCAGCCTTGGTGTTGCGCATTTGGGATGATAACAAGGACCATGACGTTGGAGGAGCTAAGGACAAATCCTTGAAGACTCAATGCATTCTTTTGCAATCTGATCTCATCTCCTCTCCAACTCCCCATGCGCCATTCAGCTCCAATCAGCTCACTTGAGCTCGTTTGAGCTTGAATTTAGCTCGTTTCAGCTCATTTCTTTTATATTACAATAAACTAAGTTTAAAATTTATTTTTAATTAAGTTTGCTACAGCTCATGCCGAATCCCCTAGCTCAACTTAGCTCACTAAGTGTTTTTGACTATTTGAGCTAGCCGAATTTAATATGATAGTTGACTTATAATTAATATGTTTAAATTTAGTTAGTGTCATTAGGTTGTTTAGTTAATGTTCTTAATTATGATTATATGAATAATTATATTGTTTAAGTGTGTGTTTATTTCATGTAGGTTCAGCCGAATGTGGAGATTCATTCATGGCAAGGTGCATGTACGGGAATGTTCATTGAACGGGAAGATGCATGCATGGTTTGGTTCATGTTTGGAGGTCTCACATTCATGTACATGGAGGATTCATTGCATGCAATGGATATTGAAGAATACATCTCCCTTGGACGGCACACATGCATGTATGCATGGCATTTAATGCAAGTTCATGTATGGCCAGATTCAAGCTCCCTTCCAAGTTCCATGTATAGTCGAATGTATGTGGGAGGACTTTTGGAATTTCTAAGCACCTATTTGGCCAAGAGACACCTCTTGGAAGCTACATGCATTCCATGGCCGAACCTAGACAATCTATTTGGCTTCCAAAGCTTCACATTCATCCAAGTGTTTATGCTCATACATGAAGCTGCCCAATACACTTCCATCAGCCGAATTAAGACTTAGTTAATTAATGTTTTCATTCTAGAACATTCTAGTTAGTTCATGACCGAATTTGCTTAGTCTTTAAGCTAGCTAGTTTGTCCATTCGACTAGCCTATAAATAGTTTGCTCATTTCATTGTAAAAGGACTTTTTTGCCAAATTTGTTAATGAACATTGTTCTTGTGAGGTTGCTTCCTCTCATATCTTGTACAAGTTTCAAAAGACTTATTTAGCTTGTGTTAGTGGCATCAATCGTCCTTGTTTGAACTTATCACCAATCTTGGTGTGGCGTTCTGATGTGATCCGGCCCGGGTAGATGAGTTGAATTCACGTAGTTGCCCGATCATAGTTCGAGAGAGTCGTTCGTGCCTCAGATCTTAGTAATAGTAGTAAAAGAATTAGAATAGGATAGCGGAAGGTTTCAAGAAGGATAAGTTTAGTATAGGTTCGGTTGAGGGTAGCAAGATGGATGAAGGATAGAAGGCTCGGTTTGGGTTAACAAGAAAATAATTTAAAAGATGGAAATGGAAACTGAACTCAACGTCAAGAATGATTCGACTAAGAAGTGTCACCCCGATTCCTATATTGTTAAGGTGAAAATATGGATAGATGGATAGGTGAACGCCACACCAAGATTGGTGATAAGTTCAAAACAAGACGATTGACGCCACTAGCACAAGCTAGATAAGTCGTTCGAAACTTGTACGAGATATGAGAGGAAGCAACCTCACAAGAACAATGTTCATTAACAAATTTGGCAAAAGTCCTTTACAAATGAAATCAACAAACTATTTAAAGGCAATCATGTAGTAACTGAATGAACAAATTAGCTAGCTTAAAGGCTAAGCAAATTCAATCATGAACTAGCTAGAATATTCTAGAATGAACACATTAATTGACTAGGTCTTGATTCGGCTGATGGGAATGTGTATTGGGCAGCTTCATGTATGAGCATAAACAGTTTGATGAATGTGAAGCTTTGGAAGCCAATGGGATTGTCTAGGTTCGGCCATGGGATGCATGAAACTCCCAAGCGGTGTCTCTTGGCCGAATAGGTGTTTAGAAAACTCCAAGGGTCCTCCCACATGCATCGGTTGTACATGGAACTTGGAAGGAGGCTTGAACCTAGCCGTACATGCACTTGCATTAATTATCCTCCATTCATGAATGTGTGCCGTCCAAGGGAGATGCACCTTTCAATATGCATTAACCTTCCATGTACATGAATGTATGTGATGTGAGCACACCCGGGGCGTCCTTGAATGCACACCAAGAATCAATTGAGCTTCCAAAAGGTCCCATGACCCGAGCTCGAACCAAGCAAAATCAAGATGCTATATCAGCCTTTGTGTTGCGCATTTGGGAAGATAACCAGCTCCATGACGTTGGAGGAGCTAAGGACAACTCCTTGAAGACTCCATGCACTATTTTGCAATCCGATCTCAGCTCCTCTCCAGCTCCCCCATGCGCCATTCAGCTCACATCAGCTCACTTGAGCTCGTTTTAGCTCGTTTGAGCTCGAATTTAGCTCGTTTCAGCTCATTCCTTTTTCATTTTAATAAACTAAGTTTTAATCTAGCTTATAACTAAGTTTGCTACAGCTCATGCCGAATTCCCTAGCTCAACTTAGCTCACTAAGTGTTTTTGACTATTTGAGCTAGCTAAATTTAATATGATAAGTTGACTTATAATTAATTAGTGTCATGAAGTTATTTAGTTATTAATTTAAATCATAATTATATGAATAGTTGTGTGTTATTTAATCATGTTATTTAATTATGTAGGTTAGCCGAATTTGGAAGATACATTCATGGCATTTAATGCAAGGTGCATGAACGGGAATGTTCATTGAACGGGAAGATTCATGCATGGTTCGGTTCAATGTTTGGAGGACATACATTCATGTACATGGAAGGTTAATGCATATTGAAAGGTGCTTCTCCCTTGGACGGCACACATGCATGAATGGAGGGTAATTAATACAAGTGCATGTACGGCTAGGTTCAAGCCCCCTTCCAAGTTCCATGTACAACTGATGCATGTGGGAGGACCCTTGGAGTTTCCTAAGCACCTATTCGGCCAAGAGACACCCTTTGGGAGTTTCATGCATCCCATGGCTGAACTTAGACAATCCCCTTGGCTTCCAAAGCTTGCTCATACATGAAGCTGCCCACTCACCTCCCATTCGGCCGAACATGGACAAGGACACCATTGGTCATTTTTCTAGAAGGTTCATGTCTTAATTAGGTTCATTAATTAATCATTAAGTTCATGAATAGTCTATTCGGCTAGCATAAGAAACTAGTATAAATAGTTTGTTGATTTCATTTGTAAAGGACTTTTGCCAAATTTGTTAATGAACATTGTTTTTGTGAGGTTGCTTCCTCTCATATCTCGTACAAGTTTCGAACGACTTATCTGGCTTGTGCTAGTGGCGTCAATCGTTTTTGTTTGAACTTATCACCAATCTTGGTGTGGCGTTCACCTATCCATCTATCCATATTTTTCACCTTAACAATATAGGAATCGGGGTGACACTTTTTAGTGTTGAATCATTCCTGACGTTGAGTTCGTTTTTCCATTCCCCATCTTTCAACTTTCCTTCTTGTTAACCCAACCGAGCCATTTATCCATCACCAATCTTTGCTACACATAACCGAACCTATTACTAAACTTACCCTTCTTGAAACCTTCCGCTTATTCTATTCCATTATTTTACTTTTTATTATTAAAATCTGAGGCACAAACGACTCTCTCGAACTACAATCGGGCAACTACGTGAATTTGACTCATCGCCAGATCTCATCATTTGGTATCAGAGCTTGTAAATCGAGAGGCGTCGATGTTCGTATCAAGATTGAAATAGGTTCGTTGTGAAAAAATATTTGAAAAAAATTTGAACAAAAAAAATTGTATTTTCGCTTTTATCATTATAAAGTGCTATATTGAAAGTTGTAAAAAATATATATATATACGAAATTATTAAAAAAAGAGAAAAAAAAGTGAAGTGATCAAAGTTCGAATCTATTGTTTGATATTTCTTTCGATCGTCTTATATTCTTTTCATCAATTTTAACCCCATTTCCAAACGCCACACTATACCAAAAAATTTTCTTTTAGCCTACCCGTAACCTATACATCTTATCCCTTGTAACCATTTGAAGCCGACCCCAAAGCACCAAGACAAGTCAAAAGAAACAAAATACGAGGTTATGAGAGTAAGCTTGAGTGGTAAAAGGCTAGAGTGTGTGAGAGCATTTGAGAGTTTGAAAAAGCCTAAAAACGAGTGCAAACACGAGTGGAGTGTTCATCAATATTTCTTTGCGAGTGAAATTATGAGGTTTGTGGTGAGGTACTTAATTTTTTATTTTGTTTTGTGATCTAACATTTTCTTTTTAGCAACAAAAATCATGTCACGCGAAGAGTTCACTGAATCGGAATACCAATACTTGGTACAAGAAATGCGAAAAATGATGGAGTCCAACACTAAGAACATACACGAGAGATTAAATCATTTGGAAAAACAAGATCAAAGTGATAGAGTTTCTTCGAGTCGAAAAATGGAGACAAGAACCCCACAGAGATATACCCCCAACTACTACTTGAAAAAAAGTTCCTATCGTGATTCCTTTTTGCCATCTACTTCGAGACAAAGAGATTCATACTATGACTCATATTCATCAGTGAATTCAAGAAGTGACTTCGATCGAAAGTCCTTTTCATCAAGAAATTCGAGAAGACGAGAAGCCGATTACGATTTTGATTCGTTCCAAGATGGCGTTCGGAGAGAAAGACATACTCCTACTAGTTCGTCAATGAAATCTTACTCGGAGTATTCTTCACGAAGTTTTGATTGTGAATCATATGCAAATAGTTCTTCATCTTTCGAACAAGATTTGTATTCTCATTATTCTTTTGTACATTCTTGTAAAGAGAAAACAAAGAAAAGAAAAGAAAAAGCAAAAGAAAAAAAAGAAAACGAAATAAAAAGAAAAGAGAGGCAAAAGGCAAGTAAAAGAGAAAATGAGCAAATCTTGAGAGAACTTGAAAAGGCCTTTGAAACACAAAAACAAAATGAAAAAGAAAATGAGATTGAAAAAGAGAATGAAAAAGAGTTTGAGAGTGAAAAAGAAGATGAAAAAGAAATTGAAACAAAAGGAACGAGTGATTCAGAAGAAAAAGAATCGAGTGGGAAAACAAGTGAGCAAGTGAGGATTATTTCTACTAACCCACATGTTTGATCTTCTTGTGAATTAACTTTTCAGGTTCCTAGAGGTTTGTGTAACCAATTCCATCTACATTACCTTCCAAATGAGAGGTGTTTTAGGTTGTTCAAAAAAGGTGAGTTCGCGAATGACAACCACCCACTTGCAATCGAAGGTAAGAAAGGTAAGGATTCCTTATTTATTGATTCAAGGCCGTTTGAATACAAAGTTGCTCATATAGATTTTTATGGCCTTATTTTTGAAAATCTTCCATATTTTGATTTGGTTAATTACTATTCACATATTAATGTTAACAATGTTGTTTCAAAAGATGCCATGAAGATTTCGTCTTATGACATTTTTTATAACGACAACTCTGTTTATTCTGTTGGATTGGTTTATCCTGTGCAAATTATGAATGTGTGTGATAACAGTTTTCACGTTTTGATTTGTTTGATTATAAAAATTCTTTGTTTGGCATCCATGTTAAAAGATCTTCTTCTAATATGTTGCTTGTTGAAATTCCTAATCAAGTTCGTGGTTCAAGCCTGGTATTTGCTACATGAATTCATTTTATGGAAACATTAAGCACTTGGCATCATTTGCATTCAAATTATGTTTGCTTGATGTTTGAACTTTTGATAAGAAGGTGAAATTCAATGATTTGGGTTTCAATTTTGATTCTTTTACTAATCACCTTGCTTGGCCACATCTGGAATTTTCGTTTCATTTCGAGAAGGTAAGACCAACCTATGTTTTTGGAACTGAATCAAATCTCCATGGTAACTTTCCTTTTCCATTTAAGTCCATAGTTTTCGTTAATACTAACCATTCTCATTTTTGTGAATTCCACCCCTTGAGGAGCAAGACATGTCATGGTGCGTCACCACGTATTCAAATTTATCGGAGTAATAGGTTTGTCTTACGCTATCTATCCAAAGAGAGAAGATTCATTTTGACCGAGAAAGGTAAACCCAATCCTCAATTGTCTTCTCTTTATATTTGTCAAGGTAAGTCATCTGAAAATTTTCAAACATCTTTGCTTAATTCGGTTGAAGTTGAAAATTCCATTGATTTGTTGTTTGGAAATTATTTATACTTTGATGTGATGGATTTTTCCTTTTGGCATTGTAATAATGTGATTATTATGCTGGAATTTGGAGACACCCCTCATGTTGTTCAAAAACGAAAGAAAGAGTTAGCATACCTTTGGCCATGACATACCTTGCATGAACAAGACAAGGGACCAAATGAGTTGCTATATTCGGTTAAAGAAATTAAAATGTTTTGGATGAGGAATAATGTGTTTAAGTGCCTGCCATCATTTACAACCAATTATCCCTTGATCCAACTTAGTTTTCATGTTTGCAACGATGGTCTAATGGAACTCTTTGATAAATTTACGTATGCTTGCTTTGCCCAATTGAGATTTTTGGCATATGTTTGATTGAATGAATTTTTAATGAACTATCAAATACATTTGAATTTGACTCCTTTGAGTTTCTTTTTACCAGCTGTGGTAAGAATTTTTCAGGTTTGTGTGACATCTTCCATCCCATTTGATCGAGGAAAACCATGCACGAGTCAAAGTTCTCCCATGGACAAATGGCTCGACTTGAGGACAAGTCGCTTTGAAGACGGGGGGAATGATGTGAGCACACCCGGGGCGTCCTTGAATGCACACCAAGAATCAATTGAGCTTCCAAAAGGTCCCATGACCCGAGCTCGAACCAAGCAAAATCAAGATGCTATATCAGCCTTTGTGTTGCGCATTCGGGAAGATAACCAGCTCCATGACGTTGGAGGAGCTAAGGACAACTCCTTGAAGACTCCATGCACTATTTTGCAATCCAATCTCAGCTCCTCTCCAGCTCCCCCATGCGCCATTCAGCTCACATCAGCTCACTTGAGCTCGTTTTAGCTCGTTTCAGCTCATTCCTTTTTCATTTTAATAAACTAAGTTTTAATCTAGCTTATAACTAAGTTTGCTACAGCTCATGCCGAATTCCCTAGCTCAACTTAGCTCACTAAGTGTTTTGACTATTTGAGCTAGCTAAATTTAATATGATAAGTTGACTTATAATTAATTAGTGTCATGAAGTTATTTAGTTATTAATTTAAATCATAATTATATGAATAGTTGTGTGTTATTTAATCATGTTATTTAATTATGTAGGTTAGCCAAATTTGGAAGATACATTCATGGCATTTAATGCAAGGTGCATGAACGGGAATGTTCATTAAACGGGAAGATTCATGCATGGTTCGGTTCAATGTTTGGAGGACATACATTCATGTACATGGAAGGTTAATGCATATTGAAAGGTGCATCTCCCTTGGACGGCACACATGCATGAATGGAGGGTAATTAATGCAAGTTCATGTACGGCTAAGTTCAAGCCCCCTTCCAAGTTCCATGTACAACCGATGCATGTGGGAGGACCCTTGGAGTTTCCTAAGCACCTATTCGGCCAAGAGACACCCTTTGGGAGTTTCATGCATCCCATGGCCGAACCTAGACAATCCCCTTGGCTTCTAAAGCTTGCTCATACATGAAGCTGTCCACTCACCTCCCATTCGGCCGAACATGGACAAGGACACCATTGGTCATTTTTCTAGAAGGTTCATGTCTTAATTAGGTTCATTAATTAATCATTAAGTTCATGAATAGTCTATTCGGCTAGCATAAGAAACTAGTATAAATAGTTTGTTGATTTCATTTGTAAAGGACTTTTGCCAAATTTGTTAATGAACATTGTTTTTGTGAGGTTGCTTCCTCTCATATCTCGTACAAGTTTCGAACGACTTATCTAGCTTGTGCTAGTGGCGTCAATCGTTCTTGTTTGAAATTATCACCAATCTTGGTGTGGCATTCACCTATCCATCTATCCATATTTTTTACCTTAACAATATAGGAATCGGGGTGACACTTTTTAGTGTTGAATCATTCCTGACGTTGAGTTCATTTTTCCATTCCCCATCTTTCAACTTTCCTTCTTGTTAACCCAACCAAGCCATTTATCCATCACCCATCTTTGCTACATATAACCGAACCTATTACTAAACTTACCCTTCTTGAAACCTTTCGCTTATTCTATTCCATTATTTTACTTTTTATTATTAAAATCTGAGGGACGAACGACTCTCTCGAACTACGATCGGGCAACTACATGAATTTGACTCATCTACCCGGGCTGGATCACATCAGTATGTCCTCCAAACATTGAACCGATCCATGCATGAATCTTCCCGTTCAATGAACATTCCCATTCATGTACCTTGCATTAAATGCCATAAATGTATCTTCCAAATTCGGCTAACCTACATAATTAAATAACATGATTAAATAACACACAACTATTCATATAAGTATGATTTAAAATAATAACTAAATAACTTAATGACACTAACTAAATTTGGATATAATAATTATAAGTCAACTTATCATATTAAATTCGACTAGCTCAAATAGTCAAAAACACTTAATGAGCTAAGTTGAGCTAGGGAATTCGGCATGAGCTGTAGCAAACTGATGCAATCCGGCCCGGGTAGACTAGTCGAATTCATGTAGTTGCCCGATCGTAGTTCGAGAGAGTCGTTCGTGCCTCGGACTTTAATAATAAAAGTAAAATAATGTATTAAGTTAAGCGGAAGGTTTCAAGGAGGGTAGTTTCAGTAATAGGTTCGGTTATATGCAACAAAGATGGGTGATGGATAAATGGTTCGGTTTGGTTAACAAGAAAGAAAGTTGAAAGATGGGGGATGGAAAAATGATCTCAACGTCAGGAATGATTCAACACTAAGAAGTGTCACCCCGATTCCTATATTGTTAAGGTGAAAAATATGGATAGATGGATAGGTGAACGCCACACCAAGATTGGTGATAAGTTCAAACAAGAATGATTGATGCCACTAGCACAAGCCAGATAAGTCGTTGAAACTTGTACGATATATGAGAGGGAAGCAACCTCACAAGAACAATGTTCATTAACAAATTTGGCAAAAGTCCTTTACAAATGAAATCAACAAACTATTTATACTAGTTTCTTATGCTAGCCGAATAGACTATTCATGAACTTAACGATTAAGTAATGAACCTAATTTAAGACATGAACATTCTAGAAAAATGACCAATGGTGTCTTTGTCCATGTTCGGCCGAATGGGAGGTGAGTGGGTAGCTTCATGTATGAGCAAGCTTTGGAAGCCAAGGGGATTGTCTAGGTTCAGCCATGGGATGCATGAAACTCCCAAAGGGTGTCTCTTGGCTGAATAGGTGCTTAAGAAACTCCAAGGGTCCTCCCACATGCATCGGTTGTACATGGCACTTGGAAGGGGGCTTGAACCTAGCCGTACATGCACTTGCATTAATTACCCTCCATTCATGCATGTGTGCCATCCAAGGGAGATGCACCTTTCAATATGCATTAACCTTCCATGTACATGAATGTATGTCCTCCAAACATTGAAACGAACCATGCATGAATCTTCCCGTTCAATGAACATTCCCGTTCATGCACCTTGCATTAAATACCATGAATGTATCTTCCAAATTCGGCTAACCTACAAAATTAAATAACAAAATTAAATAACACACAACTATTCATATAATTATAAATTAAAATAATAACTAAATAACTTAATAACACTAACTAAATTTGAACACAATAATTATAAGTCAACTTATAATAAATTCGGCTAGCTCAAATAGTCAAAAACACTTAGTGAGCTAAATTGAGCTAGGGAATTCGGCATGAGTTGTAACAAACTTAGTTATAAGCTAGATTAATACTTAATTTATTGAAATGAAAAAGGAATAGCTGAAACGATCTAAATTCGAGCTCAAGTGAGCTGATGTGAGATGAATGGCGGATAGGGGAGCTGGAGAGGAGCTGAGATCGGATTGCAAAATAGTGCATGGATTCATCAAGGAGTTGTTCTTAGCTCCTCCAACGTTATGGAGCTGGTTATCATCCCAAATGCGCATCACAAAGGCCGATATAGCATCTTGAACTTGTTTGGTTTGAGCTCGAGTCATGTGATGTGAGCACACCCGAGGCATCCTCGAAAGCACACCAAGGATCAATCGAGTTCCCAAAAGGTCCCATGACTCGAGCTCGAACCAAGCAACTTCAAGATGCTATATCGGCCTTTGTGATGCGCATTTGGGATGATAACCAGCTCCCTAACGTTGGAGGAGCTAAGAACAACTCCTTGATGATTCCATGCACCATTTTGCAATCCAATCTCAGCTCCCCTCCAGCTCCTCCATGCGCCATTCAGATCACATCAGCTCACTTGAGCTCGTTTTAGCTCGTTTGAGCTCAAATTTTGCTCGTTTCAGCTCATTCCTTTTTCATTTAAATAAACTAAGTTTTAATCTAGCTTATAACTACGTTTGCTACAGCTCATGCTGAATTCCCTAGCTCAATTTAGCTCACTAGGTGTTTTTGACTATTTGAGCTAGCCGAATTTATTATAGGTTGACTTATAATTATTGTGTCCAAATTTAGTTAGTGTTATTAAGTTATTTAGTTATTATTTTAATTTATAATTATATTAATAGTTGTGTGTTATTTAATTATGTTATTTAATTTTATAGGTTAGCCGAATTTGGAAGATTCATGTATGGACTTTAATGCAAGGTGCATGCATGGGAGGGTTCAATGGACGGCAATCAAGAGGCACATGAATGTTCATGATGAACATTCATGTATTTGAAGATTCATGGATCAAATTAATGATGGAACATGCATTGGACGGTTCATGCATTGATCATGTGTTCACACATTGTGTTCACACCATGATGACCCTTCGGTTGGACGTTCACACCCAAGTGTCTACTCAAGCTCCTTGTTCACACCAAGTTTGACTCTTCATGAAGCCCTAATTAATTAAGCCACTCATGGTGAAACAACATGAATTCAAGGCTCCATTAAAGTGTTAGCCGAATCTAGTCATGCATGTATGAAGATCATTTATTCAAGTACATCAATGCATATTCATGAAGCTAACCACTCACCTCCCATTCGGCCGAACATGGACAAGGACACCATTGGTCATTTTTCTAGAATGTTCATGTCTTAAATTAGGTTCATTAATTAATCATTAAGTTCATGAATAGTCTATTCGGCTAGCATAAGAAACTAGTATAAATAGTTTGTTGATTTCATTTGTAAAGGACTTTTGCCAAATTTATTAATGAACTTTGTTCTTATGAGGTTGCTTCCTCCATATCTCGTACAAGTTTTGAAGACTTATCTAGTTTGTGCTAGTGGCGTCTACCGATCTTGTTGAACTTATCACCAATCTTGGTGTGGCATTCACCTATCCTTCTATCCATCTTTTCACCTTAACAATATAGGAATCGGGGTGACACTTTTTAGTGTTGAATCATTCCTGACGTTGAGTTCATTTTTCCATTCCCCATCTTTCAACTTTCCTTCTTGTTAACTAAACCGAGCCATCTATCCAATATCCTTTCTTGTTTTCCTTAGCCGAACCTATCACTACCCTTTTGCATAACTTTTGAAAACCTTCCGCTATCCAAACCTATCCATTCACTTCTATTTCTAAAATTTGAGGTACGAACGACTCTCTCGAACTATGATCGGGCAACTACGTGAATTCGACTCGTCTACCCTGGCCGAATCACATCATCATGGGACCTTTTGGGAACTCGATTGATCCTTGGTGTGCATTCGAGGATGCCCCAGGTGTGCTCATATCACAAACTTAGTTATAAGCTAGATTAAAACTTAGTTTATTGAAATGAAAAAAGAAATGAGCTGAAACGAGCTAAATTCGAGCTCAAACGAGCTAAAACGAGCTCAAGTGAGCTGATGTGAGCTGAATGGTGCATGGGGAGCTGGAGAGGAGCTGAGATCAGATTGCAAAATAGTGCATGGAGTCTTCAAGGAGTTGTCCTTAGCTCCTCCAACGTCATGGACCTTGTTATCATCCCAAATGCACAACACAAAGGCTGATATAGCATCTTGAAGTTGCTTGGTTCGAGCTCGAGTCATGGGGCCTTTTGGAAGCTCGATTGATTCTTGGTGTGCATTCAAGGATGCCCCGGGTGTGCTCACATCACGTTCACCTATCCATCTATCCATATTTTCACCTTAACAATATAGGAATCAGGGTGACACTTTTTAGTGTTGAATCATTCCTGATGTTGAGTTCGTTTTCCATTCCCATTTCAAATTTCTTTCTTGTTAACCAAACCGAGACTTCTATCCTTCATCCATCTTTGCTGCCCATAGCCGAACCTATTGATAATTCTATATTTCTTGAAACCTTTCGCTTATCCATCCCTATTCATCCACTTCTAATTCTAAAATTCGAGACACGAACAACTCTCTCGTCTACGATCAGGCAACTACGTGAATTCGACTCAACCTCCCGAGCTGGATCATATCATTTGGTATCATAGCTTGTAAAACGAGAGGCGCCGACATTCGTATCAAGATCGAAATAGGTTCATGGTGAAAAAAATTGAAAAAAAATTCAAGTTGTATTTTTTGTTTCTCTCTATTGTAATAGTGCTATCTTGAAGAAATAATAAAAAAAGATAGAAATACGAAATTTCAAAAAAAAAGAAAAAAATATATACGAAATTAAAAAAAAGTGAAGTGATCAAGTTTGATTCTATTGTTTATATCTTGTTCCGATCATCTCGTGTCTTTTCTTTAGCTTTAGCCCCCATTCCCAAATCGCCACACGAAATTTAAAAAAAAATATTTCTTTTAGCCTACCCGTAACCCATACATCTTATCCCTTGTAACCTTTTGAAGTCGACCCCAAAGCACCAAGACGAGTCAAGAGAAACAAACTATGAGATTACGAGAGTAAGCTTGAGTGGTAAAAGGGTAGAGGGTGTGAGAGCATTCGAGTGTTGAAAAAGCCTAAACGAGTGAAAACACGAGCGGAGTGTTCATCAATTTTTCTTTCCGAGTGAACTCGTGAGAATTTTGCTGTGAGGATTTTATTTCTATTTTACTCAACAATTTTCCTTTGCAGCAATAACAATCATGTCTCGCGAAGATTTTACCGAATCGGAATATCAATATTTGGTGTAAGAAATGTGAAGAATGGTGAGAACTAAGTTTGGCAAATTGCATAAGAGATTAGACCGTGTGGAGAAAAGAGATGATGTGATCCGGCCCGGGTAGATGAGTCGAATTCACGTAGTTGCCCGATCGTAGTTCGAGAGAGTCGTTCGTGCCTCGGATTTTAATAATAAAAGTAAAATAATGGAATAGAATAAGCAGAAGGTTTCAAGAAGGGTAAGTTTAGTAATAGGTTCGGTTAAGGGTAGCAAAGATGGATGAAGGATAGAAGGTTCGGTTTTGGTTAACAAGAAAAAAAATAAAAGATGGAAATGGAAATCGAACTCAACGTCAGGAATGATTCAACACTAAAAAAGTGTCACCCCGATTCCTATATTGTTAAGTTGAAAAATATGGATAGATGGATAGGTGAACGCCACACCAAGATTGGTGATAAGTTCAAAACAAGACGATTGACACCACTAGCACAAGCTAGATAAGTCGTTCGAAACTTGTACGAGAAATGAGAGGAAGCAACCTCACAAGAACAATGTTCATTAACAAATTTGGCAAAAGTCCTTTACAAATGAAATCAACCAACTATTTATACTAGTTTCTTATGCTAGCTGAATAGACTATTCATGAACTTAATGATTAAGTAATGAACCTAATTAAGACATGAACCTTCTAGAAAAATGACCAATGGTGTCCTTGTCCATGTTCGGCCGAATGGGGGGTGAGTGGGCAGCTTCATGTATGAGCAAGCTTTGGAAGCCAAGGGGATTGTCTAGGTTCGGCCATGGGATGCATGAAACTCCCAAAGGGTGGTTCTTGGTCGAATAGGTGCTTAGGAAACTCCAAGGGTCCTCCCACATGCATCGGTTGTACATGGAACTTGGAAGGGGGCTTGAACCTAGCCGTACATGCACTTGCATTAATTACCCTCCATTCATGCATGTGTGCCGTCCAAGGGAGATGCACCTTTCAATATGCATTAACCTTCCATGTACATGAATGTATGTCCTCCAAACATTGAACCGAACCATGCATGAATCTTCCCGTTCAATGAACATTCCCGTTCATGCACCTTGCATTAAATGCCATGAATGTATCTTCCAAATTCGGCTAACCTACAAAATTAAATAACAAAATTAAATAACACACAACTATTCATATAATTATAAATTAAAATAATAACTAAATAACTTAATAACACTAACTAAATTTGGACACAATAATTATAAGTCAACCTATAATAAATTCGGCTAGCTCAAATATTCAAAAACACCTAGTGAGCTAAATTGAGCTAGGGAATTCGGCATGAGCTGTAGCAAACTTAGTTATAAGCTAGATTAAAACTTAGTTTATTTAAATGAAAAAGGAATGAGCTGAAACGAGCTAAATTCGAGCTCAAACGAGCTCAAGTGAGCTAATGTGAGCTGAATAGCGCATGGGGGAGCTAGAGAGGAGCTGAGATCGGATTACAAAATAGTGCATGGAGTCTTCAAGGAGTTGTCCTTAGCTCCTCCAACGTCATGGAGCTGGTTATCTTCCCAAATGCGTAACACAAAGGCTGATATAGCATCTTGATTTTGCTTGGTTTGAGCACGGGTCATGGGACCTTTTGGAAGCTCAATTGATTCTTGGTGTGCATTCAAGGACGCCCCGGGTGTGCTCACATCAAGAGACCAATGGGAACGAATGTCATCAAGTCAAAAAGCAGATTCGAGAACATCACGGAGATACACATCCAACGACTACTCGAGAATAGACTCCCATCTAGATTCCTTTTCATTAAGGAATGTGAGATGAAGAGAAGCCAATTTTGATTTTGAATCCTTCCGAGAAGATGTGTGAGATGAAAGATACACCTCTTCAAGAACTCTAAAGAAAACATCCATGGAGAGATCTTCACAAAGGATTATTCGTGAATCATATGTAAATGATTATTCTTCTTTTGAACAAAATGATTATTCTCCTAACTCTTTTTTGTCCTCTTGTAGAAAGAAAATTAGAAAAGAAAAATATGAAAAAAAAAGAGATCAAAAGAAGAGAGAGGCAAGAAAAGATTATGAGAGAAAATGAGAGGATCTTGAATGAAATCGAGAGAAAAAATAAAGAAATGAAAGAAAAAGAGTGTGAACAAAAGCAAGAAGAGAATGAGAAAAAGAAAAATGAAATTGAAAAAGAAAGTGAAAAAGAAAAAGAGAAGGAAAAAGAGATCGAGATCGAGATCGAGAGTGAAAAAGAATGTGAGAAGAAAAAGAAAATTGAAAAAGAGAGTGAGTATGAAGAAAGAAAGAAAAATGATCAAGAAATGAGTATTTTTAAAAGAGAAAGTGAGTTCGAAAAAGAAGAGAGTGAAAATGAAGAACGAGAGCAAGAAAAAGCGAGAAGTGTTTCAACTAACCAAACTACAAGTTCTCCTTGTATTGCTTCTTCTTTTCAGGTTTCTGCAGAATTGATTAATAAGTTCCATATACATTACCTCCCAAAGGAGAGACGGTTCACATTGGTTGGTAAAGGTAATCCTAGTCCACCCATGCCACAAGGTAAGGAAGGTAAGTGTTATAAAGCGTTTCAGTCTCCACCGACCTATTTGAATGTTTGTGATTATATTGATGATATGGCCAACTACCATTCTTTGATTAATGGAGATGTGTTTATTTTAAATGATGGCAAGGAGAGCATTACTCATGAAAATTGTGGTGTTGACGAGCTTGTTGGTGAAGTAAGTATAAATCAGCACAAACAATTTTTGAATTTGTGTGTTAAAAAGTTGCCATGTAAAACTCCTAGTTGATGTGATCCGGCCCGGGTAGACGAGTCGAATTCACGTAGTTGCCCGATCGTAGTTCGAGAGAGTCGTTCGTACCTCGAATTTTAATAATAAAAGTGAATGGATAGGTTTGGATAGCGGAAGGTTTTCAAAAATTATGCAAAAGGGGTAGTGATAGGTTCGGCTAAGGAAACAAGAAAGGATGTTGGATAGATGGGGGATGGAAAAACGATCTCAATGTCAGCAATGATTCAACACTAAAAAGTGTCACCCCGATCCCTATATTGTTAAGGTGAAAAGATGGATAGAAGGATAGGTGAACACCACACCAAGATTGGTGATAAGTTCAAAACAAGTCGGTTGACGCCACTAGCACAAGCTAGATAAGTCTTCGAAACTTGTACGAGATATGAGAGGAAGCAACCTCACAAGAACAAAGTTCATTAACAAATTTGGCAAAAGTCCTTTACAAATGAAATCAACAAACTATTTATACTAGTTTCTTAGGCTAACCGAATAGTCTATTCATGAACTTAACTATTAAGCAATGAACCTAATTTAATACATGAACATTCTAGAAAAATGACCATTAGTGTCCTTGTCCATGTTCGGCCGAATGGGAGGTGAGTGGTTAGCTTCATGAATATACATTGATGTACTTGAATGAATGATCTTCATACATGCATGGCTAGATTCGGCTAACACCTTAATAGAGCCTTGAATTCATGTTGTTTCACCATGAGTGGCTTAATTAATTAGGGCTTTATGAAGAGTCAAAATTGGTGTGAACAAGGAGCTTGAGTAGACACTTGAGTGTGAACGTCCAACCGAAGGGTCATCATGGTGTGAACACAATGTGTGAACACATGATCAATGCATGAACCATCCAATGCATGTTCCTTCATTAATTTGATCTATGAATCTTCAAATGCATGAATGTTCATCATGAACATTCATGTGCCTCTTGATTGTCGTCCATTGAACCCTCCCATGCCATACCTTGCATTAAAGTCCATACATGAATCTTCCAAATTCGGCTAACCTACAAAATTAAATAACAAAATTAAATAACACACAACTATTCATATAATTATAAATTAAATTAATAACTAATAACTTAATAACACTAACTAAATTTGAAGCAATAATTATAAGTCAACTTATAATAAATTCGGCTAGCTCAAATAGTCAAAAACACTTAGTGAGCTAAAATGAGCTAGGGAATTCGGCATGAGCTGTAGCAAACTTAGTTATAAGCTAGATTAAAACTTAATTTATTGAAATGAAAAAGGAATGAGCTGAATCGAGCTAAGTTCGAGCTCAAACGAGCTAAAACGATCTCAAGTGAGCTGATGTGAGCTGAATGGCGCATGGGGGAGCTGAAGAGGAGCTGAGATCGGATTGCAATATGGTGCATGGAGTCATCAAGGAGTTGTTCTTAGCTCCTTCAACGTTAGGGAGCTGGTTATCTTCCCAAATGCGTGTCACAAAGGCCGATATAGCATCTTGAAGTTGCTTGGTTCAGGCTCGGTTCATGGGACCTTTTGGCAGCTCAATAGATACTTGGTGTGCATTCGAGGATGCCCCGGGTGTGCTCACATCATTCCCCCTGTCTTCAAAGCGACTTGTCCTCAAGTCGAACCGAAGGTTAATTTTGAAACAGGGAGGTCTACTTAATCGTTCTTGGATGGATGTGTTTAGTTGACGCATCGCGCCTTGCTGCAAAAACGTTTCATAACTTGCAACCAATTGAGATTCATTACAAAGCAGAAACTTATTCAAACGGTCATGGAAGCAAGTTTTCTCACACTTAAGACCATCACAACAGAACAATATCAATATCCCATGTTCACTATCAATTACACATATCTCGTTATAACTTAAAAACTTAATGAACAAGGATTTTGAGAACAAAATGTCCGTACTTCGCTTGAGCATTTCAAATTGTACTTGCGAAGTATTGGAACTTCGACAGGAATTCATTTGACAATTCAAAACCTGCATACATCCGTCATAAGCAAACAATGGAAAAGAAAATTTTATCTCATGGTTTTGTACTCTTAAACTACGCAATTTGGACAGCAAGTAATCATCAAACTTATCAACTTCATGCTTATCAAAAATCTTGTGTCCATCAACCAAAATAGGTATATCTTCATCGTTAATGTTTTCGTCATCAATCAAGTTGGACAAAAATGTAATAGAAATTCCAGAAACCTTACCTTGTTCACAAAAACAAGAATTAACTTTACCTTTCCTGATCATTACAAACTTTCTCTCTTCGGGAATGTATCGTAACCGCATCATAGGGCTTGAGTCAACCTGAAAAGAATTAGAAAGAAGAAAACTTTGGTTAATCAAAACTCTTTTCTTTTTTTCTCTCATGTTTCTTTGAAGTTCTTTTTCTCTCATTTTTTTATCACAACTCTTTTTCTTTTCTCTTTCATTTTCTTTTCTTTCTTTTTCATTTTCTTTTTCCACTCGCATTCGTTCCAAAGATTGCTTTAACCATTGTTGATCCTCCACAACTTGTTTCAGTGTCAAAGGTGCCAAAGTAAAATTTCGGCCTTGTTACTTGAAAGTATATTGATTTGCAAATCCGTCATGCTTCACTCTTTGGTCGGATTGCCAGGGCCTCCCAAGCAGTATATGGCCCGCATGCATGGGCACCACATCACAAAGAACCTCATCTTCATACTTTCCAATGGAAAATGGGACAAGAACTTGCTTGGTTACCTTTAACTCAACTCCATCATTAAGCCATTGTAGCTTGTATGGACTCGGATGAACACTTGTTGGCAAATCAAGTCTTTCAACTAGGAGGGTACTCGCAACATTTGTACAACTTCCTCCATCAATCACCATGCTACAAACCTTTCCACGGACAAAACAACGGGTATGAAAAAGGTTCTCTCATTGCAGATCGAGTTTGGTACCTTGCGAACCTAAGCTCCTCTTAACAACAAGCATCTCACCTTCGACCGCATACTCCATTTCTTCCTCGGCATCGGAAAGGATTTCGTTATTGTTTTCAACCTTTTCATCCTCCTCCTCCTCCGATTCAATATCGCCATTTGGTTGAATCACCATGACGCTCCAATTCGGACATTGACTCGCAATATGCCCTCTTCCAAGGCACTTGAAACATTTTATGTCTCTCGTCTGATTTTGGGTACCTTCAACAGCCTTGCCTTTGCTATTTTCACCCGTAGGTTTGGTAGCTTTGATAGGTGCCATAGGATCTTTCGTTTGGCTCACCGTAGCACTCTTGCTAGTGCCTTGGTTCCATCGAGACACATGGGTGGTTGAATAGCCTCGGGCAGCACCTTTCTTTTTGTGTTGCTTTTCGATTTTGATGGCCATGTGGACCATATCAACCATCTCCACATAATGTTGTAGCTCCACAACATTGGCGATCTCATGGTTAAGTCCGGACAGAAATCTAGCCGTAGTGGCTTCTCGATCCTCGTCCACATTCGCATAGATCATAGCAACTTCTATTTCTTTGTAATAGTCCTCGACACTCCTTGTACCTTGAGAAAGATTTTGGAGCTTTTGGTAAAGCTCTCGGTGGTAGTGCGTTGGAATGAACCTCCAGCGCATGACAGCCTTCATTTCGGCCCAAGTGTTAATGGGTCGCTCGCCATTTTGCCTTCGGGTTGTCGTGAGTTGGTCCCACCAAATCATGGCATAGTCGGTGAATTCTATGGCAGCCAACTTAACTTTCTTTACTTTCGAGTAGTTATGGCACTCGAAAATAAGCTCAATCTTTTTCTCCCACTCCAAATATGCTTCGGGATCCGAACGGCCTTGGAACGGGGGAATTGATAACCTAATACTTTTCAAGTCATCATCAAACCTTTCTCACTCTCGTTGGCCACGATGACATTGGCCTCTCCGCCGGGCACTAACATTCGAACCAGCCTCACTTTTGGCTTCACTTGGATCGAAAACTTCGTCATCTCGAACATGCCTTCGGTCACGATCTTGAGGTGGACTTATTGGGGTCCTTGCTCGTCGGCCTCTTCCCTCCACTTGATCGAGTCGGTCTTGTATTGGTTCCAACTTTCGATCAAACAACCGTTCAACTTCTCGAAGTAAGGCTTGCATGTTCAAATCCGGCACATTACGAACCGGGTTGCCTTTCCTCCATATTTCGTTCCATGTTGATTTTTTTAATAGATTTTCAAATCCTCACCACAAATCTCACTATTCACTCGCAAAGAAAAATTGATGAACACTCCACTCGTGTTTGCACTCGTTTTTAGGCTTTTTCAAACTCTCGAATGATCTCACACACTCTAGCCTTTTACCACTCAAGCTTACTCTCGTAACCTCGTATTTTGTTTCTTTTGACTTGACTAGGTGCTTTGGGGTCAGCTTCAAACGGTTACAAGGGTTAAAACATATGGTGTACGGGTAGGCTAAAAGAAAAAAATAATTTTTTTTAAAGTAGTGTGGCGTTTTGGAGGGGTAAAAGTAGATGAAAGAACACTTGTTGATCGGAACAAAATAATAGAAAGAACTTGTTCACTTCACTTTTTTTTTATAATTTCGTATCTTTTTTTTAACAACTTTCAATATAGCACTTTACAATGATAAAAATGAAAATACAATTTTTTTTGTTTGAATATTTTTTCGAATTTTTTTCACCACGAACCTACTTCGATCTTGATACGACGTCGGTGCCTCTCGATTAACAAGCTATGATACCAAATGATGTGATTCGACCCGGGTAGATGAGTCGAATTCACGTAGTTGCCCGATCGTAGTTTGAGAGAGTCGTTCGTACCTCGAATTTTAATAATAAAAGTGAATGGATAGGTTTGGATAGCGGAAGGTTTTCAAAAATTATGCAAAAGGGGTAGTGATAGGTTCGGCTAAGGAAACAGGAAAGGATGTTGGATAGATGGGATGGAAAAACGATCTCAACGTCAGGAATGATTCAACACTAAAAAGTGTCACCCCGATCCCTATATTGTTAAGGTGAAAAGATGGATAAAAGGATAGGTGAACGCCACACCAAGATTGGTGATAAGTTCAAAACAAGTCGGTTGACACCATTAGCACAAGCTAGATAAGTCTTCGAAACTTGTACGAGATATGAGAGGAAGCAACCTCACAAGAACAAAGTTCATTAACAAATTTGGCAAAAGTCCTTTACAAATGAAATCAACAAACTATTTATACTAGTTTCTTAGGCTAACTGAATAGTCTATTCATGAGCTTAACTATTAAGCAATGAACCTAATTTAATACATGAACATTCTAGAAAAATGACCATTAGTGTCCTTGTCCATGTTCGGCCGAATGGGAGGTGAGTGGTTAGCTTCATGAATATACATTGATGTACATGAATGAATGATCTTCATACATGCATGGCTAGATTCGGCTAACACCTTAATGGAGCCTTGAATTCATGTTGTTTCACCATGAGTGGCTTAATTAATTAGGGCTTTATGAAGAGTAAAAATTGGTGTGAACAAGGAGCTTGAGTAGACACTTGAGTGTGAATGTCCAACCGACGGGTCATCATGGTTTGAACACAATGTGTGAACACATGATCAATGCATGAACCGTCCAATGCATGTTCCTTCATTAATTTGATCCATGAATCTTCAAATGCATGAATGTTCATCATGAACATTCATGTGCCTCTTGATTGCCATCCATTGAACCCTTCCATGCATGCACCTTGCATTAAAGTCCACACATGAATCTTCCAAATTCGGTTAACCTACAAAATTAAATAACAAAATTAAATAACACATAACTATTCATATAATTATAAATTAAATTAATAACTAATAACTTAATAACACTAACTAAATTTGAAGCAATAATTATAAGTCAACTTATAATAAATTCGGCTAGCTCAAATAGTCAAAAACACTTAGTGAGCTTAAAATGAGCTAGGGAATTCGGCATGAGCTGTAGCAAACTTAGTTATAAGCTAGATTAAAACTTAATTTATTGAAATGAAAAAGGAATGAGCTAAATCGAGCTAAGTTCGAGCTCAAACAAGCTAAAACGAGCTCAAGTGAGCTGATGTGAGCTGAATGGCGCATGGGGGAGCTGAAGAGGAGCTGAGATCGGATTGCAATATGGTGCATGGAGTCATCAAGGAGTTGTTCTTAGATCCTTCAACATTAGGGAGCTGGTTATCTTCCTAATGCGCGTCACAAAGGCCGATATAGCATCTTAAAGTTGCTTGGTTTGGGCTCGGGTCATGGGACCTTTTGGCAGCTCAATAGATACTTGGTGTGCATTCGAGGATGCCCCGAGTGTGCTCACATCACTAGTCCGATTGTTTGTGATGATGGCGTAATGTTGCTGCCTTGTTGTGTAAATTTTGCATGCTTGTGTAGGTTTGATCGAGTGAGACTTGAGTTTAATGATTATTGGAATGATTGCTTGATCCCAACTTCTTTGATTAGCATGAGTGGGACACTGGAAATCAAGAAATTCTTGTTGCATGTTGAATCGAGTGACCAAGCTCGTGTGTTCAAACCTGGAATTTGTTATTTTGGTTCGATATGTGGGGAACTCAAGCAACCTAAATTTTGTGCGAATAATTTATGTTTACTTGATGCTTGGATTAAGACTAAGGAAATGAAATTTAAAGATTCTGATTATAACTTAAAATTGTTCCTTGTTCATTCTATATTGGTGGTTATGAAATTCTTGTTTCATCTCGAAAAGGTATGATCAACTCATGCTTTTGATCCTGGTATAGATTCATACACTCAATTGGTGAATATCATTTCAGCATGTCCCTTCGAGTTAACCAACCATGGAGACACTATCATCTATCATTTTTGTGAAGGAGACACTTTGAAAAGTGAGAATTGTTTTTGTGTTTATTCTTTATTTCAGGTTTCTCAAGGATCATGTGAAGAGCTTGGCTTCAATACCTTTTCGAGAAGAGAAGGTTTGTAATGGTAGGAAAAGGTAAAACTAACCCTTGTTTACCTGCTCAAGGTATGGTTTTTGGAATTTCTATTACATCTTTGTCCAATTTGATTGATGAAGAAAACAATAACAAAGAAGAAGTAACTGTTTTGTTTGATGGACAAAAGATTCTTGGTATGCATGACATTATTGAGTTTGATGAGTATTTACAATTTTTGAGTTGTTGCAAGAATTCCTGTCGAAGTCACTGTGCTTTGCGAATACAATTTGAGGTGCCCAAGCGAATTACGAACATTATGTTCTTAAACCCTTTGTTCATTAAATTTTTGAGTTGTAATGAAACATGTCTATTTGATAGTGAAAATGAGATATTGCCACTGTCTTGTTGTGAATGTCTTAAGTGTAAGATGACTTGTTTCAATGACTATTTGAATCAGTTTGTGCTCTATGTTGATTCTAAATTGATTGCAAGTTCTAAGACGTTTTTGCAGCAAGGCATGATGCGACAATTAAACATATTTATACAAGATCGAACAAGTAGGCATCCCTGTTCCAAAATCAACCAGCGACTCGACTTGAGGACAAGTCGCTTTGAAGACGGGGGAATGATGTGAGCACGCCCGGGGCATCCTCGAATGCAATTCATAAATCAATCAAGCTTCCAAAAGGCCCCATGACTCGAGCTTGAACCAAGCAAATTCAAGACGCTTTATCAGCCTTGGTGTTGCGCATTTGGGATGATAACAAGGACCATGACGTTGGAGGAGCTAAGGATAACTCCTTGAAGACTCAATGCATTCTTTTGCAATCCGATCTCAGCTCCTCTCCAGCTCCCCATGCGCCATTCAGCTCCAATCAGCTCACTTGAGCTTGTTTTAGCTCGTTTGAGCTTGAATTTATCTCGTTTCAGCTCATTTATTTTATATTACAATAAAATAAGTTTAAAATTTATTTTTAATTAAGTTTGCTACAGCTCATGCCGAATCCCCTAGCTCAACTTAGCTCACAAAGTGTTTTTGACTATTTGAGCTAGCCGAATTTAATATGATAGTTGACTTATAATTAATATGTTTAAATTTAGTTAGTGTCATTAAGTTGTTTAGTTAATGTTCTTAATTATGATTATATGAATAATTATATTATTTAAGTGTGTGTTTATTTCATGTAGGTTCAGCCGAATGTGGAGATTCATTCATGGTAAGGTGCATGTACGGGAATGTTCATTGAACGAGAAGATGCAGCATGGTTCGGTTCATGTTTGGAGGTCTCACAATTATGTACATGGAGGATTCATTGCATGCAATGGATATTGAAGAATACATCTCCCTTGGACTGCACACATGCATGTATGCATGGCATTTAATGCAAGTTCATGTATGGCCAGATTCAAGCTCCCTTCCAAGTTCCATGTATAGCCGAATGTATGTGGGAGGACTTTTGGAATTTCTAAGCACCTATTCGGCCAAGAGACACCTCTTGGAAGCTACATGCCTCCCATGGCTGAACATAGACAATCCATTTGGCTTCCAAAGCTTCACATTCATCCAAGTGTTTATGCTCATACATGAAGCTGCCCAATACACTTCCATCAGTCGAATCAAGACTTAGTTAATTAATATTTTCATTCTAGAACATTCTAGTTAGTTCGTGACCGAATTTGCTTAATCTTTAAGCTAGCTAGTTTGTCCATTCGGTAACTACATGTTAGCCTATAAATAGTTTGCTCATTTCATTGTAAAAGGACTTTTTGCCAATTTGTTTAATGAACATTGTTCTTGTGAGGTTGCTTCCTCTCAAATCTCGTACAAGTTTCGAAAGATTTATCTAGCTTGTGCTATGGCATCAATCGTCCTTGTTTGAACTTATCACCAATCTTGGTGTGGCGTTCACCTATCCATCTATCCATATTTTCACCTTAATAATATAGGAATCGGGGTGACTGATACGAACTTTCCTCGGGATGATTTGAGTCGTAATAGTTGCTCGATCAATAAATTGGGTAAGTTTGAATAGTTTGCAAAATTGGGGATGAAAACAAGGAAGATAGGTTCGAATGGTTAGTTTCGTAATAGATGTGGAAGTGAATGGATGATTTGATTTCAAGAAGGCTGAAAGAGAAATGGATAATGTTTCACAAAGGGATCAAACAAGGTTAAAGGAAACTTGGTGATAGGTGGATGAAAATCGGCTAAGGCCAAGATTGAACCAACGTTATAGGAAAAGTTTACTCGAATCTTAAAAGAGGCACTTAGGTCGACAAAAGAATCTTGACCCGCTAACTATAGAGAGTTAGGAACCAAAGATATATTTTGAACGCCACACCTGAGGTGATAAGTTCAGAATAAAAATAAAGGAAAGATAGACGCCACGAGACGAAATCCCGATAAGTCAAATCAGTCCTAAAGTGAATAAAAAGAATTGAATTCTCACTAGAACAACTAAGTTCATATAAATAAAAAAGTCTAAAATTGTCTCATTTTACAAATGAAATTTAACAAATATTTATAGCCTAAAACATGGTCAGTCGAATGGTCTCAAAAACTAGCTGAATGGTCACTTAATTCAGCCTTTAAATGAGCTGAAATTTCTAGAAAAATTTAGGAAAATTCTAGAATGCTTCCTCCAGCCTTGAGAACGTATTTGGACAGCTTCCAAGGTGTCTTCATGCAACTAAAATCATTTAAAATAAAGGTGAGCTGATCAGCCACCTAGAAAATCGAATGGACAGCTTGTAATTCAGCTAGAAGAGTTGAATATTTCTTAGAAGATGCCAAGAAAGTTCCTTGAAGTTTCCTCATCAGCTGGAGAATTAAATGAGCTGAAAAAAAATCTTGTAATATTCGGCCAAAGAGAGTGCATGATATTAAATATATTGCTTTGACCAGCTGGATAGGCTTGGGCAGCTTAAATGCTCCTTGAGGACGCCAATGGTCAATAGATATAGAAGCTGAATGTGAGCAGATGGATGGGATTAATTATAATCAGCCATGTCCCTTATTATTCCCGAAAAAGCACCTGGAGAAACTTAAACAGCAGCTGGCCTTTTAATTTAGCTTGAAACATTGAATATTCAACCACCTTTTGACCGAATGGCCATTTGGGAACACCAACTAGTAGCCTTCAAACATTAATCACGTTTCAGGTCCTATGCACCAGCATCTCTTTAATGTTGTGCCATGCACCAGCAACTTAATTAATGTGCTATCCATGCCTTGTTCACTAATTAATTTGGCTGTAGCAAGAAGCACATTAAATTCGGTATGCTTCCTTCTTTAATGTCGAAAATAGCTACACATTTAAACCAAAATTAATCAGCTTTGAACATATTAAATTGGCAGCAAATTATTTAACCCACATTCGGCTGGACAAGAAATAAATGTGTCCTAAACTAAGACAAGTTAAATGGCTATACTAAAATAGATTAAAACATGTTCCAATTCAGACATATTAATTTCGGCTGGAACATATTAAAACCAATTATTAAGCTGAACATAATTATGAGCTAAGCAAGTTAACTAATTTAACTAACATATTTAAACATAATTAAAATGTCCAGATTTTAATTTATTAAAAATAACACAACCTAATTATTGAGCTGATTTAATTTAATTTAACTAGACTCAATTAATTATTCCAGCAACTAATAAAAAGCAAAAATTAGAATTTAAAGATGACCTCAAACGAGCTTATTTAAGCTGAACCAAGCTCGTTGAATCGAGCACACAAACTCATTGAGCTAGAGATGAGCAAAAATTGAGCTGATTGAGCTGAGGTTAGGCCTCATTTTGCACTTAGGCCCCTCGAGCTTAGGCCATGCTCGATGTTGTCGAGTTGTGTCAAACCATGATACGATTGGGTTCGTATCATTCCCTCTCCCTTGAAGACGATTTGTCCTCAAATCGGGCCACTTGCTCGAGAAAAAATTTTCAAAATTGCGAATCAATTTGTTCACGATTGGAGCAAAGTTATTTCCAAAAGCCATGGAACCATGAATGGTTCGAAAAGGAAATGGGTTATTTCCATGCCCTCCCTCTTTAGGAGGGTACCACCTTACATTGTTACCTACAAAAGAATAAAATAAATTATTGAAGCGATGAAGGTTAAGCACAAAGGAATTTTCCAAATTTTTATTCATAACTTGAACAAATAAACCAATACCAGGATCAAAAATGGAAATCAACCTTACCGTTTCACAATGGATACAAGGGTCAAGCATAGATGTTAGAATTGAACCATCAAGAGTTTGAGAATTATGATTTTGGACAACAAAAGTACTTGACTCAACCCTTTTGAACAACTTGTTACCAAATGATATAAAATAATAATCTCCGAGATCAAAAGCAAAGTTTCCATCATTAATCGAATAGGGCTGTTGTGTACTAACAACTTCAACACTCATACCTTGTGTACCTTTTGGCAAATGTGAACTAGAATCGTGGTGAACGTTACCGTTTTCAACCAACGTGAAACTTCTCTCCTTGGGAAGGTATTGAAGTCGAAGCTTATTACACGATCCTTGATAAACCTGAAATGAAAGATAAACACAAAGATAATTTGAGCTTTTCAAAGTACAATTGTGATGCCTACCTTTACTTGGCAATATCTTAAGAGGACATGCTCTGGGTTTGAACACATGATTTTGATCACCACTTTTAGAATGTAGCATAAATTTATTTGGCACCAATATGTCATACACGTTAGGCAACCATAATCTAAGCACGCTCATACTCAAATAATCAGACCTCTTATATTTCATGTGAACAAACTTGCATAGACGTATGCGTGTCGCACAACTTGGAGAATATTCAATAATGTCACAAGCAAACATATTAGGTGTTTGATGTCTCAACTTTTTTGTACACGAAATTAAATGTTGTTTGTGCAAAATTATTCTTTCTTCAACAACAAATTTTCTAACGCCATTCTCAATAACAGGAAAATTTTCCAAACCATGATTCAAAATGAAATCTTTAATAATTGGAAAGCAACATTTGGACGAATCAAGATGAGGAGTTCTTTTATTAACTAAGTCTTCGATGAACTTACCACTATTGCACAAGTGAGATGGTCGAGACTCGATTAACATAGAACCCTTACGTAGCTCACCTTTAAGCTTTGGGAAACTAGGGTCATCTACGATTCTACCTTCCTCGAACATTCGAAATCTTCTCACATCAGAAAGATAATGAAGTTGTAGCTGGCCAATGGAATCATGAGAAACCTGAGAAGAAACATTGTAAAGAGAACTTATAGAACAGTTAGTTAAAATACTCCTTGCTTTTTCTTGCTCACTTTCATCATTTTCACTCGTTTCTTTTTTTAACTCACTTTCTTTTTCTTTTTCTTTTTCAGCTACACTCGATTCTTATTCATTTTTCTTTCTTTCTTCACTCTCACTTTTCTTTTTTAATTACGCTTTCCTTTTTCTCATTCTCTTTTTGCTTTCTTTCACACTCTTTTTCTTTCATTTCTTTTTTTCTCTCAATTTCTTTCCCACATGTCTTTTCGATGTTATTACAAGAGGGGGATAACTTAAAAGAATCAAAATGGGAAACCTCTTGTTGGGGAAGATATGAAGGATCCATATATGAAATATGGTCTTCTTTTTGAGATTGGATCTTTATGGATGAATATCTTTGTGCATACGAAGAATTAATTGGATCTTCTCGTTCATCTCCGTAATAGACTTCATTCTCAGAGTTTGCTTGGCTTCGTCTTGAATTCTTCGTTGAGTAGGAATCATGGTATACATCTCTTCGAGAATGACTTTTCGTGGAAGAATACTTAGACGAAACACGTTCACTTCTTTGTGATGTTTTCTCCGCAGATGAATACTTTAAAGTGCTCGAATAAAAATTTCTACCTTCTCGTTGGTAGTTTTGATAGGTTTCAGCTTTGGGGGTTGCTTTGTACCGTCTCGACTTTCTTGATGAGTAAGAATCTCGATATGAGTCTCTCTTCGAATGATCATCGAATGCATGTCTCCGTGATGATCTTGTCTCCGTCTTTTGATTTGCATATCTTCGATTTGTTTGGGCCCTTTCTTTGATACGTTCCAAACCTTCTTGTATTGGTTTTAATCATCTTTGGAGCATTTGACCCACCTCGTGAATAAATTCTTGATATGTTGGGTCGGACAGATTATTACCATCATCAATAATACTTTTAGTATTTCGAAACAAGGTGTTTGACTCACACAAACCTCACATGTTTGGCTTTTTTTCGCACTCGAATAGTCTTACCACACACTCGTGCCTTTTTCCACTCTATTTGCTTCTCTCGGTTCACAATGGACTACTTAGGCTTAGCGGTCTCGTCGGTGTGGAGTCGACTTACAAAAATGATAATCACTTTGGGTTGGAAATGATGTTGGGACAAGGGTGGGCTAGAAGCAAAAAAATAAAAGGTGAAGGTGTGGCCGCTTGGGTAAATAGTGATAGTAGCAAAAAAAAAGTTAATGATCGGGATTTACAAAAGATGAATACAACTTTCAGAACTATCAATAGAACTTTTTGTTTTTTTTTTAATTTTGAATTTTTTTCCTTTTTTTTCACTATTTTTGAATTTTTTTCTTTTACTCTTCAAATCAATATATTCTTTCTAATTTTTTTCAATTTTTTTTACAAATACGATACTGAAACTTTCGAAAACATCGATACTTATCTCAATTTAACCAGCTCTGATACTAAATAATACGAACTCGCCTCGGGATTATTTGAGTCGTAATAGTTGCCCAATCAATAAATTGGGTAAGTTTGAACGGTTTGCAAAATTGGGGATGAAAACAAGGAAGATAGGTTCAAATGGTTAGTTTCGTAATAGATGTCGAAGTGAATGGATGATTTGATTTCAAGAAGACTGAAAGAGAAATGGATAAATGGCTTACAAAGGGATCAAACAAGGTTAAAGGAAACTTGGTGATAGGTGGATGAAAATAGGCTAAGGCCAAGATTGAACCAACGTTATAGGAAAAGTTGACCCGAATCTTAAAATAGGCACTTAGGTCGACAAAAGAATCTTGACCCGCTAACTATAGAGAGTTAGGAACCAAAGATATATTTTGAACGCCACACCTGAGGTGATAAGTTCAGAATAAAAATAAAGGAAAGATAGACGCCACGAGATGAAATCCCGATAAGTCAAATCAGTCCTAAAGTGAATAAAGAGAATTGAATTCTCACTAGAACAATTAAGTTCATATAAATAACAAAGTCTAAAATTGTCTCACCTTTACAAATGAAATTTAACAAATATTTATAGCCTAAAACATGGTCAGCCGAATGGTCTCAAAAACTAGCTGAATGGTCACTTAATTTAGCCTTTAAATGAGCTGAAATTTCCATAAAAATTTAGGAAAATTCTAGAATGCTTCCTCCAGCCTTGAGAACGTATTTGGATAGCTTCCAAGGTGTCTTCATGCAGCTGGAATCATTTAAAATAAAGGTGAGCTGATCAGCCACCTAGAAAACTGAATGGACAGCTTGTAATTCAGCTAGAAGAGTTGAATATTTCTTAGAAGATGCCAAGAAAGTTCCTTGAAGTTTCCTCATCAGCTGGAGAATTAAATGAGCTGAAAAAAATCTTGTAATATTTGGCCAAAGAGGGTGCATGATATTAAATATATTGCTTTGACCAGCTGGATAGGCTTGGGCAGCTTAAATGCTCCTTGAGGACGCCAATGGTCAATAGATATAGAAGCTGAATGTGAGCAGCTGGATGGGATTAATTATAATCAGCCATGTCCCTTATTATTCCCGAAAAACCACCTAGAGAAACTTAAACAACAGCTGGCCTTTTAATTCAGCTTGAAACATTGAATATTCAGCCACCTTTTGACCGAATGGCCATTTGGGAACACCAACCAGCAGCCTTCAAGCATTAATCACGTTTCATGCTCCTAGGCTATTCATGCACCAGCAGCTCTTTAATGCATTAATCACGTTTCAGGCTCCTATGCACCAGCAGCTCTTTAATGTTGTGCCATGCACCAGCAACTTAATTAATGTGCCGTCCATGCCTTGTTCACTAATTAATTTGGCTGTAGCAAGAAGCACATTAAATTCGGTATGCTTCCTTCTTTAATGTCGAAAATAGCTGCACATTTAAACCAAAATTAATCAGCTTTGAACATATTAAATTGGCAGCAAATTATTTAACCCACATTCGGCTGGACAAGAAATAAATGTGTCCTAAACTAAGACAAGTTAAATGGCTGTACTAAAATAGATTAAAACATGTTCCAATTCAGACATATTAATTTCGGCTGGAACATATTAAAACCAATTATTAAGCTGAACATAATTATGAGCTAAGCAAGTTAACTAATTTAACTAACATATTTAAACATAATTAAAATGTCCAGATTTTAATTTATTAAAAATAACACAACCTAATTATTGAGCTGATTTGATTTAATTTAACTAGACTCAATTAATTATTCCAGCAACTAATAAAAAGCAAAAATTAGAATTTAAAGATGAGCTCAAACGAGCTTATTTAAGCTGAACCAAGCTCGTTGAATCGAGCACACAAACTCATTGAGCTAGAAATGAGCAAAAATTGAGCTGATCGAGCTGAGGTTAGGCCTCATTTTGCACTTAGGCCCCTCGAGCTTAGGCCATGCTCGATGTTGTCGAGTTGTGTCAAACCATGATACGATTGGGTTCGTATCAGTGACACTTTTTAGTGTTGAATCATTCCTGACGTTGAGTTTGTTTTCCATTCCCAATTCAAATTTCTTTCTTGTTAACCAAACCAAGCCTTCTATCCTTCATCCATCTTTGCTACCCATAGCCGAACCTATTGCTAATTTTATATTTCTTGAAACCTTTCGCTTATCCATCCCTATTCATCCACTTCTAATTCTGAAATTTGAGGCACGATCAATTCTCTCGACTACGATCAGGCAACTAAGTGAATTCGACTCAACTACCCGGGCCGGATCACATCAACAAGGAGTTGATTACACAAGCCATTTCGCTTTCAAATGTTTTTTATGTGATGGTGGCTGTTCAATTTCGTTCATTTACACATTACATCAGTTTTCTTCAAACATTCATACAAAAAGGCTGTTCGTGTGCCAAATTTAAGCCAATTGTTGTTGCTGTCCATTAAGCTACTCAAAGGAGAATTAATGGGATGTTTAGCTCATTAGAGCTCATTATTAGCTGATTTGGAAGATTTAATAAGCTGTCCATTGCTGTTACATAGGTTAGAGTTCATCAAAGGTCATTTAGTTTTAATTAGCTTAATTAAGTCCATCAATAACTCATTTAAGCTGATTAGTTTGTGTCCATTAGGCTGGAACATGTTCAACCTATAAATAGTTTATTTTTTAATTATTTTAAAAAAGACTTTTGCCAAATTATATGAACAAGTGTTCTTTTGTGAGATTTCCAATTCTCATAGTTCTTTTTGGGTCTGACTTGACTTATCAAGCATAGCTTGTGGCGTCAATCTTTCCTTTGTAAACTGAACTTATCACATTTTGGTGTGGCGTTCATTATACCTGTGGTTCCTACCTCTTTAGGTAACAGGTCAATATAACACCCCTAACCCGTATCCGTCACCGGAATAAGGTTAAGAGGTATTACCAGACATAATAACACATTTAACAATCAAGCAAAACATAGATCTTATTCATATATATATAATATTACTAATTAAATAATAAACATAAAGCATACTGCATAAATTATTCATATCTTAAAGTTCAGTCAATTTCAAATCAAACATACATCATATTCTTAAGTCAATAAACATGCCTCAATGTCTTATATTATACACTTTATAAATACATAATTCAACCTATATATTTATCTCTATAATGGTATTCGAATACCCACATAACATAAATCAAACATTTTTCCATTTCATAGAAAGAAATTTCATAAATATTTCATTTTAATACCCTTACACATGCAATTATTGAAACTAATCAAACCAATGCATATATATATTTAGACTAATCATATATGCGACATTAACAATATGATGATTAGTTCAAATGTACATTTGATGTAATTATACAATTTGCATTTTTCCAAAGTGCTATTCACCAACTTAAAAACATACTTTCTGAAATAAATTCATGCCCAAAACACCTATTTATCAAATACTAAGATTATATAAATCTTAATAATTATTTTCCAACATCACTGTACCTATATAGCCAACCAATTATTCCTAAAACATACATCTACTTTGCTATTCATCACATCATCTAATCGGCCATTATATTAAGCTATATTATAATAATCACACGGCATATTAGACATAAATTTATATTTATAATACATAACAAGCACTATATTAAGATCAAATATTCTTTTTTAACTTATCATAAATCTATGCACATAAGAACACATCAATTTGGGTCATACTCGAACAATCACACTCAATCATATCATGTGTTTTTCATATACTATGAAACATGTCTAAACATCACTCGTACAACCTAAAAAATCATTTATAATCCAAACCTAAATAATTAATTCAATTTCATACACATATAACATAAACTTTTCATATAATTAATCATACCAACTCTCATGACTATATCATCATCCATATACCAAGTATATTATATACTTATAGTATGCATGTTGTTCTCAAAAATAGGCTTAAACCATAACCATAATTACACAACCATCAGCAAATATGCCAACTGATACGATCTGCCTCGGGGAGAGTCGAGTCGTATGTAGATTGCCCAATCGTCTACGAGAAGTTATGTTAGATTTAGTTGAGTTGAAGGGATGGCTGAAGTAGAAAGAGGGGTATTGGTTTTGGTTCGGATGGAATAGGTAAGAAGAATTGGAAAGTTCAGATTCAGATAAGGGGAATTGAAGAAATAGACGTAATGGTATGAAGGGTAAGAGCAAAATGGTATTATGAAAAGGTACGAACGGAATGGCCAGTTTAGGTACAATTTGGTAATGAAGAAATAGGGTTGAACAAAAAGTGCAAATAAGAACCAATACCGATTTGGTATCAAACCGTTGTTTATAGGCTCTTTTAGTTTGGTTTGGGTTTGGTAAAGGAAAACCTCGACTCACTATCTAACAAGATAGGAACCTCAGCATGTTTGAACGCCACACTATGAGTAGTGATAAGTTCAGAATCGACAAAGAACACGATTGACACAACTAGAATGCTAGGAACGCCAAACGAATCTTTGAACAAAATATAAGAAAAGTTTGCCTCACAATTTCGGCAGCATAACATTAACAAAAGTTTCAAAAAGTCCCCTTTACATGGAAAGATAACAAGTATTTATAGGCCTAAACCTAGGTAGCTGAATGGCCAAAAGACTATCTTAAGAATTAAGCAAATTCGGCTATGAATAGACTAAAATGTTCTAGAACAAAACCATAAGTCTTCCATGTCTAAGTGCAGCCCTTGGAACGCCACAAGTCAGCTTCTTAATGAAGGAATTTCGGCTGAATGTATTTGGACTGCATGAGGAGTTGATTGGACATGTCTAGGTTCGGCCATGAGCTTAATGGAGTCATTCAATTTGCAATGCTTGGCTGAATAGGTGTGAGTATTAATGGAGCAGTTTGAAAGCCTTTAAAGGTGTGAACATCATGGTTGAATGGTCTTTTGAGTGTGAATGCACCAAACCGAATGGACAACAAGTGTGAAAGGAAGCTTGGCTAGTGTGAACGCCTTGATGGACACCTTGGGAAGATATTCGGCCAACTTGGGAAATTAAAGATGCAACTCTTCCTTGGCCGAATAGTTGCTTAGAGAAACTAAATAATCAGCCACCATGCATGTAACAAGACATGCATGAATCCTCTAAGCCTTGAATCTGGTCGTGCATGTATCCTCCCATCCTTTGAACCAAACCGTGCATGCACCTACATGAATGAAAAACAATTTATTAAATCCCATATGAACACCTTAAATTCGGGACAATGTGAACAAACATTCCAAACATTAATTCAATTATTACATAATTAAAATATGTAATATAAAACATAACTTAAATAACAATTTAACTAATTAGGACAAATTAAATTAAAATTAAACAGCTTATTAATTCAGCTAGCTCAAACTAAATAAAAAACATTTAATGAACTTATTTGAGCTAAGATTTTCGAAATTGAGCTATAGCAAACTAATTAATATAAAACTAAAACTTAGTTTAATTTATTGAAATGAAGAACGAGCTGAAAGTAAGCTCGGTTGAGCTCAAACGAGCTGAAATAAGCTAAATTGAGCTGGAAGGAGCTCGATGAGCTAAATTTGAGCTGGACGGAGCCCGTGGAGCTGGAAACGAGCTGGGATCAGCTTGCCAACATGTCAATGCTTGGCTTGACAGACTTGTTCGATGAAGTTCGCGAGGCGTGCTCGTATCACCAACCACCTCACACATATATATCAAGACCGAAACTTGCTTATACTTAAATATCATACCTAGCCATATCTATCAACCATATTAACCTCACTTAAGTCAAATTTTATAATCAATCACCTCACAAAATATACCACAAAACATACATTCAAATTGAGCTACTTTCATGGCCGATTATGAGTCATTACTAACACATTTCATTTTCAATCATATAATCAGCATCACAAAAATATTACCAAAACACAAATCATACATATCATAAAATATGCATACCAAAATAAACTCCAACCATATCAAATATAACCAAAATTTGATCAAACCTTAAAATCGAATCTAATAAAATAAACAAGCCATTTTTGCATGGCTTAATATATGCACAACTTCAAACTTAACCAAATATAATCTAGCCTATACATGCCATAGATTCAAGTTCAAACTTATAAAATACCAAAAATAGTCGATAGTGTGATGGACTTTGCTGATGATCCTCGAGCTCGTAACTAATCTCAAAAATCTATAAAACAGGGGCAAATATAAACACACAGTAAGCTATCATAGCTTAGTAAGTCATAAGAAAATAAACAACTTAATGACATAATCAACTCATTTAAACCAAACCATTATCATAGTCACATTTAATCTTAAGCTTACAATTTCATGTATAACATATACATTCACATAGAAACTTTATCATGGTCGAATGTACATATATATATATATACAAGGTATTATTTGATTTCAAAGCCAAAATATCATTATATAACTAAGTACATTTACAATCATATACATATACTCATGAATCAAAATATAACATCACATACATATTCATAGCATATGGTCGAATATACTACACAAATATACATATGTTTACATTAGTAATTTGCATCACATATCAAATAGCCAACTTACCTTATTTTCAAATGGGTAATCAACTAACTCATACCTGATCATTTTAGCTCATTTAACACATTCGATCACAACTTATCATTGTCCGTTGGACTATTCGGAATTGAATAGGATACTCGGATAATCACACATATCATACAATGCCAACGTCCCAAACGTGGTCTTACATGTAATCACATATCAATGCCACTATCCCAAACAGGGTCTTACTCGCACACATATATCAGAATCACATATCGATGCTAACGTATTAAACGTGGTCTTACTCGCACACATATATCGATGCCATGGTCTTACTCGCACATCACATATCAGAATCCTATGTCATGACATATGTATTCTAGCTATTCCTAAGATTCACATGGGGCTTTCGGATGTCACACCTCGGTCGGAATGAATTTTTAAATATAGCACCCTAGAACATATCGGCTAACAATATATATATACTTCACATAATTCATTTCAGCATAATAAGCTCGTATTTATTTAAAGTAATCAACATCTATTTGCTTATAAACTTACCTCAGACAACAGTAATTATAACGGGACGACTATTTGACAACTTTGGTTTTTCCCTGATCCAAATTCGATTTCTTTAGTTCTTAATCTAAAAATATTCAAATTAAACTCATTCAAACATAATTCTATTCAATTTAGTCCAAAAACACATAAATGGGCAAACTATTATTTTACCCCTGACATTTTACACTTTTTACAATTTAGTCCAAAATTGTAACACCCCCAACCCGACCTAGACGTTATGGCCGAATCTGGTGTGTCACATCAAAGTATTTTTCAAAAATTGATCCTTTTGGTAGGAATCCATTACTGAATCTAAAACCTTTTATTTTTATTTAATAAAAGTTCTTGCCAAAACGTTTACCAATTTGTTTGCCTTTGATATATTACTTCAATTTAAATCGCAGAAACATTTTAAAAATTTTGTTGTTGAAATCTCGTATTCTTTAGAAAAATCGTGCTCTTTTTTTTGAAAACTTATGTTTTCCTAGGCTAGCAATTTAGTATAAGAAATTAAAACCCAAATTAAAACATAAAACCCACCAACAGCCTTATTACATAAAATGAAAACCTAAAATGAAATTTAAAAGTAAATAAAAGAAACCTAAGCAGTAGTGTGGCCATCTCCGAGTCCCTCGCAGCTCCAAACCATCTAAGCTCAGGGATTACCTGCACAGTTAGAGATGGAGTGAGTTTACAAAAACTCAGTGTATAATCCTTATAACCAACAAACAGTGAATAACACAAAGATCGCATGCTTTGGGTCAAGCCCTGCTCAAGATCAATACACCGCGGGCTGAAGCCCTATTCAAGATCGAAGATGCAATGCAAAATGCAACCCATCTGATAACCATCTAGCACACCACCCGTACCAACCAGCACACCTGTGGGGATATCAATCGTCCCACCCAACTAGCACACCAAATATCACAGCAAAGCTGCTAGTAACAGTAAGTGTGGCAAGCCACCAGTAATAGCATATGTGACATAGTCACCAGTACGGTACTTCCTCCATATCATAACCCACCCTATGCAGATGTCATGTCATAAACAATACGTGTATGTAGTATACTTATAACCAATCATGTAAATGTCATTCACACATTAAATAGCCCACCGCTAGCATCATAAAGGTCATACCATCAGTTAGGGGTAAATTAAAAATTTTTACTCCTCAGGGATATTTCGGTCACTTAGTTGATTTTAGGATCTCAGAACAGATAGCGACCCTTCAGAAGGTCTACAGTTGTCACGAATGACTCAAACAACCCGTGTGGCTTAAACAGGGTAAATGGGCCTAAGGCCCATTACTCGGCCCAAGTGGGCCCACAAACTCACGTGGCCCCTTTTAGCCTAAATCTAGCCATGGCTATGTGAATTTCATAGCCCAGTCCAACACTTATCATCTCTCGTGAATTTTACTACACGTGGGCCCTCGAGCCCATCGAGCCCACACGGCCCATTTCGACCCAAGCCCACGAGAGCGCTCGTGGTGGCCTCTACAGTCTATCACCCAAAGTTTGTGGGTCGATTCATCTTGCGAGTGTTCGCACGCTCGCGTTGATACGATCATGCCCCATGGTTCAGCTAGCTCGAGCAAGGATTCTATGGTGCTACCACAAGGTCCTGTTACTCGAGCTCGAGCCAAGAAGTTTAAGGAGTCTATGATGTGAGCACACCCGGGGCATCCTCGAATGCACACCAAGAATCAATCGAGCTTCCAAAAGGTCCCATGACCCGAGCTCGAACCAAGCAACTTCAAGATGCTATATCAGCCTTTGTGTTGCACATTTGGGATAATAACAAGGTCCATGACGTTGGAGGAGCTAAGGACAACTCCTTGAAGACTCCATGCACCATTTTGCAATCCGATCTCAGCTCCTCTCCAGCTCCCCATGCGCCATTCAGCTCACATCAGCTCACTTGAGCTCGGTTTTAGCTCGTTTGAGCTCGAATTTAGCTTGTTTCAGCTCATTCCTTTTTCATTTCAATAAACTAAGTTTTAATCTAGCTTATAACTAAGTTTGATACAGCTCATGCCGAATTCCCTAGCTCAATTTAGCTCACTAAGTGTTTTTGACTATTTGAGCTAGCCGAATTTATTATGATAAGTTGACTTATAATTATTGTGTCCAAATTTAGTTAGTGTCATTAAGTTATTTAGTTATTATTTTAAATTATAATTATATGAATAGTTGTGTGTTATTTAATTGTGTTATTTAATTTTGTAAGTTAGCCGAATTTGGAAGATTCATGTATGGACTTTAATGCAAGGTGCATACATGGGAAGGTTCAATGGATGGCAATCAAGAGGCACATGCATGTCATGGTGGACATTCATGTATTTGAAGATTCATGGATCAAATTAATGATGGAACATGCATTGGACGGTTCATGCATTGGTCATGTGTTCACACATTGTGTTCACACCATGATGACCCCTCGGTTGGACGTTCACACACAAGTGACTACTCAAGCTCCTTTTTCACACCAAGTTTGACTCTTCATGAAGCCTTATTTAATTAAGCCACTCATGGTGAAACAACATGAATTCAAGGCTCCATTAAAGGAGTTAGCCGAATCTAGCCATGCATGTATGAAGATCATTTATCCAAGTTGATGTGAGCACACCTGGGGCATCCTCGAATGCTCACCAAGAATCCATTGAACTGCCAAAAGGCCCCATGACTCGAGCTCGAACCAAGCAACTTCAAGATGCTATATCGGCCTTTGTGATGAGCATTTGGGATGATAACCAGCTCCATGACGTTGGAGGAGCTAAGGACAACTCCTTGAAGACTCCATGCACTATTTTGCAATCCGATCTCAGCTCCTCTCCAGCTCCCCTATCTGCCATTCAGCTCACATCAGCTCACTTGAGCTTGTTTTAGCTCGTTTGAGCTCGAACTTAGCTCGATTCAGCTCATTCCTTTTTCATTTCAATAAATTAAGTTTTAATCTAGCTTATAACTAAGTTTGTTACAGCTCATGCCGAATTCCCTAGCTCAATTTAGCTCACTAGGTGTTTTTGACTATTTGAGCCAGCCGAATTTATTATAGGTTGACTTATAATTATTGTGTCCAAATTTAGTTAGTGTTATTAAGTTATTTAGTTATTATTTTAATTTATAATTATATGAATAGTTGTGTGTTATTTAATTTTGTTATTTAATTTTGTAGGTTACTCGAATTTGGAAGATACATTCATGGCATTTAATGCAAGGTGCATGAACGAGAATGTTCATTGAACGGGAAGATTCATGCATGGTTTGGTTCAATGTTTGGAGGACATATATTCATGTACATGGAAGGTTAATGCATATTGAAAGGTGCATCTCCCTTGGACGGCACACATGCATGAATGGAGGGTAATTAATGCAAGTGCATGTACGGCTAGGTTCAAGCCCCCTTCCAAGTTCCATGTACAACCGATGCATGTGGGAGGACCCTTGGAGTTTCCTAAGCACCTATTCGGCCAAGAGACACCCTTTGGGAGTTTCATGCATCCCATGGACGAACCTAGACAATCCCCTTGGTGATGTGATCCGGTAGATGAGTCGAATTCACGTAGTTGCCCGATCGTAGTTCGAGAGAGTCATTCGTGCCTCGAATTTTAATAATAAAAGTAAAATAATGGAATAGAATAAGCAGAAGGTTTCAAGAAGGGTAAGTTTAGTAATAGGTTCGGTTATGTGTAGCAAAGATGGGTGATGGATAAATGGTTCGGTTGGGTTAACAAGAAGGAAAGTTGAAAGATGGGGAATGGAAAAATGAACTCAACGTCAGGAATGATTCAACACTAAAAAGTGTCACCCCGATTCCTATATTGTTAAGGTGAAAAAATGGATAGAAGGATAGGTGAACGCCACACCAAGATTGGTGATAAGTTCAAACAAGATCGGTAGACGCCACTAGCACAAGCCAGATAAGCTTTCGAAACTTGTACGAGATATGAGAGGAAGCAACCTCACAAAAACAATATTCATTAACAAATTTGGCAAAAGTCATTTACAAATGAAATCAACAAACTATTTATACTAGTTTCTTATGCTAGCCGAATAGTCCATTCATGAACTTAACGATTAAGTAATGTACCTAATTAAGACATGAACTGTAATGCCCCCATGCCCGAGACCGTCGCCGGAGTCGAGTATGAGGTGTTACTAAGCTTAATTTAACATTTTTAGAACTTTGGATTATTTATTTCTACATTCACAACTTTTCAAGCTACTTATACACAATCACAAGAAAAATCATATCTCGAGTTACGAAACTTGAAATCAAGATATGTAAATTTTCCTGAATCTAGACTCATATACCTATCTACTAATATTTTTATAGAATTTTTGGTTGGGCAAATTAGTACAGTTTATCAGTTAAAGTTACCTCTGTTTCAGGACTTGACTGGACTGACCTTTGTTTACTTCGAACCACATTTTTCTCTGTACAAAATTCATATGACTATGAGGTTTGTTTCTCCTGAAACTAGACTCAATAAGGATTCTTAGAATATAAAATAAAACACCTAATTATATATGTACAATTTATGGTGAATTTCTAAAGTTGGAACAGGGGATCCAGAAATCACTCTAGCCCTGTTTCACTAAAATTCAAATATCTTCTAACATATAATTCCTTTACCTGTTTAATTTGTTTTATGTGAAACTATATATAATAAGATTCAATTTGATATTTAATCCATCACCTAATTCTATTTCTATGATTTTTAGTAAATTTTCAAACTGACATCAGTGTTGTTGCAATGTTCTGTTTATGGCAAATTTCATCCCTTTTATGAGTTTTCATGAACTAGGTATCCTAATAACTTTCCATGACATCAAACATAATCTAAACTAACCATTTTCATAACTTATCATTATCAAGCATTTCCTCAACCATTCCATCACCATATCATAAGATCATTTACACAAAATAGGTATATTGCTATACATGCCATACTTGAATTTTACAAGCCATTTACCAAAAAGCCTTCCAGATAGTGTGACCGAGCCTTCGACCTATCCCGACTCCTGAGCTGGCTTGTCCAAAACTACAATGAGTAAGAACGAGGGAGTAAGCATAAATTCTTAGTAAGTTCATATGCAAATAATAAGTAACATAACAAACAATCATACCAATCAACATTAGCATGGTATCACCAAAACATAAATCACATTTCTAATCATCATTCATCATCTTATTACTTTATCATTGTTGTATCGATACTCAACCCGAGGGTTAAGTACATACCTGTCCAAAGTATCCAATTCACAACACTTACCAATACATCTCTTTTCATCTCAAGTATTCCTCCATTTGAGTGGAACTTTACCCGTTGAACACATTGGAATATAATTCAGATACATGGATAATTTGCACATAAGTGCCACATATGCAATCAAGCAATCATGTAACCCGCCCATAAGCAAACTCAGACTCAACTCAACGAGCTCGGGCATTCGCATCCATAAGTGAACTCGGACTCAACTCAACGAGTTCGGATGCATAGTTACATCTCACAAACTCAGACTCAACTCAACGAGTTCAGACATTCGCATCCATAAGTGAACTCCGACTCAACTCAACGAGTTCGGATGCTCAATCATCCTAGTGACATGTCACTTGTATCCTAATCTATTCCTAAGGTTCAAACGGGATTTTCCTCAAACACATATCCTTGCCGTCTTCCGTAGAATGCCAAAATCAATACTCGGTAACATTTTATATTTAACAAGTAGCTCACATAATTTGCATTTTATTTGAAAATAACCACAAAGCATATATTTCATGATAAAAATCAGCATATCATATAATTAACATCAATAACTTAAAAATAACAATTATGCTACATTATTTACACATGAACTTACCTTGGTACCAAAATACAAAGATTTTGCAATTTAGTCCACAATCTTTTCTTTTCCTTGATTGGGGTCGATTCCACGTCTTTATTGATCTAAAATAACACATTTAGCTTATTTAATACTCACATTATCAAATTAATCCTTAATTCAAATTTTGACAAAATTACAATTTTACCCCTAAACTTTTGCATATTTAAACTTTTTCCCCTAGGCTCGGGATTAAACTTTATTCTTTATTCTTATGTTTTATAACATGCTGATCACTTTTCTCTTCTATGGCAACATCAAATTCTCACTCTAACATGTACTTGTGACTATTAGGTATTTTTACCGATTAAGCCCTTTTACTCGTTTTTGCTTAAAATCGAGTAGTACAAGTTGTCTAACATAATTTAAAACCTCATATTCTATCACAAAACATCAAAATACACAAATTTCACCTATGGGTATTTTTCCAAATATAAACCCTAGGTTAAATTATTGCTAGCATAAGCTTTACCGAGTTACCGGGATCTCAAAAACGTAAAAATCATTAAAAACGAGGCTTAGAATCACTTACTATGAAGGTTGAAAGTTGAAGAAACCCTGGCTATGGAGAGATGGAGCATTCGGCAGCAACTATGAAGATGATAACTAATTTTGTATTATTTTTCCCTTTTAATTTCATTTAATACCCAAATGACCAAAATGCCCCTCCTTACTAAACTTTCAAAAATTCCATCCATGTCCTAATTTTGCCCATGAACTTAAAATTGGTAAAATTGCTATTTAAGACCTTCTAATTAATATTTCAAAGCAATTTCATACTAAAAACTTCTAGAATGCAAGTTTTGCAACTTATTCGATTTAGTCCCTAACTTCAAATTAAGCATTTTATGCATAGAATTTCTTCACAAAATTTTCACACAATCATGCAATCATATCATAAACCTCAAAATAATTATAAAATAATTATTTCTATCTCGGATTTGTGGTCACAAAACCACTATTCTGATTAGGCCCTAATTCGGGATATTGCATGAACTTTCTAAAAAAATGACCAATGGTGTCCTTGTCCATGTTCGGCCGAATGGGAGGTGAGTGGATAGCTTCATGAATATGCATTGATGTACTTGGATAAATGATCTTCATACATGCATGGCTAGATTCCGCTAACTCCTTTAATGGAGCCTTGAATTCATGTTGTTTCACCATGAGTGGCTTAATTAAATAAGGCTTCATGAAGAGTCAAACTTGGTGTGAACAAGGAGCTTCAGTAGACACTTGTGTGTGAACGTCCAACCGAAGGGTCATCATGGTGTGAACACAATGTGTGAACACATGATCAATGCATGAACCGTCCAATGCATGTTCCATCATTAATTTGATCCATAAATCTTCAAATACATGAATGTCCATCATGAACATGCATGTGCCTCTTGATTGCCGTCCATTGAACCTTCCTATGCATGCACCTTGCATTAAATGCCATGAATGAATCTTCCAAATTCGGCTAACCTACAAAATTAAATAACATAATTAAATAACACACAACTATTCATATAATTATAATTTAAAATAATAACTAAATAACTTAATAACACTAACTAAATTTGGACACAATAATTATAAGCCAACTTATCATAATAAATTCGGCTAGCTCAAATAGTCAAAAACACTTAGTGAGCTAAATTGAGCTAGGGAATTTGGCATGAGCTGTAGCAAACTTAGTTATAAGCTAGATTAAAACTTAGTTTATTGAAATGAAAAAGGAATGAGCTGAAACGAGCTAAATTCGAGCTCAAATGAGCTAAAACGAACTCAAGTGAGCTGATGTGAGCTGAATGGTGCATGGGGGAGCTGGAGAGGAGCTGAGATCGGATTGCAAAATGGTGCATGGAGTCTTCAAGGAGTTGTTCTTAGCTCCTCTAACGTTGTGGAGCTGGTTATCATCCCAAATGCGCATCACAAAGGCTGATATAGCATCTTGAAGTTGCTTGGTTCGAGCTCGAGTCATGGGGCCTTTTGGAAGCTCGATTGATTCTTGGTGTGCATTCGAGGATGCCCCGGGTGTGCTCACATCACTTGGCTTCCAAAGCTTGCTCATACATGAAGCTGCCCACTCACCTCCCATTCAGCCGAACATGGACAAGGACACCATTGGTCATTTTTCTAGAAGGTTCATGTCTTAATTAGGTTCATTACTTAATCATTAAGTTCATGAATAGTCTATTCGACTAACATAAGAAACTAGTATAAATAGTTTGTTGATTTCATTTGTAGAGGACTTTTTCCAAATTTGTTAATGAACATTATTCTTGTGAGGTTGCTTCCTCTCATATCTCGTACAAGTTTCGAACGACTTATCTAGCTTGTGCTAGTGGCGTCAACCGACTTATTTTGAACTTATCACCAATCTTGGTGTGGCGTTCACCTATCCATCTATCCATAATTTCACCTTAACAATATAGGAATCGGGGTGACACTACTTAGTGTTGAATCATTCCTGACGTTGAGTTCGATTTCCATTTCCATCTTTTATATCTTTTTCTTGTTAACCAAAACTGAGCCTACTATCCTTCATCCATCTTTGCTACCCTTAACCGAACCTATACTAAACTTACCCTTCTTGAAAACCTTCCGCTTATTCTATTCCATTATTTTACTACTATTATTAAAAATCCGAGGTACGAACGACTCTCTCGAACTACGATCGGGCAACTATGTGAATTCACTCATCTACCCGGGCCGGATTGCATCATTTGATATCAGAGCTTGTAAATCGAGAGGCGTCGACGTCCGTATCAAGATCAAAATAGGTTCATGGTGAAAAAAAATTTGAAAAAAAATATTCGAAAAAAATTGTATTTTCATTTTTTATCATTGTAAAGTGCTATATTGGAAGTTATAAAAAAAAGAAAAAAAAGAGAGAAAAAAAAGTGAAGTGATCAAAGCTCAAATCTATTGTTTGATATTTCTTCCGATCGTCTTATATTCTTTTCATCAATTTTAACCCCATTTCCAAACGCCACACTATACGAAAAAAAAATTTCTTTTAGCCTACCCATAACCTATACATTTTATCCCTTGTAACCAATTTGAAGCCGACCCCAAAGCACCAAAGACGAGTCAAAGAAACAAAATATGAGGTTACGAGAGTAAGCTTGAGTGGTAAAAGGCTAGAGTGTGTGAGATCATTTGAGAGTTTGAAGAAAGCCAAAAAAAAAAAAAAAAAGAGTGCAAACACGAGTGGAGTGTTCATTAATTTTTTTCTTTGTGAGTGAATAGTGAGATTTGTGGTGAGGATTCTAATTAGTCTTATTGTTCAACATGGCGAAGCCAAAAAGCTTCTCGTTGTTAAAAGAAGCCTCAGTATTCAAAGTCCTGAAAATGAACAACAACGGGAGAATATCTTCCATTCTCGATGCCAAGTTTAAGGGAAAGTCTGTAGTTTGATCATCGATGGTGGAAGCTGTACCAACGTGGCAAGCACTTTAATGGTGGAGAAATTAGGCTTGACCACCACCAAGCATCCGAGCCCTTACAAACTCCAATGGCTCAATGATGGTGGCGAAATCAAGGTAACCAAACAAGCACTTGTTTCTTTTTCAATTGGTAAGTACGAGGATGAGGTACTTTGTGATGTTGTTCCCATGCACACGGGACATCTATTGCTTGGGAGACCGTGGCAATACAATCGAAGAGTCACCCACGACGGGTATACCAATCGGTTTACATTCAAATATCAAGGAAGGAATATTACTTTGGTACCATTGACGACAAAGCAAGTGTTCGAGGATCAAACGAGAATGAAGTCTGTTGTAAATCAGTTGAGAGAAAAAGAAAAGAATGAATGTGAAAAAAGAAAAGAAAATGAAAAAGAAAAGAAAATCGAGAAAAAGAATGCAAAAATAGTAAAAGAAAAAAAAGAACAAGTAAAAAAAGAAAAAGAGAATAGAAAAAAATTCTGTTTGCAAAAAAAAGAGAAGTTAGGAGAGCATTTCTATCAAAACAAACCATTCTTGTACTCCTGTACAAGGAAAATCTTTTTAGCACTAACGAACTACCCGAGGACTTGTCGTCTTCTATTTTGAGTCTTTTGCAGGATTTCCAAGACGTTTTCCCGGAAGAGACTCCTAATGGATTACCACCTTTTCGAGGAATCGAGCACCAAATCGATTTTGTGCCAGGAGCAGTAACTCCAAATCGGCCTGCCTATAGAACAAATCCCGAAGAAACTAAAGAGCTACAACGGCAAGTTAACGAATTGATGGAAAAAGGCTATATTAGAGAAAGTCTTAGCCCCTGCGCCGTGCCAGTCCTCTTGGTGCCGAAAAAGGATGGTACTTGGCGAATGTGTGTCAATTGTCGTGCTGTGAATAAAATCACTATCAAATATCGACATCCGATTCCGTGACTAGATGACATGCTAGATGAACTAAGTCGAACTATTCTCTAAGATCGATCTAAAAAGCGGATATCATCAGATTCGTATGCGAGAAGGCGACGAGTGGAAAACTACCTTCAAAACGAAACATGGTTTGTATGAGTGGTTGGTCATGCCATTTGGCTTAACCAACGCTCCTAGTACTTTTATAAGGCTCATGAACCATGTGTTGAGATCCTTCATTGGTAAGTTTTTTGTTGTTTATTTCGATGATATCCTCATATATAGCAAGACTTTGGAAGATCACGTAATACACCTCAAATCTGTTCTTGAAACATTGCGTAAGGAAACTCTCTTTGCTAATCTTAAGAAATGTACTTTTTGTTCTGACAAAGTTATCTTTCTTGGTTTTGTAGTTAGTGCACAAGGTTTGGAAGTCGACCAAGAGAAGATAAAGGCGATTCAAGAGTGGCCGAGGCCTACATCTATTAGTCAAGTTCGAAGCTTCCATGGGTTGGCAAGCTTCTATCGGTGATTTGTGCCCAATTTCAACACATTGGCTGCACCTTTAACAAGCGTGATAAAAAAAGACTCCGCGTTCCATTGGGAAGATGAGCAAGAGAGGTCTTTTATTGAGATTAAAAATTGTCTTACTGATGCACCTTTACTTGCTCTGCCAAATTTTTTCAAAAACCTTTGAACTTGAGTTTGATGCATCCGGTGTGGGTATTGGAGCTGTATTAACCCAAGACGGATGACCCATTGCCTATTTTAGTGAGAAGCTTAGTGGAGCCCCACTCAATTATCCGATCTACGACAAAGAAATGTACGCATTGATACGGGCTCTTGAAACTTGGCAACATTATTTGTGGCCAAAAGAGTTTGTAATCCATTCCAACCACGAATCCTTGAAACATATAAAGGGTCAAAACAAGTTGAACAAGAGGCACGCTAAGTGGGTCGAGTACCTTGAGTCATTTCCCTATGTAATTAAGTACAAGAAAGGTAAAGACAACGTGGTAGCTGATGCCCTATCGCGAAGGTATACCTTACTTTCTACTCTTGAATCAAAACTGCTTGGGTTTTCTTTCTTAAAAGAATTGTATGCTAACGATGTTAATTTTGGAGAAATCTATTCTGCTTGTGAGCATGTTGCATTTGAGAAATTTTATAGGTTTGATGGGTTTCTGTTCAAGGAAGGTAAACTCTGTGTTCCACAAAGCTCTGTTCGGGATTTGCTTGTGCAAGAAGCACATAGTGGAGGACTCATGGGACATTTTGGAGTTAGCAAAACGTTAGCCACCCTTAACGAACATTTTTATTGGCCTAGGATGAGGCGAGACGTGGAGCAGGTTTGCGAGCGATGTTTGGCATGCAAACGAGCAAAATCCAAGACTCAACCCCATGGACTTTACTCGCCATTACCAATACCTGAAACTCCTTGGACGGATATATCCATGGATTTCATCCTCGGTTTGCCCCAAACCAAAACGGGAAAGGATTCTATATTTGTAGTTGTAGATCGATTTTCTAAAATGTCACATTTTATTGCTTGTGCAAAAACTGATGATGCCGTACATATATCTAACCTTTTCTTTAGGGACATTGTTCGTTTACATGGAGTGCCGCGAACTATTGTGTCAGATCAAGACGCGAAATTCCTTAGCCATTTTTGGAGGTCTCTTTGGGGTAAATTCGGAACCAAATTATTGTTCTCAACTACTTGTCACCCTCAAACGGATGGACAAATCGAAGTGGTCAATCGAGTACTTTCTACTCTCCTGCGGGCTATCATTCGTAAGAATTTGAAATCATGGGAAGATTGTTTGCCCCATATTGAGTTTGCCTATAATAGAATGGTCCATTCAGCAACCAAACATACACTTTTTGAAGTGGTCTATGGATTTAATCCAATAACTCCTTTAGACTTAGTCTCTTTACCTAATAACCAATTGATTCATTCTGATGCTAGGAAAAAGGCCGATTTCGTGAAGAGGCTACATCAACAAGTGCGAGCTAATATAAAGGCAAGAACTAAGTCTTACGTGCAGCAAGCAAACAAGGGATGAAAGAGAGTCATATTTGAACCTGGTGATTGGGTTTGGGTCCATATGCGCAAGGAACGATTTCCAGTCCAGCGACGTTCCAAGTTACTCTCCCGAGGAGATGGACCCTTCCAAGTGCTTGAACGCATTAATGAGAACTCATATAAACTTGACTTACCGGGTGAATACAACATAAGTGCTAGTTTTAACGTATCTGATTTATCCCCTTTTGATACAGAATCTGACTTGAGGACAAGTTGCTTTGAAGACGGGGGGAATGATGTGAGCACACCGGGGCATCCTCGAATGCTCACCAAGAATCCATTGAGCTGCCAAAAGGCCCCATGACTCGAGCTCGAACCAAGCAACTTCAAGATGCTATATCGGCCTTTGTGATGCGCATTTGGGATGATAACCAGCTCCATGACGTTGGAGGAGCTAAGGACAACTCCTTGAAGACTCCATGCACTATTTTGCAATCCGATCTCAGCTCCTCTCCAGCTCCCCTATCCGCCATTCAGCTCACATCAGCTCACTTGAGCTCGTTTTAGCTCGTTTGAGCTCGAACTTAGCTCGATTTAGCTCATTCCTTTTTCATTTCAATAAATTAAGTTTTAATCTAGCTTATAACTAAGTTTGTTACAGCTCATGCCGAATTCCCTAGCTCAATTTAGCTCACTAGTTGTTTTTGACTATTTGAGCTAGCCGAATTTATTATAGGTTGACTTATAATTATTGTGTCCAAATTTAGTTAGTGTTATTAAGTTATTTAGTTATTATTTTAATTTATAATTATATGAATAGTTGTGTGTTATTTAATTTTGTTATTTAATTTTGTAGGTTAGCCGAATTTGGAAGATACATTCATGGCATTTAATGCAAGGTGCATGAACGGGAATGTTCATTGAACGGGAAGATTCATGCATGGTTCGGTTCAATGTTTGGAGGACATACATTCATGTACATGGAAGGTTAATGCATATTGAAAGGTGCATCTCCCTTGGACGGCACACATGCATGAATGGAGGGTAATTAATGCAAGTGCATGTACGGCTAGGTTCAAGCCCCCTTCCAAGTTCCATGTACAACTGATGCATGTGGGAGGACCCTTGGAGTTTCCTAAGCACCTATTCGGCCAAGAGACACCCTTTGGGAGTTTCATGCATCCCATGGCTGAACCTAGACAATCCCCTTGGCTTCCAAAGCTTGCTCGTACATGAAGCTGCCCACTCACCTCCCATTCGGCCGAACATGGACAAGGACACCATTGGTCATTTTTCTAGAAAGTTCATGTCTTAATTAGGTTCATTACTTAATCGTTAAGATTCATGAATGGTCTATTCGGCTAGCATAAGAAACTAGTATAAATAGTTTGTTGATTTCATTTGTAAAGGACTTTTGCCAAATTTGTTAATGAACATTGTTCTTGTGAGGTTGCTTCCTCTCATATCTCGTACAAGTTTCAAACGACTTATATGGCTTGTGCTAGTGGCGTCAATCGTCTTGTTTTGAACTTATCACCAATCTTGGTGTGGCATTCACCTATCCATCTATCCATATTTTTCACCTTAACAATATAGGAATCAGGGTGACACCTCTTAGTGTTGAATCATTCCTGACGTTGAGTTCGTTTTCCATTTCTATCTTTTAAATATTTTTTTTCTTGTTAACCCAAACCAAGCCTTCTATCCTTCATCCATCTTTGCTACCCTCAACCGAACCTATACTAAACTTACCCTTCTTGAAACCTTCCGCTATCCTATTCTAATTCTTTTACTACTATTACTAAAATCTGAGGCACGAACGACTCTCTCGAACTACGATCAGGAAACTACGTGAATTCGACTCATCTACCCGGGCCGGATCACATCATTTGGCATCAGAGCTTGTAAATCGAGAGGCACCGATGTTCGTATCAGGATCGAAATAGGTTCGTGGTGAAAAAAATTCAAAAAAAAAAATGCAAAAAAAATTGTATTTTCGTTTTTATCATTGTAAAGTGCTATATTGGAAGTTATAAAAAAAAAGAAGAGAAAGAAATACGAAATTATAAAAAAAAAAAGAGAAAAAAAAATTCTTTTAGCCTACCCATAACCTATACATTTTATCCCTTGTAACCATTTTAAAACCGACCCCAAAGCACCAAAGACGAGTCAAAAGAAACAAAATATGAGGTTACGAGAGTAAGCTTGAGTGGTAAAAGGCTAGAGCGTGTGAGATCATTCGAGAGTTTGAAAAAGCCTAAAAAAAATGAGTGCAAACACGAGTGGAGTGTTCATCAATTTTTTTTGCGAGTGAATAGTGAGATTTGTGGTGAGGATTTAAAAAAAATTTATTGAAAAAAATCAACATGGAACGAAATGTGGAGGAAAGGCAACCCGTTCGTAATGTGCCGGATTTGAACATGCAAGCCTTACTTCGAGAAGTTGAACAGTTGTTTGATCGAAAGTTGGAACCGATACAAGACCGACTCGATCAAGTGGAGGGAAGAGGCCAACGAGCAAGGACCCCAATAAGTCCACCTCGAAATCGTGAACGAAGGCACGTTCAAGATGACGAAGTTTCCGATCCAAGTGAAGCCGAAAGCGAGGCTGGCTCGAATGTTCCCAAAGCCGAAAGCCTGGCGGAGAGGCCAACGTCATCGTGGACAACGAGAGCGAGAAAGGTTCGATGATGACTTGAAAAGTATTAGGTTATCAATTCCCCGTTCCAAGGCCGTTCGGATCCCGAAGCATATTTGGAGTGGGAGAAAAAGATCGAACTCATTTTCGAGTGTCATAACTACTCGGAGGTAAAGAAAGTTAAGTTGGCTGCCATAGAATTCACCGACTATGCCATGATTTGGTGGGACCAACTCACGACAACCCGAAGGCGAAATGGCGAGTGACCAATTAACACTTGGGCCGAAATGAAGGCTGCCATGCGTCAGAGGTTCATTCCAATGCACTACCACCGAGAGCTTTACCAAAAGCTCCAAAATCTTTCCCAAGGTACGAGGAGTGTCGAGGACTATTACAAAGAAATAGAAGTTGCTATGATCCGTGCGAATGTGGATGAGGATCGAGAAGCAACTATGGCTAGATTTTTGTCTGGACTTAACCGTGAGATCGCCAATGTTGTGGAGCTACAACATTATGTGGAGATATTTGATATGGTCTACATGGCCATCAAAATTGAGAAGTAACTCAAGAAGAAAGGTGCTGCCCGAGGCTATTCAACCACCAATGTGTCTCGATGGAACCAAGGCACTAGCAAGAGTGCTACGGCGAGCCAAACGAAAGATCCTATGACACCTATCAAAGCTACCAAGCCTACAGGTGAAAATAGCAAAGGCAAGGCTATTGAAGGTACCCAAAACCGAACGAGAGACATAAAATGTTTCAAGTGCCTTGGAAGAGGGCATATTACGAGTCAATGTCCGAATCAGAGCGTCATGGTGATTCAACCAAATGGCGATATTGAATCAGAGGAGGAGGAGGATGAAAAAGTTAAAAACAATAACGAAACCCTTTCCGATGCCGAGGAAGAAATGGAGTATGCGGTCGAAGATGAGATGCTTATTGTTAAGAGGAGCTTAGGTATGCAAGGTACCAAACTTGATCCGCAACGAGAGAACCTTTTTCATACCCGTTGTTTTGTCCGTGGAAAAGTTTGTAGCGTAGTGATTGATGGAGGAAGTTGTACAAATGTTGCGAGTACCCTCCTGGTTGAAAGACTTGATTTGCCGACAAGTGTTCATCCGAGTCCATACAAGCTACAATGGCTTAATGATGGAGTTGAGTTAAAGGTAACCAAGCAAGTTCTTGTCCCATTTTCAATTGGAAAGTATGAAGATGAGGTTCTTTGTGACGTGGTGCCCATGCATGCGGGCCATATACTGCTTGGGAGACCCTGGCAATTCGATCGAAGAGTGAAGCATGATGGATTTGCAAATCAATATACCTTCAAGTATCAAGGTTGAAATTTTACTTTGGCACCTTTGACACCGAAACAAGTTGTGGAGGATCAACAATGGTTAAAGCAATCTTTAGATCAAATGCGAGTGGAAAAAGAAAATGAAAAAGAAAGAAAAGAAAAAGAGTGGAGATAAAAATAAGAATAAAGTGAGAGAAAAGGAAATACAAAGAAATATGAGTGAAGAAAAGAAAGGAGTTTCGATTAACTGAAATTTTCTTGTTTTTAAATCTTTTCAGGTTGACTCAAATCATAAGATGTAGTTGCGATACATTCCCGAATAGCAAAGGTTTGTAATGGTCGAAAAAGGTAAAGTTAATCCTTTTTTTTTGAACAAGGTATGGTTTCTGGAATTTCTATTACATCTTTGTCCAATTTGATTGATGAAGAATATGTTGTCGATGAAGAAATCATTGTTATTGATGATGGACACAAGATTCTTGATAAGCGAGAAGTTGTTAAGTTTGATGAATACTTGCTGTCCAAATTGCGTTGTTTAAGATCACAAAAACATGAGATGAATCCTTCTTTTCCATTATTTGCTTATGACGGATGTATGCAGATTTTGAAATGTCACATGAATTCCTGTCGAAGTTTCAATGCTTTGCAAATACAATTTGAGATGCCCAAGCGAAGTACGGACATTATATTCTCAAAATCCTTGTTTGTTAAGTTTTTAAGTTATAATGAGACATGTTTATTTGATAATGAAAGTGGAATATTGATATTGCTCTGTTGTGATTGTCTTAAGTGTAAGAAAACTTGCTTCCATGATCGTTTGAATAAGTTTCTGCTTTGTAATGATTCTCAATTGGTTGCAAGTTATGAAACGTTTTTGCAGCAAGGCATGATGTGTCAATTAAGCATGATTATCCAAGAACGAACAAGTAGGCATCCCTGTTTCAAAATCAACCGGCAATTTGACTTGAGGAAAAGTCACTTTGAAGACGGGGGGAATGATGTGAGCACACCCAGGGCATCCTCGAATGCACACCAAGAATCAATCGAGCTTCCAAAAGGTCCCATGACCCGAGCTCAAACCAAGCAACTTCAAGATGCTATATCAGCCTTTGTGTTGCTCATTTGGGATAATAACAAGGTCCATGACGTTGGAGGAGCTAAGGAAAACTCCTTGAAGACTCCATGCACCATTTTGCAATCTTATCTCAGCTCCTCTCCAGCTCCCCCATGCGCCATTCAGCTCACATCAGCTCACTTGAGCTCGTTTTAGCTCGTTTGAGCTCGAATTTAGCTCGTTTCAGCTCATTTCTTTTTCATTTCAATAAACTAAGTTTTAATCTAGCTTATAACTAAGTTTGCTACAGCTCATGCCGAATTCCCTAGCTCAATTAGCTCACTAAGAGTTTTTGACTATTTGAGCTAGCCGAATTTATTATGATAAGTTGACTTATAATTATTGTGTCCAAATTTAGTTAGTGTCATTAAGTTATTTAGTTATTATTTTAAATTATAATTATATGAATAGTTGTGTGTTATTTAATTGTGTTATTTAATTTTGTAGGTTAGCCGAATTTGGAAGATTCATGTATGGACTTTAATGCAAGGTGCATGCATGGGAAGGTTCAATGGACGGCAATCAAGAGGCACATGCATGTCATGGTGGACATTCATGTATTTGAAGATTCATGGATCAAATTAATGATGGAACATGCATTGGACGGTTCATGCATTGATCATGTGTTCACACATTGTGTTCACACCATGATGACCCCTCGGTTGGACGTTCACACACAAGTGACTACTCAAGCTCCTTTTTCACACCAAGTTTGACTCTTCATGAAGCCTTATTTAATTAAGCCACTCATGGTGAAACAACATGAATTCAAGGCTCCATTAAAGGAGTTAGCCAAATCTAGCCATGCATGTATGAAGATCATTCATCCAAGTACATCAATGCATATTCATGAAGCTATCCACTCACCTCCCATTCGGCCGAACATGGACAAGGACACCATTGGTCATTTTTCTAGAAAGTTCATGTCTTAATTAGGTTCATTACTTAATCGTTAAGATTCATGAATGGTCTATTCGGCTAGCATAAGAAACTAGTATAAATAGTTTGTTGATTTCATTTGTAAAGGACTTTTGCCAAATTTGTTAATGAATATTGTTCTTGTGAGGTTGCTTCCTCTCATATCTCGTACAAGTTTCGAACGACTTATCTGGCTTGTGCTAGTAGCATCAATCGTCTTGTTTTGAACTTATCACCAATCTTGGTGTGGCGTTCACCTATCCATCTATCCACATTTTTCACCTTAACAATATAGGAATCGGGGTGACACTTCTTAGTGTTGAATCATTCCTGACGTTGAGTTCGTTTTCCATTTCCATCTTTTAAATATTATTTTTCTTGTTAACCCAAACCAAGCCTTCTATCCTTCATCCATCTTTGCTACCCTTAGCCGAACCTATACTAAACTTACCCTTCTTGAAACCTTCCGCTATCCTATTCTAATTCTTCTACTACTATTACTAAAATTCGAGGCACGAATGACTCTCTCGAACTACAATCGGGAAACTACGTGAATTCGACTCATCTACCCGGGCCGGATCACATCAGTCTATCACAGCTTTTGTAGTTCAACTTTGGAATGAAACGCTAATAGGATACTCCGAGAAAGTTGATTCCAGTTCCTTGAACTCACCTTGTAATTACCTGCAAGTCCAGCTCAGCTCATCGAGCTCACCACCAGCTCAAGCAAGTTTCCATTCAACTCAAAACCAGCTCACTAGCTTGGAATCAGCTCATTTCCAGCTCCCCAGCTCGAGTCCAGCTCACTACTAGCTCATGAGTCCAAGCCCAGCTCGATTTTAGCTCATGAGTTGAATTCTAGCTCATGAAGACTACTTTGACTTCATTTGACTACTATTAAATTTTTATTTAATAAGTTCGTTAATTAGTTAATTAATAAACCACATATTAAATTTAGTTCATATTAGTTTTATTAAATATTTCTTAAAAGTGTTTATAGATGTTAATTAATTTGTCATAACCGAATTTAATGTTTACATTGTGTTCCATTAGCCTGAATTAATTCTGTTCACATTTTCTTGTAGAAACTCAATGGACATATGGAGCATGAAGCAACATGTCTTTCTTGGAGGTGCATGGACGGTTAAGAGCTTTGAATCTCCTAGGTGCATGTTCGGCTAAGTGCATGTATGGCCACATTCAATGTGTTCAAGGTTCATGGATGTTTCCATTCATGTATGGTGTACTACTCCTTCATTCTCCAAGTGACTATTCGGCTAAAAGGAGGCTTCCTATTACTTCATATATGTGGCCGAATATCTCCCTCCATGAACCTTAAAATTCCGTTCACATTATGTTCACATGGCATGGCCTTTCAATTCAAAGTGTTCACACCTATGGACTCTTCAAGAGTTGGCATTCACACTTAATTTGGCTCATGAAGTCTCCTCAATTAATTCCCAACTCTTCACCAAGTAACATGAATTGATTGCTTCAATTACTCAAGTTAGCCGAACCTAGCTAATGTCCAAGGGAGTCTCTTATTCATGATTCATTTCCTTAAGCATGAAGAACCTTCAAGACATCTCCACCATAGTCGAATCTGGTCATGAACATCAAAGGACTTCTTTCTAGAATTTTCAAGATGCATTCATGAGACTTTTACTTAATTATTAAGTATGTAAAGTGTCCATTCGGCTAGCTAGTCTTTAGGCTATAAATACTTGTTATTTTTCTTTGTGAAAGAACTTTTTGGACTTTTGTTAATGTTATGCTGCCAAAATTGTGAGGCAAAACTTTTCTCAAATTTCGTTCAAAGATTCGATTGGCTTCTTAGTGTTCTTCTAGTTGTGTCAACCATTGTTCTTTGTCGAAACTGAACTTATCACTACTCGTAGTGTGGCGTTCAAACATACCGAGGTTCCTATCTTGTTAGATAGTGGGTCGAGGTTTCCCTTTACCAAACCCAAACCGAACTAAAGAGAGCCTATAAACAACGGGTCGATACCAAATCGGTATTGGTTCTTGTTTGCACTTTTTGTTCAACCCCATTTCTTCATTTACCAAATTGTACCTAAACCGGCCATTCTGTTCATACCATTTCATAATACCATTTTGTTCTTACCCTTCATACCATTACATCCATTTCTTCAATTTCCCTTACCTAAATCTGAATTTCAACTCTTCTTACCTATCCCAATTTCGAACCAAACCAATATTCCTCTTTCCTTTCCGTACTAAATCCATAAACCAACTTCCAAACCCAATCTAATTCTTCCATTTTCTTTAAACTTCTTTCTCGTCCTTCTTTCTCTTATCCGACCTTTCAATTAAACCTAACGTAACTTCTTGTCGACGATCGGGCACATTATTACGACTCAACTCTCCCTGAGGTGGATCGTATCATCTGGTATCAGAGCTATTAAAATGAGAAGTTCGTGCGACGAAATCATCCCCGAGTTAGTCCAAGTGTACGCAAGTAAGTAGGATCCGAAAAGAAAAAAAATATAGACAAAAAATTTTGTATACCGAAGTTTTCTCATTTTGATTAGTTTGTTACTGTTTCTATAAAAACAAAATTTACGCAGCTGAAAAAAAAAAGTGGTTGAAAGTGGACATTGTTTCATCATTATTCATTCCCGATCCTGAAATAGCTCTTCCACCCTTTTCTTTCCTTCTATTTGACTAGCCACACTAAAACCCAAACTTTTATTTACTTGTTAGCCTACCCTAAACCGAGTTCATCAATCTTTTTTATGTGAGCACACCCGGGGCATCCTCAAATGCACACCTAGAATCAATCGAGCTTCTAAAAGGCCCCATGACCCGAGCTCGAACCAAGCAACTTCAAGATGCTATATCGGCCTTTGTGATGCGCATTTGGGATGATAACCAGCTCCATAACGTTGGAGGAGCTAAGAAAAACTCCTTGATGAATCCATGCACTATTTTGCAATCCGATCTCAGCTCCTCTCCAGCTCCCCTATCCACCATTCAGCTCACATAAGCTCACTTGAGCTCGTTTTAGCTCGTTTGAGCTCGAATTTAGATCGTTTCAGCTCATTCCTTTTTCATTTCAATAAATTAAGTTTTAATCTAGCTTATAACTAAGTTTGTTACAGCTCATGCCGAATTTCCTAGCTCAATTTAGCTCACTAAGTGTTTTTGACTATTTGAGCTAGCCAAATTTATTATAAGTTGACTTATAATTATTGTGTTCAAATTTAGTTAGTGTTATTAAGTTATTTAGTTATTATTTTAATTTATAATTATATGAATAGTTGTGTGTTATTTAATTTTGTTATTTAATTTTGTAGGTTAGCCGAATTTGGAAGATACATTCATGGCATTTAATGCAAGGTGTATGAACGGGAATGTTCATTGAACGGGAAGATTCATGCATGGTTCAATTCAATGTTTGGAGGACATACATTCATGTACATGGAAGGTTAATGCATATTGAAAGGTGCATCTCCCTTGGACGGCACACATGCATGAATGGAGGGTAATTAATGCAAGTGCATGTACGGCTAGGTTCAAGCCCCCTTCCAAGTTCCATGTACAACCGATGCATGTGGGAGGACCCTTGGAGTTTCCTCAGCACCTATTCGGCCAAGAGACACCCTTTGGGAGTTTCATGCATCCCATGGCCGAACCTAGACAATCCCCTTGGCTTCCAAAGCTTGCTCATACATGAAGCTGCCCACTCACCTCCCATTTGGCCGAGCATGGACAAGGACACCATTGGTCATTTTTCTAGAATGTTCATGTTTTAAATTAGGTTCATTACTTAATCGTTAAGTTCATGAATAGTCTATTCGGCTAGCATAAGAAACTAGTATAAATAGTTTGTTGATTTCATTTGTAAAGGACTTTTGCCAAATTTGTTAATGAACATTGTTCTTGTGAGGTTGCTTCCTCTCATATCTCGTACAAGTTTCGAACGACTTATCTGGCTTGTGCTAGTGGCGTCAATCGTTCTTGTTTGAACTTATCACCAATCTTGGTGTGGCGTTCACCTATCCATCTATCCATATCTTTTCACCTTAACAATATAGGAATCGGGGTGACACTTCTTAGTGTTGAATCATTCCTGACGTTGAGTTCGTTTTTCCATCCCCCATCTTTCAACTTTCTTCCTTGTTAACCAAACCGAACCATTATCCATCACTCATCTTTGTTACACATAACCGGACCTATTACTAAACTTACCCTTCTTGAAACCTTCCGCTTATTCTATTCCATTATTTTACTTTTATTATTAAAATTCGAGGCACGAATGACTCTCTCGAACTACGATCGGGAAACTACGTGAATTCGACTCATCTACCTGGGCCGGATCACATCATTTAGTATCAGAGCTTGTAAATCGAGAGGCGCCGACGTTCGTATCAAGATCAAAATAGGTTCGTTGTGAAAAAAAATTGAAAAAAAATTGTATTTTCGTTTTTATCATTGTAAAGTGCTATATTGAAAGTTGTAAAAAAAAAAGAGATACGAAATTAAAAAAAAAAGTGAAGTGATCAAGTTCTTCTTTTGTTTATATTTTGATCCGATCGACAAAGTGTTCTTTTCATCAACTTTGTACGCCATTTCGAAATGCCACACTACACCAAAGAAAATTCTCTTTTAGCCTACCCATAACCTATACATTTTATCCCTTGTAATCGATTTTGAAGTCCACCCCAAAGCACCAAAGACGAGTCAAAGAAACAAAATATGAGGTTACGAGAGCAAGCTTGAGTGGTAAAAGGCTAGAGTGTGTGAGATCATTCGAGAGTTTGAAAAAGCCCCAAAAAAAAAACGAGTGCAAACATGAGTGGAGTGTTCATCAATTTTTTTTCTTTGCGAGTGAAATTGTGAGGTTTGTGGTGAGGTACTTAATTTTTTATTTTGTTTTGTGATCTAACATTTTCTTTTCAAAGAAAAAAATCATGTCACGTGAAGAGTTCATCGAATCGAATACCAATACTTGGTACAAGAAATGTGAAAAATGATGGAGTCCAACACTAAGAACATACACGAGAGATTAAATCATTTGGAAAAACAAGATCAAAGTGATAGAGTTTCTTCGAGTCGAAAAATGGAGACAAGAACACCACGGAGATATACCGCCGAATACTACTTAAAAAAAAGTTCCTATCATGATTCCTTTTCTCCATCTACTTCGAGACAAAGAGATTCATACTATGACTCATATTCATCAGCGAATTCGAGAAGTGACTTCGATCGAAAGTCCTTTTCATCAAGAAATTCAAGAAGACGAGAAGCTGATTACGATTTTGATTCGTTCCAAGATGGCGTTCGGAGAGAAAGACATACTCCTACTAGATCGTCAACGAAATCTTACTCGGAGTATTCTTCACGAAGTTTTGATTGTGAATCATATGCAAATAGTTCTTCATCTTTCGAACAAGATTTGTATTCTCATCGTTCTTTTGTACATTCTTGTAAAGAGAAAACAAAGAAAAGAAAAGAAAAAGCAAAAGAAGAAAAAGAAAACGAAATAAAAAGAAAAGAGAGGCAAGAGGCAAGTAAGAGAGAAAATGAGCGAATCATGAGAGAACTTGAAAAAGCTTTTGAAAAAGCCTTTGAAACGCAAAAAGAAAATGAAAAAGAAAATGAGATTAAAAAAGAGAATGAAAAAGAGTTTGAGAGTGAAAAAGAAGATGAAAAAGAAATTGAAACAAAAGGAACGAGTGATTCAGAAGAAAAAGAATCGAGTGAGAAAACAAGTGAGCAAGTGAGGATTATCTCTACTAACCCACATGTTCGATCTTCTTGTGATTTAACTTTTCAGGTTCCTAGAAGTTTGTGCGACCAATTCCATCTACATTAACTTCCAAATGAGAGGTGTTTTAGGTTGTTCGGAAAAGGTGAGTTCACGAATGACAACCACCCACTTGCGATCGAAGGTAAGGAAGGTAAGGATTCTTTGTTTATCGAATCAAAGTCACTTAATTTGGTTAATTACTATTCATATATTAATGTTAACGATGTTGTTTCAAAAGATGCCATGAAGATTCCATCTTATGACATGTTTTATAACGACAACTCTGTTGATTCTGTTGGACTGGTTCATCCTGTGCAAATTATGAATGTGTGTGATAATAGTTTTTCACGTTTCGATTTGTTTGATTATAAAAATTCTTTGTTTGGCATCCATGTTAAAAGATCTTCACATGATATGTTCATGAACAATCTTTGAGTTTTTGTGCAAAATTTCCATGTAGTGATTTACATTCCCGATTGATACTCTTGAAGCATGAACCTTTGCATATTGGTATGCTCGGTTTTGTTAATTCAACATGTGTGTTTAAACTAGTGAAATATAATTCGTGTGGTGAGTTGATTATATCTTCTTCTAATATGTTGCTTGTTGGAATTCCTAATCAAGTTCGTGTGTTCAAGCCTGGTATTTGCTACATGAATTCATTTTATGGAAACATTAAGCACTTGGCATCATTTGCATTCAAATTATGTTTGCTTGATGTTTGAACTTTTGATAAGAATGTGAAATTCAATGATTTGGGTTTCAATTTTGATTCGTTTACTAATCACCTTGCTTGGCCACATCTGGAATTTTCGTTTCATTTCAAGAAGGTAAGACCAACCTATGTTTTTGGAATTGAATCAAATTTCCATGGTAACTTTCTTTTTCCATTTAAGTCCATAGTTTTCATTAATACTAACTATTCTCATTTCTGTGAATTCCACCCCACGAGGAGCAAGACATGTCATGGCGCGTCACCACCTATTCAAATTTATCGGAGTAATAGGTTTGTCTTACGTTATCTATCCAAAGAGAAAAGATTCATTTTGACCGAGAAAGGTAAACCCAATCCTCAATTATCTTCTCTTCATATTCGTCAAGGTAAGTCATCTGAAAATTTTCAAATATCTTTGCTCAATTCGGTTGAGGTTGAAAATTCCATTGATTTGTTGTTTGGAAATTATTTATACTTTGATGTGAAGGATTTTTCCTTTTGGCATTGTAATAATGTGATTATTATGCTGGAATTTGGAGACACCCCTCATGTTGTTCAAAAACGAAAGAAAGAGTTAGCATACCTTTGGCCATGGCATACCTTGCATGAACAAGACAAGGGACCAAATGAGTTGCTATATTCGGTTAAAGAAATTAAAATGTTTTGGATGAGGAATAATGTGTTTAAGTGCCTACCATCATTTACAACCAATTATCCCTTGATCCAACTTAGTTTTCATGTTTGCAACGATGGTCTAACGAAACTCTTTGATAAATTTACGTATGCTTGCTTTGTCCAATTGAAATTTTTGGCATATGTTCGATTGAATGAATTTTTAATGAACTATCAAACACATTTGAATTTGACTCCTTTGGGTTTTTTTTTATCGGCTGTGGTAAGAATTTTTCAGGTTTGTGTGACATCTTCCATCCCCTTTGATCGAGAAAAATCATGCACGAGTCAAAGTTCTCCCATGGACAAATGGCTCGACTTGAGGACAAGTCGCTTTAAAGACGGGGGGAATGATGTGAGCACACCCGGGGGTATCCTCGAATGCACACCTAGAATCAATCGAGCTTCCAAAAGGCCCCATGACCCGAGCTCAAACCAAGTAACTTCAAGATGCTATATCGGCCTTTGTGATGCGCATTTGGGATGATAACCAGCTCCATAACGTTGGAGGAGCTAAGAACAACTCCTTGATGAATCCATACACTATTTTGCAATCCGATCTCAGCTCCTCTCCAGCTCCCCTATCCGCCATTTAGCTCACATCAGCTCACTTGAGCTCGTTTTAGCTTATTTGAGCTCGAATTTAGATCGTTTCAGCTCATTCCTTTTTCATTTCATAAATTAAGTTTTAATCTAGCTTATAACTAAGTTTGTTACAGCTCATGCCGAATTCCCTAGCTCAATTTAGCTCACTAAGTGTTTTTGACTATTTGAGCTAGCCGAATTTATTATAAGTTGACTTATAATTATTGTGTTCAAATTTAGTTAGTGTTATTAAGTTATTTAGTTATTATTTTAATTTATAATTATATGAATAGTTGTATGTTATTTAATTTTGTTATTTAATTTTGTAGGTTAGCCGAATTTGGAAGATACATTCATGGCATTTAATGCAAGGTGCATGAACGGGAATGTTCATTGAACGGGAAGATTCATGCATGGTTCGATTCAATGTTTGGAGGACATACATTCATGTACATGGAAGGTTAATGCATATTGAAAGGTGCATCTCCCTTGGACAGCACACATGCATGAATGGAGGGTAATTAATGCAAGTGCATGTACGGCTAGGTTCAAGCCCCCTTCCAAGTTCCATGTACAACCGATGCATGTGGGAGGACCCTTGGAGTTTTCTAAGCACCTATTTGGCCAAGAGACACCCTTTGGGAGTTTCATGCATCCCATGGCTGAACCTAGACAATCCCCTTGGCTTCCAAAGCTTGCTCATACATGAAGCTGCCCACTCACCTCCCATTCGGCCGAACATGGACAAGGACACTATTGGTCATTTTTCTAGAATGTTCATGTCTTAAATTAGGTTCATTACTTAATCGTTAAGTTCATGAATAGTCTATTCGGCTAGCATAAGAAACTAGTATAAATAGTTTGTTGATTTCATTTGTAAAGGACTTTTGCCAAATTTGTTAATGAACGTTGTTCTTGTGAGGTTGCTTCCTCTCATATCTCGTACAAGTTTTGAACGACTTATCTGGCTTGTGCTAGTGGCGTCAATCGTTCTTGTTTGAACTTATCACCAATCTTGGTGTGGCGTTCACCTATCCATCTATCCATATCTTTTCACCTTAACAATATAGGAATCGGGGTGACACTTCTTAGTGTTGAATCATTCCTGACGTTGAGTTCGTTTTTCCATCCCCCATCTTTCAACTTTCTTCCTTGTTAACCAAACCGAACCATTATCCATCACTCATCTTTGTTACACATAACCGAACCTATTACTAAACTTACCCTTCTTGAAACCTTCCGCTTATTCTATTCCATTATTTTACTTTTATTATTAAAATCTGAGGCACGAACGACTCTCTCAAACTACGATCGAGCAACTACGTGAATTCGACTCATCTACCTGGGCCGAATCACATCACCTTTGTTACCCTTTTGAACCGACCAACTAGGCCAAGGTATAAGGCTTACGAATCTGCTACGAAATCATGAGAAAAGTTACGAGAGGTAAAAGGCACGAGAGTTGTGAGCACAATAGAGTGGAGGTAAAAGCCTATCCTCGAGCGTAAACACGAGTGTGAGAGAATCATCTTTCTTTTCCTTTCCGAGTGATTGTGAGGTTTTGTGGTGAGGTTTATTTGACTATAGTTTAAAGGTCACAAGAGTCAGATCACAATATGGAAGACCGTCCAGCAAGACAACCCGTTCGCAACATCCCCGACTTAAATATGCAAGCCTTATTACGAGAAATGGAGTGACTCCTAGATCGAAGGCTCAACCCAATCGAAGATCGATTACTCCAAGTTGAAACAATTGGCCAACATAAAAGAACTTCCGAGGCGGCTAGACAAAGGCGGGAGAGGCCAAATCAAAATCGGGGAAGACGAAGGTTCCAAGATGATGAAGCAAATGACCTTAGTGATCTTAAAAGTGAACAAGAGTCTAATGCTAGTGATCAACATAGGCAACACCGACAACGAGATCGAAGACGCGAAGATGATGATCTCAAGAACATTAAACTGTCTATTCCACCGTTTCAAGGTAGATCGGATCCGGAGGCCTATCTTGAATGGGAGAAAAAGATAGAGTTGGTGTTCGAATGTCACAACTATTCTGAGAAAAAGAAGGTGAAACTAGCGGTGATAGAGTTCTCAGACTACGCCATGATTTGGTGGGATCAAGTAACTACTAGCCGAAGGCGTAACGGAGAACGTCCTATTTCCACATGGGCCGAAATGAAGGCGACCATGAGGCGACGCTTTATTCCCACATATTACCACCGGGAGTTACACCAAAAACTCCAAAATCTAACGCAAGGGACTAAAAGCATCGAGGACTACTTTAAAGAGATGGAAATCGCGATGATTTGCGCGAACGTGGAAGAAGACCCTGAAGCAACGATGGTGCATTTCTTGGCTGGTTGAAACTGCGATATTGCCAATGTTGTTGAATTACAACACTACCTTAAAGTGGTTGACATGGTCCATATGGCCATCAAGGTAGAAAAGCAACTCAAACGAAAGGGTCCGAGTCGAGGATTTACCACTTCCAACACTCCCAAATGGGGCTAAGAAACGAGTAAAGGAGTTTCCAATTCCTAAGGAAAGGAGTTCACGGCTCCCTCGAAAACCAATAAGTCTACCACCGAAGTGAACAAAGGCAAGGCACCCGAATTGTCCTTCAATCAAAATCGGGACATCAAGTGCTTTAAGTGCCTTGGGAGGGGTCACATAGCAACTCAATGTCCTAATCGAAGGACCATGGTGTCGAGGGCTGATGGCGAGATCAAAACAGAGGATGAGGAAGAGAAGGAGTCTGAATCGACTTCCGAAGTTGAGGACTTAGAACCACCAATGGAAGGAGAACTACTAGTGGTAAAGCGAAGTCTAAGTCTCCAAGGTGCAGACAATGATCTCCAACGTGAGAACATCTTCCACACCCGATGTCAAGTCGAAGGCAAAGTATGTAGTGTCATCATCGATGGAGGCAGTTGCACCAACGTAGTAAGTACGATGATGGTTGAAAAGCTTGGTCTGCCCACAACTAAGCATCCGAGTCCTTACAAACTTCAATGGCTCAATGACGGGGGAGAGCTTAAGGTAACGAAGCAAGTACTTGTCTCTTTCAACATCGGTAAGTATTCGGATGAAGTTCTTTGTGACATCGTACCGATGCATGCGAGGCATTTGTTACTTGGCCGACCGTGGCAATTTGATAGGAGAGTTCAACACGACAATTATACCAACCGGTATACATTCAAATTTATGGGAAAGAATGTGACGTTGGTGCCGTTGACTCCCAAACAAGTGTATGAAGACCAAATCAAGCTAAAAGCTTCTGTTGAGCAAATGAGAGAAAAAGAAAAAGAAAGTTGTAAAAAAATAAAAGAATAGAAAAATAAGAAAAAGAAAACAAAAGAGAGTGACAAGAAAAATATCCAAGAAAAAGAAGAAAAAGAAAAGAAAATCGAGAAAATGAGTGTTTTTGCAAGAGTTAGTGATGTGAGGAAGGCTTTGGAGATGAATTGAACTGTTCTTGTACTTTTGTACAAGGAAGCATTAATTTCTACTAACGATTTACCCGATACCCTACCCTCTCCTATTTTGTCCTTGTTGCAGGATTTCCAAGACGTTTTTCCGAAAGAAGCCCCGAGTGGTCTTCCACCACTTCGTGGAATCGAGCATCAAATTGATTTCGTGCCGGGAGTGGTTATTCCAAATTGACCTGCTTACCGAGCCAATCCAGAGGAGACCAAAGAGTTGCAAAGACAAGTCAATGAACTGATGGAAAAAGGCTATATTCGCGAGAGCCTAAGTCCTTGTGCTGTTCCCGTACTATTGGTACCGAAAAAGGATGGAACATGACGCATGTGTGTGGATTGCCGAGCCATTAACAAGATAACGATCAAATACCGTCATCCCATTCCTCGCTTAGATGACATGTTAGATGAGCTTAGTGGGGCCAAAGTGTTCTCAAAAATCAATTTGAAGAGTGGCTACCACCAAATTTGGATGCGAGAAAGAGACGAATGGAAAATGGCATTCAAGACCAAGCACGGACTATACGAATGGTTGGTTATGCCTTTTGGCCTTACCAATGCTCCAAGTACGTTCATGAGACTAATGAACCATGTCTTAAGGCCCTTCATCGGTAAGTTTTGTGTGGTATATTTTGACGATATATTGATTTATAGCAAATCTATGGAAGAACATGTAAGTCATCTCAAATCTATTTTAGAAGTTTTGCGAAAAGAGACCTTATATGCTAATTTAAAGAAATGTTCTTTTTGTTCTAACAAAACTATTTTTCTAGGATTTGTAGTTAGTGCGGATGGTCTCGAGGTAGACCAAGAGAAGATTAAGGCCATACAAGATTGGCCAAGGCCTACGAGTGTTACGCAAGTTCGAAGTTTCCATGGCCTAGCAAGTTTCTACCGACGATTCGTTTTGAATTTTAGCACTATTGCTGCTCCACTTACGAGTGTTATTAAGAAAAATTCTTCTTTTATTTGGAACAATGAACAAGAGAAATCATTTATAAAAATCAAAGATTGTCTCACTAACGCTCCTTTGCTTGCCCTTCCAGATTTCTCGAAGACTTTTGAGATCGAGTGTGATGCTTCGGGCATTGGAATCGGGGCCGTGTTGACACAAGACGGACGTCCTGTGGCTTACTTTAGTGAAAAACTCAATGGAGCCGTACTCAACTATCCGGTGTATGATAAAAAAATGTACGCGCTCATACAAGCCCTTGAGACATGGCAACACTACTTGTGGCCTAAGGAATTCGTTATTCACTCCAATCACGAAGCCTTGAAGCACATCAAAGGCCAACACAAGTTGAACCGACGCCACGCGAAGTGGGTTGAATACCTTGAGTCGTTTCCGTATGTCATCAAATATAAGAAAGGTTCAACCCTATGGCTTGTATACACCATTTGCCCATCCCTGAAGCACCATGGATTGACATCTCCATGGACTTTGTTCTCAGACTTTCGCGCACAAAAATAAGGAAGGATTCTATTTTCGTTGTTGTTGATAGATTTTCAAAAATGTCTCATTTTATTTCCTGTACTAAGACTGACGATGCTGTTCATGTTGCGAACTTGTTTTTCAGGGATATCGTTAGACTACATGGCATTCCTCGAACGATCGTGTCGGATCGAGATGCAAAATTTTTAAGTCACTTTTGGAGAACTTTGTGGGGTAAATTAGGGACCAAACTTCTGTTTTCGACCACCTGCCACCCCCAAACCGATGGCCAAACGGAAGTTGTCAATAGAGTTCTATCTACTTTGCTTCGGGCCATCGTTCGGAAGAATTTGAAGATGTGGGAGGATTTTCTACCCCATATTGAGTTTGCGTATAATCGTTCTGTCCATTCTGCGACTAAATTCTCCCCATTTGAAATTGTTTATGGTTTTAATCCCTTGACTCCTTTAGATTTACTGCCTTTACCTACTGATTAGTTTGTCCATGCAGATGCGAAGAAAAAGGCAGATTTTGTCAAGGATTTACATAGCAAGGTGCGGGCCAATATTGAGGTTAGGACTGAGTCCTATGTGCGTAATGCAAAAAAAGGCCGAAAACGAGTAGTTTTTGAACCCGGAGAATGGGTTTGGATTCATATGCGCAAGGAACGTTTTTTAGCCCAACGAAAATCCAAACTACTACCTCGCAGAAACTGTCCTTTTCAAGTTTTAGAGAGAATAAATGAAAATTCTTATAAAATTGACTTGCCAGGAGATTATAATGTCAGCACTACTTTTAATGTGTCAGATTTAACCCCTTTTGATGCAGATTTCGACTTGAGGACAAGTCGTTTTGAAGAGGAGGGAATGATATGATAGCGCCTCATGGTTCAGCTAGCTCGAGCAAGGATTCTATGGTGCTACCACAAGGTCCTGTTACTCGAGCTCGAGCCAAGAAGTTTAAGGAGTCTATCACAGCTTTTGTAGTTCAACTTTGGAATGAAACGCTAATAGGATACTCCGAGAAAGTTGATTCCAGCTCCTTGAACTCACCTTGCAATTACCTGCAAGTCCAGCTCAGCTCATTGAGCTCACCACCAGCTCAAGCAAGTTTCCATTCGACTCAAATCTAGCTCACTAGCTTGGAATCAGCTCATTTCCAGTTCCCCAGCTCGGGTCCAGCTCACTACCAGCTCATAAGTCCAAGCCCAGCTCGGTTTTAGCTCATGAGTTGAATTCTAGCTCATGAAGACTACTTTGACTTCATTTGACTACTATTAAATTTTTATTTAATAAGTTCGTTAATTAGTTAATTAATAAACCACATATTAAATTTAGTTCATATTAGTTTTATTAAATATGTCTTAAAAGTGTTTATAGATGTTAATTAATTTGTCATAACCGAATTTAATGTTTACGTTGTGCTCACATTAGCCTGAATTAATTCTGTTCACATTTTCTTGTAGAAACTCAATGGACATATGGAGCATGAAGCAACATGTCTTTCTTGGAGGTGCATGGACAGTTAAGAGCTTTGAATCTCCTAGGTGCATGTTCGGCTAAGTGCATGTATGGCCACATTCAATGTGTTCAAGGTTCATGAATGTTTCCATTCATGTATGGTGTACTACTCCTTCATTCTCTAAGTGGCTATTCAGCTAAAAGGAGGCTTCCTATTACTTCATACATGTGGCCGAACATCTCCCTCCATGAACCTTAAAATTCCGTTCACATTATGTTCACATGGCATGGCCTTTCAATTCAAAGTGTTCACACCTATGGACTCTTCAAGAGTTGGCATTCACACTTAATTTGGCTCATGAAGTCTCCTCAATTAATTCCCAACTCTTCACCAAGTAACATGAATTGATTGCTTCAATTACTCAAGTTGGCCGAACCTAGCTAATGTCCAAGGGAGTCTCTTATTCATTATTCATTTCCTTAAGCATGAAGAACCTTCAAGACATCTCCACCATAGCCGAATCTGGTCATGAACATCAAAGGACTTCTTTCTAGAATTTTCAAAATGCATTCATGAGACTTTTACTTAATTATTAAGTATGTAAAGTGTCCATTCAGCTAGCTAGTCTTTAGGCTATAAATACTTGTTATTTTTCTTTGTGAAAGAACTTTTTGGACTTTTGTTAATGTTATGCTGCCCAAATTGTGAGGCAAAACTTTTTTCAAATTTCGTTCAAAGATTCGATTGGCTTTCTAGTGTTCTAGTTGTGTCAACCGTTGTTCTTTGTCGAAACTGAACTTATCACTACTCGTAGTGTGGCGTTCAAACATACCGAGGTTCCTATCTTGTTAGATAGTGGGTCGAGGTTTCCCTTTACCAAACCCAAACCGAACTAAAGAGAGCCTATAAACAACGGGTCGAGACCAAATCCGTATTGGTTCTTGTTTGCACTTTTTGTTCAACCCCATTTCTTCATTTACCAAATTGTACCTAAACCGGCCATTTTGTTCGTACCATTTCATAATACCATTTCGTTCTTACCCTTCATACCATTACATCTATTTCTTCAATTTCCCTTACCTAAATCCGAATTTCAACTCTTCTTACCTATCCCAATTCCGAACCAAACCAATATTCCTCTTTCCTTTCTGTACTAAATCCATAAACCAACTTCCAAACCCAATCTAATTCTTCCATTTTCTTTAAACTTCTTTCTCGCCCTTCTTTCTCTTATCCGACCTTTCAATTAAACCTAACGTAACTTCTTGTCAATGATCGGGCACATTATTATGACTCGACTCTCCTCAAGGCGGATCGTATCATGCGTGATCGCAAAATCTAAAGTTTCAGCTTTTCAGCTTCTACCGATTCGTGGCTACGTAGTAGGGTGTGTACACACCTTTTGGCTTTTGATTAATAATAGAGTGGTGTACGGTTACACACCTTTTGGAAAGAAAGACGTCGAACCCTGCGCACTCAACCTAAATCCAAAACAGTGAACCTTAGTCAGTTCTCTAATGCTTGGGTTAACCCCCTAACTACGTACTCACCAATTCCCAACAATAAGCATCTCTTACCTTGCTAAGACCAATGGGGCTTAAACTACCCTTATCCAACGATCACCCTTCTATAAACCACAATCTGCATCAACAACCCATTATTCAGTAACTTAATAATACTCCATTAAAACCAACCGCACTTCTTACCACCACGCGAACTAGAACGAAAGGCTATACCATTTGACCCACCCCTTGGGTAACGTCGCAACCCCCTAACACCCTTCAAACGAAAAAGAAAATGTTAGATGAGCCTATCCTCACGACAGTCAAGAGGATCTGGCTTAGGATCACCCAAATCGAATAAAAACACAAAGGAGTCTTAACCATTCGTCCAGGAAAAACACTTACCTTACTTAATAGATACTAAGAATCGGTTAGGCCACCACCGCTTTGGTCACACAGGGAGAAACAAGCGGCTAACTTCAGGAGAGAAAGAACAATGAAAAGGATGAAGGAGGAGTTGAGTTCGATTTCTTTGATTTTAGAAGCAAGAAGAAAAGATATTTGAGACAACAAAAAGAAACAGGTTACTAATGTTTGGCTATAGAGGATTCGGCAAGCTTGACTCAAAGAAGAAAAGAGAAGAAATTGGGAGGAGGGAAAAGTCACTTACAATTAACACCAAAGGGTAACAAAAAGAAAAGCCAAAAAGTTGCAAAGAAGTATTCGGCACCTACCCCAAACAACAATTGCCGAAAATGCCTAACCCAAAACCCCTTAACCGAATTTCCACCCCCACACACGCCCATTCGGCTACAACTCCCTCCCAATTCAAATTCCATGATAATCTCCACGATTTTCTCCACATAATGCTCCCCTTATCTCTCCATGATCCACTCCTAAGACCAGTTCAAACTCTCACACAGCAGAGTCCGAAACCACTTCAACCTCTTGCCACCCCCTTCTAGCAAAATTTAAATACTCTTTTGCTTGCCATGGGATTCGAACTCATGCCTCCTCAGCTGCTCCACATGCCACTTGCCACTAAGCCACAAGGCTTCTTGTGTCATCAACCAACCACGATTACTGATAAGGCCTAAGTGCCAGCGCTTAGGTTCTTTTAAGAGAAAAAACAAAGATGCTACAAAAGTCAGAACTTGAACCCAGGACCTCCCAAACACACCTAAATCAACTAACCATTAAAGCAAATAGGAATTTATGCTAAAACCGGCAAAATTACAAACCCTAAATTTTTAGGGCTTTACAACTCTCTCCTTTAAAGAAATTTCGGCCTCGAAATTTACCTGGTCAGAATAAATGAGGGTATTGATGTCGCATCGACTCTTCTGGTTCCCATGTGGCCTCCTCTGCATCGTGATTGCGCCAAAGTATCTTGACCAGTGGAACCGACTTCTTTCTTAATACCTTAACATCACGCTCTAAGATCTGCACTGGTTCCTCCTCAATAGATAAATCGGGTCTAACTTCAATTTCTTCGACTGGCACGACATGTGAGGGATCAGAACGGTACCGCCTAAGCATGGAAATGTGAAACACGTCATGAATTCTTTCCAACTCCAGAGGCAACTCAAGTTGATACGCAACCGGTCCTACCCGCCTAAGTACCCGATAAGGCCCAATAAATCTAGGGCTCAGCTTTCCCTTTCGTCCAAACCTCACAATTTTCTTCCACGGTGATACCTTAAGGAATACATAATCCCCCACAGAGTACTCAATCTCCTTACGTCTTAAGTCTGCATAGGACTTCTGCCTATCAAACGCTTCTTTTAAAAGATCTCGAATCAGTTTTACCTTGTCTTCTGTATCAGCAATTAACTCCGGTCCTAGAACTCGCCGCTCACCCAATTCAGTCCAACAAGTAGGAGTACGACACCTACGACCATATAATACTTCGTACGATGCCATACGAATACTGGACTGGTAGCTATTGTTATACGCAAATTCTGCCAACGGCAAATAATCCTCCCAACTGCCCCTGAAATCCAACACACAACTCCTTCACATGTCTTCCAAAATCTGTATCACTCTTTTAGATTGTCCATCCATCTGAGGATGAAACGCAGTACTAAAATCCAGTCATGTACCCAATGCCTTGTGTAATTTCCTCCAGAACCGAGATGTGAACCTAGGATCTCTATCAGATATGATAAAAACCAGTACTCCATGCAACCTTACAATCTCTGCCACATACAACTTGGCCAATTTCTGTAGTGAATAATTAGTGTGAACCGGTATAAAATGGGCAGACTTAGTCAGTCGGTCTACAATCACCCAAATCGAATCCTTCCTAGAAGGTGACAAGGGTAAACCACTCACAAAATCCATGGTCACCCTCTCCCACTTCCAGAGTGGGTTCTTAACTTGTTGCAGTAACCCAGAAGGTACCTGATGCTCCGCCTTAACCTGCTGACATGTCAGGCACTTACTCATATAATCGGTAACTTTGAGTTTTAACCCAGGCCACCAATACAACTCACGAAGATCCCGGTACAACTTGTTCCCACCAGGATGCATGGCATAAGGGCTACCATGTGCCTCTTGCAGAATAGACTGCCTCAGACCAGAATCATTGGGTATACACACTCTTCCACAGAAACATAACACCCCTTCCCCATTCAGTCCAAAATCTGAAGTCTCACCTTTTTCCACTTGCCGAAAACAAGGAATTAATGATTCATCCAACAACTGTTTCTCCTTAATCTGATCAGTCCAAGTCGATCTCACTTGTAGTTCAGCTAACAAGCTACCATCATCGAACATGCTAAGGCGAGAAAACATTGCTCTTAAATTAGAGACCACTCTACGGCTCAGTGCGTCAACTACCACATTAGCCTTACCTGGGTGGTACTCAATTGAACAATCGTAATCTTTAAGCAACTCAATCCACCTTCGTTGCCTAAGGTTCAACTCTTTCTGAGTAAGGAGATACTTGAGGCTTTTATGGTCCGTAAAAATAATCGTTCTTTCCCAATATAAATAATGCCTCCAAATTTTTAGTGCAAATACCACCGCTGCCAATTCCAAATCATGAGTGGGATAATTCACCTCGTGAGGTTTAAGCTACCGCGATACATAAGCAACCACCTTCCCTTCTTGCATCAACACACACCCCAAACCAATGTGTGACGTGTAACGCCCCCATGCCCAAGACCGTCGCCGGAGTCGAGTATGAGGTGTTACTAAACTTAATTTAACATTTTTAGAACTTTGAATTATTTATATCTACATTCACAGCTTTCAAGCTACTTGCGTCACAGTCACAAGAAAAATCATATCTCTAGTTACGAAACTCGAAATCAAGATCCGTAAATTTTCCCTAAATCTAGACTCATATACCCATCTATTAATTTTTTTCTAGAATTTTTGGTTGGTCCAATTAGTACAGTTTATTAGTTAAAGTTACCCCTGTTACAGGACTTGACTGGACTGACCTCTGTTTACTACGAACCACATTTCTCTCTGTAAAAAATTCATATGATTATTAGATTTATTTCTCCTGAAACTAGACTTAATAAGGATTCTGAAAATATAAAATACACCACCTAATTATATCAGTACAATTTATGGTGAATTTTTAAAGTTGGAACAGGGGATCCAGAAATCGCTCTGGCCCTGTTTCACTAAAATTGAAATATCTTCTAACATATAATTCCTTTACCTGTTTCATTTGTTTTATGTGAAACTAGACATATTAAGCTTCAATTTCATATTTAATCCATCACCTAAATATTAAGCTTCAATTTCATATTTAATCCATCACCTAATTCAATTTCTATGATTTTTAGTAAATTTTCAAACTCACATCAGTGTTGCTGCAATGTTTTGTTTATGGCAAATTTCATCCCTTTTTATGAGTTTTCATGCACTAAGTATCTTAATAACTTTCCATAACATCAAACATAATCTAAACTAACCATTTCCATAACTTATCATTATCAAACATTTTCTCAACCATTCCATCACCATATCATAAGATCATTTACACAAAATAAGTATATTGCTATACATGCCATACTTAAATTTACAAGCTATTTACCAAAAAGACTTCCTGGATAGTGTGGTGAGCCTTGACCTATCCCGACTCTCTGAGCTGGCTTTTCCAAAACTACAATGAGTAAGAAGGAGGGAGTAAGCATAAATGCTTAGTAAGTTCATATGCAAATAATAAGTAACATAACAAACAATCAAACCAATCAACATTAGCATATATCACCAAAACACATATCACATTTCTAATCATTTTTCATCGTCTCATTACCTTATCGTGGTTGTATCAATACTCAACCCGAGGGTTAAATACATACCTGTCCAAAATATCCATTTCACATCACTTACCAATACGTCTCTTTACATCTCGAGTTTTCCTCCATTTGAGTAGAACTTTACCCGTTGAACATATCAGAATATAATTCGGATACATGGATAACTTGCACATAAGTGCCACATATGCAATCAAGCAATCATGTAACCCGCCCATAAGCAAACTCGGACTCAACTCAACTAGCTCGGGCGTTCGCATCCATAAGTGAACTCGGACTCAACTCAACGAGCTCAGATGCATAGTTACATCTCACGAACTCAGACTCAACTCAACGAGTTCGGACATTCGCATCCATAAGTGAACTCGGACTCAACTCAACGAGTTCGGATGCTTAACCATCCTAGTGACATGTCACTTGTATCCTAATCTATTCCTAAGGTTCAAACGGGATTTTCCTCGAATACATATCCTTGCCATCTTCCGTAGAATGCCGAAATCAATACTCAGTAATAATTATATTTAGCAAAGTAGCACACATGATTTGCATTTTGTTTGAAAATAACCACAAAGCATATATTTCATGATAAAAATCAGCATATCACATAATTGACATCAATGACTTAAAAATAACAATTATGCTACATTATTTACACATGAACTTACCTTGGTACCAAAATACAAAGATTTTGCAATTTAGTCCACAATCTTTTCTTTTCCTCGATTGGGGTCGATTCCACGTCTTTCTTGATTATGAAGCTTGAAAGTTGAAGAAACCCTAGCTATGGTGAGAGTGAATTTTGGCAGCAACTAAATAAGGAAGATGACTATTTTGTGTTATTTTTCCCATTTTATTTCATTAAATATCTAAATGACCAAAATGCCCTTAATACCTTTCTTTGAAAATTTTCATGTACAAGCCCATTTTTGTCCAAAATTTTGGAAATTGGTCAAATTGCTATTTAAGACCTCCTAATTAATATTTCAAAGCAATTTCATACTAAAAACTTCTAGAATGCAAGTTTTGCAACTTATTCGATTTAGTCCCTAACTTCAAATTAAGCATTTTATGCAGAGAACTTCTTCACAAAATTTTCACACAATCATGCAATCATATCATAAACCTCAAAATAATTATAAAATAATTATTTCTATCTCGGATTTGTGGTCACAAAATCACTATTCTGATTAGGCCCTAATTCGGGATATTACATGACGTATCACTGTAAATAGTAAATTCCTTCCCAGACTCTAGCTGTATTAAAACAGGAGCCTCAATTAAGACTTTCTTCAACTTCTCAAAACTCTCTTGTTGTTTATCGGACCAAACAAACGTCACCTCTTTTTGCAACAATTTGATCAACGGTGCAACTATCACTGAAAATCCTTCCACAAAACGTCTGTAATAACCCACTAAACCCAAAAAACATTGAATCTCAGATACTGTCCTTGGTGGTTTCCAACCCAGTACAGCTTCAATTTTTTGAGGATCAACCCTAATCCCCTCAGTAGACACCACATGACCCAAAAATGTCACCTCACGCAACCAAAACTCGCACTTACTGAATTTTGCGTACAACTGTCTCTGTCTCAAAATTTGCAGGACAACCCGCAAATGTTCCTCATGCTTCTCCTCACTTCCCGAATACACCAAAATATCATCTATGAACACTACGAATCGATCCAGATAGGGTTGAAATACTCGGTTCATCATGTCCATGAAAGCAGCTGGTGCATTCGTTAACCCGAACGGCATTACTAGGAACTCATAATGACCATAATGAGTCCTAAACGCTGTCTTATACATGTCAGCTTCCTTAACCCTTAGTTGATGATATCCAGATCAAAGATCTATTTTGGAGAACACAGCAGCTCCTCGTAACTGATCAAATAGATCATCAATCCTCGGCAATGGGTACTTATTCTTAATGGCACAGGTGATGATAGTCAATGCACATGCGCATGGATCCATCCTTCTTCACAAATAGTACTGGTGCTCCCCACAGAGACACACTCGGTCGAATGAATCCTCGATCTAACAACTCTTGAATTTGAGCCTTTAACTCCACTAGCTCCTTTGGTGCCATCCTATAAGGGGCGATGGACACTGGAGCTATTCCTGGTAGAAGCTCGATTCCGAATTCGACCTCTCAGTCCAGAGGCAAGCCTGAAAGCTCTTCTGGAAAAACATCCATAAACTCCTTAACAGTTCTAACATCCCCAACAGTAAGACTTTTAGTCTCAGAATTGCTAACATACGCCAGGAAAGCCTCACAACCCTTGCGAACCAGCTTCTCAGCTCTTAATGCCGATATCAAATTAGACAAAAAATCTCTCGGTTCCCTTATTATCGTCACCTCCCCATCCTCTGCAGTCCTCAACACCAACCGCTTAGCAGCGCAATCCAGCTTCGCACGATGCTTCACTAGCCAATCATGCCTAAAATAATATCAAATTCCCCGAATGGCATTTCCATCAATTTCGCAAGAAATACGACCCCTTGAACTTCCAAGGGCACATCCTTGAACAACTTATCCACCCTGGCCGATTGTCCTAGTGGACTCAACACCGTCATTTCACTAGTAGTGCTCTCAGATTGAATACCCAACGTCCCGGTGCACGCAACATACGAATGCGTAGATCCAATGTCAATTAAAGCAACATATGGCAAATTATATATAAAAAACATACTGGTTATGACATCAGGGGCATCACCATCCTCCCAACGGTGAGCGGCATAAACCAAAGCTAGTTGTCTCACCTCAGTAATACCTGTGCCTCTACTCAGTGCTCCACGACCACGTCCAAATCCATTTCCTCCTCTGGCCTGCCCACGACCCCCCAGTGGCTGACCACCTCTCACTGGCTGAACATGACCCTGTCATGTCACTTGCATCGGGGTGGGCTTCTGAGGACAATTCCTTACTTGATGATCTAAGGACCCACACCTGAAGCACGCCCCAATCTTTTTCCAACACTCACCCAAATGAGATCTTCCACATTCAGCACAGGGCTGCGGTCTTGCAACAACAATAGGATCTCCAGCTCAGACTGGCCCATTAAATCTGGCCCTCTTATTAGGTCCACCTGCTAAACTTGAGGACCCAAAATCCCTTTTACCTCTGCCCCTATCTTTCTCCTGATTCTGGCACTCAAAGCGCTTCACGTCTTCAGCAATCTTTGCTTTTTCAACAAGGACAACAAAGTCTCGCTCCCTCTGTGGAGCTATCAAAACTCTCAATTCATCGCGAAGTCTATCTTCGAATCGCACACAGCGTTCGTACTCAGTAGCTACTATTACACGAGCATAACGACTCAATCATAAGAACTCTGCCTCATATGCCGCAACAGTCCTATTCCCTTGAGTCAAGTTCAGAAATTCCTTTCTTCGGGTGTCCACATAACTTGCGCCCACATACTTCCCTTGAAAGGACGCCTTAAAGAAATCCCATGTCAGACGGTCAGCTTTTGTACCTTCTGATGTGAACTCGCCCATGAAAACCATGGAATTGCCATCGGGGCCAATCACTCGAGCCCGTGCCAAGAGGTTCCAAGAAGCTGTAGCAAGTTACATTGCTCGAGTATGGATGGAAGGCTTAGGAACATCAAGAGTCCAGCTTGACTAGCTCGTTGTGCAATATGTTACAAGCTGACTTAGCTCGTGTTAGCTCAAGGGAGCTTAATTTGACACTTAGTTAGCTTATGGAGCTAAAATTCTATTTTATTTATTTGATGCATTTATTTGGCTAGAATAAATTAATTATTTGTGTCAATTAATTAGTTAAATTTATGCTTAAATTAATTAATTAATTAATGTGTCTTAAATCTGGACATTTTTAATTTAAATTATTAAATATGTCTTATATTAATACATAGCTTAAATGTGTCTAGTTTAGGACATCAATTTAATGTGTCTAGTTTAGAGACAAATTTAATTAGTTACAAACAATTTAAGATTAAGTTGACTAATGGTTTAAATAAATGTGCAGCACACAAGCATTAAAGGAGCATGCATGGGACGACATGGGAATGTGCAGCCATCAAATGCACCCCTTCGTGGACATCAAAAGCCAAAGGGTGGTGATTTATTTTCCAAGAATGACCGGCCAACTCTCCCAAGTAGCATCTTTGTGTTCACATTTTGCTAAAAGTTCTTTTCACACTAAGGGCTGTTCGGTTCCATGTTTTCACACACAAGGACTATACATATTCGGCCTTTCACACTTGAATGGCCATTAGAGTCCTCCATAATGCTCAATTAATTCAAGGTTTTCAAGCTTATCTAGGCGTCACATTTAAGAAGCATTCAAGCTACTTTCAAGCACCTTGGCCGAATGTGGACTAGTCCATAAAGCTTCCCATTAATGGCTAGCTGAATCATTCTCTTCTAGTAGCTTCTCATTCGGTTCCTAAGCCAAGAAGACTCTAGAATTTGTCCAAGAAATTGCTAGGAAATTTCCTAAATCCTTAAGGCTTAAGATAGCCGTCCCTTTGAATGCCATATGACTATTCAGCTAGCTATAGTTTAGGCTATAAATATGGCTTGTTTTTCACTTGTTAAAGACTAATGAACATTTTATGAATTTTATAAACTTTGTGAGTTTGTTTTCAACTCTCAATTTTCTCCAAAGACTAGTTTGACTTATCAAGAAACCTTGTGGCGTCATTCTATCTTTGTTTCCGAACTTATCACTTTGAATCCCAAAGTGTGGCGTTCTAAGTTATACTGAGGTTCCTATCATTCTTGATAGCGGGTCAAGGTCTCCATAAACTACCCCATATCCATCTTCCATTTTCCGACTCAAGTGTCACATAAGTAACGGGTTAGCATACTAACGTTGTGCTAGTTCTTACTTTGGCCCTTAACCGAATTCCATCCCAATTTCTACCAAACTATCCATTACCCTACCGAGCCACTTTATACCTAGTCCTTTCCTTCTAAACAAACATTTCTCGAATGACCCTTAGCTTACTCGATTTTACGATCGGCCAAACATTACGACACAAATCTCATCCGAGGTGAGTGTGTATTAAGTTGGTATCAGAGCTAGTTAAAATCAAGGTAAGTACTGATATTTGTAACCCCGAATTCGTAAATCAGAAAAAAAGAGTATAGAAAAAAATTTGTATACCGAAGTTTCCTCATTTTGATTAGTTTGTTGCTGTTATTACAAAAACAAAAATCTACGCAGCCGAAGAAAAAAATCACATACTGAAGTGTTCCTATTGTATTTAGTTTGCTTATATAGTGCAAAAAAAAGTTATACAAAAGAAAATTCCAAAAAAAATTTGAAAAAAAATAAAAAAAAAGGTGATTGGAAGTTGCTTTTAAACTCTCTCAAGTATTTCTGATCTTCAAAGTTCTATGCTGCTTTCGCACACACCAACACCACACTAAACCGATATCCTTCTTTTCTTTAGCCTACCTTTAACCTACATTGTTCCTCACCTAGCCACATCAATTTTGTTAACCGACCCAAAAAAGGTTTTCTTTGATTTGTCTACATAGTTTGCGGAGAATTTTGAGAGGCAAAAATCGAGTGGTAAAAGGCAAGAGAGTGGAGAGACCATCTGAGAAGGATAAAAGCCAAAAAAAAAAATCGAGTGATTTCTTTTTTTTTTTTTTGAGAGAAGTGTGAGTTCTTTGTGGTGTGATTAAACTTTATGTCTAGAAGTCCCGAGAGACGTCAAATGGATGGAACTGGTCCACGCCCGGTTAGGAATGTTGCTCAAGGTGGCAGAGTCCCTGATTTGGGTCAACAAGCTTTGATCCGAGAATTTCAGCGTATGCTTCGAGAGACGATAGAACCAATGCAAGAGTAATTGGATCACTTAAATGAGGAGGTACAACGTGTAAGGGAGCCACAAAACCAACAGCGAGAACGTGGACGTCCTAGACAAGAACAAAACGATTTATACGAGCCTAGTGAGTCTGAAAGCGATCATTCATCTATTCAAAGTGTTAGGCAACAAGAACGTCAAAATCGTGGACAACGAGGCCGAGATCATCTTGATGACAATCTCAAAAACATTAAGATGTCAATCCCGTCGTTTCAAGGCAAAAATGATCCGGAGGCGTACATGGAGTGGGAAAAGAAAGTCGAACACGTCTTCGAGTGTCACAACTACTCGGAGATCAAAAAGGTTAAACTTGCAGCTATTGAGTTTTTAGATTATGCCCTTGTATGGTGGGATCAGCTAGAGACTAGTCGACGGAGAAATGGTGAAAGGCCTATCTCTATGCGGGCCAAAATGAAGGCTGTCATGCAGAAGCGCTTTGTTCGCTCCTACTATCACCGGGAGTTGTATCAACGGCTGCAAAATCTCACTCAAGGCAATCGAAGCGTTGAAGATTATTATAAGGAGATGGAGATTGCTATGATAAGAGCCGACGTGGAAGAAGACCGATAAGCGACGATGGCAAGGTTTTTAGCCGGTTTGAATCGAGATATAGCTCATATGGTGGAACTTCAACACTACGTTGAAGTAATGGATATGGTTCACATGTCGATCAAGATTGAAAAGCAATTGAGGTGAAAAAGCGTCAACCGGACCTATCCAACGTCCTCTACCAACAAATAGACTCAAAGAGCGAGCAAAGCTCCTATTTGGCCTAAAGAACCATCCGTTGCTGCTAAACCCAATCAACCAAGCGGTGACATTGGTAAGAGTAGAAATGAGCCCGTTCTTAATCGAGCTCGTGACGTAAAGTGTTTTAAGTGTCAAGGCCGAGGCCATATTGCTAGTCAATGCCCTAATCGTCGAGTGATGGTGGTACGGCCAAATGGCGGGATCGAGTTTGAAGATGAACAAGAGAATGAATCTGAAGTGCCCTCGGAAGATGATGATGAAATTGAGATGCCGGTCGAGGGAGAGATACTCATTGTAAAACGAAGTTTGAATATTCAAGGTGTCGAGGAAGAACAGCAACGAGAAATATCTTTCACACTCGCTGTCACGTTCAAGGCAAGGTGTGTAGCTTGATAATCGATGGAGGTAGTTGTACCAATGTCGCGAGTACCATGCTTGTGGAATGACTTGGTTTGGCCACGATGAAGCATCCGAACCCTTATAAGTTGCAGTGGCTAAACGACGGAGGAGAACTCAAAGTTACAAAGCAAGCAAAAGTGGCTTTTTGCATAGGAAAATACCAAGACGAGGTGATATGTGATGTTGTGCTGATGCATACGGGACACCTTCTATTGGGTCGTCCTTGGCAGTTCGACCGTAGGGTAGTCCATGATGGCTACATGAATCGTTATTCATTCAAGCATCTCGGAAGGAATGTCACACTAGCCCCTCTCACACCAAAACAAGTGAATGAAGATCAAATCAAATTGAGGCAATCCATTGAAAGAGAAAAAGAAAAAGAGCAAGATAAAAAGAAAGAAAAGAAAATGAGTGGAAAAAGTGAGAAAAGTGAGTTAAAAACACGAGTGGAAAAAGAAAAAGAAAATTGAGAGTTGAAAACAAACTCACAAAGTTTATAAAATTCATAAAATGTTCATTAGTCTTTAACAAGTGAAAAACAAGCCATATTTATAGCCTAAACTATAGCTAGCTGAATAGCCATATGGCATTCAAAAGGACGACTATCTTAAGCCTTAAGGATTTAGGAAATTTCCTAGCAATTTCTTGGACAAATTCTAGAGTCTTCTTGGCTTGGGAACTGAATGAGAAGCTACTAGAAGAGAATGATTTAGCTAGCCATTAATGGGAAGCTTTATGGACTAGTCCACATTCGACCAAGGTGCTTGAAAGTAGCTTGAATGCTTCTTAAATGTGACGCCTAGATAAGCTTGAAAGCCTTGGATTAATTGAGCATTATGGAGGACTCCAATGGCCATTCAAGTGTGAAAGGCCGAATATGTATAGTCCTTGTGTGTGAAAACATGGAACCGAACAGCCCTTAGTGTGAAAAGAACTTTCAGCAAAATGTGAACACAAAGATGCTGCTTGGGAGAGTTGGCCGGTCATTCTTGGAAAATAAATCACCACCCTTTGGCTTTTGATGTCCACGAAGGGGTGCATTTGATGGCTGCACATTCCCATGTCGTCCCATGCATGCTCCTTTAATGCTTGTGTGCTGCACATTTATTTAAACCATTAGTCAACTTAATCTTAAATTCGGCTGTAACTAATTAAATTTGTCTCTAAACTAGACACATTAAATTGATGTCCTAAACTAGACAAATTTAAGCTATGTATTAATATAAGACATATTTAATAATTTAAATTAAAAATGTCCAGATTTAAGACACATTAATTAATTAATTAATTTAAGCATAAATTTAACTAATTAATTGACACAAATAATTAATTTATTCTAGCCAAATAAATGCATCAAATAAATAAAATAGAAATTTAGCTCCATGAGCTAACTAAGTGTCGAATTGAGCTCCCTTGAGCTAACACGAGCTAAGTCAGCTTGTAACACATTGCACAACGAGCTACTCGAGCTAGACTCTTGATGTTCGGCCAAGCCTTCCATCCATACTCGAGCAATGTAACTTGCTACAGCTTCTTGGAACCTCTTGGCACGGGCTCGAGTGATTGGCCCCGATGGCAATTCTATGGTTTTCATGGGCGAGTTTGCATCACCTTCCCTCACAGTAAGCCACCATTGGTAAGCCTCATCTCGTAGCAATGACACTGCCCCCTTCAATTTTTGTTCCACGGTACAGTCTAGATCATCCATTATCCGCTTTGTAGCCTCTAACCAATATTCTGTCACATTCGAGGCTACACCAGAAATACGCCTAAAAATTTCTGCCCCATTGGATTGGAGTCGTTCAGAAATTGACCCCCGGGTCACCGATCCCGTACTCGCTCCAGCAACTCTTTCAAGAACTCGCAGCATCGCCTGAGACAAGGCATCATCCCCAATTGCTCGATCATGAGACCCAGTCTCAGTTACTAGTGAAGCTGGTGTCTCCCTAGCAGGCATGTGACCCGACGCTGAAGACCCAGCCCTAGCACCACCCCGGCCTCTACCACGGCCTCGCGTAACCCTTCCACGAGTACCACTAGTGCTCATATCGATATTCGCTTTATCTATATTTAAAAGTTTTATGCTATCAGTTTATAATTCCAGTTGACATTAACAGATATTTTATGATAAACATTATTTAGAGTTTTATTTTCGCAGATCTAGATCCCGCTACCAACATCAATTTTCTACAGTCTCAGCTTGCTCTGACCAGAGATTTAAAGTAATAAGTACTAGCAGAGAACTTATATATTTGGCACTGGAGACTCGGTGTGCCACACTTTCAGTAACATCATTTCAAAAATAGGTCAAGTATCGTTGAAAATTTCCCAAAACCAAATTTCAAAAAACCCTTTTTAAACCCTAATTTTAGAAAAGAAGAAAAAATACTTTTCTACTACCCATACCACAATCGAGTTTTGTAACCTAGCTCTGATACCACTAAATGTAACACCCCCAACCCGGCCTAGACGTTATGGCTGAATCTGGTGTGTCATATCAAAGTATTTTTCAAAAAATGATCCTTTTGGTAGGAATCCGTTACTGAATCTAAAACCTTTTATTTTTATTTAATAAAAGTTCTCGTCAAAACGTTTACCAATTTGTTTTCCTTTGATATATTACTTGAATTTAAATCGCGGAAACATTTTAAAAACTTTGTTGTTGAAATCTCGTATTCTTTAGAAAAATCGTGCTTTTTTTTGAAAACTCGTGTTTTCCTGATGTAAGCACACTCAGGGTATCCTCAAATGTAAATCATAATTCAATCGAGCTTCCAAAAGGCCGCATGACTCGAGCTCAAACCAAGCAATTTCAAGACACTTTATCAGCTTTGGTGTTGCGCATTTGGGATGATAACAAGGTCCATGACGTTGGAGGAGCTAAGGACAACTCCTTGAAGACTCATGCATTCTTTTGCAATCCGATCTCAGCTCCTCTCCAGCTCCCCATGTGCCATTCAGCTCCCATCAGCTCACTTGAGCTCGTTTTAGCTCGTTTGAGCTTGAATTTAGCTCGTTTTAGCACATTTCTTTACTATTTCAATAAACTAAGTTTTAACTTTGTTTTTAATTAAGTTTGCTACAGTTCATGCCAAATCCCCTAGCTCAACTTAGCTCAGTAAGTGTTTTGATTATTTGAGCTAGCCGAATTTAATATGATAGTCGACTTATAATTAATATGTCTGAATTTAGTTAGTGTCATTAAGTTGTCTAGTTAATATTTTTTATTATGATTATATGAATAATTATATTGTTTAATTGTGTGTTTATTTCATATAGGTTCAACCGAATATGGAGATTCATTCATGGCAAGGTGCATGTACGGGAATGTTCATTGAACGAGAATATACATGCATGGTTCGGTTCAATGTTTGGAGGTCTCACATTCATGTATATGGAGGATTCATTGCATGCAATGGATATTGAAGAATACATCTCCCTTGGACGGCACACATGCATGAATGGAGGACAATTAATGCAAGTTCATGTACGGCTAGGTTCAGGCTCCCTTCCAAGTTCCATGTATAGCCGAATGCATGTGGTAGGACCCTTGGAGTTTCTATGCACCTTTTCAGCCAAGAGACACCTATTGGAAGTTTCATGCACCCCATGGCTGAACCTAGACAACCCATTGAGCTCCCAAAGGTTCACATTCATTCAAGTGATTAAAGCTCATACATGAAGCTGTCCAAACACATCCCCATCAGCCGAATCAAGAATAGTTAATTAATGTTTTCATTCTAGAACATTCTAGTTAGTTCATGACTAAATTTTCTTAGTCTTTAAGCTAGCTAGTTTGTCCATTCGGCTACTGCATGATAGCCTATAAATAGTTTGCTCATTTCATTGTAAAAGGGACTTTTGCCAAATTATTGAATGAACATTGTTCTTGTGAGGTTGCCTTCTCTCATATCTTGTACAAGTTTCGAAAGACTTATCTAGTTTGTACTAGTGGCATCAATCGACCTTGTTTGAACTTATCACCATTCTTGGTGTGGCGTTCACCTATCTTTTATTCCATCTTTCCACCTTAACAATATAGGAACCGGGGTGACACTTTTTAGTGTTGAATCATTCCTGACGTTAAGTTCATTTTCCATCCCCATCTTTCGAATTTCTTTCTTGTTATCACCGAACCAAGCCATCTACCCAACATCCATCTTTGCTACCCTTAGCCGAACCTATTACTAACCCTACACTTCTTTGAAACCTTTTGCTTATCCAAACCTATCCATTCACTTCTATTTCTAAAATTCGAGGCACGAACGACTCTCTCATCTACGATCGGGCAACTATGTGAATTTGACTCAACCTCCCGAGCTGAATCACATCATTTGGTATCAGAGCTTGTAAAACGAGAGGCGCCGACGTTCGTATCAAGATCAAAATAGGTTCGTTATAAAAAAATATAGTCAAATTTTAAAAAAAAATTTCTAGTTGTAATTTTTGTTCTCTCTATTGTAATAGCGGTATTGTGAAGTATTAAAAAAAAGAAAAAAAGAAATACGAAATTTAAAAAAAAAGAAAAAAATAAATACAAAATTATTTAAAAAAAAGAAAAAAAAGAAGTGAAGTGAGCAAGTTCTTTCTATTGTTTACATTTTCTTCCGATAGTCTTATATTCTTTTCATCAATTTTAACCCCCCCAAAATGCCACACTATACCAAAAAAAACATTCTTTTAGCCTTCCCGTACACCGTAACATCTTATCCCTTGTAACCATTTTGAAGCCGACCCCAAAGCACCAAGACGAGTCAAGAGAAACAAACTACGAGGTTACGAGAGTAGATTTGAGTGGTAAAAGGCTAGAGAGTGTGAGAGCATTCGAGTGTTGAAAAAAAAGCCTAAAACGAGTGCAAACACGAGTGGAGTGCTCATCCATTATTTTCTTTCCAAGTGAACTAGTGAGGTTTATGGTGAGGATTTAGGTTTGTGGTGAGGATTTAATCATTTGGTTCTATTTTAATCATTTTTTTTCTAAATCATGTTGCAAGAAAAATTTTCAGAATTTGAATTTCGGTATTTGTTGAAAGAGATGGAGTTCATGCTCGACCGAAGAACTGAGCTGATCCAAGAAAAACTAGATCATCGAGCCAGAACCCAACGAGAGCAAATTAGTCCAAGTGAAAGGGCAAAAATGAGTGATGTGATCCGGCCCAGGTAGTTGAGTCGAATTCACTTAGTTGCCCGATCGTAGTCGAGAGAATTGTTCGTGCCTCGAATTTTAGAATTAGAAGTGGATGAATAGGGATGGATAAGCGGAAGGTTTCAAAGAAGGGTAAGTTTAGTAATAGGTTCAGCTATGGGTAGCAAAGGTGGATGTTGGATAATTGGCTCGGTTTGGTGATAAAAAGAAAGAAACTCAAAGGATGGAGATGGAAAACGAACTTAACGTCAAGAATGATTCAACACTAAAAAGAGTCACCCCGGTTCCTATATTGTTAAGGTGGAAAGATGGAATAAAAGATAGGTGAACGCCACACCAAGAATGGTGATAAGTTCAAACAAGGTCGATTGACGCCACTAGCACAAACTAGATAAGTCTTTCGAAACTTGTACGAGATATGAGAGGAAGCAACCTCACAAGAATAATGTTCAATTAACAAATTTGGCAAAAGTCTTTTTTACATGAAATGAGCAAACTATTTATAAGCCTAAGATGCCTATTGATATTCGGCATCTATTATGTTCACACTAACTTAAATTCTATTCATATTTGTATTTAACATGTTCACACAAAAACATTAAAATTCGGTTCATGCTTGGAGATGGTGCATGAATTGGCCGAACCATCATGTTGCTTCACCTGATGCATTCATGCATACTTAGCCTTGAAGAAAAGCCATAGTTCATGAATGTGCAGCCCTTTAATACTCCTACATCTCCCCTGGCCGAATGAGGCTTGAATGTACCTTGAGTACTTGAATGGACATCTTGGATATGCATGATACATGCATGAAACGTCCCAATGCATGTTCTTCCTTAATTACGGTCCATGAATCCTCAAATACATGTACATAAAATAGCCCCCACTTGCATGAACGTCCCCAATACATGAATTCCTTCAAATGCCATCCATTGAACACTAGTTGTGCATGCATCCTTCCATACAATGTATTAAGCCATGCATGTACTTGCATTAATGGCTCCTTCATGTATTCGGTCACTTTGTGGAACTTAACTCTTGGCCAAAAGGTTGCTTAGGGATCACCAATAGCCAGCCCACCATGCATAAATTCGTTCATGCATGAACTCTCAAAATTCATGTACCTGGTTGTGCATGAATCTCATTTAATGTACTCAATAAATTCGGTTGAACCTATAAGAAACATGAACTCATTAAATCCCAATGTATATTCGGCTGAACATGTTAAGAGCATGAACTAGACATCATAAATATCATATTAAACTAAACTAAACACATTAATTAAAGACTAGCTAGTAGCATTAAGTTCGGCTAGCTCAAACTAAGTGAAAACATTTAATGAACTTATTTGAGCTAGGATTTTCATTATTGAGCTATAACAAGCTAATTAGTATAAAACTAAAACTTAATTTAATTTATTAAAATAAAGAACGAGCTAAAAGTAAGCTCGGTTGAGCTCAAACGAGCTGAAACGAGCTCAAATGAGCTGAGTTGAGCTGGACGGAGCTCGAGGAGCTGGAAATGAGCTAGGATCAGCTTGCCAACAATGCACAAGTTCTTTGGATAGTTGCTTCGAGCTGATTTTGTGAGCATTGTCCCTTGTTTCAAACCAAGGTTTTGCATTAGAAGCTAAAACAGCTTCTAGAAAATGCTTAACACAAGCTCGAGTTATGGGTGCTTTTGGAAGCTCAATTGAATCTTGATATGCACTTGAGGGAGCCCCGGGTGTGCATACATCATTCCCCTCATCTTCAAAGTGACTTGTCCTCAAGTCGAACGTTTGGATCACTCTAGGGTGGAAGATAAAAGAGCTGTCAGAAATTTGAATAGGAATCAAAATTTGACAACTATTAATTTTATCATCATGAAAGAGTAAAAACTTGAATACAAAACAAACTAGAAATGGGCCAATCCTTTTTGTTACGCGAATAGATAAGGGATTGTCATTGGTGAGGTAAAGGTTGGGTCTTACCTTTCCAATTTGACTATCCATCTTCGGCAATAGAAATGGCATATGAATCATGTGACAGGAATATCATAAGTTGTCAATAAATTTTTCGAACAAACAAATTGTCCAAGCACAATTATATCAAAACAAATATGATTCATATAAGCGAACGTATTCAAAACACTATTTTCACAAACGAATGGACTTCCGTCTTACAAGGTAATGCTTCATCAATCAAAGAATAGCAATTGACCGCATAAATGGATGGAACCTTTTTCGGACGCAAGTCATGAACAAAATCATCAATTCGAGTCGAATAGAGCGGCCTAAGAACTAATGAAAACTCACCTTGCTTACCGTTGGGACTAGGGAGATGAAAATCAGTTTTACCTTTTTCAACCAACGTAAACCTTCTTTCCTCGGAAAGGTATTGAAGCCAAAGCTCTTCACATGATCCTTGAGAAACCTGAAATGAAGAATAAACACAAAAACAATTCTCACTTTTCAAAGTGTCTCCTTCACAAAAATGATAGATGATAGTGTCTCCACGGTTGGTGAATTCTAAGGGACATGCTGAAATGATATTCACCAATTGAGCGTATGAATCTATACCAAGATCAAAAGCATGAATTGATCTTACCTTTTCGAGATGAAACAAGAATTTCATAACCAGCAACATAGAATGAACAAGGAACAATTTTAAGTTATAATCAGAATCTTTAAATTTCATTTCCTTAGTCTTAGTCTAAGCATCAAGTAAACATAAATTATTTGCAAAAAATTTAGGTTGCTTGAGTTCCCCACATATCGAACCAAAATAACAAATTCTAGGTTTGAACACACGAGCTTGGTCACTCGATTCAATATGCAATAAGAGTTTCTTGATTTCCAATGTCCCACATATGTTAATCAAAGAAGATGTGATCAAGCAATCATTCAAACAATCATAAAACTCAAGTCTCACTCGATCAAACCTATACAAGCATGCAAAATTTACACAACAAGGCAGCAACATTACACCACCAACAAGCTCGTCAACACCATAATTTTCATGAGTAATGCTCTCCTTGCCATCATTTAAAATAAACACATCTCCACTAATCAAAGAATGGCAGTTGGCCATATCATCAATATAATCACAAACATTCAAATAGGTCGGTGGAGACTAAAACACTTTATAACACTTACCTTCCTTACCTTGTGGCATGGGTGGACTAGGATTACCTTTACCAACCAATATGTGAACCGTCTCTCCTTTGGGAGGTAATGTAGATGGAACTTATTAATCAATTCTTCAGAAACCTGAAAAGAAGAAGCAATACAAGGAGAACTTGTAGTTTGGTTAGTTTAAACACTCCTCGTTTTTTCTTGCTCTTGTTCTTCATTTTCACTCGCTTCTTTTTCGAACTCACTTTCTCTTTTAAAAACACTCATTTCTTGATCATTTTTCTTTCTTTCTTCATACTTACTCTCTTTTTCAATTTTCTTTTTCTTCTCACATTCTTTTTCACTCTCGATCTCGATCTCGATCTCGATCTCTTTTTCCTTCTCTTTTTCTTTTTCACTTTCTTTTTCAATTTCAATTTTCTTTTTCTTATTCTCTTTTTGCTTTATTTCACACTCTTTTTCTTTTGTTTCTTTTTTTCTTTCAAATTCTTTCTCATTTTCTTTTTCAATTTTATTACAAGAGGAAGAATACAAGAAGGAATTAGAATGAGAGACTTTTCGTTGAGAATGAGAAGAGGAGTCTTCATACAAACGACAATCATCTCTTCGAGATTGATTCTTCATGGATGGATAACTTGGTGTACACGACGATCTACTTGGACCTTCTCGTTCATCATCGTAATAGGCTTCAAACTCAAAACTTGTTTGATTTCATCTCGAATTCCTTGATGAAAAAGAATCACGTGATAGGTCTTTTACAAAATAGTCATTGGATGATTATTTTCTTGATAGTCTTGAATCCGCCCCTCGACTTGATGAACTTTTCTCTCGTTGGGTTCTTGCTCGATGATCTCCCTTTTATTGGATAGGCTTAATTTTTCGGTTGAGCATGTACTCCATCTCTTTCAACAAATACTGAAATTCAAATTCTAAAAATTCTTATCGCAACATGATTTAGAAAAAAATAATTAATATAGAAAGATGAAATCCTCGCCACAAACCTCACTATTTCACTCGCAAAGAAATGTTGATGAACACTCCAATCGTGTTTGCACTCGTTTTAGGCTTTTTTTCAACACTCAAATGTTCTCACACTCTCTAGCCTTTTTCCACTCAAGCTTACTCTCGTAACCTCATAGTTTATTTCTTTTGACTCGTCTTGGTGCTTTGGGGTCGGCTTCAAAAATGGTTACAAGGAATAAGATGTTACGGTGTACGGGAAGGCTAAAAGAAATTTTTTTTGGTATAGTGTGGCGTTTTGGGGGGTTAAAATTGATGAAAAGAATATAAGACGATTGGAAGAAAATGTAAACAGTAGAAAGAACTTGCTCACTTCACTTCTTCTTTTTTTTAATAATTTCGTATTTTTTTGAATACTTCACAATACCACTATTACAATAGAGAGAATGAAAATTACAACTAGATTTTTTTTAATTCAAAATAATTTTTTTACAATGAACCTATTTCGATCTTGATACGAACGTCGGTGCCTCTCGTTTTACAAGCTCTGATACCAAATGATGTGATCCGACCCGGGTAGTTGAGTCAAATTCACTTAGTTGCCCGATCGTAGTCGAGAGAATTATTCGTGCCTCAAATTTTAGAATTAGAAGTGAATGAATAGGGATGGATAAGCGGAAGGTTTCAAAGAAGGGTAAGTTTAGTAATAGGTTCGGCTATGGGTAGCAAAGGTGGATGTTGGATACTTGGCTCGGTTTGGTGATAACAAGAAAAAAACTCAAAGGATAGAGATGGAAAATGAACTTAACATCAGGAATAATTCAACACTAAAAAGTGTCACCCCGGTTCCTATATTGTTAAGGTGGAAAGATGGAATAAAAGATAGGTGAACGCCACACCAAGAATGGTGATAAGTTCAAACAAGGTCGATTGACGCCACTAGCACAAACTAGATAAGTCTTTGAAACTTGTACGAGATATGAGAGGAAGCAACCTCACAAGAACAATGTTCAATTAATAAATTTGGAAGAAGTCCTTTTTACATGAAATGATCAAACTATTTATAAGCCTAAGATGCCTATTGATATTCGGCATCTATGATGTTCACACTAACTTAAATTATGTTCACATTTGTATTTAACATGTTCACACAAAAGCATTAAAATTTAGTTCATGCTTGGAGATGGTGCATGAATTGGCCGAACCATCATGTTGCTTCACCTGATGCATTCATGCATACTTAGCCTTGAAGAAAAGTCATAGTTCATGAATGTGCAGCCCTTTAATACTCCTACATCTCCCTTGGCCAAATGAGGCTTGAATGTACCTTGAGTACTTGAATGGACATCTTGGATATGCATGATACATGCATGAAACGTCCCAATGCATGTTCTTCCTTAATTACGGTCCATGAATCCTCAAATACATGTACATAAAATAGCCCCCACTTGCATGAACGTCCCCAATACATGAATTCCTTCAAATGCCATCCATTGAACACTAGTTGTGCATGCATCCTTCCATACAATGTATTAAGCCATGCATGTACTTGCATTAATGGCTCCTTCATGTATTCGGTCACTTTGTGGAACTTAACTCTTGGCAAAAAGGTTGCTTAGGGATCACCAATAGCCAGCCCACCATGTATAAATTCGTTCATGCATGAACTCTCATAATTCATGTACCTGGTTGTGCATGAATCTCATTTAATGTACTCAATAAATTCGGCTGAACCTACAAGAAACATGAGCTCATTAAATCCCAATATTCGGCTGAACATGTTAAGAGCATGAACTAGACATCATAAATATCATATTAAACTAAACTAAACACATTAATTAAAGACTAGCTAGTAGCATTAAGTTCGGCTAGCTCAAACTAAGTGAAAACATTTAATGAACTTATTTGAGCTAGGATTTTTGTTATTGAGTTGCAACAAGCTAATTAGTATAAAACTAAAACTTAATTTAATTTATTAAAATAAAGAACGAGCTAAAAGTAAGCTCGGTTGAGCTCAAACGAGCTGAAACGAGCTCAAATGAGCTGAGTTGAGCTGGATGGAGCTCGAGGAGCTGGAAATGAGCTAGGATCAGCTTGCCAACAATGCACGGTTCTTTGTATAGTTGCTTCGAGCTGATTTTGTGAGCATTGTCCCTTGTTTCAAACCAAGGTTTTGCATTAGAAGCTAAAATAGCTTCTAGAAAATGCTTAACACAAGCTCGAGTTATGGGTGCTTTTGGAAGCTCAATTGAATCTTGATATGCACTTGAGGGAGCCCCGGGCGTGCATACATCAATAAGAGTGCCAAGGAGACGAACATCCAATAAATGTTCGAGAAGAGATTCTTATCGTGAATCCTATTCCTTGAGGAATCCAAGACAAAAAGAAGCAAACTTAGAGTTTTAGATCTTTCAAGATGACGAATGAGAAAGTATAAGTTATTCGACATATGCCTCGAATAAATCATCCACGAAGGAGTGAACGTGAATCCAATGTAAATTATTCCATTCACACCCGACAAAAATCATCTCATTTTAATTCTTTCGTTTTATCTTCATCTTGTAATGAAATGAGGCGAGAAAAAGAAATAAAAAGAAAAGAGAAGCAAGAAAAGATTATGAGAGAAAATGAGAGAATCTTGAATGAAATTGAAAAAAGAAGCAAAGAAATGAAAGAAAAAGAGGAAGAGAGGAAACAAAATGAGATTGAAAAAAAGAGTGAAAAAGAAAAAGAAATTGATCAAGAAAAGAAAATTGAAAAAGAGTGTGAGTATGAAGAAAGAAAGAAAAATGATCAAGAAATGATTGTTTTTAAAAAAGAAAGTGAGTTCGAAAAAGAAGCGAGTGAAAATGAAGAACGAGAGCAAGAAAAAGTGAGGAGTGTTCAACTAACCAAACTACAAGTTCTCCTTGTATTGCTTTTTCTTTTCAGGTTTCTGCAGAATTGATTAATAAGTTCCATCTACATTACCTCCCAAAGGAGAGACGGTTTGCATTGGTTTGTAAAGGTAATCCTAGTCCACCCATGCCACAAGGTAAGGAAGGTAAGTGTTATAAACGTTTGAGTCTCATTTATCCTATTTGAATGTTGTTGGACAAACCACCGAAGATATAATTTTTGAAAGAGCTCATCATCTTGATTTGTTCAAGGGTCACTTTCTAATTTCAAGGAAATCATGGTTTGACTAATTTTCCTATTGTAGAGTATGACAGTGGCAAGCTTGTTAAAGAAAGATTAATTCAACACAAGCCACATCTGATGTCATGCAATAAAAACTTGATACATAAAATGTCTAATATGCCTGCTTGTGATGTTATTGAATGTCTTTTAAGTTGCGCAACACTCATATGTTTGTGCCAGTCTATTCTCATGAGATCTAAGAGATTCTATTGTTTGAGTATATGTATGCTAAACTTCCTTTAGCCTAGCATGAGTGATTTATTGGTGACAACGAATTTTATGCTATGTTTTGGAACGGGTGAACAAAATCATGTGTTCAAACCCGGAGCGTGTTTTCTTAAGTTGATGCCATGTAAGGGTGAGCATTGTGATTGTATGTTGAATAAATATGTTGTCCTTTTCTGTGTGCTCCAAATTTTATCCTTTCATTCGAAGGTGAAGCACGTGAATGTAGTTGACTTGCAAAGTTAAAATCATGTTCTTGATTCTAGAATTTATTTAAAATTGTGGTTTAAAATATTTGAGCATGTTTTGTTTAATAATGACTTCGAATTACTCCATGATCTTTCTATGATTTTAAATTGTTTCTTGTTATTGATCAAGGGATTTGAGACATGGTTTTCTACTGTCCAAAGTTTTAATTTTCAAATACTTCATGATTTTGGTATTTCACCATTGTAGAAATTCTTGATTCACCACGAAAAGGTAAGGCCCATCTTTGTTTTTGAATCTTGGAAATTAAAGTTAAATGATTGTGATTATATTTCTAATATGGTTATTTGCCCTTCTTTGATCAATGTTGATTCTTTTGTATTCGATAATGGCAAGGGGAGTTTCTTTAATAAAAATTGTTGCTTTGACCAATGTGTGGATGAAGTAAGATTAAATCGTCACAAACACATCTTGAGTGTAATATCCTGATTTTGGGCCTAGTCGGAATAGTGATTTTGTGACCACAAAATCCGAGATAGAAATAATTATTTTATAATTATTTTGATGTTTATGATATGATTGCATGATTGTGTGAAAATTTCGTGATGAAATCCTGTGCCTAAAGTGCTTAAATTGAAATTAGGGACTAAATTGAATAATTTGCAAAACTTGCATTCTAGAAGTTTCTAGTATGAAAATGTTTTGAAATATTAATTAGGAGGTCTTAAATAGCAATTTTACCAATTTCTAAGTTTATGGACAAAAACTGGACATGGATGGAATTTTTGGAAAGTTTAGTAGTAAGGGCATTTTGGTCATTTAGGGGTAAAATGAATTAAAATACAAAATTAAAAGCCAATTTTGCTCATCTTCTTCACCATGGCCGAATATAGCAAGGAAAAACCATGGCTAGGGTTTTTCAAGCTTCCAAGCTCGATTGTAGGTCCATTCTAGCCCCGTTTTTCAAGTTCTTTACGTTTTTGGAGTCCCGGTAGCTCGATTTAGCTTATGCTAGCAATAATTTAACCTAGGGTTTATATTTGGAAAAATACCCATAGGTGAAATTTGTGTATTTTGGTGTTTTATGATAGAATATGAGGTTTTAAATTATGTTAGACAGCTTGTGCTACTCGGTTTTAAGTGAAAACGAGCAAAAGGGCTTAATCGGTAAAAATACCTAATAGTCATAAGTACATGTTAGAGTGAGAATTTGATGTTGCCATAGAAGAGAAAAATGATCAGCATGTCATAAAACATAAGAAAATAGGCTGAAGTTTAATTTACGAGCTTTGGGGCAAAAGTGTAAATATGCAAAAGTTTAGTGGCAAAATTGTAATTTTTCCAAAATATGATTTTGGGTCAATTTGAATAATGTGAGTCCTAATTAGACTATATTTTAAATGATGGAGCAAGGAAAACTGAAATTCGGGCTAAAATGGGGAAAATACCAAGTTGTGGACGAAATGGTAAAAGTAGCCATTTTCGCATACTAGGTAAGTCATATGTAAATGTTGGTAACATAGTTATTATTTTAAATGTTTTTATGTTATTTAAATGATATGATAATTATTATGAAATATTATACTCGTGATAATTGTTTGATAATATGTCAAATTATGTGATATACTTGGAAAATGTGAAATACTATCGAGTATCGGTATCGGTATTCCGTAGAAGATGGTTGAGACACATGATTGGGAAAAAGGTCCCGTTGAACCTTAGGAATGGATTAGGATACAAGTGACATGTCACTAGGATATTTGGGCATCGGAACTCGTTGAGTTGAGTCCGAGTTCACTTATGGATGCGAATGTCCGAACTCGTTGAGTTGAGTCCGAGTTCGTGAGATGTAACTAGGCATCCGAGCTCGTTGAGTTGAGTTTGAGTTCACTTATGGATGCGAACGCCCGAGCTCGTTGAGTTGAGTCCGAGTTCGCTTATGGGCGGGTTACATAGTAGCTTGGCTACATATGTGGCACTTATGTGCAAACTTTCCATGTATCCGAATTATATTCCAATGTGTTCAACGGGTAAAGTTCTACTCAAATGGAGGAATATTTAAGATGAAAGGGACGTATTGGTAAGTGTTGTGAAATGGATACTTTGAATAGGTATGTACTTAACCCTCGGGTTGAAAAATCGATATAACAACAATATGGTAAGATGATCAATGAAAATATGATATGAATGTCTTGGTGATGATTATGCAAATGATGTTTTATGTTTGCCTATATGTTTATGTTACTTGCTATTTGCATGTGAACTTACTAAGCATTTATGCTTACTCCCTCCTTTTCATTCCTTGTAGTGTTGACAAGCCAGCTCAAAAATCGGGAACGGTTGGAGGCACGCTCACACTATCCGTATACCATCTTGGCATAATGGCTTGTATATTTTGAGTATGGCATGTATAGCATTATAATCATTTTGTATATATGGTCTTATGATATGGTTATTGAGTAGTATAAAAATGCTTGGTAATGATTAGCCATTGGAATGGCTAATTATGATCATCATATTTGGTGTTATGTATGTCAAATTGCTAGTTAATCTATGGAAACCATGAAATAGGTAAAATTTACCATAAAATAGATTCAGACAGCAGTAGTGACGTGAATTTGAAAAATCATTAAAAATAGTAAAGATATAATTAGATGATGAATAAAATATGGAATTGAAGAATTATGAGTCTATTTTCATATGGAAGAAACGAAACAGGTATATGAGTTATATTTTATGAGATGTTTAAATTTTTGTGAAACAGGGCCAGAGCGATTTCTAGATCCCCTGTTCTGATTTTGGAAATTCACCATAAATTTTAAAAAAATAATTAGAAGTCATAATTTATATGTACAGATTTCTTATTGAATCTAGTTTTAAGAGAAACAAACTTCATAGTCATTGAAATTCTGTACAGAGAGATATCTGATTTGTAATACATAGAGGTCAGAGTAGTCAAACCCTGAAACAGGGGAAACTTTAATTAATAAACTGTACTAATTGGCCTATCCAAAAATTCTAGAAAAAAATTAGTAAATAGATATATGAGTCTGGTTTCAGGGAAAATTTACGGAATTGGATTTTGAGTTTCGTAACTCGAGATATGAATTTTTAAGCGACTGTGACGCAGTTAGCTAGCTTGTCTGGGATTTCTAAAATTAAATTGTTTGAGCTGTTTAAGTAATGAATTAAGTCTGTTAACACCTCGTGTTCGAATCCGACAATGGTATCGGGTACGGGGCGTTACATTGAGCCTGTATGGTAAAAGGTTTACATGTAAAATGCCTAGTTTGTTTGATTCTGATAGTAATGTGTTGTTTTTGCTTTCTTTCGTAAATCCTGCATGTTTATGTAAGTCTGATCGAGTGAGACTTGGGTTATATGATTACTTGATCTCATCTTCTTTGTTTAGTATGAGAAAGATCAATCCATACCAACTTTGTGAAGATATGTTTGAGTACGAACTGTGCCTAATTGATGTTTGGCACTTAGTTAAGAAAACGACACTTGTGCAAGCCGATTTCAAATTGCTTCCTCAGCTTTCATTTTTGCCGAGCTTGAAGGTCCCTTTTGACAAGGTAAGACCTATTTATACACTTGAATTTGGCAATGGTTTACTTGCTCTAGTTTGGATTAAGGATTTGGCGCGGTTCTGTAAGTTCATAATTCGATATGCCCGTAATTATTTTCTTTATTATGACAATGTTACTTTGAAATGGGTCACTCTTAAAAGGTGGAGGTTTGTGACTAATATTTTGTCTTTTCGAGTCTTGTGTGACTTTCAGGCTATTGTGAGTCATTCTACCTGTAATGCCCTAATTTTTGGGATTTTTTGGGTTTTTGTGATTTTAGGTAAATTTTGAAATTTTGGTGTTCTAAATATTGGAATTGTGTTTAAATGTGTTAGTGGGCCTTTTAGAAGGCCCAAGCCTAAGTTAAACACGGTAAAATATCAAGGTTGGATTTTAAGTGAATAGGAAACTTGGTTAAGTGGATTTTTAAGAAGAACTTCGTAAATTATGACACAATAAGGCCTTGGTAAAGTGGCAAGGTGGCGCCACTAAGTTCTTAAAAAAAATGGCGCCTGGGAAGGAACTAAAGGTCCAGGGTTCAAGTTGCAAGGTAGGCATACTGTTACTTTTTAATTTTAGGCATGTGCCGGGCATGTGATCACTTAAGTGAATTTCGGCAAGGGCCTTAGGGAGGTTGGGCCGATTGTTTTAGTTGATATTAGGGTTAGGTTCTTTTCTTTTTCTATCTTGGAGAATTAGGGTTAGCCACCTGAAAGCTTTCACTATCATTCATCCTTTCTGAGTTCTCACAAAAGCCGAAAATACAAATTCCTTCTCCTTGGTGTCGAGTTCTTCTTCCTCTCTTTTTCCTCCATTTTATTTCTTCCTTTTTGCTTTTTCTTCTAGCCGAAACCTTCTGATCACCTTACTCACCTCCTCTATCGATCCCATTCTCCACAAAACCTTCATAGTCGATCGCCATAAAAGCCGAAATCCTGAAAACTCACTTCTTGTGCCAATTTCTCCAAGACAAAATCCTTCAGTTATTTTTGTTCCTTTTGATTAACTTTCATCTTCTCTAAACCCTTAGTATCTGTCGACAACATTACTTCAAAGTTATAGCCTCAAATCATCATCTTCTTCATCACTTAAAAAGCTGAAGTACCATAGATTTAGGGACTTATAGTCGAAACTTCAGATCTCCTGGATTTGAGTTCTACTATTGTTTAGAGGATATATCTGTATCAGTCTGCATAGAAATCAAAGAGGAATAGGTGGTAAGTGCTCATCACCTTAGATCTAGTCTTATTTTACAATTTAGAAAAAGCCGAAGTCCCTAAAATCTAGAGAGGCTGTCGATTTGGGCATAGGGCTTTAAGGGTCTTTAACCGATGATTTCTTTTGGTGTTTAGTGTCTTTTAGAGGTTAGATCGAAGGATTGGATCCTTGGAACAACTAGACTTAGATCTAGTTATCGGTTTTCGACAAAAAGGTAAGATTCTAAAGGCTTTAGGGGCATGGTTCGAATATGGTAGGTGAATATTGGGATTGGTTATTGTGGTTTGCAATCTAAGAATTGTGGTAATCAATTGTAGGACATATCGTAAGGGATCTCAGTGGCAGTCGTCGCGAAACAGGTGTGTATTAAACACCCTCTCATAGTTCAATTCGGCAAAAGCCGAAATGTTGAAATTCCAGCATTTCGTGGGCTTGTGAGTGTGCGAGTGCTCACAAGACGTTTAGAAATCATTTGATCTGAAATCGCAAAATGGTAAGTTAGTCGTGTGTGAAATTTCATGCACTTCGGTAATTGGGCCTCGATAGGTTAAAACTGGGCCAAATGGGCTTACGGACCCATACGGGTAAGATAATAAAAAAAATAGGCAATAAGTATGTTCTGTTAGACCGTAGAATCAAAACTGCTTAAACCAGTAAACTGGTCATAAAACTTGAATTAAATGGGCTTAAATTGCTAGTGGACACTGTAGGGCCCATTAGGGGTTTTAGGGCCCAATGGCTAAAATTGTGAAATTGAGATAAATAAATTACTGCGATGACAAATAGGCTTGTAAGGACCGTATTATTCATGAGAACCTTTAAAATTGATAAAATTACTGATATACCCCTAGGGTTAAGGTTGACCTGAATGCATTTTTGACTGTTACTATTTACTGCATGCCATGTTATTATTATCTGATGCATGGGACTAGGTTATTGATGGAGGAAGTACTGAAAGTGGCTTGTCCACGTACTAGAGGCTTTGCCTCAACTTACTGATATCTGAGCAGCAATGCTGTAACTGTGGAGTATAGGGCTGGATGGGTTGAGCTATTCCCCACATGGAGTGTAAGGCTGGTATGGGTGGAGTGTAGCGGTTGGTTATAGGCTGGGTTGGGCTAGCATACACGAATATGTCTATTCTGTTCTAGAATGGGCCTATTGATGTGATCCGACCCGGGTGGTTGAGTCGAATTCACGTAGTTTCCCGATTGTAGTTCGAGAGAGTCGTTCGTGCCTCGGATTTTAGTAATAGTAGTAAAAGAATTAGATTAGGATAAGCGGAAGGTTTCAAGAAGGGTAAGTTTAGTATAGGTTCGGTTAAGGGTAGCAAAGATGGATGAAGGATAGAAGGCTCGATTTGGGTTAACAAGAAAGAAATTTAAAAGATGAAAATGGAAAATGAACTCAACGTCAGGAATGATTCAACACTAAGAAGTGTCACCCCGATTCCTATATTGTTAAGGTGAAAAATATGGATAGATGGATAGGTGAACGCCACACCAAGATTGGTGATAAGTTCAAAACAAGACGATTGACGCCACTAGCACAAGCCAGATAAGTCGTTCAAAACTTGTACGAGATATGAGAGGAAGCAACCTCACAAGAACAATGTTCATTAACAAATTTGGCAAAAGTCCTTTTACAATGAAATCAACAAACTATTTAAAGGCAATCATGTAGTAACCGAATGGAAAAACTAGCTAGCTTAAAAACTAAGCAAATTCGGTCATGAATTAGCTAGAATGTTCTAGAATAAAAACATTAATTGACTAGGTCTTGATTCGGCTGATGGAAGTGTATTGGGCAGCTTCATGTATGAGCATAAACACTTGAATGAATGTGAAGCTTTGGAAGCCAAAGGGATTGTCTAGGTTCAGCCATGGGATGCATGTAGCTTCCAAAAGGTGTCTCTTGGCCGAATAGGTGCTTAGAAATTCCAAAAGTCCTCCCACATACATTCGGCTATACATGGAACTTGGAAGGGAGCTTGAATTTGGACATACATGAACTTGCATTAAATGCCATGCATACATGCATGTGTGCCGTCCAAGGGAGATGCACCTTTCAATATGCATACCTTCCATGTACATGAATGTATATCCTCTAAACATTGAACCGATCCATGCATGTATCTTCCCGTTCAATGAACATTCCCGTTCATGCACCTTGTCATGAATGAATCTTCCACATTCGGCTAACCTACATAATTAAATACAATAATTAAATAACACACAACTATTCATATAATTATAATTTAAAATAGTAACTAAACAACTTAATGACACTAACTAAATTTGGACATAATAATTATAAGTCAACTATCATATTAAATTCGGCTAGCTCAAATAGTCAAAACACTTAGTGAGCTAAGTTGAGCTAGGGAATTTGGCATGAGCTGTAGCAAACTTAGTTAAAAGCTAAATTAAAACTTAGTTTATTGAAATGAAAAAGGAATGAGCTGAAATGAGCTAAAATCAAGCTCAAACGAGCTAAGAGCTCAAGTGAGCTGATGTGAGCTGAATGGCGCATGGGGAGCTGGAGAGGAGCTGAAATCGGATTGCAAAATGGTGCATGGAATCTTCAAGGAGTTGTCCTTAGCTCCTCCAACATCATGGACCTTGTTATCATCCCAAATGCGCAACACAAAGGCTGATATAACATCTTGAATTTGCTTGATTTGAGCTTGAGTCATGGGGCCTTTTGGAAGCTCGATTGATTCTTGGTGTGCATTCGAGGATGCCCCAGGTGTGCTCACATCACCTATGGGCCATACTGTATTCTGAAAAGGGCTTCGGCCCAGTACTCACTGTTATCGAAATAGGGCTTAGGCCCAATGGGCTTGAGCTGACTTGGGCTTTGGATGGGTTTTTCATACACACTGAGTTTCCCAAACTCACCCCCTTTCTCTTCCATTCTTGCAGGTGAGCCCTAGTTGGTGGACTTGGAGCTGGGCGGGATTCAGAGTGGCCACAAAGATTAAATTCCTGGTTTTTAAATAAGTTTTAATTAGCTTCCTTTTAAATTTCGCATTTATTTTTTATTATTTCTATTTTGGTTAAAGTTGTAATAAGGCCGCTCTATTATTTTTATTTTGGGTTTTTAAATTACTTAAATCGTTTTCAACTCGGGATTCACATCACTTAAATTGATTCCTTAAAATTTGTTAGCTTTAGGGTGCGTTTTATAAAAGTTACTTATTTTCAAAATATCACGATAATCGAGCAAAGCTTTCGCAACGTAAATGTTTTCAAGGGAAATAAATATTTTAAATAGACTTGAACTTAATTTGTTGTTCGTGGACAAGTAATAAGCTTAAAGTGTGGCAATGGATGTGTGCATGTCTAGGATTGGATCATGGAAGAGCTAGGTATTTAAGCAATCTAATTGATTCATCTCCTCTTTTCTTGAATCCTACCTTGTGCGTAGTATCCGTTCGCTTTAAGCCATAACAAAGAAGGTTTGATTTTTTTGATACTTAACTGTTTTTAAAATAACATGTTCCTGCCACTACAAAGGGTTACAAGTTTAAACGGTAAAAGTTTCTAAACATCAAGAAGGGTTTTCAATGAAAACATGGTTTTCGAAAAACACTTCAATGTGACACACCAGACTTGGCCATAATGTCTGGGCCGGGTTTGGGGTGTTACATTTAGTGGTATTAGAGCAGGGTTACAACAACTCGGCCATGGATTGGGTCCAAAAAGGTTTTCAAAACTTTAAGCCCAAAGAGGGTATTTTTGAAAAAATTTGACTTTTGAAAACAAATTTTCTGTTTAAAGGAGATAATTTTCAAACTTGTTTTCTTTAAATCAAATGTTTGAGAAATGGATTTTAAAAATGCCTAAATCTTTTGAGTTTGTCTGAAATCTGATGAGGTGGCACACTGAATCCCAGGCACCAAGTCTGTAAGTATCTTTCTGCTCTATATATATACTGTACTATACTAAAAATAATACTGTAGATAGTACTGAGACTTAGATATAGTACCATAGATAAGGTAGTATTAAGGCTACAAAACTGAGAATGTAGGGTAAACTAAGCCCTAGGAAACTGAGACAGTAGCTAAATTGCGATTGCGCGAGAACAACTCTAAAACTTTATCTGTTCATAAGATATTCTATAATAAACAATTGAAACAGTAAACTAATGTCATAAAATTCGTAATCAGATAAATCGATATGAGTACGAGAGCTGCTCGGGGAAGAGGTCATGGTCGAGGCCAAGGTAGTACTCAAGTTGGATCTTCGTATTCTGAACACATGCTAGCTGGTGAGGCACGACCACCACGGGTGGATGATAATGGGTCGTATGATCGGGCCACAGGGGACGACGCTTTATCCCAAGCCATGTTGAAAGTTTTGGAAAGGGTGGCCGGAGCTAATGTCGGGCTCATGAATAGGGGGTCCATTTCTGAGCGACTCCGGGCCAAAGGAGTAGAGGTTTTTAGGGGCGTATCTGGAGTAGCCCCAAATGTGGCTGAGTACTGGTTGGAAGCCACGGAGCGGATCATGGATGACCTGGACTGCTCAGTGGAGCAGAAGTTAAAAGGAACGATGTCGTTGCTGCGGGACGAGGCGTATCAATGGTGGATCACTGTGAGAGAGGGTACCCTAGCTGAGAGGGTAACATGGGAGTTATTCAAGCAGTCCTTCAAGGCGAAATATGTCGGAGCTAGCTATGTGGATGCACGAAGAAAGGAATTCTTGAACCTAACCTAGGGTGGTAAGACTGTTGCTGAATATGAGGCAGAGTTTCTGCGATTGAGTCGGTACGCTAGTGGCATTATCTCCACTGAATATGAATGCAATGTTCATTTTGAAGATGGCCTCAGGGATGAGTTAAGGGTGCTGATAGCTCCACAGAGAGAGTGCAATTTTGCTGCACTGGTAGAGAAGGCTAAGATAGCCGAAGAGGTGAAGCAAGCCGAACGAAAGAACCGCGATAGGGATCGAAACCGATTCAGGAGGGATGCTTTGACCCGACTAGTGTCAGAAATCAAATGTTAAGAGAGCTAGGACGGAGGAACCAGTTCGAGCAGTTTTGGTGAACACAGTTAGACCACAAGCTTGTGGAGATTATGGTAGAGTGCATCTGGGGGAATGCTGGAAGCGTACTGGGGCTTGTCTTCGTTGTGGGTCAAAGGAACATAGGATCAGGGATTGTCCTAGAAGGCCAGCCCAAACTCAAGTGGCTGAACAAGGGGCTGTGCAACCTGTACAATCAGCGTGAGGTGGACCGTCGCTGCCGAGAGGTCGTGGACAAGGTCGCGGTGGCAATGGCCATGGACGTGGGGCACCTGGCAGGGGTGCTGTTAATGCTGAGGCTCGTCAGCCAGCTTTGGTATATGCTGCTCATCGTCGCGAGGAGGGTGACACACCTGATGTCATAACTGGTACATTTTTTATCTCTGGCGTATTACTCTGATAGATGTGGGGTGAACTCATTCATATGTTGCATGTGACATTTCTGGGGCATTGGGTGTACACTTTGAGGAGACTGTGTGTAGGGTAACTGTGATAAGTCCTTTAGGCCACTCGGTTAAGGTAGAGAAACTCTTTAGGGAGGTGCCTTTAGAGACTCAAGGTAGGATTTTCTGTGGAGACTTGATGGAGTTATCATTCGGAGAATTCGATTTGATCCTAAGGATGTACTAGTTGACCAAGCATAGGGCAACTCTGGATTGTGCAGCTAAGAGGATGGTGTTAAGGACTGTCAAGGATGAAGAGGTAATGATTATTGGAGAATGAAGAGATTACTTGTCCAATGTAGTGTCGGCTTTGAGGGCTGAGAAACTGATGCGTAAGGGATGCGAGGCATATTTGGCTTTTGTAAGCCAAGTTGAAACTGAGGATCTGACTGTGGAGACAGTCAAAATTGTTAGAGAATTTTGAGATGTTTTCCCAGAAGAGCTTCCTGGATTACCTCCAAATCGAGAAGTTGAGTTTGGAATTGATTTGCTGCCTGGAACAGCTCCAGTGTCCATCGCACCCTATAGGATGGCACCGAAGGAGTTAGTGGAATTGAAAGCTCAAATACAAGAGTTGTTGGATAGAGGCTTCATTAGACCAAGTGTGTCTCCATGGGGAGCACCAGTCCTGTTTGTGAAGAAAAAGGACGGGACGATGCGCATGTGCACCGATTATCACCAGTTGAACAAACTGACGATAAAGAACAAATACCCACTGCCTAGAATTGATGATCTATTTGACCAACTTAGAGGAGCTTCGGTATTTTCCAAGATTGACCTTCGATCTGGATACCATCAACTAAGGGTAAAGGAAGTGGATATTCATAAGACAGCATTCAGAACTCGATATGGTCATTACGAGTTTATGGTTATGCCGTTTGGGTTGACGAACGCACCTGCAGCTTTCATGGATCTGATGAATCGAGTATTCCAACCTTACTTGGACCGATTCGTGGTCGTTTTTATCGATGATATTCTGGTATATTCGGAAACTGAGGATAAGCATGATGAGCACCTACGTATTGTGCTGCAAGTGCTGAGAGAGAAGCAACTTTATGCGAAGTTTAGTAAGTGTGAATTCTGGTTGCGAGAAGTGACTTTTCTAGGTCATGTGGTTTCTGCTGAAGGAATTAGAGTGGATCCTCGAAAAATTAAGGCAGTATTGGAATGGAAACCACCGAAGTCAGTATCAGAAATTCAGAGTTTTCTGGGTCTGGTAGGCTATTACAGAAGGTTTTGATGCGAGTGCGCCTAGTGAACCTCTTCAAACAAGTCTCCCTAGTCGAGCTGTGACGTGTTGGCAAGCTGATCCCAGCTCGTTTCCAGCTCCACGAGCTCCATCCAGCTAAAATCCAACTCATTCAAGTGCAATCTATTTGCCTAAGCTAAATCGAACTTACTCCTAGCTCATTTTCAACTCACGAGCTAAACCTTAGCTCAAATTCAGCTTAGAAGTTTAACCTCAGCTCAACTTTAGCTCAAGGGCTTAAGCTTAGCTCATTTTAGCTCAAACCTGATTTTTGACTTTAATGGATTAAATAAAATTCGAATATATTTATTTAAGTATTAAATTTGTTGTATATTAATATTTGTTATTAATATGTCATAGATATCACATATCTTAAATGTGTTCACATTGTGCTGAATTTATGTGTGGTCACATGATGTCTTATGAAATGTTTTATTTCTTGTAGGTGCAATGCTCATGGACGGCGCAATGAATGCTTGAAGAAACATCTCTTTAATTAGGTGCATGAATGACCAGATTCAAGGTGTTTACAAGTTCATGTATTTTTCAAATACATGAATGCACAAAATACACGAATGTTTGGGTTCAAATGCACATTCGGTTACATGAATGATGAAGATTCATGCATGAATGTATCTAGAAGATCCAATCCCTTTGGACGGCACACATTCATGCATGGAAGGAAATTAATGCAAGTTCATGTAGGGCTTGGTGCAATGTATGAAGAGGTGTATGTAGAATTGAGGTTCAATGGACAGCATTTAAGAGAGTACATGTATTGGAGATGTTCATGCAAGTAGGGGCTATTTAATGTTCATGTTTTTGAAGGTTCATGGACCAAATTTATGGAGGAACATACATTGGGACGTTTCATGCATGATCCATGCATTTTCAAGCTAACCATTCAAGTATTCAATGTGCATTAAAGCTTCATTCGGCCAAGGGGAATGATGGAACATCAAAGGGCTGCACATTCATGTATATTCATGATTTTTCTTCTAGAATTATCTAGGTGTTTATGGCCGAATTTCTTAGCTTTTAAGCTTGTCCATTCGGCTACTTTTATTTAGGCTATAAATATATGTTATTTCATTTGTAAGTAGTTAGACTTTTCACTTAATGAAACTTTGTTAAACTTTCATGGAATTTGTGAGATTTTTTTCTCTCATATTTCGATGAGGACTTCGTTGGCTTATCTAGGAAGCCTAGTGGCGTCAACCCTGTTCTTCACTATCCCGAACTTATCACTATCAAATAGTGTGGCGTTCACCCATATACCGAGGTTCTTACTTTGTTAAGTAGTGGGTCGAGGTTCTATCATTTTCATTTTCACCTTGAAAGCGTATAAGTACTTGGGTCAATATTTCCTAATATTGGTTCTTACTTGCTTTTAAGTTCACCATCTTCCATAACCATCATTTATTAAACTACCTTAAATCTATTTTCATTCTTTTATTTCTTTTAATACAAAACCTTTAATATTCATATTTTAAACCCTACATTTAAACCCTTTAAATAGCTTCCCCATTATTTAACCTAAAAACATCTTCTTTGAAAGAGTCGAACGATACTTTCTCGTAGACGATTGGGCAAACTCGCTGATGTGATCCGACCCTGGTAGATGAGTCGAATTCACGTAGTTGTCCGATCGTAGTTCGAGAGAGTCGTTCGTGCCTCAGATTTTAATAATAAAAGTAAAATAATGGAATAGAATAAGCGGAAGGTTTCAAGAAGGGTAAGTTTAGTAATAGGTTCAGTTATGTGTAGCAAAGATGGGTGATGGATAAATGGTTCGGTTTGGTTAACAAGAAGGAAAGTTGAAAGATGGGGGATGGAAAAAATGAACTCAACGTCAGGAATGATTCAACACTAAAAAGTGTGACCCCGATTCCTATATTGTTAAGGTGAAAAATATGGATAGATGGATAGGTGAACGCCACACCAAGATTGGTGATAAGTTCAAACAAGAACGATTGACGCCACTAGCACAAGCCAGATAAGTCGTTCGAAATTTGTACGAGATATGAGAGGAAGCAACCTCACAAGAACAAATGTTCATTAACAAATTTGGTAAAAGTCCTTTACAAATGAAATCAACAAACTATTTATACTAGTTTCTTATGCTAGCCGAATAGACTATTCATGAACTTAATGATTAAGTAATGAACCTAATTTAAGACATGAACATTCTAGAAAAATGACCAATGGTGTCCTTGTCCATGTTCGGCCGAATGGGAGGTGAGTGGGCAGCTTCATGTATGAGCAAGCTTTGGAAGCCAAGTGGATTGTCTAGGTTCGGCCATGGGATGCATGAAACTCCCAAAGGGTGTCTCTTGGCCGAATAGGTGCTTAGGAAACTCCAAGGGTCCTCCCACATGCATCGGTTGTACATGGAACTTGGAAGGGGGCTTGAACCTAGCCGTACATGCACTTGCATTAATTACCCTCCATTCATGCATGTGTGTCATCCAAGGGAGATGCACCTTTCAATATGCATTAACCTTCCATGTACATGAATGTATGTCCTCCAAACATTGAACCGAACCATGCATGAATCTTCCCGTTCAATGAACATTCCCGTTCATGCACCTTGCATTAAATGCCATGAATGTATCTTCCAAATTCGGCTAACCTACAAAATTAAATAACACACAACTATTCATATAATTATAAATTAAAATAATAACTAAATAACTTAATAACACTAACTAAATTTGGACACAATAATTATAAGTCAACCTATAATAAATTCGGCTAGCTCAAATAGTCAAAAACACCTAGTAAGCTAAATTGAGCTAGGGAATTCGGTATGAGCTGTAACAAACTTAGTTATAAGCTAGATTAAAACTTAATTTATTGAAATGAAAAAGGAATGAGCTGAATCGAGCTAAGTTCGAGCTCAAACGAGCTAAAACGAGCTCAAGTGAGTTGATGTGAGCTGAATGGCGGATAGGGGAGCTGGAGAGGAGCTGAGATCGGATTGCAAAATAGTGCATGTAGTCTTCAAGGAGTTGTCCTTAGCTCCTCCAACGTCATGGAGCTGGTTATCATCCCAAATGCGCATCACAAAGGCTGATATAGCATATTGAAGTTGCTTGGTTCAAGCTCGGGTCATGGGACCTTTTGGCAGCTCAATGGATCCTTGGTGTGCATTCGAGGATGCCCCGGGTGTGCTCACATCATTCCCCCGTCTTCAAACCGACTTGTCCTCAAGTCGGATTCTGCATCAACTAGCACTTATGTTGTATTCACCCGGTAAGTCAAGTTTATATGAGTTCTCATTAATGCGTTCAAGCACTTGGAAGGGTCCATCTCCTCGGGGGAGTAACTTGGACGTCATTGGGGCTGGAAATCGCTCTCATGCGCATATGGACCCAAACCCAATCACCGGGTTCAAATATGACTCTCTTTCGTCCCTTGTTTGCTTGCTGCACGCAAGACTTAGTTCTTGCCTCTTTATTAGCTCGCACTTGTTGATGTAGCCTCTTCATGAAATCGGCCTTTTTCCTAGCATCAGAATGAATCAATTGGTTATTAGGTAAAGAGACTAAGTCTAAAGGAGTTATTGGATTAAATCCATAGAACACTTCAAAAGGTGTATGTTTGGTTGCTGAATGGACCGTCCTATTATAGGCAAACTCAATATGGGGCAAACAATCTTCCCATGATTTCAAATTCTTACGAATGATAGCCCGCAGGAGAGTAGAAAGTACTCGATTGACCACTTCGGTTTGTCCATCCGTTTGAGGATGACAAGTAGTTGAGAACAATAATTTGGTTCCGAGTTTACCCCAAAGAGACCTCCAAAAATGGCTAAGGAATTTCGCGTCTCGATCTGACACAATAGTTCGCGGTACTCCATGTAAACGAACAATGTCCCTAAAGAAAAGGTTAGAAATATATACGGCATCATCAGTTTTCGCACAAGTAATAAAATGTGACATTTTAAAAAATCGATCTATAACTACAAATATAGAATCCTTTCCCGTTTTGGTTCGGGGCAAACCGAGGATGAAATCCATGGATATATCCGTCCAAGGAGTTTCAGGTATTGGTAATGGTGAGTAAAGTCCATGGGGTTGAATCTTGGATTTTGCTCGTTTGCACGCCAAACATCGCTCGCACGCCAAACATCGCTTGCAAACCCGCTCCACGTCTCGCCTCATCCTAGGCCAATAAAAATGTTCGTTAAGGGTGGCTAACGTCTTGCTAACTCCAAAATGTCCCATGAGTCCTCCACTATGTGCTTCTTGCACAAGCAAATCCCGAACAGAGCTTTGTGGAACACAGAGCTTACCTTCCTTGAACAGAAACCCATCAAACCTATAAAATTTCTCAAATGCAACATGCTCACAAGCAGAATAGATTTCTCCAAAATCAACATCGTTAGCGTACAATTCTTTTAAGAAAGAAAACCCAAGTAGTTTTGATTCAAGAGTAGAAAGTAAGGTATACCTTCGCGATAGGGCATCAGCTACCACGTTGTCTTTACCTTTCTTGTACTTAATTACATAGGGAAATGACTCAAGGTACTCGACCCACTTAGCGTGCCTCTTGTTCAACTTGTTTTGACCCTTTATATGTTTCAAGGATTTGTGGTCGGAATGGATTACAAACTCTTTTGGCCACAAATAATGTTGCCAAGTTTCAAGAGCCCGTATCAATGCGTACATTTCTTTGTCATAGACCGGATAATTGAGTGGGGCTCCACTAAGCTTCTCACTAAAATAGGCAATGGGTCGTCCGTCTTGGGTTAATACAGCTCCAATACCCACACCGGATGCATCACACTCAAGTTCAAAGGTTTTTGAAAAATCTGGCAGAGCAAGTAAAGGTGCAGTAAGACAATTTTTAATCTCAATAAAAGACCTCTCTTGCTCATCTTCCCAATGGAACGCGGAGTCTTTTTTTATCACGCTTGTTAAGGGTGCAGCCAATGTGCTAAAATTAGGCACAAATCGCCGATAGAAGCTTGCCAATCCATGGAAGCTTCGAACTTGGCTAATGGATGTAGGCCTCGGCCACTCTTGAATCGCCTTTATTTTCTCTTGGTCGACTTCCAAACCTTGTGCACTAACTACAAAACCAAGAAAGATAACTTTGTCAGAACAAAAAGTACATTTCTTAAGATTAGCAAAGAGAGTTTCCTTACGCAATGTTTCAAGAACAGATTTGAGGTGTATTACGTGATCTTTCAAAGTCTTGCTATATATGAGGATATCATCGAAATAAACAACACAAAACTTACCAATGAAGGATCTCAACACATGGTTCATGAGCCTCATAAAAGTACTAGGAGCGTTGGTTAAGCCAAATGGCATGACCAACCACTTATACAAACCATGTTTCGTTTTGCAGGCAGTTTTCCACTCGTCGCCTTCTCGCATACGAATCTGGTGATATCCGCTTTTTAGATCGATCTTAGAGAATAGTTTAGCTCCACTTAGTTCATCTAGCATGTCATCTAGTCACAGAATCGGATGTCGATATTTGATAGTGATTTTATTCACAGCACGACAATCGACACACATTCGCCAAGTACCATCCTTTTTCGGCACCAAGAGGACTGGCACGGCACAGGGGCTAAGACTTTCTCTAATATAGCCTTTTTCCATCAATTCGTTAACTTGCCGTTGTAGCTCTTTAGTTTCTTCGGGATTCGTTCTATAGGCAGGCCGATTTGGAATTACCGCTCCCGGCACAAAATCGATTTGGTGCTCGATTCCTCGAAAAGGTGGTAATCCATTAGGAGTCTTTTCCGGGAAAACGTCTTGGAAATCCTGCAAAAGACTCAAAATAGAAGACGGCAAGTCCTCGGGCAGTTTGTTAGTGCTAAAAAGATTTTCCTTGTATAGGAGTACAAGAATGGTTTGTTTTGATAGAAACGCTCTCCTAACTTCTCTTTTTTTTGCAAACAGAATTTTTTTTCTATTCTCTTTTTCTTTTCTCACTTATTCTTTTTTTTTTATTTTGCTATTTTTGCATTCTTTTTCTCGATTTTCCTTTCTTTTTCATTTTCTTTTCTTTTTTCACATTCATTCTTTTCTTCTTCTCTCAACTGATTTACATCAGACTTCATTCTCATTTGATCCTCGAACACTTGCTTTGGCGTCAATGGTACCAAAGTAATATTCCTTCCTTGATATTTGAATGTAAACCGATTGGTATACCCATCGTGGGTGACTCTTCGATTGTATTACCACGGTCTCCCAAGCAATAGATGTCCCGCGTGCATGGGAACAACATCACAAAGTACCTCATCCTCGTACTTACCAATTGAAAAAGAAACAAGTACTTGTTTGGTTACCTTGATTTTGCCACCATCATTGAGCCATTGGAGTTTGTAAGGGCTCGGATGTTTGGTGGTGGTCAAGCCGAACTTCTCCACCATTAAAGTGCTTGCCACGTTGGTACAGCTTCCACCATTGATGATCAAACTACAGACTTTCCCTTGAATTTGGCATCGAGAATGGAAGATATTCTCCCGTTGTTGTTCATTTTCAAGACTTTGAATACTGAGGCTTCTTTTAACAACGAGAAGCTTTTTGGCTTGCGCCATGTTGAACAATAAGACTAATTAGAATCCTCGCCACAAGTCTCACTATTCACTCGGAAAGAAAAATTGATGAACACTCCACTCGTGTTTGCACTCGTTTTTTTAGGCTTTTTTAAACACTCGAATGATCTCACACACTCTAGCCTTTTACCACTCAAGCTTACTCTCGTAACCTCGTATTTTGTTTCTTTTGACTCGTCTAGGTGCCTTGGGGTCGGCTTCAAAATCGGTTACAAGGGATAAGATGTATAGGTTATGGGTAGGCTAAAAGAGAATTTTCTTTGGTGTAGTGTGGCATTTGGAAATGGGGTACAAAGTTGATGAAAAGAACACTTTGTCGATCGGATCAAAATATAAACAAAAGAAGAACTTGATCACTTCACTTTTTTTTTTAATTTCGTATCTCTTTTTTTTTTACAACTTTCAATATAGCACTTTACAATGATAAAAACGAAAATACAATTTTTTTTTTGATTTTTTTCACAATGAACCTATTTCGATCTTGATACGAACATCGGCACCTCTCGATTTACAAGCTCTGATACCAAATGATGTGATCCAGCTCGGGTAGATGAGTCGAATTCACGTAGTTGCCTGATTGTAGTTCGAGAGAGTCATTCGTGCCTCAGATTTTTAATAATAAAAGTAAAATAATGGAATAGAATAAGCGAAATGTTTCAAGAAGGGTAAGTTTAGTAATAGGTTCGGTTATGTGTAGCAAAGATGGGTGATGGATAAATGGTTCGGTTTGGTAAACAAGAAGGAAAGTTGAAAGATGGGGGATGGAAAAAACAAACTTAACGTTAGGAATGATTCAACACTAAAAAGTGTCACCCCGATTCCTATATTGTTAAGGTGAAAAATATGGATAGATGGATAGGTGAACGCCACACCAAGATTGGTGATAAGTTCAAACAAGAACGATTGACGCCACTAGCACAAGCCAGATAAGTCGTTCGAAACTTGTACGAGATATGAGAGGAAGCAACCTCACAAGAACAAATGTTCATTAACAAATTTGGCAAAAGTCCTTTACAAATGAATGTATGTCCTCCAAACATTGAACTGAACCATGCATGAATCTTCCCGTTCAATGAACATTCCCGTTCATGCACCTTGCATTAAATGCCATGAATGTATCTTCCAAATTCGGCTAACCTACAAAATTAAATAACAAAATTAAATAACACACAACTATTCATATAATTATAAATTAAAATAATAACTAAATAACTTAATAACACTAACTAAATTTGGACACAATAATTATAAGTCAACCTATAATAAATTCGGCTAGCTCAAATAGTCAAAAATACCTAGTGAGCTAAATTGAGCTAGGGAATTCGGTATGAGCTGTAACAAACTTAGTTATAAGCTAGATTAAAACTTAATTTATTGAAATGAATAAGGAATAAGCTGAATCGAGCTAATTTCGAGCTCAAACGAGCTAAAACGAGCTCAAGTGAGCTGATGTGAGCTGAATGGCAGATAGGGGAGCTGGAGAGGAGCTGAGATCGAATTGCAAAATAGTGCATGGAGTCTTCAAGGAGTTGTCTTTAGCTCCTCCAACATCATGGAGCTGGTTATCATCCCAAATGCGCATCACAAAGGCTGATATAGCATCTTGAAGTTGCTTGGTTCGAGCTCGGGTCATGGGACCTTTTGGCAGCTCAATGGATCCTTGGTGTGCATTCGAGGATGCCCCAGGTGTGCTCACATCACTTGCATACGACTCGACTCACCCCGAGACGAATTACATCATTTGGTATTAGAGCTTGTAAAACGAGAAATACTGACATTCGCACCATCATCGGGAGTAGGTTCGTAAAGTAAAAAAATTCAAAAAAAATTTTTTATAAAAAAAGCATTGTATTTAGCATTTTTGTAATTGAAAAAAAAAACAAAGGAGAAGTATAAAAAAAAGCAAAAAGAAAAGTGTTAAAAAAATGTTAAAAAAAAGCGAAGTTAAAAAAAACGAAGAAAAAAATGTTAAAATATTATATTCGAAGTCATCAAGAATGAAAATAGTGTGTGAAAGTTTATGGTCTTTGTTGATATTTTTTTTGTATTCCCGATCAGGTATGTTTGATTTTCTACCATTCACTTCCTACTCCATCGCCATACTCAAAACCTTTCCAATTGTTTTTTTTTTCAGCCTACCCTTAACCCCCTCATCTTTATCCTTTGTTAAACCATTCGCAACCAACCCCTAAGCCTACGATAAGGCCTTGGCAAGTCCGAAAATGAAGTTGCAAGAGAAAGTTTGAGAGGTAAAAGGCACGAGCGTGTAAGACTATTCAAGCGGAGGTAAAAGCCAATCGAGTGTAAAACACGAGCGAGAGTGTCACTTTTTCCTTCTTCTTTCCGAGCGAAATCGTGAGGTTTGTGGTGAGGTACTTAAATTTTTGTTTTGATCTAACATATTTCCTTTTAGTATCAGGATGTCTTGTGAAGAATTCACCGAGTCAGAGTTCCAATACTTGGTTCAAGAAATGCGAAGAATGGCGAATTTTGAGTTTGGCCAACTGTAAGTGAGGCTAGATCGATTGGAAAAACGAGACCAAAGTGATCGAGTTTCTTCAAGTCAAAAAACAGAACCAAAAACACCACGGAGATATACCGCCGAATATTACTTGAACAAAAGTTCCTATCGTGATTCTTTCTCGCCATTGACTTCGAGGCAAAAAGATTCATACTATGACTCCTATTCAAGAAGAGACTCCGAACGAGAGTATTTTTCATCAAGGAGTTTGAGACGACAAGAAGACGACTATGATTTTGACTCCTTCCAAGAAAATGTGCCAAGAGATAGATATACTTCTTCCCGAACTTCAAAGAAATCATTCAAGGAGTGTTCTTCACGAAGTTTTGATTGTGAATCACATGCAAATAGTTCTTGGCCTTTCGAACATGATCTCTATTCTCATGATTCTTTTGTACATTCTTATAACGAGAAAACAAAGAAAAGAAACGAAAAAGTAAAAGAAGAAAAAGAAAACAAAATAAAAAGAAAAGAGAGGCAAAAGGCAAGTAAGAGAGAAAATGAGCGAATCTCGAGAGAACTTGAAAAAGCCTTTGCAAAAAAAAAGAAAATGAAAAAGAAAATGAGATTGAAAAAGAGGATGAAAAAGAGTTTGATAGAGAAAAAGAATGTGAACAAGAAAAAAGAGTGGAAAAAGAAGTTGAGATAAAAGAAACGAGTGATTAAAAAGAAATAGAATCGAGTGAAAACGATGTTAGTGAGCAAGCGAGGATTCTTTCTTCTAACACTTCTGCTCGATCTATTTGTGATCTTTCTTTTCAGGTTCCTAAAAGTCCGTGCGACCAAATCCAACTCTGATACCTTCAAAATGAGAGGCGTTTTCAGTTGTTTGAAAAAGGTAAGTCCGTGGACGACCGCCACCCATTGGAAATCGAAGGTAAGGAAGGTAATGAATCTTTGTTTATCGAATCAAGGCCGCCTGATTTAAAAATTAATCATAAAGGTTTTGATGGCATAACTTCTGAAAAACTTCCATCTTTTAATTTGGCTAATTATTGTTCACATATTATTGTTAACGATGTTGATTCAAAAGATGCCATGAAGATTCGGTCTTATGACATGTTTTATAACGGCAATTCTATTGATTCTGCTGGATTGGTTCATCCTGTGCAAATTGTGAATGTATGTGAAAAAGGTTTTCACATTTTGATAAGTATGGCTATGTAAATTCTTTGAATTCATCTTTCTATTTAAACGTGCCTATTCAAATGATTTGTGATGGATTTGAATTTTTGAAAGGTCGCATGAACACAACTTCTTTGCTCGATATATGCGTTAAAAGATTTTTGCATGAAATATTTGATCTATGTGATTTTGCTCTTCAAGAGAAATCTTTGAATTTCTATGCGAAATTTCCATGTTTCGGACTGTTTGTTCGACTAGGATTTGTGAAGCATGAATGCTTTTGTATTTGTCAGTTTAAAGTCTCTTTGATTCACTTTTGTGACTTATCTGCGAAAATGAAATTTTTGTTGCAATTTGGGATAAGTGATCAAAACCGAGTCTTTAAGCCGGGAGTAAGCCATTTCAAGTTGTTTCCAAGAAAAGGTAAGCATTGTGATCTTGTTGTAAGTAACTTTGTTTTACCTACTCATCTTCTTCGAGTCTTATCTTTATTTTTGGAAATAAAGCATGTGGCTGGATTACAAAATCAAAACCAAGTTTTTGATTCTGAAAATTTTATTTTTAATCCCGAAATTGAATTAGACGTTCCATCTGTGAATAACATTTTATCCTGTCCTTTTAAGTACATTTTTCGTGGTGACCTTAACATTTTCCATTCATGTGGAACTTATATTTTGAAAAGCAAGAATTGTCTTTTTGACTTTTCACCTTTACAGGTTTGTTTGAGTTCAAATTATCGATTGCATTACCTTGCTAAGGAGCAAAGGTTTGATCTGCGAGAACGAGGTAAATTTGAACTTTCGTCATGTAACTTACAAAGTAAGTCACAAATGCCTTTACTTTGTTTAAAAAGAGAAGAACTCGGTGTTGTTAGTAATGATTTTATGGATAGAGGCCATATTATTCCATTTAATCGAATACGGCAAAATGAGGTTTGTTTTGATCCATTTAGAATGTTGTGATTGAAACGAGGAATTCATTCTTGTTTGTTAAGATGCGTGATTGATCATTCCTTGTTTCCATTTTGTTCAATTGATCATATTGATGACATATCAAAATTGTGCGACAATGTGAAGTATCCATGTTATGAACGAGTAAAATTCTTGCCATATGACCTTTGGGCTAAGTTTTACATGTACCATCCGAATTTAAATACTTTCCACTTGTCATTCCCAAAATTGGTAAGTCAATTCAGTAAGATAAGATTCATCTTTTGCTCAACATTCGGGTTATCTATTGGTTTTTATTGTCTTAACCCTCTACTACTTATTTATGAAGGTGATGTGTTAACTTGTCCATTGGTGAATCAATTTCAGGTTTGCTTGATATCCTTTGTCCCATTCGACCGAGGAAAACCAAGCAAGAAAAAATATTGTCTTTTAAACAAACGGTTCGACTTGAGGACAAGTCACCTAAAAGAGGGGGGAATGATGCGAGCGCGCCCAGTGAACCTCTTCAAACAAGTCTCCCTAGTCAAGCTATGACATGTTGGCAAGCTAATCCCAGCTCGTTTCTAGCCCCACGAGCTCCATCCAGCTCAAATCCATCTCATTCAAGCATAATCTAGTTGCCTGAGCTAAACCGAGCTTACTCCTAGCTCATTTTCAACTCACGAGCTAAACCTTAGCTCAACTTCAGCTTAGGAGTTTAACCTCAGCTCAACTTTAGCTCAAGGGCTTAAGCTTAGCTCATTTTAGCTCAAACCCGATTTTTGACTTTAATGGATTAAATAAAATTTGAATATATTTATTTAAGTATTAAATTTGTTTTATATTAATATTTGTTATTAATATGTCATAGATATCACATATCTTAAATGTGTTCACATTGTGCTAAGTTTATGTGTGTTCACATGATGTCTTATGAAATGTTTTATTTCTTGTAGGTGCAATGCTCGTGGACGGCGCAATGAATGCTTGAAGAAACATCTCTTTTGGACATCCCACATGCATGAATGAACAACATTTAATTAGGTGCATGCATGACCAGATTCAAGGTGTTTACAAGTTCATGTATTTTTCAAATACATGAATGCACAAAATACACGAATGTTTGGGTTCAAATGCACATTCGGTTATATGAATGATGAAGATTCATGCATGAATGTATCTAGAAGATCCAATCCCTTTGGACGGCACACATTCATGCATGGAAGGAAATTAATGCAAGTTCATGTAGGGCTTGGTGCAATGTATGAAGAGGTGTATGTAGAATTGAGGTTCAATGGACGGCATTTAAGAGAGTACATGTATTGGAGACGTTCATGCAAGTAGGGGCTATTTAATGTTCATGTTTTTGAAAGTTCATGGACCGAATTTATGGAGGAACATACATTGGGACGTTTCATGCATGATCCATGCATTTTCAAGCTAACTATTCAAGTATTCAAGGTGCATTAAAGCTTCATTCGGCCAAGGGGGATGATGGAACATCAAAGGGCTGCACATTCATGTATATTCATGATTTTTCTTCTAGAATTATCTAGGTGTTTATGGCCGAATTTCTTAGCTTCTAAGCTTGTCCATTCGGCTACTTTTATTTAGGCTATAAATATATGTTATTTCATTTGTAAGTAGTTAGACTTTTCACTTAATGAAACTTTGTTAAACTTTCATGGAATTTGTGAGATTTTTTTCTCTATATTTCGATGAGGACTTTGTTGGCTTATCTAGGAAGCCTAGTGGCGTCAACCCTGTTCTTCACTATCCCGAACTTATCACTATCAAATAGTGTGGCGTTCATCCATATACCGAGGTTCTTACTTTGTTAAGTAGTGGGTCGAGGTTCTATCATTTTCATTTTCACCTTGAAAGCGTATAAGTACTTGGGTCTATATTTCCTAATATTGGTTCTTACTTGCTTTTAAGTTCACCATCTTCCATAACCATCATTTATTAAACTACCTTCAATCTATTTTCATTCTTTTATTTCTTTTAATACCGAACCTTTAATATTCATATTTTAAACCCTACCTTTGAACCCTTTAAATAGCTTCCGCATTATTTAACCTAAAAACATCTTCTTTAAAAGAGCCGAATGATACTTTATCGTAGACGATTGGGCAAACTCGCATACGACTCGACTCACCCTGAGACGGATCGCATCAGGTTTTGTAGAGGGATTTTCTCTGATTGCTGCACCATTGATGAAACTGTTAAGGAAAGGAGTAACATTTGTCTGGACTGAGAAACAGCAAAAAGCTTTTGACCAGTTTAAAAAGGTATTGACTGAAGTGCTAGTGTTGATTCAACCAGAGTCTGGGAAGGACTTCACTGTGTATAGCGATGCATCGCATGTGGGGTTAGGATGCGTACAGATGCAAGAGGGTAAGATGGTCGCTTATGCTTCGCGACAGCTTAAGCCTAATGAAGCGAACTACCCTACGCACGATTTAGATCTAGCATGTAACACCCCCACGCCCGAAACCGTCATCGGAGTCAAGCTTGAGGTGTTACTAATCTTATTTTACCTTTTTAAACAATTCTAACTACTTATATTAATTTTCGGAATAAACTGTTTTTCTGCATCATGGTTGCTTAAAAATTCATATCTCAAGTTACGAAACTCGAAATCTAATTCCGTAAATTTTACCTAAAAATAGACTCATATATCTATTTACTAATTTGTTTCTAGAATTTTTGGCTGGGTCAATTAGTACAGTTTATTAGTTAAAGTCTCCCCTATTTCAGGGTTTGACTGCTCTGACCTCTGTATATTACGAATCAGATATCTCTCTGTACAGAATTTCAATGACTATGAGGTTTGTTTCTCTTAAAACTAGACTCAATAAGGATTCTAACCATATAATGTACACCACCTAATTATTTTTATAAAATTTATGGTGAATTTTTAAATTTAAAACAGGAGATCCAGAAACCACTGTGGCTCTATTTCACTAAAACTCAGATATCTTATAAAATACAAAACCTTTACCTGCTTTGCTTATTCCATATGAAAATAGACACAATGAGATTTAATTTCATATATTATTTACTATCAAACCATGTCTCTAACAATTTTTGTGATTTTTCAAAATCACGTTATTTCTGATACTTGAATCTGTTTTTAAGTTACTTTCACATTTTTCATAATTTTCATGTGATAGTTACTACTTAATCATACATACTATTAAACATGTATATCATCAGCCATTCTATTAGCTAATCACTAGCAAATATTTACACATCATTCATTGATCATATCATCAAAAGAAACCAAGTTCCTATACATGCCATACACAAAACGAAACGTCTAACTATACCAATGTAATTTCTTCGATAGTGTGATCGGGTCTCCGACGTTTCCTTCGATCCCCGAGTGGCTTGATAAAAACTATAAGAAAAAGAAAATAAGAGAGTAAGCACTAGGCTTAGTAAGCTTACAAGCAAATAAATTACAACATTCAACATAATGAATAAATATACATCAAGTCACCTAGCCTCATAAACATTCTTTACTTTTCATTTTCTACCTTCTTCTTTACTCACTTACCTTCTTTCTTACCTGACCTTTCACTATTCATAAATATAATCTACCTTCCCTTTTTGCTGATAATTCACTACGATTTAACATATACAATGACCCGTTGAACCACTCGGAATACTAAGGATACTAGGGTCGTTCATGTCTATCAATATCCTGCCAATGCCATGTCTTCGACATGGACTTACATGAATTATTCCTATCTCTAATGCCATATTTATATATATAATATGGGCTTACATGGCTCATTCCTGTCTCCAAAGCCATATATCTGATATGGACTTACATGGCTCATTTCTATCCTGTCCTGTCAACCCCAATATCCTAATTTTCCTAAGGTTCAAACAGGGCTTCCTAATGCTTTTTCTCTGCTACTTCGCTTTAATTCGACTTTAAATATTCTCAAAAAAATAAGTATATAAATGCTGGAAATTAACAATAATAATGTAAAATATAAGAATATTGCATTTATTTCTCAGAAACTTACCTCGATACAAAAATGTGACTAAACTTTACAATTTAGTCCTTTACTTTTTCTTTTCCCCGATCCACTCCTGAATTTCATTCTTCTTGATCTATAATTGCAAATTTAACTTATTTAATATTCACATTTATCAAAACAGTCCTTTACTCAAACTTTGGAAAAATTACATTTTTTACCCCTAAACTTTTGCATATTTACACTTTTACCCAAATCTAAATAAATTAAACTTCAACCTATTTTCTTATGTTTTATGACATGCTGATCATTTTTCCTTCTATGGCAGCATCAAATTCATACTCTAACATGCACTTATGACTATTAGGTATTTTACCGATTAAGCCTTTTTTCTCGTTTTTACCTAAAACTGAGTAGCACAAGTTGTCTAACATAATCTAAGACCTCATATTCTATCATAAAACATCAAAATAAACACTTTTAACCTATGGGTATTTTTCCAAATATGAACCCTAACTTAAATTATTGCTAGCATAAGCTTTATCGAGCTACCGGGATCTCAAAAACGTAAAAATCATTAAAAACGGGGCTTGGAATCACTTACTATGAAGCTTGAAAGTTGAAGAAACCCTAGCTATGGAGAGAGCAAAATTCGGCAGCAACTTATGGAGAAGATGATCAAAATGACCAAATGACCAAAATGACCAAATGACCAAAATGACCAAAATGCCCCTCCTTACTAAACTTTTAAAAATTCCTTCCATGTCCTAATTTTGTCCATGAACTTAAAATTGGTCAAATTGCTATTTAAGACCTCCTAATTAATATTTCAAAGCAATTTCATACTAGAAACTTCTAGAATGCAAGTTTTGCAACTTATTCGATTTAGTCCCTAACTTCAAATTAAGCATTTTATGCATAGAATTTCATCACGAAATTTTTGCACAATCATGTAATCATATCATGAACCTCAAAATAATAATAAAATAAATTTTTCTACCTCAGATTTGTGGTTTCGTAACCACTATTTCGTTTAGGCCCTATTTCGGGATGTTACATTTCTCCCTCTTTAGGGATTTTCGTCCCCGAAAATCTTACCTGTGAAGAGATTTGGGTACTGTTTTCGCATAGCCTCTTCGGGTTCCCATGTAGCCTCGTCTACCCCATGTCTATTCCATAGTACTTTCTCAAGTGCAATACTTTTGTTCCTTAATTGCTTTACTCTCGAGCTACAATCTTTACTGGTTCTTCACCGTAAGTCATGTCTGGCTGAATCTCAACCTCTGTCTGAGAAATCACATGTGACAGATCTGAACGATAACGACGTAGCATAGACACATGAAATACATTATGAATCTTCTCTAACTCAATCGACAAAGCTAACCGATATGCTAATGGTCTGACTCTCTCAATCACTTCAAACGGTCCAATAAAACGTGGACTTAGTTTGCCTTTCTTGCTAAATCTAAGAAATTTCTTCCACGGGGATACTTTCAAAAAAACTGTCACCAACTTGATATTCAATCTCTTTTCTCTTCAAATCTGCATACGACTTTTGTCTGTCTGAAGCTGCTTTCAAGCAATCTCTGATGATTTTTACTTTCTCTTCTGTTTCCTTAACTAGATCAACCTTGTAAATTTGATCTTCCTTAAGCTCTGTCCAATACAAAGGTGTGCAACATTTACGTCCATAAAAAGCTTCATAAGGTGTCATCTTCAAACTCGACTGATAACTATTATTATAGGCAAACTCTACTAATGGTAAATATTTTTCCCAGCTGCCTTGAAATTCCAATACACAGCATCTAAGCATATCTTCAAGTACTTGAATAACTCTCTCTGACTAACCGTCGGTTTGAGGATGGAAAGCTGTACTAAAACTCAACTTTGTGCCCAAAGCCTTTTGTAATTTCTTCCAAAATCGTGAAGTAAATCTTGGATCTCTGTCTAAAATGATCGATAATGGTACCCCGTGTAGTTTGACTATCTCTGAAATATACAACTCGGCCAACTTGTCAAGTGAATAATCCATACGAACTGGGATAAAATGAGTCGACTTTGTTAATTTATCAACAACAACCCATACTGCATCTTTCTTTCTCGGTGTAAACGGCAATCCTGTCACAAAATCCATAGTAATTCGATCCCATTTCCACTCAGGGACTAGCACGGGCTGCAATAAACCTAAAGGTACCTGATGTTTGGCCTTTACCTGCTGACAGATCAAGCATCTAGAAACAAACTCTGAAATGTCCCTTTTCATTCCTACCCACCAATACATTTTCTTCAAATCATTATACATCTTTGTACTACCTGGATGAATAGACAAAGAACTACTATGTGCTTCCTGTAAGATCTTTCAAATAAGCTCATCATTCTTCGGTACGCATACCCTGTCTCTGAACATCAAACAACCGTCAGAACTGATCTAAAAATCTGACTCTATATCCGACTCACACTGATCTCTTTTGGCTAACAACTCACTGTCATTTTTCTGAGCTTCACAAATTTCTTCAAGAAACATCGGTTTGGCTCTCAACTCAGCTAAGATAAAACCATCATCTGATAAGGTTAGACTAGTGTTCAAAGCTCTTAATGCAAACAAAGATTTCCTACTCAAAGCATCAGCAACAACATTTGCCTTACTTGGGTGATAATCGATCACTAGCTCATAATCTTTAATCAACTCTAACCATCTTCTTTGCCTCAAATTCAAATCTTTTTGAGTCATCAAATATTTCAAACTTTTGTGATCAGTAAATATGTGGAACTTCTCACCGTGCAAATGATGTCTCCAAATTTTCAGTGCAAAAACAATGGCAGCTAGCTCTAAATCATGTGTCGGATAGTTCTTCTCATGTGGCTTTAGCTGTCTAGAGGCATAAGCGATTACCTTCCCTTCCTGCATATGTACACAACCAAGTCCATCCATGGACGCATCACTGTAAATCACAAACTCCTTACCTGGTTCTGGTTGTACTAAAACAAGAGCTTTCGTCAATAATGCTTTTAACTTATCAAAACTCTGTTGACACTTCTCAGTCCATTCAAACTTGACATCCTTTCGTAGCAATCTTGTCAGCGGGGTAGCTATCATAGAAAATCCCTCTACAAATTGTCTATAATATCCGGCAAGACCAAGAAAACTTCTAACTTCTGATACATTTCTAGGAGGCTTCCAATCAACAATGGCTGAAATCTTGCTCGAATCAACCTTAATACCTTCACCTGAGACAATATGTCCAAGAAAACCAACTTCTCGTAACCAGAACTCACTTTTGCTGAACTTGGCATACAACTGATTATCTCTCAGAATCTGTAAAACTGTTCTCAAATGCTCTACATGCTCAGTCTCATCATGAGAATAAATCAAAATATCATCAATGAACACAACTACAAACTTATCCAGGTACGGTCTGAAAATTCGGTTCATTAAGTCCATGAAAATGGCAGGAGCATTAGTCAAGCCAAATGGCATCACAAGGAACTCATAATGACCATACCTAGTCCGGAAAGCAGTCTTCAGGACATCTGACTCTTTAATTCGCAACTGATAGTATCCGGATCTCAAATCTGTCTTGGAAAACACAGTAGCTCCCTTCAATTGATCAAACAGATCATCAATTCTAGGCAATGGATACTTGTTCTTTACTATTACCTTGTTAAGTTACCGATAATCTATGCACAATCTCATGGATCTGTCTTTCTTTTTCACAAATAGCACTGGTGCACCCCATGGTGAACTACTGGGTCTTTTACAAAGCCTTTATCTGTTAATTCCTACAACTGAGCTTTCAATTCTTTCAATTCCAATGGAGCCATTCTATAAGGAGCAATAAAAATAGGCATGGTACCTGGAATCAACTCAATATCAAATTCAACTTCTCTAACAGGAGGCAAACCTGGTAGTTCTTCCGAAAACACATCGGGAAACTCACATACCACAGGCACTGATTCAATTTTCAATTCTGGATCTTTAGTATTCAACACAAAAGCAAGATAAGCTTCATACCCGAATAATTTCACCATTTTCACACTTCAACTCAATGAATTTCTTCCCACAATTCACTATCACATCATGTGTAGTCAACCAATTCATACCAAGAATCACATCAAACTCATCAAATGGCAATAGCATGAGATCGGCCGGAAAACAGTAGCCTCTAATCATCAAAGGACAATTTCTACATACTTTATCTATTAATACATGCTTGCCTAATGGATTCGATACTTTAATCACAAATTTTGTAGATTCTATAGGCATACTTATACTAGGCATCAATTTCTTGCAAACATATGAATGAGTTGAACCCGGATCAATCAAAGCAATGACATTAATATTATGTAGAGAAAATGTACCCGTAATCACATCGGGGAAGGATGCCTCTTCGCGTGTACAAATAGCATAAGTCCTTGCAGGGGCTCTAGCATTTGGTCTCACAGCTGAATCTCTTGAGGTACCTCATTTTTGCTCCTACTCCCGGTTGCCTCGGTAATCGCCTCTAGTAGGAGCATTTCCGGATCCAGCACTCTGTGTTATCTCTCGATTAGCTACCTCTGGACATTCTCGTACAAAATGATCTGGAGCACCACATTTATAACAAACATTTTTGCCCGCCCGACAAGGACCATAATGAAGTCTACCACACCGTGGACACCCTGATCTACCCTGTCCAACATTACCTACACTTGCAGTCGAGGTGGTGATACGATCTACCTCGGGGATGAGTCGAGTCGTATGTGAAATGCCCGATCGTCTACGAAGAAGTATCGTTCGGTTTGTTCAAAAGGATTTTTTTAAGCAAATAATGCGGAAGCTATTCAAGGGGTTTAAAGGTAGGGTTTAAAATATGAATATTAAAGGTTCAGTTTAAAGTAAATAAAAGAATGGAAAGAAGGAACTCAAAAGCAAGCACGATCCAATACTAAAGAGTATTGACCCAATTGCTTATAGGCTTTTAAGGTGATTGAATGAAAGAAGGTAAACCTCGACCCACTACTCAGCAAAGTAGGAACCTTGGTATAGTTTTGAATGCCACACTATAAATAGTGATAAGTTCAGGATAAAAGAAAAACAGGTTGACGCCACTAGGCTTCCTAGATAAGCCAACAAGTCTTCAACAAAATTAGGGAGAAAAGTATCTCACCAAATAGTTTCATTAACAAGAAACAATAATAAAAGTTCAACAACCTTTACAAATGAAAGTAAACAACTATTTATAGCCTGGTTCTTGGGGTAGCCGAATGGACATAAAACAATGCTCAAAGACTAAGTAAAATTTGGCTAGAAAATGCTAGAATAAACTAGAAGACAATCATTAAGTGACTAAGTCTAAATTCAACTACTTGGAACGCCAATGGGCATGCTTTATGGAGAAGCAATTTGGCTGAATGAATGTAAAGCATGGAAGCTTAACAGCCATGTCTAGATTCGGCTAAGGAGAGGATGAATGGAAGCCTTCATGCATGCTTTTTGGCTGATTGGTCACTTAGAAAATATCAACCTACATATGTCCATTGGTCTCCACGAAAAGGCGTATGGGAAGAAGGAAAATTCAGCAACTCATTTAAGTCGTCCATGCATGGTAAACACTTTAATAAATGCTGTCCATGAACATGTCTTGGCCATGCACAAAACACCCACTTAAATGCTGCACATTAAATTCGTTTCTTGCCATGAACCTACAACAAATTAATGCATCAAGTAAGCAACAATTAATTCAGCCATGCATGCTTGCCACAAACAGCCTCTTTAATGGACACCCCTTGCATGCTGGACAAGTCCTTAAATTCGTCCTATGCTTGCTCCAACACCTCTTTAATTCGGTCAGCCATCATGTACCATAAATTCGGCTGGACAAAGTAGCAACATGCATTGAATTCGGTCAAGACATTAAACCAGCAGCTCATTAAATTCGTCCCAAGCTCCAACACTCATTGAATTCGGCTTCTTTAATGTTGATTCATTCATGTGCTTAAAACCAATTTAATGAAGCAAATTAATTCATGTTAAACACATTAAATTCAGCATATTAAACCTGCAGCAAAGTTGAGACAATTTAAATTCATGGTTTTAATCACAAAACACATTAATAACATGTCTAAACAAGGACATATTTATGGCCCACGTTTTAATGCTAGGACAACCATTAAATTCGGTTTAGATAAATACATAGCAGCAGCTAATTAATTTGTCTTAAACTTGACATATTAAATTCATGTCCTAAACTAAGACACATTAAAAAACTTTATTTAATTATGTATTGATTTGACAAATTAAAATGAGCTAATTATTTTAAGCTAACTAAATAAACTAGCTTAATTATTTCAACAAATTAAAATGCAAGAAATTAAATAATTTTGAATCGATCTCAATGAGCTTGCGTCAAAATGAAATTAAATTGGTAACAAGCTGAATTGAGCTAGATGAAGCTCGGGGAGCTGGAAACGAGCTAGGATTAGCTTGCCAACAGCCACAGCTCGACTAGGAGACTTGTTTGAAGAGGTTCGCTGGGCGCGCTCGCATCAGGTGGTTTGAGCCTTCGAATCCTTAAATCTGCTACCTCTATTCTGACTAGAATACCTAGTTGAGAAACTAGATCTGGTAGAGAACTCTTTTGGCCTTTTGGATGTAGCTTGGAATGACCTGCTCATCTGTCTCTTCTTTGTATCTTGTGTCTCTGTCTCAACTTTGTCTTTTCTTTTTAACAGCTCCTCTGCCTTACAGGTTCTCTCAACTAAAATAACGAACTCTTTTATTTCTAGGACACCCACTGACAGTCGGATATCATCATTTAACCCATCCTCAAACCTTTTACACATGATAGCCTCTGTGGACACACATTCTCTAGCATATTTACTAAGCCTGACAAACTCGCGCTCATAATTGGTCACCGTCATATTACCTTGTTTCAATTCCAGGAATTCCTTTCTCTTCTGATCAATAAACCTCTGACTGATGTACTTTTTACGAAATTCCTCCTGAAAGAAATCCCAAGTGACCCTCTCCTTTGATACAATTGATACAAGTGTTTGCCACCAGTGGTAGGCTGAGTCTCTAAGAAGTGATACTACACATTTCATACATTCCTCGAGTGTACAAGATAATTCGTCAAAGACTCTGATAGTATTTTCTAACCAAAATTCTGCTCTTTCTGCATCATCATCCTTTGTTGCTTGGAACTCTTCTGCCCCTTGTTTCCTGATTCTATCAACTGGTGGCTTTTCTCTTATCACTGTACCTGTGACTGGGGAAGCTTGAGCTGCATGGGTAGCCTGAGAATCATGAGGGGTTGGAGGTCTAACTGCCGGATTCGTACGAACGAACTCGATAAACAAATCATTCAAAGCTTGGAAGAGAGCTTCTCGAGTCACTCCTCCCTGATTAACTTTTACTGGCCTATTCTCAGATGGCGCTGCCCCTTCCGCGGGAGCAGGCGCATTACTTTCTACATCATCATCACCAGCTCGCTTGGGATCCATTACTATAAAACAAAATATTTAAAAAATCGTCAGGAGTCGTCACACTATCAAAATACAGGTATGACATGTATAGCTAGACTTTTACTCACACTAACTATTCCAAGAACCGACTAAACCTGCTCTGATACTAATAAATGTAACGCCCCCATGCCCGAAATCGTCATCGGAGTCAAGCTTGAGGTGTTACTAATCTTATTTTACCTTTTTAAACAATTCTAACTACTTATATTAATTTTCGGAATAAACTATTTTTCTGCATCATGGTTGCTTAAAAATTCATATCTCCAGTTACAAAACTCGAAATCCAATTCCATAAATTTTCCCTGAAAATAGACTCATATATCTATTTGCTAATTTTTTTTCTAGAATTTTTGGTTGGTCCAATTAGTATAGTTTATTAGTTAAAGTCTCCCCTGTTTCAGGGTTCGACTGCTCTCACCTCTGTGTATTTCGAATCAGATATATCTCTATACATAATTTCAATGACTATTAAGTTTGTTTCTCTTAAAACTAGACTCAATAAGGATTCTAACCATATAAAGTACACCACCTAATTATTTTAATAAAATTTATGGTGAATTTCTAAAGTTAAAACAGAGGATCCAAAAATCGCTCTGGCCCTATTTCACTAAAGCTCAGATATCTTATAAAATACAAAATCTTTACCTACTTTGCTTATTCCATATGAAAATAGACACAATGAGCTTTAATTTCATATATTATTTACTATCAAACCATGCCTCTAAAAATTTTTGTGATTTTTCAAAATCACGTTATTTCTGATACTTGAATCTGTTTTTAAGTTACTTTCACATTTTTCATAATTTTCATGTGATAGTTACTACTTAATCATACATACTATTAAACATGTATATCATCAGCCATTCTATTAGCTAATCACTAGCAAATATTTACACATCATTCATTGATCATATCATCAAAAGAAACCAAGTTCCTATACATGCCATACACAAAATGAAATGTCTAACTATACCAATGTAATTTCTTCGATAGTGTGATCGGGTCTCCGACGTTTCCTTCGATCCCCGAGTGGCTTGATAAAAACTATAAGAAAAAGAAAATAAGAGAGTAAGCACTAGGCTTAGTAAGCTTACAAGCAAATAAATTACGACATTCAACATAATGAATAAATATACATCAAGTCACCTAGCCTCATAAACTTTCTTTACTTTTTATTTTCTACCTTCTTCTTTACTCACTTACCTTCTTTCTTACCTGACCTTTCACTATTCATAAATATAATCTACCTTCCCTTTTTGCTGATAATTCACTATGATTTAACATATACAATGACCCGTTGAATCACTCGGAATACTAAGGATACTAGGGTCGTTCCTGTCTATCAATATCCTGCCAATGCCCTGTCTTCGACATGGACTTACATGAATTATTCCTATCTCCAATGCCATATTTATATATATAATATGGGCTTACATGGCTCATTCCTGTCTCCAAAGCCATATATCTGATATGGACTTACATGGCTCATTTCTATCCCATGTCTCACAACCCCAATATCCTAATATTCCTAAGGTTCAAACAGGGCTTCCTAATGCTTTTTCTCTGCTACTTCGCTTTAATTCGACTTTAAATATTCTCAAAAAAATAAGTATATAAATGCTGGAAATTAACAATAGTAATGTAAAATATAAGAATATTGCATTTATTTCTTCAGAAACTTACCTCGATACAAAATGTGACTAAACTTTACAATTTAGTCCTTTACTTTTTCTTTTCCCCGATCTACTCCTGAATTTCATTCTTCTTGATCTATAATAGCAAATTTCAATTATTTAATATTCAAATTTATCAAAACAGTCCTTTACTCAAACTTTGGAAAAATTATATTTTTACCCCTAAACTTTTGCATATTTACACTTTTACCCCAAATATCGTAAATTAAACTTCAACCTATTTTCTTATGTTTTATGACATGCTGATCATTTTTCCCTTCTATGGCAGCATCAAATTCATACTCTAACATGCACTTATGACTATTAGGTATTTTACCGATTAAGCCATTTTTCTCGTTTTTACCTAAAACTGAGTAGCACAAGTTGTCTAACATAATCTAAGACCTCATATTCTATCATAAAACATCAAAATAAACACTTTTCACCTATGGGTAGCTTTCCAAATATGAACCCTAACTTAAATTATTGCTAGCATAAGCTTTATCGAGCTACCGGGATCTCAAAAACGTAAAAATCATTAAAAATGGGGCTTGGAATCACTTACTATGAAGCTTGAAAGTTGAAGAAACCCTATGGAGAGATCAAAATTCGACAGCAACTTATGGAGAAGATGATCATTTTTGTGTTATTTTTCCCATTTTATTTCATTTAATATCCAAATGACCAAAATGCCCCTCCTTACTGAACTTTTAAAAATTCCTTCCATGTCCTAATTTTTTCCATGAACTTAAAATTGGTCAAATTTCTATTTAAGACCTCCTAATTAATATTTCAAAGCAATTTCATACTAGAAACATCTAGAATGCAAGTTTTGCAACTTATTCGATTTAGTCCCTAACTTCAAATTAAGCATTTTATGTATAGAATTTCATCACGAAATTTTCGCACAATCATGTAATCATATCATGAACCTTAAAATAATAATAAAATAAATTTTTCTACCTCGAATTTGTGGTTTCGTAACCACTGTTCCGTTTAGGCCCTATTTCGAGATGTTACATAGCAGCAGTGATCTTCGCATTGAAAATCTAGAGACATTACTTATATGGAGAAAAGTGTATTATATACACAGACCATAAGAGCCTAAAGTATCTGTTGACTCAGAAGGAGTTAAACCTTAGGCAACGAAGATGGATAGAGTTGCTTAAGGATTACGACTATTCAATTGAGTACCACCCAGGTAAGGCTAATGTGGTGGCTGATGCTTTGAGTCGAAGGGTTGTTGCTGATTTGAGAGCCTTGTTCGCATGTTTGAGTCTGTTCGATGATGGAAGTCTGTTAGCAGAATTGCAAGTGAGGCCTACTTAGACTGAACAGATTAAAGAAAAACAGTTGAAGGATGATTCGTTAGTTTTTCAGTTTTGGCAAGTTAAGAACAGTGAGAATGAGGATTTTGGACTGAATACTGACGGAGTTCTGTGCTTTTGTGGAAGAGGTTGTATTCCGAAGGACCCTGAATTGAGGCAGTCAATTCTAAAAGAGGCTCATGGTGGACCTTCTGCTATGCATCTTGGAGGGAATAAGTTATATTGAAACCTGCGAGAGGTGTACTGGTGGCCTGGACTAAAACGAGAGGTGACTGAATTTGTTGGGAAATGTCTGACGTGCCAGCAAGTTAAGGCCGAGCACCAATTGCCTTCTGGATTACTGCAACCGGTGAAAATTCCACTATGGAAGTGGGAGAGAGTAACTATGGACTTCGTGAGTGGGCTACCTTTGACACCCACCAAGAAAGATTCTGTGTGGGTAATTGTGGATAGATTAACGAAATCTACCCATTTCATACATGTTCGTACTAATTACTCACTGCAAAAGTTGGCCAAGTTGTATGTGGCAGAGATAGTGCGACTGCATAGGGTGCCAATGTTGATTATTTCTGATCGAGACCCTAGGTTTACATCTCAGTTCTGGCAGAAGTTGCAGGAGGTGTTGGGTACACGATTGGATTTCAGTACTGTTTTTCACCCTCAGACAGATGGACAGTAAAAAAGGGTTATTCAAGTTTTGAAGGATATGTTAAGAGGTTGTATCATCGATTTTCGTGGTAGTTGGGAGGACTACTTGCCATTGGCGGAGTTTGCGTACAACAACAGCTACCAAGCAAGTATTCAGATGGCTCCATATGAGGTACTTTATGGGCGAAGATGTCGTACGCCTAAGTGTTGGACAGAGTTGGGTGAACAACAAGTGCTTGGACTGGAATTAGTGGCAGATACTGAAAGTAAGGTTAAGTTGATAAGAGATTAATTACAGGAGGCATCTAATAGGCAGAAGTCGTATGTAGATCTAAAGCGTAAGGAGATTGATTTTGCTGTTGGGGATATGGTGTTCTTGAAGGTTTCACCTTGGAAGAAGATCTTGAGGTTCGACAGGAAAGGCAAGCTAAGTCCGCAGTTTATAGGGCCTTATCGGGTTCTTAAACGGGTAGGGCCAGTAGCATATCAGTTAGAGTTACCACCAGAGTTGGACAGAATCCATGACGTCTTTCATGTGTCCATGTTGAGACGATATCGATCGGATCTTTCACATGTTGTGCTAGTGGAAGAGTGATACGATCCGCCTCGAGGAGAGTCGAGTTGTATGTAGATTGCCCGATCGTCTACGAGAAGTTACATTAGAATTAGTTGAGTTGAAGGAATGATTGAAGTAGAAAGAGGGGTAGGTACGAAATGGTAGGAATGAAAGGGTAGAAACAAAGGAATATGAACAAATTGGTCGATTTTGGTAATAAGAATAGGTTCAAAATGACTAAGTATAGGTTAGTATAGGTTCGGCTAACAAGGGAAACAAAGAAATGAGATGGTTTGTGGTGATGGAACGAAGTGGACTTAAAGGTCAAGAATGAACCAACACTATATACGAGTGTTGACCCGAGACTTATAGGACTCTTAAGGTGATTTGGGAGATAGGATAGGACCTGTTACCTAGGAAGGTAAGAACCAAAGGTATAAAGTTTGGGGTGAACGCCACGCTACGAGTAGTGATAAGTTCAGAATCGACAAAGAACACGATTGACACAACTAGAACACTAGGAACGCCAAACGAATCTTTGAACGAAATATAAGAAAAGTTTGCCTCACAATTTCGGCAGTATAACATTAACAAAGTTTCAAAAAGTCCCTTTACAAAGAAAAATAACAAGTATTTATAGCCTAAACAAGTAGCCGAATGGACAAGTTTAGAAGCTAAGAAATTCAGCCATAAACACCTAGATAATTCTAGAAGAAAAATCATGAATATCCATGAATGTGCGGCCCTTTGATGTTCCATCATCCCCCTTGGCCGAATGAAGCTTTAATGCACCTTGAATACTTGAATGGTTAGCTTGAAAATGCATGGATCATGCATGAAATGTCCCAATGTATGTTCCTCCATAAATTCGGTCCATGAACCTTCAAAAACATGAACATTAAATAGCCCCTACTTGCATGAACCTCTCCAATACATGTACTCTCTTAAATGCCATCCATTGAACCTCAATTCTACATGCACCTCTTCATACATTGCACCAAGCCCTACACAAACTTGCATTAATTTCCTTCCATGCATGAATGTGTGTCGTTCAAAGGGATTGGATCTTCTAGATACATTCATGCATGATTCTTCAACATTCATGTAACCGAATGTGCATTTGAACCCAAACATTCATGTATTTTGTACATTCATGTATTTGATAAATACATAACTTGTAAACACCTTGAATCTGGTCATGCATGCACCTAATTAAATGTTGTTCATTCATGCATGTGGGTTGTCCAAAAGAGATGTTTCTTCAAGCATTCATTGCGCTGTCCATGAGCATTGTACCTACAAGAAATAAAATAATTCATAAGACATCATGTGAACACACATAAATTCAGCACAATGTGAACACATTTAAGATATGTGATATCTATAACATATTAATAACAAATATTAATATAAAACAAATTTAATGCTTAAATAAATATATTCGAATTTTATTTAATCCATTAAAGTCAAAAATCGGGTTTGATCTAAAATGAGCTAAGCTTAAGCCCTTGAGCTAAAGTTGAGCTGAGGTTAAACTCCTAAGCTGAAGTTGAGCTAAGGTTTAGCTCATGAGTTGAAAATGAGCTAGGAGTAAGCTCGGTTTAGCTTATGCAACTAGATTGCGCTTGAATGAGCTGGATTTGAGCTGGATGGAGCTCGTAGAGCTGGAAATGAGCTGGGATTAGCTTGCCAACACGTCACAGCTCGACTAGGGAGGCTTGTTCGAAGAGGTTCGCTGGGCGTGCTCGCATCAAGGAGATTGAAGTAAAGACTGATTTGACCTTTGAGGAGGAACCCGTGCAAATTTTAGATCGAGAGGTTAAAGTTTTAAGAAGGAAGTCGGTTCTGTTGGTGAAAGTACTGTGGCGCAATCATTGAAGGGAAGAGGCTACTTGGGAGTCAGAAGGGACTATGCGTCAACAATACCCTTAATTATTTGGATCAGGTAAATTTCGAGGCCGAAATTTCTTTAAGGGGGTAGAGTTGTAACGCCCTAATTTTCAAGATTTTCTGGGTTTCTACGATTTTAGGTAAATTTTGAAATTTTGGTGTTTTGAATATTGGAATTGCGTTCAAATGTGTTAGTGGGCCTTTAGAAGGCCCAAGCCTATGTTAAACGCGGTAAAATATCAAGGTTGGATTTTAAGTGAATAGGAGACTTGGTTAAGTGGGTTTTTAAGAAGAACTTCGTAAATTATGACACAATAAGGCCTTGGTAAAGTGGCAAGGTGACGCCACTAAGTTCTTAAAAAAAATGGCGCCTGGGAAGGAATTAAAGGTCCAGGGTTCAAGTTGCAAGGTAGGCATACTGTTACTTTTTAATTTTAGGCATGTGCCGGGCATGTAATCACTTAAGTGAATTTCGGCAAGGGCCTTAGGGAGGTTGGGCCGATTGTTTTAGTTGATATTAGGGTTAGGTTCTTTTCTTTTTCTATCTTGGAGAATTAGGGTTAGCCACCTGAAAGCTTTCACTGTCATTCATCCTTTTTGAGTTCTCACAAAAGTCAAAAACGCAAATTCCTTCTCCTTGGTGCCGAGTTCTTCTTCCTGTCTTTTTCCTCCATTTTCTTTCTTCCTTTTTACTTTTTCTTCTAGCCGAAACCTTCTGATCACCTTACTCACCTCCTCTATCGATCCCATCCTCCACAAAACCTTCATAGCCGATCGCCATAAAAGCCGAAATCCTGAAAACTCACTTCTTGTGCCGATTTCTCCAAGCCAAAATCCTTCAGTTATTTTTATTCCTTTTGATTAACTTTCATCTTCTCTAAACCCATAGTATCTGTCGGCAACATTACTTCAAAGTTATAGCCTCAAATCGTCATCTTCTTCATCACTTAAAAAGCTGAAGTACCATAGGTTTAGGGACTTATAGCTGAAACTTCAAATCTCCTGGATTTGAGTTCTACTATCGTTTAGAGGATAGATCTACATCAGATCTGCATAGAAATCAAAGAGGAATAGGTGGTAAGTGTTCATCACCTCAGATCTAGTCTTATTTTACAATTTAGAAAAAGTCGAAGCCCTTAAAATCTAGGGAGGCTGTCGATTTAGGCATATGGCTTTAAGGGTCTTTAACCGACGATTTCTTTTGGTGTTTAGTGTCTTCTAGAGATTGGATCAAAGGCTTGGATCTTTGGAACAACTAGACTTAGATCTAGTCATCGGTTTTCGGCAAAAAGGTAAGATTCTAAAGGCTTTAGGGGCATGGTTTGAATATGGTAGGTGAATATTGGGATTGGTTATTGTGGTTTGCAATCTAAGAATTGTGGTAATCAATTGTAGGACATCGTAAGGGATCTCAGTGGCAGTCATTGTGAAACAGGTGTGTATCGAACACCCTCTCATAGTTCAATTCGACAAAAGTCGAAATGCTAAAATTCTAGCATTTCGTGGGCTTGTGAGTGTGCGAGTACTCACAAGACGTTTAGAAATCATTTGATCTGAAATTACAAAGTGGTAAGTTAGTCGTGTGTGAAATTTCATGCACTTCGATAATTGGGCCTCGATAGGCTAAAATTGGGTCCAATGGGCTTACGGGCCCATACGGGTAAGATAATAAAAAAAATAGGCAATAAGTATGTTCTGTTAGACCGTAGAATCAAAACTGCTTAAATCGGTAAACTGGTCATAAAACTTGAATTAAATGGGCTTAAATTGCTAGTAGATAATGTAGGGCCCATTAGGGGTTTTAGGGCCCAATGGTTAAAATTGTGAAATTGAGATAAATAAATTACTGCGATGACAAATGGGCTTGTAAGGACCGTATTATTCATGAGAACCCTTAAAACTGATAAAATTACTGAAATATCTTTATAGGTGGAAAATTTACAGATTTACCCCAATGAGTAAAATTACTAATATACTCCTAGGGTTAAGGTTGAGCTGAATGCATGTTTGACTGTTACTATTTACTACATGCCATGTTATTATTATCTGATGCATGGGACTGGGTTATTGATGGAGGAAGTACTGAAAGTGGCTTGTCCACATACTGGAGGCTTTGCCTCAACTTACTTATATCTGAGCAGCAATGCTGCAACTGTGGAGTGTAGGGCTGGGTGGGTTGAGCTATTCCCCACATGGAGTGTAGGGCTGGTACGGGTGGAGTGTAGCGGTTGGTTATAGGCTAGGTTGGGCTTGCGTACACGAATATGTCTGTTTTGTTCTGGAATGGGCTTATGGGCCATACTATTATCTGAAAAGGGGCTAAGGCCCAGTTTACTGTATTCTGAAAAGGGCTTCGGCCCAGTACTCACTGTTATCGGAATAGGGCTTAGGCCCAATGGGCTTGAGCTGACTTGGGCTTTGGATGGGTTTTCCATACACACTGAGTTTCCCAAACTCACCCCTTTCTCTTCCATCCTTGCAGGTGAGCCCTAGTTGGTGGACTTGGAGCTGGGCGGGATTCAGAGTGGCCACGAAGATTAAATTCCTAATTTTTAAATAAGTTTCAATTAGCTTCCTTTTAAATTTCGCATTTTTTTTTATTATTTTTATTTTGGTTAAAGTTGTAATAGGCCGCTCTATTATTTTTATTTTGGGTTTTTAAATTACTTAAATCATTTTCAACTCAGGATTCACATCACTTAAATTGATTCCTTAAAATTTGTTAGCTCTAGGGCGCGTTTTATAAAAGTTACTTATTTTCAAAATATCACGATAACGAGCAAAGCTTTACATAACGTAAATGTTTTCAAGGGAAATAAATATTTTAAATAGACTTGAACTTAATATGTTGTTCGTGGGCAAGTAATAAGCTTAAAGTGTGGCAATGGATGTGTGCATGTCTAGGATTGGATCATGGAAGAGCTAGGTATTTAAGTAGCCTAATTGATTCACCTCCTCTTTTCTTGAATCCTACCTGGTGCGTAGTATCCATTCACTTTAAGCCATAACAAAGAAGGTTTGATTTTTTTCGATACTTAACTGTTTTTAAAATAACATGTTCCTGCCATTACAAAGGGTTACAAGTTTAAACGGTAAAAGTTTCTAAACATCAAGAAGGGTTTTCAATGAAAACATGGTTTTCGAAAAATACTTCAATGTGACACACCAGACTTGGCCATAATGTCTGGGCCGGGTTTGGGGTGTTACACTACCCCATTCGAGAACCAATGGCCTAATGACGACGAACGCTTATGGCCCGACTTGAGGACAAGTTGCTTTGAAGAGGGAGGGAATGATGTAAGCACGCCCGGGGCATCCTCGAATGCAAATCATAATTTAATCGAGCTTCCAAAAGGCCCCATGACTCGAGCTCGAACCAACCAATTTCAAGACACTTTATCAGCTTTGGTGTTGCGCATTTGGGATGATAACAAGGTCCATGACTTTGGAGGAGCTAAGGACAACTCCTTGAAGATTCAATGCATTCTTTTGCAATCCGACCTCAGCTCCTCTCCAGCTCCCCATGCGCCATTCAGCTTCCATCAGCTCACTTGAGCTCGTTTGAGCTTGAATTTAGCTCGTTTCAGCTCATTTCTTTTCTATTTCAATAAACTAAGTTTTAACTTTGTTTTTAATTAAGTTTGCTACAGCTCATGCCAAATCCCCTAGCTCAACTTAGCTCACTAAGTGTTTTGATTATTTGAGCTAGCCGAATTTAATATGATAGTTGACTTATAATTAATATGTCTGAATTTAGTTAGTGTCATTAAGTTGTCTAGTTAATATTTTTAATTATGATTATATGAATAATTATATTGTTTAATTGTGTGTTTATTTCATGTAGGTTCAGCCGAATGTGGAGATTCATTCATAGCAGGGTGCATGTACGGGAATGTTCATTGAACAAGAAGATACATGCATGGTTTGGTTCAATGTTTGGAGGTCTCACATTCATGTACATGGAAGATTCATTGCATGCAATGGATATTGAAGAATACATCTCCCTTGGACGGCACATGCATGAATGGAGGACAATTAATGCAAGTTCATGTACGGCTAGGTTCAAGCTCCCTTCCAAGTTCCATGTATAGCCGAATGCATGTGGGAGGACCCTTGGAGTTTCTATGCACCTTTTCAGCCAAGAGACACCTATTGGAAGTTTCATGCACCCCATGGCAAACCTAGACAACCCATTAAGCTCCCATGGTAGAACATTCTAGTTAGTTCATGACTGAATTTGCTTAGTCTTTAAGCTAGCTAGTTTGTCCATTCGGCTACTACATGATAGCCTATAAATAGTTTGCTCATTTCATTGTAGAAGGGACTTTTGCCAAATTATTGAATGAACATTGTTCTTGTGAGGTTGCTTCCTCTCATATCTCGTACAAGTTTCGAAAGACTTGTCTAGTTTGTGCTAGTGGCGTCAATCGACCTTGTTTGAACTTATCACCATTCTTGGTGTGGTGTTCACCTATCTTTTATTCCATCTTTCCACCTTAACAATATAGGAACCGGGGTGACACTTTTTAGTGTTGAATCATTCCTGACGTTAAGTTCATTTTCCATCCCCATCTTTCAAATTTCTTTCTTGTTATCACCGAACCAAGCCATCTATCCAACAGCCATCTTTGCTACCCTTAGCCGAACCATTACTAACCCTACACTTCTTTGAAACCTTTCACTTATCCAAACCTATCCATTCACTTTTATTTCTAAAATTTGAGGCACGAACGACTTTCTCATCTACGATCGGGCAACTACGTGAATTCGACTCAACCTCTCGAGCCGGATCACATTATTTCCTAGGCTAGCAGTTTAGTATAAGAAATTAAAACCCAAATTAAAACTCAAAACCCGCCAACAGCTTTATTACATAAAATGAAAACATGAAATAAAATCTAAAAGTAAATAAAAGAAACCGAAGCAGTAGTGTGGCCATCTCTGAGTCCCCGCAGCTCCAAACCATCTAAGCTCAGGGATTACCTGCACAGTTAGAGACGGAGTGAGTTTACGAAAACTCAGTGTATAATCCCCATAACCAACAAATAGTGAATAACACAAAGATCGCGATGCGGTCTAGGCGAAGCCCTGTTTCGATGATCGATGCGATGCGGGTCGAAGCTCTATTCAAAGATCGATGCAATGCAAAATGCAACCCATCCCATAACCATCCAGCACACCACTTGTACCAACCAGCACACCTGTGGGGATATCAATCGTCCCACCCAACCAGCACACCAAATATCGCAGCAAAGCTGCCAGTAATAATAATAACGCAGCGTAGCTGCCAGTAACAGTAAGTGTGGCAAGCCACCTATAATAGCATATATGACATAGTCACCAGTACGGTACTTCCTCCATATCATAACCCACCCCATGCAGATGTCGTGTCATAAACAATATGTGTATGTAGTATATCATACTTATAACCAATCATGTAAATGTCATTCACACATTAAATAGCCCACCGCTAGCATCATAAAGGTCATACCATCAGTTAAGGGTAAATTAGTAATTTTTACCCCTCAGGGATATTTTGGTCACTTAGCTGATTTTAGGATCTCAGTACAGTTAGCGACCCTTCAGAAGGTCTACAGTCATCACGAACGACTCAAACAGCCCATGTGGCTTAAACAGGGTAAATAGGCCTTAGCCTAAGGCCCATTACTCGGCCCAAGTGGGCCCACAAACTCATGTGGCCCCTTTTAGCCTAAATCTAGCCATAGCTATGTGAATTTCATAGCCCAGTCCAACACTTATCATCTCTCGTGAATTTTACTATGCGTGGGCCCTCGAGCCCATCAGGCCCACACAGCCCATTTCGACCCAAGCCCACGAGAGCGCTCGCGGTGGCCTCTACAGTCTGTCACCCAAATTTTATGGCTCGATTCATCTTACGAGCGTTCGCATGCTCGCATGATCATAAAAGTCAAAGTTTTGACTTTTTAGCTTTTACTGATTTGTGGCTACGCAGTAGGGTGGGTACACACCTTTTGGCTTTTGATTAATAATAGAGTGGTGTACGGTTACAAACCTTTTGGAAAGAAAGACGTTAAACCTTGCGCACTCAACCTAAATCCAAAACAACGAACCTTAGTCAGTTCTCCAACGCTTGGGTTAACCCCCTAACTACTACTCACCAATTCCCAACAATAAGCATCGCTTACCTTGCTAAGACCAATGGGGCTTAAACTACCCTTATCCAACGATCCCCTTTCTATAAACCACAATCTGCATCAACAATCCATTATTCAGTAACTTAATAATACTCCATTAAAACCAATCGCACTTCTTACCACCACGCAAACTAGAACGAAAGGCTATAGCATTCAGCCCACCCCCTTGGGTAATGTCGCAACCCTCTAGCACCCTTCAAACGAAAAAGAAAACGTTAGATGAGCCTATCCTCATGACAGTCAAGAGGATTTGGCTCAGGAACACCCAAATCGAACAAAAACACAAAGGAGTCTTAACCATTCGGCTAGGAAAAACACTTACCTTACTTAACAGAGACTAAGAATTGGTTAGGCCACCACCGCTTCGATCACACAGGGAGAAACAAGCGGCTAACTTCAGGAGAGAAAGAATAATGAAAAGGATGAAGGAGGAGTTGAGTTCGGTTTCTTTGATTTTAGAAGCAAGAAGAAAAGATATTTGAGACAACAAAAAGAAACAGGTTACTAATGTTTGGCTAAAGAGGATTCGGCAAGCTTGACTCAAAGAAGAAAAGAGAAAAAATTGGGAGGAGGGAAAAGTCACTTACAATTGGCACCAAAGGGTAACAAAAAGAAAAGCCAAAAAGTTGCAAAGAAGTATTCGGCACCTACCCCAAACAACAATTTTCGAAAATGCCTAACCCAAAACCCCTTGACCGAATTTGCACCCCCACACACACCCATTCTGCTACAACTTCCTCCCAATTCAAATTCCATGATAATCTCCATGATTTTCTCCACATAATCCTCCCCTTATCTCTCCATGATCCACTTCCAAGACCAGTTCAAACTCTCACACAGCAGAGTCCGAAACCACTTCAACCTCTTACCGCCCCTTTCTAGCAAAATTTAATTACTGATAAGGCTTCTTGTGTCATCAACCAACCACGATTACTGATAAGGCCTAAGTGCCAATGCTTAGGTTCTTTTAAGAGCAAAAACAAAGATGTTGAAAAAGCCAGAACTTGAACCCAGGACCTCCCAAACACCCCCAAGCACACCTAAATCAACTAACCATTAAAGCAAATAGGAATTTATGCTAAAACTGGTAAAATTACAAACCCTAAATTTTTAGGGCGTTACAAAAATGCACAAAACACAAAACATGCAAAATTTGAGTACACAATGCTTAGGCCGAATATTCATCTTTTGTAACGCCCCAAATTTTAGGCCTAAAAGAAATGGGCTTTGCGTATCAGAGGAATTGGAATTTAGTTGTGCAAGTGGACGACACAAATAAAGGTTTGCTTCAGTGGTTAAGTGTCCTGGGAAGTTCCTGAGAAGTCTTGGGTTCAAGCCTTGGCTCTTGCAAAATTTTGGCTTTTAAGGGGTGAATCAGGGCTCTGGCATACAGGCTTTATAAATATTTGTGGATGATTTATGACACAGAAAGAGCCTGTGGTGGAGTGGCAAGGTGGCATATGGTATAACTGTGAGGTCTGAGGTTCAAGTCTTGGGATGCGCAATGGATTATTTATTTTGCTAGCTGAGCTTGGAAGGAGGTGGAGTTGGACTGAGACTCTGAGGTTGAATTGGTCATGGGAGTTTGAATATAGTTTGAATGGGAAGTTGGAGTGATTTGTGGAGGAAATCAAGGAGAGGATTATAGAGGGATTTTAGGAGAGGAAAGGGGAGTTCGAGAGTGGGTAAGTGTGTGTCGAATTCTCTTGGGAAAAACTCATAATTTTGGCTTTGGAGAGGGGAGTGTTCATTTCGGCAATTGAGAGCCTTTAGGGGGTCTTTCGGGTTTTATTTTGTTCTCATTTTCTTTCCATTTTTGCGAAAATTATTCTTCTTGTGTGCTATGTGTTTTTGGGTTAAAACCGAGATGGCCTTTTGTTATGCACTTTTCATCTTTCTCTCTCTTCTTTGTCCCCTCTTCTCAAAAGCTAAATACTTTTTTTTCCCGATTTCATTCTTCCCACTCCTCTGTTCTTTGGCAAGCTGAATCTTTGCCTCTCTTTCTTGGTTGGCTGAATATCCTAAGTAGTGTTCACTTCTTCTTCTCTGTTCTTTAAATCGATTACCCTCTATCTTTGAGTAGCCGACATTGTCAAGGATCAGTTATCTTCTCCCTTCTCTTCTTATCTTTCCCTTGGCCGATGCTTGCTGAAGTGCGGCTGAAAATTCCTTGATTTGTTGGGTAAAGTGTTCCATGGTTTGTTTTCCCTTTAGTTGAATCTCTTTTTGGTTTCTTCTCAAAGATTTAGCTTTGGCATCTCTTAGGACGAGTGTTTGCTTTCTCTCTTTCTTACCATGGGGGTAGTTTTCATCTAACACCTTTTTAATTCCTTGTTCGTGCGATTGATACTAGGGGCTCAATTTCTGTAATCAGGGTGCTTAGTTGATTACCCGTCCCTGCAAGTGGTACCTTCTCTTTTGGTAAGTACTTTAATCCTAGATACTATTATGTGGGGTTATGGAGTTTGATGATTGGCTAACTATTCATGTGAAGGTTGAAGCTTTGGGAAGAATACATGGATTTTAGGAGCAAGAGGGGTTCTACGACAGTGCGTTTGGTAAGTAGCGATGGTTCGGTTAAAGTTCCTGCAATGCTTTGGTTTTTGGATTAATCGTAAATATGACTGATGGTGAGCTTGTGGTTGATCGTAGGTTCTCATTTCAGAAGTGGTTCGATTGCAACTCCATAGCAGGTGTGTATTCACACACTAAATAGACTGTAGATCGGCTAAAGTCGAAAAGCTGAAATACGACGTTTGATGCCACATGAGCGTATGATCGCACGTGTGGTGTTTCGAGCCTACAAATCTTAGGCGTAGGATTGTAGAGGCCGTTATAGGCCTCAATAGGTCAATGATGTGAGCACACCCGGAGCATCCTCGAATGCACACCAAGAATCAATCGAGCTTCCAAAAGGTCCCATGACTCGAGCTCAAACCAAGCAAATTCAAGATGTTTTATCAGCCTTAGTGTTGCGCATTTGGGAAGATAACAAGTTCCATGACGTTGGAGGAGCTAAGGACAACTCCTTGAAGACTCCATGCACCATTTTGCAATCCGATCTCAGCTCCCCATGCGCCCTTCAGCTCCCATCAACTCACTTGAGCTTGATTCAGCTCGTTTGAGCTCGAATTTAGCTCATTTCAGCTCATTCCTTTTTCATTTCAATAAATTAAGTTTTAACTTTGTTTTAAATTAAGTTTGCTACAGCTCATGCCGAATTCCCTAGCTCAACTTAGCTCACTAAGTGTTTCTGACTATTTGAGCTAGCCGAATTTATTATGATAAGTTGACTTATAATTATTTTGTCCAAATTTAGTTAGTGTCATTAAGTTATTTAGTTATTATTTTAAATTATAATTATATGAATAGTTGTGTGTTATTTGATTATGTTATTTTGTAGGTTAGCCGAATTTGGAAGATTCATGTATGGACTTTAATGCAAGGTGCATGCATGGGAAAGTTCAATGTAAGGCAATCAAGAGGCACGTGCATGTTCATGGTGGACATTCATGTATTTGAAGATTCATGGATCAAATTAATGATGGAACATGCATTGGACGGTTCATGCATTGATCATGTGTTCACACATTGTGTTCACACCATGATGACCCCTCAGTTGGGCGTTCACACACAAGTGTCTACTCAAGCTCCTTGTTCACACCAAGTTTGACTCTTCATGAAGCCTTATTTAATTAAGCCACTCATGGTGAAACAACATGAATTTAAGGCTCCATTAAAGGAGTTAGCCGAATCTAGCCATGCATGTATGAAGATCATTTGTCCAAGTACATCAATGCATATTCATGAAGCTATCCACTCACCTCCCATTCGGCCGAACATGGACAAGAACACCATTGGACATTTTTCTAGAAAGTTTCATGTCTTAATTAGGTACATTACTTAATTGTTAAGTTCATGAATGGACTATTCGGCTAGCATAAGATACTAGTATAAATAGTTTGTTGATTTCATTGTAAAAGGACTTTTGCCAAATTTATTAATGAACATTGTTCTTGTGAGGTTGCTTCCTCTCATATCTCGTACAAGTTTCGAATGACTTATCTGGCTTGTGCTAGTGGCGTCAATCGTCTTGTTTTGAACTTATCACCAATCTTGGTGTGGCGTTCACCTATCCATCTATCCATATTTTTCACCTTAACAATATAGGAATCGAGGTGACACTTCTTAGTGTTGAATCATTCCTGACGTTAAGTTCGTTTTCCATTTCCATCTTTTAAATTCTTTTTTCTTGTTAACCCAAACCGAGCCTTCTATCCTTCATCCATCTTTGCTACCCTTAACCGAACCTATACTAAACTTACCCTTCTTGAAACCTTCCGCTATCCTATTCTAATTCTTTTACTACTATTACAAAAATCTGAGGCACGAACGACTCTCTCGAACTACAATCGGGCAATTATGTGAATTCGACTCATCTACCTGGGCCGGATCACATCAGTCAAAATGGGCCGTGTGGACCCAATGGGCTCGTGGGCCCCACACGGATAAAATCTTCAATTTGTGGTAAATGTTGGACTGGGCTATGTAGGTCACATAGTCATAACTGAATTTGGGCTAAATGGGCCAAAGAGTGTGTGGGCCCACTTGGGTCGAGAATGGGCCTTGGGCCTATTTACACTGTTGTGTTTGTTTAGGTTACTTAAGTCGCTCGAGGCGATGGTGGACCATTTGTTGGGTCATTAAGACCTCAAATTGCAAAATTACTAAAATACCCCCGACTTATAAAATTATTGTAATGCCCCTATAGGGTAAAGTGACCGTAATGCCCCTATAGGATAAAATGACCATAATGCCCCTGTAGGGTAAAATGACAGTAATGCGATTGTAGGATAAAATGATCGTAATGCCCCTGTAGGGTAAAATGACCATAATACCCCTGTATGGTAAAATATCATTGTGCCCTTATGTTTCATATGATTGATGTGCTTATGATGTGAGCACATCCATGTCAATCAAGGAAACTGATTCGGAAGTCTTACCATTGGGACCTATTACCCGTTCTAAGGCAAAGAAATTCAGGGAAGTTTTTTTCCTTACTTGTGCTACAATTCTAGATTCATTCGATCATGTTTATGCCCTAGAACATGGGCTTTATAATGTGTTGCATGCTGATATGTGACATATTTAGGTTATACTATTTCATTCTGTATGTTTAAGTATGTATACAAATTATGCTACGTATTCTTTAGATTGGTTTGATAGTGTTTGTATTGTTTTTAAGTTGTTTGGGTGTTAATAAATAAGTGTGCACTTGTTTACAACTTATTAGACTATGTTACATTTAGTCTACATAAACTTTGATAAGTATTTATGCCTTTTGGATTAGGTACTCGAAGGGACACTAGTTCAAGCATGTATATGCAGCTCATCTACAGCTCAAGTTAGCTCAGAGTACTCTACACCAGCTCCTCTCCAACTTAAGATAGCCCAGAGTACTCTACACCAGCTCATGTCAGCTCACTCCACTTGTAGCTAGCTCGTTCTATCTCAGTTCAGTTTCCATCAGCTCAATTTCAGCCCTTTTTTTTCATTTTTTTCTTTCTTTGTTTCTTTTCTTATTCCTAAGATCGTTCTGAGCCTAGAACGTCCATTGTGTCTTGTTTCTGATTGCAGGGAAGTGTTTGCTTCAATCCTAAATCTGCAACTTATAAGGAACGTTGTTTTCATCGAGCAACACCCTTATCATACAAAAAGAGCCATTCAAGCATTCTCCCAAGTGAAACACAAGTGTTGAGTGCAATTAATGAGCGATCTTTCCTTGGAGTGACCTGTGAGGAATTTTGTTGAGTGTGTTGTTGTGTGGTCCTTTTCATTATTTTACTAACATATATTATTACTTTTTGTTTGTTTTTAGTGTTTATAATGGTAGGTTCGAATGAAAGCAATCCGACTGACCAGCCACCAAGCTTGCAAATGCAAGCCATTACACGTGAACTTCAGCGTCTTTTAAGATAAGAATTGGAGCCTTTACAGTCTCAAATGGATAGATTAGATGGGGGTGGTTCCCAATCTGTCCATGAAGAGGACCGTGATGAAAATGAAGTTGATCAGTCTCTGAGACAAAATTCGAGGGGTCGTGCACAACTTGATGATAATTTGTCAAACATTAAAGTTGCCATTCCATCTTTTCAGGAACGAATAGATCCTGATGCTTATCTTGCTTGGGAAAGCAAAGTCGAGCATGTTTTTGAGTGTTACAATTACTCGAAATAAAAGAAGGTTCGTTTGGCTGTGATGGAATCCACTGATTACACTTTAATCTGGTGGGATCAATTGTTAATTAGTCAGAGACGCATCGGTGAAGGTCCAGTGAGAATGTGGAATGAAATGAAGCGAATCATGCGAAGGAGATTTGTTCTTTCTCATTATCACCCATGACTTATTCCAAAAGTTTTAGACGTTGAAACAAGGGAGTAGGAGTGTTGAAGACTACTACAAGGAAATGGAAATGTCCATGATGCGAGCCAACATTGTTGAGGATCGAGAGGCTACTATGGCACGTTTTCTTGCGGGGTTGAATTCTGATATTGCTAGCGTTGTTAAATTGCAGCATTATGTCGAATTGGATGACATGGTGCATATGGCGATCAAAATTGAGCGACAACGTAGAAAAGCTTCTACTCGAGGTAATAGTCCATTTAAATCTTTTTCAAATCCATTGTATACTCCTAACAATGCCAGGAAACAAGCACCACAACTGCCACTATAGATTCAAGATCCAAGCGAATCCAGCAAACCAAAGCCTCTCGTTGCTAATAATGGGCGTGGCAAACTACCAGTGGTGGCACAAGAATGATCGAGAGAAATTCTGTGCTTTAAGTGCCTTGGTCGAGGACATGTTGCTAGCCAATGTCCTAATCGAAGGACCATGATAATGTTAGAGAGTGGTGAAATTGAGTCTGAATCTGAGGAAGACGAGCATGGCACCCCTCTAGTGAACGTTGAAGAAGATAATGACAATGTGCAGACGTTTGCCACCGGTGAAGCACTTGTTGTCAAAAGGAGTCTGAATACTCAACCGATTCAAGAAGAACAGCAATGAGAAAATATCTTTCACACGAGATGCCTTGTCAATGATAAGGTATGTGTTGTAATTATCGATGGTGGTAGTTGCACTAATGTTGCTAGTTCTGTGATGGTTGAAAAGTTAGGTTTGAAGACGACAAAACATCCCAATCCTTACAAATTACAGTGGTTGAATGACGGTGGAGAAATTAAAGTGACTAAACAAGTTTTAGTGCCATTTGCCATTGGAAAATACAAGGATGAAGTACTCTGTGATGTCGTTTCGATGGTTGCAAGCCATTTGTTATTGGGTCATCCCTGGCAATTTGACAAGAAGACGACGCATGATGGCTTTACGAATAGATATTCTTTTATGCATGCAGGAAAGCAAATCACCTTAGCACCTTTGACCCCGAGTCAAGTGCAAGAATACCAAGTAAGGTTGCGAAAGAATATCGAGGAAGTTCATGGGAAAAAGAAGATGAATGTGTACGCAAGCAGCAAGGAAATCAGGAAATGTCTTTCCTCTCAACAATCTATGCTTATTTTGTTGTTTAAAGATCATTGTTTGTTGTCTGAGATTTTTAGTGATTTGCCTGCTTCTATTTCATCTCTTTTGCAGGAATTTGAAGATGTGTTTCCGGATGAAACACCTAAAGGCTTACCCCCTCTTTGTGGCATTGAGCACCAGATAGACTTTATTCCAGGTGCCATGATTCTGAATAGACTAGCATATAGAAGTAACCCCAAAGTTACGAAGGAACGTCAACGATAAATTTCTGAGTTGTTGGACAAGGGTTACATTCGAGAGAGTCTGAGTCCATGTGCTATGCCAGTGCTATTGGTATCGAAGAAAGATGGAACGTGGAGGATGTGTGTTGATTGTTGAGCCCTGAATCAGATTATAATCAAGTATCGACACTCCATCCCTTGACTCGATGACATGCTGGATGAGTTATACGGAGCGACTATCTTCTCTAAAATTGATCTGAAGAGTGGATATCATCAGATTCACATGAAAGAAAGCAACAAGTGGAAGACAGCCTTCAAGATAAAGCTAGGTTTGTACGAATGGTTGGTGATACCTTTTGGTTTAACTAATGCACTTAGTACTTTTATGCGTTTGATGAATCATGTTCTGCGATCTTTTATTGGAAAGTTTTGTGTTGTATACTTTGATGACATTTTGATTTATAACAAGACTTTGCAGGATCATGTAAAACATTTGAGAGCTGTTCTACATACTTTGCGAGAAGAAAAGTTGTTTGAAAATATGGAGAAATGTGTGTTTTGTACTGACAAACTTACATTTCTTGGTTATATTGTTAACTCGCAGGGTGTTGAAGTCGACCCTGAGAAGGTTAAGGCGATCCAAGAATGGCCATGACTGACATCGATTAGTCAGGTTAGATTGTTTCATGGTTTAGCTAGTTTCTACCGTTGGTTTGTTCCCCATTTTAGTTCTATTACCGCCCCCTTAATTGGGATTATAAAGAAGAATTCAGTCTTCTCATGGGGTAAAGAACAAGAGGACACCTTTCTGAAAATTAAGGACTGTTTAACAAAAGCGCCTGTTTTAGCATTACCTGATTTTGATAAATTATTTAAAATTGAATGTGATGCTTCTGGGTTGGTATAGGTGCTGTTTTGTCATAGGAAAAGAGACCCATATTTCAGTGAGAAACTTAGCAGAGCAATGTTAAATTATCCTGTCTATGACAAGGAAATGTATGCACTGATCCGGGCTTTAGAGACTTGGCAGCATTATTTGTTGCCTAAGGAGTTTACGATCCACACTGACCACGAGGCTTTACGATATATCACAGGTCGGCATAAATTGAACAAACAACATGCTAAATGGGTTGAATTCTTAGAATCTTTTCCTTATGTCATTCGATACAAAAAGGGAAAAGACAATATCGTTGCTGATGCATTATCACGCAGATATGCACTTTTGAGTTATCTTGATTCACATTTGATTGGATTTGCATATATTTGTGAGTTATTCTCTGATGATCCTGATTTTAGAGATAAGTATAATGCTTGTGAGAAAGGTGCAGATGGAAAGTTCTACAGGCATGATGGTTATCTTTTCAAAGAAAGCAGGTTATGCATTCCATAGGGTTCAATGCATGATATACTAATCCATGAGGCACATGAAGGTGGATTAATGGGTCATTTTGGAGTCACCAAAACATTACAGACAATGAAGGAGCATCTATTCTGGCCTAAGATGCGCAGAGACGTTGAATGGTACTATGAACATTGTGTGACATGTAAGAAAGCCAAATTGAAGGTTTCACCACATGGTATGTATTTACCTTTACCTATTCCTGATTCCCCTTGGACTGATATTTCAATGGACTTCGTATTGGGATTGCCTCGAACTAGGACAGGTAGAGACAGTATATTTGTTGTGGTTGATAGGTTCTCGAAGATGGCACATTTTATTGCCTGCCATAAGACTGACGATGCTGTTAATGTGGCTAACTTGTTCTTTAGAGATATTGTGTGTTTGCATGGTATACCTAGGTCAATAGTTTCTGACAGGGATGTAAAGTTTTTGAATCATTTCTGGAGGACTCTTTGGAGCAAACTAGGTATGAAACTTATGTTTTCTACTACTTGTCATCCCCAGACTAATGGACAAACTGAGGTTGTTAACAGAGTTTTATCTACTCTATCATTAAAAAGAACATAAAAACTTGGGAAGATTATTTGCCACATGTCGAATTTGCTTATAACCATGCTGTACATTCTGCTACTAAGATGTCACCTTTTGAGGTTGTTTATGGTTTTAATCCTACTACTCCTCTAGATATGTTGGCTTTGCCACAGAAACATGTGATGAATAGAGACGGTAAAGCGAAAGTAGAATATGTGAAAAGTTTACATCAACAGGTTAAGGAGAACCTAGAAAGAAGGACTCGGTAATATGAAAAGAAAGAAAACAAGGGCAGAAAGCGAGTCACCTTCGATGTTGGAGATTGGGTTTGGGTTCATTTTCGAAAGGAACAATTTCCAGCCCAAAGGTGGTCCAAGCTATTACCGCAGGGAGAAAGTCCTTTTCAGGTGTTGGAAAAAATGAATGACAACACCTACAAGTTAGACTTGCCGGGAGAATATAATGTGAGTCCCACATTTAATGTTTCTGATTTAACCCCTTATGAAGATTCTACAGATTTGAGGACAAATCCTTTTCAAGAAGGGGGATGATGTGAGCACATCCATGCCAATCAAGGAAATTGATTCAGAGATCTTACCATTCAGACCTACTACCCGTTCTAAAGCAAAGAAATTCAGGGAAGTTCTTTTCCTTACTTGTGCTACAATTCCAGATTCATTCGATCATGTTTATGCCTTAGAACATAGGCTTTATAATTTGTTGCATGCTGATATGTGACAAATTCATGTATGCATGCCCGGGGCATCCTCAAGTGCATATCAAGATCCTATCGAGCTTCCAAAAGGTCCCATGACTCGAGCACGTACCAAGCAACTTCAAGAAGCTTTATCAGCTTTAGTGATGCGCATTTGGGAAGAGAACAAGGCCCTAGACGTTGGAGAGGTTGTGGATACCCCTTTGAGGACTCAATGCACTATTTTGCAAATCGACTTCAGCTCCTCTCCAGCTCCCCCAGCTCAATTCAGCTCCAACCAGCTCACTTGAGCTTGTTTTAGCTTGTTTGAGCTCATTTTAGCTTCTTTCTAGATCCTTTATTTTTCCATTTAAATAAACTAGTTTTTATCTTTGTTTTAACTTAATTTGCTACAGCTCATGCTAATCCCTAGCTCAAATTAGTTCATTAAGTGTTTTTGATTATTTGAGCTAGCCGAATTTAATATGCTAGTTGAATTTTAATTAATGTGTCCGAATTTAGTTAGTGTCACTTAAGTTGTCTAGTTTCTGTTTAAAATTATGACTATATGAATATTTATATTTTATTTGATTATGTGTTTATTTCTTTATAGGTTCAGCCGAATGTGGAGGTACATTAATGGCTAGGTGCATGTACGGGTTTGTTCAATGAATGAGAAGATTCATGCACGACTTAGTTCAAAGTTTGGAGGGAATTTTGTTCATGTATATGGAAGGTTAATTACATGCACTGGATTATGAAGATACATTTTCTTTGGACGGCACACATGCATGTATGAAGGGCATTTATTACATGTTCATGTACGGCTAGATTCAAGCTCCCTTCTAAGTTCATGCATCACCGAATGTATGTGGAAGAACCATTGGTGTTCCTAAGCACTTATTCGGCCAAGGGGTAGCTACATCATCAATTTCCAAAGTCAATTCATGAATGAAGTCTAAGAGAAGATGTAGGGACAGCAAGCTACATCGAATGGGAGAATGCATCCATAACTTGATACATGAATTGTTGGCTGATCAAATTACTTTCCTAGGTGCCTATTCGACCAAGAGACACTTCATGCATGCTCCATTCATTCCATGGCCGAATCTAGACAAGTTCAATAAGCTCTCAAGACTTCACATTCATCCAAGCCATATTTGCTTAACCATGAAGCTGCCCATTGTGGTTCCCATCAGCCAAACCAAGACTTAGCAAATTAATGGCTTTGTTCTAGATCATTATAGTCTCTTCTTTGTCGAATTGCTTAGCTTCTAAGTTAGTCAATTTGTCCATTCGGCTACTACATGTTAAACTATAAATAGTTTACTCATTTCTTTGTAAAAGAGACTTTTGCCAATTTGTTAATGGAACTTTGTTTCTGTGAGGTTGCTTCCTCTCATATCTCGTACAAGTTTTGAAGACTTATCTAGTTTATGCTAGTGGCGTCTACCAATCTTGTTTGAACTTATCACCATTTTTGGTGTGGTGTTCACCTATCCTTCTATCCATCCTTTTCACCTTAATAATATAGGAACTGTGGTGACACTTTTTAGTGTTGAATCATTCCTGACATTAAGTTCACTAATTCCATCCCCACCTTACATTATCTTCTTTTTATTGTTTCCAAACCGAACCATCCATTCAACATTCTTCTTGTTTCCTTAGTCGAACCTATCACTTCCCTTTTACTTATCTTTTGAAACCCTTCCGCTTATTTGAACCTATCTATCTAACTTTTACTTCCAAGACCAAGACACGAATGACTCTTCTCGTCTACGATCGGGCAACTACGTGAATTTGAATCAATCATCTGAGCCCAATCACATCATTTGGTATTAGAGCTTGTAAATCGAGAAGCGCCAACGTTCGTACCAAGATCGAAATATGTTCATTGTAAAAAATTTGAATTAAAAAAAAATTTCAAGTTGTATTTTCGTTTTACTATTGTAATAGTGCTATTTGAAGCCTAAAAAAAAGGAAATACAAAATTTTTTAAAAAAAAGGGGAAATAAGAATTTTTTTTAAAAAAAAGAGTGAAGTGCTCAATTTCTTCTCTACTCTTTCTGCCTTTGTTTCGATCGTCAAGTGTTCTTTTCATCGACTTTTCACCCCCCCAAAAAATGCCACACTACATTAAAAAAATTTTCTTTCAGCCTACCTGTACACCCATACATCTTTTCCCTTGTAACCATTTTGAAGCCAACCCCAAAGCACCAAGACAAGTCAAGAGAAACAAACTACGAGGTTACGAGAGTAAGTTACGAGAGTAAGTCAAGAGAATCAAGGTAATCAATGATGGGGGGCAACTTCACGTATGAGCAAGCTTTGGAAGCCAATGGGATTGTCTAGGTTCAGCCATGGGATGCATGAAACTCTCAAGGGGTGTATCTTGGCCAAATAGGTGCTTAGAAAACTCCAACGGTCCTCCCACATGCATCGGTTGTACATGGAACTTGGAAGGGGGCTTGAACCTAGCCGTACATGCACTTGCATTAATTACCCTCCATTCATGCATGTGTGCTGTCCAAGGGAGATGCACCTTTCAATATGCATTAACCTTCCATGTACATGAATGTATGTCCTCCAAACATTGAACCGGTCCATGCATGTATCTTCCCGTTCAATGAACATTCCCGTTCATGCACCTTATATTAAATGCCATGAATGTATCTTCCAAATTCGGCTAACCTACATAATTAAATAACATGATTAAATAACACACAACTATTCATATAATTATGATTTAAATTAATAACTAAATAACTTAATGACACTAATTAATTATAAGTCAACTTATCATATTAAATTCAGCTAGCTCAAATAGTCAAAAACACTTAGTGAGCTAAGTTGAGCTAGGGAATTCGGCATGAGCTGTAGCAAACTTAGTTATAAGCTAGATTAAAACTTAGTTTATTAAAATGAAAAAGGAATGAGCTAAAACGAGCTAAAACGAGCTCAAGTGAGCTGATGTGAGCTGAATGGCGCATGGGGGAGCTGGAGAGGAGCTGAGATCGGATTGCAAAATAATGCATGGAGTCTTCAAGGAGTTGTCCTTAGCTCCTCCAACGTCATGGAGCTGGTTATCTTCCCAAATGCGCAACACAAAGGCTAATATAGCATCTTGATTTTGCTTGGTTTGAGCTCGGGTCATGGGACCTTTTGGAAGCTCAATTGATTCTTGGTGTGCATTCAAGGGCGCCCCGGGTGTGCTCACATCATTCCCCCCGTCTTCAAAGCGACTTGTCCTCAAGTCGAGCCATTTGTCCATGGGAGAACTTTGACTCGTGCATGGTTTTCCTCGATCAAATGGGATGGAAGATGTCACACAAACCTGAAAAATTCTTACCACAAATAGGTAAAAAGAAACTCAAAGGAGTCAAATTCAAATGTGTTCGATAGTTCATTAAAAATTCATTCAATCGAACATATGCCAAAAATCTCAATTGGGCAAAGCAAGCATACGTAAATTTATCAAAGAGTTCCATTAGACCATCGTTGCAAACATGAAAACTAAGTTGGATCAAGGGATAATTGGTTGTAAATGATGGCAGGCACTTAAACACATTATTCCTCATCCAAAACATTTTAATTTCTTTAACCAAATATAGCAACTCATTTGGTCCCTTGTCTTGTTCATGCAAGGTATGCCATGGCCAAAGGTATGCTAACTCTTTCTTTCGTTTTTGAACAACATGAGGGGTGTCTCCAAATTCCAGCATAATAATCACATTATTACAATGCCAAAAGGAAAAATCCATCACATCAAAGTATAAATAATTTCCAAACAACAAATCAATGGAATTTTCAACTTCAACCAAATTGAGCAAAGATGTTTGAAAATTTTCAGATGACTTACCTTGACGAATATGAAGAGAAGACAATTGAGGATTGGGTTCACCTTTCTCGGTCAAAATGAATCTTCTCTCTTTGGATAGATAGCGTAAGACAAACCTATTACTCTGATAAATTTGAGTAGGTGGTGATGCACCATGACATGTCTTGCTCCTCGAGGGGTGGAATTCACGAAAATGAGAATGGTTAGTATTAACGAAAACTATGGACTTAAATGGAAAAGGAAAGTTACCATGGAGATTTGATTCAATTCCAAAAACATAGGTTGGTCTTACCTTCTCGAAATGAAACGAAAATTCCAGATGTGGCCAAGCAAGGTGATTAGTAAACGAATCAAAATTGAAACCCAAATCATTGAATTTCACCTCCTTATCAAAAGTTTGAACATCAAGCAAACATAATTTGAATGCAAATGATGCAAAGTGCTTAATGTTTCCATAAAATGAATTCATGTAGCAAATGCCAGGCTTGAACACACGAACTTGATTAGGAATTCCAACAAGCAACATATTAGAAGAAGATATAATCAACTCACCACACGAATTATATTTCACTAGTTTAAACACACATGTTGAATTGACAAAACCGAGCATACCAATATGCAAAGGTTCATGCTTCAAGAGTATCAATCGGGAATGCAAATCATTACATGGAAATTTTGCACAAAAACTCAAAGATTGTTCATGAAGAACACAATTGCACATATCATGTGCAGATCTTTTAACATGGATGCCAAACAAAGAATTTTTAGAGAACATGCAACTTTTTAAACAGGGAGATTTATCACAAATCAATTGAGCAGGCATATTTAAACATAAAGATTTAACACATGAATTCAAAAAGTTTGCATGGTAAAAAAATCAGAATTTTTAAGTAACAGACTTTGATCAAACACATTCAAAATTCACTTAGAGAAAATTAATCCAATGTTGTCAACAAATTTTCCAATGTAGTAATCGTCATAAGAAAAGTTGTATATGGCACCTTTTAAGACAGAATCGTTAACAACAATAAGTGAACAAAAATTAGCCAAATCAAGTGACTTTGATTCAATAAACAAAGAATCCTTACCTTCCTTACCTTCGATCGCAAGTGGGTGGTTGTCATTCGCGAACTCACCTTTTTCGAACAACCTAAAACACCTCTCGTTTGGAAGGTAATGTAGATGGAATTGGTCGCACAAAATTCTAGGAACCTGAAAAGTTAATTCACAAGAAGATCGAACATGTGGGTTAGTAGAGATAATCCTCACTTGCTTACTTGTTTTCTCGCTCGATTCTTTTTTTTCTAAATCACTCGTTTCTTTTGTTTCAATTTCCTTTTCATCTTCTTTTTCACTCTCAAACTCTTTTTCATTCTCTTTTTCAATCTCATTTTCTTTTTCATTTTCTTTTTGCTTTTCAAAAGCTTTTTCAAAGGCTTTTTCAAGTTCTCTCAAGATTCGCTCCTTTTCTCTCTTACTTGCCTCTTACCTCTCTTTTCTTTTTTTTTCATTTTCTTTTTCTTCCTTTGCTTTTTCTTTTCTTTTCTTTGTTTTCTCTTTACAAGAATGTACAAAAGAACGATGAGAATACAAATCTTGTTCGAAAGATGAAGAACTATTTGCATATGATTCACAATCAAGACTTCATGAAGAATACTCCGAGTAAGATTTCATTGACGATCTAGTAGGAGTATGTCTTTCTCTCTGATCGCCATCTTGGAACAAATCAAAATTGTAATCGGCTTCTCGTCTTCTCAAATTTCTTGATGAAAAGGACTTTCGATCGAAGTCACTTCTCGAATTCGCTGATGAATATGAGTCATAGTATGAATCTCTTTGTCTCAAAGTAGATGGCGAAAAGGAATCACGATAGGAACTTTTTCTCAAGTAGTAGTCGGGGGTATATCTCCGTGGGGTTCTTGTCTCCATTTTTCGACTCGAAGAAACTCTATCACTTTGATCTTGTTTTTCCAAATGATTTAATCTCTCGTGTATGTTCTTAGTGTTGGACTCTATCATTTTTCGCATTTCTTGTACCAAGTATTGGTATTCCGATTCGGTGAACTCTTCGTGTGACATGATTTTTGTTGCTGAAAAGAAAATGTTAGATCACAACAAAAAATATAAAAAAAATCAAGTACCTCACCATAAATCTCACTATTTCACTCGCAAAGAAATATTGATAAACACTCCACTCGTGTTTGCCCTCGTTTTTAGGCTTTTTCAAACTCTCAAATATTCTCACACACTCTAGCCTTTTACCACTCAAACTTACTCTCGTAACCTCGTATTTTGTTTCTTTTGACTCGTCTAGGTACTTTGGGGTCGGCTTCAAAATTGGTTACAAGGGATAAGATGTATAGGTTATGGGTAAGCTAAAAGAAAGTTTTTCTTTGGTGTAGTGTGGCGTTTTAGAAATGGGTACAAAGTTGATGGTAAGAATAACTGAAGAACGGCACAAAATATAAAACAGTAGAATCAAACTTGATCACTTCACTCCTTTTTTTTGTTCTTTTTTTTAAAAATAATTTCGTACCTTTTTTTTCTTTTTTTTTACAACTTCAACATATCACTTTTACAATGATAAAACAAAAATACAACTTATTTTTTATTTTTTTACAACGAACCTAGTTCGATCTTGATACGAACGTCCGTGCCTCTCAATTTACAAGCTCTGATACCAAATGATGTGATCCGACCTGGGTAGATGAGTCGAATTCACGTAGTTGCCCGATCGTAGTTCGAGAGAGTCGTTCGTGCCTCAGATTTTTGTAATAGTAGTAAAAGAGTTAGAATAGGATAGCGGAAGGTTTCAAGAAGGGTAAGTTTAGTATAGGTTCGATTAAGGATAGAGCAAAGATGGATGAAGGATTGAAGGCTCGGTTTGGGTTAACAAGAAAAAAAAAGAATTTAAAAGATGGAAATGGAAAACGAACTCAACGTCAGGAATGATTCAACACTAAGTAGTGTCACCCCGATTCCTATATTGTTAAGGTGAAATTATGGATAGATGGATAGGTGAACGCCACACCAAGATTGGTGATAAGTTCAAACAAGACGATTGACGCCACTAGCACAAGCTAGATAAGTCGTTCGAAACTTGTACAAGATATGAGAGGAAGCAACCTCATAAGAACAATGTTCATTAACAAATTTGGCAAAAGTCCTTTTACAATGAAATCAACAAACTATTTATACTAATATCTTATGCTAGCCGAATAGTCCATTCATGAACTTAACAATTAAGTAATGTACCTAATTAAGACATGAAACTTTCTAGAGAAATAACCAATGGTATCCTTGTCCATGTTCGGCCGAATGGGAGGGGAGTGGGCAGCTTCATGTATGAGCAAGCTTTGGAAGCCAATGGGATTGTCTAGGTTCGACCATGGGATGCATGAAACTCTCAAGGGGTGTCTCTTGGCCAAATAGGTGCTTAGAAAACTCCAACGGTCCTCCCACATGCATCGGTTGTACATGGAACTTAGAAGGGGGCTTGAACCTAGCCGTACATGCACTTGCATTAATTACCCTCCATTCATGCATGTGTGCCGTCCAAGGGAGATGCACCTTTCAATATGCATTAACCTTCCATGTACATGAATGTATGTCCTCCAAACATTGAACCGGTCCATGCATGTATCTTCCCGTTCAATGAACATTCCCGTTCATGCACCTTGCATTAAATGCCATGAATGTATCTTCCAAATTCAGCTAACCTACATAATTAAATAACATGATTAAATAACACACAACTATTCATATAATTATTATTTAAATTAATAACTAAATAACTTAATGACACTAGTTAATTATAAGTCAACTTATCATATTAAATTCAGCTAGCTCAAATAGTCAAAAACACTTAGTGAGCTAAGTTGAGCTAGTGAATTCGGCATGAGCTGTAGCAAACTTAGTTACAAGCTAGATTAAAACTTAGTTTATTAAAATGAAAAAGGAATGAGCTGAAACGAGCTAAAACGAGCTCAAGTGAGCTGATGTGAGCTGAATGGCGCATGGGGGAGCTGGAGAGGAGCTGAGATCGGATTGCAAAATAGTGCATGGAGTCTTCAAGGACTTGTCCTTAGCTCCTCCAACGTCATGGAGCTGGTTATCTTCCCAAATGCGCAACACAAAGGCTGATATAGCATCTTGATTTTGTTTGGTTCGAGCTCGGGTCATGGGACCTTTTGGAAGCTCAATTGATTCTTGGTGTGCATTCAAGGACGCCCTGGGTGTGCTCACATCAGTCACCCATGATGGGTATACCAACCGGTGTATGTTCAAGTATCAAGGAAAGAATATCACTTTGGCTCCATTGACGCCAAAGCAAGTTTTCGAGGATCAAATGAGAATAAAGTCTGTTGTAAATCAATTAAGAGAAAAAGAAAAGAATAGATGTGAAAAAGAAAGAAAAGAGAATGAAAAAGAAAAGAAAAATGAGAAAAGGAATGCAAAAATAGTAAAATTAAAAAAAGAAAATAAAGAAAGGAAAAAGAAGAGCAAGAAAAAGAAAGTAGAAAAAAAGTTTGTTTGCAAAAAAACAAGAGAAGTTCGGAAAGCGTTTCTGTCAAAACAAACCATTCTTGAACTCCTGTATAAGAAAAATCTTTTTAGCACTAACGAACTATCCGAGGAATTGACTTCCACTGTTTTGAGCCTTTTGCAGGATTTGCAAGACATTTTCCCGAAAGAGACTCCTAGTGGATTACCACCCCTTCGAGGAATCGAGCACCAAATTGATTTTGTGCCCGAAGCGGTAATTCCAAATCGTCTTGCCTATAGAATGAATCCTGAAGAAACTAAGGAACTACAAAGGCAAGTCAACGAGTTGATGGAAAAGGGCTATATTAGAGAAAGTCTTAGCTCCTGTGCCGTGCCAGTCCTCTTGGTGCCAAAAAAGGATGGTACTTGGTGAATGTGTGTCGATTTTCGTGCTGTGAATAAAATCACTATCAAATATTGACATCCGATTCCTTGACTAGACAACATGCTAGATGAACTAAGTGGAGCCAAACTATTTTCCAAGATCGATTTAAAAAGCGGATATCACCAGATTCGTATGCGAGAAGGCGACGAGTGGAAAATTGCCTTCAAAACAAAACATGGTTTGTATGAGTGGTTGGTCATGCCATTTGGTTTAACCAACGCTCTTAGTACTTTTATGAGATTAATGAACCATGTGTTGAGATCCTTCATTGGTAAGTTTTGTGTTGTTTACTTTGATGATATCCTCATATATAGCAAGACTTTGGAAGAACATGTAATACATCTCAAGTCTATTCTTGAAACATTACGTAAGGAAACTCTCTTTGCTAATCTTAAGAAATGTACTTTCTGTTCTGATAAAGTTATTTTTCTTGGTTTTATGGTCAGTGCACAAGTTTTGGAAGTTGACCAAGAGAAAATAAAGGCAATTCAAGAGTGGCTAAGGCCTACATCCATTAGGCAAGTTCGAAGCTTCCATGGATTGGCAAGCTTTTATCGGCGCTTTGTACCCAACTTCAGTACATTGGTTGCACCCTTAACAAGCGTGATAAAAAAGAACTCTGAATTCCATTGGGGAGATGAGCAAGAGAGGTCTTTTATTGAGATTAAAACTTGTCTTACTAACGCACCTTTACTTGCCTTGCCAGATTTCTCGAAGACCTTTGAACTTGAGTACAATGCATCCGGTTTGGGAATTGGTGCTGTTTTAACCCAAGACGGATGACCCATTGCCTATTTTAGTGAGAACCTTAGTGGAGCCCCACTCAATTATCTGGTTTACGATAAAGAAATGTACGCACTAGTACGGGCTCTTGAAACATGGCAACACTATTTGTGGCCAAAAGAGTTTGTGATCCATTCAGACCACAAAGCCCTGAAACATATAAAAGGCACCTTGAATCATTTCCCTATGTAATTAAGTACAAGAAAGGTAAAGACAACGTGGTAGCTGATGCTTTATCGCGGAGGTACACATTACTTTCTACTCTTGAATCAAAGCTGCTTGGGTTTTCTTTCTTAAAAGAATTGTATGCTAACAATGTTGATTTTGGAGAGATCTATTCTACTTGTGAGCATGTTGCATTTGAGAAATTTTATATGTTTGACGGGTTTCAGTTCAAGGAAGGCAAGCTCTGTGTTCCACAAAGTTCTGTTCGAGACTTGCTTGTGCAAGAAGCACATAGTGAAGGACTCATGGGACACTTTGGAGTTAACAAGACGTTAGCCACACTTAACAAACATTTTTATTGGCTTAGGATGAGGCGAGATGTGGAGCGAGTTTGCGAGCGATGTGTGGCGTGCAAATGAGCAAAATCCAAGATTCAACCTCATAGACTTTACACTCTATTGCCTATACCTGAAACTCCTTGGACGAACATATGCATGGATTTCATCCTCGGTTTGCCCCGAACAAAAACGAGAAAAGATTCCATCTTTGTAGTTGTAGATCGGTTTTCTAAAATGTCACATCTTATTTCCTGTGCAAAAACTAATGATGCCGTACACATTTTTAACCTTTTCTTTAGGGACATTGTTCGTCCGCGGACTATCTTGTCAGATCAAGACGTGAAATTCCTTAGCCATTTTTGGAGGTCTCTATGGGGTAAACTCGAAACCAAATTATTGTTCTAAACTACTTGTCATCCTCAAACGGATGGACAAACCAAAGTACTCAATCAAGTACTTTCTACACTTCTACGAGCCATCATTCATAAGAATTTGAAATCATGGGAAGACTGTTTGCCCCATATTGAGTTTGCCTATAATAGATCAGTCCATACAGCAACCAAACATTCACCTTTTGAAGTGGTCTATGGGTTTAATCCGATAACTCCTTTAGATTTAGTTCCCTTACCTAATAACCAATTGATTCACTCTGATGCTAAGAAAAAGGCCAATTACGTAAAGAGGCTACATCAACAAGTGCTAGCTAATATAGAGGGGAGGACTAAGTCTTATGTGTAGCAAGCAAAAAAGGGGGTGAAAAGAGTCATATATGAACCTGGTGATTGGGTTTGGGTCCATATGCGCAAGGAGTGATTTCCAGCCCAGCGACGTTCCAAGCTACTTCCCTAAGGAGATGGACCCTTCCAAGTGCTTGAACGCATTAATGAGAACTCATATAAACTTGACTTACCAGGTGAATACAATATAAGTGCTAGTTTTAACGTTTCAGATTTATCCCCTTTTGATGCAGATTCTAACTTGAGGACAAGTCGCTTTGAAGATGGGGGGAATGATGTATGCATGCCTGGGGCATCCTCAAGTACATATCAAGATCCTATCGAGCTTCCAAAAGGTCTCATGACTCGATCTCGTACCAAGCAACTTCAAGAAGCTTTATCAGCTTTAGTGATGCGCATTTGGGAAGAGAACAAGGCCCTAGACATTGGAGAAGCTATGGATACCCCTTTGAGGACTCAATGCACTCTTTTGCAAACTGACTTCAGCTCCTCTCTAGCTCGCCCAACTCAATTCAGCTCCAACCAGCTCACTTGAGCTTGTTTCAACTTGTTTGAGCTCGTTTTAGCTTCTTTCTAGCTCGTTTCTTTTTCCATTTCAATAAACTAATTTTTAGCTTTGTTTTAACTTAATTTGCTACAGCTCATGCTGATTTCCCTAGCTCAAATTAGTTCATTAAGTGTTTTTGATTATTTGAGCTAGCCGAATTTAATATGCTAGTTGAATTTTAATTAATGTGTCTGAATTTAGTTAGTGTCACTTAAGTTGTCTAGTTGCTATTTAAAATTATGATTATATGAATATTTATATTTTATTTAATTATGTGTTTATTTCTTTATAGGTTCAGCTGAATGTGGAGGTACATTAATGGCTAGGTGCATGTACGGGTTTGTTCAATGAATGAGAAGATTCATGCACGGCTTAGTTCAATGTTTGAAGGGAATTTTGTTCATGTATATGGAAGGTCAATTACATGCATTGGATTATGGAGATACATTTCCTTTGGATGGCACACATACATGTATGAAGGGCATTTATTGCATGTTCATGTACGGCTAGATTCAAGCTCCCTTCTAAGTTTATGCATGACCAAATGTATGTGGAAGAACCATTGGTGTTCCTAAGCACTTATTCGACCAAGGGGTAGCTACATCATCAATTTCCAAAGTCAATTCATGAATGAAGTCCAAGAGAAGATGTAGGGATAGCAAGCTACATCGAATGGAAGAATGCATCCATAACTTGATACATGAATTGTTGGCTAATCAAATGACTTTCTAGGTGCCTATTTGGCCAAGAGACACTTCATGCATTCTCCATCCATTCCATAGCCGAATCTAGACAAGTCCACTGAGCTTCCAAGTCTTCACATTCATCCAAGCCATTTTTGCTTAACCATGAAGCTACCCATTGGAGTTCCCATCAGCTGAACCAAGACTTAGCAAATTAATGACTTTGTTCTAGATCATTCTAGTCTCTTCTTTGCTGAATTGCTTAGCTTCTAAGTTAGTCAATTTGTCCATTCGACTACTACATGTTAAACTATAAATAGTTTACTCATTTCTTTGTAGAAGGGGCTTTTGCCAATTTATTAATGAAACTCTGTTTCTGTGAGGTTGTTTCCTGATACGAGCTCGTGATACGAGCACGCCCCGCGAACTTCATCGAACAAGTCTGTCAAGCCGAGCATTGACATGTTGGCAAGCTGATCCCAGCTCATTTCTAGCTCCACGAGCTCCGTCCAGCTTAAATCCAGCTTATTCGAGCTCAATCCAACTTGCCTGAGCTAAACCGAGCTCACTCCTAGCTCATATTCAGCTCACGAGCTAAACCTTAGCTCAACTTCAGCTTAGGAGTTTAATCTCAGCTCAACTTTAGCTTAAGGGCTAAAGCTTAGCTCATTTTAGCTCAAACCCAGTTTTAGACTTTAATGCATTAAATAAAATCTGAACATAATTATTTAAGCATCAAATTTTACTTATATTATTATTATTTTTAATATGTCATAATCATTACATATTTTAATTATGTTCACATTTTAGCCCATTTAATGCATGACATTAATGTGTTCACATCATGCCGAATTTATGAGTGTTCATGAGATGTCTTAATGACTTGTTTATTTCATGTAGGTACATCCCTTTGGACGGCACAATGTATGGATGAAGAAACATCTCTTTTGGGCATTCCACACTCATGAATGAAGAAGTATTAAATGCTGGTCCATGTACGGCTAGATGCAATGTTTCTACAAATTCATGCATGTGTCGAATGCATGTATGGACATTAAAGGCTAGTCCATGAATGGATCAAATGCATGGGATGATAGAATGCATGAATGGCTTAAGTGCATGTATGGTGGCTGTCTCCTAACTTTCCAAGGCACTTATTTGGCCAAGAAGTAGCTGCCAACTAATTCTATGTTGACCATAGAGCTCCTTGAACATGTTCACACTTTGAATTGACCTATAGGCTACTACACATGCATGGATGGGCTCAAGAACGTCCAAGGGAAGGAATTAACTCAATAATTCAACACATTGATTGAATTAAGTGCATGCACAAAGGGGAGAACGAATTTACTAGGTTCATGCTGCCATTTATGAACCTACATGCCATTAAAGTGTTTAATTATGAAGATACATGTTCCATACAAGTGCATGAACGTCCCAAGGAGATGAATGCAACCTTTTGGTGCACATACAAGTCACTTGAAGCCTTTCTTTATGACAAACCAAGGGGGAAGAAAGTGTCCATTCAGCTAGTGCATGAATCTGCTGAATTTATGAACTATTTTAATACATTAGTGTGAACGTTTTTATTATTGTGTGAAAACCTAGATGCCGAATTTGAATGGTCATCTATGTGCCTATAAATATTTGTTTTCTTTCATTTGTAAAGGACTTTTTCCAATTTTTTATTGAATTTAATCTTGTGAGAATTTTCTTCTCTAAACTTTGTTTGAGACTTTGTTGACTTATCTACCTAGTAGTGGCGTCAACCTTGTTCTTCCTTTGAACTTATCACTCAACCGAGTGTGGCGTTCACCCTTATACCGAGGTTCCTACTTTGCTAAGTAGCGGCTCGAGGTTTATCACTTTCATCCTCCACCTTGAAATCCTATAAGCATTTGGGGTCAATATTTTCTAATATTGGTTCATGCTTGCTTTTAAGAATCCCTTTCTTCCATATCCATCATTAAACCATTATACTTAGCTTCTGTCCTAATTTTCCTATCAACTTCATTCCAAAAGTGAATTGAACGATACTTTCTCATAGACGATCGGGCAACTCAGCATACGACTCGACTCTCCCCGAGGTGGTTCGTATCATCTGGTATCAGAGCTACTAAAATGAGAAGTACGTACGGCGAAATCAATCCCGAGACTAATACAAGTGAACGAAAGTAAGTAGGATCCAAAAAAAAGAAGAGTATAGAAAAAAATTTTGTATACCGAAGTTCTCTCATTTTTTTTAGTTTGTTGTTGTTGCTACAAAAACAAAAAAAAATCTACGCAGCCGGGAAAAAAAATTTCGCGTACAAAAGTGCTTCCATTGTATTTAGTTTACTGTTATAGTTAAAAAAAAGTTTTACAAGTTAAAAAAAATTGAAAAAAAATTCGAAAAAAAAGTGTGAAAGATTAATTTCTTTTGTGATCATTTGTATTCCCAGTCAGTTTCATTCGTTTTCTACCATTCACTTCCTATCCCATCGCCACACTTAAACCCGAGAAATTTTTTTCTTTTCTTTCAGCCAACCCGTAACCCCTCATATGTTATCCTTTGTAAAAACCATTTGAAATCGATCCACAATACTAGAGATCAAGTCATACTAAGTCTGTTACAAGGTTATAAGAGGAGAAAGGAGCGGAAAAAGGCACGAGCGAGTGAGATCATTCGAGTGGAGGTAAAAGCAAAACGAGTGTAAACACGAGCAGGAGTGACACCTTTTCTTTCTTCTTTTCGAGCGAAATTGTGAGGTTTGTGGTGAGGTACTTAATCTTTTTTTATTTTGTGTTGTGATCTAACATTTTCTTTTCAACAACAAAAATCATGTCACGTGAAGAGTTCACCGAATCGGAATACCAATACTTGGTACAAGAAATGCGAAAAATGATGGAGTCCAACACTAAGAACATACACGAGAGATTAAATCATTTGGAAAAACAAGATCAAAGTGATAGAGTTTTTTCGAGTCAAAAAATGGAGACAAGAACCCCACAGAGATATACCCCCGACTACTACTTGAAAAAAGTTCCTATCGTGATTCCTTTTCGCCATCTACTTCGAGACAAAGAGATTCATACTATGACTCATATTCATCAGCGAATTCAAGAAGTGACTTCGATCGAAAGTCCTTTTCATCAAGAAATTTGAGAAGATGAGAAGTCGATTATGATTTTGATTCGTTCCAAGATGGCGTTCAGAGAGAAAGATATACTCCTACTAGATCGTCAATGAAATCTTACTCGGAGTATTCTTCACGAATTTTTGATTATGAATCATATACAAATAGTTCTTAATCTTTCGAACAAGATTTGTATTCTCATCGTTCTTTTGTACATTCTTGTAAAGAGAAAACAAAGAAAAGAAAAGAAAACGAAATAAAAAGAAAAGAGAGGCAAGAGGCAAGTAAGAGAGAAAATGAGCGAATCTTGACAGAACTTGAAAAAGCCTTTGAAAAGCAAAAAGAAAATGAAAAAGAAAATGAGATTGAAAAAGAGAATGAAAAGAAATTTGAGAGTGAAAAAGAAGTTGAAAAAGAAATTGAAAAAGAGATTAAAGAGAAAGAAATTGAAACAAAAGAAACGAGTGATTCAGAAGAAAAAGAATCAAGTGAGAAAATAAGTGAGCAAGTGAGGATTATTTCTACTAACCCACATGTTTGATCTTCTTGTGATTTAACTTTTTAGGTTTCTAGAAGTTTGTGCGACCAATTCCATCTACATTACCTTCCAAACGAGAGGTGTTTTAGGTTGTTCGAAAAAGGTAAGTTCACGAATGACAGCCACCCACTTGTAATTGAAGGTAAGAAAGGTAAGGATTCCTTTTATTGATTCAAGGCCGTTTGAATACAAAGTTGCTCATATAGATTTTTATGGCCTTATTTTTGAAAATCTTCCATCTTTTGATTTGGTTAATTACTATTCACATATTAATGTTAACGATGTTGTTTCAAAAGATGCCATGAAGATTCCATCTTATGACATGTTTTATAACGACAATTCTATTGATTTTGTTGGATTGGTTCATCCTGTGCAAATTGTGAATGTGTGTGATAACAGTTTTTCACGTTTTGATTTGTTTGATTATAAAAATTCTTTGAATTCATCTTTTTGTTTAAACGTGCCTATTCAAATGATTTGTGATGGATTTGAATTTCTGAAAGGTCACATGATCACAACTTCTTTGCTCGATATATGCGTTAAAAGATTTTTGCATGAAATAATTGAACTGTTTGACTTTGTTCTTCAAGATAAATCTCTGAAATTTTGTACGAGATTTCCATGCTTTTATCTAACTGTTCGAGTAGAAATTATGATGCAAGATTGTTCGAGTATTTGCATGCTTAAGTTTCCTTTGATGTACTTGCATGATAACATGTTGCATCATTTCTTTGGTGATAAAATGAATATGCTTGGTTGTGCCAATTTTTCAAGTCTAATTGAACAAGTCAAATTTGAATCATGCGATGAGTTGATTATATTTTCCTTATTTAACATGTTGCCTGCTAAATCAAATGACCAAGTTCGTGTGTTCAAGCTTGGTATTTGCTACATGAATTCATTTTATGGAAACATTAAGCACTTGGCATCATTTGCATTCAAATTATGTTTGCTTGATGTTCGAACTTTTGATAAGAAGGTGAAATTCAATGATTTGGGTTTCAATTTTGATTCGTTTACTAATCATCTTGTTTGGCCACATCTGAAATTTTCGTTCCATTTTGAGAAGGTAAGATCGACTTATTGATGAGAGCGCGCCCAGCGAACCTCTTCGAACAAGTCTCCCTAGTTGAGCTGTGACTGTTGGCAAGCTGATCCTAGCTTGTTTCTAGCTCTCCGAGCTTCATCTAGCTCCTCGAGCTTCATCTAGCTCAATTCAGCTTGTTACCAATTTAATTTCATTTTGACGCAAGCTCATTGAGCTCGATTCGAAATTATTTAATTTCTTGCATTTTAATTTGCTGAAATAATTAAGTTAGTTTATTTAGTTAGCTTAAAATAATTAGCTCATTTTAATTTGTCAAATCAATACATAATTAAATAAAGTTTTCTAATGTGTCTTAGTTTAGGACATGAATTTAATATGTCAAGTTTAAGACAAATTAATTAGCTGCTGCTATTTATTTGTCTAAACTGAATTTAATGGTTGTCCTAGCATTAAAACGTGGGTCATAAATATGTCCTTGTTTAGACATGTTATTAATGTGTTTTGTGATTAAAACCATGAATTTAAATTGTCTCAACTTTGCTGCAGGTTTAATGTGCCGAATTTAATGTGTTTAACATGAATTAATTTGCTTCATTAAATTGGTTTTAGGCACATGAATGAATCAGCATTAAAGAAGCCGAATTCATTGAGTGTTGGAGCTTGGGACGAATTTAATGAGCTGCTGGTTTAATGTCTTGACCGAATTCAATGCATGTTGCTACTTTATCCAGCCAAATTTATGGTACATGATGGCTGACCGAATTAAAGAGGTGTTGGAGCAAGCATAGGACGAATTTAAGGACTTGTCCAGCATGCAAGGGGCATCCATTAAAGAGGCTGCTTGTGTCAAGCATGCATGGCTGAATTAATTAATGTTTACTTGATGCATTAATTTGTTGTAGGTTCATGGCAAGAAACGAATTTAATGTGCAGCATTTAAGTGGGTGTTTTGTGCATGGCCAGGACATGTTCATGGACAGCATTTATTAAAGTGTTTACCATGCATGGACGACTTAAATGAGTTGCTAAATTTTCCTTCTTCCCATACGCCTTTTCTTGGAGACCAATGGACATATGTAGGTTGATATTTTCTAAGTGACCATTCAGCTAAAAAGCATGCATGAAGGCTTCCATTCATCCTCTCGTTAGCCGAATCTAGACATGGCTATTAAGCTTCCATGCTTCACATTGATTCAGCCGAATCGCTTCTCCACAAAGCATGCCCATTGGTGTTCCAAGTATTTGAATTTAGACTTAGTCACTTAATGATTGTCTTCTAGTTTATTCTAGCATTTCCTAGCTAAATTTTACTTAGTCTTTAAGCATTGTTTTATGTCCATTCGGCTACCCCAAGAACTAGGCTATAAATAGTTGTTTACTTTCATTTGTAAAGGTTGTTGAACTTTTATTATTGTTTCTTGTTAATGAAACTATTTGGTGAGATACTTTTCTCCCTAATTTCGTTGAAGACTTGTTGGCTTATCTAGGAAACCTAGTGGTGTCAACCTGTTTTTCTTTTTATCCTGAACTTATCACTATTTATAGTGTGGCGTTCAAAACTATACTGATACGATCCGCCTCAAGGAGAGTCGAGTCGTATGTAGATTGCCCGATCGTCTATGAGAAGTTACGTTAGATTTAGTTGAGTTGAAGGGATGGCCGAAGAAGAAAAAGGGGTATTGGTTTTGGTTCGGATTGGAATAGGTAAGAAGAATTGGAAAGTTCAGATTTAGATAAGGGAAGTTGAAGAAATGGACATAATGGTATGAAGGGTAAGAACGAAATGGTATTATGAAATGGTACGAACGGAATGGCCGGTTTAGGTACAATTTGGTAAACAAAGAAATGGGGGTGAACAAAAAGTGCAAACAAGAACCAATACCGATTTGGTATCGACCCGTTGTTTATAGGCTCTCTTTAGTTCGGTTTGGGTTTGGTAAAGGGAAACCTCGACCCACTATCTAACAAGATAGGAACCTCGGTATGTTTGAACGCCACACTACGAGTAGTGATAAGTTCGGAATCGACAAAGAACACGGTTGACACAACTAGAATGCTAGGAACGCCAAACGAATCTTTGAACGAAATATATGAAAAGTTTGCCTCACAATTTCGGCAGCATAACATTAACAAAGTTTCAAAAGTCCCTCTTACAAAGAAAAATAACAAGTATTTATAGCCTAAAGACTAGCTAGCTGAATGGACACTTTACATACTTAATAATTAAGTAAAAGTCTCATGAATACATCTTGAAAATTCTAGAAAGAAGTCCTTTGATGTTCATGACCAGATTCAGCTATGGTGGAGATGTCTTGAAGGTTCTTCATGCTTAAGGAAATGAATCATGAATGAGAGAATCCCTTGGACATTAGCTAGGTTCGGCCAACTTGAGTAATTGAGGTAATCAATTCATGTCACTTGGTGAAGAGTTGGGAATTAATTGAGGAGACTTCATGAGCCAAATTAAGTGTGAATGCCAACTCTTGAAGAGTCCATAGGTGTGAACACTTTGAATTGAAAGGCCATGCCATGTGAACATAATTTGAACGGAATTTTAAGGATCATAGAGAGAGATGTTCGGCCACATGTATGAAGTAATGGGAAGCCTCCTTTTAGCCAAATAATCACTTGGAAAATGAAGGAGTAGCACATCATACATGAATGGAAACATTCATGAACCTTGAACACATTGAATGTGGACATGCATGCACTTAGCCAAACATGCACCTAAGAGATTCAAGTCCCCCAATCGTCCATGCACCTTTCAACATTCATGCTTGCTTTTAATCTCCATATGTCCATTGTGTTCCTACAAGAAATGTGAACAGAATTAATTCAAGCTAATGTGAACACAAATATCAACATTAAATTCGGTTATGACAAATTTAATTATCATCAATAAACTCTTTTAAGACATATTTAATTAAACTAATGTGAACTAAATTTAATATGTAGGAAAATAATTAACTAATTATTGAACTTATTAAATAAAAAGTCAATAGTAGTCAAATGCAGTCATGGTGAACTCCACAGGCTAAGCTTAAGCCCTTGAGCTAAAGTTGAGCTGAGGTTAAACTCCTAAGCTGAAGTTGAGCTAAGGTTTAGCTCGTGAGTTGAAAATGAGCTAGGAGTAAGCTCGGTTTAGCTCATGCAACTAGATTGCGCTTGAATGAGCTGGATTTAAGCTGGATGGAGCTCGTGGAGCTGGAAACAAGCTGGGATTAGCTTGCCAACACATCAATGCTCGGCTTGACAGACTTGCTCGATGAAGTTCGCAGGGCGTGCTCGTATCATATGCCAAGGTTCCTACTTTGCTAAGTAGTGGGTCGAGGTTTACCTTCTTTCATTCAATCACCTTAAAAGCCTATAAGCAATTGGGTCAATACTCTTTAGTATTGGTTCGTGCTTGCTTTTGAGTTCCTTCTTTCCATTCTTTTATTTACTTTAAACTGAACCTCTAATATTCATACCTTAAACCCCTTGAATAGCTTCCGCATTATTTGCTTAAAAAAACATCCTTTTGAACAAATCGAACGATACTTCTTCGTAGACGATCGGGCATTTCACATACAACTCAACTTATCCTCGAGGCAGATCGTATCATTTGGTATCAGAGCTTGTAAAACGTGAAGTACCGACATTCGCACCATCATCGGGAGTATTTAGCATTGTAAAGTAAAAAAATTCAAAAAAAAAATTTTGTAAAAAAAAAGCATTGTATTTAGCATTTTTGTAATTGAAAAAAAAGAAGTATAAAAAAAAGCAAAAAAAAGTGTTAAAAAAGTTAAAAAATAAAAAAATCAAAAAAAATTGAAGTAAAAACTTGTTCTATTGCAAATCAGCCCCGATCTTGAAGTCCTTCTTTCATCTTTTCTTTCACTTCCTATCCCATCGCCACACTTAAACCCGAGAAATTTTTTTTCTTTCAGCCAACCCGTAACCCCTCATATTTTATCCTTTGTTACCCAATTTGAAACCGACCCCTAAGCCTACGATAAGGCCTTGGCAAGTCCAAAAATGAAGTTGCGAGAGAAAGTTTGAAAGGTAAAAGGCACGAGCGTGTGAGACTATTCAAGCGGAGGTAAAAGCCAATCGAGTGTAAAACACGAGCGAGAGTGTCACTTTTTCCTTCTTCTTTCCGAGCGAAATCATGAGGTTTGTGGTGAGGTATTTAAATTTTTGTTTTGATCTAACATATTTTCCTTTCAGTAATGAAGATGTATTGTGAAGAATTTACCGAGTCGGAGTTCCAATACTTGGTTCAAGAAGTGCAAAGAATGGCGAATTCTGAGTTTGGCCAACTGCAAGTGAGGCTAGATCGATTGGAAAAACGAGACCAAAGTGATTGAGTTTCTTCAAGTAGAAAAACGGAACCAAAAACACCACAGAGATATACCGCCGAATATTACTTGAACAAAAGTTCCTATCGTGATTCTTTCTCGCCATTGACTTCGAGGCAAAGAGATTCATACTATGACTCCTATTCGAGAAGAGACTTCGAAAGAGAGTATTTTTCATCAAGGAGTTTGAGACGACAAGAAGGCGACTATGATTTTGACTCCTTCCAAGAAAATGTGCGAAGAGATAGATATACTTCTTCCCGAACTTCAAAGAAATCATTCAAGGAGTGTTCTACACGAAGTTTTGATTGTGAATCACATGCAAATAGTTCTTGGCCTTTCGAACATGATCTCTATTCTCATGATTCTTTTGTACATTCTTGTAACGAGAAAACAAAGAAAAGAAAAAGCAAAAGAAGAAAAAGAAAACAAAATAAAAAGAAAAGAGAGGCAAAAGGCAAGTAAGAGAGAAAATGAGTGAATCTTGAGAGAACATGAAAAAGCCTTTGAAAAAGCCTTTCAAAAACAAAAGGAAAATGAAAAAGAAAATGAGATTGAAAAAGAGAATGAAAAAGAGTTTGAGAGAGAAAAAGAATGTGAACAAGAAAAAAGAGTGGAAAAAGAAGTTGAGATTAAAGAAACGAGTGATTTAGAAGAAATAGAATCGAGTGAAAATGATGTTAGTGAGCAAGCGAGGATTCTTTCTACTAGCACTTCTGCTCGATCTATTTGTGATCTTTCTTTTCAAGTTCCTAAAAGTCCGTGCGACCAAATCCAACTCCGATCCTTCAAAATGAGAGGAATTTTTAGTTGTTTGAAAAAGGTAAGTCCGTGGACGATCGCCACCTATTGGAAATCGAAGGTAAGGAAGGTAAGGAATCTTTGTTTATCGAATCAAGGCCGCCTGATTTAAAAATTACTCATAAAGGTTTTGATGGCATAACTTCTGAAAAACTTCCGTCTTTTGATTTGGCTAATTATTGTTGATGTGAGCACACCCGGAGCATCCTCGAATGCACACCAAGAATCAATCGAGCTTCCAAAAGGCCCCATGACTCGAGCTCGAACCAAGCAAATTCAAGATGCTATATCAGCTTTTGTGTTGCGCATTTGGGATGATAACAAGGTCCATGACGTTGGAGGAGCTAAGGACAACTCCTTGAAGACTCCATGCACCATTTTGCAATCCGATCTTAGCTCCTCTCCAGCTCCCCATGCGCCATTCAGCTCACATCAGCTCACTTAAGCTCGTTTTAGCTCGTTTGAGCTTGATTTTAGCTCGTTTCAGCTCATTCCTTTTTCATTTCAATAAACTAAGTTTTAATTTAGTTTTTAACTAAGTTTGCTAAAGCTCATGCCGAATTCCCTAGCTCAACTTAGCTTACTAAGTGTTTTTGACTATTTGAGCTAGCCGAATTTATCGTTGACTTATAATTATTATGTCCAAATTTAGTTAGTGTCATTAAGTTGTTTAGTTACTATTTTAAATTATAATCATATGAATAGTTGTGTGTTTTTTAATTATTTTATTTAATTATGTAGGTTAGCCGAATGTGGAAGATTCATTCATGACAAGGTGCATGAACGAAAATGTTCATTGAACGGGAAGATTCATGCATGGTTCGGTTCAATATTCATGTATATGGAGGATTAATTGCATGCAATGGATATTGAAGAATACATCTCCCTTGGACGGCACACATGCATGTATGCATGGCATTTAATGCAAGTTCATGTATGTCCAAATTCAAGCTCCCTTCCAAGTTCCATGTATAGCCGAATGTATGTAGGAGAACTTTTGGAATTTCTAAGCACCTATTCGGCCAAGAGACACCTTTTAGAAGCTACATGCATCCCATGGCCGAACCTAGACAATCCCTTTGGCTTCGAAAGCTTCACATTCATCAAGTGATTAAAGCTCATGCATGAAGCTGCCCAAACACATCCCCATCAGCCGAATCAAGACTAGATAATTAATGTGTTCATTCTAGAATATTCTAGCTAGTTCATGACCGAATTTGCTTAGCCTTTAAGCTAGCTAATTTGTCAATTCGGTTACTACATGATTGCCTTTAAATAGTTTGTTGATTTCATTGTAGAAGGGACTTTTGCCAAATTTGTTAATGAACATTGTTCTTGTGAGGTTGCTTCCTCTCATATCTCGTACAAGTTTCAAATGACTTATCTAGCTTGTGCTAGTGGCGTCAATCGTCTTGTTTTGAACTTATCACCAATCTTGGTGTGGCGTTCACCTATCCATCTATCCATATTTTTCACCTTAACAATATAGGAATCGGGCTGACACTTCTTAGTGTTGAATCATTCCTGACGTTGAGTTCATTTCCCATTTCCATCTTTTAAATTTTTTCTTGTTAACCCAAACCGAGCCTTCTATCCTTCATCCATCTTTGCTACCCTTAACCGAACCTATACTAAACTTACCTTTCTTGAAACCTTCTGCTATCCTATTCTAATTCTTTTACTACTATTACTAAAATTCGAGGCACGAACGACTCTCTCGAACTACGATCGGGCAACTACGTGAATTCGACTCATACCCGGGCCGGATCACATCATTTGGTATCAGAGCTTGTAAATCGAGAGGCGTCGACGTTCGTATCAAGATCGAACTAGGTTCGTAGTAAAAAAAATTTGAAAAAAAATTAAGTTAAATTTTCATTTTATCTTTGTAAAAGTGATATGTTGAAGTTGTAAAAAAAAATAAAGGGTATAGAAATTATTAAAAAAAGAGAAAAAAAAAGGTGAAGTGATCAAGTTCTTCTTTTGTTTATATTTTGACCCGATCGACAAAGTGTTCTTTTCATCAACTTTGCACCCCATTTCCAAAACGCCACACTACACCAAAGAAAAATTTTCTTTTAGCTTACCCATAACCTATACATCTTATCCCTTATAACCGATTTTGAAGCCGACCCTAAAGCACCAAGACGAGTCAAGAGAAACAAAATACGAGGTTACGAGAGTAAGCTTGAATGGTAAAAGGCTAGAGTGTGTGAGAACATTTGAGAGTTTGAAAAAGCCTAAAAACGAGTGCAAACACGAGTGGAGTGTTCATCAATATTTCTTTGCGAGTGAAATAATGAGATTTTTGGTGAGGTACTTGATTTTTTTTATTTTGTTTTGTGATCTAACATTTTCTTTTCAGCAACAAAAATCATGTCACGCGAAGAGTTCACCGAATCGGAATACCAATACTTGGTACAAGAAATGCAAAAAATGATGGAGTCCAACACTAAGAACATACACGAGAGATTAAATCATTTGGAAAAACAAGATCAAAGTGATAGAGTTTCTTCGAGTCGAAAAATGGAGACAAGAACCCCACGGAGATATACCCCCGACTACTACTTGAGAAAAAGTTCCTATCGTGATTCCTTTTTGCCATCTACTTTGAGACAAAGAGATTCATACTATGACTCATATTCATCAGTGAATTCGAGAAGTGACTTCGATCGAAAGTCCTTTTCATCAAGAAATTTGAGAAGACGAGAAGCCGATTATGATTTTGATTCATTCCAAGATGGCGTTCGGAGAGAAAGACATACTCCTACTAGATCGTCAACGAAATCTTACTCGGAGTATTCTTCATAAAGTTTTGATTGTGAATCATATGCAAATAGTTCTTCATCTTTCGAGCAAGATTTGTATTCTCATCGTTCTTCTGTACATTCTTGTAAAGAGAAAACAAAGAAAAGAAAAGAAAAAGCAAAGGAAGAAAAAGAAAATGAAATAAAAAGAAAAGAAAGGCAAGAGGCAAGTAAGAGAGAAAATGAGCGAATCTTGAGAGAACTTGAAAAAGCCTTTGAAAAAGCCTTTGAAAAGCAAAAAGAAAATGAAAAAGAAAATGAGATTGAAAAAGAGAATGAAAAGAAATTTGAGAGTGAAAAAGAAGTTGAAAAAGAAATTGAAAAAGAGATTAAAGAGAAAGAAATTGAAACAAAAGAAACGAGTGATTCAGAAGAAAAAGAATCGAGTGAGAAAACAAGTGAGCAAGTGAGGATTATTTCTACTAACCCACCTGTTCGATCTTCTTGTGATTTAACTTTTCAGGTTCCTAGAGGTTTGTGCGACCAATTCCATTTACATTACCTTCCAAATGAGAGGTGTTTTAGGTTGTTCAAAAAAGGTAAGTTCGTGAATGACAACCACCCACTTGCGATCGAAGGTAAGGAAGGTAAGGATTCTTTGTTTATTGAATCAAAGTCACTTGATTTGGCTAATTTTTGTTCACTTCTTTGTCGTTGTTAACGATTTTGTTTTAAAAGGTGCCATATCTGACTTTTCTTATGACGATTACTACATTGGCAAATTTGTTGACAACATTGGATTAGTTTTCTCTAAGCGAATTTTGAATGTGTTTGATCAAAGTCATCACTTAAAATTTCTGATGTGTTTGACCATGCAAACTTTTTGAATTCATGTGTTAAATCTTTATGTTTAAATATGCCTGCTCAATTGATTTGTGATAAATCTGCCTGTTTAAAAAGTTGCATGTTCTCTAAAAATTCTTTATTTGGCATCCATGTTAAAAGATCTTCACATGATATGTGCAATTGTGTTCTTCATGAACAATCTTTGAGTTTTTGTGTGAAATTTTCATGTAGTGATTTGCATTCCCGATTGATACTCTTGAAGCATGAACCTTTGCATATTGGCATACTCAATTTTGTCAATTCAACATGTGTGTTTAAACTAGTGAAATATAATTCGTGTGGTGAGTTGATTATATCTTCTTCTAATATGTTGCTCGTTGGAATTCCTAATCAAGTTCGTGTGTTCAAGCCTGGTATTTGCTACATGAATTCATTTTATAGAAACATTAAGCACTTGGCATCATTTGCATTCAAATTATGTTTGCTTGATGTTCGAACTTTTGATAAGAAGATGAAATTCAATGATTTGGGTTTCAATTTTGATTCGTTTACTAATCACCTTGCTTGGCCACATCTGGAATTTTCGTTTCATTTCGAGAAGGTAAGACCAACCTATGTTTTTGGAATTGAATCAAATCTCCATGGTAACTTTCCTTTTCCATTTAAGTCCATAGTTTTCATTAATACTAACCATTCTCATTTTTGTGAATTCCACCCCTCGAGGAGCAAGACATGTCATGGTGCGTCACCACCTATTCAAATTTATCGGAGTAATAGGTTTGTCTTACGTTATCTATCCAAAGAGAGAAGATTCATTTTGACTGCGAAAGGTACCCCAATCCTCAATTGTCTTCTCTTCATATTCGTCAAGGTAAGTCATCCGAAAATTTTCAAATATCTTTGCTCAATTCGATTGAAGTTGAAAATTCCATTGATTTGTTGTTTGGAAATTATTTATACTTTGATGTGATGGATTTTTCCTTTTGGCATTGTAATAATGTGATTATTATGTTGGAATTTGGAGACACCCCTCATGTTGTTCAAAAACGAAAGAAAGAGTTAGTATACCTTTGGCCATGGCATACCTTGCATGAACAAGACAAGGGACCAAATGAGTTGCTATATTTAGTTAAAGAAATTAAAATGTTTTGGTTGAGGAATAATGTGTTCAAGTGCCTACCATCATTTACAACCAATTATCCCTTGATCCAACTTAGTTTTCATGTTTGCAACGATGGTCTAATGAAACTCTTTGATAAATTTACGTATGCTTGCTTTGTCCAATTGAGATTTTTGGCATATGTTAGATTGAATGAATTTTTAATGAATTATCGAACACATTTGAATTTGACTCCTTTGAGTTTCTTTTTACTGGTTGTGGTAAGGATTTTTCAGGTTTGTGTGACATCTTCCATCCCATTTGATCGAGGAAAACCATGCACGAGTCAAAGTTCTCCCATGGACAAACGGCTCGACTTGAAGACAAGTCGCTTTGAAGACGGGGGGAATGATGTGAGCACACCCGGGGCATCCTCGAATGCAAACCAAGAATCAATCGAGCTTCCAAAAGGCCCCATGACTCGAGCTCGAACCAAGCAAATTCAAGATGCTATATCAGCCTTTGTGTTGCGCATTTGGGATGATAACAAGGTCCATGACGTTGGAGGAGCTAAGGACAACTCCTTGAAGACTCCATGTACCATTTTGCATTCCGATCTCAGCTCCTCTCCAGCTCTCCATGCGCCATTCAGCTTACATCAGCTCACTTGAGCTCGTTTTAGCTCGTTTGAACTCGAATTTAGCTCATTTCAGCTCATTCCTTTTTCATTTCAATAAACTAAGTTTTAATCTAGCTTATAACTAAGTTTTCTATAGCTCATTCCGAATTCCCTAGCTCAACTTAGCTCACTAAGTGTTTTTGACTATTTGAGCTAGCCGAATTTAATATGATAAGTTGACTTATAATTATTATGTCCAAATTTAGTTAGTGTCATTAAGTTATTTAGTTATTATTTTAAATCATAATTATATGAATAGTTGTGTGTTATTTAATCATGTTATTTAATTATGTAGGTTAGCTGAATTTGGAAGATACATTCATGGCATTTAATGCAAGGTGCATGAACGGGAATGTTCATTGAACGGGAAGATTCATGCATGGATCGGTTAAATGTTTGGAGGACATACATTCATGTACATGGAAGGTTAATGCATATTGGAAGGTGCATCTCCCTTAGACGGCACACATGCATGAATGGAGGATAATTAATGCAAGTGCATGTACGCATAGGTTCAAGCCTCCTTCCAAGTTCCATGTACAACCGATGCATGTGGGAGGACCCTTGGAGTTTTCTAAGCACCTATTCGGCCAAGAGACACCTCTTGGGAGTTTCATGCATCCCATGGCCGAACCTAGACAATCCCATTGGCTTCCAAAGCTTCACATTCATCCAAGTGTTTATGCCTATACATGAAGCTGCCCAATACACTTCCATCAGCCGAATCAAGACCTAGTCAATTAATGTGTTCATTCTAGACCATTCTAGCTAGTTCATGACTGAATTTGCTTAGCCTTTAAGCTAGCTAATTTGTCCATTCGGTTACTACATGATTGCCTTTAAATAGTTTGTTGATTTCATTTGTAAAGGACTTTTGCCAAATTTGTTAATGAACATTGTTCTTGTGAGGTTGCTTCCTCTCATATCTCGTACAAGTTTCGAACGACTTATCTAGCTTGTGCTAGTGGCGTCAATCGTCTTGTTTTGAACTTATCACCAATCTTGGTATGGCGTTCACCTATCCATCTATCCATATTTTTCACCTTAACAATATAGGAATCGGGTTGACGCTTCTTAGTGTTGAATCATTCCTGACGTTGAGTTCAGTTTCCATTTCCATCTTTTAAATTATTTTCTTGTTAACCCAAACCGAGCCTTCTATCCTTCATCCATCTTGCTACCCTCAACCGAACCTATACTAAACTTATCCTTCTTGAAACCTTCCGCTATCCTATTCTAATTCTTTTACTACTATTACTAAGATCTGAGGCACGAACGACTCTCTCGAACTACGATCGGGCAACTACGTGAATTCAACTCATCTACCTGGGCCGGATCACATCATCTGGCTTGTGCTAGTGGCGTCAATCATCTTGTTTTGAACTTATCACCAATCTTGGTGTGGTGTTCACCTATCCATCTATCCATATTTTTCACCTTAACAATATAGGAATCGGGCTGACACTTCTTAGTGTTGAATCATTCCTGACGTTGAGTTCGTTTTCCATTTCCATCTTTTTAAATTTTTTTCTTGTTAACCCAAACCGAGCCTTCTATCCTTCATCCATCTTTGCTACCCTTAACCGAACCTATACTAAACTTACCCTTCTTGAATCCTTCCGCTTATCCTATTCTAATTCTTTTACTACTATTACTAAAATCCGAGGCATGAACGACTCTCTCGAACTACGATCAGGCAACTACGTGAATTCGACTCATCTACCCGGGCCGGATCACATCAATTGTTCACATATTATTATTAACGATGTTGATTCAAAAGATTCCATGAAGATTTCGTCTTATGACATGTTTTATAACGGCAAATCTGTTGATTCTATTGGATTGGTTCATCCTGTGCAAATTGTGAATGTATGTGATAAAAGGTTTTCACATTTTGATAAGTATGGCTATGTAAATTCTTTGAATTCATCTTTCTGTTTAAACGTGCCTATTCAAATGATTTGTGATGGATTTGAATTTCTGAAAAGTCGCATGAACACAACTTCTTTGCTCGATATATGCATTAAAAGATTTTTGCATGAAATATTTGATCTGTTTGATTTTGCTTTTCAAGAGAAATCTTTGAATTTCTGTGCGAAATTTCCATGTTTCGGACTGTTTGTTCGACTAAGATTTGTGAAGCATGAATGCTTGTGTATTTGTCAGTTTAAAGTCTCTTTGATTCACTTTTGTGGCTTATCTGCAAAATGAAATTTTTGTTGCAATTTGGGATAAGTGATCAAAACCGAGTCTTTAAGCCGGGAGTAAGCCATTTCGAGTTGTTTCCAAGAAAAGGTAAGCATTGTGATCTTGTTGTAAGTAACTTTGTTTTACCTACTCATCTTCTTCGAGTTTTATCTTTATTTTTGGAAATAAAGCATGTGGTTGATTATTAAAAATCAAAAACAAGTTTTTGATTCTGAAAATTTTATTTTTAATCCCTAATTGAATCGACGTTCCATCTGTGAATAACATTTTATCCTGTCCTTTTAAGTATATTTTTCGTGGTGACCTTAACATTTTCCATTCATGTGGAACTTATATTTTGAGAAGCAAGAACTGTCTTTTAGACTTTTCACCTTTACAGGTTTGTTCGAGTTCAAATTATCGATTGCATTACCTTACTAAGGAGCGAAGGTTTGTTTTGCGCAAACGAGGTAAATTTGAACTTTCATCATGTAACTTACAAAGTAAGTCACAAATGCCTTTACTTTGTTTAAAAAGAGAAGAGCTCGGTGTTGTTAGTAATGATTTTATGGATAGTGGCCATATTATTCCATTTAATCGAATACGGCAAAATGAGGTTTGTTTTGATCCATTTGGAATGTTGTGGTTGAAATGAGGAATTCATTCTTGTTTGTTAAGATGCGTGATTGATCATTCCTTGTTTCCATTTTATTCAATTGATCATACTGATGACATATCGAAATTGTGCGACAATGTGAAGTATCCATGTTATGAACGAATAAAATTCTTGCCATATGACCTTTGGGCTAAATTTTACATGTACCATCGAATTTAAATACTTTCCACTTGTCATTGCCAAAATTGGTAAGTCAATTCGGTAAGATAAGATTCGTCTTTTGCTCAACATTCGGGTTATCTATTGGTTTTTATTGTCTTAACCCTCTGCTACTTATTTATTGATGTGATCCGGCCTGGGTAGATGAGTCGAATTCACGTAGTTGCCTAATCGTAGTTCGAGAGAGTCGTTTGTGCCTCGGATTTTAATAATAAAAGTAAAATAATGGAATAGAATAAGTGAAAGGTTTCAAGAAGGTAAGTTTAGTAATAGGTTTGGTTATGTGTAGCAAAGATAGGTGATGGATAAATGGTTCGGTTTGGTTAACAAGAAGGAAAGTTGCAAGATGGGGGATGGAAAAATAAACTCAACGTCAGGAATGATTCAACACTAAAAAGTGTCACCCCGATTCCTATATTGTTAAGGTGAAAAGATGGATAGAAGGATAGGTGAATGCCACACCAAGATTGGTGATAAGTTCAAACAAGACGATTGATGCCACTAGCACAAGCCAGATAAGTCGTTCGAAACTTGTACGAGATATGAGAGGAAACAACCTCACAAGAACAATGTTCATTAACAAATTTGGCAAAAGTTCTTTACAAATGAAATCAACAAACTATTTATACTAGTTTCTTATGCTAGCCGAATAGACTATTCATGAACTTAATGATTAAGTAATGAACCTAATTAAGACATGAACCTTCTAGAAAAATGACCAATGGTGTCCTTGTCCATGTTTGGCCGAATGGGAGGTGAGTGGGCAGCTTCATGTATGAGCAAGCTTTGGAAGCCAAGGGGATTGTCTAGGTTCGGCCATGGGATGCATGAAACTCCCAAAGGGTGTCTCTTGGCCGAATAGGTGCTTAGGAAACTCCAAGGGTCCTCCCACATGCATCGGTTGTACATGGAACTTGGAAGGGGGCTTGAACCTAGCCGTACATGCACTTGCATTAATTACCCTCCATTCATGTATGTGTGCCGTCCAAGGGAGATGCACCTTTCAATATGCATTAACCTTCCATGTACATGAATGTATGTCCTCCAAACATTGAACCGAACCATGCATGAATCTTCCCGTTCAATGAACATTCCCGTTCATACACCTTGCATTAAATGCCATGAATGTATCTTCCAAATTCGGCTAACCTACAAAATTAAATAACAAAATTAAATAACACACAACTATTCATATAATTATAAATTAAAATAATAACTAAATAACTTAATAACACTAACTAAATTTGGACACAATAATTATAAGTCAACCTATAATAAATTCGGCTAGCTCAAATAGTCAAAAACACCTAGTGAGCTAAATTGAGCTAGGGAATTCGGCATGAGCTGTAACAAACTTAGTTATAAGCTAGATTAAAACTTAGTTTATTGAAATGAAAAAGGAATGAGCTGAGTCGAGCTAAGTTTGAGCTCAAACGAGCTAAAACGAGCTCAAGTGAGCTGATATGAGCTGAATGGCGGATAGGGGAGCTGGAGAGGAGCTGAGATCAGATTGCAAAATAGTGCATGGAGTCTTCAAGGAGTTGTCCTTAGCTCTTCCAACGTCATGGAGCTGGTTATCATCCCAAATGTGCATCACAAAGGCCGATATAGAATCTTGAAGTTGCTTGGTTCGAGCTCGAGTCATGGGGCCTTTTGGCAGCTCAATGGATTCTTGGTGAGCATTCGAGGATGCCCCGGGTGTGCTCACATCATTCCCCCATCTTCAAAGCGACTTGTCCTCAAGTCAGATTCTGCATCAAAAGGGGATAAATCAGATACGTTAAAACTAGCACTTATGTTGTATTCACCCGGTAAGTCAAGTTTATATGAGTTCTCATTAATGCGTTCAAGCACTTGGAAGGGTCCATCTCCTCGGGGGAGTAACTTGGAACGTCGCTGGGCTGGAAATCGTTCCTTGCGCATATGGGCCCAAACCCAATCACCGGGTTCAAATATGACTCTCTTTCGTCCTTTGTTTGCTTGTTGCATGTAAGACTTAGTTCTTGCCTCTATATTAGCTCGCAATTGTTGATGTAGCCTCTTCACGAAATCGTCCTTTTTCCTAGCATCAAAATGAATCAATTGGTTATTAGGTAAAGAGACTAAGTCTAAAGGAGTTATTGGATTAAATCCATAGATAACTTCAAAAGGTGTATGTTTGGTTGCTGAATGGACCGTTCTATTATAGGCAAACTCAATATGGGGCAAACAATCTTCCCATGATTTCAAATTCTTACGAATGATAGCCCGCAGGAGAGTAGAAAGTACTCGATTGACCACTTCGGTTTGTCCATCCGTTTGAGGGTGACAAGTAGTTGAGAACAATAATTTGGTTCTGAGTTTACCCCAAAGAGACCTCCAAAAATGGCTCAAGAATTTTGCGTCTCGATCTGACACAATAGTTCGCGGCACTCCATGTAAATGAACAATGTCCCTAAAGAAAAGGTTAGAAATATGTACGGCATCATCAGTTTTCACACAAGCAATAAAATGTGACATTTTAGAAAATCAATCTACAACTACAAATATAGAATCCTTTCCCATTTTGGTTCGGGGCAAACCGAGGATGAAATCCATGGATATATCCATCCAAGAAGTTTCAAGTATTGGTAATGGCGAGTAAAGTCCATCGGGTTGAATCTTGGATTTTGCTCGTTTGTACGCCAAACATCGCTCGCAAACCCGCTCCACGTCTCGCCTCATCCTAGGCCAATAAAAATGTTCGTTAAGGGTGGCTAACGTCTTGCTAACTCCAAAATGTCCCATGAGTCCTCCACTATGTACTTCTTGCACAAGCAAATCCCGAACAGAGCTTTATGGAACACAGAGTTTACCTTCCTTGAACAGAAACCCATCAAACCTATAAATTTCTCAAATGCAACATGCTCACAAGCAGAATAGATTTCTCCAAAATCAACATCGTTAGCATACAATTCTTTTAAGAAAGAAAACCCAAGCAGTTTTGATTCAAGAGTAGAAAGTAAGGTATACCTTCGCGATAGGGCATCAGCTACCATGTTGTCTTTACCTTTCTTGTATTTAATTACATAGGGAAATGACTTAAGGTACTCGACCCACTTAGCGTGCCTCTTGTTCAACTTGTTTTGACCCTTTATATGTTTTAAGGATTCATGGTCAGAATGGATTACAAACTCTTTTGGCCACAAATAATGTTGCCAAGTTTCAAGAGCCCGTATCAATGCGTACATTTCTTTGTCGTAGATCGGATAATTGAGTAGGGCTCCACTAAGCTTCTCACTAAAATAGGCAATGGGTCGTCCGTCTTGGATTAATACAGCTCCAATACTCACACTGGATGCATCACACTCAAGTTCAAAGGTTTTTGAAAAATCTGCTAGAGCAAGTAAAGGTGCATTAGTAAGACAATTTTTAATCTCAATAAAAGTCCTCTCTTGCTCATCTTCCCAATGGAACGCGGAGTCTTTTTTTATCACGCTTGTTAAGGGTGCAGCCAATATGCTAAAATTGGGCACAAATCACTGATAGAAGCTTGCCAATCCATGGAAGCTTTGAACTTGGCTAATGGACGTAGGCCTCGGCCACTCTTGAATTGCCTTTATTTTCTCTTGGTCGACTTCCAAACCTTGTGCACTAACTACAAAACCAAGAAAGATAGCTTTGTCAGAACAAAAAGTACATTTCTTAAGATTAGCAAAGAGAGTTTCCTTACGCAATGTTTCAAGAACAGATTTGAGGTGTATTACGTGATCTTCCAAAGTCTTGCTATATATGAGGATATCATCGAAATAAACAACACAAAACTTACCAATGAAGGATCTCAACACATGGTTCATGAGCCTCATAAAAGTACTAGGAGCGTTGGTTAAGCCAAATGGCATGACCAACCACTCATACAAACCATGTTTCGTTTTGAAGGTAGTTTTCCACTTGTCGCCTTCTCGCATACGAATCTGGTGATATCCGCTTTTTAGATCGATCTTAGAGAATAGTTTGGCTCCACTTAGTTCATCTAGCATGTCATCTAGTCGCGGAATCGGATGTCGATATTTGATAGTGATTTTATTCACAGCACGACAATCGACACACATTCGCCAAGTACCATCCTTTTTCGGTACCAAGAGGACTGGCACGGCGCAGGGGCTAAGACTTTCTCTAATATAGCCTTTTTCCATCAATTTGTTAACTTGCCGTTGTAGCTCTTTAGTTTCTTCGGGATTCGTTCTATAGGCAGGCCGATTTGAAATTACTGCTCCCGGCACAAAATCGATTTGGTGCTCAATTCCTCGAAAAGGTGGTAATCCATTAGGAGTCTCTTCCGGGAAAACGTCTTGGAAATCCTGCAAAAGACTCAAAATAGAAGACGGCAAGTCCTCGGGCAGTTCGTTAGTGCTAAAAAGATTTTCCTTGTACAGGAGTACAAGAATGGTTTGTTTTGATAGAAACGCTCTCCTAACTTCTCTTTTTTTTGCAAACAGAATTTTTTTTCTGTTCTCTTTTTCTTTTCTCACTTGTTCTTTATTTTCTTTTGCTATTTTTGCATTCTTTTTCTTGATTTTCTTTTCTTTTTCATTTTCTTTTCTTTTTTCACATTCATTCTTTTCTTTTTCTCTCAACTGATTTACAATAGACTTCATTCTCGTTTGATCCTCGAACACTTGCTTTGTCGTCAATGGTACCAAAGTAATATTCCTTCCTTGATATTTGAATGTAAACCGATTGGTATACCCGTCGTGGGTGACTCTTCGATCGTATTGCCACGGTCTCCCAATCAATAGATGTCCCGCGTGCATGGGAACAACATCACAATGTACCTCATCCTCGTACTTACGAATTGAAAAAGAAACAAGTACTTGTTTGGTTACCTTGATTTTGCCACCATCATTGAGCCATTGGAGTTTGTAAGGGCTCAGATGTTTGGTGGTGGTCAAGCCTAATTTCTCCACCATTAAAGTGCTTGCCACGTTGGTACAGCTTCCACCATCGATGATCAAACTACAGACTTTCCCTTGAACTTGGCATCGAGAATGGAAGATATTCTCCTGTTGTTGTTCATTTTCAGGACTTTGAATACTGAGGCTTCTTTTAACAACGAGAAGCTTTTTGGCTTGCGCCATGTTGAACAATAAGACTAATTAGAATCCTCACCACAAATCTCACTATTCACTCGCAAAGAAAAAAAATTGATGAACACTCCACTCGTGTTTGCACTCGTTTTTTTTGGCTTTTTTCAAACTCTTGAATGATCTCACACACTCTAGCCTTTTACCACTCAAGCTTACTCTCGTAACCTCGTATTTTTTTTCTTTGACTCGTCTTTGGTGCTTTGGGGTTGGCTTCAAATTGGTTACAAGGGATAAAATGTATAGGTTATAGGTAGGCTAAAAGAAATTTTTTTTGGTATAGTGTGGCGTTTGGAAATGGGGTTAAAATTGATGAAAAGAATATAAGACGATCGGAAGAAATATCGAACAATAGATTCAAACTTTGATCACTTCACTTTTTTTTTCTCTCTCTTTTTTTTCTTTTTTTTATAACTTCCAATATAGCACTTTACAATGATAAAAAACGAAAATACAATTTTTTTTGAATGTTTTTTTCAAATTTTTTTCACCACGAACCTATTTTGATCTTGATACGGACGTCGACGCCTCTCGATTTACAAGCTCTGATACCAAATGATGTGATCCAGCCCAAGTAGATGAGTCAAATTCACATAGTTGCCCGATCGTAGTTTGAGAGAGTCGTTCGTGCCTCAGATTTTAATAATAAAAGTAAAATAATGGAATAGAATAAGCGAAAGGTTTCAAGAAGGTAAGTTTAGTAATAGGTTCAGTTATGTGTAGCAAAGATGGGTGATGGATAAATGGTTCGGTTTGGTTAACAAGAAGGAAAGTTGAAAGATGGGGGATGGAAAAATGAACTCAACGTCAGGAATGATTCAACACTAAAAAGTGTCACCCCAATTCCTATATTGTTAAGGTGAAAAGATGGATAGAAGGATAGGTGAACGCCACACCAAGATTGGTGATAAGTTCAAACAAGACGATTGACGCCACTAGCACAAGCCAGATAAGTCGTTCGAAACTTGTACGAGATATGAGAGGAAACAACCTCACAAGAACAATGTTCATTAACAAATTTGGCAAAAGTCCTTTACAAATAAAATCAAAAAACTATTTATACTAGTTTCTTATGTTAGCCAAATAGACTATTCATGAACTTAATGATTAAGTAATGAACCTAATTAAGACATGAACCTTCTAGAAAAATGACCAATGGTGTCCTTGTCCATGTTCGGCCGAATGGGAGGTGAGTGGGCAGCTTCATGTATGAGCAAGCTTTGGAAGCCAAGGGGATTGTCTAGGTTCGGCCATGGGATGCATGAAACTCCCAAAGGGTGTCTCTTGGCCGAATAGGTGCTTAGGAAACTCCAAGGGTCCTCCCACATGCATCGGTTGTACATGGAACTTGGAAGGGGGCTTGAACCTAGCCGTACATGCACTTGCATTAATTACCCTCCATTCATGCATGTGTGCCGTCCAAGGGAGATGCACCTTTCAATATGCATTAACCTTCCATGTACATGAATGTATGTCCTCCAAACATTGAACCGAACCATGCATGTATCTTCTCGTTCAATGAACATTCCCGTTCATGCACCTTGAATTAAATGCCATGAATGTATCTTCCAAATTTGGCTAACCTACAAAATTAAATAACAAAATTAAATAACGCATAACTATTCATATAATTATAAATTAAAATAATAACTAAATAACTTAATAACACTAACTAAATTTGGACACAATAATTATAAGTCAACCTATAATAAATTTGGCTAGCTCAAATAGTCAAAAACACCTAGTGAGCTAAATTGAGCTAGGGAATTTGGCATGAGCTGTAACAAACTTAGTTATAAGCTAGATTAAAACTTAATTTATTGAAATGAAAAAGGAATGAGCTGAATCGAGCTAAGTTCGAGCTCAAACGAGCTAAAACGAGCTCAAGTGAGCTGATGTGAGCTGAATGGCGGATAGGGGAGCTGGAGAGGAGTTGAGATCGGATTGCAAAATAGTGCATGGAGTCTTCAAGGAGTTGTCCTTAGCTCCTCCAACGTCATGGAGCTGGTTATCATCCCAAATGCACATCACAAAGGCCGATATAGCATCTTGAAGTTGCTTGGTTCGAGCTCGAGTCATGGGGCCTTTTGGTAGCTCAATGGATTCTTGGTGAGCATTCGAGGATGCCCCGGGTGTGCTCACATCATTTATGATGGTGATGTGTTAACTTGTCCATTGGTGAATCAATTTCAGGTTTGCTTGATATCCTTTGTCCCATTCGACCGAGGAAAACCAAGCAAGAAAAAATATTGTTCTTTAGACAAACGGTTCGACTTAAGGACAAGTCACCTAAAAGAGGGGGGAATGATGCGAGCGCGCCCAGCGAACCTCTTCGAACAAGTCTCCTTAGTCGAGCTGTGACTGTTGGCAAGCTGATCCTAGCTCGTTTCCAGCTCCCCGAGCTTCATTTAGCTTAATTCAGCTTGTTACCAATTTAATTTCATTTTGACGCAAGCTCATTGAGCTCGATTTGAAATTATTTAATTTCTTGCATTTTAATTTGCTGAAATAATTAAGTTAGTTTATTTAGTTAGCTTAAAATAATTAGCTCATTTTAATTTGCCAAATCAATACATAATTAAATAAAGTTTTCTAATGTGTCTTAGTTTAGGACATGAATTTAATATGTCAAGTTTAAGACAAATTAATTAGCTGCTGCTATTTATTTGTCTAAACTGAATTAATGGTTGTCCTAGCATTAAAACGTGGGTCATAAATGTGTCCTTGTTTAGACATGTTATTAATGTGTTTTGTGATTAAAACCATGAATTTAAATTGACTCAACTTTGCTGCAGGTTTAATGTGCCGAATTTAATGTGTTTAACATGAATTAATTTGCTTCATTAAATTGGTTTTAGGCACATGAATGAATCAGCATTAAAGAAACCGAATTCATTGAGTGTTGGAGCTTGGGACGAATTTAATGAGCTGCTGGTTTAATGTCTTAACCGAATTCAATGCATGTTGCTACTTTGTCCAGCCAAATTTATGGTACATGATGGCTGACCGAATTAAAGAGGTGTTGGAGCAAGCATAGGACGAATTTAAGGACTTGTCCAGCTTGCAAGGGGCATCCATTAAAGAGGCTGTTTGTGGCAAGCATGCATGGCTGAATTAATTGCTGTTTACTTGATGCATTAATTTGTTGTAGGTTCATGGCAAGAAACGAATTTAATGTGCAGCATTTAAGTGGGTGTTTTGTGCATGGCCAAGACATGTTCATGGACAACATTTATTAAAGTGTTTACCATGCATGGACGACTTAAATGAGTTGCTGAATTTTCCTTCTTCCCATACGCCTTTTCGTGGAGACCAATGAACATATGTAGGTTGATATTTTCTAAGTGACCATTCAGCCAAAAAGCATGCATGAAGGCTTCCATTCATCCTCTCCTTAGCTGAATCTAGACATGGCTGTTAAGCTTCCATGCTTCACATTCATTCAGCCGAATTGCTTCTCCACAAAGCATGCCCATTGGTGTTCCAAGTAGTTGAATTTAGACTTAGTCACTTAATGATTGTCTTCTAGTTTATTCTAGCATTTCCTAGCCGAATTTTACTTAGTCTTTAAGCATTGTTTTATGTCCATTCGGCTACCCCAAGAACTAGGCTATAAATAGTTGTTTACTTTCATTTGTAAAGGTTGTTGAACTTTTATTATTGTTTCTTGTTAATGAAACTATTTGGTGAGATACTTTTCTCCCTAATTTCGTTGAAGACTTGTTAGCTTATCTAGGAAGCCTAGTGGCGTCAACCTATTTTTCTTTTTATCCCGAACTTATCACTATTTATAGTGTGGCGTTCAAAACTATACCAAGGTTCCTACTTTGCTAATTAGTGGGTTGAGGTTTACCTTCTTTCATTCAATCACCTTAAAAGCCTATAAGCAATTGGGTCAATACTCTTTAGTATTGGTTCGTGCTTGCTTTTGAGTTCCTTCTTTCCATTCTTTTATTTACTTTAAACTAAACCTCTAATATTCATACTTTGAACCCTACCTTTAAACCCCTTGAATAGCTTCCGCATTATTTGCTTAAAAAACATCCTTTTGAACAAACCGAACGATACTTCTTCATAGACAATCGGGCATTTCACATACGACTCGACTCATCCCCGAGGCTGATGCGATCGTGCCCCATGGTTCAGCTAGCTCGAGCAAGGATTCTATGGTGCTACCACAAGGTCCTATTACTCGAGCTCGAGCCAAGAAGTTTAAGGAGTCTATCACAGCTTTTGTAGCTCAACTTTGGAATGAAACGCTAATAGGATACTCCGAGAAAGTTGATTTCAGCTCCTTGAACTCACCTTGCAATTACCTGTAAGTCCAGCTCAGCTCATCGAGCTCACCACCAGCTCAAGCAAGTTTCCATTCAACTCAAAACCAGCTCACTAGCTTGGAATCAACTCACTTCCAGTTCCCCAGCTTGGGTCTAGCTCACTACCAGCTTATGAGTCCAAGCCCAGCTCGGTTTTAGCTCATGAGTTGAATTCTAGCTCATGAAGACTACTTTGACTTCATTTGACTACTATTAAATTTTTATTTAATAAGTTCATTAATTTGTTAATTAATAAACCACATATTAAATTTAGTTCATATTAGTTTTATTAAATATGTGTTAAAAGTGTTTATAGTTGTTAATTAATTTGTCATAACGAATTTAATGTTTACATTGTGTTCACATTAGCTTGAATTAATTATGTTCACATTTTCTTGTAGAAACTCAATGGACATATGGAGCATGAAGCAACATGTCTTTCTTAGAAGTGCATGGACGGTTAAGAGCTTGAATCTCCTAGGCGCATGTTCGGCTAAGTGCATGTATGGCCACATTCAATGTGTTCAAGGTTCATGAATGTTTCCATTCATGTATGGTGTGCTACTCCTTCATTTTCCAAGTGACTATTTGGCTAAAAGGAGGCTTCCCATTACTTCATACATGCGGCCAAACATCTCCCTCCATGAACCTTAAAATTTCGTTCACATTATGTTCACATGGCATGGCCTTTCAATTCCAAGTGTTCACACCTATGGACTCTTCAAGAGTTGGCATTCACACTTAATTTAGCTCATGAAGTCTCCTCAATTAATTCCCAACTCTTCACCAAGTAACATGAATTGATTGCTTCAATTGCTGCAGTTGGCCGAACTTAGCTATTGTCCAAGGGAGTCTCTTATTCATGATTCATTTCCTTAAGCATGAAGAACCTTCAAGACATCTCCACCATAGCCGAATCTGGTCATGAACATCAAAGGACTTCTTTCTAGAATTTTCAAGATGCATTCATGAGACTTTTACTTAATTATTAAGTATGTAAAGTGTCCATTCAGCTACCTAGTCTGATGTGAGCACACCCGGGGCATCCTTGAATACACACCAAGAATTAATCGAGTTTCCAAAAGGTCCCATGACCCGAGCTTGAACCAAGCAAAATCAAGATGTTATATCAGCCTTTGTGTTGCACATTTGGGAAGATAACCAGCTCCATGACGTTGGAGGAGCTAAGGACAACTCCTTGATGACTCCATGCACCATTTTGCAATCCGATCTCAGCTCCTCTCCAGCTCCCCCATGCGCCATTTAGCTCACATCAGCTCACTTGAGCTTGTTTTAGCTCGTTTGAGCTCGAATTTAGCTCGTTTCAGCTCATTCCTTTTTCATTTCAATAAATTAAGTTTTAATGTAGCTTATAACTAAGTTTGTTACAGCTCATGCCGAATTCCCTAGCTCAATTTAGCTCACTAGGTGTTTTTGACTATTTGAGCTAGCCAAATTTATTATAGGTTGACTTATAATTATTGTGTCCAAATTTAGTTAGTGTTATTAAGTTATTTAGTTATTATTTTAATTTATAATTATATGAATAGTGTGTGTTATTTAATTTTGTAGGTTAGCCGAATTTGGAAGATACATTCATGGCATTTAATGCAAGGTGCATGAACGGGGAATGTTCATTGAACGGGAAGATTCATGCATGGTTCGATTCAATGTTTGGAGGACATACATTCATGTACATGGAAGGTTAATGCATATTGAAAGGTGCATCTCCCTTGGACGGCACACATGCATGAATGGAGGGTAATTAATGCAAGTGCATGTACGGCTAGGTTCAAGCCCCCTTCCAAGTTCCATGTACAACCGATGCATGTGGGAGGACCCTTGGAGTTTCCTAAGCACCTATTCGGCCAAGAGACACCCTTTGGGAGTTTCATGCATCCCATGGCCGAACCTAGACAATCTCCTTGGCTTCCAAAGCTTGCTCATACATGAAGCTGCCCACTCACCTCCCATTCGGCCGAACGTGGACAAGGACACCATTGGTCATTTTTCTAGAATGTTCATGTCTTAAATTAGGTTCATTACTTAATCGTTAAGTTCATGAATAGTCTATTTGGCTAGCATAAGAAACTAGTATAAATAGTTTGTTGATTTCATTTGTAAAGGACTTTTGCCAAATTTGTTAATGAACATTGTTCTTGTGAGGTTGCTTCCTCTCATATCTCGTACAAGTTTCAAACGACTTATCTGGCTTGTGCTAGTGGCGTCAATCGTTCTCGTTTGAACTTATCACCAACCTTGGTGTGGCGTTCACCTATCCATCTATCCATATTTTTCACCTTAATAATATAGGAATCGGGTGACACTTCTTAGTGTTGAATCATTCCTGACGTTGAGTTCAATTTTTCCATTTCCATCTTTTAAATTTCTTTCTTGTTAACCCAAACCGAGCCTTCTATCCTTCATCCAACTTTGCTACCCTTAACCGAACCTATTACTAAAATTACCCTTCTTGAAACCTTCCGCTATCCTATTCTAATTCTTTTACTACTATTGCTAAAATTCGAGGCACGAACGACTCTCTCGAACTACGATCGGGCAACTACGTGAATTTGACTCGTCTACCCGGGCTGAATCGCATCATTTGGTATCAGAGCTTGTAAATCGAGAGGCGCCGATGCTCGTATCAAGATTGAAATAGGTTCATTGTGAAAAAAAATTCGAACAAAAAAAAATTATTAAGTTGTATTTTCGTTTTATCTTTGAAAAGGTGATATATTGAAAGTTGTAAAAAAAATGAAATTATTAAAAAAAAGAGAGTAGTGATCAAGTTCGATTTTATTGTTTTATATTTCTTTCGATCGTCTTATATTCTTTTCATCCATTTTAGCCCCATTTCCAAAATGCCACACTACACCAAGAAACAAATTTTCTTTTAGCCTACCCATACACCTATACATCTTATCCCTTGTAACCATTTTGAAGCCGACCCTAAGGCACCAAAGACGAGTCAAAAGAAACAAAATACGAGGTTACGAGAGTAAGCTTGAGTGGTAAAAGGCTAGAGTGTGTTACATTTGAGAGTTTGAAAAAGCCTAAAAATGAGTGCAAACACGAGTGGAGTGTTCATCAATATTTCTTTGTGAGTGAAATTGTAAGGTTTGTGGTGAGGTACTTAATTTTTTTTTTATTTTGTGATCTAACATTTTTTTCAGCAATAAAAATCATGTCACGCGAAGAGTTCACCGAATCGGAATACCAATACTTGGTACAAGAAATACAAAGAATGGTGAAGTCCAAATTCGATAAATTGCATGAGAGATTAGATCGATTGGAACAAAGAGATCCACGAGAACGAGTTTCATCAAGTCCAAACTTAGAGTCGAGAACCCCACAAAGATATACACCCAATTATTACTTGAGAAAAGAGTCCCATTGTGATTCCTATTCGACATCGACTTCAAGACCAAGAGATTACTATCGAGATTCTTTTTCGTCAAGGAATTCGAGAAGTCAAGAAGTCGACTATGATTTTTACTCTGTTCGAGAAGACGTACAAAATGAAATCCGAAGAGATAGAAATACCTCTTCCCGAACTTCAAAGAAATCATTCAAGGAGTGTTCTACATGAAGTTTTTCACATGCAAATAGTTCTTGGCCTTTCGAACATGATCTTTATTCTCATAATTCTTTTGTACATTCTTGTAAAGAGAAAACAAAGAAAAGAAAAGAAAAAGCAAAGGAAGAAAAAGAAAATGAAATAAAAAGAAAAGAGAGGCAAAAGGCAAGTAAGAGAGAAAATGAGTGAATCTTGAGAGAACTTGAAAAAGCCTTTGAAAAAGCCTTTGAAAAGCAAAAAGAAAATGAAAAAGAAAATGAGATTGACAAAGAGAATGAAAAAGAGTTTGAGAGTGAAAAAGAAGATGAAAAAGAAATTGAAACAAAAGGAACGAGTGATTCAGAAGAAAAAGAATCGAGTGAGAAAACAAGTGAGCAAGTGAGGATTATCTCTACTAACCCACATGTTCAATCTTCTTGTGATTTAACTTTTTAGGTTCCTAGAAGTTTGTGCGACCAATTCCATCTACATTACCTGCCAAACGAAAGGTGTTTTAGGTTGTTCGAAAAAGGTAAGTTCACGAATGACAGCCACCCACTTGCAATTGAAGGTAAGAAAGGTAAGGATTCCTTATTTATTGATTCAAGGCCGTTTGAATACAAAGTTGCTCATATAGATTTTTATGGCCTTATTTTTGAAAATCTTCCATCTTTTGATTTGGTTAATTACTGTTTACATATTAATGTTAACGATGTTGTTTCAAAAGATGCCATGAAGATTCCATCTTATGACATGTTTTATAACGACAACTCTGTTGATTCTGTTGGATTGGTTCATCCTGTGCAAATTATGAATGTGTGTGATAATAGTTTTTCACGTTTTGATTTGTTTGATTATAAAAATTCTTTGTTTGGCATCCATGTTAAAAAATCTTCACATGATATGTGCAATTGTGTTCCTCATGAACAATCTTTGAGTTTTTGTGCGAAATTTCCATGTAGTGATTTACATTCCCAATTGATACTCTTGAAGCATGATCCTTTGCATATCGGTATGCTCGGTTTTGTCAATTCAACATTTGTGTTTAAACTAGTGAAATATAATTCGTGTGGTGAGTTGATTATATCTTCTTCTAATATGTTGCTTGTTGGAATTCCTAATCAAGTTCGTGTGTTTAAGCCTGGTATTTGCTACATGAATTCATTTTATGGAAACATTAAGCACTTGGCATCATTTGCATTCAAATTATGTTTGCTTGATGTTCGAACTTTTGATAAGAAGGTGAAATTCAATGATTTGGGTTTCAATTTTGATTCGTTTACTAATCACCTTGCTTGGCCACATTTGGAATTTTCGTTTCATTTCAAGAAGGTAAGACCAACCTATGTTTTTGGAATTGAATCAAATTTCCATGGTAACTTTCTTTTTCCATTTAAGTCCATAGTTTTCGTTAATACTAACTATTCTCATTTCTGTGAATTCCACCCCTCGAGGAGCAAGACATGTCATGGCGCGTCACCACCTATTCAAATTTATCAGAGTAATAGGTTTGTCTTACGTTATCTATCCAAAGAGAGAAGATTCATTTTGACCGAGAAAGGTAAACCCAATCCTCAATTGTCTTCTCTTCATATTCGTCAAGGTAAGTCATCTGAAAATTTTCAAACATCTTTGCTCAATTCGGTTGAAGTTGAAAATTCCATTGATTTGTTGTTTGGAAATTATTTATACTTTGATGTGATGGATTTTTCCTTTTGGAATTGTAATAATGTGATTATTATGCTGGAATCTGGAGACACCCCTCATGTTGTTCAAAAACGAAAGAAAGAGTTAGCATACCTTTGGCCATGGCATACCTTGCATGAACAAGACAAGGGACCAAATGAGTTGCTATATTCGGTTAAAGAAATTAAAATGTTTTGGATGAGGAATAATGTGTTTAAGTGCCTGCCATCATTTACAACCAATTATCCCTTGATCCAACTTAGTTTTCATGTTTGCAACGATGGTCTAATGGAACTCTTTGATAAATTTACGTATGCTTGCTTTGCCCAATTGAGATTTTTGGCATATGTTCGATTGAATGAATTTTTAATGAACTATCGAACACATTTGAATTTGACTCCTTTGAGTTTCTTTTTACCGGCTGTGGTAAGAATTTTTCAGGTTTGTATGACATCTTCCATCCCATTTGATCGAGGAAAACCATGCACGAGTCCAGGTTCTCCCATGGACAAATGGCTCGACTTGAGGACAAGTCACTTTGAAGACGGGGGAAATGATGTGAGCACACCTGGGGCATCCTTGAATGCACACCAAGAATTAATTGAGTTTCCAAAAGGTCCCATGACCCGAGCTCGAACCAAGCAAAATCAAGATGCTATATCAGCCTTTGTGTTGCGTATTTGGGAAGATAACCAGCTCCATGACTTTGGAGGAGCTAAGGAAAACTCCTTGATGACTCCATGCACCATTTTCCAATCCGATCTCAGCTCCTCTCCAGCTCCCCCATGCGCTATTCAGCTCACATCAGCTCACTTGAGCTCGTTTTAGCTCGTTTGACATCGAATTTAGCTCGTTTCAGCTCATTCCTTTTTCATTTCAATAAATTAAGTTTTAATGTAGCTTATAACTAAGTTTGTTACAGCTCATGCCGAATTCCCTAGCTCAATTTAGCTCACTAGGTGTTTTTGACTATTTGAGCTAGCCGAATTTATTATAGGTTGACTTATAATTATTGTGTCCAAATTTAGTTAGTGTTATTAAGTTATTTAGTTATTATTTTAATTTATAATTATATGAATAGTTGTGTGTTATTTAATTTTGTTATTTAATTTTGTAGGTTAGCCGAATTTGGAAGATACATTCATGGCATTTAATGCAAGGTGCATGAACAGGAATGTTCATTGAACGGAAGATTCATGCATGGTTCGATTCAATGTTTGGAGGACATACATTCATGTACATGGAAGGTTAATGCATATTGAAAGGTGCATCTCCTTTGACGGCACACATGCATGAATGGAGGGTAATTAATGCAAGTGCATGTACGGCTAGGTTCAATCCCCCTTCCAAGTTCCATGTACAACCGATGCATGTGGGAGGACCCTTGGAGTTTCCTAAGCACCTATTCGGCCAAGAGACACCCTTTGGGAGTTTCATGCATCCCATGGCCGAACCTAGACAATCCCCTTGGCTTCCAAAGCTTGCTCATACATGAAGCTGCCCACTCACCTCCCATTCAGCCGAACATGGACAAGGACACCATTGGTCATTTTTCTAGAATGTTCATGTCTTAAATTAGGTTCATTACTTAATCGTTAAGTTCATGAATAGTCTATTCGGCTAGCATAAGAAACTAGTATAAATAGTTTGTTGATTTCATTTGTAAAGGACTTTTGCCAAATTTGTTAATGAACATTGTTCTTGTGAGGTTGCTTCCTTTCATATCTCGTACAAGTTTCGAATGACTTATCTGGCTTGTGCTAGTGGCGTCAATCGTTCTTGTTTAAACTTATCACCAACCTTGGTGTGGCGTTCACCTATCCATATATCCATATTTTTCACCTTAACAATATAGGAATCGGGGTGACACTTCTTAGTGTTGAATCATTCCTGACGTTGAGTTCAATTTTTCCATTCCCATCTTTTAAATTTCTTTTTTGTTAACCCAAATCGAGCCTTCTATCCTTCATCCAACTTTGCTACCCTTAATCGAACCTATTACTAAAATTACCCTTCTTGAAACCTTCCGCTATCCTATTCTAATTCTTTTACTACTATTGCTAAAATCTGAGGCACGAACGACTCTCTCGAACTACGATCGGGCAACTACGTGAATTCGACTCGTCTACCCAGGCCGGATCACATCATAGTCTTTAGCCTATAAATACTTGTTATTTTTCTTTGTGAAAGAATTTTTTTGAAACTTTTGTTAATGTTATGCTGCCGAAATTGTGAGGCAAACTTTTCTTATTTTTTTGTTCAAAGATTCGTTTGGCATCCCTAGCGTTCTAGTTGTGTCAATCTTGTTCTTTGTCGATTCTGAACTTATCGCTACTCGTAGTGTGGTGTTCACCCCAAACTTTATACCTTTGGTTCTTACCTTTCTAGGTAACGGGTCAAGGTCCTATCCTATCTCCCAAATCACCTTAAGGGTCCTATAAGTCTCGGGTCAACGCTCGTATATAGTGTTGGTTCATTCTTGACCCTTAAGTCCACTTCGTTCCATCACCACAAACCATCTCATTTCTTTGTTTCCCTTATTAGACGAACCTATACCAACCTATACTTAGTCATTTTGAACCTATTCTTATTACCAAAATCGACCAATTTGTTCATATTGCTCTGTTCCTACCCTTTCATTCCTACCATTCCGTTCGTACCCCTCTTTCTACTTCAATCATTCCTTCAACTCAACTAGTTCTAACGTAACTTTTCGTAGACGATCGGGCAATCTACATATGACTCGACTCTCTCCGAGGTGGATCGTATCAGAGGTGGATCGTATCACTTATACTTTGGGACTTGAATCAAATTTCAACGATGATTTGTTTTTTTCTTTTCAATCCATACCTCCTATTGAAACTAACCTTTTACATTTTTGTGAATGTAACCCTTTAAAAAGCACGAGCTGTCATGGTGCTTCGTCACCCACCCAAGTTGATCGAGGTAAAAGGTTTGTTTTACATTATCTGTCCGAAGAGAGAAGATTCATCTTGTTTGAAAAAGGTAAAATCGATCCTAAACTTTCTTCTCTTCAAGATCGACAAGGTAAAGTTTATGAAAATTTTCAAATTCCTTTACTCTATTCGAATGTTGTTGAAAATCTTTTTGATGGTTTGATGTTTGGAAATTGTTTGTACCTTGTTGTGATTGATTGTTGTCTTTGGCCTAGTAGTGATCCGTTTGTGTTGAAAAGTGATTACACAAATCATGTTGTTAATAAGTGAAAGAGTGAGTTAGTTTCCAATTGGCCATGGTACACTTTGCATGTACATTTCCATGAATTGTTATTTTTGAATAAACATATTGAAAAGTTTTGGTTGCGGATTAACGTGTTTGAATCTTTACAAATGTTCATGACTAATTACCCCTTGACTCAGCTAAGTTCACATGTTTGTAAAGATGGCTTAACAAGACTTTTTGATAAATTTACGTATGCTTGTTTTGCACAATTATGATTCTGGGCATATGATCAGTTGAATGCGTTTTCCTTGAATTTTGATTATCATGTGTCTCTAACTTCTTTGAGTTTCTCTTTTCCAAAAGTGGTGAGACTTTTTCAGGTTTGTGAGACATCTTCCATCCCATTTGACCGAGGAAAACCATGCATGAGTCAAAGCTCTCCCATGGACAAACAGCTCGACTTGAGGACAAGTCGCCTAAAAGAGGGGGGAATGATACAAGCACGCCCCGTGAACTTCATCGAACAAGTCTGTCAAGCCGAGCATTGACATGTTGGTAAGCTAATCCCAGCTGATTTCCAGCTCCACGAGCTCCGTCCAGCTTAAATCCAGCTTATTCGAGCTCAATCCAACTTGTCTAAGCTAAACCGAGCTCACTCCTAGCTCATATTCAGCTCACGAGCTAAACCTTAGCTCAACTTCAGCGTAGGAGTTTAATCTCAGCTCAACTTTAGCTTAAGGGCTAAAGCTTAGCTCATTTTAGCTCAAACCCGGTTTTAAACTTTAATGCATTAAATAAAATCTGAACATAATTATTTAAGCATCAAATTTGACTTATATTAATATTTGTTTTAATATGTCATAGTCATTACATATTTTAATTATGTTCACATTTTAGCCGGTTTAATGCATGACATTAATGTGTTCACATCATGCCGAATTTATGAGTGTTCATGAGATGTCTTAATGACTTGTTTATTTCATGTAGGTACAACCCTTTGGACGGCACAATGTATGGATGAAGAAACATCTCTTTTGGGCATTCCACGCTCATGAATGAAGAAGTATTAAGTGCTGGTGCATGTACGGCTAGATGCAATGTTTCTACAAATTCATGCATGTGTCGAATGCATGTATGGACATTAAAGGCTAGTCTATGAATGGATCAAATGCATGGGATGATAGAATGCATGAATGGCTTAAGTGCATGTATGGTGGCTGTCTCCTAACTTTCCAAGGCACTTATTCGGCCAAGAAGTAGCTGCCAACTAATTCTATGTTGACCATAGAGCTCCTTGAACATGTTCACACTTTGAATTGACCTATAGGCTACTACACATGCATGGATGGGTTCAAGAACGTCCAAGGGAAGGAATTAACTCAATAATTCAACACATTGATTGAATTAAGTGCATGCACAAAGGGGAGAACGAATTTACTAGGTTCATGTTGCCATTTATGAACCTACATGCCATTAAAGTGTTTAATTATGAAGATACATGTTCCATACAAGTGCATGAACGTCCCAAGGAGATGAATGCAACCTTTTTGGTGCACATACAAGTCACTTGAAGCCTTTCTTTATGACTAAGCATTCATGCACAAACCAAGGGGGAAGAAAGTGTCCATTCAACTAGTGCATGAACCTGCCGAATTTATGAACTATTTTAATACATTAGTGTGAACGTTTTTATTATTGTGTGAACACCTAGATGTCGAATTTGAATGGTCATCTATGTGCCTATAAATATTTGTTTTCTTTCATTTGTAAAGGACTTTTGCCAAATTTTTATTAAATTTAATCTTGTGAGAATTTTCTTCTCTAAAATTTGTTTGAGACTTTGTTGACTTATCTACCTAGTAGTGGCGTCAACCTTGTTCTTCCTTTGAACTTATCACTCAACCGAGTGTGGCGTTCACCCTTATACCGAGGTTCCTACTTTGCTAAGTAGCGGGTCGAGGTTTATCATTTTCATCCTCCACCTTGAAAGCCTATAAGCATTTGGGGTCGATATTTTCTAATATTGGTTCGTGCTTGCTTTTAAGAATCCCTTTCTTCCATATCCATCATTAAACCCTTATACTTAGCTTCCATCCTAATTTTCCTATCAACTTCATTCCAAAAGTGAATTGGATGATACTTTCTCATAGACGATCGGGCAACTCAGCATACGACTCGACTCTCCCCGAGGTGGTTCGTATCAGCTCGCCTCAACTTGAGTTGAGTCGTATGTAGATTGCCCGATCGTCTACAAGAAAGTATCGATGAGAATGGAACAGAAAAGTAGTTTCAATTTTTGAAAGAGACTTGGATGTCAATGTTTAGGTTCGAGAATGGTGATTAAATTTAAGTTCAAGAAAGAAAGAAGTTAGGATAATTTGGTAGGTTCGGGAAAGGAACGAAATTTGGTTAATTGGGGTACTTGGGTAATGGATGAAAATGGGAAAAATAATTGGTCCTAAGAATAAGTTGAACCGATATTAGCAAATATCGACCCGAGACTTATTAGTTCTTAAGATGGGATGGTTGAAACAAAATGGAACTCGACCCACTATCTAGACAGATAGGAACCTCGGTATGGGTGTTTTTGAACGCCACACTAAAACTAGTGATAAGTTCAGTTTCGTAAAAGAAATAGGTTGACGCCACTACTAGGTAGATAAGCCAACAAAATCTTAAACGAGACTTAGAGAAGAAAATTCTCACAAGAATAAAAGTTTAACTATAAATTTGGCAAAAGTCCTTTACACAATGCAAATGGCCGAATTTATAGGCCTTACAAGCCGAAAAGGCAAATTCATAGCTTATGAACTAAGTAAGATAAGCCTTGAATGTTCTTGAAAATTCTAGAAAAATCAACACTTAATAAGCTTGTCCATATTCAGCTGCACCTTCATCCAAATAGTCACCTTCATGACTAAGGAATGGGAGATGAATGAACAAGGTGTGAACAAGACCTTTGGAGCTAAGGCTAAATTCAGCCAAGGCTAATAAGTGAGCCATAAATTGGTGATGCTTGGCCAAAAGTGCTGGATTTAATGTGGAGAGCTCATTAGCCTTTTTGGGTGTGAACACCGTCCATTGAAGAGCCATCCAATGTGAACAAAGCTAGTCGAATGGTCCATGGAATGTGAACACAAATTCAGCCAAGTGTGAAAGTTTTAAGAGCACTTAATGGCCACCTTGGTTATTTGGAGAGCCATGGCTGAATAGTCACATGGGAAACACTAATGGGCAGCACACCAAAATTACTTCATCCATGCACCATGCGTCCCAAGCAATGCACCTACATGAATTAAAAATCAATTCATTAAATCTCATGTGAACACCTTAAATTCAGCACAAATGTGAACAACATTAATTCGGTTACTACATAATTAAAACATGTAATATAAAACATAATTTAATTACGAATGTGAACTTAAAAATGTAATTAATTTATAATAACTAACTAATGAACTTATTCAAGTAAAAAGTCAACACTATGATAGTAAGGAATAAATAACTTCATGAGCTACGATTTAAGCTCGTGAGCTATATTTGACCTAAGCTTGAGCTCGTGAACTGAAGTTGAGCTAAGTCCGAGCTCATGAGCTGAAGTTGAGCTGAGAACAAGCTCATGAGCTAAAATTGAGCTAGATGTGAACTTGTTGAGCTAGAACTGAGCTTGCTGAGCTGGTTATGAGCTGGACGAGCTAGAACTAAGTTACGAAGATGACTCAGTGAGCTAGTCCATGAACTCTCGAGTAAGCTGGTGATAGATTCAGCCCAAGCTCAATCAACTAGAGTTGAGATTGCGTCCTTGAACCTCTTGGCACGGGCTCGAGTAATCGATCCTACGGGCAACTCGAGAGGATCTACATTGGCAGTTGGCAACTCGGGAGGTGTGGCCGTATCACTTCCTCTCATAACTCGTACAAGTTTCGAAGACTTATCTAGTTTGTGCTCGTGGCATCTACCGATCTTGTTTGAACTTATCACCATTTTTGGTGTGCCGTTCACCTATCCTTCTATCCACCCTTTTCACCTTAACAATATAGGGAACTAGGGTGACACTTTTTAGTGTTGAATCATTCCTGATGTTAAGTTCGTTAATTCCATCCCCACCTTACATTATCTCCTTCTTATTGTTTCCAAATCAAACCATCTATTCAACATTCTTCTTGTTTCCTTAGCCAAACCTATCACTTCCCTTTTACTTACTTTTTGAAACCCTTCCACTTATTTGAACCTATCTATCTAACTTTTACTTCCAAGACCAAGACACGAATGACTCTTCTCATCTACGATCGGGCAACTACATGAATTTGACTCAATCACCTGAGCCGGATCACATCACTATACACTCATACATCTTATCCCTTGTAACCATTTTGAAGCTGACCCCAAAGTACCAAGACGAGTCAAGAGAAGCAAACTATGAGGTTACGAGAGTAAGTTTGAGTGGTAAAAGGCTAGAGAGTGTGAGAACATTCGAGTGTTGAAAAAGCCTAAATGAGTGAAAATTGAGTGGAGTGTTCATCAATTATTTCTTTTCGAGTGAACTAGTGAGGCTTGTGGTGAGGTTTTAAATATTATTGAAAATCAACATGGAACGAAATGTGGAGGAAAGACAACCCATTAAGAATGTGCCAAATTTGAACTTGCAAGCCCTACTTCGTGAAGTTGAGCAGTTATTTGATCAAAAATTAGAACCGATACAAGACCGACTCGAACAAGTGGAGGGAAGAGGTCGACGGGCAAGGACCCCAATAAGTCCACCTAGAGAGCTTGGCCGAAGGCAAGTTCAAGACGACGAGGTCTCCAGACCAAGTGAAGCTGAAAGCGAAGCTGGCTCGAATGTTAGTGACCAGCGAAGAGGCTAACGTCGTCATGGCCAACGAGAGCGAGAAAGGTTCGATGATGACTTGAAAAGCATTAAGTTATCGATTCCCCCATTCCAAGGCCGTTTGGACCTTGAAGCATATTTAGAGTGGGAGAAAAAGATCAAACTCATTTTCGAGTGTCATAACTATTTGGAGGCTAAGAAAGTTAAGTTGGCTACCATAGAATTCACCGACTACGCTATGATTTGGTGGGACCAACTTACCTCAAGTCAGAGGCGAAATGGCGAGTGACCCATTAACACTTGGGCTGAAATAAAGGCTGTCATACGTCAGAGGTTTGTTCCAACGCACTACCACCGTGAACTCTACCAAAAACTCCAAAACCTTACCCAAGGTAAGAGGAGTGTCGAGTATTATTACAAAGAGATGGAAGTTGCTATGATTCGTGCAGACGTATAAGAGGATTGAGAGGCAATTATGGCTAGATTTCTGTCCAGACATAATCACGAGATCGCCAACATCGTAGAGCTACAACATTATGTGGAGATAGTTGATATGGTCCACATGGCCATCAAGGTCGAGAAACAACTCAAGAAGAAAGGTGCTGCCCGAGGTTATTCGACCACCAATGTGCCTAGGTGGAACCAAGGCACAAGTAAGGGTGCTTCGACGAGCCAAACAAAAGAACCTATGGCACCCGCCAAAACTACTAAGTCCATGGTTGAAAATAGCAAAGGCAAGGCTGTTGAAGGTACCCAAAACTGATTGAGGGACATTAAATGTTTTAAGTGCCTTGGAAGAGGGCATATTGCGAGCTAATGCCCGAATCGGAGTGCCATGGTGATTCGACCCAATGGCGATATTGAATCGGAGGAGGAAGAAGAAAGAATTAAAAATAATACCGAAAACCCTTCTGATGCCGAGGAAGAGATGGAGTACACGGTCGAAGGCGAGATGCTTGTTGTTAAGAAAAGCTTAAGTGCAAAAGGTGCCAAAATTGATCCATAACGAGAGAACCTTTTCCATACCTGTTGTTTTGTCCGAGGAAAGGTATGTAGTTTAGTGATTGATGGAGGAAGTTGAACAAATGTTGTGAGCACCCTCCTAGTAAAAAAGCTTGATCTGCCAACAAGTGTGCATCTGAGCCCTTACAAGCTAGAATGGCTCAATGATGGAGTTGAGTTAAAGGTAACCAAGCAAGTCCTTGTTCCCTTTTCAATTGGAAAATATGAAGATGAAGTTCTTTGTGATGTGGTGCCCATGCATGCGGGCCATATACTACTTGGGAGGCCGTGGCAATTTGATCGAAGGGTAAAGCACGACGGGTTTGCAAATCAATATACTTTCAAGTATCACGGTCGAAATTTTACTTTGGCACCCTTGACACCAAAACAAGTTGTGGAGGTTCAACAACGTTTGAAACAATCTTTGGAGTGTATGAGAGTGAAAAAAGAAAGTGAAAATGAAAAAGAAAGAAAAGAAAAAGAGTTGTGATAAAAATAAGAACAAAGCGAGAGAAAAGGAAATTCAATGAAACATGAGTGAAAAAAAGAAAAGAGTTTTAATTAAATAAAGTTTTCTTGTCTCTACTTCTTTTCAGGTTGACTCAAATCCTATGTTTCAATTACAATACATTCTCGAAGAGAGAAGGTTAGTGATGATAGGAAAAGGTAAAACTAATCTTTGTTTCCCTGTTCAAGGTATGGATTTTGGAATCTCTAATACATCTTTGTTCAATTCGATTAATGAAGAAAGCATTGCCGATGAAGATATAAACATTTTGGTTGATGATCAAATGATTCTTGGTACATGTGATATTGTTGAGTTTGAAGAATGTTTGCTATCCAAATTGCATTATTCAAGTAAACAAAACCATGAATTCAATCTATCTTTTCCATTATTTGTTTATGATGGACGTTTGCAATTTTTAAACTGTTGCATGAATTCCTGTTTTAGTCACCATGCTTTGCAAATACAAATTGAGATGCCTAAGAAAACTAAGGATATTTTGTTGCTAGTGCCAATGATCTTCAAGTTCTTAAGTTGTAATGGAACATGTTCATTTGATAGTGAGAGTGGAATATGGGTGTTGTCTTGTTGTAATTGTTTAAAACGCAAGGTGATTAGCTTTTATGATTGTTTGAATAAGTTCGTGTTCTATAATGACTTTCTTTTGGTTGCAAGTTCTGTGACGTCTTTGCAGCAAGGTATGATGCGACAAATAATTACATTTGAACAAGAACAAACAAGTAGGCATCCCTGTTTCAAAATTAACCGGTGACTCGACTTGAGGACAAGTCGCTTTGAAGACGGGGGAATGATGTATGCACCCCCGGGGCATCCTCAAGTACATATCAAGATCCTATCGAGCTTCCCAAAGGTCCCATGACTCGAGCTTGTACCAAGCAACTTCAAGAAGCTTTATAAGCTTTAGTGATGCACATTTGGGAAGAGAACAAGGCCCTAGACGTTGGAGAGGCTATGGATACCCCTTTTAGGACTCAATGCACTCTTTTGCAAACTGACTTCAGCTCCTCTCCAGCTCCCCCAGCTCAATTCAGCTCCAACCAGCTCACTTGAGCTTGTTTCAGCTCGTTTGAGCTTGTTTTAGCTTCTTTCTAGCTCGTTTCTTTTTCCATTTCAATAAACTAGTTTTTAGCTTTGCTTTAACTTAATTTGCTACAGCTCATGCTGATTTCCCTAGCTCAAATTAGTTTATTAAGTGTTTTTGATTATTTAAGCTAGCCGAAGTTAATATGCTAGTTGAATTTTAATTAATGTGTCCGAATTTAGTTAGTGTCATTTAAGTTGTCTAGTTGCTGTTTAAAATTATGATTATATGAATATTTATATTTTATTTAATTATGTGTTTATTCCTTTGTAAGTTCATCCAAATGTGGAGGTACATTAATGGCTAGGTGCATGTACGGGTTTGTTCAATGAATGAGAAGATTCATGCAAGGCTTAGTTGAATGTTTGGAGGGAAGTTTGTTCATGTATATAGAAGGTTAATTACATGCATTGGATTATGAAGATACATTTCCTTTGGATGACACACATGCATGTATGAAGGGCATTTATTGCATGTTCATGTACGGCTAGATTCAAGCTTCCTTCTACGTTCATGCATGACTAAATGTATGTGGAAGAACCATTGGTGTTCCTAAGCACTTATTCGGCCAAGGGGTAGCTACATCATCAATTTCCAAAGTCAATTCATGAATGAAGTCCAAGAGAAGATGTATCAATTTCCAAAGTCAATTCATGAATGAAGTCCAAGAGAAGATGTATGGACAGCAAGCTACATCGAATGGGAGAATGCATCCATAACTTGATACATGAATTGTTGGCTGATCAAATGACTTTCCTAGGTGCCTATTCAGCCAAGAGACTCTTCATGCATGCTCCATTCATTCCATGGCCGAATCTAGACAAGTCCAATTAGCTCCCAAGTCTTCACATTCATCCAAGCCATTTTTGCTTAACCATGAAGCTGCCCATTGGAGTTCCCATCAGTCGAACCAAGACTTAGCAAATTAATGACTTTGTTCTAGATCATTCTAGTCTCTTCTTTGCCAAATTGCTTAGCTTCTAAGTTAGTCAATTTGTCCATTCGGCTACTACATGTTAAACTATAAATAGTTTACTCATTTCTTTGTAAAAGGGACTTTTACCAATTTGTTAATGAAACTCTGTTTCTATGAGGTTGCTTCCTCTCATATCTCATACAAGTTTCGAAGACTTATCTAGTTTGTGCTAGTGGCATCTATCGATCTTGTTTGAACTTATCACCATTTTTGGTGTGGCGTTCACCTATCCTTCTATCCATCCTTTTCACCTTAACAATATAGGGAATCGGGGTGACACTTTTTAATGTTGAATCATTCCTGACGTTAAGTTCATTAATTCCATCCCCACCTTACATTATCTCCTTATTGTTTCCAAACTGAACCATCCATTCAACATTATTCTTGTTTCCTTAGTCGAACCTATCACTTCCCTTTTACTTATCTTTTGAAACCCTTCCGCTTATTTAAACCTATCTATCTAACTTTTACTTCCAAGACCAAGACACGAACGACTCTTCTCATCTACGATCGGGCAACTATGTGAATTTGACTCAATCACCCAAGCTAGATCACATCACATATTTAGGTTATACTATTTCATTTTGTGTGTTTAAGTATGTATACATATTATGCTACGTATGCTTTGGATTGGGTTGATAGTGTTTGTATTGTTTTTAAGTTGTTTGGGTGTTAATAAATAAATGTGCACTTGTTTACAACTTATTAGACTATGTTACATTTAGTCTACATAAACTTTCATAAGTATTTATGCCTTTTGGATTAGGTACTCGAAGGGACACTAGCTCAAGCATTATATGCAGCTCATCTACAGCTCAATTTAGCTCAGAGTACTCTACACCAGCTCCTCTTCAGCTCAAGATAGTTCAAAGTACTCTACACCAGCTCATGTCAACTCACTCCACTTGTAGCTAGCTCATTCTAGCTCAGTTCAGTTTCCGTCAGCTCAATTTTAGCCCTTTCTTTTTTTTCTTTTTTTATAAGGGCATTGCTCGGTAAAAATAATGTTCCTTGTAAGTTACGGATCTAGGATTGAAGAACACTTCCCTGTAATTAGAAATAAGACACAACGAATGTTCTAGGCTCAGAACAATCTTAGGAATAAGAAAAGAAACAAAGAAAGAAAAAAATGAAAAAAAAAAGAAAGGGCCAAAATTTCTAGCAAATTTGAAACAAGGTTGAAGATGAATTCTTGAAGCTTCATACATGGCAGCCTTGAACATTCAAAGATGGCAGAACTGATGTAGAATATTGTTAGAAATTTAGAAAAAAAATGAGGAACTCAAAAGAACTCGTACAATATGCTGGACGAACTCGAATCGAATCTGTTCTTCGTCAACAGACTTGGACCCACTAGATAGAAATCGAGGAACCCGAAGTATCAAGTAAAATTGACACAACAAACACAGTCTGATATGCCAAGAAAGTTCAGTGAAAAAATCAAAGTTTGAGAGAAAATCTCACAAAGATTATATTTTATTCAAAGTGTCTCCCCTTCTAGTCTCACACGCTCAGTTTACCTTTTCCACTTGATCTCTCACAATTCAATTCTTTAAGGAACTAACTCGATCATTCAGACTTGTTAACTATGTCAAACTTACAAGATAAACAACAAGGATAAAGAAAACAAAGGGTTAAAACAAAAATAGGGCTGAAAGAAGAAAAAAATGCAACAAAAAATTCACAAGTTACTGCAAAGAAATGCTTACAATGATCCTATCACCGAACAAGCAAGAACAATTTGTTTCAGTTGATTTCCAAGCAATTCATGGCATAATTGAGCATCCTTCTTCATTTCCATGCACCAGCACAAGTTTCTTTTCTTTTTTCTTTTTTTTTTAAATATTTGAAATTGATTGTTTGTGTTTTGTTTTTTTAACTTTTTTTTAACTTTTGTTTGTTTTCTTGGTATTACAGTGCAGAACATGCTAAAATCCAACCTTTGCTCTGATTACCATATGATAAGGGGGTTGCTCGGTGAAAACAACATTCCTTGTAAGTTGCGGATCTAGGATTGAAGCAAACACTTCCCTGCAATTAGAAACAAGACACAGTGGATGTTCTAGGCTCAAAACGATCTTAGGAATAAGAAAAGAAACAAAGAAAAAAAAAGAAAGGGCTAAAATTGAGCTGACAAAAACTGAACTGAGCTAGAACGAGCTAGCTACAAGTTGAGTGAACTGACATGAGCTGGAGTAGAGTACTCTGAGCTATCTTGAGCTGAAGAGGAGCCGGTGTTGATGTGATCCAGCTCGGGTGGTTGAGTCGAATTCACGTAGTTGCCCAATCATAGACGAGAGAGTCGTTCGTGCCTCGAATTTTAGAAATAGAAGTGAATGGATAGGTTTGGATAAGCGGAAGGTTTCAAAGAAGTGTAGGGTTAGTAATAGGTTCGGCTAAGGGTAGCAAAGATGGATGTTGGATAGATGGCTCAGTTTGGTGATAACAAGAAAGAAATTCGAAAGATGGGGATGGAAAACAAACTTAACGTCAGGAATGATTCAACACTAAAAAGTGTCACCCCGGTTCCTATATTGTTAAGGTGGAAAGATGGAATAAAAGATAGGTGAACGCCACACCAAGATTGGTGATAAGTTCAAACAAGGTTGATTGACGCCACTAGCACAAACTAGATAAGTCTTTTGAAACTTGTACGAGATATGAGAGGAAGCAACCTCACAAGAACAATGTTCATTCAATAATTTGGCAAAAGTCCCTCTTACATGAAATGAGCAAACTATTTATAAGCCTAAGATGCCTATTGATATTCGGCATCTATGATGTTCACACTAACTTAAATTCTGTTCACATTTGTATTTAACATGTTCACACAAAAGCATTAAAATTCGGTTCATGCTTGGAGATGGTGCATGAATTGGTTGAACCATCATGTTGCTTCACTTGAAGCATTCATGCATACTTAGCCTTGAATAAAAGCCATAGTTCATGAATGTGCAGCCCTTTAATACTCCTACATCTCCCTTGGCCGAATAAGGCTTTAATGTACCTTGAGTACTTGAATGGACATCTTGGATATGCATGATACATGCATGAAACGTCCCAATGCATGTTCTTCCTTAATTATGGTCCATGAAACTTCGAATACATGTACATAAAATAGCCCCCACTTGCATGAACGTCCCCAATACATGAATTCCTTCAAATGCCATCCATTGAACACTAGTTGTGCATGCATCCTTCCATACAATGTATTAAGCCATGCATGTACTTGCATTAATGGCTCCTTCATGTATTCGGTCACTTTGTGGAACTTAACTCTTGGCTAAAAGGTTGCTTAGGGATCACCAATAGCCAGCCCACCATGCATAAAATCGTTCATGCATGAACTCTCATAATCCATGTACCTGGCCGTGCATGAATCTCATTTAATGTACTCAATACATTCGGCTGAACCTACAAGAAACATGAACTCATTAAATCCCAATGTATATGATGCAATCTGCCTCGGGGTGAGTCGAGTCGTATGCGAGTTTGCCCGATCGTCTACGAGAAAGTATCATTCGACTCTTTTAAAGAAGATGTTTTTAGGTTAAATAATGCGGAAGCTATTTAAGGGGTTCAAAGGTAGGGTTTAAAATATGAATATTAAAGGTTCGATTTTAAAAGCAACAAAAGAATGAAAATAGATTGAAGGTAGTTTAATAAATGATGGTTATGGAAGATAGTGAACTTAAAAGCAAGTAAGAACAAATATTAGGAAATGTTGACCCAAGTACTTATACGCTTTCAAGGTGAAAATGAAAATGATAGAACCTCGACCCACTACTTAACAAAGTAAGAACCTCGGTATATGGGTGAACGCCACACTATTTGATAGTGATAAGTTCGGGATAGTGAAGAACAGGATTAACGCCACTAGGCTTCCTAGATAAGCCAGTGAAGTCTTTATCAAAATATGAGAGAAAGAAATCTCACAAATTCCATGAAAGTTTAACAAAGTTTCATTAAGTGAAAAGTCTAACCACTTACAAATGAAATAACATATATTTATAGCCTAAATAAAAGTAGCCGAATGGACAAGCTTAGAAGCTAAGAAATTCGGCCATAAACACCTAGATAATTCTAGAAGAAAAATCATGAATATCCATAATGTGCAGCCCTTTGATGTTCCATCATCCCCCTTGCCGAATGAAGCTTTAATGCACCTTGAATACTTGAATGGTTAGCTTGAAAATGCATGGATCATGCATGAAACGTCCCAATGTATGTTCCTCCATAAATTCAGTCCATGAACCTTCAAAAACATGAACATTAAATAGCCCCTACTTGCATGAACGTCTCCAATACATGTACTCTCTTAAATGCCGTCCATTGAACCTCAATTCTACATACACCTCTTCATACATTGCACCAAGCCCTACATGAACTTCATTAATTTCCTTCCATGCATGAATGTCTGCCGTCCAAAGGGATTGGATCTTCTAGATACATTCATGCATGAATCTTCATTATTCAGGTAACCGAATGTGCATTTGAACCCAAACATTCATGTATTTTGTGCATTCATGTATTTGACAAATACATGAACTTGTAAACACCTTGAATCTGGTCATGCATGCACCTAATTAAATGTTGTTCATTCATGCATGTGGGATGTCCAAAAAAGATGTTTCTTCAAGCATTCATTGCATCGTCCATGAGCATTGCACCTACAAGAAATAAAAAAATTCATAAGACATCATGTGAACACACATAAATTCAGCACAATGTGAACACATTTAAGATATGTGATATCTATGACATATTAATAACAAATATTAACATAAAACAAATTTAATGCTTAAATAAATATATTTGAATTTTATTTAATCCATTAAAGTCAAAAATCGGGTTTGAGCTAAAATGAGCTAAGCTTAAGCCCTTGAGCTAAAGTTGAGCTGAGGTTAAACTCCTAAGCTGAAGTTGAGCTAAGGTTTAGCTCGTAAGTTGAAAATGAGCTAGGAGTAAGCTCAGTTTAGCTCAGGCAACTAGATTGCGCTTGAATGAGCTAGATTTGAGCTGGATGGAGCTCGTGGAGCTGGAAACGAGCTGGGATCAGCTTGCCAACACGTCACAGCTCGACTAGGGAGACTTTTTTGAAGAGGTTCGCTGGGTGCGCTCGCATCATTCCCCCTCTTTTAGGCGACTTGTCCTCAAGTCGAACCGTTTGTCTAAAAGACAATATTTTTTCTTGCTTGGTTTTCCTCGGTCGAATAGGACAAAGGATATCAAGCAAACCTGAAATTGATTCACCAATGGACAAGTTAACACATCACCTTCATAAATAAGTAGCAGAGGGTTAAGACAATAAAAACCAATAGATAACCTGAATGTTGAGCAAAAGACGAATCTTATCTTACCGAATTGAATTACCAATTTTGGCAATGACAAGTGGAAAGTATTAAAATTCGGATGGTACGTGTAAAACTTAGCCCAAAGGTCATATGGCAAGAATTTTACTCGTTCATAACATGGATACTTCACATTGTCGCACACTTTCGATATGTCATCAATATGATCAATTGAACAAAATGGAAACAAGGAATAATCAATCACGCATCTTAACAAACAAGAATGAATTCCTCGTTTCAACCACAACATTTCAAATGGATCAAAACAAACCTCATTTTGCCGTGTTTGATTAAATGGAATAATATGGCCTCTATCCATAAAATCATTACTAACAACACCGAGTTCTTCTCTTTTTAAACAAAGTAAAGGCATTTGTGACTTACTTTGTAAGTTACATTACGAAAGTTCAAATTTACCTCGTTCTCGCAGATCAAACCTTCGCTCCTTAGCAAGGTAATGCAATCGATAATTTGAACTCAAACAAACCTGTAAAGGTGAAAAGTCAAAAAGACAATTCTTGCTTTTGAAAATATAAGTTCCACATGAATGGAAAATGTTAAGGTCACCACGAAAAATGTACTTAAAAGGATAGGATAAAATGTTATTCACAGATGGAACGTCTGATTCAATTCCGGGATTAAAAATAAAATTTTCAGAACCAAAAACTTGGTTTTGATTTTGTAATCCAGCCACATGCTTTATTTCCAAAAATAAAGATAAGACTCGAAGAAGATGAGTAGGTAAAAGAAAGTTACTTACAACAAGATCACAATGCTTACCTTTTCTTGGAAACAACTCGAAATGGCTTACTCCCGGCTTAAAGACTCGATTTTGATCACTTATCCCAAATTGCAACAAAAATTTCATTTTCGCAAATAAGTCGCAAAAGTGAATCAAAGAGACTTTAAACTGACAAATACACAAGCATTCATGCTTCACAAATCCTAGTCGAACTAACAATACGAAACATGGAAATTTCGCATAGAAATTCAAAGATTTCTCTTGAAGAGCAAAATCAAACAGAACAAATATTTCATGCAAAAATCTTTTAACGCATATATCGAGCAAAGAAGTTGTGTTCATGCGACCTTTCAGAAATTCAAGTCCATCACAAATCATTTGAATAGGCACGTTTAAACAGAAAGATGAATTCAAAGAATTTACATAGCCATACTTATCAAAATGTGAAAACATTTTATCACATACATTCACAATTTGCACAGGATGAACCAATCCAACAGAATCAACAGAATTGCCGTTATAAAACATGTCATAAGACGGAATCTTCATGGCATCTTTTGAATCAACATCATTAACAATAATATGTGCACAATAATTAGCCAAATCAAAAGGTGGAAGTTTTTCAGAAGTTATGCCATCAAAATCTTTATGAGTAATTTTTGAATCAGGTGGCCTTGATTCGATAAACAAAGATTGCTTACCTTCCTTACCTTTGATTTCCAATGGGTGGCAGTCGTCCACGGACTTACCTTTTTCAAACAACTAAAAATGCCTCTCATTTTGAAGGTATCAGAGTTGGATTTGGTCGCACGGACTTTTAGGAACCTGAAAAGAAAGATCACAAATAGATCGAGCAGAATAGTTAGTAGAAAGAATCCTCGCTTGCTCACTAACATCATTTTCACTCGATTCTATTTCTTCTGAATCACTCATTTTGTAACACCCCTTACCCGTATCCGTCACTGGAACAGGGTACAAGGTATTAACAAATTATAGTAAATACTATTAAATAAAACCCAACAAAAATATAGCGTGCAATTTGATCATTATAACATATGCTATTAACAATACAAACTAATTTCAAAGGCTTCATACAAAATGATTAGTTTGATACTATAAGTAGTAATTTAAACCTAGACATTTATGACACGTAACAAAATAACTAAGTCTGCTATACATGCCATATTTCAAAATAGTGTTTACAAAGTACCAAAAACTATTGATAGTGTGGATGGGTCTCCGACGATCTTCAATTCCCGATCTGGCTTAGTAACTCTATAAGACAAGAAAAAGGAAAGAAGATAAGCATATAGCTTAGTAAGTAAGTATATAAATAACAAATAATAAATCTAACATGTTTACAACATAACTCAATTATATCATATTTTTAAATTTTATTGTTTACTCCAATTTGATCAAGCTGTCCCTCCTGCGTCATGATCACTAAATAAATCATAACTCAAGTTGCAAAACTTGAATTTAAAATCCGTAAAATTTCCATGAATCTAGACTCATCAAACTTCTCACTAATTTTTTTTTATAATTTTTGGTTTAGCCAATTAGTACAGTTTATTAGTTAAAATTTCCCCTGTTACACAGCTCAACTGATCTGACCTCTGTTCACTACGAATTTAATTTCTCTCAGTACACAATTCAAATAACAATGAAACCTATTTCATTTAAAACTAGACTCAAAAAGGAATTTAGGCATGTAAACTATATTTCTTAATTTGTTTTGTACAATTTTTAATAATTTTTCAAAGTTGGAACAGGGGATCACATAGTCATCCTGAGCAAGTCACACACAATTGTAGATATCTCAAAATATAGAATTCCTTTACTTACTCTGTTTCTTTTATATGAAAATAGACTCATTAAGCTTTAATTTCATATCTCATTAAATCTCTAATTAAATTCCTTCTATTTTTGGTGAATTTTCAAAATCACGTCACTGCTACTGTCTAAAACAGTTTTAATACTAATTTCACTCTTTCACACATTCTTTATACTAATCTCATTTTAACTTATATATATATATCACAAATCATTTTCACCACATTTCATATATCACAAGTGTAGGTCCATGACTACAATGTCATCACAAAACCATCCCGTTGAACAATTCGGATTAATCCTCAATACTTGATGGTTTCAGCACACAGCCCCACCATCATATTTCATTTAGTTCGGCTCTCTTGTACACATGGTGAACACTTAGTACCACTCATGCGACCTAGCTACATTTATCTCTCACGTAGCTCTCTTGTCTGCATGGGATGCATCCCGTATCACACATGTGACCTAGCTACTACATAGTATCTCGTAGCTTTCTTGTACACATGATGTGCACTCGGCACCATACATGTGACCTAGCTACACTCCCTCTATTTTATTCGATCTTTCCGAATGTTCAACCGGGATCTCTCTTTCTATTACTTATTTCCATTCTTCCAATAGTCGATTTATACTTCAATATCAGCTAATATATATATATATATATAATAGGCTGAAATATAAGAATGTAAATGAAATTAATGTATTATTTACATACAAACTTACCTCGGTGCAAAATATGAGAATTTTGCAATTTAGTCCAAAACTTTCTCCTTCTCCCGTTCGAGGTCGATTCCACGTCTTTCTTGATTATGAAGCTTGAAAGTTGAAGAAACCCTAGCTATGGAGGAGAGCAATTCTCGGCAGCAACTAATGAAGATTATAACCAATTTTGTGTTATTTTTCCCATTTTATTTCATTTAATATACAAATGACCAAAATGCCCTTACTACTAATCTTTCCAAAAATTCCTTCCATGTCCTAATTTTGTCCATGAAATTAAAATTGATCAAATTTCTATTTAAGACCTCCTAATTAATATTTCAATGTAATTTCACACTAAAAACTTCTAGAATGCAAATTTTGCAACTTATTCGATTTAGTCCCTACTTTCAATTTAAGCACTTTAGGCATAGAATTTCTTCACGAAATTTTCACACAATCATGCAATCATATCATAATCATCAAAATAATTGCAAAATAATTATTTCTATCTCGGATTTGTGGTCACGAAACCACTATTCCGATTAGGCTCTAATTCGGGTTGTCACAATTCTCCCCCCTTTAAAGATTTTTGTCCCCGAAAATCTTACCTGAGAAAGAGGTTCGTCATTGTTTCCTCATAGCTTCCTCAGTTCCCATGTAGCCTCTTCTATCCCATGTCACGTGCCACAATACTTTCACTAAGGTTATACTTTTATTTCTTAACTGTTTAATTTCTCGAGCCAAAATCTTTATTGGTTCCTCCTCATAGGTCATATCCGATCGAATCTCAATTTCTGTTGGAGAAATCACATGTGAAGGATCAGACCGATAACGTCGCAACATTGATACATGAAACACGTTATGAATTCTTTCTAACTCTGCCGGTAAGGCCAACTGATATGCCACTGGTCCAATCCTCTCAGTAATCTCATACGGCCCAATAAAACGCGGACTCAACTTGCCTTTTTGGCTAAATCTCAGAATTTTTTTCCATGGTGACACCTTCAAGAACACTTTATCACCTACTTGAAATTCAATCTCTTTTCTTTTTAAATCTGCATATGACTTTTGTCGATCTGAAGCAGCTTTCAAGCAATCCCAAATTACTTTTATTTTCTCTTGCTTTCTTTAACTAGATCAACTCAGTGAATCTGCTTTCTCACTAAGTTCGGTCCAATATAAAGGAGTCCGACACTTACGACCATACAAGGCTTCGTATGGTGCCATTTGTATACTTGATCGATAATCATATTGTAGGCAAATTCAATCAAAGATAGATATTTCTCCCAACTACCTCTAAATTCTAAGACACAGCATCTAAGCATATCCTCGAGTACCTGGATTACTCTTTCCGACTGACCATCTGTTTGTGGATGAAACGCGGTGCTAAAGTTCAATTTTGTACCCAAAGCTTCTTGTAACTTTTTCCAAAATCTCGAGGTAAATCTCGGATCTCTGTCTGATATTATTGACATAGGTACTCCGTGCAACCTCACAATTTCAGCAATATATAATTCGGCTAATTTATCAAGTGAGTAATCGGTACGTACTGGTATAAAGTGGGCTGACTTTGTTAATCTATCAACCACTACCCAGATAGCATCTTTCTTTTTAGGAGTCAAAGGCAAACCGGTCACAAAATCCATGGTAATCTTGTCCCATTTCCACTCAGGCACCATTACCGGTTGAAGTAATCCTGAAGGCACTTGATGTTCATCTTTTACTTGTTGACAGATCAAACACTTGGTTACAAATTCAGAAATGTCCCTTTTCATACCTGGCCACCAATACAACTTCTTTAAATCATTATACATTTTTGTGCTACTGTGGTGAATCGATAAACAACCCATCGTGCGCTTCATGTAATATTTTCTGAATTAATTCATTGTTTTTCGGTACACATATCCTGTCTCAAAACATCAAACAGTCGTCTGGTCCAACTCGAAAATCTGAGTCGTAACCTGATTCGCATTGAGTTCTCTTGGTTCGCAACTCACTATCGTTCTTTTGAGCATCACAAATCAACTGGAGAAATAACAGTTTAGCCCTCATCTCTGTTAAGATTGACCCATCATCAGACAATGCTAACCCCATATTCATGGCTCTCAAAGTAAAAAGAAATTTCCTGCTCAAGGCGTCAGCAACTACATTTGCTTTTCCCGGATGATAATCAATCACTAGATCATAATCCTTTAATAATTCAAGCCATCTTCACTGTCGCAGATTCAAATCCTTTTGATTCATCAAATACTTCAAACTTTTGTGATCAGTAAAAATTCGGCATTTTTCACCATACAAATAATGTCGCCAAATTTTCAAGGCAAAGACAATAGCGGCCAATTCCAAATCATGTGTAGGATAGTTCTTCTCATGCGGTTTTAACTGTCTCGAAGCATAAGCTACCACTTTACCCTTTGCATCAACACACATCCAAGGCCTGTCAATGATGCATCACTATAAATTACGAACTCCTTTCTGGCTGCTCTGGGTCAGACTAAAATTGGTGCTTGATCAATCGTGCTTTCAACTTTTCAAAACTCACGACATTTATCACCATTCAAACTTAACATTCTTTTGCAACAACTTAGTCATAGGAGAGGCAATCATCGAAAATCCCTCAATAAAACGTCTATAATATCCGGCCAAGCATAAAAAACTTCTAACCTCGGATACATTCTTTGGCGGTTTCCAATCAACGATCGCAGAAATCTTACTTGGATCCACCCGAATACCATCACCTGAGACTATATGTCCCAAAAATCTGACTTCACGAAGCCAGAACTCACTTTTACTAAACTTAGCAAATAGTTTCTTTTCTCTCAAGATCTGCAATATGGTTCTCCAGTGTTTGGCATGTTCAGACTCATCCCGAGAATAAATTAGAATGTCATCTATAAACACTACTACAAACTTATCCAAATATGGCCGAAAGATCCGATTCATTAAGTCCATAAATATAGCTGGAGCATTTGTTAAGTCGAAAGGCATCACAAGAAACTCATAATGTCCATACCTTGTCCTACAGGCGGTTTTCGGCATATCCGACTTCTTAACTCTCAACTGGTAGTAACCAGACCTCAAATCGATCTTTGAAAACACTGTGGCCCCCTTTAACTGATCGAATAAATCATCAATCCTTGGCAATGGGTACTTGTTCTTTATAGTCACCTTATTAAGCTAACGGTAATCAATGCAAAGTCTCATTGAACCATCCTTCTTCTTTACGAACAATACAGGAGCACCCCAGGGAGAGAAACTCGGTCTCACAAATCCCTTATCTGTTAACTCCTGCAACTGAGCCTTCAATTCTTTTAATTCAGTCGGAGCCATTCTATATGGAGCAATCGAGATCGGTGCAGTACCCGGCAACAAATCAATGGCAAACTCTATCTCTCTGTTCGGAGGCAACCCAGACAATTCCTCTGGAAATACATCTGGGAACTCACAGACTATCGGTACTGATTCAAACTTTAGTTGAGGCAATTCAGTATTCATTACATAAGCCAGATAAGCTTCACACCCTTTCCTCATGTATTTACGTGCGGACATGTGCGCGAAATCACCATAGGCAATTTATTTGATTCATCTGTTTCAACCCACGCACTTTCTCCATTTTCACATTTCAACTCTAGTGTTTTTTGTTTACAATCTACCTTGGCATCATACAATGTCAACCACCCATTCCCAAGATAACGTCAAACTCATCAAATGGTAACAAAGATCAAATTAGCCAAAAAGCGGTGACCTTGAATCATTAATGGGCAATTCTTGCAAACCTTGTCAACTAGCACATATTGGCCTAAGGGGTTCGACACTTTAATCGTAAACTCGATAAACTCAACAGCAACTTTTTATTAGATACTAAATTCATGCAAATATAAGAATGAGTGGACCCGGATCAATCAATGCAATAACAAGAGTATCATAAAGAGAGAATGTACCAAGAATGACATCGGGAGATGATGCATCTTCTCGAGCACGTATAGCATAAGCTCTAGCAGTGTTCTAGCTTCTAATCTTGCCATTGAATCTTTCATCACGGTTTTACTACTAGTCCCACCTCCGGTATTTCTCGGTGGTCTACCTCTACTAGCGGTGGTATTCTGCCTAGCACTCTGAAATCTTTCTTCTTTAACTTTCTCCGATAGTCTCTAATAAAATGCTTGCGAGAACCGCACTGAAACAAGCTCGCTTCGGTTCCCCAACACTCACCATAATGTTGCTCGCCACATTGCCGACACTCGGGCTTTCTAGGTCGCACATTACCCACACTTGCCATCAAGTAGCTTGAGCTTTAGACCCCGAATATGCTCTACCACGATCTCTGTGTGAATCCCGGTTGAAACCACACTCGAGGGTTTGTCTCTTTGGACCTCTTTGATTGAGATTGAAATGGCTTGCTTATCGGCCTTTTTCTGACATCTCGAGCCTCAATAGCAGCTTTTCTTCTTTCTTTGTTCAATTCTTCGGCTTTAAGAGCTCGATCAACCAATACTACAAATTCTTTCAACTCCAAAATTCCTACAAGCACTTTAATGTCCTTATTTAGCCCATCTTCAAACCTTCTGCACATAATGGCCTCGGTGGGCACACATTCCTGGGCATACTTGCTGAGTCTCACAAATTCGCGTTCATACTCTGCCACAGACATCTTGCCCTGCTTCAATTCAAGGAACTCCTTCCATTTTTGGTCAATAAATCGCTGACTTATGTATTTCTTTCTAAATTCTTCCCGGAAGAAATCCCAAGTAACTCTTTCTTTTGGCACCATCACTACAAAGTCTTCCACCAGTGGTAGGCCGAATCTCTCAAAAGTGATATAGCACACTTTAAGCACTCCTCAGGTGTACATGAGAGCTCATCAAATACACGGGTAGAATTTTCAAGCCAGAATTCCGCTTTCTCAGGATCATCATCGATCTTTGCTCTAAACTCTTCGGCCCCTTGTTTTCGAATCTTGTCAATCGGAGGCTTGTTCATTCTTACCAAATCTATGCCTTGAGCAGCTATAGGAATCGTCTGAGGTATAGGAGGGGGTGGAGGAGGTTGAGCATTTGGATTTGCTCGAATAAATTCAGTATACCAATTGTTCATCATTTGGAGAAAGGCATCCCGAGCCTCATCTCCCTGTCTCAATGTCTCAGTCTACTTTCCACAAAGCGGTCCCTTGTGCGGGAGCCGGCGCATTACTAAAGACATCATCACCGCGCGCGGTTCCTTCAGGATCCATTATTATATTAAAACAAAACACAGTTTAGAATAATCAAGAATCACCACACTATCACAATATTTTTATGGCATGTATAACTAGACTTTTAGATACACTTTATTAGTCAGAGAACTGACTAAACCATAGCTCTGATACCAGTAAATGTAACACCCTTACCCATATCCGTCGCCGGAACAGGGTACGAGGTATTAACAAATTATAGTAAATACTATTAAATAAAACCCAACAAAAATATAGCGTGCAATTTGATCATTATAACATATGCTATTAACAATACAAACTAATTTCAAAGGCTTCATACAAAATGATTAGTTTGATACTATAAGTAGTAATTTAAACCTAGACATCTATGACACGTAACAAAATAACTAAGTCTGCTATACATGCCATATTTCAAAATAGTGTTTACAAAGTACCAAAAACTATTGATAGTGTGGATGGGTCTCCGACGATCTTCAATTCCCGATCTGGCTTAGTAACTCTATAAGACAAGAAAAAGGAAAGAAGATAAGCATATAGCTTAGTAAGTAAGTATATAAATAACAAATAAGGAATCTAACATGTTTACAACATAACTCAATTATATCATATTTTTAAATTTTATTGTTTACTCCAATTTGATCAAGCTGTCCCTCCTATGTCATGATCACTAAATAAATCATAACTCGAGTTGCGAAACTCGAAATTCAAATCCGTAAAATTTCCCTGAATCGAGACTCATCAAAATTCTCACTAATTTTTTTTAAGAATTTTTTGTTTAGCCAATTAGTACAGTTTATTAGTTAAAGTTTCACCTGTTACACAGCTCAACTGATCTGACCTCTGTTCACTACGAATTTAATTTCTCTCAGTACACAATTCAAATAACCATGAAACCTGTTTCATTTAAAACTATAATCAATAAGAATTTAGGCATGTAAACTATATTTCTTAATTTGTTTTGTACAATTTTTAATAATTTTTCAAAGTTGGAACAGGGAATCACATAGTCATCCTAAGCAAGTCACACACAATTGTAAATATCTCAAAATATAGAATTCCTTTACTTGCTCTGTTTCTTTTATATGAAAATAGACTCGTTAAGCTTTAATTTCATATCTCATTCAATCTCTAATTAAATTCCTTCTATTTTTGGTGAATTTTCAAAATCACGTCACTGCTACTGTCCAAAACAGTTTAAATACTAATTTCACTCTTTCACACATTCTTTATACTAATCTCATTTTAACTTATACATATATATATATATATCACAAATCATTTTCACCACATTTCATATATCACAAGTGTAGGTCCATGACTACAATGTCATCACAAAATCATCCCGTTGAACAATTCGGATTAATCCTCAATACTAGATGGTTTCAGCACACAGCCCCACCATCATATTTCATTTAGTTCAGCTCTCTTGTACACATGGTGAACACTTAGTACCACTCATGCGACCTAGCCGATTTGTCTCGTAGCTCTCTTGTCTACATGGTGTCCTTCACTTGGAATCACGCATGCGACCTAGCTACATTTATCTCTCACGTAGCTCTCTTGTCTGCATGGGATACATCCCGTATCACACATGTGACCTAGCTACTACATAGTATCTCGTAGCTTTCTTGTACACATGATGTGCACTCGGCACCATACATGTGACCTAGCTACACTCCCTCTATTTTATTCGATCTTTCCGAATGTTCAACCGGGATCTCTCTTTCTATTACTTATTTCCATTCTTCCAATAGTCGATTTATACTTCAATATCAGCTAATATATATATATATAATAGGCTGAAATATAAGAATGTAAATGAAATTAATGTATTATTTATATACAAACTTACCTCGGTGCAAAATATGAGAATTTTGCAATTTAGTCTAAAACTTTTCTCCTTCCCCCGTTCGAGGTCGATTCCACGTCTTTCTTGATTATGAAGCTTGAAAGTTGAAGAAACCCTAGCTATCGAGGAGAGCAATTTTCGGCAGCAACTAATGAAGATGATAACCAATTTTGTGTTATTTTTCCCATTTTATTTCATTTAATATACAAATGACCAAAATGCCCTTACTACTAAACTTTCCAAAAATTCCTTCCATGTCCTAATTTTGTCCATGAACTTAAAATTGGTCAAATTGCTATTTAAGACCTCCTAATTAATATTTCAATGCAATTTCATACTAAAAACTTCTAGAATGCAAATTTTGTAACTTATTCAATTTAGTCCCTACTTTCAATTTAAGCACTTTAGGCATAAAATTTCTTCACGAAATTTTCACACAATCATGCAATCATATCATAATCATCAAAATAATTATAAAATAATTATTTCTATCTCAGATTTGTGGTCACGAAACTACTATTCCGATTAGGCTCTAATTCAGGTTGTCACACGTTTCTTTTATCTCAACTTCTTTTTCCACTCTTTTTTCTTGTTCACATTCTTTTTCTCTCTCAAACTCTTTTTCATTCTCTTTTTCAATCTCATTTTCTTTTTCATTTTCTTTTTGTTTTTCAAAGGCTTTTTCAAGTTCTCTCAAGATTCGCTCATTTTCTCTCTTACTTGCCTTTTGCCTCTCTTTTCTTTTTATTTCGTTTTCTTTTTCTTCTTTTGCTTTTTCTTTTCTTTTCTTTGTTTTCTCGTTATAAGAATGTACAAAAAAATCATGAGAATAGAGATCATGTTCGAAAGGCCAAGAACTATTTGCATGTGATTCACAATCAAAACTTCGTGTAGAACACTCCTTGAATGATTTCTTTGAAGTTCGAGAAGAAGTATATCTATCTCTTCGCACATTTTCTTAGAAGGAGTCAAAATCATAGTCGCCTTCTTGTCGTCTCAAACTCCTTGATGAAAAATACTCTTGTTCGAAGTCTCTTCTCGAATAGGATTCTTAGTATGAATCTCTTTGCCTCGAAGTCAATGGTGAGAAAGAATCACGATAGGAACTTTTGTTCAAGTAATATTCGGCAGTATATCTCCGTGGTGTTTTTGGTTCCATTTTTCGACTTGAAGAAACTCGATCACTTTGGTCTCATTTTTCCAATCGATCTAGCCTCACTTGCAGTTTGCCAAACTCAGAATTCGCCATTCTTCGTATTTCTTGAACCAAGTATTGGAACTCCGACTCGGTAAATTCTTCACAAGACATCTTGATTACTGAAAGGAAAATATGTTAGATCAAAACAAAAATTTAAGTATCTCACCACAAACCTCACGATTTCGCTCGGAAGGAAGAAGGAAAAAGTGACACTCTCACTCGTGTTTTACACTCGATTGGCTTTTACCTCCGCTTGAATAGTCTCACATGCTCGTGCCTTTTACCTCTCAAACTTTCTCTCGCAACTTCGTTTTTGGACTTGCCAAGGCCTTATCGTAGGCTTAGGGGTCGGTTGCAAATGGTTTAACAAAGGATAAAGATGAGGGGGTTAAGGGTAGGCTAAAAAAAACAATTGGAAAGGTTTTGAGTGTGGCGATGGAGTAGGAAGTGAATGGTAGAAAATCAAACATACCTGATCGGGAATACAAAAAAAATCAACAAAGACCATAAACTTTCACACACTCTTTTCTTTTTTGATAACTTTGAATATATTTTTTTAACAATTTTTTTCTTCGATTTTTTTTAACTTCGATTTTTTTAACACTTTTTTTGTATTTCTTCAAGATAGCACTATTACAATAGAGAGAAATGAAAAATACAACTTGAATTTTTTATTTTTTTATTTTTTTACCACGAACCTATTTCGATCTTGATACGAAAGCCGGCGCCTCTCGTTTTACAAGCTCTGATACCAAATGATGCGATTCACCTCGGGGTGAGTCAAGTCGTATGTGAGTTTGCCCGATCGTCAACGAGAAAGTATCGTTCGGCTCTTTTAAAGAAGATGTTTTTAGGTTAAATAATGCGGAAGCTATTTAAGGGGTTCAAAGGTAGGGTTTAAAATATGAATATTAAAGGTTCGATTTTAAAAGAAACAAAAGAATGAAAATAGATTGAAGGTAGTTTAATAAATGATGGTTATGGAAGATGGTGAACTTAAAAGCAAGTAAGAACCAATATTAGGAAGTATTGACCCAAGTACTTATACGCTTTCAAGGTGAAAATGAAAATGATAGAACCTTGACCCACTACTTAACAAAGTAAGAACCTCGGTATATGGGTGAACGCCAAACTATTTGATAGTGATAAGTTCGGGATAGTGAAGAACAGGATTGACGCCACTAGGCTTCCTAGATAAGCCAACGAAGTCCTCATCGAAATATAAGAGAAAGAAATCTCACAAATGCCATGAAAGTTTAACAAAGGTTCATTAAGTAAAAAGTCTAACCACTTACAAATGAAATAACATATAATTATAGCCTAAATAAAAGTAGTCGAATGGACAAGCTTAAAAGCTAAGAAATTCGGCCATAAACACTTAGATAATTCTAGAATAAAAATCATGAATATCCATGAATGTGCAGCCCTTTGATGTTCCATCAACCCCCTTGGCTGAATGAAGCTTTAATGCACCTTGAATACTTGAATGTTTAGCTTGAAAATGCATGGATTATGCATGAAACGTCCCAATGTATGTTCCTCCATAAATTCGGTCCATGAACCTTCAAAAACATGAACATTAAATAGCCCCTACTTGCATGAACGTCTCCAATACATGTACTCTCTTAAATGCCATCCATTAAACCTCAATTCTGCATACACCTCTTCATACATTGCACCAAGCCCTACATGAACTTGCATTAATTTCCTTCCATGCATGAATGTGTGCCGTCCAAAGGGATTGGATCTTCTAGATACATTCATGCATGAATCTTCATCATTCATGTAACTGAATGTGCATTTGAACCCAAACATTCATGTATTTTGTCCATTCATGTATTTGACAAATACATGAACTTGTAAACACCTTGAATCTGGTCATGCATGCACCTAATTAAATGTTGTTCATTCATGCATGTGGGATGTCCAAAAGAGATGTTTCTTCAAGCATTCATTGTGCCGTCCATGAGCATTGCACCTATAAGAAATAAAGCAATTCATAAGACATCATGTGAACACACATAAATTCAGCAAAATGTGAACACATTTAAGATATGTGATATCTATGACATATTAATAACAAGTATTAATATAAAACAAATTTAATGCTTAAATAAATATATTCGAATTTTATTTAATCCATTAAAATCAAAAATTGGGTTTGAGCTAAAATGAGCTAAGCTTAAGCCCTTGAGCTAATGTTGAGCTGAGGTTAAACTCCTAAGCTGAAGTTGAGCTAAGGTTTAGCTCGTGAGTTGAAAATGAGCTAGGAGTAAGCTCAGTTTAGCTCAGGCAACTAGATTGCGCTTGAATGAGCTGGATTTGATGATGTGATCCGGCCCGGGTAGACGAGTCGAATTCACGTAGTTGCCCGATCGTAGTTCGAGAGAGCCGTTCGTACCTCAGATTTTAGAAATAGAAGTGAATGGATAGGTTTGGATAGCGAAAGGTTTTCAAAAGTTATGCAAAAGGGTAGGTTCGGCTAAGGAAAACAAGAAAGGATGTTGGATAGATGGCTCGGTTTGGTTAACAAGAAGGAAAGTTGAAAGATGGGGAATGGAAAAATGAACTCAACGTCAGGAATGATTCAACACTAAAAAGTGTCACCCCGATTCCTATATTGTTAAGGTGAAAAGATGGATAGAAGGATAGGTGAACGCCACACCAAGATTGGTGATAAGTTCAACAAGATCGGTAGACGCCACTAGCACAAACTAGATAAGTCTTCGAAACTTGTACGAGATATGAGAGGAAGCAACCTCACAAGAACAAAGTTCATTAATAAATTTGGCAAAAGTCCTTTACAAATGAAATCAACAAACTATTTATACTAGTTTCTTATGCTAGCCGAATAGACTATTCATGAACTTAACTATTAAGAAATGAACCTAATTTAAGACATGATCATTCTAGAAAAATGACCAATGGTGTCCTTGTCCATGTTCGGCCGAATGGGAGGTGAGTGGTTAGCTTCATGAATATGCATTGATGTACTTGAATAAATGATCTTCATACATGCATGGCTAGATTCGGCTAACACCATAATGGAGCCTTGAATTCATGTTGTTTCACCATGAGTGGCTTAATTAATTAGGGCTTCATGAAGAGTCAAACTTGGTGTGAACAAGGAGCTTGAGTAGACACTTGGGAGTGAACGTCCAACCGAAGGGTCATCATGGTGTGAACACAATGTGTGAACACATGATCAATGCATGAACCGTCCAATGCATGTTCCATCATTAATTTGATCCATGAATCTTCAAATACATGAATGTTCATCATGAACATTCATGTGCCTCTTGATTGTCGTCCATTGAACCCTCCCATGCATGCACCTTGCATTAAAGTCCATACATGAATCTTCTAAATTCGGCTAACCTATAAAATTAAATAACATAATTAAATAACACACAACTATTCATATAATTATAAATTAAAATAATAACTAAATAACTTAATAACACTAACTAAATTTGGACACAATAATTATAAGTAAACTTATAATAAATTCGGCTAGCTCAAATAGTCAAAAACACTTAGTGAGCTAAATTGAGCTAGGGAATTCGGCATGAGCTGTAACAAACTTAGTTATAAGCTAGATTAAAACTTAATTTATTGAAATGAAAAAGGAATGAGCTGAAACGAGCTAAATTCGAGCTCAAACGAGCTAAAACGAGCTCAAGTGAGCTGATGCGAGCTGAATGGCGCATGGGGGAGCTGGAGGGGAGCTGAGATCGGATTGCAAAATGGTGCAGGGAGTCATCAAGGAGTTGTTCTTAGCTCCTCCAACGTTAGGGAGCTGGTTATCATCCCAAATGCGCATCACAAAGGCCGATAGAGCATCTTGAAGTTGCTTGGTTCGAGCTCGAGTCATGGGACCTTTTGGGAACTCGATTGATCCTTGGTGTGCTTTCGAGAATGCCCCGGGTGTGCTCACATCATTCCCCCCGTCTTCAAAGCGACTTGTCCTCAAGTCGAGCTGATGGTTAATTTTGAAACAGGGATGTCTACTTGATCGTCCTTGGATGGATGTGTTTAGTTGACGCATCATGCCTTGCTGCAAAAACGTTTCATAACTTGCAACCAATTGAGAATAATTACAAAGCAGAAACTTATTCAAACGGTCATGGAAGCAAGTTTTCTCACACTTAAGATCATCACAACAGAACAATATCAATATCCCATGTTCACTATCAAATAAACATATCTCGTTATAACTTAAAAACTTAATGAACAAGGATTTTGAGAATATAATGTCCGTACTTCTCTTGAGCATTTCAAATTGTACTTGCGAAGTATTGGAACTTTGACAGGAATTCATTTGACAATTCAAAACCTGCATACATCCGTCATAAGCAAACAATGGAAAAGAAAATTTTATCTCATGGTTTTGTACTCTTAAACTACGCAATTTGGACAGCAAGTATTCATCAAACTTATCAACTTCAAGCTTATCAAAAATCTTGTGTCCATCAACCAAAACAGTTATATCTTCATCGTTGATGTTTTCTTCATCAATCAAGTTGGACAAAAATGTAATAGAAATTCCAGAAACCTTACCTTGTACACAAAAACAAGAATTAACTTTACCTTTTTCGACCATTATAAACCTTCTTTCTTCGGGAATGTATCGTAACCGCATCATAGGGCTTGAGTCAACCTGAAAAGAATTAGAATGGAGAAAACTTTGGTTAATCAAAACTCTTTTCTTTTCTTCACTCATGTTTCTTTGAATTTCTTTTTCTCTCATTTTTTTATCACAACTCTTTTTCTTTTCTCTTTCAATTTCTTTTCTTTCTTTTTCATTTTCTTTTCTTTCTTTTTCATTTTCTTTTTCCACTCGCATTCGATCCAAGATTGCTTTAACCATTGTTGATCCTCCACAACTTGTTTCGGTGTCAAAGGTGCCAAAATAAAATTTCGGCCTTGATACTTGAAAGTATATTGATTTGCAAATCCATCATGCTTCACTCTTCGGTCGAATTGCCAGGGCCTCCCAAGTAGTATATGGCCCGCATGCATGGGCACCACATCACAAAGAACTTCATCTTCATACTTTCCAATTGAAAATGGGACAAGAACTTGCTTGGTTACCTTTAACTCAACTCCATCATTAAGCCATTGTAGCTTGTATGGACTCGGATGAACACTTGTCGGCAAATCAAGTCTTTCAACTAGGAGGGTACTCGCAACATTTGTACAACTTCCTCCATCAATCACCATGCTACAAACCTTTCCACGGACAAAACAACGGGTATGAAAAAGGTTCTCTCATTGCGGATCGAGTTCGGTACCTTGCGAACCTAAGCTCCTCTTAACAACAAGCATCTCACCTTTGACCGCGTACTCTATTTCTTCCTTGGCATCAAAAAAGGTTTCGTTATTGTTTTCAACTTTTTCATCCTCCTCCTCCTCCGATTCAATATCACCATTTGGTTGAATCACCATGACGCTCCGATTCGGACATTGACTCGCAATATGCCCTCTTCCAAGGCACTTGAAACATTTTATGTCTCTTGTCCGGTTTTGGGTACCTTCAACAGCCTTGCCTTTGCTATTTTCACCCGTAGGCTTGGTAGCTTTGATAGGTGCCATAGGATCTTTCGTTTGGCTCGCTGTAGCACTCTTGCTAGTGCCTTGGTTCTATCAAGACACATTGGTGGATGAATAGCCTCAGGCAGCACCTTTCTTTTTGAGTTGCTTTTTGATTTTGATGGCCATGTGGACCATATCAACTATCTCCACATAATGTTGTAGCTCCACAACATTGGCAATCTCATGGTTAAGTCCAGACAGAAATCTAGCCATAGTTGCTTCTCGATCCTCATCCACGTCCGCACGGATCATAGCAACTTCCATTTCTTTGTAATAGTCCTCGACACTCCTCGTACCTTGAGAAAGATTTTGGAGCTTTTGGTAAAGCTCTCAGTGGTAGTGCGTTGGAATGAACCTCCGGCGCATGACAGCCTTCATTTCGGCCCAAGTGTTAATGGGTCGCTCTCCATTTCGTCTTCGGGTTGTCGTGAGTTGGTCCCACCAAATCATGGCATAGTCGGTGAATTCTATGGCAGCCAACTTAACTTTCTTTACTTCCGAGTAGTTATGGCACTCAAAAATAAGCTCGATCTTTTTCTCCCACTCCAAATATGCTTCGGGATCTGAACGGCCTTGGAACGGGGGAATTGATAACCTAATACTTTTCAAGTCATCATCATACCTTTCTCGCTCTCGTTGGCCACGATGACATTGGCCTCTCCGCCGGGCACTAACATTCGAACCAGCCTCGCTTTCGACTTCACTTGGATTGAAAACTTTGTCATCTCGAACATGCCTTCGGTCACGATCTCGAGGTGGACTTATTGGGGTCTTTGCTCGTCGGCCTCTCCCTCCACTTGATCGAGTCGGTCTTGTATCGGTTCCAACTTTCGATCAAACAACCGTTCAACTTCTCGAAGTAAGGCTTGCATGTTCAAATCTGGCACATTACGAACGGGTTGCCTTTCCTCCATATTTCGTTCCATGTTGATTTTTTTCAATAGATTTTCAAATCCTCACCACAAATCTCACTATTCACTCGCAAAGAAAAATTGATGAACACTCCACTCGTGTTTACACTCGTTTTTAGGCTTTTTTTTCAAACACTCGAATGATCTCACCACTCTAGCCTTTTACCACTCAAGCTTACTCTCGTAACCTCGTATTTTGTTTCTTTTGACTTGACTAGGTACTTTGGGGTCGGCTTCAAACGGTTACAAGGGTTAAAATGTATAGTGTACGGGTAGGCTAAAAGAAAAAAATAATTTTTAAAGTAGTGTGGCGTTTTGGGGGGTTAAAATTGATGAAAAGAATATAAGACGATCGGAAGAAATATAAAACAATAGAATCGAACTTTTGATCACTTCACTTTTTTTTAATAATTTCTTTTTTTTACAACTTTCAATATATCACCTTTTCAAAGATAAAAACAAAAATACAAATTTTTTTTCACCACGAACCTATTTTGATCTTGATACGGACGTCGGTGCCTCTCGATTTACAAGCTCTGATACCAAATGATGTGATTCAGCCCGGGTAGATGAGTCAAATTCACGTAGTTGCCCGATCGTAGTTCGAGAGAGTCGTTCGTACCTCAGATTTTAGAAATAGAAGTGAATGGATAGGTTTGGATAGCGGAAGGTTTTCAAAAGTTATGCAAAAGGGTAGTGATAGGTTCGGCTAAGGAAAACAAGAAAGGATGTTGGATAGATGGCTCGGTTTGGTTAACAAGAAGAAAAGTTGAAAGATGGGGAATGGAAAAATGAACTCAACGTCAGGAATGATTCAACACTAAAAAGTGTCACCCCGATTCCTATATTGTTAAGGTGAAAAGATGGATAGAAGGATAGGTGAACGCCACACCAAGATTGGTGATAAGTTCAACAAGATCGGTAGACGCCACTAGCACAAACTAGATAAGTCTTCGAAACTTGTACGAGATATGAGAGGAAGCAACCTCACAAGAACAAAGTTCATTAATAAATTTGGCAAAAGTCCTTTACAAATGAAATCAACAAACTATTTATACTAGTTTCTTATGCTAGCCGAATAGACTATTCATGAACTTAACTATTAAGCAATGAACCTAATTTAAGACATGATCATTCTAGAAAAATGACCAATGGTGTCCTTGTCCATGTTCGGCCGAATGGGAGGTGAGTGGTTAGCTTCATGAATATGCATTGATGTACTTGAATAAATGATCTTCATACATGCATGGCTAGATTCGGCTAACACCTTAATGGAGCCTTGAATTCATGTTGTTTCACCATGAGTGGCTTAATTAATTAGGGCTTCATGAAGAGTCAAACTTGGTGTGAACAAGGAGCTTAAGTAGACACTTGGGTGTGAACGTCCAACCGAAGGGTCATCATGGTGTGAACACAATGTGTGAACACATGATCAATGCATGAACCGTCCAATGCATGTTCCATCATTAATTTGATCCATGAATCTTCAAATACATGAATGTTCATCATGAACATTCATGTGCCTCTTGATTGTCGTCCATTGAACCCTCCCATGCATGCACCTTGCATTAAAGTCCATACATGAATCTTCCAAATTCGGCTAACCTATAAAATTAAATAACATAATTAAATAACACACAACTATTCATATAATTATAAATTAAAATAATAACTAAATAACTTAATAACACTAACTAAATTTGGACACAATAATTATAAGTCAAATTATAATAAATTTGGCTAGCTCAAATAGTCAAAAACACTTAGTGAGCTAAATTGAGCTAGGGAATTCGGCATGAGCTGTAAAAAACTTAGTTATAAGCTAGATTAAAACTTAATTTATTGAAATGAAAAAGGAATGAGCTGAAACGAGCTAAATTCGAGCTCAAACGAGCTCAAGTGAGCTGATGTGAGCTGAATGGCGCATGGGGGAGCTGGAAGGGAGCTGAGATCGGATTGCAAAATGGTGCATGGAGTCATCAAGGAGTTGCTCTTAGCTCCTCCAACGTTAGGGAGCTGGTTATCATCCCAAATGCGCATCACAAAGGCCGATATAGCATCTTGAAGTTGCTTGGTTCGAGCTCGAGTCATGGGACCTTTTGGGAACTCGATTGATCCTTGGTGTGCTTTCGAGGATGCCCCGGGTGTGCTCACATCATTTGAGCTGGATGGAGCTCGTGGAGCTGGAAACGAGTTGGGATCAGCTTGCCAACACGTCACAGCTCAACGAGGGAGACTTGTTCGAAGAGGTTCGCTGGGCGCGCTCGCATCAGTATATTTGGCTGAACATGTTAAGAGCATGAACTAGACATCATAAATATAATGTTAAACTAAACTAAACACATTAATTAAAGACTAGCTAGTAGCATTAAGTTCGGTTAGCTCAAACTAAGTGAAAACATTTAATGAACTTATTTGAGCTAGGATTTTCGTTATTGAGCTGTAGCAAACTAATTAGTATAAAACTAAAACTTAGTTTAATTTATTGAAATAAAGAACGAGCTGAAAGTAAGCTCGGTTGAGCTGAAACGAGCTCAAATGAGCAGAGTTGAGCTAGACGGAGCTCGAGGAGCTGGAAATGAGCTAGGATCAGCTTGCCAACAATGCACGGGTTCTTTGGATAGTTGCTTCGAGCTGATTTTGTGAGCATTGTCCCTTGTTTCAAACCAAGGTTTTGCATTAGAAGCTAAAATAGCTTCTAGAAATTGCTTAGCACAAGTTCGAGTTATGGGTGCTTTTGAAAGCTCAATTGAATCTTGATATGCACTTGAGGGAGCCCTGGGCGTGCATACATCAGGTCTAGAGTACTCTGAGCTAACTTGAGCTGTAGATGAGCTGTATATACACGCTTGAGCTAGTGTCCCTTCGAGTACCTAATCCAAAAGGCACAAATACTTATCAAAGTTTATGTAGACTAAATGTAACATAGTCTAATAAGTTGTAAACAAGTGCACACTTATTTATTAACACCCAAACAACTTAAAAACAATACAAACGCTATCAAACCAATCCAAAGCATATGTAGCATAATATGTATACATACTTAAACACACAGAATGAAATAGTATAACCTAAATATGTCACATATCAGCATGCAACACATTATAAAGCCTATGTTCTAAGGCATAAACATGATCAAATGAATCTGGAATTGTAGCACAAGTAAGGAAAAGAACTTCCCTAAATTTCTTTGCCTTAGAACGGGTAATAGGTCCCAATGGTAAGACCTTTGGATCAGTTTCCTTGATTGGCATGGATGTGCTCACATCAGCTTATGATTTACATATATGATTGTACTGAGTATGACTTTGCATACACGTAATATTTATGACATGACATACTGCATGGGGTTAGGAATTTGATATGGAGGAAGTACTGTATTGGTGACTATGTCACATTCACTGTTACTAATGGCTATGCCACAATTACTAATACTAGTGGCTTTGCCACATTTACTATTTCTGGCAGCTTTGCTGCAATATCAGTGTGCTGGCTAAGTGGGTCGATTTATATCCCCACATGGTGTGTTGGTTGGTACGGGTGATGTGTTGCTGGATTTGGGTGGGTTGCATAATTGCATTACACTATTCTGATACTGTATTGGGCTTAGGCCCACATTGTTACTATAAAGGGCTAAGGCCCAAACTGTACTGTTACTGTATAGGGTTAGGGCCCAGACTATACTGATACTGAATAGGGCTCAGGCCAAGACTATTACTGCATACATTATTTTCTATTTGACTGATAGGGGATTAGACACTGAGTTTTCATAAACTCACCCTCTCTTTTCAACTATGCAGGTAATACCCAGCCTTAGACGATTTGGTGCTGCGAGGGACTCGGAGGTGGCCACACGACTGCTGATGTTCTACTTTTGACTTTATTTATTTAAGTTTCACTTTGGTTTTTTGGTTATGTAATAAGGCCATTTGTGGTTTTAACTTTTACTTGGTCTTTGATTTCTTACCTTAAACTGCTAGACTAGGAAAAGATGAGTTTTCAAAATAATAATTGTTTTCAAAGAAAACACTCATTTTAAACTTCAAGGTTTTTTTTTTTAAAAGCTTCTGCGATTTTACTCATTTTAAGGAATCAACAGAGATAAATACGGTAATCGCTTTGACAAATTGATTTTAATTAGGAACAACTTAGTTTGTCAAATTTTCTCAAGTGTTAAAAAATAAAAAGGGTTTTAATCTAATTTTTGAATTCTTAACGATAAGTTTTATTTTCGAAAAGCACTTCGATGTGACATGCCAAATTTTTCCATAACATCTAGACTGCGTTTGGGGTGTTACATCTTCCTTATACAAGTCCACACATTTCATTTATTTTACATTTTAGTCCCTCAATTTATTATTTTTGTAATTTAGTCCTAATTACTCAAAATCATCAAAAATTCCAATAAAAAACATGTTAATCCAAAACATATCTTTCATATTTCATCAACTAACATCACAAAGCTCAATTATTCATTAATGGCATAACTCAAAATATTCATCAACTAACATTACACTGCAACGATCTCAAAAACATAAAAATTATCAAAAACTGAGCTAGTTACATACCTTGATTAAACTGAACAATGGTGGAAACTTTGAAAACTTTATGCTTTCTATTTTCTTTTAACTTTTGATCATGGAAAAAATAAAAGACAAATGCATGATGTAATATTACATGTTTTATTATAATAACTTTTTTACTATTTTACAATTTTAACCTTTTAACTAAAATTTTTAACCATTATAAGTCATGTTTATAACCATACATAACTTAAACAATGGTTATATTGCATAATAAATACCTCAAATTAAAAAGACAACAACAATTCGGTCCTTTCATATTCAACCATTAATTTTTTATTTTACGCGATTAAGCCCTTTTTTATTAAATCAGCACTCAAACGACCAAATTAAAATACAAAAATTTCATAGATATTTCACACATAATAAACACAAAAAATAATTTTAAAATATTTTTCTGACTCAGATTCGTGGTGCCAAAACCACCGTTCCGAATAGGGTCTAAATCAGGCTGTTACAGTCACCTTCATCATTTTTCACCTTAAGCAATATAAGTCCCGGGTCAATACTCTTTATAGTATTGAATCGTTCTTGAAGCTTGAGTTATATTTACCATTCCACCCAATCTACCAATTATCCTTTTAATTCTTTTGTTAACTGAATTCCCCATCCATTACTTAATTATCTTTCTTTTCAACCTTTGTTTGTAGCTATTGTCTATCTTTTCCATTCCTTTTTGAAACAAACCAAGTCTTACTCAAATTCACGATTGGGAAATCTAAACAACTCGAATCATCACTGAAACGAGTTCGTATCATTTGTTTTTTCACATTCTCAATCTCTTTTTGCGTTCTCTCACTCTCTTTTTCTTTTTCACTCTCAATCTCTTTTTGTTCTCTTTCGATCTCTTTTTCCTTTTGCTTTCTTTCATCCTTTTTTTCTTTTTCACGTGCTTTTTTGATTTCATTACAAAAGGAAGACAACAAGAAGAAATCATCAAAATGAGAAGCCTTTCATTGAGAATAAGAGGAAATGATGTGAACTCGGTCGCATCATGTTAGGACACAACTCGACGCCATCGAGATTGGCCTAAACTTGAGGGGCCCAAGCGCAAGAAACATCTCATAGGCTTGATTGATTATTGGGCCAATGTTTTTAAGGACTTTTTAATTTAATAAAGTTTTGTTTAAATTAATAAGTTTGCATATTTTAATTTGACTTGCACTTTGTGTGTTATGCATTTAATAAAGTAATGCATTATGTAACTTTCATGTTAGTTAAGTATGCATCATAAATAATGACTTGCATTATGTAACTCCAATGTTAGTTTAAGTCTGTATTATTGAATTAAGTCTTGCATTAAGTAACTCATTTGTTTATTTAGTTTGCATTGAATTAAGTTGTTAGAATAAATGCTTATCTTAATTAATCTAGTTGCTGGAATAATTTATTGATGCATGAGTTTTGAGTTCATTTATTTAAGTTAAGTGTGTTTTGTGTTTAATAAGTGTTTAAATGTGTTCAATATGTTTGTTTTAATGTGTTTAATTGCAGGTGTCTTTTCAGCTAGAAACCGTTACATTCAAGGGCTGTTACAAATTCATTAATGTGACTTTTCAAGTGATTTTCGGTTACATACAAGGGAGACATTTCGGTTACATACAAGGGAGACATTATACATCATTTAAAGAGTTGTTTTAACAATTAAAGGAGCATTATATTTCCTTTTAAATTCGGCAGCAGCCTTTCCATCTACCTCAATCGTTTTGTTTCTTAAATGATCATTTTATGCATTCAAAACTCCATCAAGATGCTGGTGTCTATTCGGTCGGCCAAAGGAGACTTCAAAAGATTTTCCTAAGCATTCAAGTTCATTGATTCAGCTGAATTAAAGTGTATTAAAAATTGGAGTTACTTAGGTTCAGAATTTCAAGAGTTTTTGAGCTTTACTTCAGCTCATTATTAGCTCATTAAGATGATCACATATGACCATTCGAATAGCCTCTTTTAACACTATAAATAGTTGTAATCAACCTATTGTAAAAAAAAAAACTTCTTTTTGCTGAATTTTATTCTATATTTGAGACTTGTGAGTTATCCAATTCTCTTTGTTTTTTTGGAACTGATCTGACTTATCAAGCATTGCTTATGGCATCTATCCTTTCCATTGTTAATCAAACTTATCACTTTCAAGTGTGGCATTTGTATACCTTTGGTTCCTGTCAATAATTGATAATGGGTCAAGGTTTATCCTTTTTTATTTTCCTTAAACCGTAAAACACCTAAGAGCCATTTGAGATTCGGGTCAACAATCCAATATTGTTGGTTGATTTTCAGCCTTAGTCTATTTATCCATTGTCTTTGTTTAACCATTTTGTTACCCTATCTTAAACCCATTTCTTTCATTCATCAGCCTTTTTTTTTGTTTTAAATCTAGTTCATTTCAAAACAAAACATTCTACTCAAATTCACAATTGGGTAACATTATGACTCGAATCATCACTGAAATGAGTTCATATCAAATTGGTATCAGAGCTAGAAAATTTAGAGTAAGAATCGACGTTGTCGGCATTACGTGATACGAACTCATTTCGGTGATGATTTAAGTTGTAATGTTGCCCAATCGTGAATTTGAGTAAGTTGTTCTTCGTTTCAAAACAAGATAAGTTTAAACAAGAATAGGCTGAAAAAATGGGTTTAAGATAGGGTAACAAAATGGTTAAACAAAGATAATGGATAAATAGACTAAGGCTGGAAATGAACCAACAATATAGGATTATTGACCCGAATCTCAAATGGCTCTTAGGTGTTTTACGGTTTAAGGAAAATAGCAAAGGATAAACCTTGACCCACTATCAATTAGTGATAGGAACCAAAGGTATAGATGAACGCCACACTTGAAAGTGATAAGTTCAGTTAACAATGAAAAGGATAAACGTCACAAGTGATACTTGATAAGTCAGATCAATTCCAAAAGAACAAAGAGAATTGGATAACTCATAAATCTCAAATATAGCATAAAATTCAGCAAAAAGAAGTTTTTTTTTACAATAGGCTGATTACAACTATTTATAGTGTTAAAAGAGGCTAGCCGAATGGTCACATATGAAAATCTTAATGAGCTAAAATAAAGCTCAAAAACTCTTGAAATTCTAAACCTAAGTAACTCCAATCTTTAATACACTTTAATTCATCTGAATCAATGAACGTGAATGCTTAGGAAAATCTTTTGAAGTCTCCTTTGGCCAACTGAATAGACACCAGCATCTTGATGGAGTTTTGAATGCATGAAATGATCATTTAAGAAACAAAATAGTTGGGGTAATGGAAAGGCTGCTACCAAATTTTAAAAGGAAATATAATGCTTTTTTAATTGTTATAACAGCTTTTTAAATGATGTATAATGTCTCTCTTGTATGTAACCAAAATGTCCCCCTTGTATGTAACCGAAAATCACTTAAAAAGTCACATTAATGAATTTGTAACAGCCCTTGAATGTAACGGTTTCTAGCTGAAAAGACACCTGCAATTAAACACATTTAAACACTTATTAAACACAAAACACACTTAACTTAAATAAATGAACTCAAAACACATGCATCAATAAATTATTCTAGCAACTAGATTAATTAAGATAAGCATTTATTCTAACAACTCAATTAAATAAGATGCTTAAATGCATGGTTTAAAATGCAAACTAAATAAACAGATGAGTTACTTAATGCAAGACTTAATTCAATAATGCAGACTTAAACTAACATGGGAGTTACATAATGCAAGTCATTATTTATGATGCATACTTAACTAACATGAAAGTTACATAATGAATTACTTTATTAAATGCAGAACACACAAAGTGCAAGTCAAATTAAAATATGCAAACTTATTAATTTAAATAAAAATTTATTAAATTAAAAAGTCCTTAAAAACATTCGCCCAATAATCAATCAGACCTATGAGATGTTTCATCTTGCACTTGGGCCCCTCAAGTTTAGGCCAATCTCGATGTTGTCGAGTTGCGTCATAACATGATGCGACCATGTTCGCATCATTACAGTATTGTATTTTGTTTGAAAAAAACAATTCAGAAAAAAATAGTCTCCATTCAAAATTCAAGGAGTGAATATTTCTCTTTGCAAGTGAAAAAAAATTCGTGAAAAAAAGAAGAAGCTAGTTTTTGAAAATTCTACTTGCTGCCCAAAACCATCCATTCAATATCCTACCATTCAGCCACACTCAATCCTTTTCCATTTCTTGTTTCAAGTGTACCCTTTGTCCTACAATATTTCCCTACCAATACCAAACATCAATTTTGCAAGCTGACCCACAATAGCTGCTTCTAAATTTAAATAGTTCCTTATGAACTTAGAAAGGAGGAGTGAGCGAAAAAAGGCACGAGAGTTGTGAGCTCATCCAAGTGAAGAAAAAGCCTTTAAAAGAGTGTAAACACGAGTGTGAGTGAAAATCTGTTATTTTTCTTTCCAAGTGAACTTGTGAGAATTTATGGTGAGGTTTGTGTGAGTAAAGTACTATGTCAATAAGTTTTGAAAGAAATGTGGCAACTAGAGGAGGAGTGTAACACCCCTAACCCGTATCCGTCGTCGAATTAGGGTTACGAGGTATTACCTGACATAGCATAGTTTAGAATAGACATTTACTACATTTCTTACTTCTTAATTTAAACTCATCAGAACACTTGTCTTATTCAATTTCAAATTTAAAACTATTATAGTACATCATTAGCATATTTAAAATTCATTAAAATATATTTATAAATCATTACACAAAATATACCAGACACATAGTAACTATTTTTCATAAGCTGAATATCAAACATAACATTTCATAATCTAGCATGTTCACATATTAAAAACTAATTATCATCCACACAAAATGCAATCTTGATTATTATACATTATGACCTAATATTTATTATTTAGTATTAGTAAACATAGTGCGCATTTATACCCAAACAATATGAACCATAATACAACTTAAGTATCACTCACTTATGCGGCATTAATAACATGACTTAAGAATAAACATACTTCTTTCCTAATTACAAAACCAAGCGCATAGGACCTTATTATCTTAAGCCATTTTAAGCACAAATAACAACTAAAAATACACATAATTCATATGCTAATTTTATATGCTCTAATTCATGCCAAAATTTCATACACACAATCAAAATAAATTATTTCATATTCTGTCATTCTATATAACATTTAATACATAATATATTTATATACATATACTATAAACCAAATCTCATGCTTATCACTAAAGTTCCAATGCCTTAACCATATATACATATACACTTACATTATCATTTGAAAACCAAATTACCCATTTAAGCATGCCATTTCAAATCATCATAAAAACCACATTTCTAAATCCAAATTTTTTATAGCCTAACATAGTTCATATATGTCCAATACCACAAATCCAACTTCAACATATAACTAAACACTTGATGATAAGATTTAAACACTATAGTCGAATTATAAATAACTTTAAAACATCACCTATATATTTCATTTCAAAACCGAATACACATAAACATATATGTATGATGATTTAATCTTATAAGCCAAAACAACTCACTTACAAATCATAATTACATGTTACTCCAATTATCTAACATTAACTGAATGCTAATTCATCTTGTTTGCCGAATCAAAACATGGTCATTTCACAATCTATTCATTATACTTAAATTCTCATTTACAACCAATGATCAAGAATATATAATTATTATTCATATCAACTTCATTACATAACCAAATACCAATACTTCAAATTATAATCATTTACCTAATACATATCACTTATATAACATGCATATCATTCAACAAAAATATCCTACCTTAATTTCATATCATACCAAATATACCATACACATACACTTTGACATAACTTCATCACCATTAGCAAGCATATCAACCATTATTCAAATATAAATATGTAATGGTCGAAACATCAAAACCACAACCAAACGTAACTGTAATTTTTCTAAACCTTGAAATTGAACTTAACAAAATAAACAAGCCATTTTCACATGGCTTATATATATACACATAACAAAATTAAATATATCCAAATATAATCTAACCTATACATGCCATATGTTCAAATTCAAACTTATAAGGTACCGAGAATAGTCAATAGTGTGATAGACTTTGCTAACGATCCCCAAGCTCATAACTTGATTCCAAAATCTATAAAATAACAGAGGTAAACATACACACACAGTAAGCTATCATAGCTTAGTGATGCGAGCGCGCCCAGTGAACCTCTTCGAGCAAGTCTCCCTAGTCGAGCTGTGACATGTTGGCAAGCTGATCCCAGCTCGTTTCCAGCTCCACGAGCTCCTTTCAGCTCAATTCAGCTCATTTCAGCTCATTTGAGCTCAACCAAGCTTACTTTCAGCTCGTTCTTCATTTCAATAAATTAAACTAAGTTTTAGTTTTATATTAATTAGTTTGCTGCAGCTCAATTTTGAAAATCTTAGCTCAAATAAGTTCATTAAATGTTTTTTTTATTTAGTTTGAGCTAGCTGAATTAATAAGCTGTTTAATTTTAATTTAATTTGTCCTAATTAGTTAAATTGTTATTTAAGTTATGTTTTATATTACATATTTTAATTATGTAATAGCTTAAATTAATGTTTGGAATGTTTGTTCACATTTGTGCCGAATTTAAGGTGTTCATATGGGATTTAATGAATTGTTTTTTTCATTCATGTAGGCACATGCACGGTTTGGTTCAATGGATGGGAGGATACATGCACGACCAGATTCAAGGCTTAGAGGATTCATGCATGTCTTGTTACATGCATGGTGGCTGGTTATTTAGTTTCTCTAAGCAACTATTCAGCCAAGGAAGAGTTGCATCTTTAATTCCCAAGTTGGCCGAATATCTTCCCAAGGTGTCCATCAAGGCGTTCACACTAGCGAAGCTTCCTTTCACACTTGTTGTCCATTCGGTTTGATGCATTCACACTCAAGAGACCATTCAACCATGATGTTCACACCTTTAAAGGCTTTCAAACTGCTCCATTAATACTCACACCTATTCAGCCAAGCATTGCAAATTGAATGACTCCATTAAGCTCATGGCCGAACCTAGTGATACAATCTGCCTCGGGGAGAGTCGAGTCGTATGCTGAGTGCCTGATCGTCTACGAGAAGTTATGTTAGATTTAGTTAAGTTGAAGGAATGGCCAAAGTAGAAAGAGGGGTATTGGTTTTGGTTTGGATTGAAATAGGTAAGAAGAATTGGAAAGTTTGGATTTAGATAAGGGAAGTTGAAGAATTGGACGTAATGGTATGAAGGGTAAGAACGAAATAGTCTTATGAAATGGTACGAACGGAATGGTCGGGTTAGGTACAATTTGGTAAATGAAGAAATGGGGTTGAACAAAAAGTGCAAACAAGAAACAATACCGATTTGGTATCGACCCGTTGTTTATAGGCTCTCTTTAGTTCGGTTTGGGTTTGGTAAAGGGAAACCTCGACCCACTATCTAACAAGATAGGAACCTCGGTATGTTTGAACACCACACTACGAGTAGTGATAAGTTCGGAATCGACAAAGAACACGGTTGACACAACTAGAACGCTAGGAACGCCAAACGAATCTTTGAACAAAATATAAGAAAAGTTTGCCTCACAATTTCAGCAGCATAACATTAACAAAAGTTTCAAAAGTCCCTTTTACAAAGAAAAATAACAAGTATTTATAGCCTAAAGACTAGCTAGCCGAATGGACACTTTACATACTTAATAATTAAGTAAAAGTCTCATGAATGCATCTTGAAAATTCTAGAAAGACGTCCTTTGATGTTCATGACCAGATTCGGCTATGGTGGAGATGTCTTGAAGGTTCGGCCAACTTGAGTAATTGAGACAATCAATTCATGTCACTTGGTGAAGAGTTGGGAATTAATTGAGGAGACTTCATGAGCCAAATTAAATGTGAATGCCAACTCTTGAAGAGTCCATAGGTGTGAACACTTTGAATTGAAAGGCCATGCCATGTGAACATAATGTGAACGGAATTTTAAGGTTCATGGAGCGAGATGTTCGGCCACATGTATGAAGTAATGGGAAGCCTCCTTTTAGCCGAATAGTCACTTGGAAAATGAAGGAGAAGCACACCATACATGAATGGAAACATTCATGAACCTTGAACACATTGAATGTGGACATGCATGCACTTAGCCGAACATGCACCTAAGAGATTCAAGTCCTCCAACCGTCCATGCACCTTTCAACATTCATGCTTGCTTTTAATCTCCATATATCCATTGTGTTCCTACAAGAAATATGAACAAATTAACTCAAGCTAATGTGAACACAAATATCAACATTAAATTCAGTTATGACAAATTTAATTATCATCAATAAACTCTTTTAAGACATATTTAATTAAACTAATGTGAACTAAATTTAATATGTAGGAAAGTAATTAACTAATTATTGAACTTATTAAATAAAAAGTCAATAGTAGTCAAATGCAGTCATGGTGAACTCCACGAGCTGATGTTTAAGTCATGAGCTAAAATGAGCTGAGGCTAAACTCCTAAGCTGAAGTTGAGCTAAGGTTTAGCTCGTGAGTTGAAAATGAGCTAGGCGTAAGCTCGATTTAGCTCATGCAACTAGATTGCGCTTGAATGAGCTAGATTTGAGCTAGATGGAGCTCGTAGAGCTGGAAACAAGCTGGGATTAGCTTGCCAACGTGTCAATGCTCGGCTTGACAGACTTGTTCGATGAAGTTCGTGGGGCGTGCTCGTATCACCTAGACATGTCCAATCAACTCCTCATGCATTCCAAATACATTAAGCTGAAATTTCTTCATTAAGAAGCTGACTTGTGGTGTTCCAAGGGCTGCACTTAGACATGGAAGACTGATACGATCCGCCTCAGGGAGAGTCAAGTCGTATGTTGATTGCCCGATCATCTGCGAGAAGTTACATTAGATTTAGTTGAGTTGAAGGAATGGCCGAAGTAGAAAGAGGAGTACGAACGGAATGGTAGGAACAAAAGGGTTAGGGATAAAGGAATATGAACAAATTGGTCGGTTTTGGTATGTTTTGGGTAAGAAAGAAATGGGATCAAACTCAGAATGCAAACAAGAACCAATACGATTTGGTATCGACCCATTGTTTATAGGCTCTTTTAGTTCAGTTTAGGTTTGGTAAAGGAAAACCTCGACCCACTATCTAACAAGATAGGAACCTCGGTATGTTTGAACGCCACACTACGAGTAGTGATAAGTTCAGAATCGACAAAGAACACGATTGACACAACTAGAACGCTTGGAATGCCAAACGAATCTTTGAACGAAATATAAGAAAAGTTTGCCTCACAATTTCGGCAGCATAACATTAACAAAAGTTTCAAAAGTCCTTTTACATAGAAATTGAACAAGTATTTATAGGCCTAATAGTCTAGGTAGCCGATTGGCCTTTCATACTTACACATTAATTAAAGAAAATTCTAAAAAAATGACCCTTAATGTGCATGTCTAGATTCGCTATGGTAATAGGAAATGAATGAATCTTCATGCTTAAGAAAACACAAAGTGAATGCATGATGTCCAATGGTCACTTGTGAGGTTCGGCCAACCTTGTTAAATGAAGCAATGTTTGGCAAAAAGTATGAATTAATTGTGGACACTTCAAGGGCCATCATGTGTGTGAAAACCTAATGTTGAAGAGTCTTCTAGTGTGAATAAGGTGAACCGAATAGTCTTGCCATGTGAACATAGGTGTGAACGAATTAAGGAGAGTCATGGGGAAGCTAATCGGCCAAGCTATCTTCATGCATGTGCGAGAGTCCTTTGGCTGAATGGTCATCTTGAAAAATGAAGAGATAGCACACCATACATGAATGGAAACATTCATGAACCTTGAAGACATTGAATGTGGACATGCATGCATTTAGCCGAACATGCACCTAAGAGATTCAAAGCTCTTAACCGTCCATGCACCTCCAAGAAAGACATGTTGCTTCATGCTCCATATGTCCATTGAGTTTCTACAAGAAAATGTGAACAGAATTAATTCAAGCTAATGTGAACACAATGTAAACATTAAATTCGGTTATGACAAATTAATTAACATCTATAAACACTTTTAAGACATATTTAATAAAACCAATATGAACTAAATTTAATATGTGGTTTATTAATTAACTAATTAATGAACTTATTAAATAAAAAGTCAATACTGGTCAAATGCAGTCATGGTGAACTCCACGAGCTGATGTTTAAGTCATGTCATGAGCTAAAAATGAGCCAAGCTTAAGCCCTTGAGCTAAAGTTGAGCTAAGGTTAAACTCCTAAGCTGAAGTTGAGCTAAGGTTTAGCTCGTGAGTTGAAAATGAGCTAGGAGAGTAAGCTCGGTTTAGCTCATGCAACTAGATTGCGCTTGAATGAGCTGGATTTGAGCTGGATGGAGCTCGTGGAGCTGGAAACGAGCTGGGATTAGCTTGCCAACATGTCACAGTTCGACTAGGGAGACTTGTTCGAAGAGGTTCACTGGGCGTGCTCGCATATTCCCCCCTCTTTTAGGTGACTTGTCCTCAAGTCGAACCGTTTGTCTAAAAGACAATATTTTTTCTTGCTTTGTTTTCCTCGGTCGAATGGGACAAAGGATATCAAACAAACCTTAAATTGATTCACCAATGGACAAGTTAACACATCACCTTCATAAATAAGTAGCAGAGGGTTAAGACAATAAAAACCAATAGATAACCCGAATGTCGAGCAAAAGACGAATTTTATCTTACCGAATTGACTTACCAATTTTGGAAATGACAAGCGGAAAGTATTTAAATTCAGATGGTACATGTAAAACTTAGCCCAAAGGTCATATGGCAAGAATTTTATTTGTTCATAACATGGATACGTCACATTGTCGCACAATTTCGATATGTCATCAATATGATCAATTGAACAAAATGGAGACAAGGAATGATCAATCGCGCATCTTAACAAACAAGAATGAATTCCTCGTTTCAACCACAACATTCCAAATGGTTCAAAACAAAGGACATATTCGCTTGGCTTTTTGATTTGAACTAGCTCACCTTGCCTTATTCGATTAAATGGACTTGCAGTAGTAGGATGAACAATATGACCACATTCCACAAAGTCATCATCAACAACACCGATTTCTTCATCTTTCAAACAAAACAAAGATATTGTTGACTTACCTTGATTAACTTGGAAGTTACATGATGTTAGTTCGATTTTACCTCGTTTGCGCAAAACAAACCTTTGCTCCTTAGCAAGGTAATGCAATCGATAATTTGAACTCGAACAAACCTGTAAAGGTGAAAAGTCAAAAAGACAATTCTTGCTTTTCAAAATATAAGTTCCACATGAATGGAAAATGTTAAGGTCACCACGAAAAATGTACTTAAAAAGACAGGATAAAATGTTATTCACAGATGGAACGTCTGATTCAATTCCGGGATTAAAAATAAAATTTTCAGAATCAAAAACTTGGTTTTGATTTTGTAATCCAGCCACATGCTTTATTTCCAAAAATAAAGATAAGACTCGAAGAAGATGAGTAGGTAAAACAAAGTTACTTACAATAAGATCACAATGCTTACCTTTTCTTGGAAACAATTCAAAATGGCTAGCTCCAGGCTTAAACACTCGATTTTGATCACTTACCCCAAAATACAACAAGAATTTCATTTTCTCAAATAAATCACAAAAGTAGATCAAATAAGGTTTAGGCAGACGAACATGCAAACATTCGTACTTCACAAAACTCAATCGAATAGGTAGATCAAAACATGGAAACTTCGCACAAAAATTTAAAGATTTTTCTTCAATGACAAAATCAAACGGATTATTCTTTCTATGCGAAAACCTTTGAACACATATGTTGAATAAAGAAGCTGTGTACATGTGACCTTTCAGAAATTCAAATCCATCACAAATCATTTAAATAGGCACATTTAAACAGAAAGATGAATTCAAAGAATTTACATAGCCATACTTATCAAAGTGTGAAAACCTTTTATCACACACATTCACAATTTGCACAGGATGAACCAATCCAACAGAATCAACAGATTTGCCGTTATAAAACATGTCATAAGACGGAATCTTCATGGCATCTTTTGAATCAACATCGTTAACAATAATATGTGAACAATAATTAGCCAAATAAAAAGATGGAAGTTTTTCAAAAGTTATGCCATCAAAACCTTTATGAGTAATTTTTAAATCAGGCGGCCTTGATTCGATAAACAAAGATTCCTTACCTTTCTTACCTTCGATTTCCAATGGGTGGCAGTCGTCCACGGACTTACCTTTCTCAAACAACTGAAAACGCCTCTCATTTTGAAGGTATCAGAGTTGGATTTGGTCGCACGGACTTTTAGGAACCTGATAAGAAAGATCACAAATAGATCGAGCATAAGTGTTAGTAGAAAGTATCCTCGCTTGCTCACCAACATCGTTTTCACTCGAATCTTTTTCCTCAAGTTCACTTGCTTCTTCCACTCTTTCTTTTATCTCAATTTCTCTTTCCACTCTTTTCTTTTGTTCAAACTCTTTTTCTTTTTCAATGTCCTTTTCGATTTTGTTTTCTTGTACACTTTCTTTTCTTTGTTTTTCTCTCTTTTCTTTATTTCTTCTCTCGATTTCATTCATAATCCTCTCGTTTTCTCTCATAATCTTTTCTTGCCTCTCTTGTCTTTTGATCTCTTTTTGCTTTTCATCTTTTTCTTTTCTCGTTTTCTTTTTACAAGAGGTTACAAAAGAATCATGATAATAATTATTTTGTTCAAAAGAAGAAAAATCATTCACATATGACTCACGAAAAATTTTTTGTGAAGATCTCTCCATAGGAATTTTCTTTGGAGTTCTTGAAGAAGTATATCTATCTCTTCACACATTTTCTTGGAAGGAGTCAAAATCATAGTCGCCTTCTTGTCGTCTCAAACTCCTTGATGAAAAATACTCTCGTTCGAAGTTTCTTCTTGAATAGGAGTCATAGTATGAATCTCTTTGCCTCGAAGTCAATGGCGAGAAAGAATCACGATAGGAACTTTTGTTCAAGTAATATTCGACGGTATATCTCCGTGGTGTTTTTGGTTCCATTTTTCGACTTGAAGAAACTCGATCACTTTGGCCTCGTTTTTCCAATCGATCTAGCCTCACTTGCAGTTGGCCAAACTCAGAATTCGCCATTCTTCGCATTTCTTGAACCAAGTATTGGAACTCCGACTCAGTAAATTCTTTACAAGACATCTTGATTACTCACCACAAAATCCTCACGAGTTCACTTGGAAAGAAAGAATGATGGCACTCACACTCGTGTTTACACTCGAGATTAGGCTTTTACCTCCCCTCAAATGTGCTCACGCTCTCTTGCCTTTTACCACTCTTAACTTTTCTCGTAATTTCGTAAACAGATTCGTTAAGGCCTAGTCCTTGGTCTAGGTGGTCGGCTCAAAAGGGGGTTACAAGAGATTGATGTATTCGGTTTAGGGTAGGCTGAAAGAATAGGGAATTGGGTTAAAAGTGTGGCAAATTAAGGAGAGTAGAATAGAAGAAGGATCGGGAACTATATCAGATCAAAGCTTGACGATCAAATAACGATTGAATTGCATAAATCGCTTTTTTCTTTTTTGTTGGAATTTTTTTTCGAATTTTTTTAACTTGTATAACTTTTTTTGTATTATATCGACAAACTAAATACAATAGAAACACTTCTGTACGTGATTTTTTTCTTCGGCTGCGTAGATTTTTGTTTTTGTAGTAAAAGCAACAAACTAATCAAAATAGGAAAACTTCGGTATACGAAATTTTTTTTCTATACTCTTTTTTTTAGCTCCTACCTCGGGAATGCTCCACTTCGAATGTCTAAGCTTCTCATTTTAGGTAGCTCTGATACCAGATGATACGATCTACCTCGGGGAGAGTCGAGTAGTATGTTGATTGCTCGATCGTCTACGAGAAGTTACGTTAGATTTAGTTGAGTTGAAGGAATTGCCGAAGTAGAAAGAGGAGTACGAACGAAATGGTATGAACAAAAGGGTTAGGGATAAAGGAATATGAACAAATTGGTCGGTTTTGGTATGTTTTGGGTAAGAAAGAAATGGGATCGAACAAAGAATGCAAACAAGAACCAATACCAAATTGGTATCGACCCGTTGTTTATAGGCTCTTTTAGTTCAGATTAGGTTTGGTAAAGGAAAACCTCGACCCACTATCTAACAAGATAGGAACCTCAGTATGTTTGAACGCCACACTACGAGTAGTGATAAGTTCGGAATCGACAAAGAACACGATTGACACAACTAGAATGCTAGGAATGCCAAACGAATCTTTGAACGAAATATAAGAAAAGTTTGCCTCACAATTTTGGCAGCATAACATTAACAAAAGTTTCAAAAGTCCTTTTACATAAAAATTAAACAAGTATTTATAGGCCTAATAGTCTAGGTAGCCGATTGGCCTTTCATACTTACACATTAATTAAAGAAAGTTCTAAAAAAATGACCCTTAATGTGCATGTCTAGATTCGGCTATGGTAATAGGAAATGAATGAATCTTCATGCTTAAGAAAACACAAAGTGAATGCATGATGTCCAATGGTCACTTGTGAGGTTCGGCCAACCTTGTTAAATGAAGCAATGTTTGGCCAAAAGTATGAATTAATTGTGGACACTTCAAGGGCCATCATGTGTGTGAAAACCTAACGTTGAAGAGTCTTCTAGTGTGAACAAGGTGAATCGAATAGTCTTGCCATGTGAACATAGGTGTGAACGAATTAAGGAGAGTCATGGGGAAGCTAATCGGCCAAGCCATCTTCATGCATGTGTGAGAGTCCTTTGGCCGAATGGTCATCTTGAAAAATGAAGAGATAGCACACCATACATGAATGGAAACATTCATGAACCTTGAAGACATTGAATGTGGACATGCATGCATTTAGCCGAACATGCACCTAAGAGATTCAAAGCTCTTAACCGTCCATGCACCTCCAAGAAAGACATGTTGCTTCATGCTCCATATGTCCATTGAGTTTCTACAAGAAAATGTGAACAGAATTAATTCAAGCTAATGTGAACACAATGTAAACATTAAATTCGGTTATGACAAATTAATTAACATCTATAAACACTTTTAAGACATATTTAATAAAACCAATACGAACTAAATTTAATATGCGGTTTATTAATTAAATAATTAATGAACTTATTAAATAAAAAGTCAATAGTGGTCAAATGCAGTCATGGTGAACTCCACGAGCTTATGTTTAAGTCATGTCATAAGCTAAAAATGAGCCAAGCTTAAGCCCTTGAGCTAAAGTTGAGCTAAGGTTAAACTCCTAAGCTGAAGTTGAGCTAAGGTTTAGCTCGTGAGTTGAAAATGAGCTAGGAGAGTAAGCTCGGTTTAGCTCATGCAACTAGATTGCGCTTGATTGAGCTGGATTTGAGCTGGATGGAGCTCGTGGAGCTGGAAACGAGCTAGGATTAGCTTGCCAACATGTCATAGCTCGACTAGGGAGACTTGTTCGAAGAGGTTCGCTGGGCGTGCTCGCATATTCCCCCCTCTTTTAGGCGACTTGTCCTCAAGTCGAACCGTTTGTCTAAAAGACAATATTTTTTCTTGCTTTGTTTTCCTCGGTCGAATGGGACAAAGGATATCAAACAAACCTGAAATTGATTCACCAATGGACAAGTTAACACATCACCTTCATAAATAAGTAGCAGAGGGTTAAGACAATAAAAACCAATAGATAACCCGAATGTTGAGCAAAAGACGAATTTTATCTTACCGAATTGACTTACCAATTTTGGCAATGACAAGCGGAAAGTATTTAAATTCAGATGGTACATGTAAAACTTAGCCCAAAGGTCATATGGCAAGAATTTTATTTGTTCATAACATGGATACGTCACAGTGTCGCACAATTTTGATATGTCATCAATATGATCAATTGAACAAAATGGAAACAAGGAATGATCAATCGCGCATCTTAACAAACAAGAATGAATTCCTCGTTTCAACCACAACATTCCAAATGGTTCAAAATAAAGGACATATTAGCTTGGCTTTTTGATTTGAACTAGCTCACCTTGCCTTATTCGATTAAATGGACTTGCAGTAGTAGGATGAACAATATGACCACATTCCACAAAGTCATCATCAGCAACACCGATTTCTTCATCTTTAAAACAAAACAAAGATATTGTTGACTTACCTTGATTAACTTGGAAGTTACATGATGTTAGTTCGATTTTACCTCGTTTGCGCAAAACAAACCTTTGCTCCTTAGCAAGGTAATGCAATCGATAATTTGAACTCAAACAAACCTGTAAAGGTGAAAAGTCAAAAAGACAATTCTTGCTTTTCAAAATATAAGTTCCACATGAATGGAAAATGTTAAGGTCACCACGAAAAATGTACTTAAAAAGACAGGATAAAATGTTATTCACAGATGGAACGTCTGATTCAATTCCGAGATTAAAAATAAAATTTTCAGAATCAAAAACTTGGTTTTGATTTTGTAATCCAGCCACATGCTTTATTTCCAAAAATAAAGATAAGACTCGAAGAAGATGAGTAGGTAAAACAAAGTTACTTACAACAAGATCACAATGCTTACCTTTTCTTGGAAACAACTCAAAATGGCTAGCTCCAGGCTTAAACACTCGATTTTGATCACTTACCCCAAAATACAACAAGAATTTCATTTTCTCAAATAAATCACAAAAGTAGATCAAATAAGGTTTAGGCAGACGAACATGCAAACATTCGTACTTCACAAAACTCAATCGAATAGGCAGATCAAAACATGGAAACTTCGCACAAAAATTTAAAGATTTTTCTTCAATGACAAAATCAAACGGATTATTCTTTCTATGCGAAAACCTTTGAACACATATGTTGAACAAAGAAGCTGTGTACATGTGACCTTTCAGAAATTCAAATCCATCACAAATCATTTGAATAGGCACATTTAAACAGAAAGATGAATTCAAAGAATTTACATAGCCATACTTATCAAAATGTGAAAACCTTTTATCACACACATTCACAATTTACACAGGATGAACCAATCCAACAAAATCAACAGATTTGCCCTTATAAAACATGTCATAAGACGGAATCTTCATGGCATCTTTTGAATCAACATCGTTAACAATAGTATGTGAACAATAATTAGCCAAATAAAAAGATGGAAGTTTTTCAGAAGTTATGCCATCAAAACCTTTATGAGTAATTTTTAAATCAGGCGGCCTTGATTCGATAAACAAAGATTCCTTACCTTCCTTACCTTCAATTTCTAATGGGTGGCAGTCGTCCACGGACTTACCTTTCTCAAAAAACTGAAAACGCCTCTCATTTTGAAGGTATCAGAGTTGGATTTGGTTGCACGAACTTTTAGGAACCTGATAAGAAAGATCACAAATAGATCGAGCAGAAGTGTTAGTAAAAAGTATCCTCACTTGCTCACCAACATTGTTTTCACTCGAATCTTTTTCCTTAAGTTCACTTGCTTCTTCCACTCTTTCTTTTATCTCAATTTCCCTTTCCACTCTTTTCTTTTGTTCAAACTCTTTTTCTTTTTCAATGTCCTTTTCGATTTTGTTTTCTTGTACACTTTCTTTTCTTTATTTTTCTCTCTTTTCTTTATTTCTTCTCTCGATTTCATTCATAATCCTCTCGTTTTCTCTCATAATCTTTTCTTGCCTCTCTTGTCTTTTGATCTCTTTTTGCTTTTCATCTTTTTCTTTTCTCGTTTTCTTTTTACAAGAGGTTACAAAAGAATCATGATAATAATTATTTTGTTCAAAAGAAGAAAAATAATTCACATATGACTCACGAACAATTTTTTGTGAAGATCTCTCCATAGGCATTTTCTTTGGAGTTCTTGAAGAAGTATATCTATCTCTTCGCACATTTTCTTGGAAGGAGTCAAAATCATAGTCGCCTTCTTATCGTCTCAAACTCCTTGATGAAAAATACTCTCGTTCGAAGTCTCTTCTTGAATAGGAGTCATAGTATGAATCTCTTTGCCTCGAAGTCAATGGCGAGAAAGAATCACGATAGGAACTTTTCTTCAAGTAATATTCGGCGGTATATCTCCGTGGTGTTTTTGGTTCCATTTTTTGACTTGAAGAAACTCGATCACTTTGGCCTCATTTTTCCAATCGATCTAGCCTCACTTGCAGTTGGCCAAACTCAGAATTCGCCATTCTTCACATTTCTTGAACCAAGTATTGGAACTCTGACTCGGTAAATTCTTCACAAGACATCTTGATTACTCACCATAAAATCCTCACGAGTTCACTTGGAAAGAAAGAATGACGGCACTCACACTCGTGTTTACACTCGAGATTAGGCTTTTACCTCCCCTCAAATGTGCTCACGCTCTCTTGCCTTTTACCACTCTTAACTTTTCTCATAATTTCGTAAACAGATTCGTTAAGGCCTAGTCCTTGGTCTAGGTGGTCGGCTCAAAAGGGGGTTACAAGAGATTGATGTATTCGATTTAGGGTAGGCTGAAAGAATAGGGAATTGGGTTAAAAGTGTGGCAAATTAAGGAGAGTAGAATAGAAGAAGGACCGGGAACTATATCAGATCAAAGCTTGACGATCAAATAACGATTGAATTGCATAAATCACTTTTTTCTTTTTTGTTGGAATTTTTTTTGAATTTTTTTAACTTGTATAACTTTTTTTTGTATTATATCGACAAACTAAATACAATAGAAACACTTCTGTACGCGATTTTTTTTCTTCGGCTGCGTAGATTTTTGTTTTTGTAATAAAAGCAATAAACTAATCAAAATGGGAAAACTTCGGTATACGAAATTTTTTTTCTATACTCTTTTTTTTAGCTCCTACCTCAGGAATGCTCCACTTTGAATGTCTAAGCTTCTCATTTTAGGTAGCTCTGATACCAGATGATACAATCTGCCTCGGGGAGAGTCGAGTCGTATGTTGATTGCTCGATCGTCTACGAGAAGTTACGTTAGATTTAGTTGAGTTGAAGGAATGGCTGAAGTAGAAAGAGGAGTACGAACGGAATGGTAGGAACAAAAGGGTTAGGGATAAAGGAATATGAACAAATTGGTCGGTTTTGGTATGTTTTGGGTAAGAAAGAAATGGGATCGAACAAAGAATGCAAACAAGAACCAATACCGATTTGGTATCGACCCGTTGTTTATAGGCTCTTTTAGTTCGGATTAGGTTTGGTAAAGGAAAACCTCGACCCACTATCTAACAAGATAGGAACCTCAGTATGTTTGAATGCCACACTACGAGTAGTGATAAGTTCAGAATCGACAAAGAACACGATTGACACAACTAGAACACTAGGAATGCCAAACGAATCTTTGAACGAAATATAAGAAAAGTTTGCCTCACAATTTCGGCAGCATAACATTAACAAAAGTTTCAAAAGTCCTTTTACATAAAAATTGAATAAGTATTTATAGGCCTAATAGTCTAGGTAGCCGATTGGCCTTTCATACTTACACATTAATTAAAGAAAATTCTAAAAAAATGACCCTTAATGTGCATGTCTAGATTCGGCTATGGTAATAGGAAATGAATGAATCTTCATGCTTAAGAAAACACAAAGTGAATGCATGATGTCCAATGGTCACTTGTGAGGTTCGGCCAACCTTGTTAAATGAAGCAATGTTTGACCAAAAGTATGAATTAATTGTGGAAACTTCAAGGGCCATCATGTGTGTGAAAATCGAATGTTGAAGAGTCTTCTAGTGTAAACAAGGTGAACCGAATAGTCTTGCCATGTGAACATAGGTGTGAACGAATTAAGGAGAGTCATGGAGAAGCTAATCGGCCAAGCTATCTTCAGGCATTTGTGAGAGTCCTTTGGCCGAATGGTCATCTTGAAAAATGAAGAGATAGCACACCATACATGAATGGAAACATTCATGAACCTTGAAGACATTGAATGTGGACATGCATGCATTTAGCCGAACATGCACCTAAGAGAGTCAAAGCTCTTAACGGTCCATGCACCTCCAAGAAAGACATGTTGCTTCATGCTCCATATGTCCATTGAGTTTCTACAAGAAAATGTGAACAGAATTAATTCAAGCTAATGTGAACACAATGTAAACATTAAATTCGGTTATGACAAATTAATTAACATCTACAAACACTTTTAAGACATATTTAATAAAACCAATATGAACTAAATTTAATATGTGGTTTATTAATTAACTAATTAATGAACTTATTAAATAAAAAGTCAATAGTGGTCAAATACAGTCATAGTGAACTCCACGAGTTGATGTTTAAGTCATGAGCTAAAAATGAGCTAAGCTTAAGCCCTTGAGCTAAAGTTGAGCTGAGGTTAAACTCCTAAGCTGAAGTTGAGCTAAGGTTTAGCTCGTGAGTTGAAAATGAGCTAGGAGAGTAAGCTCGGTTTAGCTCATGCAACTAGATTGCGCTTGAATGAGCTGACTGGAGCTCATGGAGCTGGAAACGAGCTGGGATTAGCTTGCCAACATGTCACAGCTCGACTAGGGAGACTTGTTCGAAGAGGTTCACTGGGCGTGCTCGCATCAAAGACTTATGGTTTTGTTCTAGAACATTCTAGTCTATTCATAGCCGAATTTGCTTAATTCTTAAGATAGTCTTTTGGCCATTCGGCTACCTAGGCTTTGGGCCTATAAATACTTGTTATTTTTCCATGTAAAGGGGACTTTTGAAACTTTTGTTAATGTTATGCTACCGAAATTGTGAGGCAAACTTTTCTTATATTTTGTTCAAAGATTCGTTTGCCGTTCCTAGCATTCTAGTTGTGTCAATCGTGTTGCTTATTGATTCCGAACTTATCACTACTCGTAGTGTGGCATTCAAACATACCGAGGTTCCTATCTTGTTAGATAGTGGGTTGAGGTTTTCCTTCTACCAAACCTAAATCGAACCAAAAAGCGCATATAAACAACGGGTCGATACCAAATCGGTATTGGTTCTTGTTTGCATTCTTTGTTCGATCCCATTTCTTTCTTACCCAAAACATACCAAGACCGACCAATTTGTTCATATTCCTTTGTCCCTACCCTTTCGTTCCTACCATTCCATTCGTACCCCTCTTTCTACTTCGGTCATTCCTTCAACTCAACTAAATCTAACGTAACTTCTCGTAGATGATCGGGCAATCTACATACGACTCGACTCTCCCTGAGGCGGTTCGTATCACTTAGTCAGTCATAAACAAATAAATAACTTAATAACAATATTAATTCAATTTAACCAAGTCAATTCTTACTAAAATTTCAAACTTACAATTTCATATATTTAACATATACTTTTCATTTAACCGAATATACATATATCCAATATCAAAATATATCATTCAACCTTAAAACCATAATATCATTATTTAACCGGATATACATAAACTCATATACATATATTCAGGAATCATTTCATAAGTATTCACATTTATATTCATAAGGCCAAATACAATCATTTATATATGTTTACACATAGATCACAAATATGATATCACTATATATAACCTTTGGCCGAATGTACTTTCCATAAACACATATATTTTTCATTTACATCATATATGATTTGCAACACATATCAAGTAACCTACTTACCTTATTTCAAATAGATAATAAGCTATCACATATGATGTGATCCGGCTCGGGTGGTTGAGTCAAATTCACGTAGTTTCCCGATCATAATCGAGAAGAGTCGTTCGTGCCTCGGTCTCAGAGATAGAATTGAAAGAATAGGTTTGAATTAGCGCAAGGTTTTCAAAAAGTTATGGAAAAGGGTAGTGATAGGTTCGGCTAAGGAAACAAGAAAGGATGTTAAAGGAATGGCTTGATTTTGAAACAATCAGAAGGAGATAATGCAAAGGTGGGGATGGAATAGTGAACTTAACGTCAGGAATGATTCAACACTAAAAAGTGTCACCCCGGTTCCTATATTGTTAAGGTGAAAATATGGATAGATGGATAGGTGAATGCCATACCAAGATTGGTGATAAGTTCAAACAAGGACGATTGACGCCACTAGCACAAGCTAGATAAGTCTTTCGAAACTTGTACGAGATATGAGAGGAAGCAACCTCACAAGAACAATGTTCATTAACAAATTTGGCAAAAGTCCTTTTACAATGAAATGAGCAAACTATTTATAAGCTGTCATGTAGTAACCAAATGGAAAAACTAGCTAGCTTAAAGGCTAAGCAAATTCGGTCATGAACTAGCTAGAATGCTCCAGAATGAAAACATTAATTAACTAGCCTGGATTCGGCTGATGGGGATGTATTGGGCAGCTTCATGTATGAGCATAAACACTTGGATGAATGTGAAGCTTTGGAAGCCAAATGGATTGTCTAGGTCCGGCCATGGGATGCATGTAGCTTCCAAGAGGTGTCTCTTGGCCGAATAGGTGCTTAGAAATTCCAAAAGTCCTCCCACATACATTCAGCTATACATGGAACTTGGAAGGGAGCTTGAATCTGGCCATACATGAACTTGCATTAAATGCCATGCATACATGCATGTGTACCGTCCAAGGGAGATGTATTTTTCAATATCCATTGCATGCAATGAATCCTCCATCTACATGAATGTGAGACCTCCAAACATGAACCGAACCATGCATGTATCTTCCCGTTCAATGAACATTCCCGTACATGCACCTTGCCATGAATGAATCTCCACATTCGGCTGAACCTACATGAAATAAACACACAATTAAACAATATAATTATTCATATAATCATAATTAAAAATATTAACTAGACAACTTAATGACACTAACTAAATTCAGACATATTAATTATAAGTCAACTATCATATTAAATTCGGCTAGCTCAAATAGTCAAAAAACACTTAGTGAGCTAAGTTGAGCTAGGGGATTCGGCATGAGCTGTAAAAAACTTAATTAAAAACAAAGTTAAAACTTAGGTTATTGTAATGTAAAAGAAATGAGCTGAAACGAGCTAAATTCAAGCTCAAACGAGCTAAATTGAGCTCAAGTGAGCTGATTGGAGCTGAATGGCGCATGGGGAGCTGGAGAGGAGCTGAGATCAGATTGAAAAAGATTGCATTGAGTCTTCAAGAAGTTGTCCTTAGCTCCTCCAACGTCATGGTCCTTGTTATCATCCCAAATGCACAACACCAAGGCTGATAAAGCATCTTGAATTTGCTTGGTTCGAGCTCGAGTCATGAGGCCTTTTGAGAGCTCGATTGATTCTTGATTTGCATTCGAGGATGGCCTGGGTGTGCTCACATCATTCCCCCTGTCTTCAAAGCGACTAGTCCTCAAGTCGAGTCGACAGTTAATTTTGAAACAGGGATGCCTACTTGTTCGTTCTTGGATAAATGTGTTTAGTTGTCGCCTCATGTCTTACTGCAAAAACGTCCCAAAACTTGCGACCAATCGATAACCATTATAGTACACAAACTTGTTCAAATGATCAAAGAGGCAAGTCATCTTAATCTTAAAACAATTGCAACAAGATAGTATCAAAATCCCATTTTCATTATCAACTAAACACGTTTCATTGCAGCCTAAGGAATTATCGAACAAAGATTTTAAAAACATAATGTCCATTGTTCGCTCGGGCATCTCAAGTTGTGTTCGCAAAGCATAGTGATTTTGACAGAAATTCATGCAACAGTTCAGAAATGGCAATTTTCCGTGATAATCAAACAATGAAAAAGATAGATTTAATTCATATTTCGGTTTACTTAAACAAGACAATTTGAACAACAAATACTCATCAAACTCAACAATATTTTGCATACCACGAATCTCTTGTCCACCAACCAAAACAATTATTTCTTCTTCGTTATTATTTTCTTCATCAATCAAGTTGGACAAAGATGTAATAAAAATTTCAGAAACCATACCTTGAATAGGTAAACATGGATTAGTTTTATCTTTTCCTACCATTACAAACCTCCTTTCTTCAGGAATGTATTGCAACTGCATCATGGCTTTTGAGTCAACTTGAAAAGGATTAGAAACAAGAAATTTTTAGTTAATCAAAACTCTTTTGTTTTCTTCACTCACGTTTCTTTGAGTTTCCTTTTCTCTCACTTTGGTTTTATCACAACTCTTTTTCTTTTCTCTCCCATGTTCTTTTCTTTCTTTTTCATTTTCTCTTTCTTTTTCCACTCTCATTCGCTCCAAAGATTGTTTCATTCATTGTTGATCCTCCATAGCTTGTTTCAGTGTCAAGGGTGCCAAAGTAAAATTTCAGCCTTGATACTTGAAGGTATATTAATTTGCGAACCCGTCGTGCTTCACTCTTCGGTCAAATTGCCATGGCCTCCCAAGCAGTATATGGCCCGCATGCATGGGTACCACATCACAAAGGACTTCATCTTCATATTTCCCATTCGAAAATGGAACAAGGACTTGCTTGGTTACCTTTAGCTCAACTCCATCATTAAGCCATTGTAGCTTGTATGGACTCGGATGAACACTTGTCGGCAGATCAAGCTTTTCAACTAGGATGGTACTCGCAACATTTGTACAACTTCCTCCATCAATAACTAAGCTACATACCTTTCCACGAACAAAGCAACAGGTATGAAAAAGGTTCTCTCGTTGTGGATCGATTTTGGTACCTTGCGCACCTAAACTCCTCTTAATAACAAGCATCTCGCCTTCGAACGCATACTCCAATTCTTCCTTGACATCAGAAGGGTTTTCGACATCGTTTTCAACTTTACCATCTTCCTCCTCCTCTGATTCAATATCGCCATTGGGTCGAATCACCATAGCGCTCCGATTCAGACATTGACTTGCAATATGCCCTCTTCCAAGGCACTTAAAACATTTTATGTCCCTCATCCGATTTTGGGTACCTTCAACAGCCTTGCCTTTGCTATTTTTACCCATAGGCTTAGTAGTTTTGGCAGGTGCCATAGGATCTTTCGTTTGACTTGCTGTAGCACTCTTGCTAGTGCCTTGGTTCCATCGGGACACGTTGGTGGTTGAATAACCTCGGGCATCACCTTTCTTCTTGAGTTGCTTCTCGATCTTGATGGCCATGTGGACCATATCAACTATCTCCACATAGTGTTGTAGCTCCATAATGTTGGCGATCTCACAGTTAAGCCTGGACAAAAATCTAGCCATAGTTGCTTCTCGATCCTCGTCAACATTCGCACGGATCATAGCAACTTCTGTCTCTTTGTAATAGTCCTCGACACTCCTCGTACCTTAGGAAAGGTTTTGGAGCTTTTGGTAAAGTTCTCGGAGGTAGTGCGTTGGAATGAACCTCCGGCGCATGACAGCCTTCATTTCGGCCCAAGTGTTAATGGGTCGCTCGCCATTTCACCTTCGGGTTGTCGTAAGTTGGTCCCACCAAATCATTGCATAGTCGGTGAATTCTATGGTAGCCAACTTAAATTTCTTTGCCTTCGAGTAGTTATGACACTCGAAAATGAGTTCAATCTTTTTCTCCCACTCCAAATATGCCTCGGGGTCCGAACGACCTTGAAATGGGGGAATTGATAACTTAATGCTTTTTAAGTCATCATCAAATCTTTCACGGTCAGTTGGCCTCTCCGTCGGTCACTAACATTCGAGCCAGCTTCACTTTCGACTTCACTTGGTTCGGAAACCTTGTCATCTCGAGCATGCCTTCGGCCACGGTCTCTAGGTGGACTTATTGGTGTTCTTGCTCGTCGGCCTCTTCCCTCCACTTGATCGAGTCGGTCTTGTATTGGTTCTAACTTTTGGTCAAACTATCGTTCAACTTCTCGAAGTAGGGCTTGCATGTTCAAATCTGGCACATTCCGAACGGGTTGCCTTTCCTCCACGTTTCGTTCCATGTTGGTTTTCAATAATTTTCAATTCCTCACCACAAACCTCACTAGTTCACTCGCAAAGAAATATTGATGATCACTCCACTCGTGTTTTCACTCGTTTTAAGCTTTTTCAACACTCGAATGCTCTCACACTCTCTAGCCTTTTACCACTCAAGCTTACTCTCGTAACCTCGTAGTTTGTTTCTCTTGACTCGTCTTGGTGCTTTGGGGTTGGCTTCAAAATGGTTACAAGGGATAAGATGTTACGGTGTACGGGTAGGCTAAAAGAAAGTTTTTGGTATAGTGTGGCTTTTTTGGGGGGGTACAAAGTTGATGAAAAGAACTCTTGACGATCGGAACAAAATATAAAACAATAGAATCGAACTTGATCACTTCACTCTTTTTTCTTTTTTCTTTTAATAATTTCGTATTTCTTTTTTTTTTAACTTCAATATAGCACTCTTTTTTTTACAATGGTAAAACGAAAATACAACTAATTTTTTTTAATTCGTAAAATTTTTTTACAACGAACCTATTTCGATCTTGATACGAACGTCTGCGCCTCTCGATTTACAAGCTCTGATACCAAATGATGTGATCCAACTCGGGTGGTTGAGTCGAATTCACGTAGTTGCCCGATCGTAGTCGAGAAGGGTCGTTTGTTCCTCGATCTCGGAGATTGAATTGAAAGAATAGGTTTGAATCAGCGGAAGGTTTTCAAAAAGTTATGCAAAAGGGTAGTGATAGGTTCGGCTAAGGAAACAAGAAAGGATGTTAAAGGAATGGTTCGATTTTGAAACAATAAGAAGGAGATAATGTAAAGGTGGGAGATAATGCAAAGGTGGGGATAGAATAGTGAACTTAGCGTCAGGAATGATTCAACACTAAAAGGTGTCACCCCAGTTCCTATATTTTTAAGGTGAAAATATGGATAGATGGATAGGTGAACGCCACACCAAGATTGGTGATAAGTTCAAACAAGGACGATTGACGCCACTAGCACAAGCTAGATAAGTCTTTCGAAACTTGTACGAGATATGAGAGGAAGCAACCTCACAAGAACAATGTTCATTAACAAATTTGGTAAAAGTCCTTTTACAATGAAATGAGCAAACTATTTATAAGCTATCATGTAGTAACCAAATGGACAAACTAGCTAGCTTAAAGACTAAGCAAATTCGGTCATGAACTAACTAGAATGTTCTAGAATGAAAACATTAATTAACTAGCCTTGATTCGGCTGATGGGGATGTATTGGGCAGCTTCATGTATGAGCATAAACACTTGGATGAATGTGAAGCTTTGGAAGCCAAATGGATTGTCTAGGTTCGACCATGGGATGCATCTAGCTTCCAAGAGGTGTCTCTTGGCCGAATAGGTGCTTAAAAATTCCAAAAGTCCTCCCACATACATTCGGCTATACATGGAACTTGGAAGGGAGCTTGAATCTGGCCATACATGAACTTGCATTAAATGCCATGCATACATGCATGTGTACCGTCCAAGGGAGATGTATTCTTCAATATCCATTGCATGCAATGAATCCTCCATCTACGTGAATGTGAGACCTCCAAACATGAACCGAACCATGCATGTATCTTCCCGTTCAATGAACATTCCCGAACATGCACCTTGCCATGACACATTTGGCTGAACCTACATGAAATAAACACACAATTAAAAAATATAATTATTCATATAATCATAATTAAAAATATTAACTAGACAACTTAATGATACTAACTAAATTCAGACATATTAATTATAAGTCAACTATCATATTAAATTCGACTAGCTCAAATAGTCAAAAAAACACTTAGTGAGCTAAGTTGAGCTAGGGGATTCGGCATGAGCTGTAGCAAACTTAATTAAAAACAAAGTTAAAACTTAATTTATTGTAATGTAAAAGAAATGAGCGGAAACGAGCTAAATTCAGGCTCAAACGAGCTAAATCGAGCTCAAGTGAGATGATTGGAGCTGAGATCGGATTGCAAAAGATTGCATTGAGTCTTCAAGGAGTTGTCCTTAGCTCCTCCAACGTCATGGTCCTTGTTATCATCCCAAATGCGCAACACCAAGGCTGATAAAGTGTCTTGAATTTCCTTGGTTCGAGCTCGAGTCATGGGGCCTTTTGGGAGCTCGATTGATTCTTGGTTTGCATTCGAGGATGCCCCGGGCGTGCTCACATCAACATACCTGATCACTTTAGCTCGTTTTACACATTCAATCACAACTTATCATTGCCCATTGAACCATTCAGAATTGAATAGGATACTCAGATAATCACACATATCATACAATGCCAACGTCCCAGACAGGGTCTTACTCGTACATATATATCGGAGTCACATATCGATGCCAACGTATTAAACGTGGTCTTACTCACACACATATATCAGAGTCACATATCGATACCAACGTATTAAACGTGGTCTTACTCGTACACATATATCAATGCCATGGTCTTACTCATACATCACATATCAGAATCCTATGTCATGAAATATGTATCCTAGCTATTCCTAAGGTTCATACAAGGCTTTCAGACTGCATAACTCGATCGAAATGAATTTGTAAATATAGCTCCCTAGCATATACACATTTGGCTAACAACATATATACTTCACATAATTCATTTCAGCATAATAAGCTCGTATTTATTTAAAATAAACAACATCTATTTGCTTATAAACTTACCTCGAACAACGATAATCAGAATGGGACAACTAATCGACAACTTTGGTTTTTCCCCGATCCAAATCTGATTTCTTTGGTTCTTGATCTAAACATATTCAAACATAATTTTACTCAATTTAGTCCAAAAACACATAAATGGGAAAATTACCATTTTCTCCCTAACATTTCACACTTTTCACAAATTAGCTCCTATTGCACAAAACACGAAATATGCAAAATTTCAATATGCCATGCTTAGGCCGAATATTCATCTTCCTTATACAAGTCCACACATTTCATTTATTTCACATTTTAGTCCCTCAATTTATTATTTTTATAAATTAGCCCTAATTACTCAAAATCATCAAAAAATCAAATACAAAATATTTTAATCTATCACATATCTTTTATTTTCCAGCATCAAACAACAAAAATCACAAGCTTTCAACAATTTAAAAATACAAAATCATCATCAAATTCAAAAATTGAGGCATGGGCTTGATAGGTAACATAGCAACAATCTCAAAAATATAAAAATTATAAAAAATCGAGCTAAAACTCACCTTGAATCAAGCTTGCTAATGGCCAAATGTAGCTTTCTTTTTCTTTTTCTTTTCTTTTAGTATTTTTAGTTTTGAAGAATAAAATGAATACATGCAACTTTATTTTATGTTTTATTATTATAATATTATTAACATATTACCAAATTACCCTTTTAAAATTAATATAAAACCATGCAATTTAATGCCAAAACCGTCCATCCATTTTAATTATGGTCTAATTGCATTATAAATGCATTATATTATAAAGACAAATTCAATCAAGCACTCTCACATTTAACTATCAACTTTTCACTTTACGCGATTAAGCCCTTTTTATTAAATCAGCATCTAAATAGTAAAATTAAAACACGAAAAATTAACACATATAAATTCACACATAATAAACACATAAAATAATTTTTAAATATTTTTTTGACTCAGATTTGTGGTCCCGAAACCACTGTTCTAAATAGGGTCTAAATCAAGCTGTTACAAGGAGTGCCAGATTTTACACTCCAAACCTTTACACACGAAATAGAGCATCTATTTGATCCAAAACTCAAACCCATCAAGAAACAATTGGAGCATGTTGAAGAGTGGGGCCAACGAGAAAGATCCCGACAAAAGCAAATTTCTTCAAGTTAAAAGATGGATTCAAGATCTTCACGAAGACAAACTTTCAATGACTATGTGGGAAGAGACTCATATTGAGATTCTTATTCATCAAAGAAGTCAAGTTGGTATGAAGTAAATTACGAGTTTGAAACCTTTCAAGGTAATGAATGAGAAAGCACAAAAAATTCTTCATGTGCACCTAAGTACTCATCCACAAAGACTCATTCACGGAGAGATAAGGAAAATAGAAGAGAAGAAAGGCAAGAAATGCTGATGCGAGAGAATGAGCGTGTTTTATACTCGTCCATGAAGAGTTAATCTCGAAGAGATGATCATGTTTTGCATGTGATACAAACTTGCCTCGAGAGTGATTTGAGTCGTATGAGTTGCTTGATCGATAAATTGGGTAAGTCTTGGCTCGTTTCGAAAAAGGCTAAAAAATGGATAGAAAGTAGGCTTAAACCAAGAGGTTAAAAAATGGCTTAGAAGAAAGGTGGATAAAATTAGGCTAATGGCTTTGATAAGCAAGGTTGCTGGATGAATGGTGAAGTGATAGGATGGTGGGAGGAGATGGATGGCTAAGGTCAGAGAATGAACCAACAATAGCGATTGTTGACTCTAGTCTCAAAATAGGCACTTGGGTTGATAAGAGGATCTTGACCTGCTAACTATAGAGAGTTAGGAACCAAAGATATAATTCGAACGCCACACCAGAGGTGATAAGTTAGGGATAAAACAAAGGAGAGATTGGCGCCATGAGACGAATTCCTGATAAGCTAGATCAGTCCTAAAGTGAATTAAGAGAATTGAAAATTCTCACAAGAAAATGATATTTCATAAGTTGGCAAAAAGTCCTTTTACAATCAGCTAAAACAAGTATTTATAGGCCTAGGAGAAAGCCCAACCGAATAGTCACAAAAAGGAACTAAATAGAAATTTAAAATTCAGCTTAATGAGCTGAAGTTTCTTAGAAATTTCTTGGCAGTTTCTTTGAAAGTTCCAGTAGCCTTGAGGATGCCAATGGATGGTCTCTTGGTGTTTCCAATCAGCTAAATTATTGACATTAAGTAAAGGAGCTGAAATGAGCTGAATTATCTTAATTAGGTTCGGCTAGGAGGGAATGAATGAAGTTAATGTGTAGCCTTGATTATTTGGAGAGTCATGGACTTAAATGAGCTATTTGGGAAATTTATTAGCCTCCCAGATGAATTTGGCCGAATGTGGGTTGCACCAGGCATGCATCATCTTACTTGGAGCTTTAATTACGGCTTGGTCAATGGATGGCCAATGGCTGAATGTGAGCAGCCTAGCTGAAGGAATTATTGTAGCCAACTATTGGCCTTTGATCTCCATGAGAAAAGCACCTAAGGACACTCAAAACAGCAGCTTTCCTTTAATTTCGACTCTTTGTCCATTGAGTTTCACGAATGGTCACCTACAAAAAATAGAAGAAAAGTCAACAGAACTTTAATAAATGTCATCCCATGCATGCTTGTTGATACGAACCGCCTTGGGGAGAGTCGAGTCGTATGCTGAGTGCCTGATTGTCTACGAGAAGTTACATTAGATTTAGTTGAGTTGAAGGAATGGCCGAAGTAGAAAGAGGGGTACGAACGAAATGGTAGGAATGAAAGGGTAGGAACAAAGGAATATGAACAAATTGGTCGGTTTTGGTATGTTTTGGGTAAGAAAGAAATGGGATCGAACAAAGAAGGCAAACAAGAACGAATACCGATTTGGTATCGACCCGTTGTTTATAGGCTCTTTTAGTTTGGTTTGGGTTTGGTAAAGGAAAACCTCGACCCACTATCTAACAAGATAGGAACCTCGATATGTTTGAACGCCACACTACGAGTAGTGATAAGTTCGGAATCGACAAAGAACACGATTGACACAACTGGAATGCTAGGAACACCAAACGAATCTTTGAACGGAATATAAGAAAAGTTTGCCTCACAATTTTGGCAGCGTAACATTAACAAAAGTTTCAAAAGTCCCTTTTACATGGAAATTGAACAAGTATTTATAGGCCTAAAGTCTAGGTAGCCGATTGACCTTTCATACTTACACATTAATTAAAGAAAATTCTAGAAAAATGACCCTTAATGTGCATGTCTAGATTCGACTATGGTAATAGGAAATGAATGAATCTTCATGCTTAAGAAAACACAAAGTGAATGTATGATGTCCAATGGTCACTTGTGAGGTTCGGTCAACCTTGTTAAGTGAAGCAATGTTTGGCCAAAAAGCATGAATTAATTGTGGACACTCCAAGGCTATCATGTATGTGAAAACCGAATGTTGAAGAGTCTTCTAGTGTGAACAAGGTGAACCGAATAGTCTTACCATGTGAACATAGGTGTGAACGAATTAAGGAGAGTCATGGGGAAGCTAATCGGCCAAGCTATCTTCATGCATGTGTGAGTGTCCTTTGGCTGAATGGTCATCTTGAAAAATGAAGAGATAACACACCATACATGAATGGAAACATTCATGAACCTTGAAGACATTGAATCTGGACATGCATGCACTTAGCCAAACATGCACCTAAGAGATTCAAGTCCCCCAACCATCCATGCACCTTTCAACATTCATGCTTGCTTTTAATCTTCATATGTCCATTGTGTTCCTACAAGAAATGTGAATAGAATTAATTCAAGCTAATGTGAACACAAATATCAACATTAAATTCGGTTATGACAAATTTAATTATCATCAATAAACTCTTTTAAGACATATTTAATAAAACTAATGTGAACTAAATTTAATATGTAGGATAGTAATTAACTAATTATTGAACTTATTAAATAAAAAGTCAATAGTAGTCAAATGCAGTCATGGTGAACTCCACGAGCTGATGTTTAAGTCATGAGCTAAAATAAGCTAAGCTTAAACTCCTAAGCTGAAGTTGAGCTAAGGTTTAGCTCGTGAGTTGAAAATGAGCTAGGAGTAAGCTCGGTTTAGCTCATGCAACTAGATTGCACTTGAATGAGCTAGACTTGAGCTGGATGGAGCTCGTGGAGCTGGAAACGAGCTGGGATTAGCTTGCCAACACGTCATAGCTCGACTAGGGAGACTTGTTCGAAGAGGTTCGCTGGGCGTGCTTGCATCACTTGTCTTCAATGCTACCTTTGCCATTAAGCTAGCTATTCAACTGAATTGATTATCTAAAAGCAACAAATAAATTCGGTCAAGACATATTTAACACATACATTAAAATCGTCAGCAACCAAGACAAATTAAATTTGAGTGGACAAAACAATTAATTATGTCCTATTCTTGACACATTGAATTAGCAGCAGCCTAGGATACAACCAAGACAAATTAAAACATGTCTAGGCTAGGACACACTCACTAAAACATATTTAAGCTAATTAAATGACTAGATTCTAAACATATTAAAAGAACTTTAGGAAAAACATATTAAAAACATGTATTAAACTTAACAAACTTAACTAAAGTTATTAAATATCAAATTTGAACTTATTTATGAGCTGAAAACTAGTTAAATTATTAAATAAGTTTATTCCAGCAACATAAACGTAAGAATTAAAATAAACTCAAAACAAACAAACAAGCTCATTGAGCTATAATCGAGCTGAATTGAGCTCTTTGAAGTTAAGATCAGGCTTTATTTTGAACTTGGGCCCTTCAAATTTAGGCCATGCTAGATGTTGTCGAGTTGTGTCAAACCATGATACGACGGGGTTTGTATCATTCCTTCCCTCTTGAAGATGATTTGTCCTTAAATCGAGCCACTTGCTCGAAAAAAATTTTAGGATCACAAACCATTTTGTTCGTGATTGGTACAAAATTATTTCCAAATCCTGAGGAACCACAAATGGTTTGAAAAGGAAACGGGTTATTTTCATGCCCTCCCTCTTTAGAAGGGTACCACCTCACACCGTCACCTACAAAAGAATAAAACAAACTAGTGAAACGATGAAGGTTAAGCACAAAGGAACTGTCCAAATTTTTTTTCACAACTTGAACAAATGAACCGATTCCGGGGTCAAAAATGGAAATCTTCCTTACCATTTTACAATGACTAAAAAGGTTAAGCATAGACATCATAATAGAACCATTAAGCGTTCAAGGATTATGACTTTGGACAACAAAAATTCTCGACTCAAATTCTTTAAGCAACTTGATACCAAAAAGATATAAAACAATAATCTCCAGGGTCAAAAGCAAAGTTTCCACTTACCATATCATTTTGACTTAAAAATTCCAGGGTCAACAACATAGAAGGAATATCAAGCAATTGTAAGTTATAATTATGCAAAACATTCTCGAATCCTTTAAACCCTACTATAAAGTAATTTTTAGGGTCAAAAATTTGATTTTGCATGCTAACAAAATTCTCAACTTTTGTCTTCGAATAAAATGGTAAAAGTCAGAGCACACAGAAAAGGTCAACACATTTATTTGAAATACAATTGTGAAGCTCACCTTGGCTTGGCAACAACTTAAGAGAACATGCGCCGGGCTTGAACACATAGTTTTGGTCACTCGTTCCAAAGTGCCGCAAGAAATTTGTTTTCATCAATAAATCACACATGTCATATGAAAATGATTTAAGTAGACAAACGATATGAACTCGCCTCGGGATGATTTGAGTCATAATAGTTGCCCTATTGATAAATTGGGTAAGTTTGAACGGTTTGAAAATTAGGAATGAAAACAAGAAAGATAGGTTCGAATGACTAGTTTCATAATGGATATGGAAGTGAGTTGATGGTTTGATTCAAGAAGGCTGAAAGAGGGATGGTTAAATAGCTATCAAAGGGATCAAACAAAGGTTAAAGGAAACTTGGTGATAGGTGGATGAAAATCGGCTAAGGCCAAGATTGAACCAACGTTATAGGAAAAGTTGACCCGAATCTTAGATGACACTTAGGTTGAGAAGTTAATGGAAATATGGATAGAGAAATTGATAGAAAACCTCGACCCGCTATCAAGGACGATAGGAACCTCAGTATAATTTTGAATGCCACACCAACAAAGGTGATAAGTTCGAAATAACAAGGAAAGATAGACACCATGAGACGAAATCCTGATAAGTCAGATCAATCCTAAAGTGAATAAAGAGAATTGAATTCTCACTAGAACAATTAAGTTCATATAATTAACAAAGTTTGAAATTGTCTAACCTTTACAAATTAAATTTAACACATATTTATAGCCTAAAACATGGGGTAACCGAATGGACTATTAGGGAGGCTGAATGGTCATTTTTTAATTCAGCTCAAATGAGCTGAAGTTTCTTGGAAAGATCCTAGCTACGTCCTTGAAGTTTCCAGCTGCTTTGGGGATGCCAATCATCAAGAAATTAAGATCCTTAATTCATCTAATTAATTGAGCTGAGTAATTATGCTAAAAGTATTCAATGGTTGAACTAATTTAACATTTATGTTCAGCTTTTAATATTTATTGGGCAGTCAAAAGTTCATCAGCAAAGTTAATGTTCTTGAGGCTCATGAAAAGTCCCATTGGTGTGAAAACTTAGCTCCCAACAGCCTCTCAATGTGAAAGGACAAAATGATTAGCTTCTTTGTGTAAAAACATTGTATGAACAGCATCTTGGCTGTTGAAATACATGAGTAGACTTTTGGGGAAGAGTAAGCAGTTGTTGGAAATAAATTCACTTGGAAAATTAAATGTTTAGCCACCTTTTGGCCGAATGGCCACTTGAGAAACACCAACCAGTAGCCTTCTAGCATTAATCATGCTTTCATGCTCCTAGGCCGTTCATGGGAAGTGCACCTTGCATTAAATTCGGCCATTCATGCTAGACAACTCCTTTAATGCCGTTCTAAGCACCAGTAGCTCCTTTATTGCTGTTCATTAAATTTTGACATGCATGTATTCTGCTTTAATGCTTTAGGCCCTTGTTAATGTTGTCCCATGCTTGCTTTTTGATGTATGCACACCTGAGGCATCCTCAAGTGCATATCAAGATCCTATCGAGCTTTCAAAAGGTCCCATGACTCGAGCTCCTAAAAAGCAACTTCAAGAAGCTTTATAGCTTTAGTGATGCGCATTTGGGAAGAGAACAAGGCTGATACGATCCGTCTCAGGGTGAGTCGAGTCGATCGTCTATGAGAAGTAATTAACAATTTAGTTTAGTGAAATTGGTATGGAATGAAGTTGTTTGACAAATTAGTAGTTGGTTTAAGAATATGTATGAAAAAGGGTAAGATGTGAAAGAAGGAATTTATTTTAGTTCGAAATGGTAAGAAAAGAAAATGGATTGAATCAAAAGTGCAAACAAGAACCAATACCAATTTGGCAAGAATGGTTAAGGTGACCTCGACCCACTATCTAGCAAGATAGGAACCTCGGTATGTTTGAACGCCACACTACGAGTAGTGATAAGTTTGGTTTTCAACAAAGAAAATGGATGACACAACTAGAACACTAGGTAGCCAACAAATCTTTGAACCAAAACAGAGAAAAGTTTGCCTCACTAATTTGGCAGTATATCATTAACAAAAATATTCCAAAAAGTCTCCATAAAAAAGGCTGATTACATGAATTTATAGTGACCAAAGGAAGGCTAGCTGAATGGTCACTTTTAATGAATCTAATAATGAGCTCTAATGAGCTGAATAAATTTATTTTTAATGCTTGATCATTTAAAAGGTCGTAACAGCCCTTTTAATTCCCCTTTGGACAGCTGAATGGTCATCAGCCTAGAATGAGTATCTTTTGGCACATGAACCGTCCTCCTTGTGTAAATGCTGAATTTAAACAACCAAAAGTGTAAATGAATAGCCACCATTATGAAGAAAACATTTGGAAGCTTATTGGTTTGTGAAAATAACTCCTTGTAACTCTTTTTGTCCATTAAATTCAGCTACTGGCCTTCAATATGATTTACTTCTTCAATTAAATGGCTTGCAAAGTCTTTTGAAGTCTCCATGATCAACCGAAAAGACACCAACTTCATTAATTGATTAAAACAACTTTTTAATGATGTATAAAGCCTTTTTGTAACATTCCTCTCCTTTGTAACTGAAATCTCTTCAAAAGTCACCTTATTGAATGCTTAACAGCCAATAATAATAATAAATGGAAGCTAAAAAGTCACCTGCAATTAACACATGTAACCGTCACATTTATTCATTTATTAAAACTTAAAACAAATTAACAACTATCTTAAATGAATGAACTAACACTTATGCATCATTTAATCCAGCAACTAGTTTAATTAATAGAAGCATTATTAAATGAACTTTAACTCATGCATCACTAAATTATCCTAGTAACTAGTTTATTTAAAGAAGCATCTATTAAATCAAGTTCATAAAAAACTCAATTAATTAAACTAAGATGAATTGAATTAATGACCATCAACTCATTATTAAACTAAGATGCTTAAATGCAAGGATTTAAATACAACTAAATGCAATGCTGATAAAAAAAAATTCAATTTAGTTGGAACGGTTCAAAGAGTTGAAATTGAGCTGAAATCGGTTTGCAATATGTTACAAGGAAACTTTATTGAACTGGTCCCAACTCGTTCTATTCCTCCAACCAAAGTCTCGTCCCACAACTGAAAAATTAAGACCGAAATGGCCTCTTTGAATTGTTTAGCTCGAGCTCGCGTGATTGGTCCTTGGGGCAGCACCGTTGGATCCTTGCTCGAACTTGATGCACTCCGAGACGCGATCGTATCAAAGGCCCTAGACGTTGGAAAAGCTGTGGATACCCTTTTGAGGACTCAATGCACTCTTTTGCAAACTGACTCCAGCTCTTCTCCAGCTCCCCCAGCTCAATTCAACTCCAACCAGATCACTTGAGCTTGTTTCAGCTCGTTTAAGCTTATTTTAGCTTCTTTCTAGCTCGTTTCTTTTTCCATTTCAATAAACTAGTTTTTAGCTTTTTTTAAATTAATTTGCTATAGCTCATGCTGATTTCCCTTGCTCAAATTAGTTCATTAAGTGTTTTTGATTATTTGAGCTAGCCGAATTTAATATGCTAGTTGAATTTTAATTAATGTGTCTGAATTTAGTTAGTGTCATTTAAGTTGTCTAGTTGCTGTTTAAAATTATGATTATATGAATATTTATATTTTATTTAATTATGTGTTTATTCCTTTGTAGGTTCATCCGAATGTGGAGGTACATTAATGGCTAGGTGCATGTACGGGTTTGTTCAATGAATGAGAAGATTCATGCACGGCTTAGTTCAATGTTTGGAGGGAATTTTGTTCATGTATATGGAAGGTTAATTACATGCATTGGATTATGAAGATACATTTCCTTTGGATGGCACACATGCATGTATGAAGGGCATTTATTGCATGTTCATGTACGGCTAGATTCAAGCTCCCTTCTAAGTTCATGCATGACTGAATGTATGTGGAAGAACCATTGGTGTTCCTAAGCACTTATTCGGCCAAGGGGTAGCTACATCATCAATTTCCAAAGTCAATTCATGAATGAAGTCTAAGAGAAGATGTATGGACAGCAAGCTACATCGAATGGAAGAATGCATCCATAACTTGATACATGAATTGTTGGCTGATCAAATGACTTTCCTAGGTGCCTATTCGGCCAAGAGACACTTCATGCATGTGCCATTCATTCTATGGCCAAATCTAGACAAGTCCAATGAGCTTCCAAGTCTTCACATTCATCCAAGCCATTTTTGTAAAGCCCCGTACCCGAGACCGTTGCCGGAGTCGAGCACGAGGTGTTACTAAACTTAATTTCATCAATTAAACAGCTTAAACAATTTATTTTTAAAATTTCTAGACAAGTTGGCTAACTGCATCACAGTCGCTTAAAAATTCATATCTCGAGTTCAGAAACTTGAAATCCAATTCCATAAATTTTCCTTGAAACTAGACTCATATATCTATTTACTAATTTTTTCTAGAATTTTTGGTCGGGCCAATTAGTACAGTTTATTAGTTAAAGTCTCCCCTATTTTAGGGTACAACTGCTCTGACCTCTGTGTATTACGAATCAGATATCTCCCTGTACAGAGTTTCAATGACTATGCCGTTTCTTTCTCTTAAAACTAGACTCTATAAGGAATTTGTACATACAAAGCATGACTTCTAATTATTTTTATGCAATTTAGGGTGAATTTCCAAAGTCAGAACAGGGGATCCAGAAATCGCTCTGGCCCTGTTTCACAAAAATTTAAACATCTCATAGAATATCATTCATATACCTGTTTTGTTCCATCCATATGAAAATAGACTCATTAAGCTTTGATTCTATAACTTATTCATCATTTAAGTCCATTTCTACTATTTTTAGTGATTTTTCAAATTCACATCACTGCTGCTGTGTGATTCTGTTTTATAACCAATTTCACCATTTTATGGTTTTCCATGGACTAAGTAACACATTAAACATACATGACATCAAATATGATCTAGATTAGTCATTCCAATGGCTAATCATTTCCAAACCTTTCTTACCAAACCATAACCATATCATAAGATTATTTACACAGAGTGAGTATAGTGCTATACATGCCAAATATAAAGCCATTTTTACCAATTTAGGTCTTTGGATAGTGTGAGCGAGTCTTCGACCTATCCCGATTCTCAAGCCGGTTTGTCAAAACTACAATGAAGGAAAAGGAAGGAGTAAGCATAAATGCTTAGTAAGTTCACATGCAAATAGTAAGTAACATAATCATGCAATTCCACATAAAAACATCATTTGCATAAACAACACCAAGACATTCATGTTACATTTGCATTTAATATCATGCTACGATTTCATCATACCAAATTCTCAACCCAAAGATTTAAGCGCATACCTGTCAAATTTTCTCATTTACCACACTTACCAACATGTCACCTTCATTTTAGGCATTCTTCTTATTCTCTTAAGATTCACCCGTTGAACACATCAGAATATAATTCGAATACACGGAAAGTTTGTACATAAGTGCCACATATGTAGCCAAGCTACCATGTAACCCACCCATAAGCGAACTCGGACTCAAGTCAACGAGCTCGGGCTTTCGCATCCATAAGTGAACTCAGACTCAACTCAACGAGCTCAGATGCCTAGTTACATCTTACGAACTCAAACTCAACTCAACGAGTTCAGACATTTGCATCCATAAGTGAACTTGGACTCAACTCATCGAGTTCGGATGCCCAACCATCCTAGTGACATGTCACTTGTATTCTAATCTATTCCCAAGGTTCAAACGGGCTTTTTCCTTGATTACACATCTTTGCCGTCTTCCACGGAACATCAAAACTGATACTCGGTAGCAATTCATAATTTACATATTATTCAATAATAACCATAAAGCATAATATTTCATAATATTAATCATCATATCACATAAATAATATTAAATTACTTAGAATGACAATTATGTTACTACATTTACACATGAACTTACCTCGATACAAAATATTAGCAATCAAGCCTATTCCTCGTAAACTTTGTTTTTCCTTTGATCACGACTTGAATCTCGTTTCTCTTGATTATGGAGCTTGGAAGCTTGAAATAAACCCTAGCTATGGAGAACCCTTTAATTTTCATCCTAATGAAGAAGATGGACATATTTTGCCATCTTTTTCCTTTTTTTAATCTTTTAATTACCAAATGACCAAAATACCCTTAATACCTTTCTTTGAAAATTTTCATGTACAAGCCCATTTTTGTCCAAAATTTTAGAAATTGGTCAAATTGCTATTTAAGACCCCTCATTAATATTCCAAAGTAATTTCATACTAAAAACTTCTAGAATGCAAGTTTTGCAACTTATTCGATTTAGTCCCTAATTTCAACTTAAGCACTTTATGCATAGAATTTCGTCACGAAATTTTCACAAAATCATGAAATCATATCATAAACCTCAAAATAATTATAAAATAATTATTTTTATCTCAGATTTGTGGTCACAAAACCACTATTCCGATTAGGCCCTAATTCGGGATATTACAATTTTTGCTTAACCATGAAGCTACCCATTGGAGTTCCCATCAGCCGAACCAAGACTTAGCAAATTAATGACTTTGTTCTAGATCATTCTAGTTTCTTATTTGCCAAATTTCTTAGCTTCTAAGTTAGTCAATTTTTCCATTCGGCTACTACATGTTAAACTATAAATAGTTTACTCATTTCTTTGTAAAAGGGGACTTTTGCCAATTTGTTAATGAAACCCTATTTCTGTGAGGTTGCTTCCTCTCATATCTCGTACAAGTTTCGAAGACTTATCTAGTTTGTGCTAGTGGCGTCTACCGATCTTGTTTGAACTTATCACCATTTTTGGTGTAGCGTTCACCTATTCTTCTATCCATCCTTTTCACCTTAACAATATAGGAACCGGGGTGACACTTTTTAGTGTTGAATCATTCTTGACGTTAAGTTCGTTAATTCCATCCCCACCTTACATTATCTCCTTCTTGTTGTTTCCAAATCAAACCATCCATTCAACATTCTTCTTGTTTCCTTAGTTGAACCTATCACTTCCCTTTTACTTATCTTTTGAAACCCTTCCGCTTATTTGAACCTATCTATCTAACTTTTACTTCCAAGACCAAGACACGAACGACTCTTCTCGTCTACGATCGAGCAACTACGTGAATTTGACTCAATCACCCAAGCTGGATCACATCATTTGGTATCAGATTCAGGTTAATTGAGAAGTGCCAATGTTCGTATCAAGATCAAAATAGGTTCGTTATAAAAAAAAATTTGAATTAAAAAGAAATTTCAAGTTGTATTTTTGTTTTACTATTGTAATAGTGCTATTTGAAGCCTAAAAAAAGGAAATACGAAATTTTTTTTAAAAAAAGAGGAAATACGAAATTTAAGGAAAAAAAGGAAAAAGAGTGAAGTGCCTAAATTCTTCTCTACTCTTTCTGCCTTTGTTCCGATCATCAAGTGTTCTTTTCATCGACTTTGCACCCCCCAAAAAATGCCACACTACATTAAAAATTTTTCTTTCAGCCTACCTATACACCCATACATCTTATCCCTTGTAACCATTTTGAAGCCGACCCCAAAGCACCAAGACAAGTCAAGAGAAACAAACTATGAGGTTACGAGAGTAAGTTTGAGTGGAAAAAGGCTAGAGAGTGTGAGAACATTCGAGTGTTGAAAAAGCCTAAACGAGTGAAAATACGAATGGAGTGTTCATCACTTATTTCTTTCCGAGCGAAATAGTGAGGTTTGTGGTGAGGATTTTAATTATTCTTGTCATTTAACATGAGCATGCCAGAAAGTTTCTCGTTACCCAAAGAAGCCTTAGTATTCAAAGTCCTGAAAATGAACAACAACTGGAGAATATCTTTCATTCCTGATGTCAAGTTCAAGGGAAAGTTTGTAGCTTGATCATTGATGGTGGAAGCTGTACCAAAGTGGCAAGTACTTTAATGGTGGAGAAACTAGGCTTGACCACCACCAAACATTCGAGTCCCTACAAACTCCAATGGCTAAATGATGGGGGCGAAATCAAGGTAACCAAACAAGTTCTTGTTTCTTTCTCAATTGATAAATACGAGGACGAGGTACTTTGTGATGTTGTTCCCATGCACGCGGGACATCTGTTGCTTGGGAGGCCGTAGCAATACGATTGAAGAGTCACCCATGACGGGTATACCAACTGGTATACATTCAAGTATCAAGGAAAGAATATCACTTTGGCTCTGTTGACGCCAAAGCAAGTTTTCGAGGATCAAATGAGAATGATGTCTATTGTAAATCAATTAAGAGAAAAAGAAAAGAATGGATGTGAAAAAGAAAGAAAAGAGAACGAAAAAGAAAAGAAAAATGAGAAAAGGAATGCAAAAATAGTAAAAGAAAAAAAAGAAAAAGAAAGAAAAGAAAAAGAAGAGCAAGAAAAAGAAAGTAGAAAAAAAAGTTTGTTTGCAAAAAAAAGAGAAGTCCAGAAAGCGTTTCTGTCAAAACAAACTATTCTTGTACTCCTGTACAAGGAAAATCTTTTTAGCACTAACAAACTATCCGAGGAATTGCCTTCCACTATTTTGAGCCTTTTGTAGGATTTCCAAGATGTTTTCTTAGAAGAGACTCCGAGTGGATTACCACCCCTTCGAGGAATCGAGCACCAAATTGATTTTGTGCCCAGAGCGGTAATTCCAAATCGTCCTGCCTATAGAACGAATCCTGAAGAAACTAAAGAACTACAAAGGTAAGTCAACGAGTTGATGGAAAAGGGCTATATTAGAGAAAGTCTTAGCCCCTATGCCGTGCCAGTCCTCTTGCTGCCAAAAAAGGATGGTACTTGGCGAATGTGTGTCGATTGTCGTGCTGTGAATAAAATCACTATCAAATATCGGCATCTGATTCCTCGACTAGACGACATGCTAGATGAACTAAGTGGAGCCAAACTATTTTCCAAGATTGATTTACAAAGCAAATATCACTAGATTCGTATGCGAGAAGGCGACGAGTGGAAAACTGCCTTCAAAACGAAACATGGTTTGTATGAGTGGTTGGTCATGCCATTTGGTTTAACCAATGCTCCTAGTACTTTTATGAGATTAATGAACCATGTGTTGAGATCCTTCATTGGTAAGTTTTGTGTTATTTACTTCGATGATATCCTCATATATAGCAAGACTTTGGAAGAACATGTAATACATCTCAAGTCTATTCTTGAAACATTACATAAGGAAACTCTCTTTGCTAATCTTAAGAAATGTACTTTTTGTTCTGATAAAGTTATTTTTCTTGGTTTTGTGGTTAGTGCACAAGGTGTGGAGGTTGACCAATAGAAAATAAAGTCAATTCAAGAGTGGCCGAGGCCTACATCCATTAGCCAAGTGATACGATCCGCCTCGGGTGAGTCGAGTCGTATTAGTGATTTCCCAATCGTTGACAAGAAGTTACGTTAGGTTTAGTTGAATTAAAGGAATGGTCGAAATGGTATGAACAAAATGGTATGAGTGAAATGGTATGAATGAAGGGGTATGAACGAATTGGTCGGTTTAGGTTCGATTTGGTAAAGAAGAAACGGATTTGAACTAATAAAGGTGCTTACAAGAACCAATACCAAAATGGTATTGACCTGTTGTTTTTAAACCCTTTAAGTTCAGTTTAGGATTGGTGAAGGAAACCTCAACCCACTATCTAACAAGATAGGAACCTCGGTATGTTCGAACGCCACACTATGGGTAGTGATAAGTTTGGGTTCGACAAAGGAAATGGTTGACACAACTAGAACACTAGGAAAGCCAATTGAATCTTTGAATGAAATGGAGAAAAAGTTGCCTCACAATTTTGGCAGCATAACATTAACAAAAGAGTCAAAAGTCCTTTTACATGGAAAATTAATAAGTATTTATAGGCCTAAAGTCTAGGTAGCTGAATGGCCTTTCATACTTACAAATTAAGTAAAAGAAAATTCTAGAAAATTAACCCTTAATGTGCATGACTAGATTCGGCTATGGAACTTGAATTATGAATGCTTCATGCTTAAGAAATAATAAGTGAATGAATGAAGCTCCAAGGGACACTTGTTAGGTTCAGCCTCCCTTGTTTAATGAAGCAATTAAGTGACAACCTTTAGCCAAAAGAGATGAATTAAATTATGTAACTCCAAGGGCCAAAATAGGTGTGAATGCCAAAACCTGAAGAGTCCATAGGTGTGAACATGGTGAACCAAAAGGACTTGTTGTGTGAACACAATGTGAACGGAATGTAGAGGTTCATGGAGGAAGACATTCGGCCAACTATCTCATGCATGTATTATGTCCCTTTGACCGAATAGTCACTTGTGTAGATGAAGAGATAGCACAACATTCATGGCCCTTGGTCATTCATGAACCTTTGGAATCATTGCACCTTGCCATTCATGCATTTAACCGATTCATGCATCTTGAGTGTCCATGCACCTTAGCCGTCCATGCACCCTCCAAGAGTGATGTATCTTCAAACCTCATGTGTCCATCAGTGTCACTACACAAGACAAGTGAAAATTTCGGTTAATGTGAACACAAGCAAAAGAATTAAATTCGACTGTGACTAAATTTAATTAACATCATTTAAGCATTTTAAGACATAATTAAACTACTAATATGAACACTATTTATTTTATAGCATATTAAATAACTTTTAATAGGCTTATTAAATTTAAGTCAATAGAAAATAAATGAAGTCAAAGTTGGACTTCATGAGTTGAAGTTTAGCTCATGAACTAAAACCGAGCTGGGTGATGTGAGCACACCCGGGGCATCCTCGAATGCACACCAAGAATCCATTGAGCTGCCAAAAGTCCCCATGACTCGAGCTCAAACCAAGCAACTTCAAGATGCTATATCAGCCTTTGTGTTGCATATTTGGGATGATAACAAGGTTCATGACGTTGGAGGAGCTAAGGACAACTCCTTGAAGACTCCATGCACCATTTTGCAATCCGATCTCAGCTCCTCTTCAGCTCCCCCATGCGCCATTCAGCTCACATCAGCTCACTTGAGCTCGTTTTAGCTCGTTTGAGCTCGAATTTAGCTCGTTTCAGGTCATTCCTTTTTCATTTCAATAAATTAAGTTTTAATCTAGCTTATAACTAAGTTTGTTACAGCTCATGCCGAATTCCCTAGCTCAATTTAGCTCACTAGGTGTTTTTGACTATTTGAGCTAGCCGAATTTATTATAGGTTGACTTATAATTATTGTGTCCTAATTTAGTTAGTGTTATTAAGTTATTTAGTTATTATTTTAATTTATAATTATATGAATAGCTGTGTGTTATTTAATTTTGTTATTTAATTTTGTAGGTTAGTCGAATTTGGATGATACATTCATGGCATTTAATGCAAGGTGCATGAACGGGAATGTTCATTAAACGGGAAGATTCATGCATGGTTCGGTTCAATGTTTGGAGGACATACATTCATGTACATGGAAGGTTAATGCATATTGAAAGGTGCATCTCCCTTGGACGGCACACATGCATGAATGGAGGGTAATTAATGCAAGTGCATGTACGGCTAGGTTCAAGCCCCCTTCCAAGTTCCATGTACAACCGATGCATGTGGGAGGACCCTTGGAGTTTCCTAAGCACCTATTCAGCCAAGAGACACCCTTTGGGAGTTTCATGCATCCCATGGCCGAACCTAGACAATCCCCTTGGCTTCCAAAGCTTGCTCATACATGAAGCTGCCCACTCACCTCCCATTTGGCCGAACATGGACAAGGACACCATTGGTCATTTTTCTAGAAGGTTCATGTCTTAATTAGGTTCATTACTTAATCATTAAGTTGATGAATAGTCTATTCGGCTAGCATAAGAAACTAGTATAAATAGTTTGTTGATTTCATTTGTAAAGGACTTTTGCCAAATTTGTTAATGAACATTGTTTTTGTGAGGTTGCTTCCTCTCATCTCTCGCATGTTTCAAGGCTTATCTGGCTTGTGCTAGTGGCGTCTACCGATCTTGTTTGAACTTATCACCAATCTTGGTGTGGCGTTCACCTATCCTTCTATCCATCTTTTCACCTTAACAATATAGGAATCGGGGTGACACTTCTTAGTGTTGAATCATTCCTGACGTTGAGTTTGTTTTCCATTTCCATTTTTTTAAATTTCTTTCTTGTTAACCTAAATCGAGCCTTCTATCCTTTATCCATCTTTGCTACCCTTAACCGAACCTATCACTAAACCTACCCTTCTTGAAACCTTCCGCTTATCCTATTCCATTATTTTACTTTTATTATTAATATCCGAGGCACGAACGACTCTCTCGAACTACGATCGAGCAACTAAGTGAATTTGACTCATCTACCAGGGCCGGATCACATCATTTGGTATCAGAGCTTGTAAATCGAGAGGCGCTGACGTCCGTATCAAGATCAAAATAGGTCCGTGGTGAAAAAAATTTGAAAAAAAAATATTCGAACAAAAAAAAGTTGTATTTTCGTTTTTTTTATCATTGTAAAAGTGCTATATTGAAAGTTGTAAAAAAAAAAGAGAAATTCGAAATTAAAAAAAAAAGTGAAGTGATCAAAAGTTCGATTCTTCCGATAGTCTTATATTTTTTTCAATAAAATTTTAACCTAACCCCATTTCCAAACGCCACACTATACCAAAAAAAAAAAATTTCTTTTACCCTACCCATAACCTATACATTTTATCCCTTGTAACCAATTTGAAGCCGACCCCAAAGCACCTAGACGAGTCAAAAGAAACAAAATATGAGGTTACGAGAGTAAGCTTGAGTGGTAAAAGGCTAGAGTGTGTGAGATCATTCGAGAGTTTGAAAAAAATCCTAAAAACGAGTGCAAACACGAGTGGAGAGTTCATCAATATTTCTTTGCGACTGAAATAGTAAGATTTGTGGTGAGGTACTTGATTTTTTTTATTTTGTTTTGTGATCTAACATTTTCTTTTCAGCAACAAAAATCATGTCACGCGAAGAGTTCACCGAATCAGAATACCAATACTTGGTACAAGAAATGCGAAAAATGATGGAGTCCAACACTTAGAACATACACGAGAGATTAAATCATTTGGAAAAACAAGATCAAAGTGATAGAGTTTCTTCGAGTCGAAAAATGGAGACAAGAACCCCACGGAGATATACCCCCGACTACTACTTGAAAAAAAGTTCCTATCGTGATTCCTTTTCGCCATCTACTTCGAGACAAAGAGACTCATACTATGACTCATATTCATCAGCGAATTCGAGAAGTGACTTCGACCGAAAGTCCTTTTCATCAAGAAATTTGAGAAGACGAGAAGCCGATTACGATTTTGATTCATTCCAAGATGGCGTTCGGAGAGAAAGACATACTCCTACTAGATCGTCAACGAAATATTACTCAGAGTATTCTTCACGAAGTTTTGATTGAATCATATGCAAATAATTCTTCATCTTTCGAACAAGATTTGTATTCTCATCGTTCTTTTGTACATTCTTTTAAAGAGAAAACAAAGAAAAGAAAAGAAAAAGAAAACGAAATAAAAAGAAAAGAGAGGCAAAAGGCAAGTAAGAGAGAAAATGAGCAAATCTTGAGAGAACTTGAAAAAGACTTTGAAAAAGCCTTTGAAAAGCAAAAAGAAAAAGAAAAAGAAAATGAGATTGAAAAAGAGAATGAAAACAAATTTGAGAGAGAAAAAGAAGTTGAAAAAGAAATTGAAAAAGAGATTAAAGAGCAAGAAATTGAAATAAAAGAAACGAGTGATTCAGAAGAAAAAGAATCAAGTGGGAAAATAAGTGAGCAAGTGAGGATTATTTCTACTAACCCACATGTTCGATCTTCTTGTGAATTAACTTTTCAGGTTCCTAGAGGTTTGTGCGACCAATTCCATCTACATTACCTTCCAAATGAGAGGTGTTATAGGTTGTTCGAAAAAGGTAAGTTCGCGAATGACAACCACCCACTTGCGATCGAAGGTAAGGAAGGTAAGGATTGTTTGTTTATCGAATCAAAGTCACTTGATTTGGCTAATTTTTGTTCACTTACTGTTGTTAATGATTTTGTTTTAAAAGGTGCCATATACAGCTTTTCTTATGACGATTACGACATTGGCAAATTTGTTGACAACATTGGATTAGTTTTCTCTAAGCAAATTTTGAATGTGTTTGATCAAAGTCTGTCACTTAAAAATTCTGATGTGTTTGACCATGCAAACTTTTTGAATTCATGTGTTAAAATCTTTATGTTTAAATATGCCTGCTCAATTGATTTGTGATAAATCTGCCTGTTTGAAAAGTTACATGTTCTCTAAAAATTCTTTGTTTGGCATCCATGTTAAAAGATCTTCACATGATATGTGCAATTGTGTTCTTCATGAACAATCTTTGAGTTTTTGTGCGAAATTTCCATGTAGTGATTTGCAGTCCCGATTGATACTCTTAAAGCATGAACCTTTGCATATTGGTATGCTCGGTTTTATCAATGATTCAACACTAAGAAGTGTCACCCCGATTTCTATATTGTTAAGGTGAAAAATATGGATAGATGGATAGGTGAACGCCACACCAAGATTGGTGATAAGTTCAAAACAAGACGATTGACGCCACTAGCACAAGCCAGATAAGTCATTCGAAACTTGTACGAGATATGAGAGGAAGAAACCTCACAAGAACAAATGTTCATTAACAAATTTGGCAAAAGTCCCTTTACAATGAAATCAACAAACTATTTATACTAGTATCTTATGCTAGCCGAATAGTCCATTCATGAACTTAACAATTAAGTAATGTACCTAATTAAGACATGAAACTTTCTAGAAAAATGACCAATGGTATCCTTGTCCATGTTCGGCCGAATGGGAGGTGAGTGGATAGCTTCATGAATATGCATTGATGTACTTGGATAAATGATCTTCATACATGCATGGCTAGATTCGGCTAACTCCTTTAATGGAGCCTTGAATTCATGTTGTTTCACCATGAGTGGCTTAATTAAATAAGGCTTCATGAAGAGTCAAACTTGGTGTGAACAAGGAGCTTGAGTAGACACTTGTGTGTGAACGTCCAACCGAAGGGTCATCATGGTGTGAACACAATGTGTGAACACATGATCAATACATGAACCGTCCAATGCATGTTCCATCATTAATTTGATCCATGAATCTTCAAATACATGAATGTCCATCATGAACATGCATGTGCCTCTTGATTGCCGTCCATTGAACCTTCCTATGCATGCACCTTGCATTAAATGCCATGAATGAATCTTCCAAATTCGGCTAACCTACAAAATTAAATAACATAATTAAATAGCACACAACTATTCATATAATTATAATTTAAAATAATAACTAAATAACTTAATGACACTAACTAAATTTGGACACAATAATTATAAGTCAACTTATCATAATAAATTCGGCTAGCTCAAATAGTCAAAAACACTTAGTGAGCTAAATTGAGCTAGGGAATTCGGCATGAGCTATAGCAAACTTAGTTATAAGCTAGATTAAAACTTAGTTTATTGAAATGAAAAAGGAATGATCTGAAACGAGCTAAATTCGAGCTCAAACGAGCTAAAACAAGCTCAAGTGAGCTGATGTGAGCTGAATGGCGCATGAGGGAGCTGGAGAGGAGCTGAGATCGGATTGCAAAATGGTGCATGGAGTCTGCAAGGAGTTGTCCTTAGCTCCTCCAACGTCATGGACCTTGTTATCATCCCAAATGCGCAACACAAAAAGTTGCTTGGTTCGAGCTCGAGTCATGGGGCCTTTTGGCAGCTCAATGGATTCTTGGTGTGCATTTGAGGATGCCCCGGGTGTGCTCACATCATGAATGAACTAACACTTATGCATCATTTAATCCAACAACTAGTTTAATTAATAGAAGCATTATTAAATGAACTTTAACTCATGCGTCACTAAATTATCCTAGTAACTAGTTTATTTAAAGAAGCATCTATTAAATCAAGTTCATAAAAAACTCAATTAATTAAACTAAGATGAATTGAATTAATGACCATCAACTCATTATTAAACTAAGATGCTTAAATGCAAGGATTTAAATGCAACTAAATGCAATGCTGATAAAAAAAATCGATTTAGTTGGAACAGTTCAAAGAGTTGAAATTGAGCTGAAACCGGTTTGCAATATGTTGCAAGGAAACTTTATTGAACTGGTCCCAACTCGTTCTATTCCTCCAACCAAAGTCTCGTCCCACAACTGAAAAATTAAGGTCGAAATGGCCTCTTTGAATTGTTTAGCTCGAGCTTGCGTGATTGGTCCTTGGGGCAGCACCGTTGGATCCTTGCTCGAACTTGATGCACTCCAAGACGCGATCGTATCAATTGTAATTTTGCCAAAGTTCATACTAAAGGCTGTTTTGATGAATGTATGTATTAAATAAATTAATTTGGTATTATAGATCAAGAGAAACAAGATTCAAGTCGTGATCGAGGGAAAAATAAAGTTTACGAGGAATAGGCTCTATTGCTAATATTTTGTATCGAGATAAGTTCATGTGTAAATAAGATAACATAATTTTTATTTTAAGTGATTTAATGTTATTTATATGATATGATACTTATTATCATGAAATATTATGTTTTGTGAATTATTATTTTGTAATATGCAAATTATGTGAACAACTTGATAACTATGAGATGCTAGCAAGTATTGGTTTCTACATTTCGAAGAAGGCAATGAAAATGTGTAATTGAGAAGAATCATGTTTGAACCTTGGGAATAGATTAGAATACAAGTGACATGTCACTAGGATGGTTGAATTTCGAACTCGTTGAGTTGAGTCTGAGTTCGTGAGATGTAACTAGGCATCCGAGCTCGTTGAGTTGAGTTCGAGTTCACTTATGGATGCGAATGCCCGAGCTCGTTGAGTTGAGTTCGAGTTCACTTATGGGCAAGTTACATGGTAGCTTGGCTACATATGTGGCGCTTATGTACAAACTTTCCGTGTATTCAAATTATATTCCTATGTGTTCAACAGGAGAATTCTAAGAGAATAGGGAGAGTACTTAAAACGAAAGTGATTTACGATGAATGTGTTGAAGAGGTGAAAATGGATAGGTATGAGTTTAATCCTTGGATTGAGAATTTGGTAAGACAAAATTGTGGTAAGATAGTAAGTATTCTTATGACATGAGTGTCTTAATGATGTTTATGTTGGATTGCATGATCATGTTACTTGTTATTTGCATGCTTACTTACTAAGCATTTATGCTTACTCCTCTCTTTTTCATTCATTGTAGTTTTGACAAGTCGGCTTGAGAATCAGGATAGGTCGAAGGCTCGCTCACACTATCCGAAGACCTAAATTGGTAAAATGGCTTGTATATTTTGAGTGTGACATGTATAGCACTATACTCACTTTGTGTAAATAATCTTATGATATGGTTATGGTTTGGTACGAAAAGATTTGGAAATGATTAGCCACTGGAATGGCCAATCTAGATCATATTTGATGTCATGTATGTTTAATGTGTTACTTAGTCCATGGAAAACCATAAAATGGTGAAATTAGTTATAAAATAGAATCACATAGCAGCAGTGATGTGAATTTGAAAAATCACTAAAAATATTAGAAATGGACTTAAATGATTAATAAGTTAAGAATCGAAGCTTAATGAGTCTATTTTCATGTGGATGGAACAAAACAGGTATATGAATGATATTCTATGAGATGTTTAAATTTTTGTGAAACAAGGCCAGAGTGATTTCTGGATCCCCTGTTCTGACTTCAGAAATTCACCCTAAATTTCATAAAAATAATTAGAAGTCATTATTTATATGTACAGATTCCTTATAGAGTCTAGTTTTAAAAGAAACAAACAACATAGTCATTGAAACTCTGTACAGGGAGATATCTAATTCGTAATACATAAAGGTCAGAGCAGTTGTACCCTAAAATAAGGGAGACTTTAACTAATAAACTGTACTAATTGGCCTGACCAAAAATTCTATAAAAAAATTAGTAAATAGATATATGAGTCTAGTTTCAGGGAAAATTTACGGAATTGGATTTCGAATTTCAGAACTCAAGATATGATTTTTTAAGCAACTATGATGCAGTTAGCCATCTTGTCTGGAATTTCTAAAATAAATTGTTTGAGTTGTTTAATTAATGAATTAAGCCATTAACACCTCGTGCTCGACTCCGGTGATGGTCTCAGGTATGAGGGCATTACATTTGATGGTATCAGAGTAGGTTTAGTCAGTTCTCAGACTAATGTGTTGTATGTACGGATTTTGCTATACATACCATGCCAAATATATATATTATGATAGTGTGACGACTTCTGACCTTTTAAATGATTTTTTTATAGTAAATGGATCCCAATCCAGCTGTGGCTGATGATGTAGAGAGTAATGCACCAGCTCCGGCTAAAGGGGTGGTGCCGACTAAAAATCCACCTCTTACTGTTGGTCATGGAGGAGGAGAAGGGGCTCGGGAAGCCTTTCTCCAAATGATGAATGCTTGGTATACAGAGTTCGTTTGTACGAACCCGAATGCACAACCTCCCCCACCTCCCCCGATTCCTCAACCTGTACCCTCGATGCCTCAAGGTATGGATCTAATGAAATTTCACAGAACTCAAGTTGACAGAATCCATAAGCAAGGGGCCAAAGAGTTCAGGGCAAATGTTGATGATGATGCCAAGAAAGCAGAGTTTTGGCTTGAGAATTCTATTCGGGTATTTGATGAATTGTCTTGTACACCTGAGGAATCCTTGAAATGTGCTATATCATTGTTGAGGGATTCAGCCTATCATTGGTGGAAGACATTGATTTCAGTGGTGCCGAAAGAGAAAGTGACTTGGGAGTTCTTTCAAGAAGAATTTCAGAAGAAATACATCAGTGAAAGAGTTGTTGATCAGAAGCGTAAAGAGTTTCTTGAGTTGAAGTAGGGCAACATGACAGTTACTGAATACGAAAGGGAGCTCATCAGGTTGAGTAAGTATGCTAGAGAATATGTTTCTACAAAGGCTAAAATGTGCAGACGATTTGAAGACAGACTTAATGAAGACATCAAAGTATTTGTTGGGATTCTTGAAAAAGAAATGGTAGTATTTGTTGATTGAGCTTGCAAGGCTAAAGAACTATTTAAAGAGAAGAAAAAAGTAGAGGCTGAGACTAGAAATTGGAAGAAAAGATCGACGAGCAGTTCATTCTCACAGCAATCTAGAAAATCTAGAAATATGAATCCTCATTCTTAGGTTTCAGCTGGACAATCATATGGAAATTCTAAGAAACAAAATGTGGGTCTTAAATCTCAGACTACTTCCATGGCTAGTGTGGGGAAATGAGATTTGTTAAGCCCGAGTGCCAGCGGTGTGGTAAAAATCATTTTGGCCCATGTAGAGTGAATGAATGTTTTCGGTGTGGTTCTCCGGATCATTTTATTAGATATTGGCCAGAGAGAGTTGAGAAAGAAAAATTTCAGAGTGTAAAAGCTAGTGGTGCAGACTCGAGGGGAAGATATTCGAGAAAAGCTGGAAATGAAGCAAGCAACAAGAATGTAGTCAGAGATTCAGCAGCTAAACCTAAAGCAAGGGCTCCAGCTAGAACTTATGCCATAAAGGCACATGAAGATGCTTCATCACCCGACGTGATTACTGGTATATTTTCTCTTTATGATGTTAATGTTACTACTTTGATTGATCCCGGTTCTACTCATTCATATGTGTGCATGAAATTGGTGTTTTGTATGAATATACCTGTTGAGTACACAGAATTTATGATTAGAGTGTCGAATTCATTTGGCAAATGTGTGATAATTGATAAAGTATGTAAGAAATGTCCTTTAATGATTCGGGGTCATTACTTTCCGGCCGACTTGATGTTATTTCCGTTTGATGAATTTGATGTTATTTTGTGTATGGATTGGTTGACATTGCATGATGCTATAGTAAATTGCAAAGAAAAGGCTATAGAACTAAAGTGTAAAAGTGGTAAAATTCTGCATGTTGAATCAGGCAAATCAGAGGCATTATCTAGTGTAATTTCTTTGATGTCAGCTCAAAGATATTTGAGGAAGGGTTATGAAGCTTATTTGGCGTATGTACTTAATAAAAAAGTGTGATGATTTGTTTGATCAGCTGAAAGGTGCGGCATGGATTTCAAAGATTGACTTGAGATCTGGGTACTACCAGCTGCGAGTAAAAGAGTCGGATGTGCCTAAAGCTACTTTTAGAACAAGGTATGGTCATTATGAATTTTTAGTTATGCCATTCGGGTTAACAAATGCTCCTGCTGTGTTTATGGATTTGATGAATTGCATATTTTGGCCATACTTGGACAAATTTGTTGTGGTATTTATAGATGACATCTTAATTTATTCAAAAGATGAGACAGCGCATGCTGAGCACTTGAAGATAGTTTTGCAAACTTTGAGAAATAAGCAGTTATATGCCAAGTTTAGTAAAAGTGAATTTTGGCTTCGGGAAGTTGGATTTTTGGGTCATATTGTTTCAGGTGATGGTATACGGGTTGATCCTAGTAAAATTTCAGCTATTGTTGATTGGAAACCACTCAAAATCAGTGAACTCGAGGTTAGAAGTTTCTTGGGGCTAGCTGGGTATTATCGGCGGTTTGTAAATGGATTTTCTATAATTGCTGCTCCTATGACTAGACTACTTCGAAAGGATGTTAAATTTGAGTGGACGGAAGAATGTCAACAGAGTTTTGAAGAATTGAAAAAGTTATTAACTAAAGCACCAGTGTTAGTACAACCCGAATCAGGTAAAGAATTTGTGGTGTATAGTGATGCTTCTCGAAATGGCTTAGGATGTGTACTTATGCAAGAAGGAAAAGTGGTGGCTTATGCTTCGAGGTAGTTAAAATCTCACGAAAGAAATTATCCGACTCATGATTTGGAATTGGCTGCTATAGTATTTGCTTTGAAGATTTGGCGACATTATCTGTATGGTGAAAAATGCCGAGTATATACCGACCATAAAAGTCTTAAGTACTTGATGTCACAAAAAGACTTGAATTTGAGACAGCGAAGATGGTTGGAGTTATTGAAAGATTACGAGCTTGTTATTGACTACCATCCGGGAAAAGCGAATGTGGTTGCTGATGCTTTGAGCAGAAAGTTGTTATTTGCTTTGAGAGCTATGAATACTCGATTGAAGGTATCGGATGATGGTTCGATTTTAGCGAGAGTTAGAGCAAGATCGATGTTTTTACAAGAGATTTGTGAAGCTCGGAAAAATGATCAAGGTTTGCAAGCCAAAAGAAAACAATGTGAGGTTGATACAAGGTCAGATTTCAGAATCGGTTCTGATGGTTGCTTGATGTTTAAAGATCGAATTTGTGTACCGAAAAATGATGAGTTGATTCAAAAGATTTTGCATGAAGCACATAATGGTTGTTTGGCGGTTCACCTGGGCAGTACGAAAATGTATAATGACTTGAAGAAAATGTATTGGTGGAATGGAATGAAAAGAGATATCTCTGAGTTTGTATCAAAGTGCTTAATTTGTCAATAAGTGAAAGCTGAACACCAAGTACCTTCGGGACTACTCTAGCCTATCATGGTTCCTGAATGGAAATGGGATCAGATTACTATGGATTTTGTATCAGGGTTGCCGTTAACTACGGGGAAGAAAGATGCCATCTGGGTAATAGTTGACAGACTGACTAAATCGGCTCATTTTATTCCGGTACGTACGGATTGTTCTCTTAATAATTTGGCCGAATTGTATATCAGTGAGATTGTTAGACTTCACGGAATACCTTTGTCAATCATTTCAGATAGAGATCCGAGATTTACTTCGCGATTTTGGCAAAAGTTGCAAGAGGCATTAGGTAAGAAGTTAAATTTCAGCACTGCCTTTCATCCACAAACTGATGGACAATCAGAGAGAGTGATTCAGATTCTTGAAGACATGCTCAGATGTTGTGTATTGGAATTCAAGGTAGTTGGGAAAGATACTTACCGTTGGTAGAATTTGCTTATAATAATAGTTATCAGACGAGTTTGAAGATGGCACCTTATGAAGTATTGTATGGTCGTAAATGTCGGATGCCATTGTATTGGACTGAACTCAAGGAAAATCAGATTTATGGAGTTAATCTAATAAAAGAAACTGAAGAAAAAGTGAAAGTGATTCGAGATTGTTTGAAAGCTGCTTCGGATAGACATAAATCTTATGCGGATTTGAAACGAAGGGAAATCGAGTTTCAAGTTGGTGATAAGGTATTTTTAAAAGTGTCTCCATGGAAGAAAGTTCTTAGATTTGGATGGAAGGGCAAGTTGAGTCCGCGTTTTATTGGGCCGTATGAAATAATTGAAAGAGTTGGACCAGTAGCTTATCGGTTAGCATTGCCATCTGAATTATAGAAGATGCATGATGTGTTCCACGTATCTATGCTACGTCGGTATCGTTCGGATCCCTCACATATAATTTCACTGACAGAAATCGAGCTACAACCGGATATGACTTATGAAAAAGAACCGGTTAGGATTTTAGCTCGAGTGGCAAAAGCACGAGGTAGAAGAGACTACATGGGAACCTGAGGAAACTATGAGAAATCAACACCCACACCTGTTTACCGGTAAGATTTTCGAGGACAAAAATCCTTAAAGGGGGAGAGTTGTAATATCTCGAATTAGGGCCTAATCGAAATAGTGGTTTCGTGACCACAAATCTGAGATAGAAATAATTATTTTATAATTATTTTGAGGTTTATGATATGATTGCATGATTGTGTGAAAATTTCGTGACGAAATTCTATGCATAAAGTGCTTAAGTTGAAATTAGGGACTAAATCGAATAAGTTGCAAAACTTGCATTCTAGAAGTTTTTAGTATGAAATTACTTTGGAATATTAATGAGGAGGTCTTAAATAGCAATTTGACCAATTTCTAAAATTTTGGACAAAAATGGGCTTGTACATGAAAATTTTCAAATAAAGGTATTAAGGGTATTTTGGTCATTTGGTAATTAAAAGATTAAAAAAAGAAAAAAGATGGCAAAATATGTCCATCTTCTTCATTAGGATGAAAATTAAAGGGTTCTCCATAGCTAGGGTTTGTTTCAAGCTTCCAAGCTCCATAGTAAGTGATTCCAAGCCCTGTTTTTAATGTTCTTTACATTTTTGGAGTCCTGGTAACTTGATTTAGCTTATGCTAGCAATAATTTAACCTAGGGTTCATACTTGGAAAAATACCCATAGGTGAAATTTGTGTATTTTGGTGTTTTATGATAGAATATGAGGTTTTAAATTATGCTAGACAACTTGTGCTACTCGGTTTTAAGTGAAAATGAGTAAAAGGGCTTAATCGGTAAAAATACCTAATATTCATAAGCACATGTTAGAGTGTGAATTTGATGTTGCTATAGAAGGGAAAAGTGATCAGCATGTCATAAAACATAAGAAAATTGGATGAAGTTTAATTCCCGAGCCTAGGGGCAAAAGTGTAAATATGTAAAAGCTTAGGGGCAAAATGGTAATTTTGCCAAAGTTCGTGCTAAGGGCTGTTTTGATGAATGTATGTATTAAATAAATTAATTTGGTATTATAGATCAAGAGAAATAAGATTCAAGTCGTGATCAAGGGAAAAACAAAATTTACGAGGAATAGGCTCTATTGCTAATATTTTGTATCGAGGTAAGTTCATGTGTAAATAAGGTAACATAATTTTTATTTTAAGTGATTTAATGTTATTTATCTGATATGATACTTATTATCATGAAATATTATGTTTTTTGATTTATTATTTTGTAATATGCAAATTATGTGAACAACTTGATAAGTATGAGATGCTAGCAAGTATTGGTTTCTACATTTCGAAGAAGGTGATCAAAATGTGTAATTGAGAAGAATCACGTTTGAACCTTGGGAATAGATTAGAATACAAGTGACATGTCACTAGGATAGTTGAATTCCGAACTCGTTCAGTTGAGTCCGAGTTCGTGAGATGTAACTAGGCATCCGAGCTCGTTGAGTTGAGTTCGAGTTCACTTATGGATACGAACACCCGAGCTCATTGAGTTGAGTTCGAGTTCGATTATGGGCGGGTTACATGGTAGCTTGGCTACATATGTGGCACTTATGGACAAACTTTCTGTGTATTCGAATTATATTCCGATGTGTTCAATGGGAGAATCCTAAGAGAATAGGGAGAGTACTTAAAACGAAAGTGATTGACGATGAATGTGTTGAAGAGGTGAAAATGGACAAGTATGAGTTTAATCCTTGGATTGAGAATTTGGTAAGACAAAATTGTGGTAAGATAGTAAGTATTCTTATGACATGAGTGTCTTAATGATGTTTATGTTGGATTGCATGATCATGTTACTTGTTATTTGCATGTGAACTTACTAAGCATTTATGCTTACTCCCTCCTTTTCATTCATTGTAGTTTTGACAAGCCGGCTTGATGTGAGCACACCCGGGGTATCCTCGAATGCACACCAAGAATCCATTGAGCTGCCAAAAGGCCCCATGACTCGAGCTCGAACCAAGCAACTTTAAGATGCTATATCAGCCTTTGTGTTGCGCATTTGGGATGATAACAAGGTCCATTACGTTGGAGGAGCTAAGGACAACTCCTTGAAGACTCCATGCACCATTTTGCAATCCGATATCAGCTTCTCTCCAGCTCCCCCATGCACCATTCAGCTCACATCAGCTCACTTGAGCTCGTTTTAGCTCGTTTGAGCTCGAATTTAGCTCGTTTCAGCTCATTCCTTTTTCATTTCAATAAACTAAGTTTTAATCTAGCTTATAACTAAGTTTGCTATAGCTCATGCCGAATTCCCTAGCTCAATTTAGCTCACTAAGTGTTTTTGACTATTTGAGCTAGCCGAATTTATTGTGATAAGTTGACTTATAATTATTGTGTCCAAATTTAGTTAGTGTCATTAAGTTATTTAGTTATTATTTTAAATTATAATTATATGAATAGTTGTGTGTTATTTAATTATGTTATTTAATTTTGTAGGTTAGCCGAATTTGGAAGATTCATTCATGGCATTTAATGCAAGGTGCATGCATTAGAAGGTTCAATGGACGGCAATCAAGAGGCACATGCATGTTCATGATGGACATTCATGTATTTGAAGATTCATGGATCAAATTAATGATGGAACATGCATTGGACGGTTCATGTATTGATCATGTGTTCACACATTGTGTTCACACCATGATGACCCTTCGGTTGGACGTTCACACACAAGTGACTACTCAAGCTCCTTGTTCACACCAAGTTTGACTCTTCATGAAGCCTTATTTAATTAAGCCACTCATGGTGAAACAACATGAATTCAAGGCTCCATTAAAGGAGTTAGTCAAATCTAGCCATGCATGTATGAAGATCATTCATCCAAGTGTTTATGCTCATACATGAAGATGCCCACTCACCTCCCATTCGGCCGAACATGGACAAGGATACCATTGGTCATTTTTCTAGAAAGTTTTATGTCTCAATTAGGTTCATTACTTAATTGTTAAGTTCATGAATGGACTATTCGGCTAGCATAAGATACTAGTATAAATAGTTTGTTGATTTCATTGTAAAAGGACTTTTGCCAAATTTGTTAATGAACATTGTTCTTGTGAGGTTGCTTCCTCTCATATCTCGTACAAGTTTCGAACGACTTATCTGGCTTGTGCTAGTGGTGTCAATCGTCTTGTTTTGAACTTATCACCAATCTTGGTGTGGCGTTCACCTATCCATCTATCCATATTTTTCTCCTTAACAATATAGGAATCGGGGTGACACTTCTTAGTGTTGAATCATTCCTGACGTTGAGTTCGATTTCCATTTCCATCTTTTATATCTTTTTTCTTGTTAACCAAAACCGAGCTTTCTATCCATCATCCATCTTTGCTACCCTTAACCGAACCTAAACTAAACTTACCCTTCTTGAAACCTTCCGCTATCCTATTCTAATCCTTTTACTACTATTACAAAAATTCAAGGCACGAACGACTCTCTCGAACTACGATCGAGCAACTATGTGAATTCAACTCATCTACCCGGGGCTGGATCACATCATTTGGTATTAGAGCTTGTAAAACGAGAGGCGCCAACATTCGTATCAAGATCGAACTAGGTTCTTGTAAAAAAAATGAAAAAAAAAGTTGTATTTTCGTTTTATCATTGTAAAAGTGATATGTTGAAGTTGTAAAAAAAAAAGAAAAAAAAAGGTACGAAATTATTTTTTAAAAAAAAGAAAGAACAAAAAATAGGAGTGAAGTGATCAAGTTTGATTCTACTGTTTTACATTTTGTACCGTTCTTCAGTTATTCTTACCATCAACTTTGTACGCATTTCCAAAACGCCACACTACACCAAAAAAAAATTTTCTTTTAGCTTACCCAAAACCTATACATCTTATCCCTTGTAACCGATTTTGAAGTCGACCCCAAAGCACCTAGACAAGTCAAAAGAAACAAAATACGAGGTTACGAGAGTAAGTTTGAGTGGTAAAAGGCTAGAGTGTGTGAGAATATTTGAGAGTTTGAAAAAGCCTATAAACGAGGGCAAACATGAGGGGAGTGTTCATCAATATTTCTTTGCGAGTGAAATAGTGAGATTTGTGGTGAGGTACTTGATTTTTTTATATTTTTTGTTGTGATCTAACATTTTCTTTTCAGCAACAAAAATCATGTCACGCTAAGAGTTCACCGAATCGGAATACTAATACTTGGTACAAGAAATGCGAAAAATGATGGAGTCCAACACTAAAAACATAAACGAGAGATTAAATCATTTGGAAAAACAAGATCAAAGTGATAGAGTTTCTTCGAGTCGAAAAATGGAGACAAGAACCCCACGGAGATATACCCCCGACTACTACTTGAGAAAAAGTTCCTATCGTGATTCCTTTTCGCCATCTACTTCGAGACAAAGAGATTCATACTATGACTCATATTCATCAGTGAATTCGAGAAGTGACTTCGACCGAAAGTCCTTTTCATCAAGAAATTTGAGAAGACGAGAAGCCGATTACGATTTTGATTCATTCCAAGATGGCGTTCGGAGAGAAAGACATACTCCTACTAGATCGTCAACGAAATCTTACTCAGAGTATTCTTCACGAAGTTTTGATTAAATCATATGCAAATAGTTCTTCATCTTTCGAACAAGATTTGTATTCTCATCGTTCTTTTGTACATTCTTGTAAAGAGAAAACAAAGAAAAGAAAAGAAAAAGAAAACGAAATAAAAAGAAAAGAGAGGCAAAAGGCAAGTAAGAGAGAAAATGAGCGAATCTTGAGAGAACTTGAAAAAGCCTTTGAAAAAGCCTTTGAAAAGCAAAAAGAAAAAGAAAAAGAAAATGAGATTGAAAAAGAGAATGAAAACAAATTTGAGAGAGAAAAAGAAGTTGAAAAAGAAATTGAAAAAGAGATTAAAGAGCAAGAAGTTGAAATAAAAGAAACGAGTGATTCAGAAGAAAAAGAATCGAGTGGGAAAACAAGTGAGCAAGTGAGGATTATTTCTTCTAACCCACATGTTTGATCTTCTTGTGAATTAACTTTTCAGGTTCCTAGAGGTTTGTGCGACCAATTCCATCTACATTACCATCCAAATGAGAGGTGTTTTAGGTTGTTCGGAAAAGGTAAGTTCGTGAATGACAACCACCCACTTGCGATCGAAGGTAAGGAAGGTAAGGATTGTTTGTTTATCGAATCAAAGTCACTTGATTTGGCTAATTTTTGTTCACTTACTGTTGTTAATGATTTTGTTTTAAAAGGTGCCATATACAGCTTTTCTTATGATGATTACTACATTGGCAAATTTGTTGACAACGTTGGATTAGTTTCCTCTAAGCAAGTTTTGAATGTGTTTGATCAAAGTCTGTCACTTAAAAATTCTGATGTGTTTGACCATGCAAACTTTTTGAATTCATGTGTTAAATCTTTATGTTTAAAAATGCCTGCTCAATTGATTTGTGATAAATCTGCCTGTTTAAAAAGTTGGATGTTCTCTAAAAATTCTTTGTTTGGCATCCATGTTAAAAGATCTTCACATGATATGTGCAATTGTGTTCTTCATGAACAATCTTTGATTTTTTGTGCGAAATTTCCATGTAGTGATTTGCATTCCTGATTTATACTCTTGAAGCATGAACCTTTGCATATTGGTATGCTCGGTTTTGTCAATTCAACATGTGTGTTTAAACTAGTGAAATATAATTCGTGTGATGAGTTGATTATATCTTCTTCTAATATGTTGCTCATTGGAATTCCTAATCAAGTTCGTGTGTTCAAGCCTGGTATTTGCTACATGAATTCATTTTATGGAAACATTAAGCACTTGGCATTATTTGCATTCAAATTATGTTTGCTTGATGTTTGACTTTTTGATAAGAAGGTGAAATTCAATGATTTGGGTTTCAATTTTGATTCGTTTACTAATCACCTTGCTTGGCCACATCTGGAATTTTCGTTTCATTTCGAGAAGGTAAGACCAACCTATGTTTTTGGAATTGAATCAAATCTCCATGGTAACTTCCCTTTTCCGTTTAAGTCCATAGTTTTCGTTAATACTAACCATTCTCATTTTTGTGAATTCCACCCCTCGAGGAGCAAGACATGTCATGGTGCGTCACCACCTATTCAAATTTATCGGAGCACTAGGTTTGTCTTACGTTATCTATCCAAAGAGAGAAGATTCATTTTGACCGAGAAAGGTAAACCCAATCCTCAATTGTCTTCTCTTCATATTCGTCAAGGAAAGTCATCTGAAAATTTTCAAATATCTTTGCTCAATTCGGTTGAAGTTGAAAATTCCATTGATTTGTTGTTTGGAAATTATTTATACTTTGATGTGATGGATTTTTCCTTTTGGCATTGTAATAATGTGATTATTATGCTGGAATTTGGAGACACCCCTCATGTTGTTCAAAAACGAAAGAAAGAGTTAGCATACCTTTGGCCATGGCATACCTTGCATGAACAAGACAAGGGACCAAATGAGTTGCTATATTCGGTTAAAGAAATTAAAATGTTTTGGATGAGGAATAATGTGCTTAAGTGCCTGCCATCATTTACAACCAATTATCCCTTGATCCAATTTAGTTTTCATGTTTACAACGATGGTCTAACGAAACTCTTTGATAAATTTACATATGCTTGCTTTGTCCAATTGAGATTTTTGGCATATGTTCAATTGAATGAATTTTTAATGAACTATCGAACACATTTGAACTTGACTCCTTTGAGTTTTTTTTTACCGGCTGTGGTAAGAATTTTTCAGGTTTGTGTGACATCTTCCATCCTATTTGATCGAGGAAAACCATGCACGAGTCAAAGTTCTCCCATGGACAAATGGCTCGACTTGAGGACAAGTCGCTTTGAAGACGGGGGGAATGATGTGAGCACACCCGGGGCATCCTCGAATGCACACCAAGAATCCATTGAGCTACCAAAAGGGCCCATGACTCGAGCTCGAACCAAGCAACTTCAAGATGCTATATCAGCCTTTGTGTTGCGCATTTGGGATGATAACAAGGTCCATGACGTTGGAAGAGCTAAGGACAACTCCTTGAAGACTCCATGCACCATTTTGCAATCCGATCTCAGCTCCTCTCCAGATCCCCCATGTGCCATTCAGCTCACATCAGCTCACTTGAGCTCGTTTTAGCTCGTTTGAGCTCGAATTTAGCTCGTTTCAGCTCATTCCTTTTTCACTTCAATAAACTAAGTTTTAATCTAGCTTATAACTAAGTTTGCTATAGCTCATGCTGAATTCCCTAGCTCAATTTAGCTCACTAAGTGTTTTTGATTATTTGAGCTAGCCGAATTTATTGTGATAAGTTGACTTATAATTATTGTGTCCAAATTTAGTTAGTGTCATTAAGTTATTTAGTTATTATTTTAAATTATAATTATATGAATAGTTGTGTGTTATTTAGTTATGTTATTTAATTTTGTAGGTTAGCCGAATTTGGAAGATTCATTCATGGCATTTAATGCAAGGTGCATGCATTGGAAGGTTCAATGGACGGCAATCAAGAGGCACATGCATGTTCATGATGGACATTCATGTATTTGAAGATTCATGGATCAAATTAATGATGGAACATGCATTGGACGGTTCATGTATTGATCATGTGTTCACACATTGTGTTCACACCATGATGACCCTTCGGTTGGACGTTCACACACAAGTGACTACTCAAGCTCCTTGTTCACACCAAGTTTGACTCTTCATGAAGCCTTATTTAATTAAGCCACTCATGGTGAAACAACATGAATTCAAGGCTCCATTAAAGGAGTTAGTCAAATCTAGCCATGCATGTATGAAGATCATTCATCCAAGTGTTTATGCTCATACATGAAGATGCCCACTCACCTCCCATTCGGCCGAACATGGACAAGGATACCATTGGTCATTTTTCTAGAAAGTTTCATGTCTTAATTAGGTACATTACTTAATTGTTAAGTTCATGAATGGACTATTCGGCTAGCATAAGATACTAGTATAAATAGTTTGTTGATTTCATTGTAAAAGGACTTTTGCCAAATTTGTTAATGAACATTGTTCTTGTGAGGTTGCTTCCTCTCATATGTTGTACAAGTTTCGAACGACTTATTTGGCTTGTGCTAGTGGCGTCAATCGTCTTGTTTTGAACTTATCACCAATCTTGGTGTGGCGTTCACCTATCCATCTATCCATATTTTTCACCTTAACAATATAGGAATCGGGGTGACACTTCTTAGTGTTGAATCATTCCTGACGTTGAGTTCGATTTCCATTTCCATCTTTTATATCTTTTTTCTTGTTACCAAAACCGAGCCTTTTATCCTTCATCCATCTTTGCTACCCTTAATCGAACCTAAACTAAACTTACCCTTCTTGAAACCTTCCGCTATCCTATTCTAATCCTTTTACTACTATTACAAAAATCTGAGGCACGAACGACACTCTCGAACTACGGTCGGGCAACTACATGAATTCGACTCATCTACCCGGGTCGGATCATATCATGGCTTGAGAATAGGGATAGGTCGAAGGCTCGGTCACACTATCCGAAGACCTAAATTGGTAAAAATGGCTTGTGTATTTGGCATGTATAGCACTATACTCACTTTGTGTAAATAATCTTATGATATGGTTATGGTTTGGTAAGAAAAGGTTTGGAAATGATTAGCCATTGGAATAACCAATCTAGATCATATTTGATGTCATGTATGTTTAATGTGTTACTTAGTCCATGGAAAACCATAAAATGGTGAAATTGGTTATAAAACAGAATCACACAGTAGCAGTGACGTGAATTTGAAAAATCAATAAAAATAGTAGAAATGGACTTAAATGATGAATAAGTTATAGCATCGAATCTTAATCAGTCTATTTTCATGTGGATGGAAAAAAACAGGTATATGAATGATATTCTATGAGATGTTTAAATTTTTGTGAAACAGGGCCAGAGCAATTTCTGGATCAAATTCACCCTAAATTGCATAAAAATAATTAGAAGTCATGCTTTATATGTACAAATTCCTTATAGAGTCTAGTTTTAAGAGAAACAAACAGAATAGTCAATGAAACTCTGTACAGGGAGATATCTGATTCGTAATACACAGAGGTCAGAGCAGTCATACCCTGAAACAGAGGAGACTTTAACTAATAAAATGTACTAATTTGCCTGACCAAAAATTCTAGAAAAAAATTAATAAATATATATATGAGTCTAGTTTCAAGGAAAATTTACGAAATTGGATTTTGAGTTTTGGAACTCGAGATATGAATTTTTAAGAGACTGTGATGCAGTTAGCCAGCTTGTCTAGAATTTCTAAAATAAATTGTTTGAGTTGTTTAATTAATGAATTAAGCCGTTAACACCTTGTGCTCGACTCTGGGGATGGTCTCAGGTACAAAGGTGTTACAGATTTAGTTGAAGAAAGAGTACGATGGAGAAGGACACCTTAAAGTCCCCCTAAAAATTGTGGCCTACAATAATTTAACGAATATGATCAGTCAAATCCTAGTGACGCTGAGAGTGACCAAAGGTCCAATGTGAGTGTTCAACGGAGGGAACAATAGAATCATGGCCAAAGAGATCGGAGACGAGAAGATGATGATCTCAAGAATATAAAGCTTTCAATACCTCCCTTTCAAAGCAAATCTGACTCAGAGGCATACCTAGAGTGGAAGAAAAAGATTGAATTAGTATTTGAATGCCACAACTATTCCGAAAGTAAGAAGGTCAAACTAGCTGCAATCGAGTTTTTTGATTACACGATGATTTGGTGGGATCAATCCACCACTAGTCGAAGGCACAACGAAGAAAAGCCTATTAATACTTGGGTTGAGATGAAAATAGCAATGCGACGGTGATTTATTCCTTCTTATTATCACCGGGAGCTTCATCAGAAACTTCAAAATCTTACTCAAGTAACTAAGAGTGTAGAAGACTATTACAAGGAGATAGAGGTGGTGATGATTCGTGTGGATGTGCAACAAGACTGTGAAGTGACTATGGCTCACTTTCTAGCTGGTCTTAACTGTGACATTGCTAATGTCGTCGAACTTTAACATTACATCGAGGTGGTGGACATGGTACACATGGCCATCAAAGGGGAAAAACAAATGAAGCGTAAGGGTGCTACCTGAGGCTACTCCACTGCAAATCCTTCAAGATGGGAAAAGGCATTAGTAAAATCTTTCCATCAAACTAAGCGAAGGAGTCCATGGTGTTGCCTAAGACAAATTAGCCTTTGGCCGAATCAAGCAAAAGCAAAGCTATCGAGAGTTCATCCAACCTTTCTAGAGATATTAAATGCTTCAAATGTCTTGGAAGAGGACATATTGCAAGTCAGTGCAAAACTGGAGCACCATGGTGTTGCGTGCTAGTGGTGAAATTGAAATAGAGGATGAAGAGGAAGATGAGCCCGAATTGAATTCTGACGAAGAACAGGATTTGGAACACCCTATCGGAGGTGAGTTGCTTGTAGTCAAATGAAGTTTAAGTCTACAAGGAGTGGAGAACGAGCAACAACGAGAGAATATTTTCCATTCGAGATGCCAAATCCAAGGGAAAATTTGTAGCATTATCATAGATGGTGGAAGTTGCACGAATATGGTGAGTACTCTCATGGTGGAAAAATTAGGACTACCAACCATGAAACAACTGAACCCGTACAAGCTTCAATGGCTCAACGATGGTGATGAGCTCAAAGTCATGAAACAAGTCCTAGTTTCCTTCAATATTGAAAAATACTCCAATGAAGTTCTATACGATGTGGTGGCAATGCACGCGAGCTATTTGCTGTTAGGACGACCATGGCAGTTCGATCGGAGAGTGGTTCATGATGGCTATACTAATATATATACCTTCAAGCATTGTGGCAAGAATGTGACACTTACACCATTAACCCCGAAGCAAGTATACGAGGACCAACTCAAACTCAAAACATTAGTGGGACAAATGCGAGAAAAAGAAAAGAAAAATAAGAGAGCTAGAGGTAAAATTTCAAAAGAGAGTGAAGAGGAAGCAAGAAAAGAAAAAATGGAGAAGAAAAAAAAAGTAGGAAAATAAGTGTGTTTGTGAGAGCGAGTGATGTTCGGAGAGCTTTAACTTTGAGGCAACCTATATTTGTACTTATGTACAAAGAAATTTTGTTTAACACTAACAAGTTACCCTACGATCTACCTTCTTCTATGTTGTCTCTTTTACAAGAATTCGAAGATGTTTTCTCTGAAGAAGTTGATACGAGCACGCCCCGCGAACTTTATCAAACAAGTCTGTCAAGCCGAGCATTGACATGTTGGCAAGCTGATCCCAACTCGTTTCCAGCTCCACGAGCTCCGTCCAGCTCAAATCCAGCTTATTCGAGCTCAATCCAACTTGCCTGAGCTAAACCGAGCTCACTCCTAGCTCATATTCAGCTCACAAGCTAAACCTTAGCTCAACTTCAGCTTAGGAGTTTAGCCTCAGCTCAACTTTAGCTCACGAGCTAAAGCTTAGCTTATTTTAGTTTAAACTCGTTTTTGTCTTTAATACATTAAATAAAAATTTGCACATATTTATTTAAGCATTAAACTTGTCTTATATTAATATTTGTTATTAATATGTCATAGTCATTATATAAATTGATTATGTTTACATAGCTGAATTAATGCATGACATTAATGTGTTCACATCATGCTGAATTTATGAGTGTTCATGAGATGTCTTAATGACTTGTTTATTTCATGTACGTACATCCCTTTGGACGGCACAATGTATGGATGAAGAAACATCTCTTTTGGGCATTCCACACTCATGAATGAAGAAGTATTAAATGCTGGTGCATGTACGGCTAGATGCAAGGTTTCTACAAATTCATGCATGTGTCGAATGCATGTATGGACATTAAAGGCTAGTCCATGAATGGATCAAATGCATGGGATGATAGAATGCATGAATGGCTTAAGTGCATGTATGGTGGCTGTCTCCTAACTTTCCAAGGCACTTATTCAGCCAAGAAGTAGCTGCTAACTAATTCTATGTTGACCATAGAGCTCCTTGAACATGTTCACACTTTGAATTGACCTATAAGCTACTACACATGCATGGATGGGTTCAAGAACGTCCAAGGGAAGGAATTAACTCAATAATTCAACACATTGATTGAATTAAGTGCATGCACAAAGGGGTGAACGAATTTACTAGGTTCATGCTGCCATTTATGAACCTACATGCCATTAAAGTGTTTAATTATGAAGATACATGTTCCATACAAGTGCATGAACGTCCCAAGGAGATGAATGCAACCTTTGGTGCACATACAAGTCACTTGAAGCCTTTCTTTATGGCTAAGCATTCATGCACACACTTGGGGGGAAGGAAGTGTCCATTCAACTAGTGCATGAACATGTCGAATTTATGAACTATTTTAATACATTAGTGTGAACGTTTTTATTATTGTGTGAACACCTAGATGCCAAATTTGAATGGTCATCTATGTGCCTATAAATATTTATTTTCTTTCATTTGTAAAGGACTTTTGTCAAATTTTTATTGAATTTAATCTTGTGAGAATTTTTCTTCTCTAAACTTTGTTTGAGACTTTGTTGACTTATCTACCTAGTAGTGGCGTCAACCTTGTTCTTCCTTTGAACTTATCACTCAACCGAGTGTGGCGTTCACCCTTATACCGAGGTTCCTACTTTGCTAAGTAGCGGGTCGAGGTTTATCACTTTCATCCTCCACCTTAAAAGCCTATAAGCATTTGGGGTCGATATTTTCTAATATTGGTTTGTGCTTGCTTTTAAGAACCCCTTTCTTCCATATCCATCATTAAACCATTATACTTAGCTTCCATCCTAATTTTCCTATCAACTTTATTCCAAAAGCGAATTGAACGATACTTTCTCGTAGATGATCGGGCAACTCAGCATACAACTCGACTCTCCCTGAGGTGGTTCGTATCAGAAGTGCTGAGTGGATTGCCTCCCATTCGAGGCATCGAGCACCAAATCAATCTAGTACCTAGAGCCACACTTCCAAATCGGCCTGCTTATCGAAGTAACCCAGAAGAAACTAAGGAATTCCAAAAACAAGTTGCTGAACTTATGGATAAGGGTTACATCTGAGAGAGTCTCAGTCCTTGTGCAGTGCCAGTTCTACTTGTGCCTAAAAAGGATGGTTCATGGTGAATGTGCGTTGACTGCCGTGCTATCAACAAGATCACCATCAAATATAGACATCTGATTCCTCATCTCGATGATATGCTCGATGAGTTAAGTAGTGCCAAGATGTTCACGAAGATCGATCTTAGGAGTGGCTACCATCAAATCGATATGCGAGAAGGCGATGAATGGAAGACTGCCTTCAAGACCAAACATGGTTTGTACGAATGGTTGGTAATGCCATTCAGTCTTACAAATGCACCTTGTACTTTTATGCGATTAATGAACCATGTGTTGCATGCTTATATTGGAAAATTTTGTGTAGTTTATTTTAATGATATCTTGATATACAACAAGTCATTGGAATAGCATGTTCAACATTTGTGAACGGTGTTAGAAATATTGCAACAGGAGGTACTCTATGCAAACCTTAAAAAACTGTTCGTTTTGTACTAATAAAGTTGTGCTCTTAGGTTTTATAGTGAGTTCCGAAGGGTTGGAAGTTGATCAAGAGAAAGTTCGAGCAATCCAAGAATGGCCACGCCTGACTAGCATTAGCCAAATCTAAAGCTTTCATGGGTTGGCCAGTTTTTATCAATGTTTCATACCTAACTTTAGTACAATTGTTGTGCCTTGTGTTATTAAGAAAAATTCAGCATTTTATTAGACAAATGAGTAAGAAAATTCATTTAATAAAATTAAACAATGCCTCGTCCAAGCACCTTTATTAGCACTTCTTGATTTTACTAAAACCTTTGAAATCGAATGTGATGCTTCAGGTGTAGGAATTGGAGCTGTGCTAACCCAAGATGGAAAACCAGTGGTGTATTTTAGTGAGAAGATAAGTGGGGCTGTTCTCAATTATCCCGTGTATGATAAGGAAATGTATGCCTTAATCGCTCTCTCGAGACATGGCAGCTAATGTGATCCGGCTCGGGTGATTGTTTCGAATTCACATAGTTGCCCGATCGTAGACGAGAAGAGTCATTCATGTCTTGGTCTTGGAAGTAAAAGTTAGATGGATAGGTTCAAATAAGCGGAAGGGTTTCAACAGATAAGTAAAAGGGAAGTGATAGGTTCGGCTAAGGAAACAAAAATAATGTTGAATGGATGGTTCGGTTTGGAAACAATAAGAAGGAGATAATGTAAGGTGGGGATGGAATAGAGAACTTAACGTCAGGAGCGATTCAACACTAAAAAAATGTGTCACCTCAGTTCTTATATTGTTAAGGTGAAAAGGATGGATAGAAGGATAGGTGAACGCCACACCAAAAATGGTGATAAGTTCAAACAAGATCGATAGACGCCACTAGCACAAACTAGATAAGTCTTCGAAACTTGTACGAGATATGAGAGGAAGAAACCTCACAAGAACTATGTTCATTCAATAATTTGGCAAAAGTCCTTTTATAAACAAATGAGTAAACTATTTATAGACTAACATGTAGTAGCTGATTGGACACATTGACTAACTTAAGGGGTAAGTATTTCGGCTATGAATGCACTAGAATAATCTAGAACAAATCTTTAATTTGCTAGGGCTAGATTCGACTGATGGGAGCTCCATTGGACAGCTTCATGTATAAGCAAAACACCTTGAATGAATGTGAAGCCTTGGAAGCTCAATGGGTTGTCTAGGTTAGGCCATGAGGCGTATGAAGCTTCCAAGAGGTGTCTCTTGGCTGAATAGGTGCATAGAAACTCCAATAGTCCTCCTACATACATTCGGCTAAGCATGGAACTTGGAAGGGAGTTTGAATCTGGCCGTACATGAACTTGCAATAAATACCATGCATACATGCATGTGTGCTGTCCAAAGGAGATGTATTTTTCATAATCCAATGCATGTAATTAATCTTCCATGTACTTGAACTTAATTCCTCCAAACATTGAACCATGCCATGCATGAATCTTCTCATTCATTGAACAAACCCGTACATGCACCTAGCCTTTAATGTATCTCCACATTCGGCTGAACCTACAAAGAAATAAACACATAATTAAATAAAATATAAATATTCATATAATCATAATTTTAAACAGCAACTAGACAACTTAAATGACACTAACTAAATTTGGACACATTAATTAAAATTCAACTAGCATATTAAATTCGGCTAGCTTAAATAATAAAAAAACATTTAATGAACTAATTTGAGCTAGGGAAATCAGCATGAGCTGTAGCAAGTTAAGTTAAAACAAAGCTAAAAATTAGTTTATTGAAACGGAAAAAGAAACGAGCTAGAAAGAAGCTAAAACAAGCTCAAACGAGCTGAAACAAGCTCAAGTGAGCTGGTTGGAGCTGAATTGAGCTGGGGGGAGCTAGAGAGGAGCTGAAGTTGGTTTGCAAAAGAGTGCATTGAGTCCTCAAAGGGGTATCCATAGCTTCTCCAATGTTTAGGGCCTTGTTCTCTTCCCAAATGCGCATCACTAAAGCTGATAAAGCTTCTTGAAGTCGCTTGGTATGAGCTCGAGTCATGGGACCTTTTGGAAGCTCGATAGGATCTTGTTATGCACTTGAGGATGCCCCGGGCATGCAACATTAGTAGCATTACTTGTGGCCGAAGGAGTTCATGATTCACTCCGATCATGAAGCCTTAAAGCATATTAAAGGACAACATAAGTTAAACAAGCGTCATGCGAAGTGGATTGAATATCTTAAATCCTTTCCATATGTCATCAAGTATAAGAAAGGTAAAGAAAACATAGTGGTTGATGCCCTATCAAAGAGGTACACTTTATTGTCTTATCTTGATTCTAAGCTACTTGGGTTTTCTTATTTGAAAGAATTGTACGTTAATGATAATGACTTTGGTAAATCTTTGCTGCTTGTGAGAATGGATCTTTTGAGAAATTTTATAGGTATGAGGGCTTCCTTTTTAAGGAAGGCAAGTTATGCATACCACAAGGCTCGATTCAAGAATTGTTTATGCAAGAGGCACATGTTAGAGGCCTCATGGGACACTTTGGTATAAGCAAGACACTATTAACTCTACAAGAACATTTTTATTAGCAACAAATGCGAAGGGATGTTGCACGTGTCTGTGAGCATTGTGTCACCTGCAAACGGGCTAAGTCTAAAATTCAACCTCATGGATTGTATATGCTGCTGCCCATACCTGAATTCCCTTGGACAGATGTATCCATGGACTTTGTCCTTGGATTACCAAAAACAAAAATGAGCAAAGACTCTATATATGTGGTAGTTGATAGATTTTTGAAATGTCTCATTTTATTGCATGTGCCAAGACTGATATGTTGTTCATGTAGCTAATCTCTTCTTTAGGGAAGTTGTTCGTTTACATGTGCTAGTGTCCGATTGTGATGCAAAGTTTTTGAGCCACTTTTGGAGATTATTGTGGGGAAAGCTCGAACCAAAAATGTTATTTTTTACCACTTGTCATCCTCAAATGGATGGACAAACGGAGGTGGTAAATCGAGTATTGATTATTTTGTTGTGTGCCATCATCCATAAAAATCTAAAGTCATGGGAAGAATGTTTACCTCATATCGAATTTGCTTACAATCGCTTCGTCCATTTTGCTACTAAGTTTTCTCCCTTTGAAGTAGTTTATGGCTTTAATCCATTAACTCCCCTTAATTTATTGCCATTGCCTAAAAATCATTTTGTGCATGTAGATGCTAAAAAAAAAAAGGCTGAATACATCAAGGAGCTCTATCAAAAAGTGCAAGCTAATATTGAAGCCCGAATCGAGAGTTACGTTCAAAGGGCGAACAAAGGAAAAAAGCGAGTTATCTTTGAACCCGGTGATTGGGTCTGGATTCATATGAGGAAAGAACAGTTTCCAGCTCAATGACGATCTAAGTTGTTACCACGAGGAGATGGTCCATTCCAAATTATTAAACAGATCAATGAAAATTCATATTGACTTGACTTACCGAGTGAGTATAACGTTAGTGCAAGCTTTAATGTTGCTGATTTGTCTCCTTTTGATGTAGGTTCTGACTTGAGGACAAGTCACTTTCAAGAGGGGGAATGATACAACCTTAGCTCAGGATGTCTCTATCGAATCCATTGAGTTGCCACAAGGGCCTATTACTAGGTCACAAGTTAAGAAATTTAAAGACACATTGGCAAGCTACGAGAAATGAGTTTGGGAAGAACAAGAAGTCAAATCCATTAATCATGCATGGACGAACCCCATAGGAATTACTTGCAATTTATTGCAAGTAGAATTTTAAATTTTAATAAACTTATCTTAAGTTTAATAAAAGAGTTGCTGGTTTAATTCAACTCATCTTAGTTTATTTATTTGAGTTTTTTTATTGAACTTCATTTAATAAGATGCTTATTTAATTAATCTAGTTACTAGGAGAATTTATTGAAGCATGAGTTCAAGTTTATTTAACTTTGCTTCTTTTAATTAAACTAGTTTGATGTGAACCTAGTCACATCATGTTATGACCCAACTCCACAACATCAAGAATGGCCCAAGCTCGAGGGGCCCAAGTGTAAGATGATGTTTAATTTTAGCTCAACAAGCTCAATTTTGGTTTTACCCAGCTCAATGGAGCTCAACTCAGCTTGTTTGAGCTCATTTGAACTCGTTTGAGTTCATTTTGTTTTTCTAGTTCATTTGATTTTAGTTGCTGGAATAAATTAAATAAGTTAGTTAATTTAGTTAAAGTCAACTCAAATAATTAGTTCATTTTAATGTGAAAAAAATCTAGACATAATTAATTAAAGTTTTAATGTGTCTTTAGTTGTGGATATAATTTTAATGTGCCTAGTTTTAGGACAAATTTATTAGCTGCTGCTAATTAATTTGTCTTAGCCGAATTAATGTATAGGTATTAATGTGTTTGCTTCTATTTAATTTGTCTTTGTTTTAGTCGAATTAATGTGCAGGTGTTAGTGTGTTTCAGCTCAAACATGATGATAATATGTGATACGAACCGCCTCGGGGAGAGTCGAGTCGTATGCTGAGTGCCCGATCGTCTACGAGAAGTTACATTAGATTTAGTTGAGTTGAAGGGATGGTCGAAGTAGAAAGAGGGGTATTGGTTTTGGTTCGGATTGGAATAGGTAAGAAGAATTGGAAAGTTCGAATTTAGATAAGGGAAGTTGAAGAAATGGATGTAATGGTATAAAGGGTAAGAACGAAATGGTATTATGAAATGGTACGAACGGAATGGCCGATTTAGGTACAATTTGGTAAATGAAGAAATGGAGTTGAACAAAAGTGCAAACAAGAACCAATACCGATTTGGTATTGACCCGTTGTTTATAGGCTCTCTTTAGTTCGATTTGGGTTTGGTAAAGGGAAACCTCGACCCACTATCTAACAAGATAGGAACCTCGGTATGTTTGAACTCCACACTACGAGTAGTGATAAGTTCGGAATCGACAAAGAACATGATTGACACAACTAGAATGCTAGGAACGCCAAACAAATCTTTGAACGAAATATTAGAAAAGTTTGCCTCACAATTTCGGCAGCATAACATTAACAAAAGTTTCAAAGTCCCTTTACAAAGAAAAATAACAAGTATTTATAGCCTAAAGACTAGCTAGCCGAATGGACACTTTACATACTTAATAATTAAGTAAAAGTCTCATGAATGCATCTTGAAAATTCTAGAAAGATGTCCTTTGATGTTCATGACCAGATTCGGCTATGGTGGAGATGTCTTGAAGGTTCTTCATGCTTAAGGAAATGAATCATGAATGAGAGACTCCCTTGGACATTAGCTAGGTTCGGCCAACTTGAGTAATTAAGGCAATCAATTGATGTTGTAATGCCCCGTACCCGAGACCGTCGCCGGAGTCGAACACGAGGTGTTAACAAACTTAATTCATTGCTTAAACAGCTCAAACAATTTAATTTTAGAAATTCCAGACAAGCTGGCTAACTGCGTCACAGTCGCTTAAAAATTCATATCTTGAGTTATGAAACCCAAAATTCAATTCCGTAAATTTTCCCTAAAACTAGACTCATATATCTATTTACTAAGTTTTTTTTAGAATTTTTGGCTTGGCCAATTATTACAGTTTATTAGTTAAAGTCTCCCCTGTTTTAGGGTTTGACTGCTCTGACCTCTGTGTATTACGAATCATATATCTCTCTGTACAGAATTTCAATGACTATGAAGTTTGTTTCTCATAAAACTAGACTCAATAAGAAATCTGTACATATAAATTAAGACTTCTAACTATTTTTATACAATTTATGGTGAATTTTCAAAGTCAGAACATGGGATCCAGAAATTGCTCTGGCCCTATTTCACAAAAATTTAAACATCTCATAAAATATAACTCATATACCTGTTTTGTTTCTTCCATATGAAAATAGACTCATAATTCTTCAATTCCATATTTTATTCATTATCTAATTATATCTCTACTATTTTTAATGATTTCTCAAATTCACGTCACTACTGCTGTCTGAATCTATTTTATGGTAAATTTTACCTATTTCATGGTTTCCATAGATTAACTAGCAATTTGACATACATAACACCAAATATGATCATAATTAGCCATTCCAATGGCTAATCATTACCAAGCATTTTTATACTACTCAATAACCATATCATAAGACCATATATACAAAATGATTATAATGCTATACATGCCATACTCAAAATATACAAGCCATTATGCCAAGATGGTATACGGATAGTGTGAGCGTGCCTCCGACCGTTCTCGATTTTCGAGCTGGCTTGTCAACACTACAAGGAATGAAAAGGAGGGAGTAAGCATAAATGCTTAGTAAGTTCACATGTAAATAGCTAGTAACATAACCATATAAGCAAACATAAAACATCATTTACATAATCATCACCAAGACATTCATATCATATTTTCATTTATCATCTTACCATATTGTTGTTATATCGATTTTTCAACCCGAGGGTTAAGTACATACCTGTTCAAAGTATCCATTTCACAACACTTTCCAATACGTCCCTTTCATCTTTAGTATTCCTCCATTTGAGTAGAACTTTACCCGTTGAACACATCGGAATATAATTCAGATACATGGAAGGTTTGCACATAAGTGCCACATATGTAGCCAAGCTACTATGTAACCCGCCCATAAGCGAACTCGGACTCAACTCAATGAGCTCGGGCGTTCGCATACATAAGTGAACTCGGACTCAACTCAACGAGCTCGGATGCCTAGTTACATTTCACGAACTCGGACTCAACTCAACGAGTTCGAACATTCGCATCCATAAGTGAACTCGGACTCAACTCAACGAGTTCGGATGCTCAAATATCCCAGTGACATGTCACTTGTATCTTAATCCATTCCTAAGGTTCAACGGGACCTTTTTCCCAATCATGTGTCTCAACCATCTTCTACGGAATACCGATACCGATACTCGGTAGTATTTCACATTTTCCAAATATATCACATAATTTGACATATTATCAAACAATTATCACGAGTATAATATTTCATAATAATTGTCATCATTTAAATAACATAAAAACATTTAAAATAATAACTATGTTACCAACATTTACATATGAACTTACCTAGTATGCGAAAATGGCTACTTTTACCATTTCGTCCACAACTTGGTATTTTCCCCATTTTAGCCCAAATTTCAGTTTTCCTTGCTCTATCATTTAAAATATAGTCTAATTAGGACTCACATTATTCAAATTGACCCAAAATCATATTTTGAAAAAATTACAATTTTGCCCCTAAACTTTTGCATATTTACACTTTTGCCCCAAAGATCGTAAATTAAACTTCAGCCTATTTTCCTATGTTTTATGACATGCTGATCATTTTTCCCTTCTATGGACACATCAAATTCTCACTCTAACATGTACTTATGACTATTAGGTATTTTTACCGATTAAGCCCTTTTGCTCGTTTTCACTTAAAACCGAGTAGTACAAGTTGTCTAACATAATTTAAAACCTCATATTCTATCATAAAACACCAAAATACACAAATTTCACCTATGGGTATTTTTCCAAATATAAACCCTAGGTTGAATTATTGCTAGCATAAGCTTAATCGAGCTACGGGACTCCAAAAACGTAAAGAACTTGAAAAACTAGGGCTAGAATGGACTTACAATCGAGCTTGAAGCTTGAAAAACCCTAGCCATGGTTTCTCCTTGCTATATTCGGCCATAGGGTTGAAGATGAGCAAAATTGGCTTTTAATTTTGTATTTTAATTCATTTTACCCCTAAATGACCAAAATGCCCTTACTACTAAACTTTCCAAAAATTCCATCCATGTCCAATTTTTGTCCATAAACTTAGAAATTGGTAAAATTCTATTTAAGACCTCCTAACTAATATTTCAAAACAATTTCATACTAGAAACTTCTAGAATGCAAGTTTTGCAAATTATTCGATTTAGTCCCTAATTTCAATTTAAGCACTTTATGCATAAAATTTCTTCACGAAATTTTCACACAATCATGCAATCATATCATAAACATCAAAATAATTATAAAATAATTATTTCTATCTCGAATTTTGTGGTCACAAAACCACTATTTCGACTAGGCTCAAAATCAGGATATTACAGATGTTACTTGGTGAAGAGTTGGGAATTAATTGAGGAGACTTCATGAGCCAAATTAAGTGTGAATGCCAACTCTTGAAGACTCCATAAGTGTGAACACTTTGAATTGAAAGGCCATGCCATGTGAACATAATGTGAACGGAATTTTAAGGTTCATGGAGGAAGATGTTCGGCCACATGTATGAAGTAATGGGAAGCCTCCTTTTAGCCGAATAGTCACTTGGAAAATGAAGGAGTAGCACACCATACATGAATGGAAACATTCATGAACCTTGAACACATTGAATGTGGACATGCATGCACTTAGCCGAACATGCACCTAAGAGATTCAAGTCCCCCAACTGTCCATGCACCTTTCAACATTCATGCTTGCTTTTAATATCCATATGTCCATTGTGTTCCTACAAGAAATGTGAACAGAATTAATTCAAGCTAATGTGAACACAAATATCAACATTAAATCCGGTTATGACAAATTTAATTATCATCAATAAACTCTTTTAAGACATATTTAATTAAACTAATGTGAACTAAATTTAATATGTAGGAAAGTAATTAACTAATTATTGAACTTATTAAATAAAAAGTCAATAGTAGTCAAATGCAGTCATGGCGAACTCCACGAGCTAATGTTTAAGTCATGAGCTAAAATGAGTTAAGCTTAAACTCCTAAGCTGAAGTTGAGCTAAGGTTTAGCTCGTGAGTTGAAAATGAGCTAGGATTAAGCTCGGTTTAGCTCATGCAACTAGATTGCACTTGAATGAGCTGGATTTGAGCTGGATGGAGCTCGAGGAGCTGGAAACGAGCTGGGATTAGCTTGCCAACACGTCACAGCTCGACTAGGGAGACTTGTTCGAAGAGGTTCGCTGGGCGTGCTTGCATCATTCCCCCCTCTTTTAGGCGAGTTGTCCTCAAGTCGAACCGTTTGTCTAAAAGACAATATTTTTTCTTGCTTTGTTTTCCTCGGTCGAATGGGACAAAGGATATCAAACAAACCTGAAATTGATTCACCAATCGACAAGTTAACACATCACCTTCATAAATAAGTAGCAGAGGGTTAAGACAATAAAAACCAATAGATAACCCGAATGTTGAGCAAAAAAAGAATTTTATCTTATCGAATTGACTTACCAATTTTGGCAATGACAAGCGGAAAGTATTTAAATTCGGATGGTACATGTAAAACTTAGTCCAAAGGTCATATGGCAAGAATTTTATTTGTTCATAACATGGATATTTCTCATTGTCGCACAATTTCGATATGTCATCAATATGATCAATTGAACAAAATGGAAACAAGGAATGATCAATCGCGCATCTTAACAAACAAGAATGAATTCCTCGTTTCAACCACAACATTCCAAATGGTTCAAAACAAAGGACATATTCGCTTGGCTTTTTGATTTGAACAAGCTCACCTTGCCTTATTCGATTAAATGGACCTGCAGTAGTAGGATGAACAATATGACCACATTCCACAAAGTCGTCATCAACAACATCAATTTCTTCATCTTTCAAACAAAACAAAGATATTGCTGACTTTCCTTGATTAACTTGAAAGTCACATGATGTTAGTTCGATTTTACCTCGTTTGTGCAAAACAAACCTTCGCTCCTTAGCAAGGTAATGCAATCGATAATTTGAACTCGAACAAACCTGTAAAGGTGAAAGTCAAAAAGACAATTCTTGGTTTTCAAAATATAAGTTCCACATGAATGGAAAATGTTAAGGTCACCACGAAAAATGTACTTAAAAGGACAAGATAAAATGTTATTCACAGATGGAACGTCTGATTCAATTCCGGGATTAAAAATAAAATTTTCAGAATCAAAAACTTGGTTTTGATTTTGTAATCTAGCCACATGCTTTATTTTCAAAAATAAAGATAATACTCGAAGAAGATGAGTAGGTAAAACAAAGTTACTTACAACAAGATCACAATGCTTACCTTTTCTTGGAAACAACTCGAAATGGCTAGCTCCAGGCTTAAACACTCGATTTTGATCACTTACCCCAAAATACAACAAGAATTTCATTTTCTCAAATAAATCACAAAAGTAGATCAAAGAAGGTTTAGGCAGACGAACATGCAAACATTCGTACTTCACAAAACTCAATCGAATAGGCAGATCAAAACATGGAAACTTCGCACAAAAATTTAAAGAATTTTCTTGAATGACAAAATCAAACGGATTATTCTTTCTATGCGAAAACCTTTGAACACATATGTTGAACAAAGAAGCTGTGTACATTTGACCTTTCAGAAATTCAAATCCATCACAAATCATTTGAATAGGCACATTTAAACAGAAAGATAAATTTAAAGAATTTACATAGCCATACTTATCAAAATGTGAAAACCTTTTATCACATACATTCACAATTTGCACAGGATGAACCAATCCAACAGAATCAATAGATTTGCCGTTATAAAACATGTCATAAGATGGAATCTTCATGGCATCTTTTGAATCAACATCGTTAACAATAATATATGAACAATAATTAGCCAAATCAAAAGATGGAAGTTTTTCAAAAGTTATGCCATCAAAACCTTTATGAGTAATTTTTAAATCAGACGGCCTTGATTCGATAAACAAAGATTCCTTACCTTCCTTACCTTCGATTTCCAATGCGTGGCAGTCGTCCTCGGACTTACCTTTCTCAAACAACTGAAAACGCCTCTCATTTTGAAGGTATCGGAGTTGGATTTGGTCGCACAAACTTTTAGGAACCTGATAAGAAAGATCACAAATAGATCGAGCAGAAGTGTTAGTAGAAAGAATCCTCGCTTGCTCACTAACATCGCTTTCACTCGAATCTTTTTCCTCTAGTTCACTTGCTTCTTCCACTCTTTCTTTTATCTCAATTTCCCTTTCCACTCTTTTCTTTTGTTCAAACTCTTTTTCTTTTTCAATGTCTTTTTCAATTTTGTTTTCTTGTACATTTTCTTTTCTTTGTTTTTCTCTCTTTTCTTTATTTCTTCTCTTGATTTCATTCAAAATCCTCTCGTTTTCTCTCATAATCTTTTCTTGCCTCTCTTGTCTTTTGATCTCTTTTTGCTTTTCATCTTTTTCTTTTCTCGTTTTCTTTTTACAAGAGGTTACAAAAGAATCATGATAATAATTATTTTGCTCAAAAGAAGAAAAATCATTCACATATGACTCACGAACAATTTTTGGTGAAGATCTCTCCATAGGCGTTTTCTTTGGAGTTCTTGAAGAAGTATATCTATCTCTTCGCACATTTTCTTGGAAGGAGTCAAAATCATAGTCGCCTTCTTGTCTTCTCAAACTCCTTGATGAAAAATACTCTCGTTTAAATTTTCTTCTCGAATAGGAGTCATAGTATGAATCTCTTTGCCTCGAAGTCAATGGCGAGAAAGAATCACGATAGGAACTTTTGTTCAAGTAATATTCGGCGGTATATCTCCGTGGTGTTTTTGGTTCCGTTTTTTGACTTGAAGAAACTCGATCACTTTGGCCTCATTTTTCCAATCGGTCTAGCCTCACTTGCAGTTGGCCAAACTCAGAATTCACCATTCTTCGCATTTCTTGAACCAAGTATTGGAACTCTGACTCGATAAATTCTTCATAAGACATCTTGATTACTCACCACAAAATCCTCACGAGTTCACTCGGAAAGAAAGAATGATGGCACTCACACTCGTGTTTACACTCGAGATTAGGCTTTTACCTCCCCTCAAATGTGCTCACGCTCTCTTGCCTTTTACCTCTCTTAACCTTTTCTCGTGATTTCGTACGCAGATTCGTTAAGGCCTAGTCCTTGGTCTAGGTGGTCGGCTCAAAAGGGGTTACAAGAGATTGATGTATTCGGTTTAGGGTAGGCTGAAAGAATAGGGAATTGGGTTAAAAGTGTGGCGAATTAGGGAGAGTAGAATAGAAGAAGGATCGGGAACTATATCAGATCAAATCTTGACGATCAAATAACAATTGAATTGCATAAATCACTTTGTTCAATTTTTTTTTGTTCGAATTTTTTTTTGAATTTTTTTTTAAACTTGTATAATTTTTTTGTACTATATAAGCAAACTAAATACAATAGGAACACTTCTGTATGTGATTTTTTTCTTCGGCTGCGTAGATTTTTGTTTTTGTAGTAACAGCAACAAACTAATCAAAATGGGAAAACTTTGGTATACGAAATTTTTTTCTATACTATTTTTTTTTGGATCCTACCTTGGAAATGCTCTGCTTCGAACATCTAAGCTTCTCATTTTAGGTAGCTCTGATACCAGATGATACGAATCACCTCGGGGAGAGTTGAGTCGTATGCTGAGTGCCTAATCGTCTACGAGAAGTTACGTTAGATTTAGTTGAGTTGAAGGGATGCCGAAGTAGAAAGAGGGGTATTGGTTTTGGTTCGGATTGGAATAGGTAAGAAGAATTGGAAAGTTCAGATTTAGATAAGGGAAGTTGAAGAAATGGACGTAATGCTATGAAGGGTAAGAATGAAATGGTATTATGAAATGGTACGAACGGAATGGCCGGTTTAGGTACAATTTGGTAAATGAAGAAATGGGGTTGAACAAAAGTGCAAACAAGAACCAATACCGATTTGGTATCGACCCGTTATTTATAGGCTCTCTTTAGTTCGATTTGGGTTTGGTAAAGGGAAACCTCGACCCACTATCTAACAAGATAGGAACCTCGGTATGTTTGAACGCCACACTACGAGTAGTGATAAGTTCGAAATCGACAAAGAACACGATTGACACAGCTAGAACGCTAGGAACGCCAAACGAATCTTTGAACGAAATATAAAAAAAGTTTGCCTCACAATTTCGGTAGCATAACATTAACAAAAGTTTCAAAGTCCCTTTACAAAGAAAAATAACAAGTATTTATAGCCTAAAGATTAGCTAGCCGAATGGACACTTTACATACTTAATAATTAAGTAAAAGTCTCATGAATGCATCTTGAAAATTCTAGAAAGACGTCCTTTGATGTTCATGACCAGATTCGGCTATGTTGGAGATGTCTTGAAGGTTCTTCATACTTAAGGAAATGAATCATGAATGAGAGACTCCCTTGGACATTAGCTAGGTTCGGCCAACTTGAGTAATTGAGGCAATCAATTGATGTTACTTGGTGAAGAGTTGGGAATTAATTGAGGAGACTTTATGAGCCAAATTAAGTGTGAATGCCAACTCTTAAAGAGTCCATAAGTGTGAACACTTTGAATTGAAAGGCCATGCCATGTGAACATAATGTGAACGAAATTTTAAGGTTCATGGAGGAAGATGTTCGGCCACATGTATGAAGTAATGGGAAGCCTCCTTTTAGCCGAATAGTCACTTGGAAAATGAAGGAGTAGCACACCATACATGAATGGAAACATTCATGAACCTTGAACACATTGAATGTGGACATGCATGCACTTAGCCGAACATGCACCTAAGAGATTCAAGTCCCCCAACCGTCCATGCACCTTTCAACATTCATGCTTGCTTTTAATATCCATATGTCCATTGTGTTCCTACATGAAATGTGAACAGAATTAATTCAAGCTAATGTGAACACAAATATCAACATTAAATCCGGTTATGACAAATTTAATTATCATCAATAAACTCTTTTAAGACATATTTAATTAAACTAATGTGAACTAAATTTAATATGTAGGAAAGTAATTAACTAATTATTGAACTTATTAAATAAAAAGTCAATAGTAGTCAAATGCAGTCATGGTGAACTCCACGAGCTGATGTTTAAGTCATGAGCTAAAATGAGCTAAGCTTAAACTCCTAAGCTGAAGTTGAGCTAAGGTTTAGCTCGTGAGTTGAAAATGAGCTAGAATTAAGCTCGGTTTAGCTCATGCAACTAGATTGCGCTTGAATGAGCTAGATTTGAGCTGGATGGAACTCGTGGAGCTGGAAACGAGCTGGGATTGGCTTGCCAACACGTCACAGCTCGACTAGGGAGACTTCTTCAAAGAGGTTCGCTGGGCGTGCTCGCATTAATATGTCTTAAGTTTGCTGCTGGTTTAATGTGTCGAATTTATGATGTCTTAAATTGATTTCATTTTCTTCATGCTGCAGCTGAATTTATGGTACTTGAGTTGAATTAATTTGCTTCATTAAATTGGTTCTAGGCACATGCAAGGAATAGTATAAGGAGCTACTAAGCATGCCAGGAACGGCATTAATGGCAGTATGACCTAATTTATTGTGCTGAAACATGGCATGGACGGCATACTTAATGAGCTGATGATTTAGCTCATACAAGCATCCCTTCGTGGACCTCAAAAGACAAAGCAAAGATGCTGATTTTTGCTTCCCCAAGCTGGTCGAATAGCTTCCCAAAACAAGCTTAAAAGCTTTCACACTTGCTGCATCTTCCATTCACATTGCTTGCCTTTTTGGTTATCTGTGTTCACACATAAGGAGCTATTTACTTTGATTTTCACACTAGTAAAGCCATTGACATGCCCCAAGCTGTCCATTAAAGCTAAGGCTATTTAGTTCTACGAAGCAGCTCATTTAAGGAGCATTTAGAACCTTTGACCGAATGTAGACAAGGTTGTTCAACTCACCACCTTGGCCATTAATGTTTAGTTGAATAGACTCCTTCTAGTTGCTGTCCAATGGTGTTTCTCATGCTTGGAAGCTTCAAGAAGGTTCTAGCCCCAACTCGCTTTAAAATTGTTGTCCACTCCACTCCCAATTTGACCATTCGGCTAACTATTCATTTAGGCTATAAATATGTGATGTTTTTCACTTTGTAAAGTTTTTTTTAGACTCAATTTTTAGACTTTGTCATTTTATGAACTGGTACGATCCGCCTCAGGGTGAGTCGAGTCATATGCGAGTTTGCCCGATCGTCTATGAGAAAGTATCGTTCGGCTCTTTTAAAGATGTTTTTAGGTTAAATAATGCGGAAGCTATTTAAGGGGTTCAAAGGTAGGGTTTAAAATATGAATATTAAAGGTTCGATTTTAAAAGAAACAAAAGAATGAAAATAGATTGAAGGTAGTTTAATAAATGATGGTTATGGAAGATGGTGAACTTAAAAGCAAGTAAGAACCAATATTAGGAAATATTGACCCAAGTACTTATACGCTTTCAAGGTGAAAATGAAAATGATAGAACCTCGACCTACTACTTAACAAAGTAAGAACCTCGGTATATGGGTGAACGCCACACTATTTGATAGTGATAAGTTCGGGATAGTGAAGAACATGATTGACACCACTAGGTTTCCTAGATAAGCCAACGAAGTCCTCATCGAAATATGAGAGAAAGAAATCTCACAAATTCCATGAAAGTTTAACAAAGTTTCATTAAGTGAAAAGTCTAACCACTTACAAATGAAATAACATATATTTATAGCCTAAATAAAATTAGCCGAAAGGACAAGCTTAGAAGCTAAGAAAATCAGCCATAAACACCTAGATAATTCTAGAAAAAAAATCATGAATATCCATGAATGTGCAGCCCTTTGATGTTCCATCATACCCCTTGGCCGAATGAAGCTTTAATGCACCTTGAATACTTGAATGGTTATGATGCGAGCGCGCCCAGCAAACCTCTTCAAACAAGTCTCCCTAGTCGAGCTGTGACATGTTGGCAAGCTGATACCAGCTCATTTTCAGCTCCACGAGCTCCTTCCAGCTCAATTCAGCTCATTTCAGCTCATTTGAGCTCAACCGAGCTTACTTTTAGCTCGTTCTTCATTTCAATAAATTAAACTAAGTTTTAGTTTTATACTAATTAGTTTGCTACAGCTTAATTACGAAAATCTTAGCTCAAATAAGTTCATTAAATGTTTTTTTTATTTAGTTTGAGCTAGCTCAAACAATAAGCTGTTTAATTTTAATTTAATTTGTCCTAATTAGTTAAATTGTTATTTAAGTTATGTTTTGTATTACATATTTTAATTATGTAATAACTGAATTAATGTTTGGAATGTTTGTTCACATTTGTGCCGAATTTAAGGTGTCCATATGGGATTTAATGAATTGTTTTTCATTCATGTAGGTGCATGCACGGTTTGGTTCAATGGATGGGAGGGTACATGCACGACCAGATTCAAGGCTTAGAGGATTCATGCATGTCTTGTTACATGCATGGTGGTTGGTTATTTAGTTTCTCTAAGCAACTATTCGGCCAAGGAAGAGTTGCATCTTTAATTTCCCAAGTTGGCCGAATATCTTCCCAAGGTGTCCATCAAGGCGTTCACACTAGCCAAGCTTCCTTTCACACTTGTTGTCCATTCAGTTTGATGCATTCACACTCAAGAGACCATTCAACCATGATGTTCACACCTTTAAAGGCTTTCAAACTGCTCCATTAATACTCACACCTATTTAGCCAAGCATTGCAAATTGAATGACTCCATTAAGCTCATGGCTAAACCTAAACATGTCCAATCAACTCCTCATGCATTCCAAATACATTCATCCAAAATTCTTTCATTAAGAAGCTGACTTGTGGCGTTCCAAGGGCTGCACTTAGACATGGAAGACTTATGGTTTTGTTCTAGAACATTTTAGTCTATTCATAGCCAAATTTGCTTAATTCTTAAGATAGTCTTTTGGCCATTTGGCTACCTAGGCTTTAGGCCTATAAATACTTGTTACCTTTCCATGTAAAGGGGACTTTTGAAACTTTTGTTAATGTTATGCTGCCGAAATTGTGAGGCAAACTTTTCTTATATTTCGTTCAAAGATTCATTTGGCATTCCTAGCATTCTAGTTGTGTCAATCGTGTTCTTTGTCGACTCCGAACTTATCACTACTCGTAGTATGGCGTTCAAACATACCGAGGTTCCTATCTTGTTAGATAGTGGGTCGAGGTTTTCCTTTACCAAACCCAAACTGAACTAAAAGAGCCTATAAACAACGGGTCGATACCAAATCGGTATTGGTTCTTGTTTGCATTCTTTGTTTGATCCCATTTCTTTCTTACCCAAAACATGCCAAAACCGACCAATTTGTTCATATTCCTTTTTCCCTATCCCCTTTGTTCCTACCATTCTGTTCGTACCCCTCTTTCTACTTCGGTCATTCCTTCAACTCAACTAAATCTAACGTAACTTCTCGTAGACGATCAGGCACTCAGGATACGACTCGACTCTCCCCGAGGCGGTTCGTATCAGGTTAGCTTGAAAATGCATGGATCATGCATGAAACGTCCCAATGTATGTTCCTCCATAAATTCGGTCCATGAACCTTCAAAAACATGAACATTAAATAGCCCCTACTTGCATGAACGTCTCCAATACATGTACTCTCTTAAATGCCGTCCATTGAACCTCGATTCTACATCACCTCTTCATACATTGCACCAAGCCCTACATGAACTTGCATTAATTTCCTTCCATGCATGAATGTGTGCCGTCCAAAGGGATTGGATCTTCTAGATATATTCATGCATGAATCTTCATCATTCATGTAACTGAATGTGTATTTGAACCCAAACATTCATGTATTTTGTGTGATGTGATCCGGCCCGGGTAAATGAGTCGAATTCATGTAGTTGCCCGATCGTAGTTCGAGAGAGTCGTTCGTGCTTCAAATTTTGTAATAGTAGTAAAAGAATTAGAATAGGATAGCGAAAGGTTTCAAGAAGGGTAAGTTTAGTATAGGTTCGGTTAAGGGTAGCAAAGATGGATGAAGGATAGAAGGCTCAGTTTTGGTTAACAAGAAAAAAATATATAAAAGATGGAAATAGAATTCGAACTCAACGTCAGGAATGATTCAACACTAAGAAGTGTCACCCCGATTCCTATATTGTTAAGGTGAAAAATATGGATAGATGGATAGGTGAACGCCACACCAAGATTGGTGATAAGTTCAAAACAAGACGATTGACGCCACTAGCACAAGGCAGATAAGTCGTTCGAAACTTGTACAAGATATGAGAGGAAGCAACCTCACAAGAACAAATGTTCGTTAACAAATTTGGCAAAAGTCCATTACAAATGAAATCAACAAACTATTTATACTAGTTTCTTATGCTAGCCGAATAGTCCATTCATAAACTTAACGATTAAGTAATGTACCTAATTAAGACATGAACTTTCTAGAAAAATGACCAATGGTGTCCTTGTCCATGTTCGGCCGAATGGGAGGTGAGTGGATAGCTTCATGAATATGCATTGATGTACTTGGATAAATTATCTTCATACATGCATGGCTAGATTCGGCTAACTCCTTTAATGGAGCCTTGAATTCATGTTGTTTCACCATGAGTGGCTTAATTAAATAAGGCTTCATGAAGAGTCAAACTTGGTGTGAACAAGGAGCTTGAGTAGACACTTGTGTGTGAACGTCCAACCGAAGGGTCATCATGGTGTGAACACAATGTGTGAACACATGATCAATGCATGAACCTTCCAATGCATGTTCCATCATTAATTTGATCCATGAATCTTCAAATACATGAATGTCCATCATGAACATGCATGTGCCTCTTGATTACCGTCCATCGAACCTTCCTATGCATGCACCTTGCATTAAATGCCATGAATGAATCTTCCAAATTCGGCTAACCTACAAATTTAAATAACATAATTAAATAACACACAACTATTCATATAATTATAATTTAAAATAATAACTAAATAACTTAATAACACTAACTAAATTTGGACACAATAATTATAAGTCAACTTATCATAATAAATTCGGCTAGCTCAAATAGTCAAAAACACTTAGTGAGCTAAATTGAGCTAGGGAATTCGGTATGAGCTATAGCAAACTTAGTTATAAGCTAGATTAAAACTTAGTGTATTGAAATGAAAAAGGAATGAGCTGAAACGAGCTAAATTCGAGCTCAAACGAGCTAAAACGAGCTCAAGTAAGCTGATGTGAGCTGAATGGCGCATGAGGGAGCTGGAGAGGAGCTGAGATCGGATTGCAAAATGGTACATGGAGTCTTCAAGGAGTTGTCCTTAGCTCCTCCAATGTCATGGACCTTGTTATCATCCCAAATGCGCAACACAAAGGCTGATATAGCATTTTGAAGTTGCTTGGTTTGAGCTCGAGTCATGGGGGCCTTTTGGCAGCTCAATGGATTCTTGGTGTGCATTCGAGGATGCCCCGGGTGTGCTCACATCATTGTGCATTCATGTATTTGACAAATACATGAACTTGTAAACACCTTGAATCTGGTCATGCATGCACCTAATTAAATGTTGTTCATTCATGCATGTGGGATGTCCAAAAAAGATGTTTCTTCAAGCATTCATTGCGCCGTCCATGAGCATTGCACCTACAAGAAATAAATCAATTCATAAGACATCATGTGAACACACATAAATTCAGCACAATGTGAACACATTTAGGATATGTGATATCTATGACATATTAATAACAAATATTAATATAAAACAAATTTAATGCTTAAATAAATATATTCGAATTTTATTTAATCCATTAAAGTCAAAAATCAGGTTTGAGCTAAAATGAGCTAAGCTTAAGCCCTTGAGCTAAAGTTGAGCTGAGGTTAAACTCCTAAGCTGAAGTTGAGCTAAGGTATAGCTCGTGAGTTGAAAATGAGCTAGGAGTAAGCTCGGTTTAGCTCAGGCAACTAGATTGCACTTGAATGAGCTGGATTTGAGCTGGATGGAGCTCGTGGAGCTAGAAACGAGCTGGGATCAACTTGCCAACACGTCACAGCTCAACTAGGGAGACTTGTTTGAAGAGGTTCACTGGGTGCGCTCGCATCATTCCCCCCTCTTTTAGGCGACTTGTCCTCAAGTCGAACCGTTTGTCTAAAAGACAATATTTTTTCTTGCTTGGTTTTCCTCGGTTGAATGGGACAAAGGATATCAAGCAAACCTGAAATTGATTCACCAATGGACAAGTTAACACATCACATTTATAAATAAGTAGCAAAGGGTTAAGACAATAAAAACCAATAGATAACCCGAATGTTGAGCAAAAGATGAATCTTATCTTACCGAATTGACTTACCAATTTTGGCAATGACAAGTTGAAAGTATTTAAATTCGGATGGTACATGTAAAACTTAGCCCAAAGGTCATATGGCAAGAATTTTACTCGTTCATAACATGGATACTTCACATTGTCGCACAATTTTGATATGTCATCAATATGATCAATTGAACAAAATGGAAACAAGGAATGATCAATCACGCATCTTAACAAACAAGAATGAATTCCTCGTTTCAACCACAACATTCCAAATGGATCAAAACAAACCTCATTTTTTCGTATTCGATTAAATGGAATAATATGGCCTCTATCCATGAAATCATTACTAACAACACTGAGTTCTTCTCTTTTTAAATAAAGTAAAGGCATTTGTGACTTGCTTTGTAAGTTACATGACGAAAGTTCAAATTTACCTCGTTCTCGCAGATCAAACCTTTGCACCTTAGCAAGGTAATGCAATCAATAATTTGAACTCGAACAAACCTGTAAAGGTGAAAAGTCAAAAAGACAATTTTTGCTTTTCAAAATATAAGTTCCACATGAATGGAAAATGTTAAGGTCACCACGAAAAATGTACTTAAAAGGACAAGATAAAATGTTATTCACAGATGGAACGTCTGATTCAATTCCGAGATTAAAAATAAAATTTTAGAATCAAAAACTTGGTTTTGATTTTGTAATCCAGCCACATGCTTTATTTCCAAAAATAAAGATAAGACTCGAAGAAGATGAATAGGTAAAACAAAGTTACTTACAACAAGATCACAATGCTTACCTTTTCTTGGAAACAACTCGAAATGGCTTACTCTCGGCTTAAAGACTCAATTTTGAACACTTATCCCAAATTGCAACAAAAATTTCATTTTCGCAGATAAGTCGCAAAAGTGAATCAAAGAGACTTTAAACTGACAAATACACAAGCATTCATGCTTCACAAATCCTAGTCGAACAAACAGTCCGAAACATGGAAATTTCGCATAAAATTTCAAAGATTTCTCTTGAAGAGCAAAATCAAACAGAACAAATATTTCATGCAAAAATCTTTTAACGCATATATCGAGCAAAGAAGTTGTGTTCATGCACCTTTCAAAAATTCAAATCCATCACAAATCATTTGAATAGGCACGTTTAAATAAAAAGATGAATTCAAAGAATTTACATAGCCATACTTATCAAAATGTGAAAACCTTTTATCACATACATTCACAATTTGCACAGGATGAACCAATCCAACAGAATCAATAGAATTGCCATTATAAAACATGTCATAAGACGAAATCTTCATGGCATGTTTTGAATCAACATCGTTAACAATAATATGTGAACAATAATTAGCCAAATCAAAAGATGGAAGTTTTTCAGAAGTTATGCCATCAAAACCTTTATGAGTAATTTTTAAATCAGGTGGCCTTGATTCGATAAACAAAGATTCCTTACCTTCCTTACCTTTGATTTCTAATGGGTGGCGGTCATCCACGGACTTACCTTTTTCAAACAACTGAAAACGTCTCTCATTTTGAAGGTATCAGAGTTGGATTTGGTCACACGGACTTTTAGGAACCTGAAAAGAAAGATCACAAATAGATCGAGCAGAAGTGTTAGTAGAAAGAATCCTCGCTTGCTCATTAACATCATTTTCACTCGATTCTATTTCTTCTGAATCACTCGTTTCTTTTATCTCAACTTCTTTTTCCACTCCTTTTTCTTGTTCACATTCTTTTTCTCTCTCAAACTCTTTTTCATTCTCAATTTCTTTTTCATTTTCTTTTTGTTTTTCAAAGGATTTTTCAAAGGCTTTTTCAAGTTCTCTCAAGATTCGCTCATTTTCTCTCTTACTTGCCTTTTGCCTCTCTTTTCTTTTTATTTCGTTTTCTTTTTCTTCTTTTGCTTTTTCTTTTCTTTTCTTTATTTTCTCGTTATAAGAATGTACAAAAGAATCATGAGAATAGAGATCATGTTCAAAAGGCCAAGAACTATTTGCATGTGATTCACAATCAAAACTTCATGTAGAACACTCCTTGAATGATTTCTTTGAAGTTCGGGAAGAAGTATATCTATCTCTTCGCACGTTTTCTTGGAAGGAGTCAAAATCATAGTCACCTTCTTGTCGTCTCAAACTCCTTGATGAAAAATACTCTCGTTCGAAGTCTCTTCTCGAATAGGAGTCACAGTATGAATCTCTTTGCCTCGAAGTCAATGGCGAGAAAGAATCACGATAGGAACTTTTGTTCAAGTAATATTCAGCGGTATATCTCCGTGGTGTTTTTGGTTCCATTTTTTGACTTGAAGAAACTTGATCACTTTGGTCTCATTTTTCCAATCGGTCTAGCCTCACTTGCAGTTGGCCAAACTCAGAATTCGCCATTCTTCACATTTCTTGAACCAAGTATTGGAACTCTGACTCGATAAATTCCTCACAAGACATCTTGATTACTGAAAGGAAAATATGTTAGATCAAAACAAAAAATTTAAGTACCTCACCACAAACCTCAAGATTTCACTCGAAAAGAAGAAGGAAAAAGTGACACTCTCGCTCGTGTTTTACACTCGATTGGCTTTTACCTCCGCTTGAATAGTCTCACATGCTCGTGCCTTTTACCTCGCAAACTTTCTCTCGTAACTTCATTTTCAGACTTGCCAAGGCCTTATCGTAGGGTTAGGGGTCGGTTGCGAATGGTTTAACAAAGGATAAAGATGAGGGGGTTAAGGGTAGGCTGAAAAAAAATAATTGGAAAGGTTTTGAGTGTGCCGATGGAGTAGGAAGTGAATGGTAGAAAATCAAACATACCTGGTCGGGAATACAAAAAAAAATATCAACAAAGACCATAAACTTTCACACACTCTTTTCTTTTTTGATAACTATGAATATATTTTTTTAACATTTTTTTCTTCGATTCTTTTTTAACTTCGATTTTTTTAAACACTTTTTTTTTTGTATTTCTTCAAGATAGCACTATTACAATAGAGAGAAATGAAAAATACAACTTCAATTTTTTTTTGATTTTTTTCACCATGAACCTATTTTGATCTTGATACGAATGTCGGCTCCTCTCGTTTTACAAGCTCTGATACCAAATGATGCGATTCACCTGAGGGTGAGTCGAGTCGTATGCGAGTTTGCCCGATCGTCTACAAGAAAGTATCGTTCGGCTCTTTTAAAGAAGATGTTTTTAGGTTAAATAATGCGGAGGCTATTTAAGGGGTTCAAAGAATGAATATTAAAGGTTCGGTTATTGAATATTAAAGGTTCAGTTTTAAAAGAAACCAAAGAATGAAAATAGATTGAAGGTAGTTTAATAAATGATGGTTATGGAAGATGGTGAACTTAAAAGCAAGTAAGAACCAATATTAGGAAATATTGACCCAAGTACTTATACGCTTTCAATGTGAAAATGAAAATGATAGAACCTCGACCCACTACTTAACAAAGTAAGAACCTCAGTATATGGGTGAACGCCACACTATTTGATAGTGATAAGTTCGGGATAGTGAAGAATAGGATTGACGCCACTAGGCTTCCTAGATAAGCCAACGAAGTCCTCATCGAAATATGAGAGAAAGAAATCTCACAAATTCCATGAAAGTTTAACAAAGTTTCATTAAGTGAAAAGTCTAACCACTTACAAATGAAATAACATATATTTATAGCCTAAATAAAAGTAGCCGAATGGATAAGCTTAGAAGCTAAGAAATTTGGCCATAAACACCTAGATAATTCTAAAAGAAAAATCATGAATATCCATGAATGTGCAGCCCTTTGATGTTCCATCATCCCCCTTGGCTGAATGAAGCTTTAATGCACCTTGAATACTGATGTGAGCACACCCGGGGCATCCTCGAATGCACACCAAGAATCAATCGAGCTTCCAAAAGGCCCCATGACTCGAACTCGAACCAAGCAAATTCAAGATGCTATATCAGCCTTTGTGTCGCGCATTTGGGATGATAACAAGGTCCATGACGTTGGAGGAGCTAAGGACAACTCCTTGAAGACTCCATGCACCATTTTGCAATCCGATCTCATCTCCTCTCCAGCTCCCCATGCGCCATTCAGCTCACATCAGCTCACTTGAGCTCGTTTTAGCTCGTTTGAGCTCGAATTTAGCTCGTTTCAGCTCATTCCTTTTTCATTTCAATAAACTAAGTTTTAATCTAGCTTATAACTAAGTTTGCTACAGCTCATGCCGAATTCCCTAGCTCAACTTAGCTCACTAATTCCCTAGCTCAACTTAGCTCACTAAGTGTTTTTGACTATTTGAGCTAGCCGAATTTTATATGATAAGTTGACTTATAATTACTATGTCCAAATTTAGTTAGTGTCATTAAGTTATTTAGTTATTATTTTAAATCATAATTATATGAATAGTTGTGTGTTATTTAACCATGTTATTTAATTATGTAGGTTAGCTGAATTTGGAAGATACATTCATGGCATTTAATGCAAGGTGCATGAACGGGAATGTTCATTGAACAGGAAGATTCATGCATGGATCGGTTCAATGTTTGGAGGACATACATTCATGTACATGGAAGGTTAATGCATATTGGAAGGTGCATCTCCCTTAGATGGCACACATGCATGAATGGAGGATAATTAATGCAAGTGCATGTACGGCTAGGTTCAAGCCTCCTTCCAAGTTCCATGTACAACCGATGCATGTGGGAGGACCCTTGGAGTTTTCTAAGCACCTATTCGGCTAAGAGACACCTCTTGGGAGTTTCATGTATCCCATGGCCGAACCTAGACAATCCCATTGGCTTCCAAAGCTTCACATTCATCCAAGTTTTTATGCTCATACATGAAGCTGCCCAATACACTTCCATCAGTCGAATCAAGACCTAGTTAATTAATGTGTTCATTCTACAACATTCTAGCTAGTTCATGACCGAATTTGCTTAGCCTTTAAGCTAGCTAATTTGTCCATTTGGTTACTACATGATTGCCTTTAAATAGTTTGTTGATTTCATTGTAAAAGGACTTTTGCCAAATTTGTTAATGAACATTGTTCTTGTGAGGTTGCTTCCTCTCATATCTTGTACAAGTTTCGAATGACTTATCTAGCTTGTGCTAGTGGTGTCAATCGTCTTGTTTTGAACTTATCACCAATCTTGGTGTGGCATTCACCTATCCATCTATCCATATTTTTCACCTTAACAATGTAGGAATCGGGGTGACACTTCTTAGTGTTGAATCATTCCTGACGTTGAGTTCGTTTTTCCATTCCCATCTTTTAAATTTCTTTCTTGTTAACCCAAACCGAACCTTCTATCCTTCATCCATCTTTGCTACCCTTAACCGAACCTATTACTAAACTTACCCTTCTTGAAACCTTCCACTTATCCTATTCCATTCTTTTACTTTTATTACTAAAATCTGAGGCATGAACGACTCTCTCGAACTACGATCGGGAAACTACATGAATTCGACTCATTTACCCGGGCCAAACCACATCATTTGGTATCAGAGCTTGTAAGTCGAGAGGCACCGACATTCGTATCAAGATCGAACTAGGTTCGTTGTGAAAAAAATTCGAAAAAATTCGAAAAAAATTTAAGTTGTGTTTTCATTTTTATCATTTTAAAAGTGATATATTTAAAGTTGTAAAAAAAGAAAAAAAAGATACGAAATTATAAAAAAAAAGTGAAGTGAACAAGTTCTTTCTATTATTTTGTTCCGATCAACAAGTGTTCTTTTCATCAACTTTGTACCCCCCATTTCCAAAACGCCACACTACACCAAAGAAAAAAAATTTCTTTTAGCCTACCCATAACCTATACATCTTATCCCTTATAACCGATTTTGAAGCCGACCCCAAGGCACCTAGACAAGTCAAAAGAAACAAAATACGAGGTTACGAAAGTAAACTTGAGTGGTAAAAGGCTAGAGTGAGTGAGAACATTCGAGTGGAGGTAAAAGCCAAACGAGTGTAAACACGAGCGGGAGTGACACCTTTTCCTTCTTCTTTTCGAGCGAAATTGTGAGGTTTGTGGTGAGGTACTTAATTTTTTATTTTGTTTTGTGATCTAACATTTTCTTTTCAGCAACAAAAATCATGTCACGCGAAGAGTTCACCGAATCGGAATACTAATACTTGGTACAAGAAATGCGAAAAATGATGGGGTCCAACACTAAGAACATACACGAGAGATTAAATCATTTGGAAAAACAAGATCAAAGTGATAGAGTTTCTTCGAGTCAAAAAATGGAGACAAGAACCTCACGGAGATATACCCCCGACTACTACTTGTGAAAAAGTTCCTATCGTGATTCCTTTTCGCCATCTACTTCGAGACAAAGAGATTCATACTATGACTCATATTCATCAGCGAATTCGAGAAGTGACTTCGATCGAAAGTCCTTTTCATCAAGAAATTCAAGAAGACGAGAAGTCAATTACGATTTTGATTTGTTCTAAGTTGGCGTTCGGAGAGAAAGACATACTCCTACTAGATCGTCAACGAAATCTTACTCGGAGTATTCTTCACGAAGTTTTGATTGTGAATCATATGCAAATAGTTCTTCATCTTTCGAACAAGATTTGTATCCTCATCGTTCTTTTGTACATTCTTGTAAAGAGAAAACAAAGAAAAGAAAAGAAAAAGCAAAGGAAGAAAAAGAAAACGAAATAAAAAGAAAAGAGAGGCAAAAGGCAAGTAAGAGAGAAAATGAGCGAATCTTGAGAGAACTTGAAAAAGCCTTTGAAAAGTAAAAAGAAAAAGAAAAAGAAAATGAGATTGAAAAAGAGAATGAAAAGAAATTTGAGAGTGAAAAAGAAGTTGAAAAAGAAATTGAAACAAAAGAAACGAGTGATTCAGAAGAAAAAGAATCGAGTGAGAAAACAAGTGAGCAAGTGAGGATTATTTCTACTAACCCACCTGTTTGATCTTCTTGTGATTTAAATTTTCAGGTTCCCTAGAGGTTTGTGCGACCAATTCCATTTACATTACCTTCCAAATGAGAGGTGTTTTAGGTTGTTCGAAGAAGGTAAGTTCGTGAATGACAACCACCCACTTGCGATCGAAGGTAAGAAAGGTAAGGATTCTTTGTTTATCGAATCAAAGTCACTTGATTTGGCTAATTTTTGTTCACTTACTGTTGTTAACGATTTTGTTTAAAAGGTGCCATATATAGCTTTTCTTATGACGATTACTACATTGGCAAATTTGTTGACAACATTGGATTAGTTTTCTCTAAGCGAATTTTGAATGTGTTCGATCAAAGTCTGTCACTTAAAAATTCTGATGTGTTTGACCATGCAAACTTTTTGAATTCATGTGTTAAATCTTTATGTTTAAATATGCTACTCAATTGATTTGTGATAAATCTACCTGTTTGAAAAGTTGCATGTTCTCTAAAAATTTTTTGTCTGGCATCCATGTTAAAAGATCTTCACATGATATGTGCAATTGTGTTCTTCATGAACAATCTTTGAGTTTTTGTGCGAAATTTCCATGTAATGATTTGCATTCCCGATTGATACTCTTGAAGCATGAACCTTTGCATATTGGTATGCTCGGTTTTGTCAATTCAACATGTATTTTTAAACTAGTGAAATATAATTCATGTGGTGAGTTGATTATATCTTCTTCTAATATGTTGTTTGTTGGAATTCCTAATCAAGTTCGTGTGTTCAAGCTTGGTATTTGCTACATGAATTCATTTTATGGAAACATTAAGCACTTGGCATCATTTGCATTCAAATTATGTTTGCTTGATGTTCGAACTTTTAAAATGTTTTGGTTGAGGAATAATGTGTTCAAGTGCCTACCATCATTTACAACCAATTATCCCTTGATCCAACTTAGTTTTCATGTTTGCAATGATGGTCTAACGAAACTCTTTGATAAATTTACGTATGCTTGCTTTGTCCAATTGAGATTTTTGGCATATGTTCGATTGAATGAATTTTTAATGAACTATCGAACACATTTGAATTTGACTCCTTTGAGTTATTTTTTACTAGTTGTGGTAAGGATTTTTTAGGTTTGTGTGACATCTTCCATCCCATTTGATCGAGGAAAACCATGCACGAGTCAAAGTTCTCCCATGGACAAACGGGTCGACTTGAGGACAAGTCACTTTGAAGACGGGGGGAATGATGTGGGCACACCCGGGGCATCCTCGAATGCACACCAAGAATCACTCGAGCTTCCAAAAGGCCCCATGACTCGAGCTCGAACCAAGCAAATTCAAGATGCTATATCAGCCTTTGTGTTGCGCATTTGGGATGACAACAAGGTCCATGACGTTGGAGGAGCTAAGGACAACTCCTTGAAGACTTCATGCACCATTTTGCAATCTGATCTCAGCTCCTCTCTAGCTCCCCATGCGCCATTCAGCTCACATCAGCTCACTTGAGCTCGTTTTAGCTCGTTTGAGCTCGAATTTAGCTCGTTTCAGCTCATTCCTTTTTCATTTCAATAAACTAAGTTTTAATCTAGCTTATAACTAAGTTTGCTATAGCTCATGCCAAATTCCCTAGCTCAACTTAGCTCACTAAGTGTTTTTGACTATTTGAGCTAGACGAATTTAATATGATAAGTTGACTTATAATTATTATGTCCAAATTTATTTAGTGTCATTAAGTTATTTAGTTATCATTTTAAATCATAATTATATGAATAGTTGTGTATTATTTAATCATGTTATTTAATTATGTAGGTTAGCTGAATTTGGAAGATACATTCATGGCATTTAATGCAAGGTGCATGAATGGGAATGTTCATTGAACGGGAAGATTCATGCATGGATCGGTTCAATGTTTGGAGGACATACATTCATGTACATGGAAGGTTAATGCATATTGGAAGGTGCATCTCCCTTAGACGGCACACATGCATGAAGGGAGGATAATTAATGCAAGTGCATGTACGGCTAGGTTCAAGCCTCCTTCCAAGTTCCATGTACAACCGATGCATGTGGAAGGACCCTTGGAGTTTTCTAAGCACCTATTCGGCCAAGAGACACCTCTTGGGAGTTCCATGCATCCCATGGCCGAACCTAGACAATCCCATTGGCTTCCAAAGCTTCACATTCATCCAAGTGTTTATGCTCATACATGAAGCTGCCCAATACACTTCCATCAGCCGAATCAAGACCTAGTCAATTAATGTGTTCATTCTAGAACATTCTAGCTAGTTCATGACCGAATTTGCTTAGCCTTTAAGCTAGCTAATTTTTCCATTCAGTTACTACATGATTGCCTTTAAATAGTTTGCTGATTTCATTGTAAAAGGACTTTTGCCAAATTTGTTAATGAACATTGTTCTTGTGAGGTTGCTTCCTCTCATATCTCGTACAAGTTTCGAACGACTTATCTGGCTTGTGCTAGTGGCGTCAATCGTCTTGTTTTGAACTTATCACCAATCTTGGTGTGGCGTTCTATATCCATCTATCCATATTTTTCACCTTAACAATATAGGAATCGGGGTGACACTTCTTAGTGTTGAATCATTCCTGACGTTGAGTTCATTTTTCCATTCCCATCTTTTAAATTTCTTTCTTGTTAACCCAAACCGAACCTTCTACCCTTCATCCACCTTTGCTACCCTTAACCAAACCTATTACTAAACTTACCCTTCTTGAAACCTTCCGTTTATCCTATTCCATTCTTTTACTTTTATTACTAAAATTCGAGGCACGAACGACTCTCTCGAACTATGATCGAGCAACTACGTGAATTCGACTCATTTGCTCGGGCCGAATCACATCAAATACTTGAATGGTTAGCTTGAAAATGCATGGATCATGCATGAAACGTCCCAATGTATGTTCCTCCATAAATTCAGTCCATGAACCTTCAAAAACATGAACATTAAATAGCCCCTACTTGCATGAACGTCTCCAATACATGTACTCTCTTAAATGCTGTCCATTGAACCTCAATTCTACATACACCTCTTCATACATTGCACCAAGCCCTACATGAACTTGCATTAATTTCCTTCCATGCATGAATGTGTGCCGTCCAAAGGGATTGGATCTTCTAGATACATTCATGCATGAATCTTCATCATTCATGTAACCGAATGTGCATTTGAACCTAAACATTCATGTATTTTGTGCATTCATGTATTTGACAAATACATGAACTTGTAAACACCTTGAATCTGGTCATGCATGCACCTAATTAAATGTTGTTCATTCATGCATGTGGGATGTCCAAAAGAGATGTTTCTTCAAGCATTCATTGCGCCGTCCATGAGCATTGCACCTACAAGAAATAAAACAATTCATAAGACATCATGTGAACACACATAAATTCAGCACAATGTGAACACATTTAAGATATGTGATATCTATGACACATTAATATCAAATATTAATATAAAACAAATTTAATGCTTAAATAAATATAATCAAATTTTATTTAATCCATTAAAGTCAAAAATCGGGTTTGAGCTAAAATGAGCTAAGCTTAAGCCCTTGAGCTAAAGCTGAGCTGAGGTTAAACTCCTAAGCTGAAGTTGAGCTAAGGTTTAGCTCGTGAGTTGAAAATGAGCTAGGAGTAAGCTCAGTTTAGCTCAGGCAACTAGATTGCGCTTGAATGAGCTAGATTTGAGCTGAATGGAGCTTGTGGAGCTGGAAACGAGCCGGGATCAGCTTGCCAACACATCACAGCTCGACTAGGGAGACTTGTTCGAAGAGGTTCGCTGGGCGCGCTCGCATCATAAACTTTATTGTTCTAATGAGAATTCAATTCTCTTTATTCACTTTAGGACTGATCTAACTTATCAGGATTTTGTCTCATGGCGTCTATCTTTCCTTTGTTTTATGCCAAACTTATCACCTCCGATGTGGCATTCGAATTATATCTTTGGTTCCTAACTCTCTACAGTAAGTAGGTCAAGATCCTCTTATCAACCTAAGTGCCTATTTTGAGACTCGGGTCGACAATCACTATTGTTGGTTCATTCTCTGGCCTTAGCCATCCATCTCCTCCCACCATCCTATCACTTCGCCATTCATCCAACAACCTTACTTATCAAAGCCATTAGCCTAATTTTATCCACCATTCTTCTAAGCCATTTTAACCTCTTAGTTAAAGCCTATTTTCTATCCATTTTTAGCCTTTTTCGAAATGAGCCAAGATTTACCCAATTTATCGATCGAGCAACTCATACGACTCAAATCACTCCTAAGGCAAATTCATATCATTTAGTATCAGTGCTGGTCAAATTGAGGTAAGAATTGTCATTTTTGAATTTCCGGGATCGTGTTCTAGTAAATTTTTTTTTTGAAAATATATATATAGTTGAAGTGTAAAAAAAAGTCGAAGTGAAAAAAAGAGAGGAAAGAATATATATTTTTGAAGTGTAAAAAAAATTAGAAATAGTAAAAAAAGATTACGAAAGTACAAAAAAAGAAGAAGTGAAGTTTATGTGCATACAAGGTATTTTCTGCTCGATATCATTTCATTCCATTCTAATACCCAAACGGCCACACCTCATCAGTTATTTTCTAGCCAACCCTTGTCCCAACAACTTTTCCAACCCAAACCAACATCACTTTTGTAAGCCGACTCCACACAAGACGACTATTAAGTCTAAGTAGTCCATTGTGAATCGAGAGAAGCGAATAGAGAAGAAAAAGGCACGAGTATGTAGTGAGATTATTCGAGTGTGTAAAAGCTAAAATTATGAGAATTTTTCTTTTTGAGAGAAAGTGTGAGGGTTGTGTGAGTTAAACACTATGTTTCAAAATACCGAAAGTATTGATGATTTTGGTGATGTCCCGTTTGACCCAACGTATCAAGAATTTATTCATGAGGTGAGTCAAATGCTCCAAAGATGACTAAAACCAATATGATAACATTTGGAACGTATCAAAGAAAGAGCCCAAACATATCGAAGTTATGCAAATCAAAAGATGGAGTCATGGTCGTCACGGAGACACTCATTCGATGATCATTCGAGGAGAGACTCATACTAAGATTATTACTCATCAAGAAAGTCAAGACAGTATGAAGCAACCCCCGAAGTTGAAACCTATCAAGACTACCAACGAGAAGGTAGAGATTTTTATTCGAGTGCTTTAAAGTATTCATCTGTAGGGAAATCATCACGAAGAAGTGAACGTGTTTCGTCTAAGTATTCTTCCACGAAAAGTCATTCCCGAAGAGATGTATTAATGTGATCTGGCTCGGGAGGTTGAGTCGAATTCACGTAGTTGCCCGATCGTAGACGAGAGAGTCATTCGTGCCTCAAATTTTAGAAATAGAAGTGAATAGATAGGTTTGGATAAGCGGAAGGTTTCAAAGAAGTGTAGTGATACGATCCGCCTCGGGAAGAGTCGAGTCGTATGCTGAGTGCCCGATCGTCTACGAGAAGTTACGTTAGATTTAGTTGAGTTGAAGGAATGGCTGAAGTAGAAAGAGGGATACGAACGGAATGGTAGGAATGAAAGGGTAGGAACAAAGGAATATGAACAAATTGTTCGGTTTTGGTATGTTTTGGGTAAGAAAGAAATGGGATCGAACAAGGAAGGCAAACAAGAAAAATACCGATTTGGTATCGACATGTTGTTTATAGGCTCTTTTAGTTTGGTTTAGGTTTGGTAAAGGAAAACCTCGACCCACTATCTAACAAGATAGGAACCTCGGTATGTTTGAACGCCACACTACGAGTAGTGATAAGTTCAGAATCGACAAAGAACACGATTGACACAACTAGAACGCTAGGAACGCCAAACGAATCTTTGAACAAAATATAAGAAAAGTTTGCCTCACAATTTCGGCAGCATAACATTAACAAAAGTTTCAAAAAGTCCTTTTACATAGAAATTGAACAAGTATTTATAGGCCTAATAGTCTAGGTAGCCGATTGGCCTTTCATACTTACACATTAATTAAAGAAAATTCTAGAAAAATGACCCTTAATGTGCATGTCTAGATTCGGCTATGGTAATAGGAAATGAATGAACCTTCATGCTTAAGAAAACACAAAGTGAATGCATGATGTCCAATGGTCACTTGTGAGGTTCGGCCAACCTTATTAAATGAAGCAATGTTTGGCCAAAAAGTATGAATTAATTGTGGACACTCCAAGGGCCATCATGTGTGTGAAAAACGAATGTTGAAGAGCCTTCTAGTGTGAACAAAGTGAACCGATTAGTCTTGCCATGTGAACATAGGTGTGAATGAATTAAGGAGAGTCATGGGGAAGCTAATCGGCCAAGCTATCTTCATGCATGTGAGAGTGTCCTTTGGCCGAATGGTCATCTTGAAAAATGAAGAGATAGCACACCATACATGAATGGAAACATTCATGAACCTTGAAGACATTGAATGTGGACATGCATGCACTTAGCCGAACATGCACCAAAGAAATTCAAGTCCCCCAACCGTCCATGCACCTTTCAACATTCATGCTTGCTTTTAATCTCCATATGTCTTGTGTTCCTACAAGAAATGTGAACAAAATTAATTCAAACTAATGTGAACACAAACATCAACATTAAATTCGGTTAATGATGTGAGCACACCCGGGGCATCCTCGAATGCACACCAAGAATCCATTGAGCTGCCAATAGGCCCCATGACTCGAGCTCGAACCAAGCAAATTCAAGATGCTATATCAGCCTTTGTGTTGCGCATTTGGGATGATAACAAGGTCCATGACGTTGGAGGAGCTAAGGACAACTCCTTGAAGACTCCATGCACCATTTTGCAATCCGATCTCAGCTCCTCTCCAGCTCCCCATGCGCCATTCAGCTCACATCAGCTCACTTGAGTTCATTTTAGCTCGTTTGAGCTTGATTTTAGCTCGTTTCAGCTCATTCCTTTTTCATTTCAATAAACTAAGTTTTAATTTAGTTTTTAACTAAGTTTGCTACAGCTCATGCCGAATTCCCTAGCTCAACTTAGCTCACTAAGTGTTTTTGACTATTTGAGCTAGCCGAATTTAATATGATAGTTGACTTATAATTATTATGTCCAAATTTAGTTAGTGTCATTAAGTTGTTTAGTTACTATTTTAAATTATAATTATATGAATAGTTGTGTGTTATTTAATTATTTTATTTAATTATGTAGGTTAGCCGAATGTGGAAGATTTATTCATGACAAGGTGCATGAACGGGAATGTTCATTGAACGGGAAGATACATGCATGGATCGGTTTAATGTTTGGAGGACATACATTCATGTACATGGAAGGTTAATGCATATTGAAAGGTGCATCTCCCTTGGACGGCACACATGCATGTATGCATGGCATTTAATGCAAGTTCATGTATGTCCAAATTCAAGCTCCCTTCCAAGTTCCATGTATAGCCGAATGTATGTGGGAGGACTTTTGGAATTTCTAAGCACCTATTCGGCCAAGAGACACCTTTTGGAAGCTACATGCATCCCATGGCCGAACTTAGACAATCCCTTTGGCTTCCAAAGCTTCACATTCATCCGAGTGTTTATGCTCATACATGAAGCTGCCCAATACATCCCCATCAGCCGAATCAAGACCTAGTCAATTAATGTTTTTATTCTAGAACATTCTAGCTAATTCATGACCGAATTTGCTTAGTCTTTAAGCTAGCTAGTTTGTCCATTCGGTTACTACATGATAGCTTATAAATAGTTTGCTCATTTCATTGTAAAAGGACTTTTGCCAAATTTGTTAATGAACATTGTTCTTGTGAGGTTGTTTCCTCTCATATCTCGTACAAGTTTCGAACGACTTATCTGGCTTGTGCTAGTGGCGTCAATCGTCTTGTTTTGAACTTATCACCAATCTTGGTGTGGCGTTCACCTATCCATCTATCCATATTTTCATCTTAACAATATAGGAATCGGGGTGACACTTCTTAGTGTTGAATCATTCCTGGCGTTGAGTTCGTTTTCCATTTCCATCTTTTATATATTTTTTTCTTGTTAACCAAAACCGAGCCTTTTATCCTTCATCCTTCTTTGCTACCGTTAACCGAACCTATACTAAACTTACCCTTCTTAAAACCTTCCGCTATCCTATTCTAATTCTTTTACTACTATTACAAAAATCTGAGGCACGAACGACTCTCTTGAACTACGATCGGGCAACTAAGTGAATTCGACTCAACTACCTGAGCCGGATCACATCAGGTTATGAAAAATTTAATTATCATCAATAAACACTTTTAAGACATACTTAATTATAACTAATGTGAACTAAATTTAATATGTAGGATATTAATTAACTAATTATTGAACTTATTAAATAAAAATTCAATAGTAGTAAAATGAATTCAAAGGGAACTCCACGAGCTGATGCTTAATTCAAGAGCTAAACCCTAGCTGGGCTTAAACTCGTGAGCTGATAATGAGCTGGTCCCGAGCTGTGGAACTGAGAATGAGCTAAATCCGAGCTAATGAGTTGGTGTGGAACTACATGGGAGCTAACTTGAGCTAAAGGTGAGCTCGGTGAGCAGAACTGAACTTGTAGAAGAGTTCGGCAGGGATTCCCAAAATTGCCACCAGCTAGTTCGGTAGGTCTAGTATTGACATCATCCAACATTTGCTGAACTAAAGCTATGACAGTTTCTTTAAATTGTTTTGCACGAGCCCTTGTGATCGGCCCTTGAGGTAGCACTATCGGATCTCGGCTTGGAACTGACTTATGGGAAACCATGATCGTATCATGTAGGGTTAGTAATAGGTTTGGCTAAGGGTAGCAAAGATGGATGTTGGATAGATGGCTTGGTTCGGTGATAACAAGAAAGAAATTCGAAAGATGGGATGGAAAACGAACTTAACGTTAGGAATGATTCAACACTAAAAAGTGTCACCCCGGTTCCTATACTGTTAAGGTGGAAAGATGGAATAAAAGATAGGTGAATGCATGTATCTTCATATAATGCATGGGGATAGTGATGCGAACTCGCCCATGAAAACCATGGAATTGCCATCGGGGCCAATCACTCGAGCCCGTGCCAAGAGGTTCCAAGAAGCTGTAGCAAGTTACATTGCTTGAGTATGGATGGAAGGCTTGGTTGAACATCAAGAGTCTAGCTCGAGTAGCTCGTTGTGCAATGTGTTACAAGCTGACTTAGCTCGTGTTAGCTCAAGGGAGCTCAATTCGACACTTAGTTAGCTCATGGAGCTAAATTTCTATTTTATTTATTTGATGCATTTATTTGGCTAGAATAAATTAATTATTTGTGTCAATTAATTAGTTAAATTTATGCTTAAATTAATTAATTAATTAATGTGTCTTAAATCTGGACATTTTTAATTTAAATTATTAAATATGTCTTATATTAATACATAGCTTAAACGTGTCTAGTTTAGGGCATCAATTTAATGTGTCTGGTTTAGAGACAAATTTAATTAGTTACAGCCAAATTTAAGATTAAGTTGACTAATGGTTTAAATAAATGTGCAGCACACAAACATTAAAGGAGCATGCATGGGACGACATGGGAATGTGCAGCCATCAAATGCACCCCTTCGTGGACATCAAAAGCCAAAGGGTGGTGATTTATTTTCCAAGAATGACCGGCCAACTCTCCCAAGCAGCATCTTTGTGTTCACATTTTGCTGAAAGTTCTTTTCACACTAAGGGCTATTCGGTTCCATGTTTTCACACACAAGGACTATACATATTCGGCCTTTCACACTTGAATGGCCATTGGAGTCCTCCATAATGCTCAATTAATCCAAGGCTTTCAAGCTTATCTAGGCGTCACATTTAAGAAGCATTCAAGCTACTTTCAAGCACCTTGGCCGAATGTGGACTAGTCTATAAAGCTTCCCATTAATGGCTAGCTAAATCATTCTCTTCTAGTAGCTTCTCATTCAGTTCCCAAGCCAAGAAGACTCTAGAATTTGTCCAAGAAATTGCTAGGAAATTTCCTAAATCCTTAAGGCTTAAGATAGCCGTCCCTTTGAATGCCATATGACTATTCGGCTAGCTATAGTTTAGGCTATAAATATGGCTTGTTTTTCACTTGTTAAAGACTAATGAACATTTTATGAATTTTATAAACTTTGTGAGTTTGTTTTCAACTCTCAATTTTCTCCAAAGACTAGTTTGACTTATCAAGAAACCTTGTGGCGTCATTCTATCTTTGTTTCCGAACTTATCACTTTGGATCCCAAAGTGTGGCGTTCTAAGTTATACCGAGGTTCCTATCATTCTTGATAGCGGGTCAAGGTCTCTATAAACTACCCCATATCCATCTTCCATTTTTCGACTCAAGTGTCACATAAGTAACGGGTTAGCATACTAACGTTGTGCTAGTTCTTACTTTGGCCCTTAACCGAATTCCATCCCAATTTCTACCAAACTATCCATTACCCTACCGAACCACTTTGTACCTAGTCCTTTCCTTCTAAACAAACATTTCTCGAACGACCCTTAGCTTACTCGATTTTACGATCGGGCAAACATTACGACACAACTCTCATCTGAGGTGAGTGTGTATCAAGTTGGTATCAGAGCTAGTTAAAATCGAGGTAAGTACTGATATTTGTAACTCCAGATTCGTAAATCAGAAAAAAAAGTATAGAAAAAAATTTCGTATACCGAAGTTTCCTCATTTTGATTAGTTTGTTGCTGTTATTACAAAAAAAAATCTACGCAGCCGAAGAAAAAAATCGCGTACCGAAGTGTTCCTATTGTTTTTAGTTTGCTTATATAGTGCAAAAAAAAAGTTATACAAAAAAAATTTCGAAAAAAATTCGAAAAAAATAAAAAAAAGGTGATTGGAAGTTGCTTTTAAACTCTCTCAAGTATTTCTGATCTTCAAAGTTCTATGCCGCTTTCGCACACACCAACGCCACACTAAACCGATATCCTTCTTTTCTTCAGCCTACCTTTTAACCTACATTGTTCCTCACCTAGCCATATCAATTTTGTTAACCGACCCAAAAAAGGTTTTCTTTGATTTGTCTACATAGTTTGCGGAGAATTTCGAGAGGCGAAAACCGAGTGGTAAAAGGCAAGAGAGTGGAGAGACCATCTGAGAAGGATAAAAGCCAAAAAAAATCGAGTGATTTCTTTTTTTTTGAGAGAAGTGTGAGTTCTTTGTGGTGTGATTAAACTTTATGTCTAGAAGTCCCGAGAGACGTCAAATGGATAGAACTGGTCCACGCCCGGTTAGGAATGTTGCTCAAGGTGGCGGAGTCCCTGATTTGGGTCAACAAGCTTTGATCCGAGAATTTCAGCGTATGCTTCGAGAGACGATAGAACCAATGCAAGAGCAATTGGATCACTTAAATGAGGAGGTACAATGTGTAAGGGAGCCACAAAACCAACGGCGAGAATGTGGACGTCCTAGACAAGAACAAAACGATTTATATGAGCCTAGTGAGTCCGAAAGTGATCATTCATCTGTTCAAAGTGTTAGGCAACAAGAACATCGAAATCGTGGACAACGAGGTCGAGATCGTCTTGATGACAATCTCAAAAACATTAAGATATCAATCCCATCGTTTCAAGGCAAAAATGATCCGGAGGCGTACATGGAGTGGGAAAAGAAAGTCGAACTCGTCTTCAAGTGTCACAACTACTCGGAGATCAAAAAGGTTAAACTTGCAGCTATTGAGTTTTCAGATTATGCCCTTCTATGGTGGGATCAGCTAGTGACTAGTCGACGAAGAAATGGTGAAAGGCCTATCTCTACATGGGCCGAAATGAAGGCTGTCATGAGGAAGCGCTTTGTTCCCTCCTACTATCACTGGGAGTTGTATCAACGGTTGCAAAATCTCACTCAAGGCAATCGAAGCGTCGAAGATTATTATAAGGAGAAGGAGATTGCTATGATAAGAGCTGACGTGGAAGAAGACCGAGAAGCGACGATGGCAAGGTTTTTAGCCGGTTTGAATCGAGATATAGCTCATGTGGTGGAACTTCAACACTACGTTGAAGTAATGGATATGGTTCACATGGCGATCAAGATTGAAAAGCAATTGAAGCGAAAAAGCATCAACCAGACCTATCCAATGTCCTCTACCAACAAATGGACTCAAGGAGCGAGCAAAGCTCCTATTCGGCCTAAAGAACCATCCGTTGCTGCTAAACCCAATCAACCAAGCAGTGACATTGGTAAGAGTAGAAATGAGCCCGTTCCTAATCGAGCTCGTGACGTAAAGTGTTTTAAGTGTCAAGGCCGAGGCCATATTGCTAGTCAATGCCCTAACCGTCGAGTGATGGTGGTACGGCCAAATGGCGAGATCGAGTCTGAAGATGAACAAGAGAATGAATCTGAAGTGCCCTCGGAAGAAGATGATGAAATTGAGATGCCGGTCGAGGGAGAGATACTCGTTGTAAAACGAAGTTTGAATATTCAAGGTGTCGAGAAAGAACAGCAACGAGAAAATATCTTTCACACTCGCTGTCACGTTCAAGGCAAGGTGTGTAGCTTGATAATCAATGGAGGTAGTTGTACCAATGTCGCGAGTACCATACTTGTCTAACGACTTGGTTTGGCCACGATGAAGCATCCGAACCCTTATAAGTTGCAGTGGCTAAACGACGGAGGAGAACTCAAAGTTACAAAGCAAGCAAAAGTGGCGTTTTTCATAGGAAAATACCAAGATGAGGTGATATGTGATGTTGTGCCGATGCATGCGGGACACCTTCTATTGGGTCGTCCTTGGCAGTTCGACCGTAGGGTAGTCCATGATGGCTACACGAATCGTTATTCATTCAAGCATCTTGGAAGGAATGTCACACTAGCCCCTCTCACACCAAAACAAGTGAATGAAGATCAAATCAAATTGAGGCAATCCATTGAAAGAGAAAAAGAAAAAGAACAAGATAAAAAGAAAGAAAAGAAAAGGAGTGGAAAAAGTGAGAAAAGTGAGTTAAAAACACGAGTGGAAAAAGAAAAAGAAAATGAGAGTGAAAAAGAAAAAATGAGTGTTTTTGCAAGAAAGCGAGAGGTTCGAAAATTATTGTTGGCAAAGCAACCCATTCTTGTACTTATGTACAAAGAGTGCTTGTTGGAAACTAACGAGATAGAAAAATTATTGCCTTCTCCTATTGTTTCTTTGTTGCAGGAATTTGAAGACGTGTTTCCCGAAGAAGTGCCGAACGGGTTGCCTCCCATTCGAGGCATCGAACACCAAATTGACTTTGTACCGGGAGCATCTATTCCAAATAGACCGGGCTACTAGAGTAACCCCTAGGAGACAAAGGAACTGCAAAGGCAAGTGGCCGAATTAATGGAAAAAGGCTACATTCAGGAAAGCTTAAATCCATGTGCGGTGCCGGTGTTGCTAGTGCCTAAAAAGAACGGTTCATGGCGAATGTGTGTAGACTGTCGCGCCATCAACAAAATAACTGTTAAATATCGACACCCTATTCCCCACCTTGATGACATGCTCGATGAACTTAACGGAGCCCAAATATTTTCGAAGATTGATCTAAAGAGTGGCTACCATCAAATTCGAATGCGGGAGGGCGACGAGTGGAAAACCGCATTCAAGACGAAATACGATTTGTATGAATGGTTGGTAATGCCATTCGGCCTTACAAATGCCCCTAGTACTTTTATGCGTTGGATGAATCATGTTTGGCGTGCATTTATTGGAAAATTTTGCGTTGTGTATTTTGATGATATTTTGATCTATAGTAAGTCATTAGAAGAACATGTTCAGCATCTGCGTGCGGTGTTGTAAGTACTACGAAAAGAGGTACTTTATGCCAACTTAAAGAAATGTTCATTTTGTACTCACGAGGTTGTATTTTTAGGTTTCGTGGTAAGTGCTCATGGCTTGCAAGTTGATCAAGAAAAAGTCAAAGCGATCAACGAGTGGCCGCGACCAACAAACATCAGCCAAGTAAGGAGTTTTCACGGGTTGGCAAGCTTTTATCAAAGGTTTGTGCCTAATTTTAGCTCTGTAGCCGCCCCCTTGACAGGTATAATTAAGAAAAACTCGCCTTTTGTTTGGAGTGATGATCAAGAAAATGCCTTTGTTAAAATTAAGGAATGTCTTACTAATGCTCCATTATTATCTTTACCGAATTTTAACAAGACATTCGAGATTGAATGTGATGCTTCAGGAATTGGCATTGGCGCTGTTTTAATGCAAGACGGACGACCCGTGGCGTACTTTAGTGAGAAGTTGAACGGGGCCACGTTGAACTATCCAACGTATGACAAGGAGTTATGCGCAGACCGATCCGAGCCTTAGAGGCGTGGCAACATTATCTATGGCCAAAGGAATTTGTAATCCACTCAGATCACGAGGCTTTAAAACACCTCAAGGGTCAAACGAAGCTCAATAAACGTCATGCGAAGTGGGTAGAATACTTGGAGTCATTTTCGTACGTGATAAAGTATAAGAAAGGTAAGGAAAACATTGTTGCCGACGCCCTATCACGAAGGTATGCACTTGTCAATTTAATGGATTCTAAGTTACTTGGTTTTGAATTCATGAAAGATTTGTATCAAACTAATCCCGATTTTGGTGAAATCTATAAGAGTTGTTTGCATGGTGCAATTGACAAGTATTTTCAGCATGAAGGCTACCTTTTTCGTAAAGATAAAATGTGTATACCTCAAGGTTCTGTCTGAGAGATGCTTGTCAATGAAGCCCATAGTGGCAGACTTATGGGTCATTTTGGAGTTGTAAAGGCTCTAGCAATATTGCATGAACATTTCTATTGGCCTAAAATGAAACGTGATGTCATAAGGAAATGCGAACGATGCATCATCTGTAAGAAAGCGAAATCACGCATCAAGCCCCATGGTTTGTACACCCCGTTGCCTATATCGGATGCCCCGTGGGTCGATATTTCGATGGACTTCGTTCTAGGCCTCCCTAGAACCAAAAGAGGGAAGGACGCAATATTTGTTATTGTGGATCGTTTTTCGAAAATTGCACATTTCATTCCTTGTAATAAAACTGATGATGCTACTAACGTTGCTAATTTTTTTTTCAAGGAAGTTGTCAGGTTGCGCGGAATTCCTCGTACTATCGTCTCTGATCGTGACACAAAGTTCCTAAGTCATTTTTAGAGAACGTTGTGAGGGTAAGTTAGGAACAAAGTTGTTGTTTTCGACGACATGCCACCCTCAAAGGGATGGCCAAACTGAAGTGGTTAATCGAGTACTGTCGACCTTGCTTCGAGCCATTCTACGGAAGAATTTGAAGTTATGGGAGGAGTGTTTACCTCACGTGGAGTTCGCCTACAATCGGACTGTTCATTCAGCCACAAAACATTCTCCCTTTGAGGTAGTATATGGTTTTAACCCTATTACTCCTCTTGATCTGGTTCCTATGCCTGCTAATGAGCTAATGCATGTAGATGGCAAAAAGAAGGCCGATTTTGTTAAACAGCTTCATAAGAATGTCAAAGACAATATCGAAAGAAGCACCGAACAATATGTTTGAGGAGCGAACAAGGGACGCAAACGAGTCATATTCGAACCTGGTGACTGGGTTTGGATCCACATGCGCAAAGAAAGATTTCCCGAGCAAAGAAAATCAAAACTTCTACTAAGGGGTGACGGGCCATTCCAAGTAGTGGAGCGAATCAATGATAATGCCTACAAACTCGATTTACCCGGTGAGTATGGTGTGAGTGCTAGCTTTAATGTTGCTAACCTTTCTCCCTTTGATGTAGGTGACGATTCGAGGATGATGCGAACTCGCCCATGAAAACCATGGAATTGCCATCGGGGCCAATCACTCGAGCCCGTGCCAAGAGGTTCCAAGAAGCTGTAGCAAGTTACATTGCTCGAGTATGGATGGAAGGCTTGGCTGAACATCAAGAGTCTAGATCGAGTAGCTCGTTGTGCAATGTGTTACAAGCTGACTTAGCTCGTGTTAGCTCAAGGGAGCTCAATTCGACACTTAGTTAGCTCATGGAGCTAAATTTCTATTTTATTTATTTGATGCATTTATTTGGCTAGAATAAATTAATTATTTGTGTCAATTAATTAGTTAAATTTATGCTTAAATTAATTAATTAATTAATTAATGTGTCTTAAATCTGGACATTTTTAATTTAAATTATTAAATATGTCTTATATTACTACATAGCTTAAATGTGTCCAGTTTAGGACATCAATTTAATGTGTCTAGCTTAGAGACAAATTTAATTAGTTACAGCTGAATTTAAGATTAAGTTGACTAATGGTTTAAATAAATGTGCAGCACACAAACATTAGAGGAGCATGCATGGGACGACATGGGAATGTGCAGCCATCAAATGCACCCCTTTGTGGACATCAAAAGCCAAAGGGTGGTGATTTATTTTCCAAGAATGACCGGCCAACTCTCCCAAGCAGCATCTTTGTGTTCACATTTTGCTGAAAGTTCTTTTCACACTAAGGGCTGTTCGGTTCCATGTTTTCACACACAAGGACTATACATATTCGGCCTTTCACACTTGAATGGCCATTGGAGTCCTCCATAATGCTCAATTAATCCAAGGCTTTCAAGCTTATCTAGGCGTCACATTTAAGAAGCATTCAAGCTACTTTCAAGCACCTTGGCCGAATGTGGACTAGTCCATAAAGCTTCCCATTAATGGCTAGCTGAATCATTCTCTTCTAGTAGCTTCTCATTCGGTTCCCAAGCCAAGAAGACTCTAGAATTTGTCCAAGAAATTGCTAGGAAATTTCCTAAATCCTTAAGGCTTAAGATAGCCGTCCCTTTGAATGCCATATGACTATTATTAGCTATAGTTTAGGCTATAAATATGGCTTGTTTTTCACTTGTTAAAGACTAATAAACATTTTATGAATTTTATAAACTTTGTGAGTTTGTTTTCAACTCTCAATTTTCTCCAAAGACTAGTTTGACTTATCAAGAAACCTTGTGGCGTCATTCTATCTTTGTTTCCGAACTTATCACTTTGAATCCCAAAGTGTGGCATTCTAAGTTATACCAAGGTTCCTATCATTCTTGATAGCGGGTCAAGGTCTCCATAAACTACCCCATATCCATCTTCCATTTTTCGACTCAAGTGTCACATAAGTAACGGGTTAGCATACTAACGTTGTGCTAGTTCTTACTTTGGCCCTTAACCGAATTCCATCCCAATTTCTACCAAACTATCCATTACCCTACCGAACCACTTTGTACCTAGTCCTTTCCTTCTAAACAAACATTTCTCGAACGACCCTTAGCTTACTCAATTTTACGATCGGGCAAACATTACGACACAACTCTCATCCAAGGTGAGTGTGTATCAGATAGAATGCATGTATCTTCTCGTTCAATGAACATTCTCATACATGCACCTTGTCTTGAATGAACCTCCACATTCGGCTAACCTACATAATTAAATAACATAATTAAATAAAATAATTATTCATATAATCATGATTAGAAATATTAACTAAACAACTTAATGACACTAACTAAATTCAGACACATTAATTATAAGTCAACTATCAAATTAAATTCGGCTAGCTCAAATAGTCAAAAACACTTTATGAGCTAAGTTGAGCTAGGGAATTCCGCATGAGCTGTAGCAAACTTAATTAAGAATAAAGTTTAAACTTAGTTTATTGTAATGTAAAAGAAATGAGCTGAAACAAGTTAAATTCAAGCTCAAACGAACTAAAACGAGCTCAAGTGAGCTGATGGGAGCTGAATGGCGCATGGAGAGCTGGGGAGGAGCTGAGATCGGATTGCAAAAGAATGCATTGAGTCTTCAAGGAGTTGTCCTTAGCTCCTCCAACGTCATGGACCTTGTTATCATCCCAAATGCACAACACCAAAGCTGATAAAGTGTCTTGAAATTGCTTGGTTTGAGCTCGAGTCATGGGGCCTTTTGGAAGCTCGATTAAATTATGATTTGCATTCGAGGATGCCCCGGGCGTGCTTACATCATGTATATCATGATTTCTACTCAACAAAGCATTCAAGATGAAGCAAAGCAAACTCTGAGTATGAAGTCTATTAAGGAGACGAACGAGAAGATCCAATTAATTCTTCATATGCACAAAGGTATTCATCCACAAAGATCCAATCTCGAAAAGATGACCATATTTCATATGTGGATCCTTCATATCTTCCCCAACAAGAAGTTTCTCATTTTGATTCTTTTAAGTTATCTCCTTTTTGTAATAAAATCGACAAAACATGTGAGAAAGAGTGTGAAAGAAAAAAAAATGAAAGAAAAAGAGTGTGAAAGAAAGAAAAAAGAGAATGAGAAAAAGAAAAGTGAAATTAAAAAAGAAAGTGAAAAAGAAAAGTGAAATTGAAAAAGAAAGTGAAAAAGAAAAAGAGATCGAGAGTGAAAAAGAATGTGAGAAGAAAAAGAAAATTGAAAAAGAAATTGAGTCTGAAGAGAGAAAAGATATTGAGCAAGAAACGAGTGCTGTCGATGATGAAAAAGAAATGAGAAAAAAAGATGTAAGAGAGCAAGAAAAAGTGAGTGTTCCTACTAACCTACACGTGAGATTTCCCTATGATGTTCCTTTTCAGGTTTTTGAAGATCCGAGCAAAGAATTTCGACTTCAATACCTTTCCGAGGAGAAAAGGTTTACGTTGATTGAAAGAGGTAACATTCTCAATGATCCTCGTTCGCCTTTTCCAAAAGGTAAGCAAGGTATGAGTTTTGAAGTTTTTAAAACACATCAGAATCATTCGATTGTTGACGGAAACCTTGTTAATGTTTTGGGTTTTGAAAAGCACTTGTACCATGGCATGGTTGATTATTCTTTCTTGATTAGTAATGATTTGTTTGTTTCAAGTGTTGATAACAAAAATGTTACTCATAAAGAATGTGTTGTTGACGAGTATGTTGGTGAAGTAATGATGTGAGCACACCCGGGGCATCCTCGAATGCACACCAAGAATCCATTTAGCTGCCAAAAGGCCCCATGACTCGAGCTCGAACCAAGCAACTTCAAGATGCTATATCAGCCTTTGTGTTGCGCATTTGGGATGATAACAAGGTCCATGACGTTGGAGGAGCTAAGGACAACTCCTTGAAGACTCCATGCACCATTTTGCAATCCGATCTCAGCTCCTCTCCAGCTCCCCCATGCGCCATTCAGCTCACATCAGCTCACTTGAGCTCGTTTTAGCTCGTTTGAGCTCAAATTTAACTCGTTTCAGCTCATTCCTTTTTCATTTCAATAAACTAAGTTTTAATCTAGCTTATAACTAAGTTTGCTACAGCTCATGCTGAATTCCCTAGCTCTATTTAGCTCGCTAAGTGTTTTTGACTATTTGAGCTAGCCGAATTTATTATGATAAGTTGACTTATAATTATTGTGTCCAAATTTAGTTAGTGTCATTAAGTTATTTAGTTATTATTTTAAATTATAATTATATGAATAGTTTTATGTTATTTAATTATGTTATTTAATTTTGTAGGTTAGCCGAATTTGGAAGATTCATTCATGGCATTTAATGCAAGGTGCATGCATAGGAAGGTTCAATGGATCAATCAATCAAGAGGCACATGCATGTTCATGATGGACATTCATGTATTTGAAGATTCATGGATCAAATTAATGATGGAACATGCATTGGACGGTTCATGTATTGATCATGTGTTCACACATTGTGTTCACACCATGATGACCCTTCGGTTGGACGTTCACACACAAGTGTCTACTCAAGCTCCTTGTTCACACCAAGTTTGACTCTTCATGAAGCCTTATTTAATTAATGGTGAAACAACATGAATTCAAGGCTCCATTAAAGGAGTTAGCCGAATCTAGCCATGCATGTATGAAGATCATTTATCCAAGTACATCAATGCATATTCATGAAGCTATCCACTCACCTCCCATTCGGCCGAACATGGACAATGATACCATTGGTCATTTTTCTAGAAAGTTTCATGTCTTAATTAGGTACATTACTTAATCGTTAAGTTCATGAATGGACTATTCGGCTAGCATAAGATACTAGTATAAATAGTTTGTTGATTTCATTATAAAGGGACTTTTGCCAAATTTGTTAATGAACATTGTTCTTGTGAGGTTACTTCCTCTCATATCTCGTACAAGTTTCGAAAGACTTATCTAGCTTGTGCTAGTGGCGTCAATCGTCTTGTTTTGAACTTATCACCAATCTTGGTGTGGCGTTCACCTATCCATCTATCCATATTTTTCACCTTAACAATATAGGAATCGGGGTGACACTTCTTAGTGTTGAATCATTCCTGACGTTGAGTTCGTTTTCCATTTCCATCTTTTAAATTTTTTTTCTTGTTAACCCAAACCGAGCCTTCTATCCTTCATCCATCTTTGCTACCCTTAACCAAACCTATACTAAACTTACTCTTCTTGAAACCTTCCGCTTATCCTATTCTAATTCTTTTACTACTATTACTAAAATTCGAGGCACGAACGACTCTCTCGAACTACGATCGGGCAACTACGTGAATTCGACTCATCTACCCGGCCTGAATCTCATCATTTGGTATCAGAGCTTGTAAATCGAGAGGCACCGATGTTCGTATCAAGATCAAAATAGGTTCGTGGTGAAAGAAAAAAATTGAAAAAAAATATTCGAACAAAAGAAAATTGTATTTTCGTTTTTATTATTGTAACGTGCTATATTGGAAGTTATAAAAAAAAAGAAGAGAAAGAAATATGAAATTATAAAAAAAAGAGAAAAAAAAGTGAAGTGATCAAAGTTCGATTCTATTGTTTTATATTTCTTCTGATCGTCTTATATTCTTTTCATCAATTTTAACCCTATTTCCAAACGCCACACTACACCAAAGAAAAAAAAATTTCTTAGCCTACCCATAACCTATACATTTTATCCCTTGTAACCATTTTGAAGCCGACCCAAAAGCACCTAGACGAGTCAAAAGAAACAAAATATGAGGTTACAAGAGTAAGCGTGAGTGGTAAAAGGCTAGAGTGTGTGAGAACATTTGAGAGTTTTGAAAAGCCTAAAAACGAGTGCAAACACGAGTGGAGTGTTCATCAATTTTCTTTGTGAGTGAATAGTGAGATTTGTGGTGAGGATTCTAATTATTCTTATTGTTCAACATGGCGCAAGCCAAAAAGCTTCTTGTTGTTAAAAGAAGCCTCAGTATTCAAAGTCCTGAAAATGAACAACAACGGGAGAATATCTTCCATTCTTGATGCCAAGTTCAAGGGAAAGTCTGTAGTTTGATCATCGATGGTGGAAGCTGTACCAACGTGGCAAGCACTTTAATGGTGGAGAAATTAGGCTTGACCACCACCAAACATCCGAGCCCTTACAAACTCCAATGGCTCAATGATGGTGGCGAAATCAAGGTAACCAAACAAGTACTTGTTTCTTTTTCAATTGGTAAGTACGAGGATGAGGTGCTTTGTGATGTTGTTCCCATGCATGCGCGACATCTATTGCTTGGGAGGCCGTGGCAATACGATCGAAGAGTCACCCATGACGGGTATACCAATCGGTATACATTCAAATATCAAGGAAGGAATATTACTTTGGTACCATTGACGCCAAAGCAAGTGTTCAAGGATCAAACGAGAATGAAGTCTGTTGTAAATCAGTTGAGAGAAAAAGAAAAGAATGAATGTGAAAAAAGAAAATAAAATGAAAAAGAAAAAAAATCGAGAAAAAGAATGCAAAAATAGCAAAAGAAAAAAAAGAACAAGTAAGAAAGGAAAAAGAGGAGCAAGAAAAAGAGAATAGAAAAAAATTCTGTTTGCAAAAAAAAGAGAAGTTAGGAGAGCATTTCTATCAAAACAAACCATTCTTGTACTCCTGTATAAGGAAAATCTTTTTAGCACTAACGAACTGCCCGAGGACTTGCCGTCTTCTATTTTGAGTCTTTTGCAGGATTTCCAAGACGTTTTCCTGGAAGAGACTCCTAATGGATTACCACCTTTTCGAGGAATCGAGCACCAAATCGATTTTGTGCCAGGAGCGATAATTCCAAATCAGCCTGCCTATAGAACAAACCCCGAAGAAACTAAAGAGCTACAACGGCAAGTTAACGAATTGATGGAAAAATGCTATATTAGAGAAAGTCTTAGCCCCTGTGCCGTGCCAGTCCTCTTGGTGCCGAAAAAGGATGGTACTTGGCGAATGTGTGTCGATTGTCGTGCTGTGAATAAAATCACTATCAAATATCGACATCTGATTCTGCGACTAGATGACATGCTAGATGAACTAAGTGGAGCCAAATTATTCTCCAAGATCAATCTAAAAAGCGGATATCACCAGATTCGTATGCGAGAAGGCGACGAGTGGAAAACTGCCTTCAAAACGAAACATGGTTTGTATGAGTGGCTGGTCATGCCATTTGGCTTAACCAACTCTCCTAGTACTTTTATGAGGCTCATGAACCATGTGTTGAGATCCTTCATTGGTAAGTTTTGTGTTGTTTATTTCGATGATATCCTCATATATAGCAAGACTTTGGAAGATCACGTAATATACCTCAAATCTGTTCTTAAAACATTGCGTAAGGAAACTCTCTTTGCTAATCTTAAGAAATGTACTTTTTGTTCTGACAAAGTTATCTTTCTTGGTTTCGTAGTTAGTGCAAAAGGTTTGGAAGTGGACCAAGAGAAAATAAAGGCGATTCAAGAGTGGCCGAGGCCTACATCCATTAGCCAAGTTCGAAGCTTCCATGGATTGGCAAGCTTCTATCGGCGATTTGTGCCCAATTTCAGCACATTGGCTGGACCCTTAACAAGCGTGATAAAAAAAGACTCCGCGTTCCATTGGGAAGATGAGCAAGAGAGGTCTTTTATTGAGATTAAAAATTGTCTTACTAATGCACCTTTACTTGCTTTGCCAGATTTTTCGAAAACCTTTGAACTTGAGTGTGATGCATCCGGTGTGGGTATTGGAGCTGTATTAACCCAAGACGGATGACCCATTGCCTATTTTAGTGAGAAGCTTAGTAGAGCCCCACTCAATTATCCGGTCTACGACAAAGAAATGTACGCGTTGATACGGGCTCTTGAAACTTGGCAACATTATTTGTGGCCAAAAGAGTTTGTAATCCATTCCGACCACGAATCCTTGAAACATATAAAGGGTCAAAACAAGTTGAACAAGAGGCACGCTAAGTGGGTCGAGTACCTTGAGTCATTTCCCTATGTAATTAAGTACAAGAAAGGTAAAGACAACGTGGTAGCTGATGCCCTATCGCGGAGGTATACCTTACTTTCTACTCTTGAATCAAAACTGCTTGGGTTTTCTTTCTTAAAAGAATTGTATGCTAACGATGTTGATTTTGGAGAAATCTATTCTGCTTGTGAGCATGTTGCATTTGAGAAATTTTATAGGTTTGATGGGTTTCTGCTCAAGGAAGGTAAGCTCTGTGTTCCACAAAGCTCTGTTCGGGATTTGCTTGTGCAAGAAGCACATAGTGGAGGACTCATGGGACATTTGGAGTTAGCAAGACGTTAGCCACCCTTAACGAACATTTTTATTGGCCTAGGATGAGGCGAGACGTGGAGCGGGTTTGCGAGAGATGTTTGGCGTGCAAACGAGCAAAATCCAAGATTCAACCCCATGGACTTTACTCTCCATTACCAATACCTGAAACCCCTTGGACGGATATATCCATGGATTTCATCCTTGGTTTGCCCTGAACCAAAATAGGAAAGGTGATGTGAGCACACCCGAGGCATCCTCGAATGCACACCAAGAATCCATTTAGCTACCAAAAGGCCCCATGACCCGAGCTCGAACCAAGCAACTTCAAGATGCTATATCAGCCTTTGTGATGCGCATTTGGGATGATAACCAGCTCCATAACGTTGGAGGAGCTAAGAACAACTCCTTGAAGACTCCATGCACCATTTTGCAATCCGATCTCAGCTCCTCTCCAGCTCCCCCATGTGCCATTCAGCTCACATCAGCTCACTTAAGCTCGTTTTAGCTCGTTTGAGCTCGAATTTAGCTCGTTTCATCTCATTCCTTTTTTCATTTCAATAAACTAAGTTTTAGTCTAGCTTACAACTAAGTTTGCTACAGCTCATGCTGAATTCCCTAGCTCAATTTAGCTCACTAAGTGTTTTTGACTATTTGAGCTAGCCGAATTTATTATGATAAGTTGACTTATAATTATTGTGTCCAAACTTAGTTAGTGTTATTAAGTTATTTAGTTATTATTTTAAATTATAATTATATGAATAGTTGTGTGTTATTTAATTATGTTATTTAGTTTTGTAGGTTAGCCGAATTTGGAAGATCCATTCATGGCATTTAATGCAAGGTGCATGCATAGGAAGGTTCAATGGACGGCAATCAAGAGGCACATGCATGTTCATGATGGACATTCATGTATTTGAAGATTCATGGATCAAATTAATGATGAAACATGCATTGGACAGTTCGTGCATTGATCATGTGTTCACACATTGTGTTCACACCATGATGACCCTTCGGTTGGACGTTCACACACAAGTGTCTACTCAAACTCCTTGTTCACACCAAGTTTGACTCTTCATGAAGCCTTATTTAATTAAGCCACTCATGGTGAAACAACATGAATTCAAGGCTTCATTAAAGAAGTTAGCCGAATCTAGCCATGCATGTATGAAGATCATTTATCCAAGTACATCAATGCATATTCATGAAGCTATCCACTCACCTCCCATTCGGCCGAACATGGACAAGGACACCATTGGTCATTTTTCTAGAAAGTTCATGTCTTAATTAGGTACATTACTTAATCGTTAAGTTCATGAATGGACTATTCGGCTAGCATAAGAAACTAGTATAAATAGTTTGTTGATTTCATTTGTAAAGGACTTTTGCCAAATTTGTTAATGAACATTGTTCTTGTGAGGTTGCTTCCTCTCATATCTCGTACAAGTTTCAAATGACTTATCTGGCTTGTGCTAGTGGCGTCAATCATCTTGTTTTGAACTTATCACCAATCTTGGTGTGGCGTTCACCTATCCATCTATCCATATTTTTCACCTTAATAATATAGGAATCGGGGTGACACTTCTTAGTGTTGAATCATTCCTGACGTTGAGTTCATTTTTCCATTCCCATCTTTTAAATTTCTTTCTTGTTAACCCAAACCGAACCTTCTATCCTTCATTTATCTTTGCTACCCTTAACCGAACCTATTACTAAACTTACCCTTCTTGAAACCTTCTGCTTATTCTATTCCATTCTTTTACTTTTATTACTAAAATTCGAGGCACGAACGACTCTCTCGAACTACGATCGGGCAACTACGTGAATTTGACTCATCTACTCGGGCCGAATCACATCAAAAGGATTCTATATTTGTAGTTGTAGATCGATTTTCTAAAATGTCATATTTTATTGCTTGTGCAAAAACTGATGATGCTGTATACATTTCTAACCTTTTCTTTAGGGACATTGTTCGTTTACATGGAGTGCCGCGAACTATCGTGTCAGATCAAGACGCAAAATTCCTTAGCCATTTTTGGAGATCTCTTTGGGGTAAACTCGGAACCAAATTATTGTTTTCAACTACTTGTCATCCTCAAACGGATGGACAAACTGAAGTGGTCAATCGAGTACTTTTTACTCTCTCGCGGGCTATCATTCGTAAGAATTTGAAATCATGGGAAGATTGTTTGCCCCATATTGAGTTTGCTTATAATAGAACGGTCCATTCAGCAACCAAACATACACCTTTTGAAGTGGTCTACGGGTTTAATCCAATAACTCCTTTAGACTTAGTCTCCTTACCTAATAACCAATTGATTCATTCTGATGCTAGGAAAAAGGCCGATTTCGTGAAGAGGCTACATCAACAAGTGCGAGCTAATATAGAGGCAAGAACTAAGTCTTACGTGCAGCAAGCAAACAAGGGACGAAAGAGAGTCATATTTGAACCCAGTGATTGGGTTTGGGTCCATATGCACAAGGAACGATTTCCAGCCCAGCAACGTTCCAAGTTACTTCCCTGAGGAGATGGACCCTTCCATGTGCTTGAACGCATTAATGAGAACTCATATAAACTTGACTTACCAGGTGAATACAACATAAGTGCTAGTTTTAACGTATCAGATTTATCCCCTTTTGATGCAGAATCTGACTTGAGGACAAGTCGCTTTGAAGACGAGGGGAATGATGTGAGCACACCCGGGGCATCCTCAAATGCACACCAAGAATCCATTGAGCTGCCAAAAGGCCCCATGACTCGAGCTCGAACCAAGCAACTTCAAGATGCTATATCAGCCTTTGTGTTACGCATTTGGGATGATAACAAGGTCCATGACGTTGGAGGAGCTAAGGACAACTCCTTGAAGACTCCATGCACCATTTTGCAATCCGATCTCAGCTCCTCTCTAGCTCCCCCATGCGCCATTCAGCTCACATCAGCTCACTTGAGCTCGTTTTAGCGTGTTTGAGCTCGAATTTAACTTGTTTCAGCTCATTCCTTTTTCATTTCAATAAACTAAGTTTTAATCTAGCTTATAACTAAGTTTGTTACAGCTCATGCTGAATTCCCTAGCTCCATTTAGCTCGCTAAGTGTTTTTGACTATTTCAGCTAGCCGAATTTATTATGATAAGTTGACTTATAATTATTGTGTCCAAATTTAGTTAGTGTCATTAAGTTATTTAGTTATTATTTTAAATTATAATTATATGAATAGTTGTGTGTTATTTAATTATGTTATTTAATTTTGTAGGTTAGCCGAATTTGGAAGATTCATTCATGGCATTTAATGCAAGGTGCATGCATAGGAAGGTTCAATGGACGACAATCAAGAGGCACATGCATGTTCATGATGGACATTCATGTATTTGAAGATTCATGGATCAAATTAATGATGGAACATGCATTGGACGGTTCATGTATTGATCATGTGTTCACACATTGTGTTCACACCATGATGACCCTTCGGTTGGATGTTCACACACAAGTGTCTACTCAAGCTCCTTGTTCACACCAAGTTTGACTCTTCATGAAGCCTTATTTAATTAAGCCACTCATGGTGAAACAACATGAATTCAAGGCTCCATTAAAGGAGTTAGCCGAATCTAGCCATGCATGTATGAAGATCATTTATCCAAGTACATCAATGCATATTCATGAAGCTATCCACTCACCTCCCATTCGGCCGAACATGGACAAGGATACCATTGGTCATTTTTCTAGAAAGTTTAATGTCTTAAATAGGTACATTACTTAATTGTTAAGTTCATGAATGGACTATTCGGCTAGCATAAGATACTAGTATAAATAGTTTGTTGATTTCATTGTAAAGGGACTTTTGCCAAATTTGTTAATGAACATTGTTCTTGTGAGGTTACTTCCTCTCATATCTCGTACAAGTTTCGAAAGACTTATCTAGCTTGTGCTAGTGGTGTCAATCGCCTTGTTTTGAACTTATCACCAATCTTGGTGTGGCGTTCACCTATCCATCTATCCATATTTTTCACCTTAACAATATAGGAATCGGGGTGACACTTCTTAGTGTTGAATCATTCCTGATGTTGAGTTCGTTTTCCATTTCCATCTTTTAATTTTTTTTCTTGTTAACCCAAACCGAGCCTTCTATCCTTCATCCATCCTTGCTACCCTTAACTGAACCTATACTAAACTTACCCTTCTTGAAACCTTTCGCTTATCCTATTCTAATTCTTTTACTACTATTACTAAAATCCGAGGCACGAACGACTCTCTCGAACTACGATCAGGCAACTACGTGAATTCGACTCATCTACCCGGGCTGAATCACATCAAGTAATCATTAATCGGTAATCGCAAGGTTTGGTTCTGCAAGATAATGAGTTATATAAACCTTTCTGTTTGCTTGATTATGGTGAAAATGTGTGGATGAGATTTGAAGCATATGAATTTTTGAAAACATGCATGTCTAATTTGCAAATGATTCGAATGTTTGATAACTTGTTGACATGTAAAATGCCTAGATCATTTGATTTTGATGGTGGTTGTTTTATGCTATGGTCTAAGGGATTCGAACATAATTTGCATACTCATAACTTTAGTTTGCTTCATGTTCCTACCATGTTGACAGCCAATAAATATTCAAGTCAACATGAAATGGTAAGCAAAACTTCATTTTTGATCCCGGTGATTATTATTCTTTATTGTTGATCAAGGGATTTGATTCAAGGGATTTTGATTTTTGAGATTCTAACTGTTGAAAGCTTTGTTACTCTAGATCATTATTAATTGAAATCAAGCCTTCTGAATTTCGTGTGAATGGATATGTAAACCATTTGTGCTTATTTGATGCTTTGTCTTTAAATCTAAACACAAAGTTGTGGATTTGTGAAAAGTTGCAAATGTTAAATCAAAGTTTTGGTTTTATATCGTTGTTCAAAGAATTTGAGTCGTGGACTTTTGTTGTTCAAAATTTTGAGTCACGAATGCTTCTTGGATCTAGTTTGCTTTCAACAAAGAACAAGGTAAGATCCACTTCTATTTTTGATCCCGGCATTATTTCATTTGCTCAATTCTTGAATGAGAATTTAGGAACTTCTTTTGAGCATATAAAACATCATGTCCCTAATTCTTTTCCTTATTCTGTAGGTGACAAATCGAGGTGGTACCCTCCAAAAGGGGGAGGGCGTATAAGTGACCTATTTTCTTTTCAAGAAATGTGTGATTTTCAGGTTATCGGGAGCAACAAAGCCAACTTTATAAATCAAGGGTGTTGCGATGGTGAATTTTTTTTTTAAATGGCTCGATTTATGGAAAAATCATCTTCAAGATAGAGGGAATGATGCAAACCTGGTCGCATCATGTTTCAACCCAACTCCACAACATCGAGAATGGCCCAAGCTTGAGGGGCCCAAGTGCAAGATGAAGTTTAATTTCAGCTCAACGAGCTCAATTTTGGTTTTACCCAGCTCAATGGAGCTTAACTCAGCTTGTTGGAGCTCATTTGAACTCGTTTGAGTTCATTTTATTTTTCTAGTTGATTTGATTTTAGTTGCTGGAATAAATTAAATAAGTTAGTTAATTTAGTTAAAGTCAGCTCAAATAATTAGTTCATTTTAATGTGACAAAAATCTAGACATAATTAATTAAAGTTTTAATGTGTCTTTAATTGAGGACATAATTTTAATGTGTCTAGTTTTAGGACAAATTTATTAGCTGCTGCTAATTAATTTGTCTTAGCCAAATTAATGTGCAGGTATTAATGTGTTTGCTACTATTTAATTTGTCTTTGTTTTAGCCGAATTAATTTGCAGATGTTAGTGTGTTTCAGCTCAAACATGATGATAATATGTCTTAAGTTTGCTGCTGGTTTAATGTGTCGAATTTATGATGCCTTAAATTGATTTCATTTTCTTCATGCTGCAGCCGAATTTATGGTACTTGAGTTGAATTAATTTGCTTCATTAAATTGGTTCTAGGCCCATGCAAGGAACAACATTAAATGAGCTGCTAAGCATGGAAGGAACGACATTAATTGTAGCAAGACTAAATTTATTATGCTGAAACATGGCATGGATGACCTACTTAATTAGCTGATGATTTAGCTCATACAAGCATCCCTTCGTGGACCTCAAAAGACAAAGTAAAGATGCTGATTTTGTCTTCCCCAAGCTGGCCGAATAGCTTCCCAAAACAAGCTTAAAAGCTTTCACACTTGCTGCATCTTCCATTCACATTGCTTGCCTTTTCGGTTATGTGTGTTCACACATAAGGAGCTATTTAACTTCAGTTTTCACACTAGTAAAGCCATTGACATGCCCCAAGTTGTCCATTAAAGCTAAGGCTATTTATTTCTACGAAGTAGCTCATTTAAGGAGCATTTAGCACCTTTGACCGAATGTAGAAAAGGCTGTTCAGCTCGCTCCCTTGGCCATTAATATTTAGCTGAATGGACTCCTTTTAAATGCTGTCCAATGGTGTTTCTCATGCTTGGAAGCTTCAAGGAAGGTTCCAACCCCAACTAGCTTTAAAATTACTATCCACTCCACTCCCAGTTTGACCATTCGGCTAACTATTTGTTTAGGCTATAAATATGTGATGTTTTTCACTTTGTAAAGTTTTTTTTTAGACTCAATTTTTAGACTTTGTCATTTTATGAACTTTATTGTTCTAGTGAGGATTCAATTCTCTTTATTCACTTTAGGACTGATCAAACTTATCAGGATTTCGTCTCATGGCATCTATCTTTCCATTGTTTTATCCCAAACTTATCACCTCCGGTGTGGCATTCAAATTATATCTGATATGAACTCGTCTCAAAATGATTCAAGTCGTAATGTTGACTGATTGTGAATTTGATTAATCTAAACGGCTTGGCAAAAATAAACTTAAAATGATGAAAGATAGGCTCAAATGGAATAATTTGAAATGGTTATGGAAGCAAAGAATGGGATTCAGCTAAGGCTTAAAAAGTGAACCAACACAATTGGACGTGTTGACCTGAAATTAGACAAGCACTTTGGTTTTAAAATGGTTGAAAGATAAGATAATTTGATAACTAACCTTGACCCACTATCAATGGCTGATAGGAACCTTCGTATATGAACGCCACACTTTAGAAGTGATAAGTTAGGTAACAAAGAAAGGATAGACACCACAAGCTAAGTTTGATAAGTTAAATCAATTCCAAAAGGACAAAGAGAATTGGATACCTCACAATTCAAATATATTTCAAATATTTAGCAAAAGGTTTTCTCAAAAGGCTGATTACACACATATTTATAAGGCTAGAAAAAGGCTAGCTAAATGGTCACAAGTATTCATCTTAAAAGCTGAAATAAAGCTGAAGTCTCTTGGAATTCTTGAACCAAATAACTCCACCATTTAATTCACTTCAATTTAGCTGCATAATTGACCTTGAATGCTTGAAAAGTGACTCTTGAAGTGTCCTTTGATTAGCCGAATAGTCACCAGCAACTTAATGGTATTTTGAATGCTTGAATTAATTCTTTTAAAGTGGCAAAACGGTTGGAAGCTAAAAAGCTTGTTGCCAAATTTAAATAAGCAATAATCCACTCTTTAAACTCTTTTAAATGATGTGTTAAATCTTCTTTGTAACAACCCCTTGCTTAAAACCAAAAAAAAAAAAAGACTTGAAAAACCACTTCATTGAATGTGTAACAACATGTAACCAAAAACACTTAAAAAGCCTCTTTATTGAATTTGTAACGGTTGTGAACTAAAAAGACACCTACAATAAACACATTAAAATGAACTTATTAAACACAATTAAACACTAATTAAACTCAAACACATTAAACACTTAACTTCAATGAACTAAAACTTATTCATCAATTATTCCCGCAACTAGTTTAATTAAATGAAGTATAATTAATTAAACTTAAACTCATGCATCAATAAATTATTCTAGTAACTAGATTAATTAAAGAAACATCTATTAAATGAAGTTCTATTATAACTCAATTATTAAAACTAAGATGAGTTGAATTAATGACCAACAACTCATTTATTAATATAAGATGAGTTATTAACTAAGATGAACTCAATTAACTAAGATGACTAACTTATTCAAGTAACTTAATTAAAAATAAAGTCCAACAACTCAATTTATTAACAAACTGAAATTAAACATCTCATTTTGCACTTGGGCCCCTCGAGTTTAGGCCAATCTCGATGTCGTCGAGATGTATCGAAACATGACGTCATCCGGATCGCATCATACCTCCCTCTTGATTTGTCCTCAAATCAGGCCACTTGCTCGAAAAAATTTTCAAGATCATAAATCAGATTATTTGCAAGCCCTCCCGCTTTAAGAAGGTACCACCTCATATCGTCACCTACATAAGAATAAAATGAATTAGTGACACAATGAAGGTTAAACCAAGAGAAATTTTCCAAGACTTTTTCATATTCGATAACAAGAAAAGTTTATGAGTTAATCTCAAATGGTAATCAAAATACATTAAGAATGCTTCCAAGCAAACATGTAATCTGATGTATGCACGCCCAGGGCATCTTCAAGTGCATATCAAGATCCTATCGAGCTTCCAAAAGGTCCCATGACTCGAGCTCGTACCAAGCAACTTCAAAAAGCTTTATCAGCTTTAGTGATGCGCATTTGGGCAGAGAACAAGGGACGTTGGAGAAGCTGTGGATACCCCTTTGAGGACTCAAGGCACTCTCTTGCAAATCGACTTCAGCTCCTCTCCAGCTCCCCCAGCTCAATTCAGCTCCAACCAGCTCACTTGAGCTTGTTTCAGCTCGTTTTAGCTTCTTTCTAGCTCGTTTCTTTTTCCATTTCCATAAACTAATTTTTAGCTTTGTTTTAATTTAATTTGCTACTTTTCCCTAGCTCAAATTAGTTCATTAAGTGTTTTTGATTATTTGAGCTAGCCGAATTTAATATGCTAGTTAATTTTAATTTAATGTGTCCGAATTTAGTTAGTGTCATTTAAGTTGTCTAGTTGCTGTTTAAAATTATAATTATATGAATATTTATATTTTATTTAATTATGTGTTTATTTATTTGAAGGTTTAGTCGAATGTGGAGGTACATTAATGGCTAGGTGCATGTACGAGTTTGTTCAATGAATAAGAAGATTCATGCACGGCATGGTTCAATGTTTGGAGGAATTAAGTTCAAGTACATGGAAGATTAATTACATGAATTGGATTATGAAGAATACATCTCCTTTGGACGGCACATATGCATGTATGTATGGTATTTATTGTAAGTTCATGTACAGCCAGATTCAGGCTCCCTTCCAAGTTCCATGCATAGCTGAATGTATGTGGGAGGACTGTTGGAGTTTCTATGCACCTATTCGGCCAAGAGACACCTCTTGGAAGCTTCATGCACCTCATGGCCGAACCTAGACAACCCATTGAGCTTCCAAGGCTTCACATTCATTCAAGGTGTTTTGCTTATACATGAAACTATCCAATGGAGCTCCCATCAGCCGAATCTAGCCCTAGCAAATTAAATATTTGTTCTAGATTATTCTAGTGCATTCATAGCCGAAATAATTAGCCCTTAAGTTAGTCAATGTGTCCAACCGGCTACTACATGTTAAACTATAAATAGTTTACTCATTTCTTTGTAAAAGGACTTTTGCCAATTTGTTAATGAAACTCTATTTCTGTGAGGTTGCTTCCTCTCATATCTCGTACAAGTTTCGAAGACTTATCTAGTTTGTGCTAGTGGCGTCTACCGATCTTGTTTGAACTTATCACCAGTTTTTGGTGTGGCATTCACCTATCTTCTATTCCATCTTTTTTCACCTTAACAATATAAGAACCGGGGTGACACTTTTTAGTGTTGAATCGATTCTGACGTTAAGTTCACTAATCCATTTCCACCTTTTTGTTATTTCTTCTTTGTTATCTCCAAAACTGAACCACCTCTTTAACATCCATCTTTGTTATCCTTAGCCGAACCTATCTTCATCATCTTGCTTCCCTTGAACCCCATTCACTTCCATCAAGCCTATGTATCCAACTTCTTCTACTAAGACCAAAACGTGAACAACCCTTCTTGTCTACGATCGGGCAACTATGTAAATTTGACTCAACCACCCGAGTTGGATCATATCATTTGGTATCAGAGCTTATAAAACGAGAAGTTCCAACGTTCGTATCAAGATCAAAATAGGTTTGTTGTGAAAAAAATTAAAAAAATTTGAAAAAAAATATTATTAAAATCATCATGTTGTATTTGAAGATTCTCCATTTTAATAGCATTATTTTGAAGTTATAAAAAAAAGAGAGAAGAAATTCAAAATAAAAAAATAAAAAAAGAAGTGAAGTGTTCTAGTTCTCATCTCTATTGATTATACATTTGTTTCGATCATCAAGTGTTCATTTCATCAACTTTGTACCCCCCAAAACGCCACACTATATTAATTTTTTTTCTTTTAGCCTACTTATACACCCATACATCTTATCCCTTGTAACCATTTTGAAGCCGACCCCAAAGCACCAAGACGAGTTAAGAGAAACAGACTACGAGGTTACGAGAGTAAGTTGAGTGGTAAAAGGCTAGATAGTGTGAGAACATTCGAGTGTTAAAAAAGCCAAACAAGTGAAAATACGAGTGGAGTGTTCATCAATTATTTCTTTTCGAGTGAACTAGTGAAGCTTGTGGTGAGGTTATAAATATCATTGAAAATCAACATGGATCAAAATGTGGAGGAAAGACAACCCGTTCAGAATGTGCTAGATTTGAACTTGCAAGCCCTATTTCGTGAAGTTGAGCAGTTGTTTGACCGAAAATTGGAACCAATACAAGACTGACTCAAACAAGTGGAGGGAAGAGGTTGACGGGCAAGGACCCCAATAAGTCCACCTAGAGACCGTGGCTGAAGGCAAGTTCAAGATGACGAGGTTTCCACACCAAGTGAAGCCGAGAGTGAAGCTGGCTCGAATGTTAGTGACCGACGAAGAGTCCAATGTCGTCGTGGCCAACGAGAGCGAGAAAGGTTTGATGATAACTTGAAAAACATTAAGTTATCGATTCTCCCATTCCAAGGCCGTTCAGATCCCGAAGCATATTTAGAGTGGGAGAAAAAGATCAAACTCATTTTTGAGTGCCATAACTATTTGGAGGCTAAGAAAGTTAAGTTGGCTGCCATAGAATTTACCGACTACGCTATGATTTGGTAGGACCAACTTATCTCAAGCAGGAGGCGAAATGGCGAGCGACTGATTAACACTTGGACTGAAATGAAGGCTGTCATGCGCCAGAGGTTCATTCCAATGCACTACTACCTTGAACTCTACCAAAAACTCTAAAACCTTACTCAAGGTACGAGGAGTGTCGAGGATTACTACAAAGAGATTGAAGTTGCTATGATCTGTGCGGGCATGGAAGAGGATCGAGAGGCAACTATGGCTAGATTTCTGTCCGAACTTAATCGCAAGATCGCCAACATCGTGGACCTACAGCATTATGTGGAGATAGTTGATATGGTCCACATGGCCATCAAGGTCGAGAAACAACTCAAGAAGAAAGGTGTTGCCCGAGGTTATTCGACCACCAATGTGCCTAGGTGGAACCAAGGCACAAGTAAGGGTGCTTCGATGAGCCAAACGAAAGAACCTATGGCACCCGCCAAAACTACTGAGTCCATGTTGAAAATAGCAAAGGCAAGGCTGTTGAAGGTACCCAAAATCGATCGAGGGACATTAAATGTTTTAAGTGCCTTGGAAGAGGGCATATTGTGAGCCAATCTTCGAATCGGAGTGCCATGGTGATTCGACCCAATGGCAATATTGAATCGAAGGAGGAAGAAGAAAGAGTTGAAAACGATGCCAAAGACCCTTCTGATGCTGAGGAGGAGTTGGAGTACGCGGTCAAAGGCGAGATGCTTGTTGTTAAGAAAAGCTTAAGTGTGAAAGGTGTCGAAATCGATCTGCAACAAGAGAACCTTTTCCATACCCGTTGTTTCGTTCAAGGAAAGGTATGTAGTTTAGTGATTGATGGAGGAAGTTGTACAAATGTTGCGAGCACCCTCCTAGTCGAAAAGCTTGATCTACCGACAAGTGTGCATCTAAGCCCTTACAAGCTGCAATGGCTCAATGATGGAGTTGAGTTAAAGGTAACCAAGCAAGTTCTTGTTCTATTTTCAATTGGAAAATATGAAGACGAAGTTCTTTGTGATGTGGTGCCCATGCATGCGGGCCATATACTGCTTGGGAGGCCATGGCAATTTGACTGAAGGGTAAAGCACGACAGGTTTGCAAATCAATATACTTTCAAGTATCACAGCCGAAATTTTACTTTGGCACCTTTGACACCAAGATACGTTGTGGAGGATCAACAATGTTTGAAACAATCTTTGGAGTGCATGAGAGTGGAAAAGGAAAGTGAAAATGAAAAAGAAAGAAAAGAAAAAGAGTTGTGATAAAAATAAGAACAAAGTGAGAGAAAAAGCAATTCAAAGAAACATGAGTGAAGAAAAGAAAAGAGTTTTAATTAACCAAAGTTTTCTTGTTTCTACTTCTTTTTAGGTTGAATCAAATCCTATGTTTCGATTACAATACATTCCCGAAGAGAGAAGGTTTGTGATAATAGGAAAAGGTAAAACTAATCTTTGTTTCCCTATTCAAGGTATGGATTCTAGAATCTCTAATACATCTTTGTTTAATTCGATTAATGAAGAAAGCATTGCCGATAAAGATATAAATGTTTTGGTTGATGATCGAATGATTCTTGGTACATCTGATATTGTTGAGTTCGAATAATGTTTGCTGTCCAATTTGCATTATTCAAGTAAGCAAAACCATGAATTCAATCTATCTTTTCCATTATTTGTTTATGATGGACGTTTGCAATTTTTGAATTGTTGCACGAATTCCTGTTTTAGCCACCATGTTTTGCAAATACAAATTGAGATGCCTAAGAAAACTAAGGATACTTTGTTGCTAGTACCAATGATCTTCAAGTTCTTAAGTTGTAATGGAACATGTTCATTTGATAGTGAGAATGGAGTATTAATGTTGTCTTGTTGTAATTGTTTAAAATGAAAGGTGATTAGCTTTTATGATTGCTTGAATAAGTTCGTGATCTATAATGACTTTCTTTTGGTTGTAAGTTCTGTGACGTCTTTGCAGCAAGGTATGATGCGACAATTAATTACATTTGAATAAGAATGAACAAGTAGGCATCCCTGTTTGAAAATTAACCGGTGACTCGACTTGAGGACAAGTCGCTTTGAAGACGGGGGAATGATGTATGCACGCCCGGGGAATCCTCAAGTGCATGTCAAGATCCTATCGAGCTTCCAAAAGGTCCCATGACTCGAGCTCGTACCAAGCAACTTCAAGAAGCTTTATCAGCTTTAGTGATGCACATTTGGGTAGAGAACAAGGCCCTAGACATTGGAGAAGCTGTGGATACCCCTTTAAGGACTCAATGCACTCTCTTGCAAACTGACTTTAGCTCCTCTCTAGCTCCCCCAGCTCAATTCAGCTCCAACCAGCTCACTTGAGCTTATTTCAGCTTGTTTTAGCTCGTTTTAGCTTCTTTCTAGCTCGTTTCTTTTTCCATTTCCATAAACTAATTTTTAGCTTTGTTTTAACCTAATTTGCTACATTTCCCTAGCTCAAATTAGTTCATTAAGTGTTTTTGATTACTTGAGCTAGCCGAATTTAATATGCTAGTTAATTTTAATTTAATGTGTCCGAATTTAGTTAGTGTCATTTAAGTTGTCTAGTTGCTATTTAAAATTATGATTATATGAATATTTATATTTTATTTAATTATGTGTTTATTTCTTTGAAGGTTCAGCCGAATGTGGAGGTACATTAATGGCTAGGTGCATGTACGGGTTTGTTCAATGAATGAGAAGATTCATGCACGACATGGTTCAATGTTTGGAGGAATTAAGTTCAAGTACATGGAAGATTAATTACATGCATTGGATTATGAAGAATACATCTCCTTTGGATGGTACACATGCATGTATGCATGGTATTTATTGTAAGTTCATGTACAGCCAGATTCAAGCTCCCTTCCAAGTTCCATGCATAGCGGAATGTATGTGGGAGGACTGTTGGAGTTTCTATGCACCTATTCGACCAAGAGACACCTCTTGGAAGCTTCATGCATCTCATGGCCAAACCTAGACAACCCATTGAGCTTCCAAGGCTTCACATTCATTCAAGGTGTTTTGCTTATACATGAAGCTGTCCAATGGAGCTCCCATCAGCTGAATCTAGCCCTAGCAAATTAAAGATTTGTTCTAGATTATTCTAGTGCATTCATAGCCGAAATACTTAGCCCTTAAGTTAGTCAATGTGTCCAATCGGCTACTACATGTTAAACTATAAATAGTTTACTCATTTCTTTGTAAAAGGACTTTTGCCAATTTGTTAATGAAACTCTGTTTCTGTGAGGTTGCTTCCTCTCATATCTCGTACAAGTTTCAAAGACTTATCTAGTTTGTGCTAGTGGCGTCTACCGATCTTGTTTGAACTTATCACCAGTTTTTGGTGTGGCATTCACCTATCTTCTATTCCATCTTTTTTCACCTTAACAATATAGGAACCAGGGTGACACTTTTTAGTGTTGAATCGATCCTGACGTTAAGTTCACTAATCCATTTCCACCTTTTTGTTATTTCTTCTTTGTTATATCCAAAACCGAACCACCTCTTTAACATCCATCTTTGTTATCCTTAGCTGAACCTATCTTCATCATCTTGCTTCCCTTGAACCCCATTCACTTCCATCAAGCCTATGTATCCAACTTCTTCTACTAAGACCAAAATGCGAACAACCTTTCTCGTCTACGATCAGGTAACTACGTGAATTTGACTCAACCACCCGAACTGGATCATATCATAATCCAAGCATCTTTTGTTCAGAACATGCATGATTCATATCAAAAGGCAACTTCCATACACCATCGTCACAATCAATTGAACAGAACTTTTTACAAGTTAACACCTTATCACATAATTGAATAAAAAACACACATGTTTTGAAATATTCGACCATCTCAAATTACAGCCGTAAATCATTATTTAAACAAATTGAATTCGTGCAATAAATCAAGGATGCATATCAACAACATGACCTTTTTAAGTAATATTATCATTATCTTTTTTCAAAACTAACAATCCATTACTAATCAAAGAAGGACAATAAACCTCATCAAAGTACGAATGTGTTTCAGAAAACAAGACATCAACAACGTTTCCATCAATGATCGAAGGGAATGGTTGAGTCTTAAAAGATTCAGAAAACTCACCTTGTTTACCCATATGAGTGAATAGATGGAAATCAATTTGAATAGTACCTTTTTCAGTCAACATAAACCTCCTCTCTTTGAAGAGATAGTAGAGTTTAAGCTCTTTACTCAAACTAATCTGAAATGTTGATGTGATCCGGCTCGAGTAGTTGAGTTGAATTCACTTAGTTGCCCGATCGTAGTCGAGAGAATTGTTCGTGCCTCGAATTTTAGAATTAGAAGTGGATGGATAGGGATGGATAAGTGGAAGGTTTCAAGAAATATAGAATTAGCAATAGGTTCGACTATGGGTAGCAAAGATGAATGAAGGATAGAAGGCTCGGTTTGGTTAACAAGAAAGAAATTTGAATTGGGAATGGAAAATGAACTCAACGTCAGGAATGATTCAACACTAAAAAGTGTCACCCCGATTCCTATATTGTTAAGGTGAAAATATGGATAGATGGATAGGTGAACGCCACACCAAGATTGGTGATAAGTTCAAACAAGGACGATTGACGCCACTAGCACAAGCTAGATAAGTCTTTCGAAACTTGTACGAGATATGAGAGGAAGCAACCTCACAAGAACAATGTTCATTAAATAAATTGGCAAAAAGTCCTTTTTACATGAAATGAGCAAACTATTTATAAGCCTAAGATGCCTATTGATATTCGGCATCTATGATGTTCACACTAACTTAAATTCTGTTCACATTTGTATTTAACATGTTCACACACAAGCATTAAAATTCAGTTCATGCTTGGAGATGGTGCATGAATTGGCCGAACCATCATGTTGCTTCACCTGATGCATTCATGCATACTTAGCCTTGAAGAAAAGCCATAGTTCATGAATGTGCAGCCCTTTAATACTCCTACATCTCCCTTGGCTGAATGAGGCTTGAATGTACCTTGAGTACTTGAATGGACATCTTGGATATGTATGATACATGCATGAAACGTCCCAATGCATGTTCTTCATTAATTACGGTCCATGAATCCTCAAATACATGTACATAAAATAGCCCCCACTTGCATGAACGTCCCCAATACATGAATTCCTTCAAATGCCATCCATTGAACACTAGTTGTGCATGCATCCTTCCATACGATGTATTAAGCCATGCATGTACTTGCATTAATGGATCCTTCATGTATTCGGTCATTTTATGGAACTTAATTCTTGGCTAAAAGGTTGCTTAGGGATACCAATAGCCAGCCCACCATGCATAAATTCGTTCATGCATGAACTCTCATAATTCATGTACCTGGCTGTGCATGAATCTCATTTAATGTACTCAATACATTCGGCTGAACCTACAAGAAACATGAACTCATTAAATCCCAATGTATATTCGGCTGAACATGTGCATGAATCTTCCCGTTCAATGAACATTCCCGTACATGCACCTTGCCATGAATAAATCTCCACATTCAGCTGAACATACATAATTTAAATAACATAATTAAATAAAATAATTATTCATAGAATCATAATTAAAAATATTAACTAAACAACTTAATGACACTACTAATTTCAAACATATTAATTATAAGTCAACTATCATATTAAATTCGGCTAGCTCAAATAGTCAAAAACACTTAGTGAGCTAAGTTGAGCTAGGGAATTCGGCATGAGCTGTAGCAAACTTAATTAAGAACAAATTTTAATCTTAGTTTATTGTAATGTAAAAGAAATGAGCTGAAACGAGCTAAATTCAAGCTCAAATGAGCTAAATCGAGCTCCAGTGAGCTAATTGGAGCTGAATAGCGCACGGGGAGCTAGAGAGGAGCTGAGATCAGATTGCAAAAGAATGCATTGAGTCTTCAAGGAGTTGTCCTTAGCTCCTCCAACGTCATGGTCCTTGTTATCATCCCAAATGCGCAACACCAAGGCTATTATGGCGTCTTGAATTTGTTTGGTTCGAGCTCAAGTCATGGGGCCTTTTGGAAGCTCGATTGAATTATGAATTGTATTCGAGGATGCCCCGAGTGTGCTTACATCATTCCCCCGTCTTCAAAGTGACTTGTCCTCAAGTCGGAATCTGCATCAAAAGGGGATAAATCTGAAACGTTAAAACTAGCACTTATATTATATTCACCCGGTAAGTCAAGTTTGTATGAATTTTCATTAATGCGTTCAAGCACTTGGAAGGGTCCATCTCCTCAGGGAAGTAACTTGGAATGACGCTAGGCTGAAAATTGTTCTTTGCGCATATGGACCCAAACCCAATCACTGGGTTCAAATATGACTCTTTTTCATTCCTTGTTTGCTTGCTGCAAGTAAGACTTAGTCCTCTCCTCTATATTAGCTCGCACTTGTTGATTTAGCCTCTTCACGAAATCGGCCTTTTTCCTAGCATCAGAATGAATCAATTGGTTATTAGGTAGAGGAATTAAGTGTAAAGGAGTTATTGGATTAAACCCATAGACCACTTCAAAAGGTGAATGTTTGGTTGCTGAATGGACCGATCTATTATAGGCAAACTCAATATGGGGCAAACAATCTTCCCATGATTTCAAATTCTTACGAATGATAGCTCGTAAAAGAGTAGAAAGTACTCGGTTGACAACTTCAGTTTGTCCATCCATTTGAGGATGACAAGTAGTTGAGAACAATAATTTGGTTTCGAGTTTACCCCATAGAGACCTCCAAAAATGGCTAAGGAATTTCACATCTCAATCTGAAACAATAGTCCACGGCACTCCATGTAGACGAACAATGTTCCTAAAGAAAAGGTTAGAAATATGTACGGCATCATTAGTTTTTGCACAGGCAATAAAATGTGACATTTTAGAAAAATGATCTACAACTACAAAAATGGAATCCTTTCCCGTTTTTGTTCGAGCCAAACCGAGGATGAAATCCATGGATATATCCGTCCAAGGAGTTTCAGGTTAGGTAATGGTGTGTAAAGTCCATGGGGTTGAATCTTGGATTTTGCTCGTTTGCATGCCACGCATTGCTCGCAAATCCACTCCACGTCTCGCCTTATCCTAGGCCAATAAAAATGTTCGTTAAGGGTGGCTAGCATCTTGCTAACTCCAAAGTGTCCCATGAGTCCTCCACTATGTGCTTTTTACACAAGCAAATCTCGAACAGAGCCTTGTGGAACACAGAGCTTACCTTCCTTGAACAAAAACCCATCAAACCTATAAAATTTATCAAATACAACATGCTCACAAGCAGAATAGATCTCTCCAAAATTAGCATCGTTAGCATACAAGTCTTTTAAGAAAGAAAAACCAAGCAGCTTTGATCAAGAGTAGAGAGTAATATGTACCTCCGCGATAAAGCATCAGCTACCATGTTGTCTTTACCTTTCTTGTACTTAATTACATAGGGAAATGATTCAAGGTACTCGACCCACTTTGCGTGCCTCTTTTTCAAGTTGTTTTGACCTTTAATATGTTTCAGGGATTCGTGGTCGGAATGGATCACAAACTCTTTTGGCCATAAATAATGTTGCCAAGTTTCAAGAGCCCGTATTAATGCATACATTTCCTTATCGTAGACAGGATAATTGAGTGGAGCTCCGCTAAGCTTCTCACTAAAATAGGCAATGGGTCATCCGTCTTGGGTTAAGACAGCTCAATTCCCACACCGGATGCATCACACTCAAGTTCAAAGGTCTTCGAAAAATCTAGCAAAGCAAGTAAAGGTGCTTTAGTAAGACAATTTTTAATCTCAATAAAAGACCTCTCTTGCTCATCTCCCCAATGGAACGTGGAGTTCTTTTTGATCACGCTTGTTAAGGGTGCAACGAATGTGCTGAAGTTGGGCACAAAACGCCAATAGAAGCTTGCCAATCCATGGAAGCTTCGAACTTGGCTAATGGATGTAGGCCTCGGCCACTCTTGAATTGCCTTTATTTTCTCTTGGTCGACTTCTAAACCTTGTGCACTAACCACAAAACCAAGAAATATAACTTTATCAGAACAAAAAGTACATTTCTTAAGATTAGCAAAGAGAGTTTCCTTACGCAATGTTTCAAGAACAAGCTTGAGATGTATTACATGATCTTCCAAAGTTTTGCTATATATGAGAATATCATCAAAGTAAACAACACAAAACTTACCAATGAAAGATCTCAACACATGGTTCATTAGTCTCACAAAAGTACTAGGAGCGTTGGTTAAGCCAAACGGCATGACCAACCACTCATACAAACCATGTTTCATTTTGAAAGCAGTTTTCCACTCGTCGCCTTCTCGCATACGAATCTGGTGATATCCGCTTTTTAAATCGATCTTGGAAAACAGTTTGGCTTCACTTAGTTCGTCTAGCATGTCGTCTAGTCGGGGAATCGAATGTCGGTATTTGATAGTGATTTTATTCGCAGCACGACAATCGACACACATTAGCCAAGTACCATCCTTTTTCGGCACCAAGAGGACTGGTATGGCACAAGGGCTAAGACTTTCTCTAATATAGCCTTTTTCCATCAATTTGTTAACTTGCCTTTGTAGTTCTTTAGTTTCTTCAGGATTCGTTCTATAGGCTGGTCGATTTAAAATTATCGCTCCGAGCACAAAATCAATTTGGTACTCGATTCCTCGAAGAGGTGGTAATCCACTCGGAGTCTCTTTCGGGAAAACGTCATGGAAATCCTGCAAAAGGCTCAAAATAGAAGTCGGCAATTCATTGGGTAGTTCATTAGTGCTAAAAAGATTTTCCTTGTACAGGAGTACAAGAATGGTTTGTTTTGATAACCATGCTCTCCGAACTTCTCATTTTTTTGCAAACAGACTTTTTTTTCTAATTTCTTTTTCTCGCTCTTCTTTTTCTTTTCTCACTTGTTCTTCTTTTTTTTCTTTTGCTATTTTTGCATTCTTTTTCTCATTTTTCTTTCCTTTTTCATTTTCTTTTCTTTTTTTACATTCATTCTTTTCCTTTTTCTCTCAATTGATTTACACCAGACTTCATTCTCATTTGATCCTCAAAAACTTGCTTTGGCGTCAACGGTGCCAAAGTGATATTCTTGCCTTGATATTTGAATGTATAACGGTTGGTATACCCGTCATGGGTGACTCTTCGATCATATTGCCACGGCCTCCCAAGCAACAGATGTCCTGCGTGCATGGGAACAACATCACAAAGTACCTCGTCCTCGTACTTACCGATTGAAAAAGTAACAAATACTTGTTTGGTTACCTTGATTTCACCACCATCATTGAGCCATTGGAGTTTGTAGGGGCTCGAATGTTTGGTGGTGGACAAGCCTAATTTTTCCACCATTAAGGTACTTGCCACGTTGGTACAGCTTCCACCATCGATGATCAAGCTACAGACTTTCCCTTGGACTTGACATCGGGAGTGGAAGATATTCTCCCGTTGTTGTTCATTTTCAAGACTTTGAATACTAAGACTTCTTTTAACAACGAGAAGCTTTGTGGAATGCTCCATGTTAAGTAACAAGAATTGTTAGAATCCTTACCACAAATCTTGCTGTTTCACTCCCAAAGAAATATTGATGAACACTCCACTCGTGTTTGCACTCGTTTTAGGCTTTTCAACTCTCGAATGCTCTCACAATATCTAGCCTTTTACCACTCAAGATTACTCTCATAACCTCGTAGTTTGTTTCTTTTGACTCGTCTTGGTGCTTTGGGGTCAACTTCAAAAGGTTACAAGGGATAAGATGTATGGGTTACGGGTAGGCTAAAAGAAATTTTTTTTTAAATATAGTGTGGCGTTTTGGGAATGGGGGGCTAAAGTTAAAGAAAAGACACGAGATGATCGGAACAAGATATAAACAATAGAATCGAACTTGATCACTTCACTGGTTTTTTTAATTTCGTATATATATTTCTTCTTCTTCTTCTTCTTTTTTGGAATTTCGTATTTCTTTTTTTAATACTTCACAATACCACTATTACAATAGAGAGAACAAAAATTACAACTTGATTTTTTTACAAGCTCTGATACCAAATGATGTGATTCTGCTCTGGTGGTTGAGTCGAATTCACGTAATTGCCCGATCGTAGTCGAGAGAGTCGTTCGTGCCTCGAATTTTAGTAATAGAAGTAATGAATAGAATAGGATAAGCAGAAGGTTTCAAAGAAGGGTAAGTTTAGTAATAGGTTCGGCTAGGGGTAGCAAAGGTGGATGTTGGATAATTGGCTCGATTTGGTGATAACAGGAAAGAAACTCAAAGGATGGGGATGGAAAATGAACTTAACGTCAAGAATGATTCAACACTAAAAAGTGTCACCCTAGTTCCTATATTGTTAAGGTGGAAAGATGGAACAAAAGACAGGTGAACGCCACACCAAGAATGGTGATAAGTTCAAACAAGGTCGATTGACGCCACTAGCACAAACTAGATAAGTCTTTCGAAACTTGTACTAGATATGAGAGGAAGCAACCTCACAAGAACAATGTTCATTCAATAATTTGGCAAAAAGTCCTTTTACAATGAAATGAGCAAACTATTTATAAGCTATCATGTAGTAACCGAATGGAAAAACTAGCTAGCTTAAAGATTAAACAAATTCGGTCATGAACTAGCTAGAATGTTCTAGAATGAAATCATTAATTAACTAGTCTTGATTCGGCTGATGGGGATGTGTTTGGACAGCTTCATGTATGAGCTTTAATTACTTGAATGAATGTTAGCTTTTGGAAGCCCAATAGATTGTCTAGGTTCGTCCATGGAGTGCATGAAGCTTCCAAGAGGTGTCTCTTGGCCGAATAGGTGCATAGAAACTCCAAGGGTCCTTCCACATGCATTTGGCTGTACATGGAACTTGGAAGGAGGCTTGAATCTAGCCGTGCATGAATTTGCATTAATTGTCCTCCATTCATCCATGTGTGCCATCCAAGGGAGATGTATTCTTCAATATCCATCGCATGCAATTATTCCCCCATGTACATGAATATAGGCCCTCCAAACATTGAACCGAACCATGTATGAATCTTCCTATTCAATGAACATTCCCGTACATGCACCTTGCCATGAATGAATCTCCACATTCGGCTGAACATACATAATTTAAATAACATAATTAAATAAAATAATTATTCATATAATCATAATTAAAATATTAACTAAACAACTTAATGACACTACTAATTTCAGACATATTAATTATAAGTCAACAATCATATTAAATTCAGCTAGCTGAAATAGTCAAAAACACTTAGTGAGCTAAGTTGAGCTAGGGAATAAAGCATGAGCTGTAGAAAACTTAATTAAGAACAAAGTTTAATCTTAGTTTATTGTAATGAAAAAGAAATGAGCTGAAACGAGCTAAATTCAAGCTCAAACAAGCTAAATCGAGCTCAAGTGAGCTGATTGGAGCTGAATGGCGCATGGGGAGCTAGAGAGGAGCTGAGATCGGATTGCAAAAGAATGCATTGAGTCTTCAAGGAGTTGTCCTTAGCTCCTCCAACGTCATGATCCTTGTTATCATCCCAAATGCGCAACACCAAGGCTATTAAGGCGTCTTGAATTTGCTTGGTTCGAGCTCGAGTCATGGGGCCTTTTGGAAGCTCGATTGAATTATGAATTGCATTCGAGGATGCCCCGGGCGTGCTTACATCAGAACCACTTTGTCAACTTACGTTCAAACTTAGCATAATACACCCTTTTCTTCAGCCGAATGATACTTCCTCGACGACGATCAGACAACTTAGGTGATTCGACTCAACATCACTGAGCTAGCTCACATCATTTGGTATTAGAGCTTGCAAAAATAAAAAGTATGGACATTCGTAGTCATCTCGAAATAGGTTCATAAAATTTTTTTAAAAAAATTATTATTATTATTTCGTGTATTACAAAAAGATTATTGTACAAGTGCATTGTAGTTATATATATAGAAAAAAAATAGATTCAAAATTATTTAAAAAAGAAAGAAAGAAAGTGTTGAGAAGTTTATGTTCATTGTTCTTGAAACTCGATCAGCAACGTTCCTCTTCATCTTCATCATCTACCATCCTACACGCCACACCCTAAACTCAAATTTTATTTTCTTTCAATGTACCCTACACCCTTTACATTAATTCCATTGTAAACCACTTTAAAACCGACCCCTAGGCAACAAATAAGTCATAGAAAGATGAATTACGAAATCATGAGAGAAAGAATTGAGTGGTAAAAGGCACGAGTGTGTGTGAGTGCATTAGATAGAAGAAAAAGCCCAAAAACGAGTGCAAACACGAGCACGGGTGCAAAATAATTAATTTTCTTTTCGAGTGACTAGTGAGGTTCTTGTGGTAAGGATTATAAATTTTCTATGTCAAGGAGCCCAGAGTGAAATATGGCGGAGAGACCCAAAAGATAACCAGTTCGCAACGTACCGGATCTCAATCTTCAAGCTCTCTTGCGTGAAGTGGAGTGATTATTTGCTCGAAAGCTCGAGCCCATACAAGAAAGACTTGACCATGAGGAAGGAAGAGCCTGACGGGGGAGAACACCCTAAAGTCCACCAAGGAGCCGAGGCTGACAACAAGTCCAAAAAAATGAGTTGTTTGAACCTAATGATACCGAGAGTGATCAAGGTTCTAATATAAGTGACCGGCTAAGGGGCCCACGAAACCATGGCCAAAAAGAACATGAGAGATATGATGACGACCATAAAAGCATCAAATTGACAATTCCACCTTTCCAAGGCCGATCAGACCCGGAGGCATATCTCAAGTGGGAGAAGAAGATAGAACTCATGTTTGAGTGCCACAACTATTTTGAAGCCAAAAAGGTCAAGTTGGCAGTAATCGAGTTTTTCGACTATGCCATGATATGGTGGGACCAACTTACCACGAGTCAAAGGCAAAATGGTGAGCAACCCATCAGCACGTGGGCCAATCAGTGATGCGCCAGAGATTCATTCCATCGTACTATCACCTCAGTTCTACCAAAAGCTCCAAAATCTTACCCAAGGGATGAGAAGCGTAGAAGATTACTCTAAGGAGATGGAAGTTACAATGATACGTGCGGATGTGCAAGAAGATCGCGAGGCGACTATGGCATGATTTTTAGCCCGACTTAATCGTGACATAGCCAACATTGTAGAGCTTCAGCACTATGTTGAAATTGTTGATATGGTGTGTATGGCCATTAAGGTCGAAAAGCAAATCAAGAGAAAGGGTGCTGTTCGAGGCTTATCCACTTCCAACGTTTCCAAATGGAGTCAAGGTGCAAGTAAGAATGCTTCAGCGTGCCAAACCAAAGAGCCAACGGTGACAGTGAAGTCGACTAAACCCATGGCCGAATCTAGTAAAGGCAAGGCTATCAAAAGTTTCCCAAACTGATCGAGAGACATTAAATGTTTTAAGTGTCTCAGAAGGGGACACATTGCTAGCCAATGCCCAAATCGGAGTTTAATGGTGGTTCAAGCCAATGGTGACATTGAATCAAAAGAGGAGAATAAAAAGGTTGAAAATGAACCTACACACCTACCGATGATGATGAAGAGTTGGAATATACGGTCGAAGGAGAGATGCTTGTTGTTAAAAGGAGTTTAAGTGTACAAAGCAATGGAAGTGAACCACAACAAGAAAATCTGTTCCATACCCGTTGTCATGTCCAAGGGAAGGTATGTAGTTTAGTTATTGATGGAGGAAGTTGTACAAATGTTACAAGCACACTCTTGGTTGAAAAGCTCACTTTGCAAACTACTAAACACTCGAGCCCCTACCAGCTGCAATGGCTCAATGGAGGTGTCGAATTAAAGGTAACTGAACAAGCCTTTGTTGTGTTTTCGATTGGAAAGTACCATGATGAATTTCTATGTGACTAATCAACGTGCTCGTTGTCTTTGTGTTTTCCCTAAATTTCAGGTTAATTTGAATAGTGAGCTTCAACTTCAATACCTCCCAAAGGTGAGACGATTCATGTTGGTTTGAAAAGGTAACGTTTTGAACGACCCCAGTTCACCTACACCAAAAGGTAAGCAAGGTATGGGTTTTGAAGTTTTCCAGTCACATGATCATCATTCGATTATTGATGAAAACATTGTTGATGATTTGGTCTTAGCAAAGCAATCATACTTTGATGTGGGTAATTGTTCTTATTTGAATAGTAATGATTTGTTTGGTGATAAGGAGAGCATTACTAATGAAGATTGTGTTGCTGATAAGCAAATTGGTAAGGTAATGTCTAATTGGCAATTGCAAGACTTGGATATGCTAGATAATGATAATGATTCATATAACCCTTTCCATTTTCTCAATTGTGGTGAAAATGTGCGTCCATTGATCTGTTGTGTGAAGCCAATTAGTCTGAACAAGGATGTACGGATGAGATTCGAGACATATGTCTGTTTGAAAACATACATGTCTAATTTACCTTTGATGTGATTGTATGATAAAATGACGACATGTAAAATGGTTAATTCATTTGATTGTGATGATGGCATATCGAATTTGCCTTGTTGTATAAATTATGCATGTTTGAGTAAATTTGATCGACTGAAAATTTGATTACATGAACGTTTGGATGATTTTTTTATGCTTCTTGATTATAATTTTGAATTTATTCCTATGACTTTAATGTTACCGATCATGGAGATCCATTTTGAAAAGGAAAAACCCATTTATACTCTTGAATTCGACAATGGTTTATTTGTTCAAGTTTGGATTGAGAATTCGGAAAGAGTTTGTAAGTTTTTAATTCATCGTGTCCTTAATCCTTTTCTTTATCGCGTAGATGACACTTTGAAACGACTCATCCCTAAAGAGGGAGGGCACGTGACTAATCTAACGTGTTTCCAAGTTGTGAGTGATATTCAGGCCATAGAGAGCAATTATGTCAAATGCGACAACCAAGGGCCTTGTATCGATGAATGCTTTGTCGCGAGCAAATGGCTTGATTTGAGGAAAAATTGCTTCAAAGAGGGAGGGGATGATACGACCACGTCCCGAGAACACCCTTGGTTTAGCTCATCAAGTGTCGTTTGTAATTTTTTGCAAGTTGATTTAGCTCGTTCTAGCTCAATAGAGCTCAATTCAGCTAGATGCTAGCTCATTGGGCTTGATTCTATTTTATTTAATTTCATGCATTTTAAGTTGTTGGAATAAACTTAGCTGTTTAATTAAATTAGTTAATTTAGTTTCAGTTCATAAATGTGTCTTATTAATTTAGTGTTAAATGTGTTTAATTTTAATGCATGTTTTAAGTATGTCATAGTTAGTACATGATTTTAATGTGTCTAAGTAATTAAATGTGTTCTGAATCCTACAGCCATTTAATCTATCTTATATTCATTTAATTTGTCCTAGCTCAAATAGCCCATTAAAGTGTCTTAAGCTTAGGTAAAGTAATTGAGCTAATAATTATGTTTTAACTGAATTTATTTCATGTTATAGGTGTTCACACAAGCTGAATTCAACTAGCTCAAGTGCATGGAATGACATTAAAGAGGATCATGTATTTGGCTGGAGCATTAAGTGGAATTAATTCAGCTGCTATTTTGAGTTTCTCCAAGTGGCTGTTCGAAGAGCTTAATGGAAAAGGCTATTCAAATGGAGTCCATTCAGTTGGTGGCTAATCAATTTCATCCCTTCACACTTGTAGGTTGTTAGAGTTCAAGTATTCACACTATTTTGGTTTTTCGTGCTCCAAAACTCCCATTAAAATGCTGTTGCACGTTTAGCTTCTCAAGGCAGGATTAGAGGAGCTCATTTAAGCACTTGGCCTAACATAGACATGGTCAATCAGCTCCCAACTCTTCCAAATACATTTAGCTAACTTTCCTTCATCTAGAAGCTATCCAATGGCATTTTAAAGAGCTGAATATAGACATGGAATTTATTTGGTTTTATTATAGAATTTTCTAGCTTATTTAAGTTGAATTACTTAGCCATTAAGTTATGAATGTGCCTATTTGGCTAACATTATTTCTAGCTATAAATATTTAGCTAATTTGATGTATGTTAGACTTTTTTCCATATTATTTAATGAATATTTTTCTTGTGAGGTTTCTTCCTCTCTATTTTGTTTTAGTCTCGATTGACTTATCTAGCTTGCTAGTGGCGTCAACCCGAACTCCTTCCTGAACTTATCACCAGCCTTGGTGTGGCATTCATCCATCAAATTATACCTTTGGTTCCTACCTCTTTAGGTAATAGGTCAAGGTCCATGTTCTATCATCCACTTAACCACCTTAAGCGATATAAGTCCCAAGGCAATACTCCTTATAGTATTAAATCGTTCTTGAAGCTTGAGTTCACTTTTCCATACGATCTTATCTATCAACTATTTACCTATTTCTTTGTTAAACCAAACCTACCAAAATCATACCTATCTTATCATTCGAACCACTTTATCAACTTTCACTGAAACATAACTTAATACGCCCTTTTCCTCAGTCAAACGATACTTCCTCAACGACTATCGAGCAATGTAGGTGATTCGACTCAACATCACCGAGTCGGCTCACGTCAGATCGGTTTCATTATGTACATATAGAGAAGTTACAAAATGAAAGGTTTGATACTTAGCTAATGAAATTATGTACTGACATATTTTCTGTATATGAAAAGTGAGGATATATGCTTGAATATGTTTTAATTATGAAAATGTCATTAATGTGATGGATATAGGGAATTGAATATTGAAAGTATTAAATATGTGAACATGGCTTTCATGTATACAAGTTTGGTTCGAATTTGGTAATTATGGAACATGTTGAACTGGGTTTTGATGTATGTTTGAATTGAATTAGTTGAAATTTTGAAATGTGCTTATTTACGATACATGATTAGTACGGAATGATTATTTTTGTATTGGAATTATGATTCATGTATTTGAATTTATAATAAGTGAATTTTGGATATTCGAGTTTGATAATGTTATAAATGTATCGTTATTCTTTGGTGCATAAAAGGTGATAAATGAATGTGTTGAACTGTGTTTTGTACGGTAATGCCTCGTAACCTTAATCCAGCAATAGATACGGGTTAAGGGCGTTACAACGGGCGTGTGTCTTGGCCATGTGATACCTGCACCTAATTTGTGAAAATTAAATTGACCACACGGCCTAGCACATGGATGTGTTGCAGGCCGTGTGGCACAAGTCAGAGAGTTACACGGGTAAGGACACAGGTTGGGACACGACTGTATGCCTCACATCGAATACCCATACAGCCTGAGACATGGGCATGTCACTTGGCCATGTGAACCACATGGCCTACCTACACGGGTGTGTGACCTTGGTATATAAGAAAAATTTTGAAATTTTGTGAAAATTTTTCTAAGATATCGATTTAGTCCCGACTTGATTCAAATGCTTAAATTAGGCCTCGAGGATCCATTCAAGGGACGATATGATTATTTTTGGATATGAATAGTAAATGACATGAATTATTTGTAATTGTTCTGAAAACTCCAGTAATGTTTTGTAACCCTGTTCCGGCGACAGATACGGGTTAGGGGTGTTACACATACTTTCCAAAACCAATCATGAACTTGAAGAGAAAGTAGACAAAATGCAAGAAATTATTGATGACTATAAAAAGAAAAACTTAGACTTGCATAATTTACTTTCAAAAGTTCATGAGGATAATTAAAAGCAACTTGAGTTGCTTAAGAGTGAAAAAGCTCACTCTAACAAAGTTTTTGTAAAAAGGAGAAAATTCAAAAAAAAAACTTTGTTAAAAATAGCTTTAAATACTATAAACATAGATGTCCCTCAAAACTTTACAAGGGAAGACTTGTTAAGAGTGTATAGGTCCCTAAAGGGCTTAGTGATACTCAAGACAAGGAAGCTCATTCAAAATGGATACGTAAATGGACTAGGATTTTGAAGACTAATGATTATGGACCCAAAAGATATTGGGTACTAAAAACTTAATTCTATGTTTGTAGGTAAGGTGCATTGCTTCCAGGAGATCAAAGGCTAATTTTATGTGATTACACCTTAATATTGATTGGTATGGTAGTTCATTTGTTCTTTATGTTTAATATCTATCTTTGAACTAACATTTTCTTTTCCATTTGAGAGCTTTATTTTTTATTTTATTATATAACAAAAAGGGGGAGAAGAGAAAGGTAAATTTCAATGGTTATATGCCAAGATTAGTGACCAAAACTTTCAAATCAAAATGAATGTCAAATTTGTGCTTATTTCAAATATTTATGCCTTAAATTGAAAATGATTTTTATATATGGGGAGCTTAAATTGAAAATGAATTTTATTAAGTGATACGATCCCAAGTTGCAAAGTATTTCGGGTCGTAGTTGTGCCCGATCGTTAAATTTGAGAAGTATCACTTTTGTTGGAGTTGATGGATATTCAGCTAAGTTTATGTTTGAAAAACAAAGGGTTCAATGGCTTAGGAATAAAAGTATTAGTTCAGCTAGGGAATAGAAAGAAATAAAATAAAAGTGATGAATAAACGGGTAAAAAAACTTAAGGTCAAGAATGAACCAATACTATGAAGAGTATTGACCCGAGACTTATACGACATATAGGCGATGGAATTTGTTAAAATAACCTTGACCCACTATCTATATCGAGATAGGAAGCAGAGGTATGTTGGATGAATGCCACACTCGGTTTAAGAGTGATAAGTTCAAAGAAACAAGAATGACGCCACTAGCAAGCTAGATAAGCCAACTTGAGTCTTAAACGAAATTTAAGAGTTGAATTAAACTCACAAAGTTATAAAAATTCATTCAAGTAGCAAAAGTCCCTATTACAACTTAGGAGCCTCATATTTATAGGCTCATTTACTAAGCTAGCCGAATAGTCAAATAGGAAACCAAATGGGCAGCTTGTGTACAGCTTAAATGAGCTGAATCTTCTAGGAAGCTTCCAACCAAGTTCCTTGTAGCTTTTCCAACATTGGCAATGCCAATGGACAAGTCCTTTGCTGATTCCAATCAGCTGAAATTAAATAAAAATTAATTGAGGAGTTGAATGGAGCTGATTGGACTAGCTAGGTTCGGCCAAGGGGTGTGAAAGGCTTTAATTGAGCTGCTTTGATCAGCTGAATGGTCTTGAAGATTGTAATGGTATCTTGAGTACTCCAATGGTCATTGGGTGTGAAAGCTAAATGTGAGCAACCCCTTGTGTGTGAATGCACAAAGCCGAACAGCCATGACATGTGAAAAGAACCTCTAGTAATGTGAAAACAATTAAACATCTAGATGGTCAGCTTAGGAAAAGAGATCAGTAGCTCTTTTGGCCCTTGGCATACATGAAGAGGTGCTTGGAAGAGCTGAACCATCAACTCACCATATTCATGTCATCCAATGTATGTAACTGCACCAACTTTAATTCAACAATTAATTAGTCTTAAGACATGTTAAATTCGGCAGCAGCTGGGACACATTAAAAACAATCATAACATTCGGCTGGACAAATTAAATTGTAACATGAAATAAATTCATCCTAAACTTAGACATAATAAAATAGCTAATAAATAAGTATTGAACTAAGACAAATTTAAAATATAATTAAAATGTCTAGATTTTTGACACATTAAAATGAAACTTAACTATTTGAGCTGAACTAACTAAATTAACTAAAACATTTAATTTATTCCAGCAACTAAAGAAATGCATAAATTAAACCGAGCTGGAATTGAGCTCATAGAGCTAAGTTTGAGCTTAGTTTAGCTCGCAAAAAGGTGAACTCGTAGGACTGGTCCAAACTCTCTCGATGTGTCCAGCCAATGTCTCGCCCCACACTTGATCTACTAAGGCCAAGATAGCCTTTTTGAAGTGCTTGGCTTGTGCTCGGGTGATAGGACCTTGAGGCAGCTCCAAAGGCTCATTGCTTGAGCTAGGTGTGACTCAAGGCGTGGCCGTATAGTCCCCCCTCTTCAAAGCAATATTTCCTCAAATCAGAATCTGTTTCAAAAGGAGATAAGTCAAACACATTGAAGCTCACACTTATATTATACTCACCCGGTAGGTTGAGTCGATATGAATTTTTGTTGATTCGTTCCAAAACATGAAAGGGACCATCTCCATGTGGTGATAGCTTGGACCTTCATTGGGCTGGGAATCGTTCCTTTCTCATGTGAACCCAAACCCAATCGTCGGGTTCGAATACAACTCTTTTTCGGCCCTTGTTTGCCTTTTGCATATAACTCTCAGTCCTTGCTTCAATGTTTGCTTGTACTTTTTGGTGCAACTTCTTCACATACTCGGCCTGTAACACCCCAAACTCGGCCTAGAAGTTAGACCCGAATCTGGTGTGTCACATTGAAGTGTTTTTCGAAAACCATGTTTTCATTAGAAACCCTTCTTATTTAAAACGTAGTACACTAAAAACTTCTTAATTTTATTTCCAAAAATTCTTTTTTACTTTGCGAAAGCTAATTCTAAAAGTAACTGATTTACGAAAACGTGATGTTTAAAAGTTAAGTTGCGAAAACATAGTGTTTTAAAAATAGTTGTTGTTTTGGAAAATCGCGATCTATTTCTAACCATTATAAAACATAGTAAATAAAACCCCAAAGTAACATAAAAACAAGAATCAGGAGAGGCCTTATTACAACCCAATTAAAAAGAAATACGCAACAGTAAATAAATAAAACTGAAAGCATAAGAAGTGTGTGGCCAACTCCGAGTCCCTCGCAGCACCGAACCATCTAACGCTGAGGATTACCTGCACAATTAATAAACGGGGTGAGTTTACGAAAACTCAGTGTGTAATCCCCTTACTAGAGTAACAGTCAATATACTGAAATAGAAATAGAATCAATCTAGGCTAGAGCCCGCTAACAGTAACAGTACAGTCCACTTCAGAGCATATGTGGGCCAAAGCCTATTACAATATCATTTGGGTCATAGCCCATAACAGAATCAATTGGGCCCAGCCCAAACCAATAACAGAACAGAATGTGTGAATGCATGGATGCATGCTATATCCCAATAATCCAACCGTTATACACCGACTCCGTCCCCTGGTACACATCATGTGGGGATATAATATCGACCCATCCATCTGACATCAATGGTAGCCCGGTTGCGGTACTACCTTCATTGCAGCAAAGCTGCTGATCATATATTGGGCTTAAAAAGCCTTCAGTTGCAGTATTATAATTGGCACAAAGCCATCGGTAACTGTATCATGTTTGGCACATAGCCATCAGCGACGGTAATATAATCGGCACACAGCCTTGGGTAAATATGATCCACATAGAGTCATCCATAAGTATGTTAGACACATAGCCATAGTAAATACGTTTGGCACAAAGCCATAGTCAAGATGGCACAGGGCCATTTTTAGGTTGGCACAAAGCCACAATCAAATTAAGTGACACTAAGCCGTCCATCAGTCCACAGTTGTCTCGTGTGACCCGTGTGACCTTAACCGATCAATACTGGATCAACAGTCATCTCATGCGACTCGTGCGATCCTATTAGAACTTCCTCCGTATCAATGTCCCAACCCCATGCAATATGTCGTGTATGTCATGCTCAATCATCACACGTGTATGGAAAATGGCCATGCTCAGTAACAATCATTTAAACATATATTAAAAGCATATCAGTCGTACAACCACTGCCATGTCAGTTAAATCACAGTCATACAATCACAGTCAAATTAGTCAAATTCATAGTCCAAGTCAGTCATTTACCCACAAGGCAAAATAGTCATTTTACCCTACAAGGGTATTCTAGTAATTTTACAAACTAGGGGTATTTCAGTAATTTTACCAATTGGGGGTATTTCGATAATTTTACAAAGTGAGGGTATTTTAGTAATTTTATAAATTAATGGTATTTCAATAATTTTACAAATCGAGGGTATTTCGGTAATTTTACAAATTGAAGGTATTTCACTAATTTTAAAAATTGAGGGTATTTTGGTAATTTTACAAATTAGGGGTATTTTGGTAATTTTATAAATCGGTGGTATTTCGGTAATTTTACAAACTGGGGGTATTTCGATAATTTTACAAATTAGGGGTATTTCGATAATTTTACAAATTAGGGGTATTTCGATAATTTTACAAATTAGGGGTATTTCAGTAATTTTACAAATTGAGGGTATTTTGGTAATTTTACAAACTGAGGGTATTTTGGTAATTTTACAAATCGGGTGTATTTCGATAATTTTACAAACTGGGGGTATTTCGGTAATTTTGTAAATCAGGGGTCTTAACGTCGCAACAGAAGGTTCACTGTCGCCTCGAGCGACTTAAGTAACCTAAACAGACCTAACGGTGCAAATGGGCCTAAGGCCCATTACTCTGCCCAAGTGGGCCCACACGTTCGTGTGGCCCATTTAGCCCAAATTTAGTTACGGCTATGTGGCCCAACTACTTCTCACCTAACAGTTAGATTTACACAAGGGCCCACGGGCCCATTCGGCCCATTCGGTCCATCGAGGCCCAGAACAACCCCAACACACGAGAACGCTCGTGGCGGCCTTTACAGTCTATCGCCCATGGTTTGTGGGCTCGATTTACTACACGAGCGATCGCATGCTCGTGAGGCCTCAAATGCCGAAGTTTTGGCTTTTCGACTTTTGCCGATTTCTAACCAAGAAGGGTGTGAATACACACCTGTTTATGAGAACGCGCCGAAGTCTAAGATCACCAACCTTGGCACATCCTGCAATGAGTCTCCCTCCCCAACTCATCTGGTTCGCTCTATTTAAAGCTAGCTTCTCTCCAATTCTCATGTTAGCTTCCCATTGTGGAATTACTTTCAATCCTTAGGAAAATTCCTTATTTTTCTTTTATAACCACTTCAACCATAGAGTTCCAGTCCAACTCCACCTCCTTCACAGCTCAAATTGCAAAATAAATACTCCACTGCACATCCCAAGACTTGAACCTCAGACCTCACAGGTGCACAACACACCACCTTGCCACTCCACCACAGGCTCTTTCCGTGTTAAAAATGTCCATAATTAACTTTAAGATATGTGCCAGCGTCTAGATTCACTTAAGAGAAAAACCAAAATGAATTGTAAAAGCCAAGACTTGAACCCAGGCTCCCCTGCAACCTTAATGACGCCACAACCACTAGACCATAAGCTTCCTTCTGTCATTTATTTAACACAATAATTTAAAAGGCCATCACCCAAGCATCCAGGGTTTTATTCACTTATTACCAAAATTTTTGGTAAAGCCCAGGTTTGAACATAAGATTTCTCCAACACTTCTCAGAGCCATTAACCACCAATGTAGACATTTAATTATGTCATTTTCTTGCACAATTAAATACTTATATACAACCTTCTTACGAACTCATACTCAAGGCCCAATACTTCTAGGCCCAAATTCGGGGAGTTACACTGCCTTTTTCCTAGCATTTGCATGAATAAGTTGATCATTACGTAAAGGCACTAGGTCTAATGGAGTCAAAGGATTAAATCCATGAACTATTTCAAAAAGAGAGTATTTAGTTGCCGAGTGAACGGATCGATTATATGCAAATTTGATATTGTGGCAAACACTCCTCCCACGACTTCAAATTTTTCCGAATGATGGCCCGCAACAAGGTAGAGAGCACACGATTGACCACTTCCATTTGGCCATCCATTTGAGGGTGACAAGTGGTTGAAAACAACAACTTGGTCCTGAGCTTCCTCCACAACAATCTTCGAAAATGGCTTAAAAACTTTGCATCCCAATCAGACACGATTGTTCTCGGGATACCACATAGTCGAACAATTTCCCTAAAGAAAATATTAGCAATATGAACAGTATCGTCAGTTTTTGTACAGGCTATAAAAGTGAGACATTTTTGAAAATCGATCAACAATTACATAAATAGAGTCATTTCCCGTCTTTGTTCTAGGCAATCAAAGGATAAAGTCCATGGATATGTCCATCCAAGGTGTTTCGGGTATAGGAAATGGCATGTATAGACCATGTGGTTTAATCTTTGATTTGGCCCTTTTACACATCAAACAACAATCACGAATGCGTTCGACGTCTCTTTTCATCGTAGGCCAATAAAAATGCTCTAGGAGCATCACCAACGTCTTTCCAACAACAAAGTGGCCCATGAGGCTCCCGTTATATGCCTCATTAACTAGCAAGTCCTGAATGGAACTTTGCAGGATACACAACTTACCTTCCCTAAAGAGGAAGCCTTCGTACCTATAGAACTTATCAACAGCCATATTTTCACAAGCAGCAAAATTTTGACCAAAGTCATTATCAGAAGCATATAAGTCTTTCAAGAACATAAAACCAAGCAATTTAGAGTCTAAATATGACAAAAGTGTATACCTTCTCGAAAGTGCATCAGCCACTATATTATCTTTATTTTATATATTTGATGACATAGGAAAGTGATTTTAAGTATTCTACCCATTTGGCATGCCGTTTGTTCAACTTGTGTTGGCCTTTGATGTGTTTTACAGCCTCGTGATCGAAGTGAATCATGAACTCCTTCGGCCATAAATAATGCTTCCAAGTCTCAAAAGCTCGAATGACAACATACATCTCTTTGTTGTAGATTGGGTAGTTTAGCGTGGCTCTGTTCAACTTTTTGCTAAATTAAGCGATAGGCCTTCCGTCTTGAGTTAACACAGCCCCGATTCCCACACTTGATGCATCACATTTAATTTCAAAGGTTTTAGAAAAATTAGGTAGTGCAAGTAAAGGAGCTTTAGTAAGACAATATTTAATAACATTAAAAGATTTTTCTTGCTCTTCGGCCCAATGAAAAGCTAAATTCTTCTTGATGATGCTTGTCAATGGCACAGCCAAAGTGCTGAAATTGGGTACAAAGTGCCTATAGAAGCTTGCCAAGTCATGGAAGCTTCTCATGGCAAGCTTTTCACTTGGCTGATACTTGTTGGTGCACTTTTTAAGACTGGCATATTGTAACAGCCCGATTTAGACCCTAATCAGTAAGGTGGTTTTGGGAGCATGAATTTGAGTCAGAAAAATATTTTAAAATTATTTTCTGTGTTTATTTTGTGTGAATTTATGTCTGTGAAATTTTCGTGATTTAATTTTATTGTTTGAGTGCTCGATTAAATAAAAGGACTTAATCGCGTAAAATGAAAATTTAGTGGTTATTTCTAAAAAGGGCCGAATTGCTATTGGCTTTATTAATGGAAGCCTTTATGTTGCAATTAACCCATTAAGAAAATAAGTGGACCGTACTAGGCATATGTTATATGGCTTGTTTATAATATTATTAAGGTTAAATAAGTAATTAGGTAAAATGTTATTATATGTTATAATATATATCAAATTAAAATAAGGTTTTCATATTACCTTTCTCTTGGCCGAACTTAAACAAGAAAGAAAAAGAAAAAAAGAAGCTAGGGTTCAGTTGTATTCAAGCTTGATTATGGTACAAGTTTAGCTCGGTTTTTGATAATTTCTACGTTTTTGAGATCGTTGCTTAGTAATCTTCAAGACCCGTGCTTTAATTTTTGATTTTGATGAATATTTTGAGTTGGGCCATTTTTGATAGCTTGTGATTTTTTTTGTTTGATGATGAAAAATGAAAGATATGTTTTAGATTAATATATTTTTATTGGAGTTTTTGATGATTTTGAGTAATTAGGACTAAATTGAAAAATAATAATTTGAGGGAATAAAATATGAAATAAATGAAATATATGGGTTTTTATAACACTAGGAGTATTCGGCCAAACATGGGTATCTTGAAATTTTGAATATTTTGTGTTTTGTGCAATAGGGACTAAATTGTGAAAATTATAAATGTCAGGGGTAAAATGGTAATTTTCCTATTTATGTGTTTTTGGACTAAATTGAATGAAAATATGTTTGAACGGGCTTAATTTGAATATGTTTAGATCAAGAACCAAAGAAATCAGATTTGGATCGGGGGAAATCGAAAGTTCTCAACTAGTCGATCCGTACCGATTTTTCGGTGTACAAGGTAAGTTTATAAGAAAATAGACGTACTTAGTTCTAATTAATTTTAATATATACATGCTAAAATGAATTATATAATTTTATACATGTTAAATTCGAATGTGAATAAGCTTGGCTTTCATATTTCCAAATTAGTTTCGACCAAGTTACGACGTCCAAAAGCCCCGTATGAACCTTAGGCATAGTTAGGATACATATGTCATGACATAGGATTTCGATATATGTGTGCGAGTAAGACCATGGCATTGATATGTGATTCCTATATGTGTTTACGAGTAAGACCCTGTCTGGGACAGTGGCATTGATAAAAGAGATTACATGTAAGACCACGTCTGGGACGTTGGCATTGTACGATATATGTGTGATTATTCGAGTGTCCTACCCAATTCCAAATGGTTTATCAGGCAAAGGTATAATAAGATCGAATGTGTAAAACGAGATATATGTCAGGTAAGAATTAACTTGTCACCTACTTGAGAAAAGGTAAGTAAAAACCTTGGTTATTTGTTACGAATCTTGTAAGTGCAAATTAAGAAAATATGTGTATATGATATGTGTACTTATTTTGTGAATGATTAGTAAGCATGTTGAGATAATTCTCATGTATATGTGTTCAAATGATGAGATAAATATTCGGTTATATGGTTAATATATGTATATGAAAGTATAATAAGCCATATGAGTTTTGTGATTATGTATGCGAACTAGGTATATATTGAATAATCGGCTATGAAGGTTAAAGGTCAATATATTTAAATTTTGGTGGTATAAATATTCGGTCAAGATGATAATATAAATGGAAATAATTTTTATATGTTTATATACATACTTAATTCGAATACATGTATTTATAAACGATTGGATCTAAATGTGAAATGATAAAATAATTTGGTTATGTTTAGTTAATTTGTTAACTTCATCGGGTTATTTGTTTGCTTATGACTTACTAAGCTGTGATAGCTTACTCTGTATGTTGTGTTTACTTTGTTTTTTAGATTTTGGAGTCAAGCTACAAGCTTAGGGACTGTCAGCCAAGCTCATCACACTATCTACTATTTTGGTACCTTATTAGCTAAACTTAAATTATGGAATGTATAGGCTGGTTTATGTTTTGAAAGGTTGGATTTATTTTGGTTGTGTATAAAGCCATGCAAAAATGGCTTAATCTTTATGTTTAAAGTTGGTTATGTTGCTTATGGTTTTTGTAAGTTTTAGTTAAAATGTTGTGTGCCTTGAATGCATAGTATTGTGGTAGGTATCATATACTTGAACTGATGATGAATTCAAATATTTATGAGCAAGCTTGGATATGGTATGAATATGATGACCGTACATATATATATACATAGATAAACTCGATGGTTTTGATTATGATTTTGTGTAATTTAAGTCATGTGAAAATGGCTTTATTTTCTAAGCTTGAATTTAATTATGCTTGGACATGGTTTAATCTATTTTGGTTAAAATGCTATATGTTTTAAATTATAAGTTATATCTGTTGGACAATATATGAATTGAATTAGTTTGTTGGTGTACGTGAATTTGCTGTATAAATATGTGTATATTCGAATGATACATGTCGCTATAATTCGGTTATGATATGAAAAGATGATGGTAGTTATTTCGGTTGACAAGTAGATCTAATGAGATGTGGAATTTAATTAATGTATATGCTGATTGATGATTTGGCCCTTACATTTATGTACCTATGTATATTATGTCTTTTCTTTAATATAAATGTGTAATTAATTTTTTTAAAAGAAACTATTTGATAGATTAATTTGATAGCCAAATTATGACTAATTAATTCGGTTGCTTTTATACAATTTAGGACATGATAATTATCATGAGATTTGAGGGTACTTAAAATCGTTATTAGTGACAATTATTTGCATGTAAATGATTTGGGTTTATTTATTTTGATATGTGAGTTTAACTTTATATGTTTAAGCAATGAAGGTTCAGCAATAATCCAAATTTTGATATAGCTCTTTATGCATAACGTGATTATTGATTCATGAAATGTATATATATTCATATATAATCATTCGATGAGTTTTAAGTTGTGCATGTTTAAATATTTAATTAGTTATATGCTTTATATATATTTATATGATTAATATTTGAGATATTATGAGTATATTCATAATTGTACTTTTGTTTAGTAATGCCCCGTATCCCTAATCCGGAAACAGATATGGGCTAAGGGTGTTACATTTTATTGGTATCAGAGCTACGGTTTAGTCAGTTTTAGGACTAATGTAGCGTGTGTGAGTTTAGCTATACATGGCATAATTATATACTGCGATAGTGTGATGACGTCTGACATTTGAAATGTGTTTTCATATAGTAAATGGATCTTGACAGAGCTATAGCTGATGATGTCGAGAGTGTAGCGCCTGCTCCCGCGCAAGGGACAGTGCCGGTTGATTCTCGACCGATTTCGAGTAATCAAGAAAGTGAGGCTAAACAAGCCTTCTATCAAATGATGAATGACTGGTTTACTCAATATATCCGGACTAACCTGGCTGCATAATAACCTCCACCCCGACCAATCCATCTTCGATGCCTGTTGTACCTCAAGTAAGTGATCCATTGAGATTCTATAAGCCACCTGTTGATAAAATCAGAAAACATGGGGCTGAAGAGTTTAAAGCTACAGATGAGGATGATGCTGAGCGGGCTAAGTTCTAGCTTGATAATACCATCCGTGTGTTTGATGAGCTGTCCTAAACCCCAGATGAGTGCTTGAAATGTGCCATATCTTTACTTCGAGACATAGCATATCACTGGTGGAATACTTTAGTATCAGTGGTACTGAGAGAGCAGGTGACCTTGGAATTCTTTCAGACTGAGTTCCGTAAGAAATATATCAGCCAGAGATTTATTGATCAGAAGCGTAAAGAATTTTTAGAGCTGAAACAGGGTCGGATACCGTGACAGAGTACGAGCGAAAATTCGTGAGACTTAGTCGGTATGCTAGAGAGTGTGTTTCCACTGAAGCCATAATGTGTAAAAGATTCGAAGATGGGTTGAATAAAGACATTAAACTGTTAGGTGGCATACTTGAGATAAAAAGAGTTCGTGGTACTGGTTAAGCGAGCTTGCAAAGCTGAAGAGCTCGGGAAAGAGAAAAGAAAAGGTGACTTTGAAGCTAGAGATGGACGTAAAAAAACATCCGGTAAGTCACTCCAGTCGGTATCAAATAAGTTTCGAGATGATTTTAGCCGTTCTAAAGCCACTTCAGGTTACTCCAGACGAGATCAGAATAAACCACCAGTGAGCTCGAGAGCTACCTCAGTAGCGAGTGTGGGTAATGTCAAATCGAATCAACCTGAGTGTAAACACTGTGGTAAACAACATCCCGAAAATTGCAGATTGTATGACCGAGCTTGTTTTAAATGTGGATCGATAGATCATTATATTCGAGATTGCCCAGTGTTAGCTGAGGAAAATCCAGTGCAAGATACAAGATCGGGCAATACTGCAGCTCGAGGTAGACCACCCAGAAATCTTGGTAATGCGAGTGGTAGTCAGAGAGGGACTAAAGATACAACAGTCAGATTTGAGGCTTGTACACCTGCCAGAGCCTATGTTATTCGTGCACGAGAGGAGGATTTATCCCCAGATGTTATTACTGGTACATTCACTCTTTATGATACTAATTTAATTGCATTGATTGATCCTGGTTCTACTTATTTTTATGTGTGTGAGACATTAGTATTCAACAAGACTCTGCCTGTTGAGTCTACTGAGTTAGTGATTAGAGTGTCAAACCCCTTGGGCCAGTGTGTTATGGTTGATAAGGTATGTAAGAATTTTCGCTTGATGGTTCAAGATTTGTGCTTCCCGGCTGATCTAATTCTGTTGCCATTTGATAAGTTCGACATAATTCTTGGTATGGGCTGGTTGACATTACATGATGCTATTATGAACTGTAAAGGAAAGACTAACGAATTACGGGGCCAGAGTGATGAGACTGTTCGAACTGAATCAAGTGATTTGAAAGGGTTACCAGTAGAAATATGTGAGAAAAGGCTGCGAGGCTTACTTTGCATATGTGCTTGATAGTAAAGTGGTTGAAAGGAACATTAAGTCAGTGCCAGTTGTATGTGAGTACCCAGATTTGTTTCCTAAAGAATTATCGGGTTTGCCACTCATTCAGGAGGTAGAGTTTGGTATTGATTTAATGCTTGGGACGACTCCGATATCCATGGCTCTATACAGAATGGCACCTACAGAATTAAAAGAATTGAAAGCTCAGTTGCAAGAGTTGACAGATAGAGGTTTCGCGCGACTGAGTTTTTCTCTGTGGGGTGCACCTGTTTTGTTTGTGAAAAAGAAAGACGGAACTATGAGAATGTGCATCGATTATAGACAGCTTAATAAAGTGATTACAAAGAATAAATATCCGCTGCATGGATTGACAATCTGTTTGACCAGCTGGAAGGAGCTACAGTATTTTCGAAGATAGATTTGAGGTCAGGCTACTATCAGTTACAAGTTAAAGACTTCGATGTACCAAAAACTACTTTCCGAACGAGGTACGGACACTATTAGTTTTGGGTTATGCCATTCGGACTCACTAATGCACCTGCTGTTTTCATTGATTTGATCAATCAGATCTTCAAATCGTATTTGGACCGGTTTATGGTTGTGTTTATAGATGACATTTTGATTTATTCTCTTGATGAAGCTCACCATGCTGAACATTTGAGACTTATATTGAAAACTTTGCGAGTTAAACAGTTGTATGTGAAATTCAGTAAATGTGAGTTCTGGTTAAGTGAAGTCAGTTTTCTGGGTCATGTGGTATCAGCATCGGGTATTCGAGTTGATCCAAGTAAAATTTCAGCTATACTTGATAGGAAACATCAGAAGAATGTTTCTGAAGTCTAAAGTTTTCTGGGACTTGCTGGTTATTATAGACGGTTCGTGAAAGGTTTCTCTATGATTTCAGCTCCGATGACGAAGCTATTGCAGAAAGATGTTAAATTCGAGTGGTCAGAGAAGTGCCAAAAAATTTTTGATCAGTTGAAAGCACTTTTGACTGAAGCTCTAGTACTAGTTCAACTAGAATCAGGTAAAGAATTTGTTATTTATAGTTATGCATATTTAAATGTTTTGGGCTGTGTATTGATGCAGGAAGGCAAAGTTATAGCTTATGCCTTGAGACAGTTGAAGCCACATGAAAAGAATTCTCTAACCCATGACCTAGAATCGACAGCCATTGTGTTTGCATTGAAAATTTGGCGTCACTATCTATTCGATGAGAAATGTCATGTGTATTCCAATCATAAAAGTCTAAAATATTTGATGACTAAGAAAGATCTGAATTTGAGGCAACGCCGATGGTTAGAATTGTTTAAAGACTATGAGCTTGTAATTGAGTATCACCCGGGAAAAGCTAATGTTGTTGCTGATGCTTCAAGCCAAAAATCATTGTTTGCTTTGCATGCAATTAATGCGCATATGGCCATATCTGATGATGGTTTGGTAGTAGCTGAATTGAAAGCAAGATCGTTATTTATTCAACAAATTTGTGATGCCCAGAAGATTGATAATAAGTTGATCACTAAACGAGCTCAGTGTGAGACGAATATTGATTCAGAATTCAGGGTTGATGCTGATGACTGTTTTAGATTCAAAGACTAAATATGCGTTTTGAGAAATTTAAAGTTGAATCAAATGATTTTGAATGAAGCTCACAGCAATCGGTTATCTGTTCACCTAAGTAGCACAAAGATGTATAATGATCTGAAACAACTTTACGGTGGCATGGTATAAAATGAGACATTTTTGACTTTGTTGCAAGATGTTTAGTTTGTCAACAAGTAAAAGCCGAGCATCAGGTACCTTTAGGACTACTTCACCTGATTATGATACCAGAGTGGAAGTGGGACAAAGTTACTATGGATTTTGTATCTGGTTTGCCGTTGACCTCGAGCAAGAAAGATGCAATATGGGTTGTTGTGGATAGATTGACTAGGTCGGCTCATTTTATTCCAATACGTACAGATTACTCGCTTGATAAACTGGCTGAATTGTATGTTTCTCAGATTGTGAGATTACATGGTATGCCTATATCTATTGTTTCGAATAGAGATCTGAGGTTTACATCGCTATTTTGGAAGAAACTGCAAGATGCGCTAGGTACCAAATTACATTTTAGTACTTCTTTCCATCCACAAATAGATGGTCAGTCTGAACGAATCATTCAGATACTTGAGGATATGTTGAGACGTTGCATTCTCGATTTCGAAGGTACGTGGGAACGATATCTACCTTTGATTGAATTTGCATAAAATAATAACATTCAATCGAGTATCAAAATGGCATCTTATGAGGCTTTGTATGGTCATAAATGTCGTACGCCATTGTACTGGACTAAGCTTAGTGAAAATAAGATACATGGGATTGACTTGATCAAAGAAACTAAACAGAAAATGAAAGTGATTCGTGAAAGTCTAAAAGCAGCGTCAGATCGTCAGAAATCTTATGCGGATTTGAAATGCAAAGATATAGAGTTTCAGATCGGGGATAAAGTTTTCTTGAAAGTCTCACCGTGGAAGAAAATACTCAGATTTGGTCGCAAAGGCAAATTGAGTCCGAGGTTTATTCGGCCGTTTGAGATAATAGAGCGTATTGGGCTAGTTGTTTACAAATTATTGTTGCCACCTAAGTTAGAAAAGATCTACAATGTATTCCATGTTTCGATGCTCCGTAGATATCGGTCTGACCCTTCACATGTGATTAGTCTGTCTGAAATTGTGATTAAGCCCGATATGACGTACGAAGAAGAACCGATTCGCATTTTAGCTCGTGAGATTAAAGAGTTATGGAATAAAAAGATTCTGTTAGTTAAAGTATTGTGGCATAAACATGGAGTTGAAGAAGCAACGTGGGAGCTAGAGGATGCAATGAGAGAACGTTATCCAAACCTGTTCCTCGATAAGATTTTCGGGGACAAAAATCCCTAAGGAGGGAGAGTTATAATAGCCCGATTTAGACCCTAATTGAAACGGTGGTTTCAGGACCATGAATCCGAGTTAGAAAAATATTTTAAAATTATTTTCTGTGTTTATTTTGTGTGAATTTATGTCAGTGAAATTTTCGTGATTTAATTTTATTGTTTGAGTGCCCGATTAGATAAAAGGACTTAATCGCGTAAAATAAAAATTTAGTGGTTATTTCTAGAAAGGGCCGAATTGCTATTGGCTTTATTAATGGAAGCCTTTATGTTGCAATTAACCCATTAAGAAAATAAGTGGACGGTACTAGGTATATATTTTATGGCTTGTTTATAATATTATTAAGGTTAAATAAGTAATTAGGTGAAATGTTATTATATGTTATAATATATATCAAATTAAAATAAGGTTTTCATATTACTTTTCTCTTGGCTAAACTTAAACAAGAAAGAAAAAGAAAAAAAAGCTAGGGTTCGGTTGTATTCAAGCATGATTACGGTACGAGTTTAGCTTGATTTTTGATAATTTCTATGTTTTTGAGATCGTTTCTTAGTAATCTTCAAGACCCATGCTTTAATTTTTTATTTTGATGAATATTTTGAGTTGGGCCATTGTTGATAGCTTGTGATTTTTGTTGTTTGATGATGAAAAATGAAAGATATGTTTTAGATTAACATATTTTGCATTGGAGTTTTTGATGATTTTGAGTAATTAGGACTAAATTGCAAAAATAATAATTTGAGGGACTAAAATGTGAAATAAATTAAATATATGGGCTTGTATGAACACTAGGAGTATTGGCAAAACATGGTTATCTTGAAATTTTGAATATTTTGTGTTTTGTGCAATAGGGACTAAATTGTGAAAATTGTAAATGTCAGGTGTAAAATGGTAATTTTCCTATCTATGTGTTTTTGAACTAAATTAAATGAAAATATGTTTGAACAAGCTTAATTTGAATATGTTTAGATCAGGAACCAAAGAAATCGAATTTGGATCGGGGGAAATCGAAAGTTGTCGACTAGTCGAGCCGTACCGGTTTGTCATTGTCTGAGGTAAGTTTATAAGCAAATAGACGTACTTAGTTCTAATTAATTATAATATATACATTCTGAAATGAATTATATAATTTTATACATGTCAAAGTTGTAACACCCCAGACCCGGCCCAGACATTATGGCCAGATCTGACGTGTCACAGGGACTTACGACTTAGTATGCATTCGTTGGTTTAAATGATTAGGGTGGTCTTTGTAAAAACAACAATTGAATGAAAAAGCCGGTTTATCAATCTTTAGGCTATCCATTTGTCGTGCTTGTTGAGTCTTGAAAACGTTCATTAATTTTGAAAATCCGCGTAGCCTAACACTAGCAATTTCGACATAGTATAAATATAATCAGAAAATAAAAACCATAGCGGAAAGAGAAATTTATATAGCGGCCTTATTACAACTTAAAACCCAAAATTTAATCAAAATATAAAAATAATAAAAAATAAACTAACTTAGAAAAACCAACTTTGCAGATGATGTGGCCACTCCGAATCCCTCACAGCTCCAAGCCCACTATGGTTGGGGATTTCTGCAGAGATGAAAATAAAGGGTGAGTTTGGTAAACTCGATGTAACATAACCCAACCATAGCCCAAAAATGCAGATCAAACCTCGTAGTCGACTTATCCGAGCCTTAGCCCAAAGATGAAAATCGTAATGAAACTCATAGGCCCATAGCAGAGATACTGAACAAATATATCATGAATACGTAAATCCCAACCCGAGCTATCCATAACACCCCAGCACTCACCTTACACCATGTAGGAGACTACTCGACCCACCCAACCGCTACACACCACAGAAATTGCGGCGAGGCTGCCAGATATTGTGACGAAGTCACCAGATACAAATATTGTGGCGAGGCCACCAGAATAGATATATATGTTTATATATGTGGCGAAGCCACCAGATTGCAGCGAGGCTACCAGATATTGTGACGAAGTCACCAGAACAGATATATATGTGGCGAGGCCACCAGATTGCAGCGAGGTTGCCAGAACGCTTCTTCCATCAACATAACCCATGTCCCATGCAACAAAATAATATGTCATGGCATACGTACACAGAAACAAAACATCATGCTTTTAGAATAAAATAAAATATCCCTAGGGGCAAAATCGTAATTTTTCATGTATAAGGGTATTTTAGTAATTATTACCTATTGCTAGGGTTTCATGCTCATTCTAACATTTACAAGGTAATCAGAAGTACTTACCTCGTCTTTTTACCAAAGTGGGCCTGTTGGCCCATTGGCCCATTTTCGGCCCATTAAGCCCAAATATACCGTTGTGCACGAAAATGCACACTCTGCACTCTAATCATCCAAATACACCATATTCATTAACAACTGTCTCACAAGCACTCGCACGCTCGCGAGTTCACAAAATACCAACGTTTTGGTATTTCGACTTTTATTGATTCAGTCTAAGGGAGGGTGTCGTTTACACACCTGGTTGATGATGATTGATGACGATATCTCCCATGCGATAATCCTACGATCGATCACTAACACATTAGACTTACGAATTAACAATAACTACCATAAATCCACGTCAACTAACCCAATCATCACACAAGTTAGTCATTTACACAGGAGGGGAAAAATAGTCATTTTACCCTCCAGGGGTAAATCGATAGTCCTAACCTACAGGGGTATTTTAGTAATTCTACAACTTATCCACTTGGGCCTACGGACCCATTGGGACTACACGTCCCATTTCAGCACATCGCTGCCCGAAATAGCCGTCCTACTGCTAGAGTAATGAGAAATACACACCTGTTAGGAGATCGCAGCATAATCAAGGCTCCCCACACTCTTAGCTGACGCCCAACCCAAACGAGCATGCCACCAAGCGAAAGGGATCAGCCCAGAACGGTATGCCAACTCTTCTCATGGTTTGCTCTATTTAAAGTCAGCTCTCCATCTACTCTTATGTTAGCTTCCCGATGTGGGATCCCTCCAACATCAGAGTTTAAAACCAACACCAACTCTTGCCGTCCCAACATAGCAAAATAATCAACCTTTGCGTGCCAAGGGATTCGAACCAAAGTCCTCTCACATGCCAAATCACGCCACCACCTGTAACACCCCAAACCCGAGACCGTCGCTAGAGTCGAGCATGAGGTGTTAACGGACTTAATTCATTAATTAAACAGTTCAAACAATTTATTTTAGAACTTCCAGACAAGCTGGCTAACTGCATCACAGTCGCTTAAAAATTCATATCTCGTGTTACAAAACTCAAAATCCAATTCCATAAATTTTCTCTGAAACTAGACTCATATATAGAATTTTTGGTCGGGCCAACTAGTATAGTTTATTAGTTAAATTCTCCCCTGTTTCAGGGTTCAACTACTCTGATCCCTGTGTATTATGAATCAAATATCTCCCTGTACAGAGTTTCAATTATTATGCCGTTTGTTTCTCATAAAACTAGACTCAATAAGGAATCTGTAAATATAAAGCATGACTTCTAATTATCTTTGTACAATTTTTTGTGAATTTCCAAAGTCAGAACAGGGGATCTAGAAATCGCTCTGTCTTTGTTTCACACAAATTTAAATATCTCATAAAATATAACTCATATACCTATTTTGTTCCATCCATATGAAAATAGACTCATCAAGATTTAATTCTATATCTCATTCACTATCTAAATCCATTTCTACTATTTTTAGTGATTTTCCAAATTCACGTCATTATTACTGTCTGATACTATTTTAAAACTAATTTCACCTTTTTCATGATTTCCATGGAATAACTAGCATTTAGGCATACATAACACCAAACATGTCCTTGATTAGCCATTCCAACAACTAATCATTATCAAGCATTTAAATACCATTCATCAACCATATCATAAGATCATACACACAAAATGGCTACGATGCTATACATGCCATACTCAAAATGAAACGTCTAGCTATACCAAAATAATCCTCGTGATAGTGTGCCCGGACCTCCGATGTACTTTACGATTCCCGAGTTAGCTTGACAAAACTATAAAAGAAGGAAAATAAAGGGGGTAAGCATTAAGCTTAGTAAGTTTGCATGCAAATAAATAACAACATTCATAAGAATTATCTTACTACTTGGCATAATACTACTTAATGCAACTTCATTAATTGCCATGGGCATATTTTAAACTTCTTCACTTACTCACTTACTTAAATACTTACTTACTTAATCAAATTTATTAATACATTTTACTTGCCTTTTTCCCTATCAAGCATACATGAACATCATGTGCTTACCTTTGCTCTTCTAGCATGAACTTGTCTTACCTTTTTAGTATAACTCATCTTACCTTACCTTACCTTGATATTCTCTTTAAATTTTCCCGTTGAACCACTTGGAATACTAAGGATACACGGATACTGTAACGCCCAATTTTTGGGTTTTCTGTGTTTTTGTGTTTTTATAAAATTTGGGTGTGTTCTGGTTGGTTAAAATATATATTTTAGTAGGTTAGTGGGCCTTTGAAAGGCCTAAACTTAAGTTAAATCCGTGGTAGTCTTTGGAATTTTGATTTGAAGAACAAGTGATGCAATTGGCGTTTGGGCTTGTAAGTGTAAAGGGGTAAAAGATGACACAAAAAGGAGTGTGGTGTAGTGGCAAGGTAGCGCCACTTAGGGGACAAGGAAGTGACGCCATAGAGGAAGCAAGGGGTCCAAGGTTCAAGTCTTGGCTCTTGCAATTTATTTTGGTTTTTCTTTTCAATAAATCTAGAAGCAAGTAGGTGCGCTTTAAAGTTTAATGTGTTGGACTTATGACACAAATGAGTTGATGGCCTAGTGGTGGTGGCGTGATTTAGCATGTGAGAGGACTTTGGTTCGAATTCCTTGGCACGCAAAGGTTGATTATTTTGCTATGTTGGGACGGCAAGAGTTGGTGTTGGTTTTAAACTCTAATGATGGAGGGATCCCACATCGGGAAGCTAACATAAGAGTAGATGGAGAGCTGGCTTTAAATAGAGCAAACCATGAGGAGAGCTGGCATACCCTTCTTGGTTGATCCCTTTCGCTTGGTGGCGTGCTCGTTTGGGTTGGACGTCAGCTAAGAGTGTGGGAGCGCGGATTAACTGCAATCTCCTAACAGGTGTGTATTTCTCACTACTCTAGCAGTAGGATGGCTATTTCAGGCTGCGATGGGCTGAAATGGGCCATGTAGTCCCAATGGGTCTGTAGGCCAAGTGGAAGTTGTAGAATTACTAAAATACCCCTATAGGGTAGGACTACCGATTTACCCCTGGAGGGTAAAATGACTATTTTGCCCCTCGTGCGTAAATGACTAACTTGTGTGATGATTGGGTTAGTTGACGTGGATTTATGGTAGTTATCGTTAATTCAGAAGTCTAATGTGTTAGTGATCGATCGTAGGATTATCGTGTGGGAGATATCATCATCAATCGTCATCAACTAGGTGTGTAAACGACACCCTCCTTTAGACTGAATCGGTAAAAGCTGAAATACCGAAACGTTGGTATTTTGTGAACTTGCAAGCGTGCGAGCGCTCGTGAGACAATTGTTAATGAATATGGTGCATTTGGATGATTAGAGTGCAGAGTGTGCATTTTCGTGCACAACAGTATTTTTAGGCTTAATGGGCCGAAAATAGGCCAATGGGCCAACAGGCCCATTTTAAGACGAGGTAAGTACTTCTGATTACTTGTTAAATGTTAGAATGAGCATGAAACCCTAGCAATAGGTAATAATTACTGAAATACCCTTATGCATGAAAAATTACGATTTTACCCCTAGGGAGATTTTATTTTATCTGAAAAGCATGATGTTCTGTTTCTATGTTCGTTTGCCATGACATATTATTCTGTTGCATGGGACATGGGTTTATATTGATGGAGGAAGCGTTCTGGCAGCCTCGCTGCAATTTGGTGGCCTCGCCACATATATCTGTTACGTGACTTCACACAATATCCGCACTCATTGCAATCTGTGGCTTCACCACATATATAAATATATATATATGTTCGGTGGCCTCGCCACAATATTCGTATCTCCGTGACTTCGTCACAATATCCGCGACCTCGCCGCAATTTCTCGTGGTGTGTGTAGCAGGTTGGGTGGGTTGAGTAGTCTCCCACATGGTGTAAGACCGGCACGGGGTGTTATGGATGGCTCGGGTTGGGATTTCTCGCATTCATGATATATTTGTTCAGATATCTGCTATGGGCCTATGAGTTTCATTCTGATTTCTATCTTTGGGCCAAGGCCCGAGATAAGTCCGACTGAGGTTTGATCTGTTTTGGGCTATGGTTGGGTTATGTTACACACTGAGTTTACCAAACTCACCCTTTATTTTCATCTCTGTAGGAAATCCCCAACCATAGTGGGCTTGGAGCTGTGAGGGATTCGGAGTGGCCACATCATCTGCAAAGTTGGTTTTTCTAAGTTAGTTTATATTTATTATTTTTTTATATTCTGATTTAATTTTGGGTTTTAAGTTTTAATAAGGCCGCTATATAAATTTCTCTTTTCGCTATGGTTTTTATTTTCTGATTATATTTATACTATGTCGAAACTGCTAGTGTTATGCTGCACGGGTTTTCAAAATTAATGAACGTTTTCAAGACTCAACAAGCACGACAAATGGATAGCCTAAAGATTGATAAACCGGCTTTTCATTCAATTGTTGTTTTTACAAAGACCACCCTAATCACTTAATCCAATGAATGCATACTAAGTCGTAAGTCCATGTGACACGTCAGATCTGGCCATAACGTCTGGGCCGGGTCTGGGGTGTTACAGGTACCTTACCATTGCCATGACTTGTCATGGTCTTACGTGGTATCCTTTTTGGAACTTACCATTGCCATGCCTTGACATGGTCTTACATGGTAGCCTTGCCTTATGAACTCACCAATGCCATGCCTTGACATGGTCTTACATGGGACCTTTGCCTTATAGTAACTTATCAATGCCATGTCTTGACATGGTCTTACATGATTTCCTTGCCTTAGAAACCTTACCAATTTCCATGCCTTGGCATGGTCTTACACGGTATCCTTGAACCCTAATGTCATGACATTTGTATCCCACACATTCCTAATGTTCAATCGGGACTTTCTAAAATTACTTCTCCGTCAATTCATGCTTGAGTCTTCTTTAAATAATTTCATAAAATAAATTTACACATGTTAGAAATTAACAACATTAACATAAAATAATAGAATATTGCATTTATTTACCGCAAACTTACCTCGAAACAAAATACGATCAACTATATTGATTTAGTCCACTATCTTTTTCTTTCCCCGGTCTAACTCCGGATTTTGTTCTTCTTGATATATAATAAAAAAAATTTTAGCTTATTTAATACTCACATTTATTAAAACAGTCCTTGACCCAAACTTTGGCAAAATTACATTTTTACCCCTAAACTTTTACATATTTACACTTTTCCCCAAGACTCGAAAATTAAACTTCATCCTATTTTCTTATGTTTTATGACATGCTGATCATTTTTCCCTTCTATGACAACATCAAATTCTCACTCTAACATGTACTTATGACTATTAGGTATTTTTACCGATTAAGCCCTTTTACTCGTTTTCACTTAAAACCGAGTAGCACAAGTTGTCTAACATAAGTTAAAACCTCATATTCTATCATAAAACACCAAAATACACAAATTTCATCTATGGGTATTTTTCCAAATATGAACCCTAGGTTGAATTATTGCTAGCATAAGCTAAATCGAGCTACCGGGATTTCAAAAACGTAAAGAACATTAAAAACGGGGCTTGGAATCACTTACTATGGAGCTTGGAAGCTTGAAAAAAACCCTAGCTATAGATAACCCTTTAATTTTTCTCCTAATGAAGAAGATGGACATATTTTGCCATCTTTTTCCTTTTTTAATCTTTTAATTACCAAATGACCAAAATACCCTTAATACCTTTCTTTGAAAATTTTCATGTACAAGCCTATTTTTGTCCAAAATTTTAGAAATTGGTCAAATTTCTATTTAAGACCTCCTCATTAATATTCCAAAGTAATTTCATACTAAAAACTTCTAGAATGAAAATTTTGCAAATTATTCGATTTAGTCCCTAAATATCAAATTGGACCCTCTATCGATAAAATTTCTAAACGAAATTTTCACACAATCATGCAATCATGCCATAGACCTTAAAATGATAATAAAATAAATTTTTCTACCTCGAATTTGTGGTTTCGTAACCACTGTTCCATTTAGGCCCTATTTCAGGATGTTACATTTCTCCCCCCTTTAGGGATTTTCGTCCCCAAAAATCTTACCTGTGAGGAGATTTGGGTACTGTTTTTGCATAACCTCTTCGGGCTCCCATGTAGCCTCGTCTACCCCATGTCTATTCTATAGTACTTTCACAAGTGCAATACTTTTGTTCCTTAATTGCTTTACCTCTCGAGCTAGAATCGTTACCGGTTCTTCACCATAAGTCATGTCTGGCTGAATCTCAACCTCTGTCTGAGAAATCAGATGTGACGGATCTGAACGATAACGACGTAGCATAGACACATGAAATACATTATGAATCTTCTCTAACTCAATCGGCAAAGCTAACCGATATGCTAATGGTCCGACTCTTTCAATCACTTCAAATGGTCCAATAAAACGTGGACTTAGTTTGCCTTTCTTGCCAAATCTGATAACTTTCTTCCACGGGGATACTTTCAAAAACACTTTGTCACCAACTTGATACCCAATCTCTTTTCTCTTCAAATCTGCATATGACTTTTGTCTGTCTGAAGCTGCTTTCAAGCAATCTCTGATGACTTTTACTTTCTCTTCTGTTTCCTTAACTAGATCAACCCCGTAAATCTGATTTTCCTTAAGCTCTGTCCAATACAAAGGTGTGCGACATTTACATCCATACAAAGCTTCATAAGGTGCCATCTTCAAACTCGACTGATAACTATTATTGTAGGCAAACTCTACTAATGGTAAATATTTTTCCCAAGCGCCTTGAAATTCCAAAGACACAACATCTAAGCATATCTTCAAGTACTGAATAACTCTCTCTCGATCGACCGTCGGTTTGAAGATGGAAAGTCAGACTAAAAATCAACTTTGTGCCCAAAGCCTCCTGTAATTTCTTCCAAAACCGTGAAGTAAATCTTGGATCTCTGTCTGAAATGATCGATAATGGTACCCCGTGTAGTCTGACTATCTCTGAAATATACAACTCGGCCAACTTGTCTAGTGAATAATCCATACGAACTGGGTTAAAATGAGCCGACTTCGTTAACTTATCAATTACAACCCATACTGCATCTTTCTTTCTCGGTGTCAACGGTAATCCTGTCACAAAATCCATAGTAACTTGATCCCATTTCCACTCAGGGACTAGCACAGTCGCAATAAACTCAAAGGTACTGATGTTCGGCCTTTACTGCGCAGCATCAAGCATCTAAAAACAAACTCAAATGTCCCTTTTCATTCCTACCCACCAGTACATTTTCTTCAAATCATTATACATCTTTGTACTACCTAGATGAATAGACAAAGAACTACTATGTGCTTCCTGTAAGATCTTCGAATAAGCTCATCATTCTTTGGTACGCATACCCTGTCTTTGAACATCAAATAACCGTCAGAACTGATCTGAAAATCTGACTCTATATCCGACTCACACTGATCTCTTTTGGCTAACAACTCACTGTCATTTTTCTGAGCTTCACAAATTTCTTCAAGGAACATCGGTTTAGCTCTCAACTCAGCTAAGATAAAACCATCATCTGATAAGGCTAGACTAGTGTTCAAAGCTTTCTTCACAAATTTCCTACTCAAAGCATCAGCAACAACGTTTGCCTTACCTGGGCGATAATCGATCACTAGCTCATAATCTTTAATTAACTCTAACCATCTTCTTTGCCTCAAATTAAAATATTTTTGAGTCATCAAATATTTCAAACTTTTGTGATCAGTGAATATGTGGCACTTCTCACCGTACAAATGATGTCTCCAAATCTTCAGCGCAAAAACAATGGCAGCTATCTCTAAATCATGTGTCGGATAGTTCTTCTCATATGGCTTTAGCTGTCTAGAGGCATAAGCAATTACCTTTCCTTCCTGCATAAGTTCACAACCAAGTCCATTCATGGACGCATCACTGTAAATCACAAACTCCTTACCTGGTTTTGGTTGTACTAAAACAGGAGCTTTAGTCAACAATGCTTTTAACTTGTCAAAACTCTGTTGACACTTCTCAGTCCATTCAAACTTGACATCCTTTCGCAGCAATCTTGTCAGCGGGGTAGCTATCATGGAAAATCCCTCTACAAATCGTCTATAATATTCGGCAAGACCAAGAAAACTTCTAACTTCTGATACATTTCTAAGAGGCTTCCAATCAACAATGGCTGAAATCTTGCTCGGAGCAACCTTGATACCTTCACCTGAGACAATATGTCCAAGAAAACTAACTTCTCGTAACCAGAACTCACTTTTGCTGAACTTGGCATACAACTGATTATCTCTCAGAATTTGTAAAACTGTTCTCAAATGCTCTGCATGCTCAGTCTCATCATGAGAATAAATCAAGATATCATCAATGAACACAACTACAAACTTATCCAAGTACGGTCTGAAAATTCAGTTCATTAAGTCCATGAAAATGGCAGGAGCATTAGTTAAGGCAAATGGCATCACTTAGAACTCATAATGACCATACCTAGTCCGAAAAGCAGTCTTCAGGGCATCTGACTCTTTAACTCGTAACTGATAGTATCCGGATCTCAAATCTATCTTGGAGAACACAGTGGCTCCCTTTAATTGATCAAACAGATCATCTATTCTAGGCAATGGATACTTGTTCTTTACTGTTACCTTGTTAAGTTGCCGATAATCTATGCACAATCTCATCGATCCGTCTTTCTTTTTCACAAATAGCACTGGTGCACCCCATGGTGAACTACTGGGTCTTACGAAACCTTTATCTATTAATTCCTCGTGAATCGAGCTTTCAATTCTTTCAATTCCAACGGGGCCATTCTATAAGGAGCAATAGAAATGGGCGTGGTACTTGGAATCAACTCAATACCAAACTCAACTTCTCTAACAGGAGGCAAACCTGGTAGTTCTTCCGGAAACACATCGGGAAACTCACATACAACAGGCACTGATTCAATTTTCAATTCTGGATCTTTAGTGTTCAACACAAAAGCAAGATAAGCTTCATACCCTTTTCTCAAACATTTCTGAGCAGACATAACAGAAATTATGGCAAATGAACTATCTGACTCTTCTGAATTAACCCGAAAAATTTCACCATTTTCACACTTCAACTCAATGAATTTCTTTCCATAATTCACTATCACATCATGTGTAGTCAACCAATCCATACCAAGAATCACATCAAACTCATCAAATGGCAATAGCATGAGATCGGCTGGAAAACTGTAGCCTCTAATCATCAAAGGGCAATTTCTACATACTTTATCTACTAATACATGCTTGCCTAATGGATTCGATACTTTAATCACAAATTCTGTAGATTCTATAAGCATACTCATACTAGGCATCAATTTCATGCAAACATATGAATGGGTTGAACCCGGATCAATCAAAGCAATAACTCTAGTATCATGGAGAGAAAATGTACCCGTAATCATGTCGGGGGAGGATGTCTCTTCGTGAGCACGGATAGCATAAGTCCTCGCAGGTGCTCTAACATCTGGTCTCACTGCTAAATCTTTAGATGCACCTCTATTATTTGCCCCAGCTCCCAGATTTCTCAATGGTCTGCCTCTGATAGGAGCTTTTCCTGATCTTACACTCGATATTGCTTCCCTTTTAATCATCTCGGGACACTCCCAAATAAAATGGTCTGGTGCACCACATCAGAAACAACCTGTCTCAGTTGCTCGACACTGACCTGGGTGACGTCGACCACATTGGGGACACTCTGGTCTATCAGCCTGAACACTTCCAACACTTGCAATCGAAGTGGTCTAAGCTTTCGGACTCATAAATCTTCTGCCTCTGTTTCGGCTAGAATATCCAGCTGAAAAATTAGATCTAGTGGAGAACTCTCTAGGCCTCTTGGATGTAGACTGAAATGACTTGCTCATTAGTCTTTTCTTCGTGTCTTGCGTCTCAATTTCAAATTTGCTCTTTCTTTTTAACAGCTCCTCTGCCTTACAGGCTCTCTCAACTAGGATAACAAACTCTTTTCTTTCTAGGACACCAACAGACAATCGGATATCATCATTAAGCCAATCCTCAAATCTTTTGCACATAATAGCCTCTGTAGACACACACTCTCAAGCATAATTGTTGAGTCTAACAAACTCGCGCTCATATTCAGTCACTGTCATATTGCCCTATTTCAACTCTAGAAACTCTTTTCTTTTCTAGTCAACAAACCTCTAACTGATGTACTTTTTACGGAATTCCTCCTGAAAGAATTCCCAAGCGACTCTCTCTTTCGGTACAACTAATACAAGTGTCTTCCACAAATGGTAGGCCGAATCTCTAAGGATTGATACAACACATTTCATACATTCCTCAGGTGTGCAGGATAACTCATCAAAGACTCTGATAGTATTCTCGAGCCAAAATTCTGCATTTTCTGCATTATCATCTTTTGTAGCTCGAAACTCTTAGGCTCCTTGTTTTCTGATTTTATCAACTGGTGGTTTTTCTCTTATAACCGTACCAGTGACTGGGGGAGCTACATGGGTAGTCTGATGATCATGAGGAGGTGGAGGTCTGATAGCCAAATTTGTTCGAACGAACTCGGCAAACCATTCATTCATAGCTTGGAAGAAGGCTTCTCGAGCCCCTCCTCCCTGACCAACTGTAACGGGCCTTTCACTACTATTTGGCGGCACCGTCCCTTCTGTGGGAGCAGGCACGTTACTCTCTACATCATCTGCACCAGCTTGTTCGGGATCCATAACTATAAAAGAAAATATTTTAAAATCGTCAGGAGTCGTCACACTATCAACACAAAAGTATGGCATGTATAGCTAGACTCTTACTCATACTAAATATTTCGAGAACCGACTAAACCTTTACTCTGATACCAATAAATGTAATGCCCCGAACCTGAGACCATCGCCAGAGTCGAGCACGAGGTGTTAACGACTTAATTCATTAATTAAACAGCTCAAACAATTTATTTTAGAACTTCCAGACAAGCTGGCTAACTGCATCACAGTCGCTTAAAAATTCATATCTCAAGTTACAAAACTCAAAATCCAATTCCATAAATTTTCCCTGAAACTAGACTCATATATCTATCAACTAATTTTTTTCTATAATTTTTGGTCAGGCCAACTAGTACAGTTTATTAGTTAAAGTATCTCCTGTTTCAGGGTTCGACTACTCTGACCCCTATGTATTACGAATCAAATATCTCTCTATAAGAGTTTCAATTATTTTTCCGTTTATTTCTCATAAAACTAGACTCAATAAAGATTCTGTAAATATAAAGCATGACTTCTAATTATCTTTTTATAATTTTTTGTGAATTTCCAAAGTCAGAACAGGGGATCTAGAAGGAATCTGTAAATATAAAGCATGACTTCTAATTATCTCTTTATAATTTTTTGTGAATTTCCAAAGTCAGAATAGGGGATCTAGAAATCGCTCTGTCCCTGTTTCACACAAATTTAAATATCTCATAAAATATAACTCATATACCTGTTTTGTTCCATCCATATGAAAATAGACTCATCAAGCTTTAATCATATATCTCATTCACTATCTAAATCCATTTATACTATTTTTAGTGATTTTCCAAATTCATGTCATTATTGCTGTCTGATACTGTTTTAAAACTAATTTCACCTTTTTCATGATTTCCATGGAATAACTAGCATTTAGGCATACATAACACCAAACATGTCCTTGATTAGCCATTCCAACAGCTAATCATTATCAAGCATTTACATACCATTCATCAACCATATCATAAGATCATACACACAAAATGGCTACGATGCTATACATGCCATACTCAAAATGAGACGTCTAGCTATACGAAAATAATCCTCGTGATAGTGTGCCCGGACCTCCGACGTACTTTACGATTCCCGAGTTAGCTTGACAAAACTATAAAAGAAGGAAAATAAAGGGGGTAAGCATTAAGCTTAGTAAGTTTGCATGCAAATAAATAACAACATTCATAAGAATTATCTTACTACTTGGCATGATACTACTTAATGCAACTTCATTAATTGTCATGGACATATTTTAAACTTCTTCACTTACTCACTTACTTAAATACTTACTTCATCAAATTTATTAATACATTTTACTTACCTTTTTCCTTATCAAGCATACATGAACATTATGTACTTACCTTTGCTCTTCTAGCATGAACTTGTCTTACCTTTTTAGTATAACTCGTCTTACCTTACCTTACCTTGATATTCTCTTTAAATTTTCCCGTTGAACCACTTGGAATACTAAGGATACATGGGTACCTTACCATTGCCATGACTTGTCATGGTCTTACGTGGTATCCTTTTTGAAACTTACCATTGTCATGCCTTGACATGGTCTTACATGGTAGCCTTGCCTTATGAACTCACCAATGCCATGCCTTGACATGGTCTTACATGGGACCTTTGCCTTATAGTAACTTATCAGTGCCATGTCTTGACATGGTCTTACATGATTTCCTTGCCTTATAAACCTTACCAATTTCCATGCCTTGGCATGGTCTTACACGGTATCCTTGAACCCTAATGTCATGACATTTGTATCCCACACATTCCTAAGGTTCAATCGGGACTTTCTGAAATTACTTCTCCGTCAATTCATGCTTGAGTCTTCTTTAAATAATTCAACAAAATAAATTTACACATGCTGGAAATTAACAACATTAACATAAAATAATAGAATATTGCATTTATTTACCGCAAACTTACCTAGAAACAAAATACGATCAACTATATTGATTTAGTCCACTATCTTTTTCTTTCCCCGGTCTAACTCCAGATTTTGTTCTTCTTGATCTATAATAAAAAAAATTTAGCTTATTTAATACTCACATTTATTAAAACAGTCCTTGACCCAAACTTTGGCAAAATTACATTTTTGCCCCTAAACTTTTACATATTTACACTTTTTCCCCAAGACTCGAAAATTAAAATTCATCCTATTTTCTTATGTTTTATGACATGCTGATCATTTTCCCCTTCTATGACAACATCGAATTCTCACTCTAACATGTACTTATGACTGTTAGGTATTTTTACCGATTAAGCCATTTTACTCGCTTTCACTTAAAACCGAGTAGCACAAGTTGTCTAACATAATTTAAAACCTCGTATTCTATCATAAAACACCAAAATACATAAATTTCACCTATGGGTATTTTTCCAAATATGAACCCTAGGTTGAATTATTGCTAGCATAAGCTAAATCGAGCTACCGGGATTTCAAAAACGTAAAGAACATTAAAAACGGGGCTTGGAATCACTTACTATGGAGCTTGGAAGCTTGAAAAAAACCCTAGCTATGTAGAACCCTTTAATTTTTATCCTAATGAAGAAGATGGACATATTTTTCCATCTTTTTCCTTTTTTTAATCTTTTAATTACCAAATGACCAAAATACCCTTAATACCTTTCTTTGAAAATTTTCATGTACAAGCCTATTTTTGTCCAAAATTTTAAAAATTGGTCAAATTGCTATTTAAGACCTCCTCATTAGTATTCCAAAGTAATTTCATACTAAAAACTTCTAGAATGTAAATTTTGCAAATTATTTGATTTAGTCCCTAAATATCAAATTGGACCCTCTATCGATAAAATTTCTAAACGAAATTTTCACACAATCATGCAATCATGCCATAGCCCTTAAAATGATAATAAAATAATTTTTTCTACCTCGAATTTGTGGTTTCGCAACCACTATTTCGTTTAGACCCTATTTCAGGATGTTACACCACCACTAGGCCATCAACTTATTTGTGTCATAAGTCCAACACATTAAACTTTAAAGCGCACCTACTTGCGTCCAGATTTATTGAAAAGAAAAACCAAAATAAATTGCAAGAGCCAAGACTTGAACCTTGGACCCCTTGCTTCCTCTATGGCGTCACTTCCTTGTCCCCTAAGTGGCGCTACCTTGCCACTACACCACACTCCTTTTTGTGTCATCTTTTACCCTTTTACTCTTAAAGGCCCAAACGCCAAATGCATCACTTGTTCTTAAAATCAAAATTTCGAAGTCTACCACGGATTTAACTTAAGTTTGGGCCTTCCAAAGGCCCAGTAACCTACTAAAAAATATATATTAACCAACTAGTACACACCCAAATTTTAAAAAATACAGAAACACAGAAAACCCGAAAATTGGGCATTACAACTCTACCCTCCTTAAAGAAATTTCTTCCTCGAAATTTTACCTGAATCAAACAGATGAGGATATTGTTGACGCATCACCACTTCTGGCTCCCAAGTAGCTTCCTCTCTGCCATTATTACGCCACAGCACCTTTACTAGCGGAACTGATTTCCTCCTCAAAATCTTAACATCTCGATCCAAAATCTGCACAGGCTCCTCCTCAAAAGTCAAGTCTGTTTGGACCTCGATCTCTGCAACCGGCACAACATGAGTAGGGTCAGAACGATACCGCCTTAACATGGAGACGTGAAAGACATCATGAATCCTATCCAACTCTGGAGGTAGCTCCAATTGATAAGCCACTGGACCCACTCGCTTAAGAATCCGATAAGGCCCAATGAACCGCGGACTTAACTTGCCTTTCCTCCCAAACCTTAATACTTTCTTCTAAGGTGAAACCTTCAAGAAGACTATATCACCCACAGAGTACTCAATTCCCTTGTGCTTCAAATCTGCATATGACTTCTGTCTATCAGATGCTTCCTTCAATCGGTCTCTAATCAACTTGACCTTATCCTCAGTATCTACCACCAATTCAGGTCCAAGAACTTGTCGTTCCCCAACTCGGTCCAACAACTAGGTGTACGACATCTTTTCCCATACAGTGCCTCATAAGGAGCCATTCGAATACTTGCCTAATAACTGTTGTTGTATGCAAACTCTGCTAACGGTAAGTAATCCTCCCAACTGCCTTGAAAGTCGATAACACATCCCCTCAACATGTTTTCTAGAATCTGAATAACCCTTTCCGACTGACCATCAGTCTGAGGATGAAAGGCTGTACTAAAGTTCAACCGTGTACCCAACGCCTCATGCAACTTTTGCCAAAACTGAGATGTGAATCTAGGATCTCGATCAGAGATAATCGACACTGGCACTCTGTGCAGTCGCACTATTTTCCCCACATACAATTTGGCTAACTTCTGAAGTGAATAATCAATGCGGACAGGTATAAAATGAGCAGATTTGGTCAACCTATCCACAATTACCCAAATTGAGTCCTTCTTCGACGGAGTCAAGGGTAACCCACTCACAAAATCCACAGTTATCCTCTCCCACTTCCAAAGTGGAACTTTCACTGGTTGTAATTGATGTTCAGCTTTCACTTGCTGACAAGTCAGACATTTTCCCACAAATTTCGTTACCTCTTGCTTCAATCCAGGCCACCAATGCAACTCCTTTAAGTCGCAATACATTTTATTCCCTCTAGGATGCATAGCACATAGACCTCCATGGGCTTCTTTCAGAATTGCTTGCCTTAAGTCAGAGTCCTTCGGAATACAAACTCTACCTCGGTAACACAGAACTCTCTCACTGTTCAGTCCGAACTCAGAAGTATCCCCATTCTTAACCTGCTGGAATCGAGAAAGCAGGGACTCATCCCTTGACTATTTTTCCTTAATCTCATCCACTCAGGTCGGCCTAACTTGCAGTTCTGCTATCAAACTACCGCCGTAATACAGACTCAAACGAGCAAACATGGCTCTCAGATCAGATACAGTTCTATGACTTAGGGCATCAGCCACCACATTAGCTTTGCCCGCGCAGTCATAATCCTTAAGCAACTCTATCCATCTCCGCTGCCTAAGGTTTAGCTCCTTCTGAGTCAGCAAGTACTTAAGACTCTTATGATCTGTGTATATAATATACCTTTCTTCGTACAGGTAATGTCTCCAAATCTTAAGCGCAAAAATTACCGCTGCCAACTCCAGATCATGAGTAGGATAGTTAACTTCATGTGGTTTAAGCTGTCGCGATGCATAAGCAACCACTTTACCCTCTTGCATCAGCATACAGCCCAACCCTACATGTGATGCATCACTGTATACGGTAAAATCTTTTCCAAACTCCGGCTGAATCAGTACAGGTGCCTCGGTCAGAACTTTATTCAGCTTCTCAAAAGATTCCTATTGTTTCTCAGTCCAAAAAAACGGTACCCCCTTCCTTATAAGCTTTGTCAAAGGCGCTGCCATCACAGAAAATCCTTCCACAAACCTTCTATAGTACCCAGCTAATCCTAGAAAACTTCAAATTTCTAGCACTAACCTCGGTGGCTTCCATTCCAGAATCACTTCAATCTTTCGAGGGTCCACCCTGATCCCTTCAGCAGAGACAACATGCCCCAAGAAAGTTACCTCTCTCAACCAAAACACACACTTACTGAATTTCGCATAAAGCTCCTTCTCCCTCAGCACTTGCAGCACAATACGAAGATGCTCATCATGCTTCTCCTCAGTTTTAGAATAAACAAGAATATCGTCGATAAAGATAACTACGAATCGATCCAAGTATGGCTGGAACACTCGATTCATCAGATCCATAAATGCCGTAGGTGCGTTCGTCAACCTAAATGGCATAACCAAGAACTCATAGTGACCATACCGAGTTCTGAATGCCTTCTTGTGAATATCCACCTCCTTAACCCTCAACTGATGATACCCAGATCGAAGGTCAATCTTGGAAAATACTGAAGCTCCTCTAAGTTGATCGAATAAATTATCGATTCTCGGCAGTGGGTACTTGTTCTTAATCGTTAGTTTGTTCAACTACCGATAATCGATGCACATCTGCATTGACCCATCCTTCTTCTTAACGAACAACACTGGTGCTCCCCATAGAGACACACTTGGTCTAATGAAGCCTCTATCCAATAACTCTTGAATTTGGGCTTTCAGCTCCACCAACTCCTTCGGTACCATCCTATAAGGTGCAATGGACATCGGTGCCGTTCCAAGCAACAAGTCGATTCCAAACTCAACCTCTTGGTTCGGGGGCAAACCTGAAAGCTCCTCTGGAAAAACATCTTGAAAATCCTTGACGGTTCTAACTTTATCCACTGTTAGACCCTCAGTTTCCAATTGGCTTACAAATGCCAAATAAGCCTCACATCCTTTTCGAATCCACTTCTCGGCTCTCAATGCCGACACCACATTAGACAGATAATCCCTACGCTCGCCTATCACCAAAACCTCCTCATCCTTTGTGGTCTTTAACATCATTCGCTTAGTACCAAAATCCAAAGTAGCCCTATGCTTAACAAGCCAATCCATTCCTAAAATGAGATCGAATTCTCCGAAAGGTAGCTCCACCATATCTCCAGAGAAAACTTTTCCTTGAGTTTCTATAGGCACATCTCTATACAGTTTAACTACCCTAATTGAGTGACCCAAAGGACTTAGTACAGATACCCCACTCACGGTCACCTCAGAGCGCACACCCAGCGACCCAGATATAGCACATGCAACATACGAATGGTTAGATCCAACATCTATCAACGCAGTGTATGGCATACTAGAAATAAAAAACGTACCAGTTATGACGTCAGGTGCATCACCCTCCTCTAGGCGACGAGCTGCATACACCAATGCCGGCTGACGAGCCTCAGCAAATCCAGCACCCCTGCCAGGCACTCCTCTTCCTTGACCATTTCCATTACCACCTCTGCCTTGCCCACGTCCTCTCGGAAACTGTGGCCCACGCCTCACTGGTTGAGCGACCCTCTGCTCTAAAACTTGAACCTGATCTAGTTCTTGGGGACAGTCTTTAACCCTATGCTCCATAGATCCGCATCAAAAACAAGCACTAGAACGTTTTCGACACTCGCCTATATGTATCTTCCCACAACTCCTACAACCCTGCGGTCTAACAGCATTCATCGGTACTGCTCGAATCGGCTCCATTACCCTAGCTCTCTTAACATTCCTATTCATACCACCTGAAAGTCCTGAATCTCTCCTAAAATGGTTCTGATCTTTCTCACGATTTTGTCTTTCTGTACGCTTCACTTCCTCAGCTATCTTAGCTTTCTCCACTAAAGCAGCAAAGTTACGCTCCCTCTACGGAGCAATCAGCACCCTAAGTTCATCTCTCAGACCATCCTCAAAGCGTACGCTACGCTCATACTCTGTACCAACAATCCCAGAAGCATACCGGCTCAGTCTCAGAAACTTAGACTCATACTCAGCCACTGACTTACTCCTTTGCACCAGGTTCAAAAATTCTTTCCGGCGAGCGTCTACGTAACTAGCCCCAACATACTTTCCTTTGAGGGCTATCTTAAACAGCTCCCAAGTCACACTGTCAGCAGGAGTTCCATCTCTCACCGTGAGCCACCACTGATAAGCCTCATCCCTGAGTAACGATATGGCTCCCTTTAGGTTCAGCTCTACAAAGCAGTCCAGATCATCCATAATCCGCTCTATGGCTTTTAACCAATACTCAGCCACATTCAGAGCTACACCAGATACGCCCCTAAATATCTCTGCTCCATTGGCCTTGAGCCGCTCAGAAATAGACCCTCGAATTTCGTTTCCTGTACTTGCCCCAGCAACCATTTCCAAAACTCAGAGCACCGCCTGGGACAGAGCATCGTCCCCGACACCTCAATCATGAGACTCTACCTCCATTGCCGGTGGTACCGGTGCATCTGCTACTGGCATATGTCCTGAAGACGAAGATTCAGCTTGAGCATTACCTCGGCCATGTCCACGGCCTCTTCCACGAGCTGCTCGTGTACTCATTTTGTATTATCTGATTAAGAATTTTATGAATCAGTTTAATATTTCAGTGTTTATTACAGATGTCTTATGAATAACAGTAATTCAGAGTTTGAGTTTGTTTTCTTTCAAAGTAGCCTAGCTACAGTCTCAGTCTACTTATCAGAGTTTCTATAGTTCTAGTGTTACCCTAACTAAAGTACCATGATAAGGTTTTGTACAAGCATATAACAGATATTTCAGAAACTATCAGAAAGGCTCAGAAAACTTACAGACTTGGGTAGGAGATTCGGTGTGCCACCTTCTAAAAAACTAATCTTAGAAAGCTGATTTTAATCTTTTAAATCATCTATTTGTAAAGAGAAAATATTGGAAACATTCTCGAAAACAATTTATAATCAAGTTCCTAAATAAAATGATTTTCAAAAACCTTTATTCAATGTTTCTTTAAAACTCCTGTTTTTAGACCCGTTCTACAGAAAAGTTGTTGCAACTTAGCTCTAATACCACTAAATGTAACACCCCAGACCCGACCCAGACGTTATGGCCAAATCTGACGTGTCACATGGACTTACGACTTAGTATGCATTCGTTGGTTTAAGTGATTAGGGTGGTCTTTGTAAAAACAACAATTGAATGAAAAAGCCAATTTATCAATCTTTAGGCTATCCATTTGTCGTACTTGTTGAGTCTTGAAAACGTTCATTAATTTTGAAAATCCGCACAGCCTAACACTAGTAGTTCCGACATAGTATAAATATAATCAGAAAATAGAAACCATAGCGGAAAGAGAAATTTATATAGCGGCCTTATTATAACTTAAAACCCAAAATTTAATCAGAATATAAAAATAATAAAAAATAAACTAACTTAGAAAAACCAACTTTGCAGATGATGTGGCCACTCCGAATCCCTCACAGCTCTAAGCCCACTATGGTTGGGGATTTCCTACATAGATGAAAATAAAGGGTGAGTTTGGTAAACTCAGTGTAACATAACCCAACCATAGCCCAAAACAGATCAAACCTCAGAGTCAAACTTATCTGGGCCTTGGCCCAGTATAGAAATTAGAATGAAACTCATAGGCCCATAGCAGATACAAAACAAATATATCATGAATGCAGAAATCCCAACCCAGAGCCATCCATAACACCCCTGTACCAGCCTTACACCATGTGGGGAGACTACTCGACCCACCCAACCGCTACACACCATAGAAATTACAGCGAGGCTGCCAGATATTGTGATGAATTCACCAGATACAGATATTGTGGTGAGGCGACCAGAACATATATATATATATATATGTTTATATATGTGGCGAAGCCACCAGATTGCAGCGAGGCTACCAGATATTGTGACGAAGTCACCATAACAGATATATAAGTGGCGAGGCCACCAGATTGCAGCGAGGCTGCCAGAACGCTTCCTCCATCAACATAAACCCATATCTCATACAATAGAATAATATGACATGGCATACGTACACAGAAACAGAACATCATGCTTTTCAGATAAAATAAAATATCCCTAGGGGCAAAATCATAATTTTTCATGTATAAGGGTATTTCAGTAATTATTACCTATTGCTAGGGTTTCATGCTCATTCTAACGTTTACCAAGTAATCAAAAGTACTTACCTTGTCTTTTTACCAAAGTGGGCCTGTTGGCCCATTGGCCTGTTTTCGGCCCATTAAGCCCAAATATACCGTTGTGCACGAAAAATGCACACTCTGCACTCTAATCATCCAAATGCACCATATTCATTAACAACTGTCTCACAAGCGATCGCACGCTCGCGAGTTCATAAAATACCAACGTTTCGGTATTTCAGCTTTTACCGATTCAGTCTAAGGGAGGGTGTCATTTACACACCTGGTTGATGATGATTGATGATGATATCTCCCACGCGATAATCCTACGATCGATCACTAACACATTAGACTTACGAATTAACAATAACTACCATAAATCCACGTCAACTAACCCAATCATCACACAAGTTAGTCATTTACGCATGAGGGGCAAAATAGTCATTTTACCCTCCAGGGGTAAATAGGTAGTCCTACCCTACAGGGGTATTTTAGTAATTCTACAACTTATCCACTTGGGCCTACGGACCTATTGGGACTACACGGCCTATTTCAGCCCATCGCGGCCCGAAATAGCTGTCCGACTACTAGAGTAATGAGAAATACACACCTGTTAGGAGAATGCAGTTAATCCGCGCTCCCACACTCTTAGCCGACGCCCAACCCAAACGAGCACGCCACCAAGCGAAAGGGATCAACCTAGAAGGGTATGCCAACTCTCCTTATGATTTGCTCTATTTAAAGCCAGCTCTCCATCTACTCTTATGTTAGCTTCCCGATGTGGGATCCCTCCAACATTAGAGTTTAAAACCAACACCAACTCTTGCCGTCCCAACATAGAAAAATAATCAAGCTTTGCGTGCCAAAGGATTTGAACCAAAGTCCTCTCACATGCCAAATCATGCCACCACCATTAGGCCATCAACTCATTTGTGTCATAAGTCCAACACATTAAACTTTAAAGTGCACCTACTTGCTTCCAGATTTATTGAAAAGAAAAACCAAAATAAATTACAAGAGCCGAGATTTGAACCTTGGACCCCTTGCTTCCTCTATGGCATCACTTCCTTGTCCCCTAAGTGGCACTACCTTGCCACTACACCACACTTCTTTTTGTGTCATCTTTTACCCCTTTACTCTTAAAAGCCCAAGCGCCAAATGCATCACTTGTTCTTAAAATCAAAATTTCGAAGACTACCACGGATTTAACTTAATTTTGGGCCTTCCAAAGGCCCACTAACCTACTAAAATATATCTATTAACCAACCAGAACACACCCAAATTTAAAAAAAACACAGAAACATAGAAAACCCAAAAATTGGGCATTACAAAAGCCGAATGTTAATAAGCTTGGTTATCATGTTTCCAAATTCATTTCGACCAAGTTACTACATTCGAAAGTCCCGTATGAACCTTAGGAATAGTTTGGATACATATGTCATGATATAGGATTCTGATATATGTGTGCGAGTATGACCATGGCATCGATATGTTGTTTCGATATGTGTTTACAAGTAAGACCCTATCTGGGACAGTGGCATCGATAAAAGAGATTACATGGAAGACCCCGTCTGGGACATTGGCATTGTACGATATATGTGTGATTATCCGAGTGTCCTACCCAATTCCAAATGGTTCATCGAGCAAAGGTATAATAAAATTGAATGAGTAAAACGAGCTATATGTCAGGTAAGAATTAACTTGTCACCTACTTGAGCAAAGGTAAGTAAAAACCTTGGTTATTTGTTACGAATCTTGTAAGTGCAAATTAAGGAAATATGTGTATATGATATGTGTACTTATTTTGTGAATGAGTAGTAAGCATGTTGTGATAATTCTCATGTATATGTGTTCAAATGAGGAGATACATATTCGGTGATATGGTTAATATATGTATATGAAAGTATAATAAGCCATATGAGTTTTGTAATTGTGTATTGGAACTAGGTATATATTGAATAATCGGCTATGAAGGTTAAAGGTCAATATATATAAATTTTGTTGGTATAAATTTCGGTCAAGATGATAATATAAATGGAAATAATTTTTATATGTTTATATACATACTTAATTCGAATACATGTATTTATAAACAATTGGATCTAAATGTGAATGATAAAATAATTTGGTTCTATTTAGTTAATTTGTTAACTTCATTGGGTTATTTGTTTGCTTGTGACTTACTAAGCTGTAATAGCTTACTCTATGTGTTGTGTTTACTCTGTTTTATAGATTTTGGAGTCAAGCTACAAGCTCGGGGACTATCAGCCAAGCTCATCACATGATCTACTATTTTGGTACCTTATTAGCTAAACTTAAATTATGGCATGTATAGGCTGGATTATGTTTTGAAAGGTTGGATTTATTTTGGTTGTGTATAAAGCCATGCGAAAATGGCTTAATCTTTATGTTTAAATTTGGTTATGTTGCTTATGGTTTGTGTAAGTTTTAGTTAAAATGTTGTGTGCCTAGAATGCATAGTATTGTGGTAGGTATCATATACTTGAACTGATGATGAATTCAAATATTTATGAATATGATGACCGTACATATATATACATAGATAAACTCGATGGTTTTGATTATGATTTTGTGTAATTTAAGTCATGTGAAAATGGCTTTATTTCTAAGCTTGAATTTAATTATGCTTGGACATGGTTTAATCAATTTTGGTTAAAATGCTATATGTTTTAAATTATAAGTTATATGTGTTGGACAATATATGAATTGAATTAGTTTGTTGGTGTACATGAATTTTCTGTATAAATATGTGTATATTCGAATGATACATGTCGCTATAATTTAGTTATAATGTGAAAAGGTGATGGTAATTATTTCGGTTGACAAGTAGATCTAATAAGATGTGGAATTTAATTAATGTATATGCTGATTGATGATTTGGCCCTTACATTTATGTACCTATGTATATGATGTTTTTTCTGTAATTGAATTTTTTTAAAAGAAACTATTTGATAGATTTATTTGATAGCTGAATTATGACTAATTAATTCGGTTGCTTTTATGCAATTTGAGACATGATAATTATCATGAGATTTGAGGGTACTTAAAATTGTTATTAGTGCCTTGAATGACAATTATTTTCATGTAAATGATTTGGGTTTATTTATTTTGATATGTGAGTTTAACTTGATATGTTTAAGCAATGAAGGTTCGGCAATAATCCAAATTTTGATATAGTTCTTTATGCATAATGTGATTATTGATTCATGAAATGTATATATATTCATATATAATCATTCGATGAGTTTGTTTATGACATTTATGTTAAAGATCGAATTACCATGTGAATTGTTCTAATTGTTTTAAGTTGTGCATGTTTAAATATTTAATTAGTTATATGCTTTATATATATTTATATGATTAATATTTGAGATATTATGAGTATATTCATAATTGTACTTTTGTTTAGTAATGCCCCGTATCCCTAATCCAGCGACGGATATGGGCTAAGGGTGTTATATTTTATTGGTATCAGAGCTACAGTTTAGTCGATTCTAGGACTAACGTAGCGTGTGTGAGTTTAGCTATACATGGCATAATTATATACTGCGATAGTGTGATGACTTCTAACATTTGAAATGTATTTTCATATAGTAAATGGATCCCGACAGAGCTATAGCTGATGATGTCGAGAGTGTAGCGCTTGCTCCTACGCATGGGACAACGCCTGTTGATTCTCGACCAATTTCGAGTAATCAAGAAAGTGAGGCTAGACAAGCCTTCTATCAAATGATGAATGACTGGTTTACTCAATGTATTTGGACTAACCTGGCTGCACAACAACCTCCACCCTCGACTAATCCATCTTTGATGCCTGCTGTATTTCAAGTAAGTAATCCATTGAGATTGTATAAGCCACCTGTTGATAAAATCAAAAAACATGGGGCTGAAGAGTTTAAAGCTACAGATGAGGATGATGCTGAGCGGGCTAAGTTCTGGCTTGATAATACCATTTGTGTGTTTGATGAGCTGTCCTAAACCCCAGATAAGTGCTTGAAATGTGTCATATCTTTACTTCGAGACACAGCATATCACTAGTAGAATACCCTAGTATTAGTGGTACCAAGAGAGCAGGTGACTTGGGAATTCTTTCAGACTGAGTTCTGTAAGAAATATATCAGCCACAGATTTATTGATCAGAAGCGTAAAGAATTTCTGGAGCTAAAACAGGGTCGGATGACCGTGATAGAGTACGAGCAAAAATTCGTGAGACTCAGTCGGTATGCTAGAGAGTGTGTTTCCACTAAAGCCATAATGTGTAAAAGATTTGAAGATGGGTTGAATGAAGACATTAAACTGTTAGTTGGCATACTTGAGATAAAAGAGTTTGTGGTACTGGTTGAGCGAGCTTGCAAAGCTGAAGAGCTCAGGAAAGTGAAAAGAAAAGCTGACTTTGAAGCTAAAGATTCACGAAAAAAAATCCTGTAAGTCATTCTAGTTGGTATCAAAAAAGTTTCGAGATGATTTCAGCCGTTCTAAAGCCATTTCAGGTTACTCCAGACGGGACCAGAATAGACCACCAGTGAGCTCGAGAGCTACCTCAGTAACGAGTGTGGGTAATGTCAGATCGAATCAACCCGTGTGTAAACACTATGGTAAACGACATCTCAGTAGTTGCAGATTGTATGATCGGGCTTGTTTTAAATGCGAATTGATAGATCATTATATTCGAGATTGCCTAGTGTTAGCTGAGGAAAATCCAGTGCAGGATACAAGATCGGGTAATACTGTAGCTCGAGGTAGACCACCTAGAAATCCTGGTATCACGAGTGGTAGTCAGAGAGGGACTAAAGATACGGCAATCAAATCTGAGGCTCGTACACCTGCCAGAGCCTATGCTATACGTGCATGAGATGAGGCTTTATCCCCAGATGTTATTACTGGTACATTCATTCTTTATGATACTAATGTAATTGCATAGATTGATCCTGGTTCTTCTCATTCTTATGTGTGTGAGACATTAGTATTCAGCAAGACTCTGCCTGTTGAGTCTAATGAGTTTGTGATTAGAGTGTCAAACCCCTTAGGTCGGTGTGTTATGGTTGATAAGGTATGTAAGAATTGTCCCTTGATGGTTCGAGATTTGTGCTTCCCGGCTGATCTGATTCTGTTGCCATTTGATGAGTTCGACATAATTCTGGGTATGGGCTGGTTGACATTACATGATGCTGTTGTGAACTGTAAAAGAAAGACTATTGAATTTTGGGGCCAGAATGATGAGACTATTCGGACTGAATCAAGTGATTTGAAAGGGTTACCAGCAGAAATATGTGAGAAAATGTTGTGAGGCTTATTTTGCATATGTGCTTGACAGTAAAGTGGCTGAAAGGAACATTGAGTCAGTGCCAGTTGTATGTGAGTACCCAGATTTGTTTCCCGAAGAATTACCAGGTTTGCCACCCATTCAGGAGGTAGAGTTTGGTATTGAGTTAATGCCTGGGACGACTCCAATATCCATAGGTCTATACAGAATGGAATTGAAAGCTCAGTTGCAAGAGTTGATAGATAGAGGTTTCGCGCGATCGAGTTTTTCTCCGTGGGGTGTACCTGTGTTGTTTGTGAAAAAAAAAGATAGAACTATGAGAATGTGCATCGATTATAGACAGCAAAATAAAGTGACTACAAATAAATAAATACCCGTTGCCAATGATTGACGATTTGATTAATCAGCTGAAAGGAGCTACAATATTTTCTAAGATAGATTTGAGGTCAGGCTACTATCAGTTGCAAGTTAAAGACTTCGATGCACCAAAAACTGCTTTCCGAACGAGGTACAAACACTATAAGTTTTTGATTATGCCATTCAGACTCGCTAATGTAGATGCTGTTTTCATGGATTTGATGAATCGGATCTTCAGATCGTATTTGGACTGGTTTGTGGTTGTGTTTATAGATGACATTTTGATTTATTCTCGTGATAAAGCTAAACATGCCAAACATTTGTGACTTGTATTGTAAACTTTACGAGCTAAGCAGTTGTATACGAAATTTAGTAAATGTGAGTTCTGGTTAAGTGAAGTCAATTTTCTGGGTCATGTGGTATCAGCATTGGGTATTCGAGTTGATCTGAGTAAAATTTCAGCTATACTTGATTGGAAACATCCGAAGAATGTTTTTGAAGTCTGAAGTTTTCTAGGACTTGCTGGTTTTTATAGATGGTTCATGAAAGGTTTCTCTATGATTTCAGCTTTGATGACGAAGCTATTGCAAAAAGATGTTAAATTCGAGTGGTCACAGAAGTGCCATAAAAGTTTTGATCAATTGAAAGCCCTTTTGACCAAAGCTCCAGTGCTAGTTCAACCAGATTCGGGTAAAGAATTTGTTATTTATAGTGATGCATCTTTAAATTGTTGGGGCTGTGTATTGATGAAGGAAGGAAAAGTTATAGGTTATGCCTCGAGATAGTTGAAGCCACATGAAAAGAATTATCCGACACACGACCTAGAATTGGTAGGCATTATGTTTGCATTAAAAATTTGGCATCACTATCTATTCAGTGAGAAATGTCATGTGTATTCCGATCATAAAAGTTTGAAATATTTGATGACTTAGAAAGATCTGAATTTGAGGCAACGTTGATGGTTAGAATTGCTTAAAGACTACGAGCTTGTAATTGAGTATCACCCAGGAAAAACTAATGTTGTTGCTAATGCTTTAAGCCAAAAATCATTGTTTGCTTTGCGTGCAATGAATGCGCATATGGCCATATCTAAAGATGGTTCAATAGTAGCTGAGTTGAAAGCAAGACCATTATTTATTCAACAAATTTGTGATGCCCAGAAGATTGATAAGGAGTTGATCACTAAACGAGCTCAGTGTGAGACGGATACTGATTCAGAATTTAGGGTTGATGCTGATGACTGTTTGAGATTCAACGATCGAATATGTGTTTCGAGAAATTTAGAGTTGATTCAGATGATTTTGAATGAAGCTCACAACAGTCGGTTATCTGTTCATCCAGGTAGCACAAAGATGTATAATGATCTGAAAAAGCTTTACTGGTGGCATGGTATGAAACGAGACATTTCTGACTTTGTTGCAAGATGTTTAGTTTGTCAACAAGTAAAAGCTGAGCATCAGGTACCTTTACGACTACTTCAGCTGATTATGATACTAGAGTGGAAGTGGGACAGAGTTACTATGGATTTTATATCTAGTTTGCCGTTGATACCGAGCAAGAAAGATGCAATCTGGGTTGTTGTGGATAGATTGACTAAGTTGGCTCATTTTATTCCAATATGTATGGATTACTCGCTTGATAAACTGGCTGAATTGTATGTTTCTCAGATTGTGAGATTACATGGTGTGCCTATATCTATTATTTCGGATAGAGATCTGAGGTTTACATCGCGGTTTTGGATGTGTTGAAATACTTGAGGATATGTTGAGATTTTGCATTCTCGATTTCGAAGGTACGTGGGAACAATATCTACCTTTGATTGAATTTGCATAGAATAATAGCTTTTAATCGAGTATCAAAATGGCACCTTATGAGGCTTTGTATGGTCGTAAATGTCGTACGCCATTGTACTAAACTGAGTTCAGTGAAAATAAGATACATGGGGTTGACTTGATGAAAGAAACTGAACAGAAAATGAAAGTGATCCGTGAAAGTCTGAAAGCAGCGTCAGATCGTCAGAAACCTTATGCAAATTTGAAACGCAAAGATATAGAGTTTAAGATCGGGGATAAAGTTTTCTTGAAAGTCTCACCGTGGAAGAAAATACTCAGAATTGGTCGCAAAGGCAAATTGAGTCCAAAGTTTATTGGGTCGTATGAGATAATAGAGCGTATTGGGCTAGTTGCTTTCAAATTATTGTTGTCACCTGACTTAGAAAAGATCCACAATGTATTCCATGTTTTGATGCTCCATAGATATCGGTCTAACCCTTCACATGTGATTAGTCCGTCTGAAATTGTGATTAAGCCCGATATGACGTACGTAGAAGAACCGATTCGCATTTTAGCTCGTGAAATTAAAGAGTTGCGAAATAAAGAGATTTTGTTAGTTAAAGTATTGTGGCATAAACATGGAGTTGAATAAGCAACGTGGGAGCTAGAGGATGCAATGAGAGAACGTTATCCAAACTTGTTCCCTGGTTAGATTTTCGGGGACGAAAATCCCTACGGGGGGAGAGTTGTAACAACCCGATTTAGACCCTAATTGAAATGGTGGTTTCAAGACCATGAATCTGAGTTAGAAAAATATTTTAAAATTATTTTCTGTGTTTATTTTGTGTGAATTATGTTTGTGAAATTTTCGTGATTTAATTTTATTATTTGAGTGCCCGATTAAATCAAAGGACTTAATCGCGTAAAATGAAAATTTAGTGGTTATTTCTAAAAAGGGCCGAATTGATATTTGCTTTATTAATGGAAGCCTTTATGTTGCAATTAACCCATTAAGAGAATAATTGGACGGTACTAGGCATATGTTATATGGTTTGTTTATAATATTATTAAGGTTAAATAAGTAATTAGGTAAAATGTTATTATATGTTATAATATATATCAAATTAAAATAAGGTTTTCATATTACTTTCCTCTTTTCCGAACTTAAACAAGAAAGAAAAAGAAAAAGAAAAAAAGAAGCTAGGATTCGGTTGTATTCAAGCTTGATTAAGGTATGAGTTTAGCTCAGTTTTTGATAATTTCTACGTTTTTGAGATCGTTGCTTAGTAATCTTCAAGACCCATGCTTTAATTTTTTATTTTTATGAATATTTTGAGTTGGGCCATTGTTGATAGCTTGTGATTTTTGTTGTTTGATGATGAAAAATGAATGATATGTTTTAGATTAACATATTTTGTATTGGAGTTTTTGATGATTTTGAGTAATTAGGACTAAATTGCAAAAATAATAATTTCAGTGACTAAAATGTGAAATAAATGAAATATATGGGCTTGTATGAACACTAGGAGTATTCAGCAAAACAAAGGTATCTTGAAATTTTGAATATTTTGTGTTTTGTGGTATAATGACTAAATTTTAAAAATTATAAATGTTAGGGGTAAAATGGTAATTTGCCTATTTATGTGTTTTTGGACTAAATTGAATGAAAATATGTTTGAACAAGCTTAATTTGAATATGTTTAGATCAGGAACCAAAGAAATCGGATTTGGATTAGGGGAAATCGAATGTTGTTGACTAGTCGATCCGTACCGATTTGTCATTGTCTGAGGTAAGTTTATAAGCAAATAGACGTACTTAGTTCTAATTAATTGTAATATTTACATGCTGAAATGAACTATATAATTTTATACATGTAAAAGCCGAATGTGAATGAGCTTGGTTATCATGTTTCCAAATTCATTTTGACCAGGTTATGACGTCCGAAAGCCCCGTATGAACCTTAGGAGTAGTTAGGATACATATGTCATGATATAGGATTCCGATATATGTGTGCAAGTAAGACCATGGCATCGATATGTGATTTCGATATGTGTTTACGAGTAAGACCTTGTCTGGGACAGTGGCATCGATAAAAGAGATTACATGTAGGACCATGTCTAGGACGATGGCATTGTACGATATATGTGTGGTTATCTGAGTGTCCTACCCAATTCCAAAAGGTTCATCAGGCAAAGGTATAATAAGATCGAATGTGTAAAACGAGCTATATGTCAGGTAAGAATGAACTTGTCACCTACTTGAGAAAAGGTAAGCAAAAACCTTGGTTATTTGTTACGAATCCTATAAGTGCAAATTAAGAAAATATGTGTATATGATATGTGTACTTATTTTGTGAATGAGTAGTAAGCATGTTGTGATATTCTCATGTATATGTGTTCAAATGATGAGATACATATTCGGTTATATGTTAATATATGTATATGAAAGTATAATAAGCCATATGAGTTTTGTGATTGTGTATGCAAACTAGGTATATATTGAATAATCGGCTATGAAGGTTCAAGGTCAATATATATAATTTTTTGTGGTATAAATATTTAGTCAAGATGATAATATAAATGGAAATAATTTTTATATGTTTATATACATACTTAATTCGAATACATGTATTTATAAACGATTGGATCTAAATTTGAAATGATAAAATAATTTGGTTCTGTTTAGTCAATTTGTTAACTTCATTGGGTTATTTGTTTGCGTATGACTTACTAAGCTGTGATAGCTTACTCTGTGTGTTATGTTTACTCTGTTTTATAGATTTTGGAGTCAAGCTACAAGCTTCAAGCTCGAGGGCTGTCAGCCAAGCTCATCACACTATCTATTATTTTGGTACCTTATTAGCTAAACTTAAATAATGGCATGTATAGGCTGGTTTATGTTTTGAAAGGTTGGATTTATTTTTGTTGTGTATAAAGCCATGCGAAAATGGCTTAATCTTTATGTTTAAAGTTGGTTATGTTGCTTATGGTTTGTGTAAGTTTTAATTAAAATGTTCTGTGCCTTGAATGCATGGTATTGTTGTAGGCATTATATACTTGAACTGATGATGAATTCAAATATTTATAAGCAAGCTTGGATATGGTATGAATATGATGACCGTACATATATATATACATAGATAAACTTGATGGTTTTGATTATGATTTTGTGTAATTTAAGTCATGTGAAAATGGCTTTAATTCTAAGCTTGAATTTAATTATGCTTGGACATGGTTTAATCTATTTTGGTTAAAATGCTATATGTTTTAAATTATAAGTTATATGTGTTGGACAATATATGAATTGAATCAGTTTGTTGGTGTACGTGAACTTTCTATATAAACATGTGTATATTCGAATGATACATGTTGCTATAATTCGGTTATGATATGAAAAGGTGATGGTAGTTATTTCGGTTGACAATAGATCTAATGAGATGTGGAATTTAATTAATGTATATGTTGATTAATGATTTGGCCCTTACATTTATGTACCTATGTATATGATGTCTTTTCTTTAATATAAATGTGTAATTAAATTTTTTTAAAAGAAACTATTTGATAGATTAATTTGATAGTCGAATTATGACTAATTAATTCGGTTGCATTTATGCAATTTGGGACATGATAATTATCATGAGATTTGAGGGTACTTAAAATCGTTATTAGTGCCTTGAATGACAATTATTTGCATGTAAATGATTTGGGTTTATGTATTTTGATATGTGAGTTTAACTTGATATGTTTAAGCAATGAAGGTTCGACAATAATCCAAATTTTGATATAGTTCTTTATCATAACGTGATTATTGATTCATGAAATGTATATATATTCATATATAATCATTCGGTGAGTTTGTCTATGACATTTATGTTAAAGATCGAATTACCATGTGAATTGTTCTAATTGTTCTAATTGTTTTAAGTTGTGCATGTTTAAATATTTAATTAGTTATATGCTTTATATATATTTATATGGTTAATATTTGAGATATTATGAGTATATTCAGAATTGTACTTTTGTTTAGTAATGCCTCGTATCCCTAATCCGACGACGGATATGGGCTATGGGTGTTACACATATAAGGTCTCCTTCAGAAGAACCTCTAAAATAGACTTAAGATGCATTACATGCTCATCCAACAATTTGCTATAGATAAGAATATCATCAAAGTACACAACACAAAACATACCAATAAACGATCGTAACACATAGTTCATAGTCTCATAAAAGTACTAGGGGCGTTGGTTAGGCCAAATGGCATGACCAACCATTCATACAAATCATGTTTCGTTTTAAATGCAGTCTTCAATTCGTCACCATCTCGCATACGAATCTTATGGTACCCACTCTTGAGATCAATTTTTGAAAACAACTTGGCACCACTTAACTCGTCAAGCATGTCATCTAGGCACGATATTGGATGCCTATACTTGAGGGTGATTTTATTTACAGCGCTGCAGTTGACACACATGCACGAAGTCCCATCCTTCTTTAGCACCAACAAAACTGGCACGGTGCATGGGCTAAGGCTTTCTTGGATGTAGCCTTTTTCCATAAGTTCATTGACTTGTTGTTCAAGTTCTTTGGTCTCTTCGAGATTAGCCGGTATGCTGGTCAATTATGAATAACGGCTTCGGGCACAAAATTGATTTGGTGCTCGATCCCACGTATGGGTGGCAATCGACTCGGGACTTTTTCCGGAAAAATGTCTTGGAACTCCTACAAAAGAGAAACAATAGAAGAAGGGAGATTTCTGATTAAGTCATTAGTATTATGCAAATTTTCCTTGTACATAAGCACAAGGACCGAATGTCTCATCAAGAATGCCTTTCAATCATCACTTCCTTTTGCAAATACATTCAATTTCTCACACTCTTTTTCTTCTTTTTTTTATCTTTTTCATTTTCCTCTCTTTTTTCACTTTCCTTACTTTTTCCTCTCATTTTTCCTTTCTTTTTTTTTCAATTTTCTTTTCGTTTTCATTCTCACTCTTTTCTTTTTCTCTCGTTTGATCAATGGAGTTTTTCAACTTCACTTGGTCCTTGTAAACTTGCTTCAGCGTTAATGGTGCTAAGGTCATGGTTTTGCCCAAGTGCTTGAAAGTATACCTATTGGTATACCTATCATGGATGAATCATTTATCGAATTGCCAAGGACGTCTGAGCAACAAATGCCTACGTGCATTGGCACAACGTCACACAACATTTTATCTGAGTAATTTCCAATAGAAAATGTCACAAGCACTTGTTTGGTCACCTTTAGTTTGAAAGGGCTGGGGTGCTTGGTGGTTGGTAGCCCCAATTTTTCCACCTTGAGGGTGCTAGCCACATTGGTGCAACTCCTACTTTTGATGATCACTCAACAATCCTTCCCTTGAACTTGACACCGAGTATGGAAAATATTCTCTCTTTGCTGCTCGTTTTCCACACCTTGGAGACTTAGACTCCTTTTGATGACAAGGAGTTCGCCATCAACAGCGTGCTCTAACTCTTCTTCCTCATCGGTGGTAACATTAGTCTCATTTTCATTTTTCTCTTCCGATTCAATTTCTCTATTTGTACGAACCACCATATTGCTACGGTTAGGACATTGGCTGGTGATATGCCTCTTCTTGGGGCACTTGAAACACTTGATGTCCCTCATTTGGTTGGAAAATGGCTCGGTCTCCTTACCTTTGCTAGTGTTGCCAATAGGCTTGCTCATCTTGGTTGGCACCATTTGCTCCTTGGCACGGCTTGGTGGATTGTTTTTGCTAAGGCCTTGGCCCCATTTTGAAGTGCCCTTGGTGGAATAGCTTCGAACGACGCCTTTTAGCTTGAGTTGTTTTTCCACCTTGATGGCCATGTGCATCATGTCCACGACTTCAACATAGTGTTGAAGCTCCACGATGTTGGTAATGTCTCAGTTGAGACCGACTAGGAAACGTGCCATTGTGGCCTCACGGTCTTACTGGACGTCCACACAGATTATTACGATTTCCATCTCTTTAAAGTAGTCTTCAATACTCCTCGTACCTTGGGTAAGGTTTTTTAGTTTTTGGTAGAGTTCTCAGTGGTAGTAAGATGGAATAAATTGCCTTCGCATCACCGCCTTCATCTCAGCCCAAGTAGATATTGGTCGTTCTCCGTTCTCTCTCCGAATTTTGGTCAGTTGGCCCCACCAAATCATGGCGTAGTCGAAAAACTTAATTACGCCAATTTCACTTTCTTGGTCTCGGAATAGTTATGACATTCAAAAACCAACTCAATCTTCTTCTCCCACTCAAGGTACGCCTCCGGATCAAACATGCCTTGGAATGGTGGGATGGAAAGTTTGATGTTCTTCAAATCATCATCAACACGATCTCGCTCTCGATGGCTTCGATTCCTTTGGCCTCATTGCCTTCCACTTTGATTCAAGGCTTGGTCACTTTCCAAGTCAGTTGGATCATAGAGATCATCATCGTTGAGTCTTGCTCACCCTCGCTTCCGTCTTGGGCCTTGGGGCGTTCTCTCTCGTTGACCCCTCTCCTCGACTCGCTCTAAATGTTCATTGAAAGATTCTAGCTCATTTTGGAGCATTCATTAAAATTACCGCAAGAGGGCTTGTTGGCCTAAGTCAGGCACTCCACATCCTCCGAGTGTGACATTTCTTATCAGTTAACATCCACCTCTTTCCACCATATTGCGTTTAGGACTTCTAGACATAATTCTTTAACCTCACTACAAAACCTCACAATTCACTAAAAAAGAAAAGTAGATGGCACTCCACTTGTGTTTACACTCTTTACTTGGCTTTTTTCTTCTCTCTATTACTCTCACAATACTCGTGCCTTTTACCGCTCGATTCGCCTCTCGAAATTTCATAGAAGACTCATTTAGACTTAACTACTGGTCTAGGGGTCGACTTCAAAAGGGTTACAAGGGTAGATGACTTTTTTTGTGTTAGGTGGGCTGAAAGAAAAGTATATGGTTTTGGAGTGTGGCAAAAAAGGGTTCGATGAGAGAATTTGTAGATCGGAAAGAAAATGATGATCAATTTCAACAACAAGCCTTTTTTTTAGTAATTTCAAATTTCTTTTTTTTATATCAACTTTGAATTCAAATATTCACTATATACTATTTTTTGAATACAATTTTTTTTCAAATACTTACTCTGGGCTTGTCAAAAACATCTGTACTCGATTTAACCAACTCTGATACCAAATGATACAATTTTAAGTTGCGAAAGTATTTCGGATCGTAGTTGTGCCCGGTCGTTAAATCTGAGAAGTATCGCTTTTGTTGGAGTTTATGGACATTCGGCTAAGTTTATGTGCAAAAAACAAAGGGTTTAATGGCTAAGGAATAAAAGTATTAGTTCGGCTTGGGAATAAAAACAAATAAAATAATGGTGATGAATAAACGGGTAAGCAAACTTAAGGTCAAGAATGAACCAATACTATGAAGAGTATTAATCTAAGACTTATACGACACTTAAGGTGATGAAATTTGTTAAAATAACCTTGACCTGCTATCTATATCAAGATAAGAACCAGAGGTATGTTGGACGAACACCACACTCAGTTTAAGAGTGATAATTTCAAAGAAACAAGAATGACGCCACTAGCAAGCTAGATAAGCCAACTTAAGTCTTAAATAAAATTTAAGAGTTGAATTAAACTCACAAAGTTATAAAAATTCATTCAAGTAGCAAAATTCCCTATTACAACTTAGGAGCCTCATATTTATAGGCTCAAATACTAAGCTAGCTGAATAGTCAATAGGAAACTGAATGGGCAGCTTGTGTGCAGTTTAAATGAGCTGAATCTTCTAGAAAGTTTCCAACCAAGTTCCTTGAAGCTTCTCCAACATCGGTAATGCCAATGGATAAGTCCTTTGCTGATTCCAATCAGCTGAAATTAAATAAAAATTAATTGAGGGGTTGAATGGAGCTGATTGGACTAGCTAGGTTTAGCCAAGGGGTGTGAAAAGCTTTCATTGGGCTGCTTTGATCAGCTAAATGGTCTTGAAGATTGTAATGGTATCTTGAGTACTCCAATGGCCAATAGGAGTGAAAGCTGAATGTGAGCAGCCCCTTGTGTGTGAATGCAAAAATCTAAACAGCCATGATATGTGAAAAGAACCTCTAGCAATGTGAAAACAATTAAGCATCTAGATGGTCAGCTTGGGAAAAGAGATCAGCAACTCTTTTGGCCCTTGGCATACACAAAGAGGTGCTTGGAAGAGCTGAACCATCAGCACACCCTATTCATGTCGTCCAATGTATGTAGCTGCACCAAATTTAATTAAGCAATTAATTAGTCTTAAAACATGTTAAATTCGACAGCAGCTGGAACACATTAAAAACAATCATAAAATTCGGTTGGACAAATTAAATTGTAACATGAAATAAATTCGTCACAAACTTAGACACAATAAAATAGCTAATAAATAAGTATTAAACTAACACACATTTAAAACATAATTAAAATGTCTAGATTTTTGACACATTAAAACGCAACTTAACTATTTGAGTTGAACTAACTAAATTATCTAAAACATTTAATTTATTCCAGCAACTAAAGAAATGCATAAATTAAACCGAGCTAGAATTGAGCTCATGGAGCTAAGTTTGAGCTTAGTTCAGCTCGCAAAAGATTGCAAGGTGGACTCGTAGGGCTGGTCCAAACTCTCTCGATGTGTCCAGCCAAAGTCTCGCTCCACACTTGACCTACTAAGGTCAAGATAGCCTCTTTGAAGTGTTTGGCTCGTGCTCGGGTGATAGGACCTTGAGGCAGCTCTAAAGACTCCTTGCTCGAGCTAGGTGTGACTCGGGGCATTGTCGTATCATTAAGGGGGAGCAATCTATTGAAAAAAATTTATAAAATGTTTTGTTATATCAAAAAGAGGGAGATTTTTAAACTAAACCTTATTGGATAATATTTTTTGATATAACAAATTAAAGTGTTTTTGAATAAAAGTATAGTTGAGCAATTTCATAAAATCAAGTTGAAATAGTTTCAATTGTGCAAAACAATTTCAAATATGTTTTAATCATTTTCAAACAAGTTAGAATTGTTCCAAGACAAAAATTATCGATACTTTTTGTCTAAGTATTGATATTTTATAAGATATTGATACTCCTCTGATATTTGATACCAAATTGACATTTTGTTTCTTTCGAAACCTTGTAGGTATCGATCCGATATCGATACTTTTCTTGAGGTATTGATATATTTTCCTAAGGTATCAATATTCCTACTCCAACGGTCACTAAAATCTACAGTAATTACAAAAAAATGTTGGTACCCTTTTAGTACGTATCGATACTCATTGCTGCATGTACAGTTAGTGACCTGGTCATCCCCAACGACTACATTCACTTCTACAACAACCACAACGGTTGAAAATCAATTAAAGGGTATAAATACCATCTTTCAAAGGTCTAAATAGAAGAAGAGCAATGTGTAAAGCTTAAAGATAAATCAAAACAACTTAGAGCTTAATTCTTTCATACCTTTTCTTGTAAACACTTGTGAGCTTTCTTTGTATTCATTTAGCTCAAGTGTTCTTCTTTGTATTTGTGCTTAATTGGCAAACATCCTGATCTTGTGAGGATTGTTTTCTTTGTTTTCTTATTTGTTTCTCTTTGAGAGAGGGTTTATTATTAAGGTTTGGGTAGAAACTTTAAGGGAGTTGTATCTTAAAATTTTGGGGTATAAGTCTTAAGAGAGATTGTAAGGTTAAACCTTGTCCTCAAAGGTTGCCAAGTTAGTGAATTTGGAAATATCCTTAGTTGTGGAAAGCTAAGGTAGTGCTGTAGGCAATTGGAGCTGAACCACTATAAATCCTTGTATTATTTGTTGCACATTTTATTTTGCTTCCAACACAACTTCTCAAAGGTTGATTCAACCTCCCTATCGTCGATCTCGAGTTGATCCTTTCGAGCTAACAGTTGCCTCAGAAAGCACAATTTCGACTTGAATTCCTTTGAGAATTGGAATCAAGACATGACTCTCTCCTAAATGAATCTTTTCGCTCATTTTGTACAAAAGACTCTATAACACCCCTCACCCGTATTCAACATCGGAATAGGGTAACAGAGCATTACCGGACATATTATACAACTAAACATACATTTCACATACATTTTCAAATTCCAAGTAAACATCATTCAACATCATCCACATTGTCCCTAATACAAGCCTACGAGGCTTTAAACAAGCATTCTGTAACACCCCTTACCCGAGATCGATGCCAGAACAGGATACGAGGTGTTACCGGACATAAACACATACAAAAATTCATTTCCTTGGTATAAAATATCGCTCCAAATTAAAACATTTCACAATAACTTAATGTCCGTACTATAGGCTTACGAGTCCCCGAATACACTTTAGAATTGATTCAGGACTAATCTGTCCACTCTCGAAAACTTGTAAAATTTCAACCTGACAGGGGCACACGCCCATGTGGAAGGGCAACATGCCTGTATGTCTCTTTAACATGGCCATGTTGAAGGCCCATGTGACTCACACGGCCTAAACATGTCGGAACACGCCTGTGTCCCTAGCCCGTGCGAATTTATTTTTTAATTCAAACATACAAGTGTTTTCACACGGCTTGGCACACGCCCGTGTCCATGACCCGTGTCCCCCACATGGCCATAACACGCCCATGTCTCAACCCGTGTGCTAGAACCTTGACATTCTCTTTCTGACGTCAATAATCCCTTAAGGGCACATGGCCAAGGCACACGCCTGTGTGTTAGGCCATGTCATCTACACGGCTGAGCCACACTGCCATGTCTCTGCCCGTGTGTTTACTACCATGCATATTGACTTGTAAAATTTGAGGTGCAGGGGACACACGGCCGGACTCCACGCTCGTGGGGCAGACCATGTGTCACACAACACACCCGTGTGTCTGCCCGTGTGGACAAAAAAATAAGGCTATTTACGAAGCCTTTTTGCCACCCTTACTTGCACCAACCTACACAATAAAAACTAAAACCAATCCAAGCATAACACATATAACTAAATCAACCACAACCATGAGAAATTTGCATCAAATGCATTTAATAATAATCAATATTAGCCAACATTAATGGCATATGCAAAATGAATATCACATCCATCATATGAGCCAACTCTTATGGCTAAACTAACAAGACACTAAACAAAAGATTCAAGTCCCTAAACATGTCAAAATCAAAATATTAAACTAGCTATACCAAAGCTTCAGGTGATAGTGTGATTGATGCCTTCGACGTCTCTGGATCCTCGATACTAGCTTGGTGGCACTATAAAAAAATGGAAAGGAGAAGGAGTAAGCATAAAACTTAGTAAGTTGCATATAAATAAGTAACAACATCAACCATGCATGTTATAAATCAACACAACATTCTTGAGTGAACATGGTAAATATCACTACATGCTTATATTTATCACAAGCATAAACCAAAGATTTCAATATCGTCCCAAGATCATTTTTATAGCTAGAACTTACTCATGTCATTCTTACCATCAAGGCAACATAACTGGACTCATATCTCATGAGTTTCGAATAAGAACCTGTACCACTCACAACATGATTATATCATTCCATATCATTGTCATAAGCTTTTAAAATAACCCATGAAACCATTTGAAATACTAAAGGATATCTTACAAGCTTTACACAAGAGGGTGAATTGCTGATGCCATGTTCCAAACATGGTCTTACACTGGCTCACATGTCGAGGCCGATGCCATATCCCAGACATGGTCATACACTAGCTCTCGTCTCAATCCCGATGCCATGTCCCAGACATGGTCTTACACTGGCTCTCATAATGTGGCCGATGCCATGTCCTAGACATGGTCTTACACTAGCGCACATATCAATGCCGCTGCCATGTCCCAGACATGGTCTTACACTGGCTCTCACAACATCACTGATGCCGTGTTCCAAACATGGTCTTCCACTGGCTCTCATATTGTGGCCGATGCCATGTCCCAGACATGGTCTTACACTGGCACACATATGACCCAATTGGCATGGCATGGATATCTAATCTATTCCTAGGTTCAACTGGGAATTTACTGCATTAATTTCATCATACATTATTCGTAATCATATTCAACCACATTATGCAAAATAAATTATTCAACACATAATAACGATAAAGTTACCTTACATACGTACAACTTACCTCGGTATACAAAAAGTGGACGAATAATTAGCTTTAGTTTGCTAGCTTGGCCTTTCCCCGGTCTAAGTCTAAATTTCGTATTTCTTGATCTAAAATGATAAAAATTCACTAATTTAATCATCATATTAATTAGTACATTTCATAAATCATATTTTGGCAAAATGACCATTTTGGCCCTAAACTTTCATAAAATTACTATTTTACCCCTAGGCTCGTAAATCATTTTTTATCGAATTTTCTCACTACTCAAGCCTAGCATAATTCTTTTTATGCTAGAAGAAGCCCACAATTCCCATTATTTCACACATTTACCTCATAATTTATAACTTATGCAAAATGGTCCTTAGTTAGGGTTTTCATGAAAACTACTTCACAAAAGTTGTTTGTTTAACAACCATGATTCATTTTCTTCCATAAAAATTCAGCAAACAACATGAACACTCTCATGGAAAAACCCTATAATTTCAACCATTTTGCAAAATAGTCCCCTCATTAGCTCGATTATGCTACAAGTGTCCCAAAAGTACAAAAATTATCAAGAAAGGCCATCAAAATCACTTACTTGTATGGGTAAAGGGTGGCTGAAATTTTGAAGCTCCAAAACCCCTATTTTTGCTGGTATTTTTGGTGGAGAGGAGAAAGATGAAAGGTGATATCTTTTTCTTTTTTATTTTATTATAAATCTATTCAATTTAGTCACCCAATTTCACCTAACTTTGACCTTATAATTTCTTTGTCCCTATGATTAGCTATTAACAAATTTGTGGTCTATTTACTTAATAAAGACCTCTAATTTAATTTTCCATAGCTATTTGATACCTTTAGCTAGTAGAACAAAACTTTCACACTTTATGTGATTTAGTCATTTTTTGCAATTAAGCATGCAATTGCTAAAATTATTTCACCAAAATTTTCATGCACTCATATAATCATGCTACAACACATAAAATAATATTAAAAATAATTTATTTGACCTCGAGTTAGTGGTTTGAAACCACTGTTTTGACTAGGCCCAAAATCGGGCAGTTACAGATTTGGGGTGGTTAGGGACTAAACCGATAACTTATGAAATTTCTGGAAAACTAAGAAAATTTTACAAAATATAGGGGACACACGCCCATGTGGCCCGGCTGTGTCTCACATGGCCAAAGACACACCCTATCACAGGCCATGTTGACATTCGAAATGGGATTAAATAGTCATGTCCTAGCTCGTGTCCGGCCCTATTTAACTCTCTGACCTTGGTCACACAGCCAACCACACGCCCGTGTGACCAGCTCGTGTGCCCTTCAAAATGGCCACACACGCCCGTGTGCCAGGCTGTGTGCTAGGCTGTGCCAATCCTATAGGGTATACTGACTTATGCAACACGGCCAAGTCACACGCCCGTGTGCTGGGTCATGTGGAGCATACTGACTTGATTTTTAATTCAACACCAGGGGACACACGGCCATGTAACTTGACCATGTGTCATACATGACTGAGACACACGCCTGTATCTTTGCCTGTGTGGACAAAAATAGGCTATTTACCAAGCCATCTTGCCACCCAAATTTGCACACACCTACACCAAACCAAATGGCACCAAACATGACATAAATAAGCATTCATCCAATTTCAAATAAGCCTATTTCATACCATTTCAATACCAACAATAGCAAGGTACATATGTACCATAAAATACCATTCAATTCATGCCAATATCATATTCTTAAATCACCCAAATGGTAACTTCCATTTCAGCATCATTTTGTCTAAAACTACAAGCATGCCAATTCCCAATTATCAACTATATGATACTCAAATCACCAATTTACAAAAAACCATACACCACAAGCATTTACATTGCAATTACCAAATGCTTAACAAAGCCATTTGCACATATATATATACACAACCAAATCAACCAAAATAAGCCAAATCGCATGGCCAAAACCAAAACAAACCATTCATCATTTACAAGCCAACTCAAATGGTTAAATCCATTACCAAACCATACCAAAATGACCAAAACTCCTATACATGCCATATAACCAAAATACATAGATTCAAAAGTACCAAAGTGATAGCATGATAGTGTGATGAAGTCTCCAACGATTCCCGAATCTGAGCTAGCTTTTATTTCATTATATAACACAAAAAAGTAAGCAATGTAAGCTATAAAGTTTTGATACGATCCCGACCGTATCATTTTACGACTCAAATGAACGAAACTGGGAATGGCCTAAACACGAGGGGCCCAAGTGCAAAATGAAATTTAGTTTTGGTTTACTAATTTGTGTTCAGGTCTTAATTGATAGAACGTGGGGTGGAAACCATTGTTGGCTTTATCGAATAATCAAGGACATTCAACTCAAGTGTTCCATGCAACTTGCTACAACTCATTTAGCTCATTCATAGCTCATCCTAGCTCATTGAGCTCAACTTTATTCGGTTTTAGCTTGTGCATCAATTTGCTGGAATATCTAATTCAGTTTAGCTCAATTTTAGCTTTCTATAGTTTATACGTTTAAGCTGCTGGAATAATTAATTTGGGTTTAGCTAAATTAGTTTAATTAGCTCAAATAATTAAGGTAGTTTTTAAGTTGTGTCATAAATTAAGTAGGATTTAAATATTCATTAATCTGAATGTATTTAATGTGTTTGAGTTTATTTAGTTTAGCAATTTATTATGTCTTAAGTTTATTTAATATTCCTTAGTTAGCACAACTATTTAATATGTCCTAGGATCAGATATTTTAATTGTGTCTAAAGTTTAGACAGCTTAATTAGTGTCTTGAATATGTCCTAAACTGATTGTTAATTCTACTTGTAGGAGTTCACACCAGCTGATTAACTAGTCAAATTCATGGGACGACATTAAAAAGAATACATGCACTCAGCTAGATCATGGATGGCATTAGTAGAGAGACACTGATTGCTCTCCTCCAAGTGCCATTTTTGTGGAGAGTAAAGGCCACCAGCACATTTACACTAGACCATTCAGTTGCAACTGATTTCACACCTTAGACTCTACCTAAATTTGTATGTTCACACTTGGGAGGCTGATTGAATTCTTGTGTTCACACCTAAAGCCTATTGAAGTGCCAAGCTGATTTTAATAGCTCAAAAAAATTGTTCAGCAAATTAAAGCTTGTTCTTTCCTATTGGATGAACCTAAAGTGTCTATTCAGCTCATCATTCATTCTAAATTAAGCTAATTGGCCTAGGAAACTACAGCGGACGTTCAAGGAAGCTTCCAAGCAATTTCAACTCAATTAAGATGATCATAAGCAGTAACACCCCTCACCCGTATCCATTGTCAAATTAGAGTTACGAGGCATTATCGATCAAAACACAATTCAATGCAATAATTCAATTGAAAACATGCACAAAAATTATACCAACTTATTTATGATAATTATAAAACTCGAATATTAACCATTTATTCAATCATATAAGTCACATTCACACATACTTTATTTTATTTATTATTTATAAAATCACTTATTCGAACCAGCTAATAAACATCATATCATAATACATATACATTATTATTCCAATAGCTAAATCATATGGCCAATAATCATAACATTCAAATTTCCAAATAATAATCAAACATGTTACATTTAATATACCCATCATGTTTCAATACATCCATTTGTAAATGTCTATTTCATAAATAAATTACTAATCATACCACATATATACCTAAGCTCATTTGCAAAGAACATTATGAAAAGTGACATCTGTAACTTAATATACAACCAAACATATATGAGACATAAATATTTATCACCATATGATCAGGTTTCATTTTTCTCTATTACTATATACTCATATAGCATTTCTTATAATCAAACCATTATGCCAATCATCATATATTTAAACAAACTACGAACCTTTTCAAAGCATAATTATTAAATCAAACATACCAAAATGTATATGTCAACATCATGACAAAATTACAAATACATGATGTAACGGCCCAAATTTTAGGCCTAGAAGTATTTAGTCTTGAGCATGGGAACAGTTAGGAGACTGTACATAAATGTTTAATTGTGCAAGAAGGTGACATAACTGTGTATCTGATTCAGTGGTTAAGTGTTCTGAGTGTTCTGGGAGTGTCTGAGAAGTCTTGGGTTCAAGCCTCGTAACACCCCGAATTTGGGCCTAGAAGGAATGGGCCTTAAGCATGGGAACAGCTAGGAGACTGCACATAAGTATTTAGTTGTGCAAGGAAATGACACAACTATGTATCTGATTCAGTGGTTAAATGTTTTAAATGTTCTGGAAAGTGTCTGAAAAGTCTTAGGTTTAGCTTGAGCAAGAGCAAATTTTCGAAAAGCACTCCAATGTGACACCACCAGATTCGGCCATAATGTCTAGGCCGAGTTTGGGGTGTTACATTTAGTGGTATCAGATCCCGATTACAAAACTCGACTGTGGAATGGGTTTTAAAATGTTTAAAATTTTTTAAAAAACTGCTCTTGAAATATTTTAGAGGATTTGCAAGTGTGGCACACCGAGTCTCCGGCGCCAAATCTGTAAGTTTCTTCATAATTGATGGATTGATTAGACTGAAATTCAATACTGAGATTACTTTAGATATGAAACTATATTGTGACACTCTAGTTAGAGTAAACCAAAACACTGGAATTTAGATTTTGTATTTATTGTGTGTGTGTTCTTGAAATGTAGATTTTTAAGTTAATGACAGTACTGATATGGATTCTGAAGGTAAGCAAGGTCGCAAGGGGTTGCCTATTTCACTAGATCATGAGATTGTTCAGGATACGGAGGTCAAGGTAAGTTTGCCAACTTCGAGTAGTGATAACCTGGAGCTTGGTACTTAGGCACTGACTCGGTTAGTAAGGGAAGTGCTAGAGGAAGTGTTTGAGGCCAGAGTTAAGGAGATTGGTGAAATGCTTCAGGCTAGGTGTTTGGATTGTAAGAAGAAGAGGGATCACAGTTCTCTGAGGCTGGAGCCTCATTCTGTGAAACGTGTTAAAACGCATCCAAACCTATCGGCTTGCGAGCATTGTAAAAGGTATCATTTAGGTAAATATCGAAGGAAGCCATGAGCATGTCTTAGGTGCTGGTCGAAGGAGCATCGAGTTCGGGATTGCCAAGTTACATTTAAGTCAGGTATTTTTACTTGGGTGTGATGATTGGGATATAGAAATTGTATGCGGGTGATATCTATTTGCTCCAATGGTTAGATGTTTTGGGTGTGTGTAAGAGGTTTCAAGTTCAAGTTAAAGTGTGTAAGTGTTATTGGGATCAGAGTGCGCAGTGAGAGCGTAGTGGTGTAGTCTAGGTTGTGCAACTATTTTGATAGTTGAAAATTTCGAGGACAAAATTTCTTTAAGGAAGGGTGAATTGTAATGCCCCAAAGTTGGGCCTAGAAGGAATGGGCCTTGAGCATGGGAACAGCTAGGAGACTGCACGTAAGTATTTAGTTCTAGAAGGAAATGACACAACTGTGTATCTGATTCAGTGGTTAAGTGTTCTGAATGTTTTAGGAAGTGTCTAAGAAGTCATGGGTTCAAGCTTGAGCAAGAGCAAATTTTCGAAAAGTACTCCAATGTGACATTGCCAGATTCGGCCATAACATCTAGGCTAGGTTTGGGGTGATACCTTTAAATGTAACACTCCAAACCCGGCCTAGACGTTATGGCTGAATCTGGCGGTGTGACATTAGAGTGCTTTTCAAAAAGTTGCTCTTGCTCAAGCTTGAACCCAAGACTTCTCAGACACTTCCCAGAACACGCAGAAGACTTAACCACTGAATCAGATACACAGTTGTGTCATTTCCTTGCACAACTAAATACTTACGTGTAGTCTCCTAGCTGTTCCCATGCTCCAGGCCCATTTCTTCTAGGCCCAAATTTAGGGTGTTACAAGCCTAAGCAAGTGCAAAAAGTTTTATTTTTAAAGGAGTAAGCACTGTCTCTAGGTAGTAGGCTTTTAAATAAATATGAGAAAAGCATGACATGAAAAGCCTACTGATCTAGGGGATAAGAGGCGTGTCATCTACACTTGAGGTCTGAGGTTCGAATCCCTGCATGCGCGAAGGGATTAAAATTTTGTAGTGCAGGACGGCTAGAGTTTGTGTTTCATTAAAAGTCTGAGTAGTAGGTGTTGGAATGGAGTTTGAATTGTGTCATTGTGATCGATTGAGGGATTTGAGGAGAGATTTTAGGAGAAAATCAAGGGAGGTTGAAGAGAAAGGGAGTAGCATGCCAAATGTGGGATTTGCATGTTGCCAAATTTGGGATTGGATAGGAGTGGAAAAGGGAGTCAATTTTGGAACTGGTGGCTCTCAAGAATTCGGCTTGGGATGGTTTTTGCTCACATTTTCTCCCATTGTGCGAAATTTTTCATTTGGATTTTCTATTTTTGTCAATAGTTTTCTCTCTTGGAGACCGATTATTGTTGTGGGTATGACTAGTACCTTTCTTTTCTTTTTCTGCTGTTTGTTGTTCTCCTTGGTCGAATGTTCCCTCTACTCCCCTCTCTCAAATTCTTCGGTTTTTAACTCCTAATGCTTGATCAATTCCTTCTCCTCTCCCTCTCCCCTCAATTGTTTCTTGGCTGGCCGATTCTCTTCTTATCTTCCCTCTCTCTCAATCATAATACTTGGCCGTATACTCCTACCTCTCTTACCCTCATTGTGCTGACTTTCCCTTTGTTTCTATCCGTCGTTTCTGTAGTCATTCTATTCATCGGTTTTGCGCTGGTAAGTCTAACTCTCAGTTTAAGTACACACAATTATTCTCTCCTCTCTGCTCTTTCTACCGTGTTAATAGTTTCCATATAATGTATTCTTGGCTACCGATTTTTGTGTTAGGGGCGTTTGTGCTAAGCCTCTGCCTTTGTCGCATAGGGTGTTCGTTGCGGAGATAGACCGATTACTTCCCTTCTCTATAATCAGTTTTATATTTTCGGTAAATGGTTTACTCTTGGTTTAAACGGTTGTGAGAGCAATATGATCAAGGTTAATAAGTTTTGGTTGGAACACAGATAATAGATAACCCCTAAGACCTATTGATTAGTCTCTCTCAAATGGATTGAGTGGGCAAGCCACAATCAACTGATCTAATCAAGTGAGAGGTAATCTTTGGGACAAGTATTTTTGGGTAGAGGTTTTTAATAAGTGGATTGGGATGCAATTAACCGAAACTTGTGATTGAATGTAGGTTGGAGTGCTTATGGACTATTCGAACGTTTTCGTGAACAGGTGTGTAACGACACTGCCCCTAATCGTAGGTCGACAAAAGCCGAAGTAGGTGACCGTTAATGTTACACGAGCATGCGCTCACTCGTGTGGTAATCTGAATGCATAAACATGGGAATTTGATTGTAGAGGCGACCATGAGCAATTTCATGGGCTTAGGCTATTTTGGGCCATATTGGCCGAAATGGGCCGTGTGGGCCCCACGTGCCTATGGGCCCCATACGGGTAAACCACATGAATTTATGGAGAATATTAGGCCAGGCTGTGTAATCCACACGGCCAAGGCAATATCTGGGCTTCGTGGGCCACATGAGCGTGTGGGCTCACACGAGCTCGCATTATGGGCGTTGGGTCCATTTTCACTATTTGTATGTTAGGGTTGCACGGTCGCCCAAGACGACTGTGGACCTTCTGTTGGGTCGGTAGTGTATCTGGACCCTTAATAAATAAAATGATCGTTTTGCCCTTATGTAGTAAAATGACCGTTTTGCCCTTATGTGGTAAAATGACTGTTTTGCCCTTATGTGGTAAAATGACTGTTTTGACCTTATGTGGCAAAATGACTGTTTTGCCCTTATGTGGTAAAATGATTGTTTTGCCCTTATGTGGTAAAATGACTGTTTTGCCCTTATATGGTAAGATGACTGCTTTGGCCCCTATTTATATTTTAGCATGCTATTTAAACTGTAATGGATGCATGTATGATTTTATGATATGACATGACATGATTGTATGGTGCATTGCATGTGGATGGGCTTATATATAATTGGAGGAAGTGTACTGTACTGGCAACTCTATTGCAAATCACTGATGGCTCTAAGCCTATTATACTGGCAGCTCTGCTGCAAATACTGTTTACTGCCTCAATCGGTGCTATTTTGGAGTGTAGGGATGGGTGGGTTGATTTTATCCCCACATGGAGTGTAGGGCTGGACGGAATGGAGTGTAGAGGCTGGTTGGGTAGGACTTGCATGCTGTTTAAAATTGTTACTGCACTGATTACTGTTACTGGACGAATTACTATTACTGCATTAGGCTAAGGCCCTAACTGGAACTAAACTGCTACTGATACGAGCTTAGCCCAGACTATTTTTGTTCACTGTATGATTGACTGCTTGTTTACTAAAGGATTACACACTGAGTTTTCGTAAACTCACCCTTCTGTTTATTTGCACAGGTAATCCCTAGTCTTAGGCGGACCGGTGCTACGAGGGACTCGAGGGTAGCCACACCACTGCATGATTCTATTATATTTGCCTTATTTTTATAAGTAATTTAATTTGGGTATTTTTATGTAATAAGGCCTCTCTAATTTTTAACCTTTAATTTGGGGTTTTATTTATTTTGATTATATCTGCTAGCAGTAGGACACGGGTTTTCATAAAGATAAATGTTTTCAAAAGCCCACATTTACACAACATGTTTTAAGAGCTTCCGCAAGAAACATCAACTTTTTTTAAATTAAAGACATATAAATATGATTGACTATCGTCAAACGACTCGTAGTTGGGAAATAAATGACTTGTTTTAAAATCTTCATTAAGAACACAAAACAAAGGTAATTGTAGAAAGGGTTTTTCAACGATATCATTCTTTGCGAAAAACACTTTAAGGTGACATCGCCAGATTCAGCCATAACATCCAGGCCGGGTTTGGGGTGTTACACATGATCAATTTATTTGCTCACCTATTCAGATACCAAGATTAATCAAAAATATATATAATACAAATTATGCCATTCAACCATAAGCTTAAATAAACATTTTCTAATCAAACCAAGTTGATCAATTTACAACCAATGATTTCATAGGCATAATTTATTAACTAAACTTATTATCACCCGAATATAATCAAGCATTTAGTTCACTTAATAACTAGTCACAAAACCAATACAACATGTTTATAATATAATCATGAAATCAAATCAATTCACTCTAATTTATATGTACAAATGTCAAATCTAACCATATTAGTTACACATACTATGAATTATACCAAAATTTAATACAAAACCAACTTAATTCTTATCAATTCGGGTAGTAAAGTTAACCACTAATAATCATACAAAATTTTATATTTTTTGTAATAAGCCAAAACGTCACTTAATAACCTAATATATATATCATTCACCACCCAAATTATACCATAAATCACACTTTCAAAATGAGTTACTTCCTTGGCCGATTATATTCCATCATTAACACATCTCATTTTCAAATCAAATAATTAACATCACAAACATATCACCCAAACACAAATCATACCTATCATATAATAGGCATACCAAAATAAACTCTAACCATGTCAAATATTACCATAATTTGATCAAACTTTGAACTGAACCTAACAAAATAAACAAGCCATTTTCGCATGGCTTATATTTACATACCCCAAAATCAAATATATATACTAGCCTATACATGCCATAAGTTCAAATTCAACTTATAAAAGTACCGAAATAGTCGATAGTGTGATAAGCTTCACTGACAATCCCCGAGCTCATAACTTGACTCTAAAATCTATAAAACACAAGCAAACATACACACACAGTAAGCTATTATAGCTTAGTAAGTTATAAGCAAATAACAACTCAACAACATTTATAATTCAATACAACAAACTCGAATTATGTTATTAAGTTCATATACAATTTCAAACTTGAATTTACTTTTATTAAACATATAACTATGCCTCAAATTCAAACTGGCCAAATGCACATATAGATAATATCAAAGTATCATCCAATTTCAAAACCTAAATATCATTATATAACCAAATATATTTACACTCATATATGTATACTCATTAATCAAAATATAACATCGTATGCATATACATAGCATATTGTCGAATATGCTATACAAATGCACATATGTTTACATTAGTAACATGTATAATTTGCATCACATATCAAATAGCCAACTTACCTTATTTTCAAATAGGTAATCAACTAACTCATACCTAATCGTTTTAGCTCGTTTTACACCTTTGGTCACAACTTATCATTACCCATTGAACCATTCGGAATTGGATAGGATACTCGGATAATCACACATATCATACAATACCAACGTCCCAGACGTGGTCTTACATATAATCACATATCGATGCCACTGTCCCAGACAGGGTCTTACTCGCACACATATATCAGAATCACGTATCGATGCCAACGTATTAAACGTGGTCTTACTCGCACACATATATCGAAATCACATAACGATGCCAACGTATTAAACGTGGTCTTACTCGCACACATATATCGATGCCATGGTCTTATTCGCACATCACATATCGGAATCTTATGTCATGACATATGTATCCTAGCTATTCCTAAGGTTTGTACGGGGCTTTTGGACGTCGTAACTCGATCAAATCGAACTCATATACATAGATTCCAAGCTTGTACATATTCAGATTTCACATTTATAATATCACATTATACATTTCAGCATATATAGTTCATATTTAATCAATTAAATAACATCTATTTGCTTATAAACTTACCTCAGACAACGATAATCGGAATGGGACGACTAGTCGACAACTTTGGTTTTCCCCTATCCAAATCCGATTTCTTTGGTTCTTGATCTAAACATATTCAAATTAAACTCATTAAAACCTATTTTCACTCAATTTAGTTCAAAAACACATAAATAGGCAAATTACCATTTTACCCCTAACATCTCACACTTTTTACAATTTAGTCCAAATTGCACAAAACACAAAACATGTAAAATTTGCACATAGCATGCTTAGGCCGAATGTTACCCATGTTCATATAAGTCCATACATTTCATTTATTTCACATTTTAGTCCCTCAATTTATTATTTTTTCAATTTAATCTTAATTACTCAAAATCATCAAAAATTCCAATACAAAACATGTTAATCCAAAACATATCTTTCATATTTCATCAACTAACATCACAAAGCTCAATTATTCATCAATGGAATAACTCAAAATATTCATCAAAATTAGAAGTTCAAGCATGGACTTTGTACATTACACTGCAACGATCTTAAAAACGTAAAAATTATCAAAAATCGAGCTACAACTCACCTTGAATCAAGCTTGCTAATGGCCGAACCCTTGAAGGTTTTGTTTCTTTTCTTTCTTTTTATTATCAGCAAGAACAAAACATTATGCATGCTTATTTTAATTTTTATGCTTTATTATATACATGTTATTACATATTTTACATAATTAACCTTTAACTTAAAATATAAAGGCATTATATAATAAGGTCACTACCTTCCATTATATTCTATCATGGGCAAATTGCAATTTAAATACATCATATTACAAAGACAATCACAATTCGGTTCTTACACATTAAACCATCAAATTTTCATTTTACGTGATTAAGCTCTTTTATTAAATCGGGCTCTCAAACGATAAAATTAAAGCACGAAAATTTCACAGACATAAATTCACACATAATAAACTCAGAAAATAATTTAAAAATATTTTTTCTGACTCAGATTCGTGGCTCAAAACCACCATTCTGAATAGGGTCTAAATCGGGCTATTACAACTCTCCCCCTTAGGGATTTTTTCCCTGAAAATCTTACCAGTGAATATGTTCGGATAACGTTCTTTCATTACATCTTCTGGCTCCCATGTTACTTCTTCTACTCCATGTTTATGCCACAATACTTTCACTAATGGAATTTTTTTCACAATTCTTTAACTTCGCGAGCCAGAATATGAATCGGTTCTTCCTTATATGTCATATCAGACTTAATCTCAATCTCTGATGGATTAATCACATATGAGGGATCAGATCGATATCTACGAAGCATGGAGACATGAAATACATTATGGATCTTTTCTAACTCAGGTGGCAACAACAGTTTATAAGCAACCGGCCCAATATGCTCTATAATCTCATACGGCCCAATAAATCTCGGACTCAATCTGCCTTTACGACCGAATCTGAGTATTTTCTTCCACAGTGAGACTTTAAAAAATACTTTCCCCCCGATCTGAAATTCTATATCTTTTCTTGTTCGGTGTCAATAGTAAATGTAACAGTCCGATTTAGACCCTAATCGGAACGGTGGTTTCGGGACCACAAATTCGAGTTACAAAAATATTTTTAAAATTATTTTCTGTGTTTATTTTGAGTGAATTTATATTTGTAACACCCGTAACCCGTAACTGTTGCCGGAATGGGGTTACGAGACATTACTAAAAGAAGGCACAGTTTCGGATATTTTCATATTAATTCAAGATTTAAATCACATCAATGCTTATAATTCAATCTAATATCTAATCATAAATTTATTATCATTCACCACATAGCTTAAGTAGACTATAATTCAAAATATATAATTATTAAAACAATTCACTGCATATACAGAACATGTAATGTATCAATAATTTCCTTACGGAATATTTGTCCTATACTTATACTTATACAAGTCATGCATATACACAAGTTAATTATCCATTGAACTAAATTTCATTGCGACACCTTTCCTTCACATATATGCGGCATTAATGTATTAAACTATGGGTAATTCATATGTTATAAATTAACAAGTTTTAATAACAAACATTCGATTATAAATAACCCATTTTAATTCTATGTCTACTTGGCTAACTCAATTCATTATTACATATTTAATATTTTATAAATACCTAATGAATTCACTTTGCCATGCACAAGTACATATCAACCATATTACAAACACATACAATTTATACACGAATAACATTTAAAAATCTCAACTAACATAATGAGACCAATTACCGAATAAACACTTATCCTTATATAAATCTAAACTCCAATATGCCTTACTTTTCAAATAGCAATTTGAATGCCATCCACATCATTAATATAGACCATAAATGAACACTCAATTTAAACCATGCATAATAATCATACTAAACTTAGACCATGACACAACCAAACCGAATTTGAACCTAAGATTAAAGCCATTTTCGATGCATGATATGTATACCACAACATCAAACATAACATTGATATATTTCACTAGTGAACATCGAATCTACCTCATGCAATTATATGTATTTGAAATACTTTATACCATAATCGAACCTGTTAATGATGTACACATATAATATGTATACCACACATTTAACCAAATTTTATTCATGTAACATACACAATATTTATCAACACCCAAGCTCAATGAACATTTAACCAAAAACATATGAAACTGAATCTAGGCATATCAAGAAAATCATTTCCAGCATGTGGTACCTAACACAAACATTATACTTACATGGCACGTAGCTATAGAACCAAAGTGAACATAAACCAAACACAACATAACCAAATTTTAAAGATTAAAGCTTAGCCATTTTCGCATGGCTTATATACAAAACCAAAGTTTGACATTTACAAAATGCATTCCAGCCTATACATGCCATTATACGAGTTTGATTATTTAAATACCGAAGCTGTAGATAGTGTGATAGACTTTGCTGACGATCCTCGAGCTTGTAACTCGATCCAAAATCAATAAAATAGAGTAAACAAGAACACACCGAGTAAGCTAACTTAGCTTAGTAAGTCATAAGCAAATAAACAACTCATTAATATAGTCAACTCACAGTAACTAAACGAATCACAATAACATTACCCTACTTGACCTCAAACCTACAAATTCTATAAATAATACATTTTTCATAGACATTTATCCACCTAAGCCAAATACACATATAGTCATTTAACACATTATAAATCAACTCCCAAACCAAATAGTCATAATAAACCATACATCCATTTACTCTTATGTGCAAACTTAAGATTCATCAAATGACATCACATGTATATTTGTTACCTATATGACCGAATGTACCAACTTGTATATGTACATATTTAAGAAACATTTCAATGATGCACAAATTATTCATTCACAAGCCGAATACATATACCAAATACACATGAATTCTTCATTTGCATTACACATAATTTACAACAAATATAATATCCATAATACTTTCTTACCTTAGCTCAACTAGATATCAAGTTAATTCATACCTAGCCATTTAACTCATATTACACATCCGTACATGATTTACCTTTGCCCGATGAACCATTCAGAATTGGATAGGACACTAAGATAATCACATAATTCGTACAATGCCAACATCCCAGACGTGGTCTTACATGTAGCCACATATCGATGCCACTATCCCAGATAGGGTCTTACTCGTAAACACATATCAGAATCACATATCGAAGCCATGGTCTTACTCGCACACATGTATCAGAATCCTATGTCATGACATATGTATCCTAACTATTCCTAAGGTTCATACGGGGCTTTCGAATGTCGTAACTCACTCAAAACAATTGCATGAACATAGTTACCATGCCTATACACATTCGGCATTAGCACATACTAATTTTTATATTTCATTTCAGCATATAAAATTTGCATTTAATTAAAGTTTAGGACATCTATTTGCTTATAAACTTACCTCGGACGATACAAAACGTAACATCCTGATTTTTGGGTTTTTGTAATTTTTGAGAATTTGGTAAGTTTTTAAAATTTGGTATTTGGTAGTGAAAATTCATAGTTGGAATATGTAAATGGGCCTATGGAAGGCCCACAGTGTGCCAAACTCAGAAAGAATTTTTGATTTTTGGACTTAAGGAGTTAGGGGCGTTGGATAGGTGGCCTTATTAAAAGACGAGGGTAAAATGTAACACAAAAGAGCCCTTGGCAAAGTGGCTAAGTGATGCCACTAGGAAGCTAAAAAAGTGGCGTGTAAGTGGTTGAGGAGAGCCAATGTTCGATTCTCTAAGCTGGAAATTGTGGTGTTCTTTTTATGTCTTGAGCAGGCAGGAGTTGGAAGTTGAATGAAACTCTGTTGGAGAGAGTTTGAATCAGTCAAATGCATGGATTAAGGAGTGATAAGGGGAGAGATTTTGGGGATTTGGAGAGAAGCTAAGAGTTGGCCGAATAGTGGGAATTGAAGAGGGGATTTCGGCAGAAGAGTATTTGGCTAGTATTTCAGCATTTAGGGACTTAGTTGTGCCGTTTTTCTTCTGTTTAAACATCATAGGGTTATTCTTTTATTCCCTTTTCTTCTCTAGCCGAAATCACCACTCTCTTTATCCAGTTTTCTTTCTTTTTATTGCCAAAACCAAACCAATACTTCCTTTCTTTTCATCTACTACTTCATTTCTTTTCATCACCTTTGTCGAATAGTCATAAGAACCGAAACCTTTGAAGATTGGTTGTGCCATTTTGCTTTTAGACCAGTATCTTTCCTGTTCTCTTTATTTGTGGTGACTGATCCCTTCATCTGGTAAGCACTCAAAACTTTCGTCTATTCATTATTTCGCGATTTAGAAGCCGAAATCTCTGAAGGCATAGGGGAGGCTGTCGACTTGTCTAGATTGATTATAACTTTGGATTGGTTCGTATGTGTGTCTTAGTTTACAAAGAAGGTGATCAATGAGGAGCATTGGATTAAAGGCGTGGGCGCAGCTAGATTTAGATCTAGTGCATCTAAGTTGACAAAGGTAAGGTTTCATGGCCATTAAGGTATTGGCCGAGTATGGTAAGAGAGTTCTTGCATTGGTTTCATGGATTCATAATTTAATCGATTAAGTGGTGGATTGTAGGAATCATCGTATAGACGATCTTGTGGTGGTAATCGCAAATCAGGTGTGTAACGAACCCTCTTTCGTAGCTTAACTCGATATTTACCGAAAAGCCAAAAAGCTAAAAATTCTGGCATTTTGAGGACTCGTGAGCATTCGAGTGCTCATAGGTTAGTTAGATACGCTATGTTTGATGATTGGGAGTGTTGGAACAGGTAAGGGCACGATTTCCTGCATCACGATAAGTTGGGCCTCGAGGGGCTAAAATCGGGCCCAATAGGCTTTCAGGCTCATTTGGGTAAGTTTGGTAGGAAATGGAATTCAGATAAATTGCACATTAAGACAGTTAATACCATTATGGAATATAGGCTAAATGGGCCTAGATGACTAAATCGGCTATGTAGGGCCCATTAGGGGTATTTGGCCCAATAACTCAGTTTTGCTAGAATGGGCTAGAATCGCTGTTTAAACACTTGAAATTGTTGATAATTGATAATGAGCGGGGAAAACCCTAATAATTGATAAAATAATGAAATTACCCTTATAATGTGAAAATGACCATTTTGCCCCTAAGTGAATATGACCATTATACCCCTAGGGTTATGTGATAATTAAGATGCATGTGATACTATTTTTCTACATGATATGCCATGATATGCACATGATATGCCATGATATATTCATATATGCATGGTTTGGGTTTTATATGAACAGAGGAAGTGCTAAAAGGGGCCCCAGTTTACCGAAAAGGGCTTTGCCCTAGTTTACCGAAAAGGGCTTTGCCCCAGTTTATCGAAAAGGGCTTCGCCCCAGTTATTAAAAGAGGCTAAGCCTCCAGTTATATGATAAAGCAGCTATGCTGCCAGTGGAGAGTATTGGTTGGGTGGGTTGAGTTATTCCCCACATGGAGAGCTTGGTTGGTACGGGTGGAGAGTAGCGGTTGGGTGGGTTGATAGTTTCCCCACATATAGATATGGGTTGAATACATGCATTGAGATTTACATATTTGAATGCTATGAAAATGGGCCAGTGGGCCATATCGTTTACAGAATAAGGCTTCAGCCCAATGATATGAATTATGAAAAGGCTTCGGCCTAGTAAGTTTATATACGAACAAGGGCTAAGGCCCAGTAAGCGTTAAACGAAAGGCTTCGGCCCAGTATGTTGGTATTAGTTTGGGCTCTGAAAGGGGCTTGTTGCACACTGAGTTTCCAAACTCACCCCCCATTTCTTTAACCTTGCAGGTGAGTCTTGATGTGGAGACTTGGAGCCAGAGGGGATTCAGAGTGGCTGTGATGATCGCTTTCGAGCTTTGCAATAAGTAATCGATTTTTATTTATTTATTATTATTTGGTTTTGGGTTGTAAAAATGCCATTTTAACTATTCTTCTGGGATTATTTTTATTTTTAATAACTCTATATTTTTCTGATAATAAATCAAAATGGATTAGACTTAGGGTGCGTTTTCAAAATGATACTCGTTTTCAAAATAATGTAACGATACAATTAATCAGTTTATCAAAAAAATATCTACTTAAATGAATTCCAACTCGTGTTTCCAAAACCTAACCTCGCACCAAAGTGTGGCAATGGTTGTGAGCATGTCTAGGATTAGATCTAGGCAAGAGCTTGGTACTTAAGCAGCCTGCATGGCTCACCTCCTCTGTTTCGGATACCTACCTGGTGCACAACTTCCAATCACTTTGTTAACTTAGCAAAAGACGTTCTTTTTAAACACTAAAATGAATCATGGGTTTTTAAAACTTCAATGAGACACGTCGGATTCAGCCATAACATCTGGGCCGGGTTTGAGGTGTTACATTTAGTGGTATCAGAGCCAGGTTACAACAACTCGACTGTGGGTTTCTAAACGGGTTTAAAATCAAGAATTACAAAATAAAGGCATTTTAAATCAATTTTTTTTAAGAATTTCTATTCTCTGTGACCAAATACATGTTTTTGTTTTAAATGGTTTGAAGAAAGAAGTGGCACACTGAATCCCCAGCACCAAGTGTGTAAGTGTACTTTCTTTTACACTGTGTGATATTTATATGATGCTATAAATAGAACTGAGACCCTACTATGATACTCTAGATAGGGTAGGCTTGTAAAATAATAGGATTGAGACTGTAGCTAGGCTACGACGTTGCAAAAACAATCCCTGAACTGCTATATGTCCATAAGATATCTCGTAATAAACAACTGAAATATTAAACTAATGTCATAAAATTCGTAAACAGATAATTCGATATGAGTACAAGAGAAACTCGTGGATGAGACCGCGGACGTGGTCGCGGGAGGGTGCAAGCTGAATCTTCATCCTCAGGGCATAGGCCAGCTGAGGAGGCATCTGTGCCACAGGCAACTGAGGCTGGGTCACATGATCGGGCTACGGGGGATGATGCTTTGTCCCAAGAGATGTTAAGGGTCTTGGAAAGGGTTATTGGAGCTAGCACCGGGACAGTGAATAGAGGATCCATCTCTAAGCAACTCTGGGCTAACGGAGTAGAGGTTTTTAGGGGCGTATCTAGAGTAGCCCCAAACGTTGCTAAATATTGGCTAGAGGCAACAGAGCGGATTGTGGACGACCTAGATTGCTCTGCAGAGCAAAAGCTGAAGGGGGTCGTGTCATTGCTACGAGATGAGGCATACCAGTGGTGGATCACTGTAAGGGAGAGTACCCCGATCGAACGAGTAACCTGGGAACTGTTCAAGACTGCTTTTAAGGGAAGGTATGTTGGAGCTAGTTATGTGGATGCCCGTCGAAAGGAATTTTTGAATCTGGCTCAGGGCTATAAGACTGTTATGGAGTATGAGGTAGAATTCTTGAGGTTGAGTCGATATGCTAGCGGGATAGTTGCGACCGAATATGAGCGCAGTATTCGATTCGAAGATGACCTCCGCAATGAGCTTAGGGTGTTGATAGCTCCACAGAGGGAGCGTGATTTCGCTTCATTAGTGGAGAAGGCTAAGATAGCCGAGAAAGTAAAACGAACCAAATGACAGAATTGTGAGAGGGATCGACTCAGATTCAAGAGGGATTTCGGACCCTCGGGTGCTGTAAATAGAAATTTTAAAAGAGCTAGAATGGAGGAACCAGTTCGACCAGCTCCGATTAATATTGTTAGACCTCAGGTTTGCAAGGACTGTGGCAGAGCGCATATGGGGGAGTGCTGGAAACGAACTGGGGCATGTTTTCGATGTGGGTCAAAGGAACATAAGTTCAGAGAGTGTTCTCGGAGAGCAGCTCAGGATCAAGCTGCAGAGAAAAGAGGTGTCCAACCGCAGCGAGGAGGACCACCACCTCAGAGAGGCCATGGGTAAAGTAGAGGTGGCAATGGTAATGGACGAGGACGTGGGGCACCTGGCAGGGGTGCTGGACATGTTGAAGCTCGACAGCCAGCATTGGTTTATGTTGCACGGCGTCATGAGGAGGGTGATGCTTCTGATGTTATAAACGGTACATTCCTCATTCATAGCAAGCCTTACACTGCTTTGGTTGATGTGGGTTCCACTCACTCGTATGTTGCTTGTGATGTATCTGGGGCATTGGGTGTGCTTCCTGAGGAGACTATGAGTGGGGTATCAGTGATAAGTCCTTTGGGACACTCGGTTAAGGTAGATAAACTCTTTAGGGAGGTGCCTTTAGAGACAAAAGATAGGATATTTGTAGGGGATTTAATGGAGCTGCCATTTGGGGAATTTGATCTTATTTTGGGAATGGACTGGCTAACTAAGCATAGGGTGATGTTGGATTGTGCTGTTAAGAGAATGGTGCTAAGAACTGCCAAGGATGAAGAGATAATGGTCATAGGGGAGCGAAGGAACTATTTGTCCAATGTTGTCTCGGCTTTAAGGGCTGAGAAGTTGATTCGAAAAGGTTGTGAGGCATTTTTAGCATTCGTGAGTCAAGCTGAACCTGAGGGGATGACTGTGGAGTCAGTTAGGACCATCAAAGAATTTCAAGATGTATTTCCAGAAGAACTTCCTGGACTACCTCTGAATAGAGAAGTTGAGTTCGAAATTAACTTGTTACCTGGAACAGCTCCAGTGTCCATTGCACGTTATAGGATGGCACCAAAAGAGTTGGTGAAACTTAAGGCTCAGATTCAAGAACTGTTAGATAGAGGGTTTAGAAGACCAAGTGTTTCTCCGTGGGGTACACCAGTGTTGCTCGTAAAAAAGAAAGATGGGACCATGCGGATGTGTATTGATTATCGGCAATTGAACAAACTGACAATCAAGAACAAGTATCCTTTGCCAAGAATCGGCGATCTGTTTGACCAACTAAAAAGAGCCTCGGTATTTTCTAAGATTGACCTTCGGTCAGGATATCATCAGTTGAGAGTCAAAGAAGAGGATATTCATAAGACGGCATTCAGAACTCGATATGGTCACTACGAGTTTCTAGTTATGCCCTTTGGTTTGACTAATGCACCGGCGGCATTCATGGATTTGATGAATCGGGTATTTCAGTCGTACTTGGATCAGTTCGTAGTCATTTTTATTGATGATATCTTAGTGTACTCAGAAACAGAAGAGAAACATGATGAGCATCTTCGTATTGCGCTGCAAGTGCTAAGGGAAAAGCAACTCTACGCAAAGCTCAGTAAGTGTGAGTTTTGGTTGAGTGAAGTAACATTCTTGGGGCATGTTGTGTCTGCTGAGGGGATCAAGGTAGACCCTCGGAAGATTGAGGTGATTCTGGAGTGGAAGCCACCGGAAGTCGAATGTAAATCAAGTTTTACGGGGTTGGCAGGTTATTATCGAAGATTTGTGGAAGGATTTTCTATGTTGGCAGCGCCGTTAATGAAACTTATAAGGAAGGGAGCACCGTTTGTTTGGACAAATAAGCAGCAAGAGGCTTTTGAAAAGTTAAAGAAGGTTCTGACTGAGGCACCAGAATTGATTCAGCCAGAATCTGGTAAGGATTTCACTGTGTACAGTGATGCGTCACATGTAGGTTTGGGCTATGTGTTGATGCAAGAAGGTAAAGTGGTCACTTATGCTTCACGACAGCTTAAGCCTCATGAGGTAAACTATCCTACTCATGACTTGGAGTTGGCAGCGGTGATCTTTTGCGCTTAAGATATGGAGGCACTACTTGTATGGGGAGAGATGCATTATCTATACGGATCATAAGAGTCTTAAGTACTTGCTGACTCAAAAGGAGTTGAATCTTAGACAGCGAAGGTGGATAGAGTTGTTAAAGGATTATGACTGTTCGATTGAGTACCATCCAGGTAAGGCAAATGTCGTGGCTGATGCGTTGAGTCAAAGGACTGTGGCAGAATTGAAGGCAATGTTTGGTCGCTTAAGCTTGTATGACGGTAGAAGCTTATTAGTAGAATTACAAGTGAGACCGACTTGGGTGGAGCAGATTAAGAAGCAGCAGTTGGTGGATGAGTCGTTGGTTTCTCAGTTTCAGCAAGTTGAGAAGGGAGAGAATCCAAACTTTGGATTAAATGGTGATGGGGTTCTTTGTTTTCAAGGAAGAATTTGTGTGCTGAAAGACTCTGACTTGAGATTGATGATTTTGAGGGAGGCACATGGTGGACCTTGTGCTATGCATCCAGGAGGGAGTAAGTTGTATCGAGACTTACGAGAGCCATATTGGTGGCCTGGGCTCAAGCGAGAAGTGACCGAATTTGTGGAAAAATGTTTAACGTGTCAACAAGTAAAGGCCGAGCATCAACTGCCTTTAGGATTATTACAGCCAGTGAAGATACCACTTTGGAAGTAGGAAAGGGTAACCATGGATTTTGTGAGTGGTCTGCCATTGACACCTTCTAAGAAGGACTCAGTTTGGGTGATTGTGGATAGGCTGACAAAATCTGCTCATTTCATACCTGTCCGAACCGACTACTTACTTCAGAAGTTGGCCAAGTTGTATGTGGCAGAGATAGTGCAGTTACATGGAGTGCCAGTATCAATAATTTCTGACCGAGACCCAAGGTTTACATCTCGGTTTTGGCAGAAGTTGCATTAGTCGGATCGGCAGTCAGAGAGGGTCATTCAGATTCTAGAAGATATGTTGAGGGGTTGTATTATCTTGTATTATCGACTTTAGGGACAATTGGGAGGATTATTTGCCGTTGGCGGAATTCGCATATAACAACAGTTACCAAGCAAGTATCCAGATGGCTCCTTACGAGGCACTGTATGGGCGAAGGTGTCGTTCGCCTACTTGTTGGGCTGAGTTAGGGGAAAGGCAAGTACTTGGACCGGAGTTAGTAGCGAATACTGAAGACAAAGTTAAGGTGATCAGGAATCAGTTAAAGGAGGCAGCAGATCGACAAAAGTCTTATGCTGATTTGAAGCGTAAGGATATGGAATATGTTGTAGGGGACATGGTCTTTTTGAAGGTTTCACCTTGGAAGAAGATATTGAGGTTTGGTAAGAAGGGCAAGTTGAGTCCACGGTTCATTGGGCCTTATCGGATCCTTAAGCGGATAGGGCCGGTGGCTTATCAGCTAGAGTTACCTCCAGAGCTAGATCGTATTCACGACGTCTTTCATGTGTCCATGCTAAGGTGATATCGTTCTGACCCTACTCATATCGTGCCAGTTGCAAAAATCGAGGTACAGTCAGACTTGACTTTCAAGGAAGAACCTGTGCAGATACTAACCGTGACGTCAAGGTGTTGAGAAGAAAGTCAGTCCCATTGGTGAAGGTACTTGGAGAAACCATGGCAAAGAAGAGGCTACTTGGGAGTCCGAAGAGGCGATGCGTCAACAATATCCTCAACTGTTTGGATCAGGTAAAATTTCGGGGCCGAAATTTCTTTAAGGAGGGTAGAGTTGTAACATCCTAATTTTCGGGTTTTCGTAATTTCTGAGAATTTGGTAAGTTTTTAAAATTTGGTATTTGGTAGTGAAAATTCATAGTTGGAATATGTAAATGGGCCTTTGGAAGGCCCACGGGCTGGCCAAAACCCAGAAAAATTTTTGAATTTTGGACTTAAGGAGTTAGGGGCGTTGGATAGGTGGCCTTATTAAAAGACGAGGGTAAAATGTAACACAAAAGAGCCCTTGGCAAAGTGGCTAAGTGATGCCACTAGGGAGCTAAAAAAGTGGCGTGTAAGTGGTTAAGGAAAGCCAAGGTTCGATTCTCTAAGCTGGCAATTGTAGTGTTCTTTTTATGTCTTGAGCAGGCAAGAGTTGGAGGTTGAATGAAACTCTGTTGGAGAGAGTTTGAATCAGTCAAACGCATGGATTAAGGAGTGATAAGGGGAGAGATTTTGGGGATTTGGAGAGAAGCTAAGAGTTGGCCGAATAGTGGGAATTGGAGAGGGGATTTCGGTAGAGGAGTATTTGGCTAGTATTTTGGCATTTAGGGACTTAGTTGTGCCGTTTTTCTTCTGTTTAAACATCATAGGGTTATTCTTTTCTTCCCTTTTCTTCTCTAGCTAAAATCACCACTCTCTTCATCCAGTTTTCTTTCTTTTTATTGCCAAAACCAAACCAATACTTCCTTTCTTTTCATCTACTACTTCATTTCTTTTCATTACCTTTGCCGAATAGTCACAAGAATCGAAACCTTTGAAGATTGGTTGTGCCGGATTGCTTTTAGACCAGCATCTTTCCTGTTCTCTTTATTTGTGGTGACTGATCCCTTCATCTGGTAAGCACTCAAAACTTTCGTCTATTCATTATTTCAGGATTTAGAAGCCGAAATCTCTGAAGGCATAGGGGAGGCTGTCGACTTGTCTAGATTGATTATAACTTTGGATTGGTTCATATGTGTGTGTTAGTTTACAAAGAAGGTGATCAATGAGGAGCATTGGATTAAAGGCGTGGGCGCAGCTAGATTTAGATCTAGTGCATCTAAGTCGACAAAGGTAAGGTTTCATGGCCATTAAGGTATTGGCCGAGTATGGTAAGAGAGTTCTTGCATTGGTTTCATGGATTCATAATTTAATCGGTTAAGTGGTGGATTGTAGGAATCATCGCATAGATGATCTCGTGGTGGTAATCGCAAATCAGGTGTGTAACGAACCCTCTTTCGTAGCTTAACTCGATATTTGCTGAAAAGCCGAAAAGCAAAAAATTTTGGCATTTCGAGGACTCGTGAGCATGCCAGTGCTCATAGGTTAGTTAGATACGCTAAGTTTGATGATCGGGAGTGTTGGAACAGGTAAGGGCACGATTTCCTGCATCACGATAAGTTGGTCCTCAAGGGGCTGAAATCGGGCCCAATAGGCTTTCGGGCCCATTTGGGTAAGTTTGGTAGGAAATGGAATTCAGATAAATTGCACATTAAGAGAGTTAATACCATTTTGGTAGGAAATGGAATTCAGATAAATTACACATTAAGACAGTTAATACCGTTATGGAATATAGGCTAAATGGGCCTAGATGACTAAATCGGCTATGTAGGGCCCATTAGGGGTATTTGGCCCAATAACTCGGTTTTGCTAGAATGGGCTAGAATCGCTGTTTAAACACTTGAAATTGTTGATAATTGATAATGAGCATGGAAAACCCTAACAATTTATAAAATAATGAAATTACCCTTATAATGTGAAAATGACCATTTTGCCCTTAAGTGAAAATGACCATTATACCCCTAGGGTTATGTGATAATTAAAAGGCATGTGATACTATTTTTGTACATGATATGCCTTGATATGCGCATGATGTGCCATGATATATTCATATATGCATGGGTTGGGTTTTATATGAACGGAGGAAGTGCTAAAAGGGCTTTCCCTAGTTTACCGAAAAGGGCTTTGCCCCGGTTTACCAAAAAGGGCTTTGCCCCAGTTTACCGAAAAGGGCTTCGCCTCAGTTATTAAAAGAGGCTAGGCCTCCAGTTATATGATAAAACAACTATGCTGCCAGTGGAGAGTATTGGTTGGGTGGGTTGAGTTATTCCCCACATGGAGAGCTTGGTTGGTACGGGTGGAGAGTAGCGGTTGGGTGGGTTGATAGTTTCCCCACATATGGATATGGGTTGCATACATGCATTGAGATTTACATATTTGAATGCTATGAAAATGGGCCAGTGGGCCATACCATTTACAGAATAAGGCTTCGGCCCAGTGATATGAATTATGAAAAGGCTTCGGCCCATTAAGTTTATATACGAACAAGGGCTAAGGCCCAGTAAGCGTTAAGCGAAAGGCTTCGACCCAGTATGCTGGTATTAGTTTGGGCTCTGAAAGGGGCTTGTTGCACACTGAGTTTCCAAACTCACCCTCCATTTCTTTAACCTTGCAAGTGAGTCTTCATGTGGAGACTTGGAGCCGGAGGGGATTCAGAGTGGCCGTGATGATCACTTTTGAACTTTGCAATAAGTAATCAATTTTTGTTTATTTATTTATTATTATTATTATTATTTGGTTTTGGGTTGTAAAAAGGCCATTTTAACTATTCTTCTGGGATTATTTTTATTTTTAATAACTCTATATTTTTCTGATAATAAATCAAAATGGGTTAGACTTAGGGTGCGTTTTAGAATAATACTCGTTTTCAAAATAATGTAACGATACAACTAATCAGTTTATCAAAAAAAATCTACTTAAATGAATTCCAACTCGTGTTTCCAAACCCTAACCTCACACCAAAGTGTGGCAATGGTTGTGAGCATGTCTAGGATTGGATCCAGGCAATAGCTTCGTACTTAAGCAGCCTTCATGGCTCACCTCCTCTGTTTCGGATACCTACCTGGTGCACAGCTTCCATTCACTTTGTTAACTTAGCAAAAGACGTTCTTTTTAAACACTAAATGAATCATGGGTTTTTAAAACTTCAATGAGACACGTCGGATTCGGCCATAACGTCTGGGCCGGGTTTGGGGTGTTACACAAAATGGAACAGGACAACTAGTCGACAACTTTCGCTTTCCCCCTATCCAAATCCGATTTCTTTGGTTCTTGATCTAAACATATTCAAATTAAGCTCATTCAAACATATTTTCATTCAATTTAGTCCAAAAACACATAAATGGACAACTTACCATTTTACCCCTGACATTTACAATTTTTACAATTTAGTCCCTATTGCACAAAACACAAAATACACAAAATTTCAAAGCACCCATGTTAGGCCGAATGGTACTCATATCTATACAAGCCCATATATTTCATTTATTTCACATTTTAGTCCCTCAAATTATTATTTTTATAATTAAGTCCTAATTACTCAAAATCATCAAAAACTCCAATACAAAACATGTTAATCTAAAACATATCTTTCATATTTCATCATCAAACAACAAATATCACAAGCTATCAACAAAGGCACAACTCAAAATATTCATCAAAATCCAAAATTAAAGCATGGGTCTTGAAGATTACTAAGCAACTATCTCAAAAACGTAGAAATTATCAAAAACTAAGCTAGTTTCATACCATGATTGAGCTCCAACAATGGCAAAATGCCCTAGCTATCTTTTCTTTTCTTTTTATTTCTTATTCGGTTGATGAATAAAGGCAAATAATGAATATGATAACTTTGGTTTTTAATTAATATAAGTTTATTAACTAATTTACATATATAACCTTTATAATATAATATAAAACCATTATAAACTTGGCTATTACAGTCCACTATATATGTTAATGGTTTAATTGCAACATAAAACCTCTATATTAGAAGAACAATCACTATTTGGCCCTTTTTAAAAATAACAACCAAATTTTTGTTTTACGCGATTAAGTCCTTTTATTTAATCGGACACCTAAACGACAAAATTAAATCATAAAAATTTCACAGATATAAGTTCACACAAAATAAACACAGAATATAATTTTTAAATATTTTTCTAACTCGGATTCATGGTCCTGAAATCACCGTTTTGATTAGGGTCTAAATCGGGCTGTTACAACTCCCCCTTAGGGATTTTCGTCCCCGAAAATCTTACCGGTGAATAGGTTCGAATAACATTCTCTCATTGTATCCTCTGGCTCCCACGTTGCTTCGTCAACTCCATTTTTATGCCACAATACTTTAACTAACGAAATCTTCTTATTTTTTAACTCTTTAATCTCGTGAGTTAGAATACAAATTGGTTCTTCTTCATACGTCATATCGGGCTTAATCTCAATTTCAAACGAACTAATCACATGCGAAGGGTTAGATTGATATCTACGAAGCATCGAGACATGGAATACATTGTGGATATTTTCTAACTCAGGTGGCAATAACAGTCTATAAGCAACTGGCCCGATACGCTCTATAATCTTATACGGCCCAATAAACCTCGGACTCAATTTGCCTTTGCGACCAAATCTGAGTATTTTCTTCCACGGTGAGACTTTCAAGAAAACTTTATCTCCGACCTGAAGCTCTATATCCTTGCGTTTCAAGTCCGCATAATATTTCTGACGGTCTGATGCTGCTTTCAGACTTTCACGGATTACTTTCACTTTCTGTTCAGTTTCTCTGATCAAATCGACTCTGTGTATCTTATTTTCACTAAGCTCAGTCTAGTACAATGGTGTACGACGTTTGCGACGTACAAAGCTTCATTAGGTGCCATTTTGATACTTGATTGAAAACTGTTATTATACGCAAATTCAATCAGAGGTAGGTACCGTTCCCACATACCTTCAAACTCGAGAATGCAACATCTCAACATATCCTCAAGTATTTGAATGATTCGCTCAGACTGACCATCTGTTTGTGGATGGAAAGCAGTAATGAAATGTAATTTTGTACCTAGTGCATCTTGCAGTTTATTTCAAAACCGCGATGTAAACCTCGGATCTTTATCCAAAACAATATATATAGGCACACCATGTAATCTCACAATCTGAGAAAGATACAATTTAGCCAGTTTATCAAGTGAGTAATCTGTACGTATCGGAATAAAGTGAGCCGACTTAGTCAATCTATCCACAACACCCTAGATTGCATCCTTCTTGCTCGATGTCAACGGTAAACCAGATACAAAATCCATCGTAACTCTGTCTCATTTTCATTCTGGTATCATAATCGACTGAAGTAATCCTGAAGGTACCTGATGCTTGGCTTTTACTTGTTGACAGACTAAACATCTTGCAACAAAGTCAGAAATGTCTCATTTAATACCATGCCACCAATAAAGTTGTTTCAGATCATTATACATCTTTGTACTACCTAGGTGAGCAGATAATCGACTGCTGTGAGCTTCATTCAAAATCATCTATATCAACTCTGAATTCCTCAAAACACATATTCAGTTTTTGAATCTCAAATAGTCATCAGTATCAACTCTGAATTCTGAATCATCATCCTATCACACTGAGCTCGTTTTGCTAGTAATTTATTATCAAACTTCTGGGCATCACAAATTTGTTGAACAAATAACGGTCTTACTTTCAATTCAGCTATTATCAAACCATCATCAGACATAGCCTTATGCGCATTCATAGCCTTAGCCTTTCCTGGGTGATAGTCAATCACAAGCTCATAGTCTTTTAGAAATTCTAACCATCGGCGTTGTCTCAAATTTAGATCTTTCTGAGTCATCAAGTATTTTAGGGTCTTATGATTAGAATACACATGACATCTCTCACCGAACAAATAGTGATGCCAAATTTTCAATGCGAACAAAATGGCTGCCAATTCTAGGTCGTGTGTCGGATAGTTCTTTTCATGTGGCTTCAACTATCTCGAGGCATAAGCTATAACTTTGCCTTCCTGCATCAGTACACAACTCAAACCATTTAAAGATGCATCACTATAAATAATAAATTCTTTACCCGATTCTGGCTAAACTAGCACTAGAGCTTCAGTCAAAAGGGCTTTTAACTGATCAAAGCTTTTCTGGCACTTCTCTAACCACTCGAACTTAACCTCTTTCTACAATAGCTTTGTCACCAGGGCTACAATCATAAAGAAACCTTTCACGAACTGTCTATAATAGCCGGCAAGTCCCAGAAAACTTCAGACTTCAGAAACATTCTTTGGAGGTTTCCAATCAAGTATAGTTGAGATTTTGCTCGAATCAACCCGAATACCCGATGCTGATACCACATGACCCAGAAAACTGACTTCACTTAACCAGAACTCACATTTACTAAATTTAGGAAACAACTGCTTATCTCGCAAATTCTGTAACACAAGTCTCAAATGTTTGGCATGTTTCATCACGAGAATAGATCAAAATGTCATCTATAAACACAACCAAAAACCGATCCAGATATGGTATGAAGATCTGATTCATCAAATCCATGAAAATAACAGGTGCATTAGTGAGTCTAAAAGGCATAACCAAAAACTCATAGTGTTCGTGCCTCGTTCGAAAAGCAGTCTTCGGTACATTTGAGTCTTTAACTCGTAGCTGATAATAGCCTGATCTTAAATCTATCTTCTAAAACACCGTAGCTCCTTCAATTGATCAAACAGATCACCACCCCGTGGCAACGGATACTTATTCTTTAGCGTCACTTTATTAAGCTATCTATAATCAATGAACATTCTCATAGTTCCATCTTTCTTTTTCACAAACAACACAGGTGCACCCCACGGAGAGAAACTCGGTTGTGCAAAACCTCTATCTGTCAATTCTTGCAACTGAGCTTTCAATTCTTTCAATTCTGTAGGTGCCATTCCGTACGGAGTTATAGATATCGGAGTCGTCCCAAGCATTAACTCAATACCAAACTCTACCTCCCGTATCGGTGGCAAACCCGGTAATTCTTCAGGAAACACATCTGGATACTCACATACAACTGGGACTGATTCAATGTTCCTTTTGGCCACTTTATTGTCAAGCACATATGCAAAGTAAGCCTCACAGCCTTTTCTCACATATTTCTGAGGTAACATCGAAGAAATCACTGCTGGTAACCCTTTTAGATCATTAGATTCAATCTGAACAATCTCATCATTCTGGCTCTGTAAATCAATAGTCTTTCTTTTGCAGTTTACAACAGCATTGTGTAAAGTCAACCAGTCCATACCCAAGATTATATCGAACTCATCAAATGGCAATAGCATCAAATCAACCAGAAAGCACAAATCTCGAACCATTAAGGGACAATTATTACATACTTTATCAACCATAACACACCGACCCAAGGGGTTTGACACTTTAATCACAAACTCAGTAGACTCAACAGGCAGAGTCTTGCTGAATGCTAATGTCTCACACACATAAGAATGAGTAGAACCAGGATCAATCAATACAATGACATTAGTATCATAAAGAGTGAATGTACCAGTAATGACATATGGGGATGAAGCCTCATCTCGTGCACGTATAGCATAGGCTCTGGCAGGTGCACGAGCCTCAGATTTGACTACTGTATCTTTAGTTCCTCTCTGACTGACAGTCGTATTACTAGCATTTCTGGGTGGTCTACCTCGAGCTACAATATTACCCAATCTCGTATTCTACACTGGATTTTCCTTAGCTAACATTGGGCAATCTCGAATATAATGATCTGTCGATCCACATTTAAAGTAGGCTCGATCATGCAATCTGCAACTACCGGGATGTCGTTTACCATAGTGTTTACACTCGGGTTGATTTGATCTGACATTACCCATACTCGCAATGGAGGTAGCTCTCGAGCTCATTGGCGGTCTATTCTGATCCCGTCTGGAGTAACCTAAAGTGGCTTTAGAACAGCTGAAATCATCTTGGAACTTCTTTGATGCCGACTGGAATGACTTACCGGATGTTCTTTTACGTGCATCTCTAGCTTCAAAGTCAACTTTTCTTTTCTCTTTCCCGAGCTCTTCAACTTTGCAAGCTCGCTCAACCAGTACCACGAACTCTTTTATCTCAAGTATGCCAACTAACAGTTTAATGTCTTCATTCAGCCCATCTTCAAATCTTTTACACATTATGGCTTCAGTAAAAACACACTCTCGGGCGTATCGATTGAGTCTCACGAATTTTCGCTTATGCTCTGTCACTATCATCCAAACCCTATTTCAGCTCTAGAAATTCTTTACGCTTTTGATCGATAAATCTCCGACTGATATATTTCTTACGAAACTCAGTCTGAAAGAATTCCCAGGTCACTTGCTCTCTCGGAACTACTGATAACAGGGTATTCCACCAGTGATATGCTGTGTCTCGAAGCAAGGATATATCACATTTCAAACATTCACCTAGGGTACAGGACAGCTCATCAAACACATGGATAGTATTATCAAGCCAAATCTCAGCCCACTCATCATCATCCTCATCAGTAGCTTTAAACTCTTTAGCCCCATGTTTTCTGATTTTATCAACAGGTGGCTTATATAATCTTAGTGGATCACTTACTTGAGGTACAGTAGGTATCGAAGATGGATTAATCGGGCGTGGAGGTTGTTGTGTAGCCATGTTAGTCCGGATATATTGAGTAAACCAGTCTTTCATCATTTGATAGAAGGCATGTTTAGCCTCACTTTCTTGATTACTCGAAGTCAGACGAGAATCAGTCGGCGCTGTCCCTTACACAGGAGCAGGCACTACACTCTCGACATCATCAGCTACAGCTCTGTCGGGATCCATTTACTATATAAAAATACATTTTTAGATGTCAGAAGTCATCACACTATCACAGTATATAATATGGCATGTATAGCTATACTCATACACGCTACGTTAGTCCTAGAACCGACTAAACCGTAGCTCTGATACTAATAAAATGTAACACCCCTAACTTGTATCCGTCGCCAAAATGGGGTTACGAGACATTACTAAACAAAAGCACAGTTCGGGATATTTTCATATTAATTCAAGATTTAAATCACATCAATGCTTATAATTTAATCTAATATCTAATCATAAATTTATTACCATTCACCACATAGCTTAAGTAGACCATAATTCAAAATATATAAATATTAAAATAATTCACTGCATATATAGAACATATTGAAACAATTCAAAATATATAAATATTAAAACAATTCACGCGATTAAGTCCTTTTATTTAATCGAACACCTAAACGACGAAATTAAATCACGAAAATTTCACAGATATAAATTCATACAAAATGAACACAAAATATAATTTTTAAATATTTTTCTGACTCGAATTCGTGGTCCCAAAACCACAGTTCCCATTAGGGTCTAGATCGGGCTGTTATAATATTTGTGAAATTTTTGTGATTTAATTTTGTCGTTTGAGTGTCCAATTAAATAAACAGACTTAATCGCGTAAATTAGAAACTTGATAGTTAAAAGCATAAGGGCCAAATTGTTAATGGCTTTGTAAGTTGAAGCATTTATGTTGCAAATAATCTTTTAGACTAGTGATGGTCGGATGTACCTGTAACACCTTAAACTCGGCCCAGACGTTATGGCCGAATCTGGCGCATCACATTGAAGTGTTTTAGCGAAAACCTTGTTTTCATAGAAAACCCTTCCTTAAGACATGAAACCTTAGTTAACTTATGAAAACACACTTTTCAATTGCGAAAGCTTTGTTTAAAACATTTTATTTAAGAAAGTTTATCAATTAAAAGTTTGGTTGCGAAAAAGTAGTAAATAAAAACTATGGTTTAGAAAATCCCTGTTCAACTTCTCGAAATTACAATGCATAAGAATAACAATCCAAATAATAAAAAACCGGGAGGCCTTATTACAATCTAGTCTAAAATCACTTAATAAATCAGGAACTAAATGCTTTTAAAACAACCAAGTCCAAGTTGTCTTGCTAGCTAGCCACCCAGAGTCCCTCCAGACCTCGAACCTCTTATTGAGCATTACTTGAGAAAAATAAAAAAGGGGGTGAGTTTTTGCAAACTCAATGTGTACACCCTCGTTGAGCAGCAAGCATTCATCAATCATCATAAAATCACACATGCAATGCAGTGTAATGCAACCCACCCCAATAATCCATCCGCTACACTTCAGCTCCATCCCCCGGTACACTTCATGTGGGGATATAAATATCGACCCACCCGACCGATACACTTCAATGGTAGCCCGGTTGCGGAACTACCTTCATTACAACAAGCTGCTAATCATATAATAGGCTTAAAAAGCCTTCGGTGGATCCACGGTCGTCAAGCAACCATGCGATCCTCATATACTTCCTCCGTTCCAAAATTCCCAACCCATATGCAACCTAAGCAGAATATCATATGTATGCATGTCACATCCATAAAACTTACATTCAACACCTAGGGGTATTTTGGTCATTTTTGCCCTTAGGGGCATTTCGATAATTTTCCCTTTCTTTACGATTTTCACTTGCCTTGGCCCGTTAACAAATCCCGTGAGCTAAGATGAACGAATACTATGCACCAGGTAGGATTCCAGAGAAGAGGGGGTGAGTCATTAAGACCGCTTAAGTACCAAACTCTCCCTAGATCCAATCCTAGACATGCATATACCTGTTGCCACACCTTAACCCTTTGACTTGTCCACGGTCGCAATTAATTATTTAAGTTTTATGTAGTCATCATATACTAGGCCCAAAACCCCTTTACAAAGCCCAGTCAAATTCACATGCCTGTATGGCCCACTAGGCCCAATCATATTCATATGGCCCATTAGGCCCAAATCACCTGTATATGGCCCATTAGGCCCAAATCACATTTATATGGCCCATTAGGCCCAAATAACATTATACAGATGCTCACATAAGAATTTCTATCACATAGCATCAGTTATCAATTTTTGCCTATTATGGGCCCAACAGCCCGTCAAGCCCATTAAGCCTATTCTGGCCTGGTTGGCCAATTCACAGCCCAAGTCCATGGAATCTCCCATGGGCCTCAGACAACCTATCGATTTCCTCCTCACGAGTGTTCGCGCACTCGCAAGACTATCGTAGCCCAACTTTCAGCGTTTCAGCTTTTTGGCATTTCGACTTTTTCCGATTCATTATGTGTGTGCAGTGTATGTACACACCTGGTAAGCAAGCATGCTATGATTCCCTTACTCACCAACCTACAAATGATATCACCCTTCAATTAATCGCATGCTTAATACATATCTTTAATAAAACCGAAACCTCACCTTAACCTTACCTTGAACACCAATCCCTAATAGCTTTTCCTTGATCATGTGCTCCCTAGATCTGCATTAATCTTACTCATTAAAACCAAATACTAGGGGACTCGCATCCAACATCATTCACCCCCTTATCTCACATAAGACCATTCGGCCAACCTTAGCCAACAAGGGAGGAATACTTACCAAAACCGCAAAACACCTTAGGAGTAATTCGGCAGAGAGCTGCAATTCGAGATCTGATACTGATTCCCTACCAGAGTTGATTAGAAAGAGTGAGGGAGGGAAGTACTTGGTATAAACAATAGTAGCCGAAAAAGAGATAAGGTGCTTACACCAAAAGAGTAATCGGCCCAAGGGAGATTCGACTTTTCGACTTTCAAACTAATGTGGTGAATAAGGTTTCTTTGACACAAATTAAAGAAGAAGAGCAGCAGAAGGAATCAGCTAACCCAAAGGGTAAATCAAAAGATATCTGAGGAGAGAAAGAATGGCAAAACAATTAGCTAGCAAAGATGGAAAACCCAATCGGCACTAAAGAAAAAAATATGAAAATTTTGGCATTAGCCTAGGATCCCAAACTCGGCACATATTTATAGCCTCTAACCAAATTGCCTGACCCTCAATTCCCAATTCAGCTTCATCACTTCCCTCTTCTTATCTCCTCGTTTTTCTTCTTGATAACTCCCCAATCTATTTCCTAAATTTTCTCTTCTGAACACTCCCCTTAGAGTCCATCTTCACGCCACTTCCAACCTTCTAGAAGGCCAAAATTAAATTCCTAAAAATACTAAGCTAGGATTTGAGCCTCAGATCTCCTTGCTAACCACTAACGCCACCTCTTTACACCCTAAGTGGCTTCACTTAGCCACTCCACCACAAGGTTTTTTTATGCCATTTTCCCCTATCTTTACTTAAAAGCCCAACTACTTGCCAACATGTCCTTTTAATTATTAACACATAATTTTCTTTTCCCCTAACTTCGAACTTAAACCTTAGCCAAGACCTACTACTACCTACTTCACCGAAAATACCTAGCACATCTTTTTATCAGAACCAAAAAAAAAAAGAAAATTTGGGATTTCAGGATTTTTGGGGCGTTACAACTCTACCCCTAAAAGAAATTTCATCCTCAAAATTTTACCTGATTCAAACAGTTTAGGATATTGACGTTGCATCCCTTCCTCAGGTTCCCAAGTAGCCTCCTCGGCCTTGTGATTCTGCCAAAGCACTTTGACCAATGGAACGGACTTCCTTATCAGTTCTTTGACATCTCGATCAATTATTTGTATGGGCTCTTCCTCGAAAGTTAGGTCTGGACTAACCTCAATTTCTTCAATCGCCACGACATGTGAAGGATCTGAGCGATACCGCCTTAGCATGGAAACATGAAACACGTCATGGATTTGGCTTAGTTTAAGAGGTAACTCCAGCTGGTAAGCGACTGGCCCAATCCGCCTTACAACCCGATATGGCCCAATGAACCTTGGGCTTAGCTTACCCTTTTGTCCAAACCTTAACACTTTCTTCCACGGAAAGACCTTCAGAAAAACTAAGTCTCCCACTGCATACTCTATTTCTTGACGCTTAAGGTCAACATACGACTTTTGCCTATCCGAGGCCTCCTTGAACCGATCCCAATTCAATTTTACCTTATCCTCAGTATCAGCTACTAACTTAAGGTCTAAAATTCTCCGTTCGCCCAACTCCGTCCAACATGTTGGAGTTCGACACCTTCGCCCATACAGTGCTTCATACGGAGCCATCCCAATGCTTGCTTGATAGCTATTATTGCATGCGAATTAAACTAATTGCAAAAAGTCCTCCCAGCTGCCTCGGAACTCAATCACACATCCCCTTAACATATCTTCCAATACTTGGATCACCCTTTTCGACTGTCCATCAGTTTGAGGGTGGAATGCCATATTGAAGTTCAACCTAGTACCCAGCGTCTCATGCAGCTTTTTTCAAAATCGGGAAGTGAAACGTGGGTCCCTATAAGATATTATAGATACCGGCACTCCATGCAATCTTACAATCTCTGCCACATACAGCTTAGCCAACTTTTGTAACGAGTAATCAGTGCGAACCGGTATGAAATGGGCAGACTTGGTTAACCGATCCACTATAACCCATATAGAGTCTTTCTTAGTAGGCGTCAAGGGTAGCCCACTAACAAAGTCCATAGTAATCCTTTCCCACTTTTAGAGTGGAATCCTCACTGGCTGAAGCAATCTTGAAGGAAATTGATGTTCCGCCTTCACCTTTTGGCAAACCAAGCATTTACTTACGAACTCCATAACCTCGCGCTTATGTCCAGGCCACCAATAAAGCTCATGCAAATTCTGATACATCTTTCTTCTGCCAGGATGCATTGCGTAGAGGCCGCTATATGCTTCCCGCAGAATGGATTGTCTTAGATCATTGTCCTTAGGTATACACATTCGTCCACGGAAACACAACACTCCTTCTGTATTTATCCCAAAGTTCGATGTCTCCCTACTCTCCACTTGTCTAAAACAAGCACCTAAGGTCTCATCCACTAGTTGCTTACTCCTTATCTGCTCGACCCACACCAGCTTTACTTGAAGCTCACCTAACAAGCTACCATCATCCAGCAAACTTAAACGGGTGAGCATAGCCCTCAAGTCTGACTTAGCCCTGCGACTTAACGCGCCGGCTACCACATTCGCTTTGCCAGGGTGGTATTCAATCGTACAATCATAATCCTTCAATAATTCCACCCACCTACGCTCCTAAGGTTAAGCTCCTTTTGGGTAAGGAGGTATTTCAAACTCTTGTGGTCCGAGTAAATTATGCACTTCTCCCCGTATAAATAATGCCTCCATATTTTTAGCACGAAAACCACCGTAGCTAGCTCCAAATCATGGGTTGGATAATTCACCTCGTGAGTCTTAAGTTGACGTGATGCATATGCAACCACCTTTCCTTCTTGCATTAATACACATCCCAAGCCCACATGTGACGCATCATTATAAATCGTAAACTCCGTCCCAAGCATTGGCTGAATCAACACAGGGGCATCAGTTAAAACTTTCTTAAGTTTTCCAAAACTCTCTTGCTGCTTGTCTGTCCAAACGAATGGTACCCCCTTCCTCAACAATTTAGTTAAAGGTGCAGCAATTACTGAAAAGCCATCAACAAATCGCCTATAGTATCCTGCTAAGCCCAAAAAGCTTTAGATTTCTGATACCGACTTGGGTGTTTTCCAGTCTAACACCGATTTAATTTTCTGGGGATCCACCTTAATCCCCTCGGCTGACACCACATGTTCTAGAAAAGTAACCTCCCTTAGTCAGAATTCACACTTACTGAATTTGGCATACAGCTGCTTTTCCCTCAAAGTCTGCAACACAATCCTTAAGTATGCATCATGCTCATCCTCATCTTTTGAGTACACCAAAATGTCATCTATAAAAACTACCACGAACCGATCCAAGTAGGGTTGGAAAACTAGATTCATGAGATCCACGAAAGTGGCAGGTGCGTTCATCATCCCGAATGGCATTACCAAGAACTAGTAGTGCCCATAACAAGTTCTGAAAGTTGTCTTGTGAACATTCGCCCCCTTAACCATTAATTGGTGATAACCCGAACGCAGATCAATCTTCGAGAAAACGGATGCTCCCTTAAACTGATCAAAAAGATCATCGATTGTTTTTAACAATTAACTTGTTTAACTGTCGATAGTCGATGCACATTCGCAAGGTTCCATCCTTCTTCTTTACGAATAACACCGGTGCTCCCCATGGAGACACACTTGGTTGTATGAATCCTCGATCCAACAATTCCTGAATCTATGCTTTAAGTTCCACCAACTCATTTGGTGCCATCCAATAAGGAGTGATAGACACCGGAGCCGTCTCAGGTAACAACTCAATTCCAAATTCTACTTCCCTACTGGGTGGCGACCCAGGCAGCTCCTCGGGAAAGATATTCAAAAATTCCCTAACTGTTCTCAACTCCCTAATAGCAAGGCTCTTAGCCTCGGTATTACTAATATAAGCCAAATAAGCTTCGTATCCCTTTCATACTAACTTCTTAGCCTTCAACGCTGAAATCACATGCGACAGGTAATTCCGACGTTCACCAATCACCACTACCTCCTTATCCTATACCGTTCTTAACACCATTCGCTTTGCAGTGTAATCCAAGGTGGCTCGGTGCTTCACCAGCCAATCCATACCTAAGATTAAGATGAATTCTGTAAACGACAGCTCCATCAAATTCGCTAAAAAGGTAACTCCTTGGACTACTAAGGGTACCTCCCTAAACAACTTATTCACTCCCACTAACTCACCTAACGGACTTATCATAGTCATCTCATTCACAGTAATTTCAAACATATCACCCAAAGATTCAGTCATATTGCATGCAACATATGAATGCGTCGATCCAATATCAATCAATGTAACTCATATATACAAAACATACCTGTTATCACATCTAGGGCATCCCCGTCTTCTCGGCGATGAGCAGCATAGAATAAAGCTGGCTGTCTCGCCTTAGCAGGGCTTGTGTAACGCCCCGTACCCGAGACCGTTTCCGGAGTCGAACACGAGGTGTTAACAGACTTAATTCATTGCTTAAACAGCTCAAACAATTTAATTTTAGAAATTTCAGACAAGCTGGCTAACTGCATCACAGTCGCTTAAAATTCATATCTCGAGTTCTTGAAACTCAAAATCCAATTCCGTAAATTTTCCCCAAAACTAGACTCATATATCTATTTACTAATTTTTTCTAGAATTTTTGGCTAGGCCAATTAGTACAGTTTTATTAGTTAAAGTCTCCCTGTTTCAGAGGTTCATTTGCTCGACCTCTGTGTATTACGAATCAGATATCTCTTTGTACAGAATTTAAATGACTATGAAAATTGTTTCTCTTAAAACCTTTACATATAAAGAATTACTTCTAATTATTTTTATACAATTTATGGTGATTTTCCAAAAGCAGAATAGGGAATCCAGAAATCGCTCTGGCCCTGTTTCACAAAAATTTAAACATCTCATAAAATAAAACTCATATACCTGTTTCGTTTCTTCCATATGAAAATAGACTCATAATTCTTCAATTCCATATTTTATTAATCATCTAATTATATCTCTACTATTTTTAATGATTTTTCAAATTCACGTCACTATCTGTATGCTGAATCTATTTTATGGTAAATTTTACCTATTTCATGGTTTCCATGGATTAACTAGCAATTTGACATACATAACACCAAATATGATCATAATTAGCCATTCCAATGGCTAATCATTACCAAGCATTTTTATACTACTCAATAACCATATCATAAGACCATATATACAAAATTATTATAATGCTATACATGCCATACTCAAAATATACAAGCCATTATGCCAAGATGGTATACGGATAGTGTGAGCGTGCCTCCGACCGTTCCGATTTACGAGTGGCTTGTCAACACTACAAGGAATGAAAAGGAGGGAGTAAGCATAAATGCTTAGTAAGTTCACATGCAAATAGCAAGTAGCATAACCATATAAGCAAACATAAAACATCATTTGCATAAAACATTCATATCATATTTTCATTTATCATCTTACCATATTGTTGTTATATCGATTTTCAACCCGAGGGTTAAGTACATACCTGTTCAAAGTATTCATTTCACAACACTTACCAATACGTCCCTTTCATCTTGAGTATTCCTCCATTTGAGTAGAACTTTACCCGTTGAACACATCGGAATATAATTCAGATAAATGGAAAGTTTGCACATAAGTGCCACATATGTAGCCAAGCTATTATGTAACCCGCCCATAAGCGAACTCGGACTCAACTCAACGAGCTCGGGCGTTCGCATCCATAAGTGAACTCAGACTCAACTCAACGAGCTCGGATGCCTAGTTACATTTCACGAACTCGGACTCAACTCAACGAGTTCGGACATTCGCATCCATAAGTGAACTCAGACTCAACTCAACGAGTTCGGATGCCCAAATATCCCAGTGACATGTCACTTGTATCCTAATCCATTCCTAAGGTTCAACGGGACCTTCTTCCCAATCATGTGTCTCAACCATCTTCTACGGAACAAAGAATAATCGATACTCTCGGTAGTATTTCACATTTTCCAAGTATATCACATAATTTGACATATTATCAAACAATTATCACGAGTATAATATTTCATAATAATTATCATATCATTTAAATAACATAAAAACATTTAAAATAATAACTATGTTACCAACATTTACATATGAACTTACCTAGTATGCGAAAAATGGCTACTTTTACCATTTCGTCCACAACTTGGTATTTTCCCCATTTTAGCCCGAATTTCAGTTTTCCTTGCTCTATCATTTAAAATATAGTCTAATTAGGACTCACATTATTCAAATTGAACCAAAATCATATTTTGGAAAAATTATAATTTTGCCCCTAAACTTTTGCATATTTACACTTTTTCCCCAAAGCTCGTAAATTAAACTTCAGCCTATTTTCTTATGTTTTATGACATGCTGATCATTTTTCCCTTCTATGGCAACATCAAATTCTCACTCTAACATGTACTTATGACTATTAGGTATTTTTACCGATTAAGCCTTTTTGCTCGTTTTCACTTAAAATCGAGTAGCACAAGTTGTCTAACATAATTTAAAACCTCATATTCTATCATAAAACACCAAAATACACAAATTTCACCTATGGGTATTTTTCCAAATATAAACCCTAGGTTAAATTATTGCTAGCATAAGCTAAATCGAGCTACCGGGACTCCAAAAACGTAAAGAACTTGAAAAACGGGGCTAGAATGGACTTACAATCGAGCTTGGAAGCTTGAAAAACCCTAGCCATGGTTTCTCCTTGATATATTCGGCCATGGGGTTGAAGATGAGCAAAATTGGCTTTTAATTTTGTATTTTAATTCATTTTACCCCTAAATGACCAAAATGCCCTTACTACTAAACTTTCCAAAAATTCCTTCCATGTCCAATTTTTGTCCATAAACTTAGAAATTGGTAAAATTGCTATTTAAGATCTCCTAATTAATATTTCAAAACAATTTCATACTAGAAACTTCTAGAATGCAAGTTTTGCAAATTATTCGATTTAGTCCCTAATTTCAATTTAAGCACTTTAGGCATAGGATTTCATCACGAAATTTTCACACAATCATGCAATCATATCATAAACATCAAAATAATTATAAAATAATTATTTCTATCTCGGATTTTGTGGTCACAAAACCACTATTCCGACTAGGCCCAAAATCAGGATATTACAACTCTCCCTCCCTTTAGGGATTTTCGTCCCCGAAAATCTTACCAGAAAAGTGGTCTTCACTTTTAATCTCATATTCGGTGCCGAAGAACTTTCACTTAGACTGTACCTCCAATACATCTCTTTAATTTCTCATATGATCTGAAAAGTTATATCTCAACTCTCAACTGTTCTTAAATTTTCAACCCTTCTCAGTTTCCCATGATATCATGACATAAAACCCGATCTTAACTTGATTAATGGAGACCAAAATTCCAAGAAATCCAACAATCAAAGAGACACGAATTTCCATGAATCGATGAGTAGGAATTCATTCAATACAGATATGATTTATAGATCTCGCCAAACATTTAACAATAGGATACATTACATTTTCCTCTTTCATACGGAAATAATTACGATATGCCATCAAGAATAATCCTTCTCATTTCCATCCCAATATCAACACTTGACAAGGATAATTTTGATAGATCCCAATGCTCGGCTTTTTAACCCTTTAACAACTCCGATTTTATGTAACATCAAATGCTCTAAACTATCACATTACCTCACCGTCTTGAAACACATCATAATTCATACAACAAGATGCGTTCTTGAAAGTCGAAGTCTTTACTCAATGTAGACTAGTCTAGTTCAGACGCTTCGGTTACCAATATTCTCATCTATCCAAACTTTGTCAACATGTAATAAACTTTTAAGCTTTCACAAAATGAAAACCTTATCATTCGTAGTGACTTTAACTAATATCAAACTTTTTCTAATAAATATACACTTCTTGTAACGCCCCGACGCCCGAGACCGTCGCCGGAGTCGAGTATGAGGTGTTACTAAGCTTAATTTAACATTTTTAGAACTTTGGATTATTTGTTTCTACATTCACAGCTTTCAAGCTACTTGCATGACAGTCACAAGAAAAATCATATCTCAAGTTACAAAACTTGAAATCAAGATCCATAAATTTTCCCTGAATCTAGACTCATATACCTATCTACTAATTTTTTTCTAGAATTTTTGGTTGGGTCAATTAGTACAGTTTATTAGTTAAAGTTACCCCTGTTACAGGACTTGACTGGTCTGACCTCTGTTTACTACGAGCAACATTTATATCTGTATAAAATTCATATGACTATGAGGTTTGTTTCTACTGAAACTAGACTCAATAAGGATTCTGAGAATATAAAATACACCACCTAATTATATCTGTACAATTTATGGTGAATTTATAAAGTTGAAACAGGGGATCCAAAAACTGCTCTGACCCTGTTTCACTAAAATTCAAATATCTTCTAACATACAATTCCTTTACCTGTTTCATTTGTTTCATGTGAAACTAGACATAATAAGCTTCAATTTTATATTTAATCCATCACTAAATTCAATTTTTATGATTTTTAGTAAATTTTCAAACTCACATCAGTGTTGCTGCAATATTCTGTTTATGGCAATTTCATCCTTTTTATGAGTTTTCATGAATTAGATAACTTATTAATTTTCCATAACATCAAACATAATATAAACTAACCATTTCCATAATTTATCATTATCAAGCATTTCCTCAACCATTCCATCACCATATCATAAGATCATTTACACAAAATAGGTATATTGCTATACATGCCATACTTAAATTTACAAGCCATTTACCGAAAAATTCTTCCGGATAGTGTGGTGATCCTTCGACCTATCCCGACTCCTGAGCTGGCTTGTCCAAAACTACAATGAGTAAGAAGGAGGGAGTAAGCATAAATGCTTAGTAAGTTCATATGCAAATAATAAGTAACATAACAAACAGTCATACCAATCAACATTAGCATGGTATCACCAAAACATAAATCTCATTTCTAATCATCATTCATCATTTTACTACCTTATCGTTATTGTATCAATACTCAACCCGAGGGTTAAGTACATACCTGTCCGAAGTATCCATTTCACATCACTTACCAATACGTCTCTTTTCATCTCAAGTATTCCTCCATTTGAGTAGAACTTTACCCGTTGAACTCATCGGAATATAATTCGGATACATGGATAACTTGCACATAAGTGCCACATATGCAATCAAGCAATCATGTAACCCGCCCATAAGCGAACTCGGACTCAACTCAATGAGCTCGGGCGTTCGCATCCATAAGTGAACTCGGACTCAACTCAACAAGCTCGAATGCCTAGTTACATTTCACGAACTCGGACTCAACTCAACGAGTTCGGACATTCGCATCCATAAGTGAACTCGGACTCAACTCAACGAGTTCGGATGCCCAACCATCCTAGTGACATGTCACTTGTATCCTAATCTATTCCTAAGGTTCAAATGGGATTTTCCTCGAACACATATCCTTGCCGTTTTCCGTAGAATGCCTAACCAATACTCATTAAACAATTATGTTTAACAAGTAATTCACATAATTTGCATTTTATTCAAATTAACCACAAAGCATATATTTCATGATAAAAATCAGCATATCACATAATTGACATCAATGACTTAAAAATAACAATTATGCTACATTATTTACACATGAACTTACCTTGGTACCAAAATACAAAGATTTTGCAATTTAGTCCACAATCTTTTCTTTTCCTCGATTGGGGTCGTTTTCCATGTCTTTCTTGATCTAAAATAACACATTTAGCTTATTTAATACTCACATTATCAAATTAATCCTTAATTCAAATTTTGACAAAATTACAATTTTACCCCTAAACTTTTGCATATTTACATTTTTGCCCCTAGGCTCAAAGTTAAACTTTATTCCTTATTCTTATGTTTTACAACATGCTGATCACTTTTCCCTTCTATGGCAACATCAAATTCTCGCTCTAACATGTACTTGTGACTATTAGGTATTTTTACCGATTAAGCCCTTTTACTCGTTTTTGCTTAAAATCGAGTAGTGCAAGTTGTCTAACATAATTTAAAACCTCATATTCTATCATAAAACATCAAAATACACAAATTTCACCTATGGGTATTTTTCCAAATATAAACCCTAGGTTAAATTATTGCTAACATAAGCTTAATCGAGTTATCGGGATCTCAAAAACGTAAAAATCATTAAAAACGGGGCTTAGAATCACTTAGTATGAAGCTTGAAAGTTGAAGAAACCCTAGCTATGGTGAGATAGAGCATTCGGCAGCAACTAAATGGGGAAGATGACTATTTTGTGTCATTTTTCCCATTTTATTTCATTTTATCCAAATGACCAAAATGCCCTTAATACCTTTCTTTGAAAATTTTCATATACAAGCCCATTTTTGTCCAAAATTTTAAAAATTGGTCAAATTGCTATTTAAGACCTCCTAATTAATATTTCAAAGCAATTTCATACTAAAAACTTGTAGAATGCAAGTTTTGCAACTTTTTCGATTTAGTCCCTAACTTCAAATTAAGCATTTTATGCATAGAATTTCTTCACAAAATTTTCACACAATCATGCAATCATATCATAAACCTCAAAATAATTATAAAATAATTATTTCTATCTCGGATTTATGGTCACGAAACCACTATTCCGATTAGGCCCTAATTCGGGATATTACAACTTCCCCCCTTTAAGGATTTTCGTCCTCGAAAATCTTACCGGTAAACAGATGTGGGTATTGATTTCTCATAGTTTCTTTGGATTCCCATGTAGCTTCTTCTACTCCATGCCTTTGCCACAACACCTTCACAAGTGCAATATTTTTATTCCTTAGTTGTTTGACCTCTCGAGCTAAAATCTTAATCGGTTCTTCTTCGTAGGTCATATCTGGTTGTAGTTCAATTTCTTTCGGTGAAACTACATGTGAAGGATCCGAACGATACCGACGTAACATAGATACATGAAACACATCATGAATCTTTTCTAATTCAGGTGGTAATGCTAGCCGATATGCTACCGGTCCAACTTTTTCAATTATTTCATACGGCCCGATAAAATGCGGACTTAATTTGCCCTTCCGTCCAAATCTGAGAACTTTCTTCCACGGAGACACCTTTAAAAATACTTTATCACCAACTTGAAATTCAATGTCCCTTCGTTTTAAATCTGCATAAGATTTCTGTCTATCTGAAGCAACTTTCAAATAGTCTCGAATTACCTTCACTTTTTCTTCAGTTTCTTTTATTAGATCAACTCCATAAATCTGATTTTCCTTGAGTTCAGTCCAATACAAAGGCGTTCGACACTTACGACCATACAATGCTTCATAAGGTGCCATTTTCAAGCTCGTCTGATAACTATTATTGTAAGCAAATTCTACCAACGGCAAATATCTTTCCCAACTTCCTTGAAATTCCAATACACAACATCTGAGCATATCTTCAAGAATCTGAATTACTCTCTCTGATTGTCCATCAGTTTGTGGATGAAAAGCAATACTGAAATTTAACTTCGTACCTAATGCGTCTTGCAACTTTTGCCAAAACCACGAGGTAAACCTTGGATCTCTATCTGAAATAATCGACAATGGTATTCCATGTAGTCTAACAATTTCCCTAACATACAGTTCAACCAACTTGTTAAGAGAATAATCCGTACGTACCGGGATAAAATGAGCCGACTTAGTCAATCTGTCAACTATTACCCAGCTGGCATCTTTCTTTCCTGGAGTCAATGGCAATCCTAATACAAAATCCATAGTAATCCGGTCCCATTTCCATTCAGGAACCATAATAGGCTGAAGTAATCCCGAAGGCACTTGGTGTTCAGCTTTCACCTATTGACAAATTAAGCATTTGGACACAAACTCTGATATATCTCTTTTCATTTCATTCCACCAATACATTTTCTTCAAGTCATTATACATTTTCGTACTACCTGGATGAATTGAGAAACAACTACTATGTGCTTCTTGTAGGATCTTTTGAATCAATTCCTCATTCTTAGGTACACAAATCCGATCTTTAAACATTAAGCATCCATCAGAACCGATTCTGAAATCTGACTCTGTATCAACTTCACACTGCTTTCTCTTGGCTTGTAAATCTTGATCATCTTTACGAGCTTCGAAATTTCTTGTAAAACATCGGTTTTACTCTTAGCTCTGCTAGAATCGAACCATCATCGACACTTTCAACCGAGTGTTCATAACTCTCAAAGCAAACAACAACTTTCTGCTTAAAGCATCGGTAACCACATTCACTTTTCCCGGATGATAATCAATAACAAGCTCATAATCTTTCAATAACTCCAACCATCTTCGCTGTCTTAAATTCAAGTCTTTTTGTGACATCAAGTACTTAAGACTTTTATGGTCGGTATATACCCTGCACTTTTCACCATACAAATAATGTCGCCAAATCTTCAAAGCAAACACCACCGCAGCCAATTCCAAATCGTGAGTAGGATAATTCCTCTCATGAGGTTTTAACTGCCTCGAAGCATAAGCCACCACTTTTCCTTCTTGCATGAGTACACACCCCAAACCATTTAGAGAAGCATCACTATACACCACAAATTCTTTACCTGATTCGGGCTGTACTAACACTTGTGCCTCTGTTAATAACTTTTTTTCAATTCTTCAAAACTCTGACATTCTTCCGTCCATTCAAATTTAACATCCTTTCGGAGTAGTCTAGTTATAGGAGCAGCAATCATAGAAAATCCATTTACAAACCGCCGATAATACCCAGCTAACCCCAAGAAACTTCTAACTTCAGTTACATTTTTCGGTGGTTTCCAATCAACAATGGCTGAAATTTTACTAGGATCAACCCGTATACCATCACCTGAAACAATATGACCCAAAAATCCAACTTCCCGGAGCCAAAATTCACTTTTACTAAACTTAGCATACAAATGCTTATCTCTCAAAGTTTGCAAAACTATCCTCAAATGCTCAAAGATGCTTTGTCTCATCTTTTGAATAAATTAAAATATCATCTATAAACACCACAACAAATTTGTCCAAGTATGGTCGGAATATACGATTCATTAAATCCATAAACACAGCAGGAGCATTTGTCAACCCGAATGGCATAACTAAAAATTCATAATGACCATACCTTGTTCTAAAAGCAGTTTTAGGCACATCCGACTCTTTTACCCGTAGTTGATAATACCCAGATCTCAAGTCAATCTTTGAAAACCATGTCGCTCCTTTTAGCTGATCAAACAAATCATCAATTCTTGGCAACAGATACTTGTTTTTGATTGTCACCTTGTTTAACTGCCGATAATCAACACACAACCTCATAGAACCATCCTTCTTTTTCACAAATAACACGGGAGCACCCCAAGGTGAAAAACTCGGTCTCACAAAGCCTTTATCAGTCAACTCTTGCAACTGCGACTTTAATTCTTTCAACTCTGCTGGTGCCATTCTATACGGAGCAATCGAAATCGGAGTTGTTCCCGGTATCAAATCAATACCAAATTCCACTTCCCTGACTGGAGGCAAACCCGTCAATTCTTCTGGAAATATGTCCGCAAATTCACACACAACCGACACTGATTCAACTTTCTTTTCAACTTCTTTTGTATTAATTACATACGCCAAATAAGCTTCATAACCCTTTCTCAAATATCTTTGAGCCGAATTGAAGAAATCACACTAGGCAATGCCTCTGATTTATCTGATTCAACCCGTAGAGTTTCACCATTTTCACACTTTAATTCTATAACCTTTTCTTTGCAATTTATTTTAGCATCATGCAATGTCAACCAATCCATACCCAAAATAACATCAAACTCATCAAACGGCAACAACATCAAGTCAGCCGGAAAGTAATGACCCCGAATCATTAAAGGACATTTCTTACATACTTTATCAACAATCACACATTTGCCTAACGGATTCGACACTCTAATCATAAATTACGTGTTCTCAACGGTATATTCATATCGGACACCAATTTCATGCACACATATGAATGAGTAGAAACCGGGATCAATCAAAGCAATAACATTAACATTATAAAGAGAAAATGTACCGGTAATCACATCAGGCGAGGAAGCATCTTCGCGCGCTTTAATAGCATAAGTTCTAGCCGGAGCCCTTCCTTCAGGTCTAACTAGTGCATCCCTGGCTACATTCTTACTGCTTGTTTCACTTCCAGCTTTTCTTGGATATCTTCCTCTCGAATCCGCCCCACTTGTTTTTGTATTCTGAAATTTTTCTTTTTCAGCTCTCTTTGGGCAGTCTCTAATAAAATGATCCGGAGAACCACATCGAAAACATTCATTTGCTCTGCACGGACCAAAATGATTCCTACCACATCACTGGCACTCAGGTTTAACAAATCTCGAATTCCCTACACTGGCTGCTGAAGTAGTTTGGGACTTAGGACCCACATTTTGCTTCTTATAATTCCCATATGATTGCCCAGCTGAAGTTTGGGAACGAGGATTCATATTTCTTGATTTTCCAAGTTGTTGTGAAAATGAACTGCTCATCGGTCTTTTCTTCCAGTTTCTAGTCTCAGCCTCTACCTTTTTCTTCTCTTTAAGTAGTTCTTCAGCCTTGCAAGCTCGATCCACCAGCACTACCATTTCTTTTAATTCAAGAATTCCAACAAATACCTTGATATCTTCGTTGAGCCCATCTTCAAATCGTCGGCACATTTTGGCCTCTGTAGGAACGTAGTCTCTGGCATATTTACTTAATCGAACAAACTCTCTTTCATATTCTGTAACCGTCATATTACCTTGCTTCAGCTCAAGAAATTCTTTACGCTTCTAATCAATAAATCTTTCACTAATACATTTCTTCCGAAACTCTTCTTGAAAGAATTCCCAAGTTACTCTCTCTTTCGGTACCACCGAAATCAAAGTCTTCCACCAATTATAAGCTGAATCCCTCAACAAAGATATAGCGCATTTCAAACATTCTTCAGGTGTACAAGATAATTCATCAAATACCCGGATAGAATTTTCAAGCCAAAACTCTGCTTTCTCGGCATCATCATCAATTTTTGCTTTAAATTCTTCGGCCCCTTGCTTGCGGATTCTATCAACTGGAGTTCTATGAAATTTCATCAGATCCATACCTTGAGGCATCGGGTGCAGGTTGAGGAATTGGGGAGGTGGGGAGGTTGTACATTTGGGTTCGTGCTAACGAACTCGATGTACCATGCACTCATCATTTGGAGAAAGGCTTCCCGACCCCTTTCTCCTCCTCCCTGACCAACAGTAGGAGGTGGATTTTCAGTCGGCGCTGCTCCTTCAGCCGGAGCTGGCGCATTACTCTCTACTTCATCTACCACAGCTAGATCGGGATCCATTTACTATATAAAAAAAATCATTTAAAAAGGTTAGAAGTCGTCACACTATCACAATTTATACATATGGCATGTATAGCAAAATCCATACATACAACACGTAGTCCAAGAACCGACTAAACCTGCTTTGATACCACTAAATGTAACGCCCCCACGCCCGAGATCGTCGCCGGAGTCGAGTATGAGGTGTCACTAAGCTTAATTTAACATTTTTAGAACTTTGGATTATTTGTTTCTACATTCACAGCTTTCAAGCTACTTGCGTGACAGTCACAAGAAAAATCATATCTCGAGTTACGAAACTCGAAATCAAGATCCGTAAATTTTCCCTGAATCTAGACTCATATACCTATCTACTAATTTTTTTCTAGAATTTTTGGTTGGGTAAATTAGTACAGTTTATTAGTTAAAGTTACCCCTGTTACAGGACTTGACTGGTCTGATCTCTGTTTACTACGAACCACATTTCTCATTGTATAAAATTCATATGACTATGAGGTTTGTTTCTCCTGAAACTAGACTCAATAAGGATTCTGAGAATATAAAATAAACCACCTAATTATATCTGTACATTTTATGGTGAATTTATAAAGTTGAAACAGGGGATCCAGAAACTGCTCTGACCCTGTTTCACTAAAATTCAAATATCTTCTAACATACAATTCCTTTACCTGTTTCATTTGTTTCATGTGAAACTAGACATAATAAGATTCAATTTGATATTTAATCTATCACCAAATTAAATTTTTATGATTTTTAGTAAATTTTCAAACTCACATCAGTGTTGCTGCAATATTCTATTTATGGCAATTTCATCCTTTTTATGAGTTTTCATGAATTAGATAACTTATTAATTTTCCATAACATCAAACATAATATAAACTAACCATTTCCATAATTTATCATTATCAAGCATTTCCTCAACCATTCCATCACCATATCATAAGATCATTTACACAAAATAGGTATATTGCTATACATGCCATACTTAAATTTACAAGCCATTTACCGAAAAATTCTTCCGGATAGTGTGACTGATCCTTCGACCTATCCCGACTCCTGAGCTGGCTTGTCCAAAACTACAATGAGTAAGAAGGAGAGAGTAAGCATAAATGCTTAGTAAGTTCATATGCAAATAATAAGTAACATAACAAACAATCATACCAATCAACATTAGCATGGTATCACCAAAACATAAATCTCATTTCTAATCATCATTCATCATTTTACTACCTTATCGTTATTGTATCAATACTCAACCCGAGGGTTAAGTACATACCTGTCCGAAGTATCCATTTCACATCACTTACCAATACGTCTCTTTTCATCTCAAGTATTCCTCCATTTGAGTAGAACTTTACCCGTTGAACTCATCGGAATATAATTCGGATACATGGATAACTTGCACATAAGTGCCACATATGCAATCAAGCAATCATGTAACCCGCCCATAAGCGAACTCGGACTCAACTCAACGAGCTCGGGCGTTCGCATCCATAAGTGAACTCGGACTCAACTCAACGAGCTCGGATGCCTAGTTACATTTCACGAACTCGGACTCAACTCAACGAGTTCGGACATTCGCATCCATAAGTGAACTCGGACTCAACTCAACGAGTTCGGATGCTCAACCATCCTAGTGACATGTCACTTGTATCCTAATCTATTCCTAAGGTTCAAACGGGATTTTCCTCGAACACATATCCTTGCCGTCTTCCGTAGAATGCCTAACCAATACTCATTAACAATTATGTTTAACAAGTAATTCACATAATTTGCATTTTATTCAAATTAACAACAAAGCATATATTTCATGATAAAAATCAGCATATCACATAATTGACATCAATGACTTAAAAATAACAATTATGCTACATTATTTACACATGAACTTACCTTGGTACCAAAATACAAAGATTTTGCAATTTAGTCCACAATCTTTTCTTTTCCTCGATTGGGGTCGTTTCCACGTCTTTCTTGATCTAAAATAACACATTTAGCTTATTTAATACTCACATTATCAAATTAATCCTTAATTCAAATTTTGACAAAATTACAATTTTACCCCTAAACTTTTGCATATTTACATTTTTGCCCCTAGGCTCGGGATTAAAATTGATTCCTTATTCTTATGTTTTACAACATGCTGATCACTTTTCCCTTCTATGGCAACATCAAATTCTCACTCTAACATGTACTTGTGACTATTAGGTATTTTTACCGATTAAGCCCTTTTACTCGTTTTTGCTTAAAATCGAGTAGTGCAAGTTGTCTAACATAATTTAAAACCTCATATTCTATCATAAAACATCAAAATACACAAATTTCACCTATGGGTATTTTTCCAAATATAAACCCTAGGTTAAATTATTGCTAACATAAGCTTAATCGAGTTATCGGGATCTCAAAAACGTAAAAATCATTAAAAACGGGGCTTAGAATCACTTAGTATGAAGCTTGAAAGTTGAAGAAACCCTAGCTATGGTGAGATAGAGCATTCGGCAGCAACTAAATGGGGAAGATGACTATTTTGTGTCATTTTTCCCATTTTATTTCATTAATTATCCAAATGACCAAAATGCCCTTAATACCTTTCTTTGAAAATTTTCATATACAAGCCCGTTTTTGTCCAAAATTTTAGAAATTGGTCAAATTGCTATTTAAGACCTCCTAATTAATATTTCAAAGCAATTTCATACTAAAAACTTCTATAATGCAAGTTTTGCAACTTTTTCGATTTAGTCCTTAACTTCAAATTAAGCATTTTATGCATAGAATTTCTTCACAAAATTTTCACACAATCATGCAATCATATCATAAACCTCAAAATAATTATAAAATAATTATTTCTATTTCGGATTTGTGGTCACGAAACCACTATTCTGATTAGGCCCTAATTCGGGATATTACACTTCTCGTTCAGACTATTTACTCTTTTTATCCGTACAAAATGAAATTCTATTATCAGACTTGGGAAAAATAATCCTGACATAATTGTCACATGAAATCTTTCAAATAGATAATTCACCATACCGATGAAACTCGCGCTTTTATCACTTATGCCTTTCATCGATGTCAAATCCTTACACGAAATTAGAAAAAAAACCCCAATACTAAAATCACCACATTATCAAGATCAAATTAGAAGTATAGTCATATTTGACATGATTATCACGAGCTGAAGAACGCACTTCGAACACGAGTCATAATTGACAAATTATGGAACAAAGATAACTAGAAAACCGAATAAAGAAATCCAAGATAGAGAAACCCGGAATAAAGAAATCCAGAATAAAAAGATCTAGGATAAAGAAACCCAAGATACGATACTATGCCGGAGAATCGAAAACCAAACTCATAGAGAAAATACAGAATACCCCGATAATTCTTCAAAGAAAGAAAGTGCAAAAGAAAATGTCATTTAATCCCACTGGAATCAAATATAACAAGAACAATATATCTTCCCATACATATATATCAGATGAAGAATCAAGTAGAAGAAACAGAATCATAATATCATATGTATTCTCTCATCAATTCTTATCGATTTAAATGAAATAGAATACCCGATGAAATAGAGCAATATAAATTATAAACCAGATCGAATACCAATGCTTTCATCCAACACCGAGATTAAAAGACATTCCCATATAACAAGAATTTCTTTAGAAGATCAATAGCCATAAAAATATTTACGAGAACGGGTGAACACATAGAACATCTCAAAAGAGATCTAAAATCTGTCCAGTCATAACTATCACACTCGAGATAGTTCACATTTCAAATATCATTTCCCCAACTAGTTCTGCGCCACACAAATTTCATATTAAACCATTCACTAAAGAAGGCCATTCTGAATAAATTTCGATTTACACTTTTCTCGACCTTGCACCTGAGTAATTCAGTTTACCAAGGAGAATTCCTTTTCTAACAGGGACAGTGCATAATTCCAATAATCTTTACGTCAATCCGATACTTTACTGGCTCTGACTTTACTTATCAGCTCATTTTCAATCTCTGATCATACTTATAATTATTCTATCACTAAACTCTTTGGGTTCTCAACCGGAAATTTATTCAATACAAATCTCATGAAATTCCATTATAAGTACCATTTCGGTAAGGGGGAGGGGTTGTAGGACCTCTGACTCGACTTTCTTATACATACACAAATAACACAACTTCCATCATCATAACAACATCATCAAAATCATGTCATTCATTCATGTTGGCTTACACCAATTTTCCTATTGTCCCATTTAGACAATATACTTATGCATACATTCTATGTTTTCTAGATAGCTTTACTTACCCATTCATTTAATTAAATTAAGTCATGCTCATGACATCATATAAGGCCAAACAAACATAGATATTTGCACCACAATCATAACTTTCATTTCGTGCATCATCATGTACATATCATTACAATCATATAATTCAGTCCAACAATTTAACACAAATAAGTTCATTTCATTATAGTCCTTTATCTCATAAAAATTATATATCATTAGCATTCATCAACATTCGACGTCCAAATCAAAACAAGGACATTTTCATTCGTATCATAATATTATGACCTTTATTCATACCTCTACTACTTTCAATCTATTCCGTTCATCTTATCAAGTAAGCCATATACACTACATCATATGAGCATTAAGCAAATATGAATATTTATCACATATGTATCATAAACCTTTATTCATACTTTTCTGAACCGATACTTATCATAATCATAATTTTACTCAAATACCTTCACATAACATTGAACATGGTCGGTGCAGCTCGGTTGGAGAGTACCCTGTCTAAATAAGACGGTACTCATACGTGTCGGAAGACATCACACTATCACAGATCAGTGGCATGTATAGCTAAACTTTTACACATGTTAGGTTAGTCCGAGAACCGACTAAACCTGCTTTGATACCACCAAATGTAACGCCCCGTACCCGAGACCATTTCCGGAGTCGAACACGAGGTGTTAACAGACTTAATTCATTGCTTAAACAGCTCAAACAATTTAATTTTAGAAATTCCAGACAAGCTGGCTAACTGCGTCACAGTCGCTTAAAAATTCATATCTCGAGTTCTGAAACTCAAAATCAAATTTTGTAAATTTTCCCTGAAACTAGACTCATATATCTATTTACTAATTGTTTTCTAGAATTTTTGGCTAGGCCAATTAGTACAGTTTATTAGTTAAAGTCTCCCCTGTTTCAGGGTTCAATTGCTCTGACCTCTGTGTATTACGAATCAGATATCTCTCTGTATAGAATTTCAATGACTATGAAGTTTGTTTCTCTTAAAACTAGACTCAATAAGGAATCTTTAAATATAAAGTATGACTTATAATTATATTTATAAAATTTATGGTGAATTTCCAAAGTTAGAATAGGGGATCCAGAAATCGCTCTGGCCCTATTTCACAAAAGTTTAAACATCTCATAAAATATAACTCGTATACCTGTTTCGTTTCTTCCATATGAAAATAGACTCATAATTATTCAATTCCATATTTTATTCATCATCTAATTATATCTCTACTATTTTTAATGACTTTTCAAATTCACGTCACTACTGCTGTCTGAATCTATTTTATGGTAAATTTTACCTATTTCATGGTTTCCATGGATTAACTAGCAATTTGACATACATAACACCACATATGATCATAATTAGCCATTCCAATGGCTAATCATTACCAAGCATTTTTATACTACTCAATAACCATATCATAAGACCATATATACAAAATGATTATAATGCTATACATGCCATACTCAAAATATACAAGCCATTATGCCAAGATGGTATACGGATAGTGTGAGCGTGCCTCTGACCGTTCCCGATTTCTGAGCTGGCTTGTCAACACTAAAAGGAATGAAAAGGAGGGAGTAAGCATAAATGCTTAGTAAGTTCACATGCAAATAGCAAGTAACATAACCATATAAGCAAACATAAAACATCATTTACATAATCATCACCAAGACATTCATATCATATTTTCATTTATCATCTTACCATATTGTTGTTATATCGATTTTTCAACCCGAGGGTTAAGTACATACTTGTTCAAAGTATCCATTTCACAACACTTACCAATACGTCCCTTTCATCTTGAGTATTCCTCCATTTGAGTAGAACTTTACCCGTTGAACACATCGGAATATAATTCGGATATATGGAAAGTTTGCACATAAGTGCGACATATGTAGCCAAGCTACTATGTAACCCGCCCATAAGCGAACTCAGACTCAACTCAACAAGCTCAGGCGTTCGCATCCATAAGTGAACTCAGACTCAACTCAACGAGCTCGGATGCCTAGTTACATTTCACGAACTAGGACTCAACTCAACGAGTTCGGACATTCGCATCCATAAGTGAACTCGGACTCAACTCAACGAGTTCGGATGCCCAAATATCCCAGTGACATGTCACTTGTATCCTAATCCATTCCTAAGGTTCAACGGGACCTTCTTCCCAATCATGTGTCTCAACCATCTTCTACGAACAAATGATACTGATACTCTCGGTAGTATTTCACATTTTCCAACTACATCACATAATTTGACATATTATCAAACAATTATCACGAGTATAATATTTCATAATAATTATCATATCATTTAAATAACATAAAAAAATTTAAAATAATAACTATGTTACCAACATTTACATATGAACTTACCTAGTATGCAAAAATGGCTACTTTTACCATTTCGTCCACAACTTGGTATTTTCCCCATTTTAGCCCGAATTTCAGTTTTCGTTGCTCTATCATTTAAAATATAGTCTAATTACGACTCACATTATTCAAATTGACCCAAAATCATATTTTGGAAAAATTATAATTTTGCCCCCAAACTTTTGCATATTTACAATTTTGCCCCAAAGCTCGTAAATTAAACTTCAGCCTATTTTCTTATGTTTTATGACATGCTGATCATTTTTCCCTTCTATGGCAACATCAAATTCTCACTCTAACATGTACTTATGACTATTAGGTATTTTTACCGATTAAGCCCTTTTGCTCGTTTTCACTTAAAATCGAGTAGCACAAGTTGTCTAACATAATTTAAAACCTCATATTCTATCATAAAACACCAAAATACACAAATTTCACCTATGGGTATTTTTCCAAATATAAACCCTAGGTTAAATTATTGCTAGCATAAGCTAAATCGAGCTACCGGGACTCCAAAAACGTAAAGAACTTGAAAACCGAGGCTAGAATGGACTTACAATCGAGCTTGGAAGCTTGAAAAACCCTAGCCATGGTTTCTCCTTGATATATTCGGCCATGGGGTTTAAGATAAGCAAAGTTGGCTTTTAATTTTGTATTTTAATTCATTTTACCCCTAAATGACCAAAATGCCCTTACTACTAAACTTTCCAAAAATTCCATCCATGTCCAATTTTTGTCCATAAACTTAAAAATTGGTAAATTTGCTATTTAAGACCTCCTAATTAATATTTCAAAACAATTTCATACTAGAAACTTCTAGAATGCAAGTTTTACAAATTATTCGATTTAGTCCCTAATTTTAATTTAAGCACTTTAGGCATAGGATTTCATCACGAAATTTTCACACAATCATGCAATCATATCATAAACATAAAAATAATTATAAAATAATTATTTCTATCTCAGATTTTGTGGTCACAAAACCACTATTTCGACTAGGCCCAAAATCAGGATATTACAGCTTGCATTTCTGCCTGGTGCTCCTCGTCCACGCCCATTGTCGTTACTGCCCCTGGCCTGCCCACAACCTCTTGGCGGCAACTGACCACCCCTTGGTGGTGGAGCACTACCTCGACCCATGACCGGCACCTGAGCTGGCATTTTAGGGCAATTCTTGATCGTATGCTCCAAGGATCCACAGGCTAGACAAGCACCCGTCCTCTTCCAATACTCACCTACATAACCTTTCCCACAAACAACACAAGGTGGCACCCCTAGATTAATAGCAGGGGGCCTTGCTCTAACTGGCCCATCGTTTCTGGCCCTAGCCCTAGGCCTCTGTCCAACATCCAGAGTATCAGCCTCCCTCTTATTCTCACCCTTTTCTTTTTCTCGATTTACGCACTCCGCGCACTTTACCTCCTCCGCTATCTTTGCCTTCTCCACCAACTTCGAGAAAACTCGCTCCCTTTGTAGAGCTATTAATACCCTGAGGCTATCCCTAAGTCCATCCTCAAATCTAACGCAACGTTCATAGTCTGTTGCCACCATGACCCTTGCATACCTACTAAGGCGTAGAAATTCTGCCTCATACTCTACCACAGACTTGTTTTCTTGGGTCAAGTTCAGGTACTCCTTTCTTCTAGCCTCCATAGAGCTTGCACCCACATACTTCCCTTGGAATGCAGCTTTGAAAAACTCCCAAGTGACCCGCTCCAGTTGGGTGCCCTCTATCACCGTCAACCACCACTAGTAGGCTTCTTCCCTAAGCAGTGACACTGTCCCTTTCAGCTTTTGTTCAAGTGAGCAGTCCAAGTCCTCCAACCAATATTCTGCCACGTTAGAAGCCACGCCAGCCATGCCCTTAAAGATCTTAACCCCATTCGAACGAAGTAGCTCCGGAATGGACCCCCAATTTCCAGTGCCATTATTGGGCCTAGTGACCATTTCCAAAATCCTTAGCATTGTCTGTGACAATGCATCTTCTCTCGCGGCCCGATCATAAGGTCCATTCACAGCCACAGGTGAGGCCGAAGCTCTTCTACTCCAACATCGTGTATATGGCTCGATGCCAACGATTCAGCCCTAACACTTCTACGGCCTCAGCCACGGCCTCTTGCACCTCTTCTAGCACTCATCGTCAATTCACGTATTATCTGGATTAGGAATTTTTATGAAGTTTTAGTTAGTTTAATAATTAAACCGATGTTTTATGGAAATATTTAAAGAGAAGATGGTTTTCGAAAATCTTATACAGTTTCAAGATCCTACGGGCTTCAGTTCCATTCTAATAAAATCATCTAAAGTAGCTCTGTATCTACCTACTGTATAATAATTTAAACAAGCTTAAGAATAGAAGAACATACTTGGTTCGACGTCGGAGGCTTGATGTGCTGCATAGCAAGATTCCCCTTTTTTCAAAACAGTGTGATCCAAAATATTTTTAAAATCCAAATAGTAAACCCACTTCACAACCCTAGTTTTGCAATTGGGCTCTGATACCATTAAATGTAACATCCCAAACTTAGCCCAGACTTTATGACTGAATTTGGCGCATCACATTGAAGTGTTTCAGGGAAAACTTTGTTTTCATTGAAAACCCTTCCTTAAGACATGAAACCTTAGTTAACTTATGAAAACACTCTTTCCAGTTCTGAAAGCTTTGTTTAAAACATTTCATTTAAGAAAGTTTATCAATTAAAAGTTTGGTTGCGGAAACGTAGTAAATAAAAACTATGGTTTAGAAAATCCCTATTCAACTTCTCGTAATTACAATGCATAAGAATCATAATCCAAATAATAACAAAAAGGGGAGGCCTTATTACAATCCAGTCTAAAATCACTTAATAAATCAGGAACTAAATGCTTTTAAAATAACCAAGTCCAAGTTGTCTTGCTAGCTGGCCACCCAGAGTCCCTCTAGACTTCGAACCTCCTATTGAGCATTACCTGGGAAAAATAAAAGAGGGAGTGAGTTTTCACATACTAAGTGTGTACACCCTCGTTGAGCAGCAAGCATTCATCAATCATCATAAAATCACACATACAATGCAGTGCAATGCAACCCACCCCAATAATCCATCCGCTACACTTCAACTCTATCCCCTGGTACACTTCATTTGGGGATATAAATGTTGACCCACCCAACCGATACACTTCAATGGTAGCTCGGTTGCGGAACTACCTTCATTGCAGCAAGCTGCTAATCATATAATGGGCTTAAGAAGCCTTCAGTGGATCCACGGTCGTCAAGCAACCATGCAATATACTTCCTCCGTTCCAAAATTCCCAACCCATATGCAACCTAAGCAGAATATCATATGTATGCATGTCACATCCATAAAACTTACATTCAATGCCTAGGGGTATTTTGGTCATTTTTGCCCTTAGGGGCATTTCAGTAATTTTCCTTTTCTTTACGATTTTCATTTACCTTGGCCCGTTAACAAATCCCGTGAGCTAAGATGAACGGATACTATGCACCAGGTAGGATTCCAGAGAAAAGGAGGTGAGTTATTAAGACCGCTTAAGTACCAAGCTCTCCCTAGATCCAATCCTAGACATGCATATACTCGTTGCCACACCTTAACCCTTTGACTTGTCCACGGTCGCAATTAATTATTTAAGTTTTATGTAGTCATCATATACTAGGCCCAAAACCCCTTTACAAAGCCCAGTCAAATTCACATACCTGTATATGGCCCACTAGGCCCAATCATATTCATGTGGCCCATTAGGCCCAAATCACATTTATATGGCCCATTAGGCCCAAATCACATTATACACATGCTCACATATGAATTTCTATTATATAGCATCAATTATCGATTTTTGCCTATTATGGGCCCAACAGCCCGTCAAGCCCATTAAGCCTATTCTGGCCCGGTTGGCCAATTCACAGCTCAAGTCCATGGAATCGCCCATGGGACTTCAGACAACCTATCGATTTCCTCCTCACGAGTGTTCGCGCACTCGTAAGACTACCGTAGCCCAACTTTCAGCTTTTTGGCATTTAAGCTTTTTGGCTTTTCAGCATTTCAGCTTTTGCGGATTCATTGTGTGTGTGCAATGTATGTACACAACTGGTAAGCAAGCATGCTGTGATTCCCTTCGTCACCAACCTACAAATGATATCATCCTTCAATTAATTGCATGCTTGAGACATATCTTTACTAAAACCGAAACCTCGCCTTAACCTTACCTTGAACACCAATCCCTAATAGCTTTTCCTTGATCACGTACTCCCTAGATCTGCATTAATCTTACTTATTAAAACCAAATACTAGGGGACTCACATCCAACATCATTCACCCCCTTATCTCATTTAAGACTATTCGACCAACCTTAGCCAACAAGGGAGGAATACTTACAAAAACCGTAAAACACCTTAGGAGCAATTCGGCAGAGAGCTACAAATTGAGATCCGATACTGATTCCCTACCAGAGTTGATTAGAAAGAGTGAGGGAGGGAAGTACTCGATATTAACAATACTAGCCGAAAAGAGATAAGGTGCTTACACCAAAAGAGTAATCGGCCCAAGGGAGATTCAACTTTTCGGCTTTCAAACTAATATGGTGAATAAGGTTTATTTGGAACAAATTAAAGAAGAAGAGTAGTAGAAGGAATCGGCTAACCCAAAAGGTAAATCAGAAGAGATCTGAGGAGAGAAAGAATGGCAAAACAATCAGCTAGCAAAGATGGAAAAGCGAATCGACACTAAAGAAAAAAAATGAAAATTTTGGCGTTGGCCTAGGATCCCAAACTCGGCACATATTTATAGCCTCTAGCCAAGTTGCCTGACCCTCAATTCCCAATTCAGCTCCATCGCTTGCCCCTTCTCATGTCCTCGTTTTTCTCCCTGATAACTCCCCAATCTATTTTCTAAATTTTCTCTTTTGAACACTCCCCTTAGAGTCCATTTTCATGCCACTTCCAACCTTCTAGAAGGCCAAAATTAAATTCTTAAAAATACTAAGCTAGGATTCGAGCCTCGAATCTCCTTGCTAACCACTAACGCCACCTCCCTAAAACCTAAGTGGCGTCACTTAGCCACTACACCACAAGGCTTTTTTATGCCATTTTCCCCTATCTTTACTTAAAAGCCCAACTACTTGCCAAGAAGGTCCTTTTAATTATTAACGCATAATTTTATTTTCCCCTAAGTTCGAACTTAAACCTTAGCCAAGACCTAATACTACCTACTTAACCGAAAATACTTAGCACATCTTTTTATCAAAACCGAAAAAAAAGAAAATTCAGGATTTTAGGATTTTTGGGGCGTTACAGTACCCTTATTATGCATGTTTATGTTATTAATTTTATAAGGTTAAATAAGTAAAAAATGAATAATATGTAATAATAATATAAAACATAAAAATAAAACAAAAGTGTTTATACACTTTGCATGACCGAAACTTAAAGAAAGTAAAGGTTTAGAAAGCTTTGAATATTTAGAAATTTGGAAGCTAAATCAAAGTATGTTTTTTGTTTCGATTTTTTATAATTTTTACGTTTTTGAGATCATTGCTTCGAGTACTATCCGCCCCATGCTAGAATTTTTATTTTTGATAAATATTTTGAGTTATGCCATTGATGAATATTAGTGTTTTGTGATGTTTGATGATAAATTATGAAAGATATGTTTTGGATTAATATGTTTTGTATTGGAATTTTTGATGAATTTGAGTAATTAGGGCTAAATTGCAAAAATAATAAATTGAAGGACTAAATTGCAAAATAAACAAAATGTGAGGACTTATATGGGTGTGGGGAGTATTCAGCCTAAGTATAGCATGAGCAAATTATGCTTGTTTTGTGTTTTGTGCATTTAGGACTAATTTGTAAAAGTATGAAATAACAGGGGTAAAATGGTAATTTGCCCATTTATGTATTGTTGGATTAAATTGCATGAAATTGTGTTTGAATGAGATTAATTTGAAATTGTATAGATCAAGAACAAAAGAAATTTGGTTTGGATCGGGGAAAAGCAAAAACAGTTGAATAGTCGATTTACATCGTTCGTCAATATCTGAGGTAAGTCTATAAGCAATAAATGTTGTAAAATTTGAATGTATATGATCTTTATATGTTGAATTTAATTGTGTGAATTTCTATAGTTATAGTCGAATGCATAAATGTTTATGAGATTTGGGAATAAGTTCGGTTCAATTGAGATATGAATTATGAATAAGATCAATTTTGTAACAGTGATATATTAGGCTTATTGCCTAGTAGGCTTTGATGTCGATGTATGATAACAGGCTTATTACCTAGCAGGCTTTGATGCCGGTGTATGATATCAGGCTTATTGCCTAGTAGGTTTTACGCCAGTGTATTAAATCAGGTTTATTACCTAGAAGGCTCTGTGCCGGTGTATTATATTAGGCTTTATGCATAACAAATTTTATGTGAGCAACGGTAAAAGTAACCGAATGTGTTAAATAAGCTAAAGTGACCAGGTATGTAACGCCCCAAAGATCCCGAACTTTCTTTTTTTGATTTTGATAAAAGGTGTGCTTAATATCCCTAGTCAAGTGTTATTTATGTGATAATAGGCCTTGGTTAAGTTTTGAGTTGGAACTTTGGGGTGAAGGGGATTATAGTTGAATAATTAAAAGAACCTTGATGGCAAGTAGTTTGGTTTTTAAATAAATGAAGGAGGAATTGGACACAAGAAGCCTTGTGTTGGAGTGGAAAGTAGCGTCACATGTGGGGCTTAGAGGTGGCGTCACATGCATGGCAAGGAGGTTTGGGGTTCGAATCCCTCCTTACTCAAAAGAAGGGTTTATTTTTGCTCAATGAATGGCCAGTGGTGGCATTGGATGTAAACTCTGAAGGAAGAGATCAAAGGAGAAATCTAAGGAAAGGATTAAGGAGTTATCAGGGAGAAAAGTTAGGAGATGAGGGGTGTAGAGAGGTGGAGCCAAATTGGGAATTTGGGGATAGGTAAATTCAGCTATAGTATATATAGGTGCCGATTTTGGGGATTCTAGGCTAATGCCGAATTCTTCCTCTCTATGTTACCAAAAACACTTTTCTCTCCAAAGATCTAGAAGCCGAAATCCCTTGATTCTTTCTCTTTTATTTTGTGCTGATTTCTTCTCTTCCTTTCACATCAAACTCTTTTCTTTCTTGCTCCTAGTTGTTTTCTCTAAAGCCAAATATCTTTTGGCCAAAATCCTGTTGTGCCGCCACTTTTTCTTCAACGTTGGCCAATCGATTCTTGTGTAAGTGCTTTACTTTCTTTTAGTTGGTCTTCCTAGTATCGATTTCTTCTCTCCCTCACCTTTTCTAAATCGGTTTTGGTAAGGGATTAGTATCGAATCTCAGAGTTCAAATCTCTACCGAATCGCTCCTTAGGCATTTTAGGGTTTTGGGTAAGTGTTCCTCATTTATTCGTTAAGGTTGGCCGAATGGTCATGGGTGATTTAAGAGTAACTTAAGATGATTGCGAGTCACTTGTTGTTTAGCTTTTAATGATTAAGATGGATGCAGATTTAAGAAATACTTGAGATTAGTGATCAAGGAAGGGCTGTTAAGGTTTTTCGTTCAAGGTAAGGCAAAGGTGAGATTTATGGTTTGTGGTGATCGTATTTGATAAGTGTGTGATTAATCGTTGAGTGACATCATTTGTAGGTTCGTGGCTAAAGAGATCGCGGCACGTCTTAGTACCAGGTGTGTGTATACACTGTACACACACAGTAGGCTGACAAATCCCGAAATGTCAAAAAGCCAAAAGTTGGCTACAATAGTCTTACGAGTGCGCGAACACTCGTAAGGGGGAAAAATGATAGGTTATTAGAGGCTCTATGAGCGATTCCATGGACTTGGGCCGTGTTTTAGCCAATCGGGCCAGAATGGGCTAAGTGGGCCGATGGGCTATAGGGCCCATAATAGGCAAAATTGGCAATTTGATACTAAGTAATGAAAAATCATATGATTGTATGACTATGAAAGTGATTGGGCCTGATGGGCCATATGAATGTGATTGGGGCCGATGGGCCATATGAATGAGATTGGGCCTAAAAGGGCCAAATGAATAAGTGTGGATCTGTTAGTGTTTAGTAACGGGTTGTGGATCTAGTTTTTGGCAACTACTCAATCAGGCATAAAACTTAAATAATTAATTAATAGCAACCGTGGACGAGTCAACAGGTTAAGGTATGGCAATGGGTATATGCATGTCTAGGATTGGATCTAGGGAGAGTTTGGTAGTTAAGTGGTCTTAATGACTCACCTCCTCTTCTCTGGAATCCTACCTGGTGAATAGTATCTGTTCACTTTAGCCAACGAGGACTTGTTAACGGGCCAAGGTAGGTAATAAACCCATAATAAAGAGAAATTATCAAAATGCCCTTAAGGGCAAAAAATGACTAAAATACCCCGATATGTTGAATGTAAGACTTATGGATGTTACATGTATACCTGCTGCATTCATATGATATTCTGTTTAGGTTGCATATGGGTTGGGAATTATGGAACGGAGGAAGAATATGAGGATCGCATGGTTGCTTGACGACCGTGGATCAATCGATGGTTATTAAGCCCAATATTTGATTAGCAGCTTGCTGCAATGAAGTTAGTACCACAACTGGGCTACCATTGATGTGTATCAAATGGGTGGGTCGATATTTATATCCCCACATGATGTGTACCGGGGGACGAAGTCGGTGTATAGCGGTTGGATTATTGGGGTGGGTTGCACAACATTGCATGTATGATATTATGGTGATTAATGATTGCTTAATACTCTTTGAGGGTTGTACACACTGAATTTTCGAAAACTCACCCCCTCTTTTATTTTTCTCAAGTGATCCTCAGTAGGTGGTTCGACGGTTGGAGGGACTCCGAGGTGGCTAACTAGCAAGACGACTTGGACTTGTTTTTTTATCATATCATTTCTAGTATTTAAAGTTATTTCAGTTCGGATTGTAATGAGGCCTATTCGCTAGATATTATTTCATTGTCATTACTACACTTTTGAAACTAATTACAAACTGAATGTTACTTAATTTTCTCTTGAAGGGTTTTCAATGAAAACAAGTTTTCGATAAAACATTTCAATGTGACACGCTGGATCTGGCCATAACGTCCAGGCTGGGTTCGGGGTGTTACAGGGTATGTGAATGTGACTTACTTGTTTGAAATGAAAGTAAATTGATTGAAAGATATGTGATAGAAATGTTTTGTGATGCTATTGAAAATGTATGTAATTATGAGTAGTGTATTCGGTTTTATGATAGGTATAAGTATGTGATTTAAAAACTTGATTCATGAGTATGTATATACATGAATACATATGTATAATTGATTATCTATGATATTATGACCTTGAAATTGGAGAACATATTGATAATTTATATATGTGTATATTCGGCCATGGTATATTTTGTATATAAAAATTTGTTTGATTCGGTTTATTTTATTGATCTATCGAGGTCATTAATTTGTTTAAATTGCTTATAACTTACTAAGCTACGATAGCTTACTGTGTGTATGTTTAGTCTTTGTTCTTATAGATTTTGGAAGTTAGCTACAGGCTCGGGAATCGTCAGTGAAGTCACCCACACTATCGTCAACCTTCGATACTTTAAAAGTCTTATTTTGAACTTATGGCATGTATAGGCTAATATGTATTTTGTCCGATCTTGGATATGTATAAATTAAGCCATGCGAAAATAGCTTAACTTCTAAGTTTGAATTTGATTATGGTTTAATCCGTTTTGGTTATAATATTATATGCTATGAATGAATGGTATATGTGATTGGTGTTATACGTATTGAAAGTGGCTCGATAATGGTTGGTGTATTTTATTGTAGTTGGAGAGTCTGACATGGTGTACATAAATTTTCATAAGTGTGGTTAGATGATTTGGTTTTGTTGGACTATGTTTAAGTTCCTTTAGATTATTAAGTCATGTGTTTTGAATGAAAGTTACATGTGGTATATATATATTTTTCAGTGTTGAAGATGCTTGGTAAATCTGAATATGTGTATTGGGTTGGTTTGGTCATGGTATTCATATATAAGTGATTAATTGTATCTTAGCTATTGTATCTGGTCATACTGTTGAATATGAAATAACATTATAAGTAGTTTGGTTATGTCCGAACATGACATAAGATCGTTTTGATATGTTCGTTATAAGATGAAAAAATTCGTAATGGTTTTGATTAACTTGTGATTTGGCGTTTGACTATACAAATAATTATGCACAAGGGTTTGACTTGATATGTATTTTATCTTATATATGTATATATATATGATGATGATTAATGATGTGTTTTGGTTATGTATGAATAGGGAATGTATATGGTGTTATAATGAATTATGCATTATTACGCTAAAATACATGTTATTTATAGGAAGATATTTAAAGTATGCTTAATGTGCGTATTAAAATAAGTATTGATTTATAAAATGGGTTAAACAAGGTTGGAAGTGAACAATTGTCTAACATAATGGAGAATGCTTTTATGTTCGGCTTGATGAAATGAAAATGACAAAATGAATGGTATATAAATGTGTACAAGTATATGCATGTGATTATTCGAATATGTGTTCTAACTGGTAATACCTCATAACCTAGTTCGGCGACAGAAATGAGTTAGGGGTGTTACAGTAAACCAAATACAAAATCCATCGTGATTCTATCCCATTTCCACTCAGGTATCATGATCGGTTGAAGCAATCCGAAAGGTACTTGATGCTCGGCTTTTACTTGCTAACAGATTAAAAATTTCAAAAAAAAGTCAGAAATGTCTCGTTTCATACCATGCCACCAGTAAAGCTGTTTCAGATCATTATACATTTTCGTACTACCCAGATGAACAGATAACCGACTGCTGTGAGCTTCTTTCAAAATCATCTGAATCAAGTCTTCATTTCTCGGAACACATATTCTATTTCTAAACCTCAAACAACCCTCAACATTAACTCGGAACTTTGAATTAGAATTTGAGTCACATTGAGCCTTCTTTGCTAACAAATCATCATCAACTTTCTAAGCAACACAAATCTATTGAATATATAATGGTCTTGCTTTTAATTTAGCTATTATCGAACCATCATTAGATATAGCCATATGCATATTCATTGCACGTCGACTTAGAGCATCAGCAACAACATTAGCCTTTCCTGGATGATAGTCAATCATAAACTCGTAATCTTTTAACAGCTCTAACAATCGACGTTGTCTCAAATTTAGATCTTTCTGAGTCATCAAATATTTCAAGCTTTTATGATCAAAATAAATATGAAATTTCTCACCGAATAGATGGTGACGCCATATTTTCAATGCAAAAACAATAGCTGCCAATTCTAGATCATGCGTCGAATAGTTATTTTCATGCTGCTTTAGCTATCTCGAGGCATAAGCTACAACTTTGTAACACCCCAAACTCGGCCTAGACATTATGGCCAAATTTGGTGTGTCACATTAAAGTGTTTTTCGAAAATTGATCTTCTTAGTAAAAATCCGTTACTGAATTTAAAACCTTTTGTTATTATTTAACAAAAGTTCTCGTCAAAATGTTTACCTTATTAACCATCAGTTATATTAAATTGATTTAAAGACGCGGAAGCTTTTTAAGTCGATAAAGTTTAAAATGCGTGTTTTAGAAAACAGTAATTATTTTAAAAACTCGTCTTTACCTAGACTAGCAGTTTAAAAATATATAATCCAAAGCCCAATTAAAAATTAAAACCCACAAACGGCCTTATTACAAAATTAAAAACCCAAAAGTGAAATTTAAATTAAATAAAGTCAAATGCAAGACACAGCAGTTGTGTGGCCACCTCCAAATCCCTCGCAGCACCAAATCGTCTAAGGCTGGAGGTTACCTGAACAGTTAAAAAGGAAAAGGTGAGTTTACGAAAAGTCAGTGTGTAATCCTCTAACAGACAACAGAAAACAGAATATGCAAAATAGCTGGGCCGTAGCCTTATTCAGTAACAGAGCAGTTTGGTTAGCCCTATACAGTAGCAGAGTGGGCCTAAGCCAAAAACTGAATCAATACAGAGCAAATAAGTATCCCAAACCAATCCAACCAGCACACCACCCGTACCAGCCAACACACCATGTGGGGATTCGATCGACCCACCCAGCCAACACACCAATAACGCAGCGAAGCTGCTAATAATAGAAAATGTGGCAGAGCCACTAGAATCAGAATACGTGGCAAAACCACTAGTACAGAACTTCCTCCAAGTTAGACCCCAACCCCATGCAAAATGTCATGTGAAAAATATTACATGTATGAAAAGTCATACAGAGTACAATCATATATGTAAATCATAAGCACATCAGTCATACGAAACATAAGGGCATAATCGTTATTTTACCATACAGGGGTATCACGGTCATTTTCCCTACAGAGGCATTACGATTAGTTTATTTATTTTAGGGTTTTAGCTAACGACCTCTCCGAAGGTCTGCAATTGCCTCGAGCGACACAAATAACCTAAATGATCATAACTGTGTAAAATGGGCCTTGGGCCCCACTACTCAGCCCAAGTGGGCCACATGCTCGTGTGGCCCATTTACCCAAATTCAGCTACAGCTATGTGACCTGCATAGCCCAGTCCAATATTTATCACTTACCGTGGATTTAATCTACATGGGGCCCACGAGCCTATTGGGCACACACGGCCCATTTCGGCCCAACATGTCCCATAACGGCCCAAGTCCATAGAGACCTCGTAGTGGCCTTTACAGACTATCACTCATGATTTGTGGGCTCGGTCTACCCCACGAGCGATCGCACACTCGTGAGGCCTCAAATGCTGAAGTCTTGGCACTTCGGCTTTCTAATTTTTACCGATCTACAGTAAGGAAGGGTGTTGTTACACACCTTTTTCGACTTTTTGACAGTAACAGATTTTGGTGCATAGTTACACACCTGATTGCAAGCACTTGTGAAAAACCCTAGAGCACCAACCTACATTCATTCCATGTATTCAATTAGTTTACCCAATTATTAACATTCACAAGCACTTAATCTACGATTAAGCAATCATCACCTACCACGACCAGATGATCTGTGATATATCCCTTCTAGAACGCCGGCCAAAATCAATCACTCGCACCCTGGTGATTAACTCCACTAATGGTAGATCTTGTTAGACAGAATAAACTGAAGATGTGGCTTATATCCTAAATGTTACCCTATAGAACATTGGGGTAACTGGCCTATACCCCAAAAAGAAGGTATCGAAATTACCTTAATCGAATACTGGGAGACAGGGTTTCAAAATCTTGAGAACTCTTGCACTTTTCACTCCTCGACAATACCTAGAATCCAATGAACCACATCATGGGGAACGAGTCACCATTCGGCAATCAAAGAACACTAAGAGAATAGGTATTCAACTTTTAGAGGGAGGCAGAAGGAATGGATTTGAGCCCATATAGAAATAACAGAGAAACAACAGAGAGAACCTATGAGAACTTACCGATTCGACAAAACCCTTGCAAGTTGAAATAACAGAGAAGAATAGTAATCGGCCAAACCAAAATACAGGGTAAACCAAAAGAAGATTAAGAGAAAAAGAACAGTAATCGGCTTAAAGAAGAAACCCACAACTGTAGAATCCAAAATAAAGAGATGAGGAAAAGTAGAAGGTATTCAGCTAGCAATAGAAAAGAGACGCTTGAAGAAAATGAAAGAATGGAGATCGGGAGAGAAAATAATATTTGGCTACTGCTCAAACAAGATAAAAGAAATGAGCACATTGAAAAGAATAAGCAAAACTAAAAAAAAATGCCAAAGTAGAAAAAAATACCCGAATGGTCAAAACACAACACGCCTACTCCAAAACAAGCTTGAACCCGAAAGAGAGAAAAACAAAAGGAGAATAGCTACCGAAACAAAAAGCCAAAAACTAGACAATTTCGGCACTAAGTGCCTATGACAAAATTGGTACCCAAAGAATCCCATTTTCAGCCAACAACAACCACTTCCCCAGCTCCTTAATCCACTCCCCCAATCTCTCCACAATTTTCTCCTTGATCTACTCCAACATCCCATTCAAACTCTCATCAAACTCCCTTTAGCTGTGTTTCAGTCCAACTCCACTACCTACACAGCTCAGGCAGCAAAATAACTACTCCATTGCGCAACTCAGGACTTGAACTCAAGTCCTCCAACAGATACAACACGCCACCTTGCCACTAGACCACATTCTCTCTTTGTGTCACAATACAAGCACTATTATTTATAAGGCCTACAAGCTAAAGCCAAGGTTCAACTAAGGGAAAAACTAATAATTTTGTAAAAGTCCAGATTTGAACCCAGGCTTCTCAAACACTCCCAAAAACACCCAAATCACTTAGCCAATAAAGCAAACATGATATTTACGTCAAAGTTTGCAAAAACAAAGACCTTAAGTTTTTGGGGCGTTACAACTCTACCCCCTTAAACAAATTTCGGCCTCGAAATTTACCTGATCAGAATAAGTGAGGGTATTGTTGTCGCATCGCCTCTTCAGGCTCCCACGTGGCCTCCTCTAAACTGTGATTACACCAAAGCATCTTGACCAATGGAACAGATTTCTTTCTCATCACTTTGACGTCACAATCCAGTATCTGCATCGATTTTTCCTCGAAAGCCAATTCAGGCCTAACCTGAATTTCCTCAACTGGCACAATATGCGTGGGATCAGAGCGGTAACGCCTCAACATGGAGACGTGGAACACATCATGAATCCTGCCTAAATCTAGAGGCAACTCAAGCTGATGGGCAACTAGTCCCACCCGCTTCAGAACCCGGTAAAGCCCAATAAACCTAGGGCTAAGCTTGCCCTTCCGTTCAAATCTCAGGATTTTCTTCCATGTTGAGAGAACTGAAGAAAGACATAATCTCCCACAGAGTACTCAATCACTTTATGCTTTAAATCTGTATATGATTACTGCCTATTAGTTGCATCTTTTAACTGATCCCGAATTAACTTTACCTTTTCTTCAGTATCAGAAACTAACTCTGGCCCCAAAACTCGCCGCTCACCAAGTCCCATCCAATAGGTAAGAGTATGACACCTATGACCATATAATGCCTCGTACGGTTCCATCGAATACTGGACTGATAACAGTTGTTGTAAGCAAACTCTGCCAACGGCAAGTAGTCTTCCTAACTGCCTCGAAAATCAATTACACAACATCTTAACATGTCTTCCAGTATCTGAATCACCCTCTTAGACTGACCGTTTGACTGAGGATGGAACGCAGTACTGAAGTCCAACCTTGTACCCAAAGCCTCATGTAACTTCTTCCAAAACTGAGATTTAGTATCTCTGTTAGATATGATAGAAACTGGTACTCCGTGCAGTCTCACAATCTCAGCCACATACAACTTGGCTAAATTTTGTAGCGAATAATCAGTGCGGACCGGTATAAAATGGGTAGATTTCATCAGTCTGTCTACGATAACCCATACTGAATCCTTCTTAGTAGGCATCAAGGGTAGCACACTCATAAAATCCATGGTTACCCTTTCTCACTTCCAGAGTGGAATCTTAACTGGCTGCAATAACCCAGAAGGCAGTTGATGCTCAACTTTAACTTACTGGCAAGTCAGACACTTACTCACGTAATCAGTAACTTCGCATTTCATTCCAGGCCACTAATACAGCTCATGAAGATCTCGAAATAACTTGTTTTTTCTAGAATGCATAGTATATAGACTACCACGTGCCTCTTGCAGTATAGATTGCCTCAAATTAGAATCCCTCGATATACAAACTCTTTCACGGAAACACAATACCCCCTCACTATTCAGCCAAAAATCTGCAGTCTCACCATTCTCAACTTGTCGAAAGCAAGAAACCAGTGACTTATCTAACAACTGTTTATTCTTAATTTGTTCAGTCTATGTCAGTTTCACTTGAAGCTCAGCTAATAAACTACCATCATCAAACAGGCTGAGACAAGCAAACATCGCTCTCAAATCAAATACAGCCCTCTGGCTTAGTGCGTCCGCTACCACGTTAGCCTTACCAGGGTGGTACACAATCAAGCAATCATAATCCTTAAGTAGCTCTATCCATCTTCGCTGCCTAAGATTCAACTCCTTCTGAGTAAGAAGGTATTTGAGGCTCTTATGATCTGTGTAAATAATGCACTTCTCACTGTATAAATGGTGCCTCCAAATTTTTAACATGAACACCACCACAACCAACTCCAAGTTGTGAGTAGGGTAATTCACCTCGTGAGGCTTAAGCTGACGTGATGCGTAAGCAATCACTTCACCCCCTGCATCAGCATACAACCCAATCTGATGTGCGACGCATCATTGTAGACAGTAAACTCCTTCCCAAACTCTGGTTGTATTAAGACAGGGGCCTCAGTCACAACCTTTTTCAGTTTTTCAGAACTCTCTTGTTGCCTATTAGTCCAACTAAATGGTACTCCTTTTCGCAGTAACTTATTCAGAGGTGCAGCAGTTACAGAAAACCCCTCCATAAAGCGTCTATAATACCCAGCCAGACCTAGAAAACTTCGAATCCCAGATACAGTCTTCGGTGGTTTCCAATCTAATACGGCTTCGATCTTTTGAGGAACAACCCTAATCCCCTCAGTAGATACCACGTGACCCAAAAACGTCACTTCTCACAGCTAGAACTCACACTTGCTAAACTTTGATATAGCTGCTTTTCCCTCAAAACAGTTCTAAGATGCACATCATGATCCTCTTCAGTTCTCGAATACACTAGAATATCATCTATAAAGACAATTACAAACCGGTCCAAATAGGGTTGGAACACTCGATTCATGAGATCCATAAAGGCTGCTGGTGCATTCATAAGCCCAAACGACATTACTAGGAACTCGTAGTGTCTATACCGAGTCCTAAACACTGTTTTGTACACATCAGCCTCCTTAACCCTTAGTTGATGGTACCCAGAGTAGAGATCGATCTTGGAGAAAACTAAAGCTCCATTAAGTTGATAAAAAAGATCATCAATTCTTGGAAAGGGGTACTTGATCTTGATCGTCAGCTTGTTTAACTGTCGGTAGTTGATGCACATGCACATAGTCCCATCCTTTTTCTTTACGAACAACACCGGTGCTCTCCACGGAGACACACAGGGTCAAATAAACCCTCGGTCCACAAGCTCTTGAGTTTGAGCCTTTAATTCATAAGCTCCTTCTGTGCCATCCAATACGAGGCGATGGACATCGGAGCTGTTCTAGGTAGCAGCTCAATTCTGAATTCAACCTCACGGTTCAAAGACAACCTAGGAAGCTCATCAGGAAATACATCCAGAAATTCCTTGACAGTTCTAACATCTCCCACCGAAGGACCTTTAGAATCAGAAATGCTTACATATGCTAAAAACGCCTCGCCACCCTTACGAACCAACTTTTCAGCCCCTAATGCTGAGATTACATTAGATGGATAATTTCTTCGCTTCCCTATCACAGCTACCTCCTCATCCTCAATAGTCTTCAACACCATTCGCTTAGTAGCGCAATCCAAACTCGTATGGTGTTTCACTAGCCAGTCCATACCCAGGATATGGTCGAATTCTCCAAATGGTAATTCCATCAAATCCGCTGGAAGGATTATACCCTGAACTTTTAGGGGCACGTCTCAATACAATTTGTCTACCTTAACTGACTGTCCTAGTGAACTTATCACAGTCATTTCACTAGCTATATTCTCAAACTGGATACCTAACATCTCAGACACAGTACATGCAACATACAAATGTGTAGACCCAATATTAATTAAAACAATGCATGGCCTATTGTGAATCAAAAACGTACTAGCTATAACGTCAAGGGCGTCACGATCCTCTTGGTGACGAGCAGCATAAACCATAGCTGGTTGTATCGCCTCAGTATTACCAGCACCTCTGTCTGGTGCTCCACGACCACGTCTATTACTGTTTCCACCCCTGGCCTGACCACGGCCTTTCGATGGCTGTTGACCACCTCTCACTAGTTGAACAAACCTCTGTTCTGCAGCTTGCATCTGAACAGGCCTCTGAGGATAATTCTTGACCTGATGATCCATGGACCTACATCTGAAGCATGCCCCAGTTCATCTCCAACAATCACCATGGTAAGACCTCCCACAATCCACACAAGTTTGCAATCTAACCATAGTAACAGGGACTGCTCGGACTGGCCCCTCAAATCTGGCCTTCTTTACAGGCTTTCCGAAGAAACCGAGGGCCCTGAATCCCTCTTAAATCTGCCCTTATCTTTTTCACGGTTCTGGTGCTCTGAGCGCTTCACATTCTTAGCAATTTTTGCTTTCTCAACCAAGGCAGCAAAGTCTCGCTCCCTCTGTAGAGCTATCACACACACAACTCATCCTAGAGTCCATTGTTAAAGCGCACACAGTGTTCATACTCAGTTGCGACAATCTCAAGGGCATATCGACTCAGCCGCAGAAACTCTACCTCGTACTCTACCACAGTCTTGTTCCCTTGAGTCAAATTTAGAAATTCCTTCCTTCAGGCGTCCACATAACTTGCCCCAATGTATTTCCCTTAAAAGGCCGCCTTAAAGAAGTCCCATGTCAAATGGTCGGCCTGCATACCATCTCTCACGGTGAGCCACCATTGGTAGGCCTCATCTCACAGTAAAGACACTACTCCTTTTAAGTTTTGCTCCACAGTGCAATCAAGGTCATCCATTATCTGCTTAGTGGCCTCTAACTAGTACTCCGCCACATTTGGGGCTACACTAGAAACACCCCTGAAAATTTTCGCTCCATTAGCCTAGATTCGGTCAAAAATTGACCCCCGACCCACTGATCTAGTACTCGCTCCAGCAACCCTCTCTAGAACAAGAAGCATTGCTTGGGATAGGGCATTATCCCCTGCAGCTCGATCATGAGACCCTGTCTTAGTCACTGGTGATGCTGGTGCCTCCCTTGCAGGCATTTGGCCCGACGCTGAAGACCCAGCCCTAGCGCTTCCTTGGCCTCTACCGCGGCCTCGTGTACCCTTCTATGAGTACCTCTTATGCTCATATCGTTATAGCTATTATCTGTTTTAAGAGTCTTATGAATCAATTCATAATTCCATTAATTATTAACTGATATCTTATGAACAAGCAGTAGTTAAAGTTTTGTTTTTGTAGAGCGGAGTCTCACTACAGTTTTCAATCTTCTACAGTCTTAGTTAACTCAGAATCTAGGGTTTCTAGTACAGTACCACTACCTAAAGTATAACATTTCAGTCCATAATAGTAAATAGTGTCAGAGAACTTACAGATTTGGTGCCAGAGACTCGGTATGCCACACCTTTAGTGTCAACATTTTAAAACAATCCAAATTCTTTAACATCATCTCTTTCAAAAACCAAGGTTCAGAAAAAACTTTTGAAACCCAATTTTGAGAAAAATTTTCAAAAACCCATCCACAGTCGAGTTTTGCAACTTGGCTCTGATACCACTAAATGTAACACTCCAAACTCGGCCTAGATGTTATGGCCGAATCTGGTGTGTCATATCGAAGTGTTTTTCAAAAATTGACCTTCTTGCTAAAAATCCATTATTGAATTTAAAACCTTTTGTTATTATTTAACAAAAGTTCTCGTCAAAATGTTTACCTTATTAACCATCAGTGTTATATTAAATTGATTTAAAGACGCGAAAGCTTTTTAAGTCGATGAAGTTTAAAACGTGTGTTTTAGAAAACAGTAATTGTTTTAAAAACTCGTCCTTACCTAGACCAGCAGTTTAAAAATATATAATCCAAAGCCCAATTAAAAATTAAAACCTACAAACGGCCTTATTACAAAATTAAAAACCCAAAAGTGAAATTTAAATTAAATAAAGTCAAATGCAAGACACGGCGGTTGTGTGGCCACCTGTAAGTCCCTCATAGCACCAATTCATCTAAGGTTGGGGATTACCTGAACAATTAAAAAGGAAATGGTGAGTTTACGAAAACTCAGTGTGTAATCCCCTAATAAACAATAGAAAACAAAATATGCAAAACACTCTGGGCTGTAGCCTTATTCAATAACAGAGCAGTCTGGACTTTAACCCTACACAGTAGCAGAGTGGGCCCAAGCCCAAAACAGAATCAATACAGAGCAAATAAGTATCCCAAACCAATCCAACCAGCAGACCATCCGTACCAGCCAACACACCATGTGGGGATTCGATCAACCCACCCAGCCAACACACCAATAACACAGCGAAACTGCTAATAACAAAAAGCGTGGTGGAGCCACTAGAATCAGAATACGTGGCAAAACCACTAGTACAGAACTTCCTCCATGTCAGACCCCAACCCCATGCAGAATGTCATGTCAAAAATATTACGTGTATGCAAAGTCATACTCAGTACAATCATATATGAAAGTCATAAGCACATCAGTCATACGGAACATAAGGGCATAATAATCATTTTACCATACAAGGGTATCACGGTCATTTTACCCTACAAGGGCATTACGGTCAGTTTACTTCTTTCAGGGTTTTAGCTCAGATAATGACCTCTCTGAAGGTCTACAGTCACCTCGAGCGACACAGATAACCTAAATGATCATAAAGGTGTAAAATGGGCCCAAGGCCCACTACTCGGCCCAAGTGGGCCCACATGCTTGTGTGGACCATTTAGCCCAAATTCAGCTACGGCTATGTAACCTGCATAGCCCAGTCCAATATTTATCACTTACCGTGGATTTAATCTGCGTGAGGCCATGAGCCTATTGGGCCCACACGACCCATTTCAGCCCAACCTGGCCTATAACGGCCCAAGTCCATGGAGACTCTCGTAGTGGCCTTTACAGACTATCACTCATGATTTCTAGGCTTGATCTACCCCACGAGCGATTGCATGCTCGTGAGGCCTAAAAAACTGAAGTTTCTGCACTTCGACTTTTCGGCTTTTGTCGATCTACAGTAAGGAAGGGTGTGGTTAGACACCTATTTTGGCTTTTTGATAGTAACAAATTTTGGTGCACAGTTACACACCTGATTGCAAGCACTTGTGAAAAACCCTAGAGCACTGACCTACATTCATTCCAAGTATTCAATCAGTTTCCCCAATTATTAACATTCACAAGCACTTAATCCACGATTAAGCAATCATCACCTACCACGACCAGATGATTTGTGATATATCCCTCCTAGAACGTCGGCCAAAATCAATCACTCGCACCCTGGTGATTAACTGCACTAATGGTAGATCTTGTTAGATAGAATAAACTAAAGATGTGGCTTATATCCCAAATATTACCCTATAGAACATTGGGGTAACCGGCCTATACCTCAAAAATAAGGTATCGAAATTACCTTACTCGAATACTGGGAGACAGAGTTTCGAAAGCTTGAGAACTCTTGCACTTTTCACTCCTCGGTAAAACCTAGAATCCAACAAACCACATCATGGGGAAGGAGTCTCCATTCGGCAATCACAGAACACTAAGAGAAGAAGTATTCGGCTTTTAGAGGGAGGCAGAAGGAACGGATTTGAGCCCATATAACAATAACAGAGAAATAACAGAGAGAACCTATGAGTACTTACCAATTTGACAGAACCCTTGCAAGCAGAAATAACAGAGAAGAATAGTTATCGGCCAAACCAAAATACAGGGTAAATTGAAAGAAGATTAAGAGAAGAATAACAACAATCGGCTTAAAGAAGAAACCCATAACTGCAAAATCTGAAATAAAGAGATGAGGAAAAGTAGAAGGTATTCGGCTAGCAATAGAAAAGAGACGCTTGAAGAAAATGAATGAATGGAGATGGGGAGAGAAAAGAATATTTGGCTACTGCTGAAACAAGATAAAAAAATGAGCATGTTAAAAAGAATAAGAAAAATTGGAAAAAAATGCCAAAGTAGAAAAAAATACCCGAATGGTCGAAACGCGACACGGCTACTCCAAAACAGGCTTGAACCTGAAAGAGAGAAAAACAAAAGGAGAATAGCTACCAAAACAAAAAGCCAAAAGCTAGACAATTTCGGCACTAAGTGCCTATGACCAAATTGGTACCCAAAGAATCCTATTTTCAGCCAACAACAACCACTTCCCCAGCTTCTTAATCCACTCCCCCAATCTCTCCATGATTTCCTCCTTGATCTACTCCAACATCCCATTCAAACTCTCTTCAAACTCCCCTTAGCTGTGTTTCAGTCCAACTTTACTACCTACACAGCTCAGGCAGCAAAATAACTACTCCATTGTGCAACTCAGGACTCGAACTCAAGTCCCCCAACAGATACAACATGCCACCTTGCCACTAGACCACATGCTCTCTTTGTGTCACAATACAAGCACTGTTATTTATAAGGCCTACAAGCTAAAGCAAAGGTTCAACTAAGGGGAAAAACTAGACTTGAACCCAGGTTTCTCAAACACTCCCAAACACACCCAAATCACTTAGCCAATAAAGCAAACATGATATTTACGTCAATGTTTGCAAAAAAAAAGACGCCAAATTTTTGGGGCATTACAAACTTTGCCTTCCTACATCAAAACACAGTCCAAACCATTTAAAGATGCATCACTATAGATAACAAATTCTTTACTCGATTCTGGCTGAACTAGCACTAGAGCTTCAGTCAAAAGGGTTTTCAACTGATCAAAACTTTTCTGGCACTTTTCTAACCACTCGAACTTAACATCTTTCTGTAACAGCTTCGTCATCGGGGTTGCAACCATAGAGAAACCTTTCACGAACTGTCTATAGTAACCAGCTAGTTCCAGAAAATTGACTTCACATAACCAGAACTCACATTTACTGTACTTCGCATGCAACTATTTATCTCGTAAAATCTGGAGCACAAGCTTCAGAGATGTTTGGCATGTTCGGTTTCATCACGGAAATAGATCAAAATGTCATCTATAAACACAACCACAAAACACTCTAAATACTATCTGAAGATTTGATTCATCAAATCTATGAAAACAGGAGAAGCATTAGTAAGTCCAAAAGGCATAACCAAAGACTCATATTGTCTGTATCTCGTTCGAAAAGTAGTCTTTGGCACATCAGAGTCTTTAACTCGTAACTGAGAGTAGCCTGATCTCAAATCTATCTTTGAGAACACTGTAGCCCTTTTCAGCTGGTCGAACTGGTCGTCAATCCGTGGCAAGAGATATTTATTCTTTATAGTCACCTTATTGATCTGTCTATAGTCGATATACATTCTCATAATTTTGTCTTTCTTTTTCACAAATAAAACTGGTGCACCTTGGGGAGAGAAACTCGGTGGCGCAAAACCTCTATCTGTCAACTCTTGCAGCTGAGCTTTCAATTTTTTTAATTTAGTAGGTGCCATTCTGTACGGAGCTATAAATATCAGAGTTGTTCCTGGCACTAACTCAATACCAAACTCTACTTCTTGGATAGGTGGCAAACCCGACATTTCTTCAGAAAATACATCCGGGTACTTGCACACAATTGATACTAATTCAATATTTCTTTCGGTCACTTTACTATCAAGCACATACGCAAATTAAGCTTCACACCCCTTTCTCACCTACTTCTGAGCTAGCATCGAAGAGATTACTACCGGTAAACCATCCAGATCATTAGATTCAATCTAATTAATCTCATCATTTTGACATCTCAAATCAACAGTCTTTCATTTGCAGTTTACAACAGCATTGTGCAAAGTCAACCAATCCATACTCAGAATTATATTGCACTCGTCAAATGGTAACAACATTATATCAATCAGAAGGCATGAATCTCAAACCATCAACGGACAATTCTTACACATTTTGTCAACCAGAACACATCGGCCCAAGGAGTTCGATATTCTAATCACAAACTCAGCAGACTCCACAGGCAAAGTCTTACTGGATACTAAAGTCTCACATACATAAAAATAAATCAAACCAGAATCAATCAATGCAATTACACTAGTATAATTGTAACGCCCCATTACCCGAGACCATCGCCGGAGTCGAGTATGAGACATTACTAAACTTATTTTAGTATTTAAACAAGTTCAAACAATTCTCATAGTAAACTGTCCATCTGCGTCACAGTCGCTAAAAAAATCATATCTCGAGTTACAAAACTTGAAATTCAATTTCGTAAATTTTCCCTGAAACTAGACTCATATATCTACTTACTAATTTTTTTTATAGAATTTTTGGTTGGGCCAATTAGTACAGTTTATTAGTTAAATTCTCCTCTATTTCAAGGTTCGGCTACTCTGACCCCTGTGTATTATGAATCAGATATCTCCCTGTACAGAGTTTAAATGACTATGATGTTTGTTTCTCATAAAACTAGACTCAATAAGGATTTCATAAATGTAAGGTAAAACACCTAATTGTTTTCGTACAATTTATGGTGACTTTTTAAATTAAGAACAGGGGATTTAGAAATTGCTCTGACCCTATTTCACCAAAAACATAAATATCTCATAAAATACAACTCTTTTACTTAATTTGTTTCTTCCAAATGAAAATAGATTCATTAAGCTTCAATTCCATATTTTATTCATTATCTAATTCTATCTATACTATTTTTAGTGATTTTTAAAACTCACGTCACTGCTGCTGACTGATTTTGTTTTGTGGCCAATTTTACCTTTCCAAGGATTTTCATGGTTTAGTTAAGACATAAAGCATACATGTTATCATATATAAACTTGATTAGCCATTCCAATAGCTAATCATTCTCAAACATTTCCATTCAATCCATGGGCCATATCATAAGATTACATACACAAAATGATTTGAATGCTATACATGCCATATTTCCAAAAATTACAAGTCATTATATCGCAATCGTCCAGTGATAGTGTGAGCGTGCCTCCGACCATCCCGATCTCCAAATTGACTTGTCAAAACTACAAAGAATGAAAAGGAGGGAGTAAGCATAGATTCTTAGTAAGTCCATATGCAAATAACAAATGACTTAACAAAGCAACTATACCAACCAACAATAGCATAATATCACCAAAACGTGTATCACATTTTTATTCATCATTCATCATCTTACCATATTATTGTTGTCGTATCAAGTCTCAACCCGAGGGTTAAGTACATTTCTGTCCAAAGTACCCATTCCCCAACACTTACCAATATGTCACTTGTATCTTGAGTATTCTTCCATTTTACTAGAATTTTACTCGTTGAACACATTGGAATATAATTCAGATACATGGAAAGTTTGCACATAAGTGCCACAAATGTAGTCAAGCTACCATGTAACCCGCCCATAAGGGAACTCGGACTCAACTCAATGAGCTCGGGCGTTCGCATCCATAAGTGAACTCGGACTCAACTCAACGAGCTCGGATGCCTAGTTACATCTCACGAACTCGGACTCAACTCAACGAGTTCGAACATTTGCATCCATAAGTGAACTCGGACTCAACTCAACGAGCTCGGATGCCCAAGTATCCTAATCTATTCCTAAGGGTCAACGGGACTTTCCCTCGTTCGTACTCCTTTACCATTCTCCTTAGAATACCAATGACGATACTTCGGTAGTCTTTCACATTTTTCACATAATTCATAAAATTTTTGCATGTTGTCCAACAATTACCACAAAGCATAGAATCGCATAATAACAATCATAATATCGTATAAATAGCATTAAATGATTTAAAATAATGATTATATTACAATATTTACATATGAACTTACCTCGGTACAATATGTTAGAAATCAAGCCTATTCCTCGAAAATTTTATTTTTCCCTCGATCACGACTTGAATCTCATTTCTCTTGATCTATAATAACAAATTTAGCTTATTTAATACTCACATTTATTAAAACAGTCCTTGACTCAAACTTTCGCAAAATTATATTTTTGCCCCTAAACTTTTGCATATTTACACTTTTTCCCCAAAGCTAAGAAATTAAACTTCATCCTATTTTCTTATGTATTATGACATGCTGATCATTTTTCCCTTCTATAGCAACATCAAATTCACACTCTATCATGTATTTATGAACATTAGTTATTTTTACCGATTTTATCGTTTTACTCGTTTTCACGTAAAATCGCTTAGCAAAAGTTGTTTAACACAATTTCAAGCTTCATATTCTAACATAAAACATCAAAATAAACATATTTCACCTATGGGTATTTTTCCAAATATAAACCCTAGGTTAAATTATTGGTAGAATAAGCTAAATCAAGTTATCGGGACTCCAAAAACGTAAAGAACATTAAAAATGGGGCTTGGAATCACTTACTATGGAGCTTGGAAGCTTGAAACAAACCCTAGATATGGAGAACCCTTGAATTTTCGTCCTAATGAAGAATATGGACATATTTTGTCATCTTTTTCCTTTTTTTATTCTTTTAATTACCAAATGACTAAAATACCCTTCATTAAAAACTTTGGTTATTTCTACAAGGTATGTCCATTTTTGTCCATGAAAACCTAATGGTATAATTACCATTTAAGGACCTCTACTTCAATTATGCTCTTCAATTAAATCCTTTAACATCTAAAACTCATATTTATCAACTTTTGCAATTAAGTCCTAATAGGCAAATTAGACATGCAATTCATGAAATTTTCTATCGATATTCTAACACATGCATTTAATCACTTAATAAATTATAAAAATTTATTGGAATAAAATTTTCTACTTAAGAATTGTGGTTTCGAAACCACTATTCCGTTTAGGCCCTAATTCAAGATATGACAACTCTCCCCCCTTTAGGGATTTTCGTCACCGAAAATCTTACCGGTAAACAGGTGTGGGTATTGATTCCTCATAGTTTCCTCGGGCTCCCATGTAGCCTCTTCTACCCCATGTTTTTGTCACAATACTTTCACGAGTGCGATACTTTTGTTTCTTAGTTGTTTGACCTCCTGAGCTAAAATTTTAACCGGTTCTTCATTGTAAGTCATATCCAGTTGCAACTCGATTGTGAAGGATCCGAACGATACCGATGTAACATAGATATATGGAATACATCATGAATCTTCTCTAATTCCAGTGGTAGTGCTAACCGATATGCTACCGGTCCAATTCTTTCAATTATCTCATACCGTCCAATGAAACGTGGACTCAACTTGCCTTTTCGACCGAATCTAATAACTTTTATGCACGGAGACACTTTATCACCAACTTGAAACTCGATCTCTTTTCGCTTCAAATCTGCATAAGATTTTTGCCTATCCAAAGCAGCTTTCAAATAGTCTCAAATCACTTTCACTTTTTCTTCAGTTTCCTTGATTAAATCAACTCCGTAAATCTAGTTTTCTTTGAGTTCGGTCCAATACAGCGGTGTCTGACACTTGCGACCATACAACACTTCATAAGGTGTCATTTTCAAACTCGTCTGATAATTGTTATTGTAAGCAAATTCTACCAGTGGTAAGTACCTTTCCCAACTACATTGAAATTCTAATATAGAACATCTGAACATGTCTTCAAGAATCTGAATTACTCTCTCTGATTGTCCATCAGTCTGTGGATGGAAAGCAGTGCTGAAATTTAACTTCGTACCTAATGCTTCTTGCAGTTTTTGCCAAAATCGTGAAGTAAATCTTGAATCTCTATCTGAAATAATCGACAACGGTACTCCGTGATGTCTAACAATCTCACTAATATATAATTCAGCCAACTTATCAAGAGAATAATCAGTGCGTACCGGAATAAAATGGGCTGATTTAGTCAATCTGTCGACTATCACCCAGACGACATCTTTCTTCTTCGGAGTTGATGGCAATCCTGATACAAAATCCATACTAATTCAATCCCATTTCCATTCGAAAATCATGATAGGCTGAAGTAGACCCGAAGGCACTTGATGTTCAGCTTTTACTTGCTGACAAATCATACATTTCGATACAAACTCGAAAATATCTCTTTTCATTCCATTCCACCAATACATTTTCTTCAAATCATTGTACATTTTTTTATTGCCCGGATACATTGACAAACAACTACTATATGCTTCATGCAAGATCTTCTGAATTAACTTATCATTCTTTGGTACACAAATCCAATCTTTAAACATCAAGCAACCATCTAAATCGATTCTGAAATCTGATCTCACATCAGCCTCACATTGCTTTCTCTTGGCTTGCAAATCTTGATCATTTTTCTGAGCTTCACAAATCTCTTGTAAAAAATCGGTCTTGCTCTCAATTCTGCTAGAATCGAACCATCGTCAGATACTGTCAACTGAGTATTCATAGCTCTCAAAGTAAATAACGACTTTCTACTCAAGACATCGACAACCACATTCACTTTCCCAGGATGATAGTCAATCACAAGTTCATAATCTTTCAATAATTCTAAGCATCTCCGCTGTCTCAAATTCAAATCTTTTTATGACATCAAGTACTTGAGACTTTTGTGGTCGGTATATACTCGGTACTTTTCACCATACAAATAATGTCGCCAAATCTTCAAGGCAAACACTACAGCAGCCAGTTCTAAATCATGAGTCGGATAATTTCTTTCGTGAGGTTTTAACTGCCTCGAAGCATAAGCCACCACTTCTCCTTCTTGCATAAGTACTCATCCCAATCCATTTAGAGAAGCATCACTATACACCACAAATTCTTTACCTGACTCGGGTTGTACCAACACTGGTGCTTTAGTCAGTAACTTTTTCAATTTCTCAAAACTCTGTTGACATTCTTCCGTCCACTCGAATTTAACATCCTTTTGGAGCAGTCTAGTCATAGGAGTAGAAATCATAGAAAATCCATTCACAAATCATCGATAATAACCAGCTAGACCCAAGAAACTTCTAACCTCAATCACATTCTTCGGTGGTTTCCAATCAACAATAGCCGAAATTTTACTAGGATGAACCTGTATACCATCACCCGAAACAATATGACCCAAGAATCTGACTTCTCGAAGCCAAAACTCACTTTTACTAAACTTGGCATACAACTGTTTATCTCTCAAAGTTTGAAAAACTATTCTCAAATGCTCAACATGTTCTGTCTCATCCTTCGAATAGATCAAGATATCATCAATAAATACCACAACAAACTTGTCCAAGTATGGCCGAAATATGCGGTTCATTAAATCCATAAACACAGCAGGAGCATTTGTCAAACCAAATGGCATAACTAAAAATTCATAATGGCCGTACCTTGTTCTAAAAGCAGTTATAGGCACATCTGATTCTTTTACTCGCAACTGGTAGTACCCAGACCTCAAGTCAATCTTTGAGAACCATGTCGCTCCTTTCAACTGATCGAATAAATCATCAATTCTCAGCAACGGATACTTGTTCTTGACTGTCACCTTATTTAATTGTCGATATTCTACACACAATCTCATTGAACCATCCTTCTTTTTCACAAATAATACAGGAGCACCCCAGGGCGAAAAACTCGGTCTCACAAAACCTTTGTCAGTCAACTCTTGCAACTGTGACTTCAATTCTTTTAACTCTGTTGGTGCCATTCTATATGGAGCAATTGAGATTAAAGTTGTTCCCGATATCAACTCAATACTAAATTCTACTTCTCTGACAGGAGGCAAACCCGGTAACTCTTTTGGAAATACATCCGCAAATTGACACACAATCGGCATTGATTCCACTTTTTTTTAGATTCTTTTGTATTCAACACATACGCCAAATAAGCTTCATAACCCTTTTTCAAATATCTCTGAGCTGACATTGAAGTAATCACACTAGGCAATGCCTCTGATTCATCCAGTTCAACCCGCAAAATTTCACCATTTTCACATTTCAATTCAATAACTTTCTGTCTACAATTCACTATAGCATCATGCAATGTTAACCAATCCATACCCAAAATGACATCGATTTCATCAAACGGCAACAACATCAAGTCGATCGGAAAATAATGACCCCTAACCATCAAAGGACATTTCTTGCATACTTTATCAACTATGACACATTTTCCTAATGGGTTCGATACTTTAACCATAAATTTCGTAGACTCAACAGGTATGTTCGTATTAGACACCAATTTCATGCACACATACAAATGAGTAGAACCAGGGTCGATCAAAGTAATAACATTAATATCATAAAGAGAGAAAGCACCGATAATCACGTCGGGAGATGAAGCATCTTCACGCGCCTTTATGGCATAAGCTCTAGCCGGAGCTCTAGCTTCAGATTTCGGCGCTAATTCTCTGACTACATTCTTGCTGTGATGTGTGCACACCCGGGGCATCCTCGAATGCTCACCAAGAATCCATTGAGCTGCCAAAAGGCCCCATGACTCGAGCTCGAACCAAGCAACTTCAAGATGCTATATCGGCCTTTGTGATGCGTATTTGGGATGATAACCAGCTCCATGACGTTGGAGGAGCTAAGGACAACTCCTTGAAGACTCCATGCACTATTTTGCAATCCGACCTCAGCTTCTCTCCAGCTCCCCTATCCGCCATTCAGCTCACATCAGCTCACTTGAGCTCGTTTTAGCTCGTTTGAGCTCGAACTTAGCTCGATTCATCTCATTCCTTTTTCATTTCAATAAATTAAGTTTTAATCTAGCTTATAACTAAGTTTGTTACAGCTCATACTGAATTCCCTAGCTTAATTTAGCTCACTAGGTGTTTTTGACTATTTGAGCTAGCCGAATTTATTATAGGTTGACTTATAATTATTGTGTCCAAATTTAGTTAGTGTTATTAAGTTATTTAGTTATTATTTTAATTTATAATTATATGAATAGTTGTGTGTTATTTAATTTTGTTATTTAATTTTGTAGGTTAGCCGAATTTGGAAGATACATTCATGGCATTTAATGCAAGGTGCATGAACGGGAATGTTCATTGAACGGGAAGATTCATGCATGGCTCGGTTCAATGTTTGGAGGACATACATTTATGTACATGGAAGGTTAATGTATATTGAAAGGTGCATCTCCCTTGGACGGCACACATGCATGAATGGAGGGTAATTAATGCAAGTGCATGTACGGCTAGGTTCAAGCCCCCTTCCAAGTTCCATGTACAACCGATGCATGTGGGAGGACCCTTGGAGTTTCCTAAGCACCTATTCGGCCAAGAGACACCCTTTGGGAGTTTCATGCATCCCATGGCTGAACCTAGACAATCCCCTTGGCTTCCAAAGATTGCTCATACATGAAGCTGCCCACTCACCTCCCATTCGGCCGAATATGGACAAGGACACCATTGGTCATTTTTCTAGAAGGTTCATGTCTAAATTAGGTTCATTACTTAATCATTAAGTTCATGAATAGTCTATTCGGCTAGCATAAGAAACCAGTATAAATAGATTGTTGATTTCATTTGTAAAGGACTTTTGCCAAATTTGTTAATGAACATTGTTTTTGTGAGGTTGCTTCCTCTCATATCTCGTACAAGTTTCGAAGGCTTATCTGGCTTGTGCTAGTGGCGTCTACCGATCTTGTTTGAAATTATCACCAATCTTGGTGTGGCGTTCACCTATCCTTCTATCCATCTTTTCACTTTAACAATATAGGAATCGGGGTGACACTTTTTAGTGTTGAATCATTCCTGACGTTGAGTTCGTTTTTCCATTCCCCATCTTTCAACTTTCCTTCTTGTTAACCCAACCGAGCCATTTATCCATCACCCATCTTTGCTACACATAACCGAACCTATTACTAAACTTACCCTTCTTAAAACCTTCCGCTTATTCTATTCCATTATTTTACTTTTTATTATTAAAATCTGAGGCACAAACGACTCTCTCAAACTACGATCGGGTAACTACATGAATTCGACTCATCTACCCGGGCCGGATCACATCATGCTGCCTACCTCGTTCCCAGCATTTCTCGAAGATCTTCCTTTCGAAATAGTACCACTTGGCTTTGCACTCTGAAATTTTTCTTTCTCGATCCTCTCTGAACAATCTCTAATAAAATGATCTGGAGACCCACACTGGTAACATTCATTAGTTCTACAAGGACCAAAGTGACTTCTACCACATTGTTGGCACTTGGGTCTAGCAATTCTCGAATTTCCTACACTAGCCACCGAAGTAGTCCGAGATCTGGAACCCGCATTTTTCTTCTTATGATCCCCATATGAATGTCCTGCTGATGCCTGAGAATGAGAATACATATCCCTGGACCTTCTAGATTGTGGTGGGAGTGTACTGCTCATCGGTCTTTTCTTCTAGTTTCTAGTCTCAGCCTCCGCTTTTCTCTTCTCTTTAACTAGTTCTTCAGCCTTGCAAGCTCGATCAACAAGTACTACGAACTCTTTCAACTCAAGAATTCCTACAAGTACTTTGATATCTTCATTAAGTCCATCTTCGAATCGTCTCCACATTTTAGCCTCTGAAGGAATATATTCTCGAGCATACTTGCTTAATCGAACGAATTCTCTTTCATAATCGATAACTGTCATGTTGCCTTGCTTCAATTCGAGAAACTCTTTATGCTTCTGGTATACAAATCTTTCGCTAATATATTTCTTCCGAAATTCTTCTTGAAAAAATTTCCAAGTCACCTTCTCTTTCTGCACCACTAAAATTAATGTCTTCCACCAATGATAAGCCGAATCCCTCAGCAATGATAGAGCACACTTCAAGCACTCTTCAGGTGTACAAGATAACTCATCAAATACCCGAATAGAATTTTCGAGCCAAAATTCTGCCTTTTCAGCGTCATCATCAACATTTGCCCTAAATTCTTCGGCCCCTTGCTTGCGAATTCGGTTAACCGAAGATCTATAGAATTTCATCAAATCCATACCTGAAGGCATCTGGGGTATAGGTTGAGGAATCGGGGGTGGTAGGGGAGGTTGTTGAACAGTAGGGTTTGTACGAACGAACTTTGTATACCAAACATTCATAATTTGGAGAAAGGCTTCCCGAGCCCTTTCTCCTCCTCTTTGACCAACAGTAGGAGGTCGACTTTCTGTTGGCACTACCCCTTCAGCAGGAGCTAACGCATTGCTCTCTACATCATCAGCCACAGTTGAATCGTGATCCATTTACTATAAAAAAATCATTTAAAAAGGTTAGGAGTCGTCACACTATCACAATATATATATGGCATGTATAGCAAAATCCGTACTTATACCATGTTAGTTTGAGAACCAGCTAAACCTACTCTGATACCACCAAATGTAACGCCCCATTACCCGAGACCATCGCCGAAGTCAGGTATGAGACATTACTAAACTTATTTTAGTATTTAAACAAATTCAAACAATTCTTATAGTAAACTGTCTATCTGCGTCACATTCGCTAAAAAAATCATATCTCAAATTACAAAACTCAAAATTCAATTCCGTAAATTTTCCCTGAAACTAGACTCAAATATCTACTTATTAATTGTTTTATAGAATTTTTTTCTGGGCCAATTAGTAGAGTTTATTAGTTAAAGTCTCCCCTGTTTTAGGGTTCTGCTACTCTAAACCCTGTGTATTACGAATCAAATATCTCCCTGTACAGAGTTTCAATGACTATTCTGTTTGTTTCTCATAAAACTAGACTGAATAAGAATTTCATAAATGTAAGATAAAACTACTAATTGTTTTTGTACAATTTATGGTGAATTTTTAAATTCAGAACAGGGGATTCAGAAATCTCTCTGACCCTATTTCACGAAAACATTAATATCTCATAAAATACAACTCTTTTACTTATTTTGTTTCTTCCACATGAAAATAGATTCATTAAGATTAAATTCCATATTTTATTCATCATCTAATTATATCTCTAATATTTTTAATGAATTTTCAAACTCACATCACTACTGCTGACTGATTTTGTTTTGTGGCCAATTTTACCTTTCCAAGGATTTTCATGGTTTAGTTAAGACATAAAGCATACATGTTATCATATATAAACTTGATTAGCCATTCCAATAGCTAATCATTTTCAAACATTTCGATTCCATCCATGGGCCATATCGTAAGATTACACACACAAAATGATTTGAATGCTATACATGCCATATTTCCAAAAATTACAAGTCATTATACCGCCATTGTCCAGTGATAGTGTGAGCGTACCTCCGACCGTCCCGATCTCCAAATTGAATTGTCAAAACTACAAAGAATGAAAAGAAGGAAGTAAGCATAGATGCTTAGTAAGTCCATATGCAAATAACAAATGACTTAACAAAGCAACTATACCAACCAACAATAGCATAATATCACCAAAACATGTACCACATTTTTATTCATCATTCATCATCTTACCATATTATTGTTGTCGTATCAAGTCTCAACCCGAGGGTTAAGTACATACCTGTCCAAAGTGCCCATTTCCCAACACTTACCAATACGTCACTTGTATCTTGAGTATTCTTCCATTCTACTAGAATTTTACTCATTGAACACATCGGAATATAATTCAGATACATGGAAAGTTTGCACATAAGTGCCACATACGTAGCCAAGCTACCATGTAACCCGCCCATAAGGGAACTCGGACTCAACTCAACGAGCTCGGGCATTCGCGTCCATAAGTGAACTCGGACTCAACTCAACGAGCTCGGATGCCTAGTTACATCTCACGAACTCGGACTCAACTCAACGAGTTTGGACATTTGCATCCATAAGTGAACTCAGACTCAACTCAACGAGCTCGGATGCCCAAGTATCCTAATCTATTCCTGAGGTTCAACGGGACTTTCCCTCGTTCGTACTCCTTTACCATTCTCCTTGGAATACCAATGACGATACTTCGGTAGTCTTTCACATTTTTCACATAATTCATAAAATTTTTGCATGTTGTCCAACAACTACCACAAAGCGTAGAATCGGATAATAACAATCATAATATCGTATAAATAGCATTAAATGATTTAAAATAACGATTATATTACAATATTTACATATGAACTTACCTCGGTACAATATGTTAGAAATCAAGCCTATTCCTTGGAAACTTTATTTTTCCCTCGATCACGACTTGAATCTCGTTTCTCTTGATCTATAATAACAAATTTAGCTTATTTAATACTCACATTTATTAAAACAGTCCTTGCCTCAAACTTTGGCAAAATTACATTTTGCCCCTAAACTTTTACATATTTACACTTTTTCCCCAAAGCTCGGAAATTAAACTTCATCCTATTTTCTTGTGTTTTATGACATTTTGATCATTTTTTTCTTCTATAGCAACATCAAATTCACACTCTATCTTGTATTTATGAACATTAGGTATTTTTACCGATTTTGTCGTTTTACTCGTTTTCACGTAAAATCGCTTAGCAAAAGTTGTTTAACATAATTTCAAGCTTCATATTCTAACATAAAACATCAAAATAAACACATTTCACCTATGGGTATTTTTCCAAATATAAACCCTAGGTTAAATTATTGGTAAAATAAGTTAAATTAAGTTACCGGGACTCCAAAAACGTAAGGAACATTAAAAACGGGGATTGGAATCACTTACTATGGAGCTTGGAAGCTTGAAACAAACCCTAGATATGGAGAACCCTTGAATTTTCGTCCTAATGAAGAAGATGGACATATTTTGCCATCTTTTTCCTTTTTTTATTCTTTTAATTACCAAATGACTAAAATACCCTTCATCAAAAACTTTGGTTATTTCTACCTATGTATGTCCATTTTTGTCCATGAAAACCTAATGGTATAATTACCATTTAAGGACCTCTACTTCAATTATGCTCTTCAATTAAATCCTTTAACATCTAAAACTCATATTTATCAACTTTTGCAATTAAGTCCTAATAGGCAAATTAGACATGCAATTCATGAAATTTTCTATCGATATTCTAACACATGCATCTAATCACTTAATAAATTATAAAAATTAATCGGAATAAATTTTTCTACTTCAGAATTGTGGTTTCGAAACCACTATTCCGTTTAGGCCCTAATTCGGGATATCACAATAATTGAAAGTGAATTTACCAGTAATAACATCTGGGGTTGAAGCCTCCTCGCAAGCTTGAATAAATAAGCCGTATCCATCGCTGTATCAGGGTTACGAGGCATTATCGATCAAAACACAGTTCAATAAAATCATTCGATCCAAAACATGCACAAAAATTATACCAACTTATTTATAATAATTATAAAACTCAAATATTAACCATCTATTCAATCATATAAGTCACATTCACACATATTTTATTTTATTTATTATTTATAAAATCACTTATTAGAACCAGCTAATAAACATTATATCATAATACATATACATTATTATTCCAATAGCTAAATCATATGGCCAATAATCATAACATTCAAATTTCTAAATAATAATCAAACATGTTTCATTTCATATACCCATCATGTTTCAATACATCCATTTGTAAACGTCTATTTCATAAATAAATTACTAATCATACCACATATATACCTAAGCTCATTCGCAAAGAACATTATGACAAGTTACATCTGTGACTTAATATACAACCAAACATATATGAGACATAAACATATATAACCATATGATCAGGTTTCATTTTTCTCTATTTCTATGTACTCATATAACATTTCGCATAATCAAACCATCATGTCAATCATCATATATTTAAACAAACTACGAACCTTTTCAAAGCATGATTATTAAATCAAACATACCAAAATGTATATGTCAACATCATGAAAAAATTACAAATACATGATCAATTTATTTGCTAACCTATTGAGCTACCAAGATTAATAAAAAATATATATAATACAAATTATGCCATTCAACCATAAGCTTAAATAAACATTTTCTAATCAAACCAAGTTGATCAATTTACAACCAATGATTTCATAGGCATAATTTATTAACTAAACTTATTATCACCCAAATATAAACCAAGCATTTAGTTCACTTAATAACTAGTCACATAACCAATACAACATGTTTTTAATATAATCATGAAATCAAATCAATTCACTCTAATTTATATGTACAAATGTCGAATCTAATCATGTTAGTTACACATACTATGCATTATACCAAAATTTAATGCAAAACCAACTTGATTCTTATCAATTTGGGTAGTAAAGTTAACCACAAATAATCATACAAATTTTTATATACTTTGTAATAAGCCAAAACGTCACTTAATAAGCTAATATATATACATATATATCATTCACCACCCAAATTATACCACAAATCATACTTTCAAAATGAGTTACTTCCTTGGCAGATTGTATTCCATCATTAACACATCTCATTTTCAAATCAAATAATCAACATCACAAACATATCACCCAAACACAAATCATACCTATCATATGACATGCATACAAAAATAAACTCCAACCATGTCAAATATAACCATAATTTGATCAAACTTTGAACTGAACCTAACAAAATAAACAAGCCATTTTCGCATGGCTTATATTTACATACCCCAAAACCAAATATATATACTAGCCTATACATGCCATAAGTTCAAATTCAACTTATAAAAGTACTGAAACAGTCAATAGTGTGATAAGCTTCACTGACGATCCCCGAGCTCATAACTTGACTCCAAAATCTATAAAACACAAGCAAACATACACACACAGTAAGCTATTATAGCTGTAACACCCCTTACCCGTGTTTGACGCCGGAACAGGGTACGAGGCATTACCGGACTTAATCACTAATCATCGTATAAAAACCGATTCATAATTTCACTCTAATTTAAAACTTTTTTAAACACATTCATAAATTGCATCATTTAATTAATAACATAATCAAGACTATCTACATTAAATGACTTTATACAATAGAGACCTTCAAATAACATAGGTCAGTATTTTAGGCCAATTCCTAGCAACTTAATAACAATTAAACGAGACTCTATACATGCCAAAGACTTAAAATTACTTTAAAACCTTTATATATCGATCAATAGTTTGATAGTGTGATTTAACCTTCGGCCACCTCCAACTCGAGCTAACATCTGCGACACAATAGGAAAAAGGAAAGGAAGGGAGTAAGCACTATAGCTTAGTAAGTAAGTATGTAATATTAATAAACAATACGTTATGATACTTTAAACAAAGTCACAATATGTTCCCAGAATATTATCATCACAAACACACATACTTTTACTATTACAATCATAAACAGGTTCAAAATAAGCTGTCTAGCAGAGTACCAAAAGCTAAATTATTTATTTATGGAGCTAAAAAACTCCAAATAACAAACTGTTAATTTTTCTTGAAACTAGATTCACTTATATTCTTACCATAAAATTTTCAGAATTTTTGGTCTACCCAATTAGTACAGTTTATTCATTGAAGTTACCCCTGTTTCACTGCTCAACTGTTCTGAACACTCTTCACTACGAATCAATTTTCTCCTCGTACAGAATTCAAAGGATGTTCTCGTTTATTTTATTAGAAAATAGACTCATTAAGGATTTCAAGCATATAAATTATATCCCCTAATTATTTTTTTTACAATTTTTAATGATTTTTCCAAGTCAGAACAGGGGATCACGTAGTCATTCTGAACCAGTCTCTCAAAAACTTAAATATCTCATAATATAGAATTCCTTTGCTTGCTCTGTTTCTTTTATATAAAAATAGACTCATTAAGCTTTAATTTTATATCTCATTCAGTCTCTGATTCAATTTCTACTATTTTTGGTAAATTTTTAGATTCACGTTACTGCAACTATCCATAACAGTTTTATTGTCAATTTTAATCTTTCACACTTCAATTGTATTCATCACTTACCCATAACAATCTTTCCAATTTCCAATCACATATCAAGCATATTGCTCATAAGTTACACACGTATATACTTACACTTATCATCATAAAGTCATACACAATTTCATTTAATCAATTTCCCAGTTGAACGCTTCGGAATAATAACAGATACGCGATGGTATCGCATACAGCTCACCTTTAAAATCGAAGCTCTCTTGTACACGTAGTGGCCTTCACTTAGCACCACTCATGTGACCTAGCTTGACTGTACACATAATTTTTGCTCTCTTGTACACATGGTGAACACTTAGTATCACCCATGTGACCTAGCCAGTTTATCTCGTAGCTCTCTTGTCTACATGGTGTCCTTCACCTGGAACCACGCATGCGACCTAGCTACATATATCCCGTAGCTCTCTTGTCTACATGGTGTACACATAGTATCACCCATGCGACCTAACTATATCATAATGTCTCGTAACTCTCTTGTACACATGATGTGCACTCAGCACCATACATGTGACCTAGCTACATACCATCTCAGATCATCCAATCTTTCCAAGGTTCAACCGGATTTCTCTCTCTTTCTAATACTTGATTTCATACTTCCAATAGTCAATTATGATTCAAAAATCAGCTACAATACATAAAATATGCTGAAATATAAAAACATAATAAAGATAATGTATTATTTACATACAAACTTACATACTTTCTCATTTCCATGTCGAATTAATATTGAACATTTAAATCATCATAATTATACTTACTTTCAACACCTCGACAATCATAGTAAATATATCAATTTTACATTGAAACTTGCATAAATTAATGCTTATTATACATATGGACTTACCTCAATACTAAAACGGCCATTTTACCAACTTTCTCAATTTTCGATTTTTCTCCCATTCTAGGTTCAAATCTCGTTTTCCGGGATCTAAAACATCATATTTTACTTATTTAATTAATGTACTATTCAAAACAGTTTATTTAATTAATATACTATTCAAAACAGTCCTTAACTCAAACTTTGGAAAAATTACAATTTTGCCCCTAAATTTTGCATATTTACACTTTTGCCCCTAGGCTCGGGAATTAAACTTCATCCCTTATTCTTATGTTTCATGACGTGCTGATCATTTTTCCCTTCTATGGAAACATCAAATTCTCACTCTAACACATAGTTATGAACAATAATAACTTTTACCGATTAAGCCGTTTTACTCATTTTTGCTTAAAACCGCTCAGCAAAAGTTATTTAACATAATTTCAGCCTTCATATTCTACCATAAAACATCAAAATAAACACATTTCACCTATGGGTATTTTTCCAAATATGAACCCTAGCTTAAATTATTGCTAGAATAAGCTTAATCAAGTTACCGGGATTCCAAAAACGTAAAGAACTTGAAAAACGGGGCTAGAACGGACTTACTATTGAGCTTAGAAAGCTTGAAAACCCTAGCCATGGCTTCCCCCATGCTAATTTCGGCCTCCATGAAAAGGATGAGTCAATTTTGGCTTTATTTTCCCTTTTTATTTCTTTTAATTACCAAATGACTAAAATGCCCTTAAGGCCTTTCTTTAAAATTTTGTACTTATAAATTAGAACACATATTTTTTGCAACTTTTGCAATTTAGTCCTAAAAGTCCAATTAAGCACTTTATCAGTAAAATTACTTAACGATATTTTTACACAATATTTTAATCAAAAAATAAACCTTAAAACTTAATCGAAATAAATTTTTCAACTTTAAATTTGTGGTTCTAAAACCACCACTCCGTTTAGGCCCTAAATCGGGCTGTTACAGCAACTTCTACAAATAAGCCCTAATAGGCAATTTAAACATGCAATCTATAAAATTTCTTATCAATACTCTAACACATGCATCTAATCACTCGGTAAATCATAAAAATTAATCGAAATAAACTTTTCTATCTCAAATTTGTGGTTTCGCAACCACTATTCCATTTAGGCCCTATTTCGAGATGTTACAATAGCTTAGTAAGTCATAAGCAAATAACAACTCAACAACATTTATAATTCAATACAACAAACTCGAATTATGTTATTAAGTTCATATACAATTTCAAACTTGAATTTACTTTTATTAAACATATAACTATGCCTCAAATTCAAATTGGCCAAATGCACATATAGATAATATCAAAGTATCATTCAATTTCAAAACCTAAATATCATTATATAACCAAATATATTTACACTCATATATGTATACTCATGAATCAAAATATAACATCATATGCATATACATAGCATATGGCCGAATATACTATACAAATGCATATATGTTTACATTAGTAACTTGTATAATTTGCATCACATATCAAATAGCCAACTTACCTTATTTTCAAATAGGTAATCAACTAAACTCATACCTGATCATTTTAGCTCATTTTACACCTTTGGTCACAACTTATCATTGATCATTGAACCATTCAGAATTGGATAGGATAGTCAGATAATCACGCATATCATACAATGCCAATGTCCCAGATGTGGTCTTACATGTAATCACATATCGATCCCACTGTCTCAGATAGGGTTTTTCTCACACACATATATCAGATCACGTATCGATGCCAATGTATTAAACGTGGTCTTACTCGCACACATACATCAAAATCACATATTTATGCCAACGTATTAAATGTAGTCTTACTCGAACACATATATCGAAATCACATATCGATGCCAACGTATTAAACATGGTCTTACTCACACACATATATCAAAATCACATATCAATGCCAACATATTAAACGTGGTCTTACTCGCACACATATATCGAAATCATATATCGATTCCAACGTATTAAACGTGGTCTTACTCGCACACATATATCGATGCCATGGTCTTACTCGCACATCACATATCGAAATCTTATGTCATGACATATGTATCCTAGCTATTCCTAACCATACGGGGCTTTCAAATGTTGTAACTCGTTCGAATCGAACTCGTATACATAGATTCCAAGCTTGTACATATTCGGCTTTCACATTTATAATATCACATTATACATTTCAGCATATATAGTTCATATTTAATCAATTAAATAACATCTATTTTCTTATAAACCTACCTCGGACAACGATAATCAGAACGAGATGACTAGTCGACCACTTTGGTTTTCCCCCGATCCAAATTCGATTTCTTTGGTTCTTGATCTAAACATATTCAAATTAAACTCATTCGAACCTATTTTTACTCAATTTAGTCCAAAAACACATAAATAGGCAAATTACCATTTTGCCCCTGACATTTCACACATTTTACAATTTAGTCCAAATTACATAAAACACAAAACATGCAAAATTTGCACATACCAAGCTTAGGCGGAATGTTACCCATGTTCATACAAGTCCATACATTTCATTTATTTCACATTTTAGTCCCTCAATTTATTATTTTTGTAATTTAGTCCTAATTACTCAAAATCATCAAAAATTCCAATACAAAACATGTTTATCCAAAACATATCTTTCATATTTCATCAACTAACATAACAAAGCTCAATTATTCATCAATGGCACAACTCAAAATATACATCAAAATCAGAAATTCAAGCATGGGTTTTGTACATTACAGTGCAATGATCTCAAAAACATAAAAATTATCAAAAATCGAGCTAGAACTCACCTTGAATCAAGCTTGCTAATGGCCGAACCCTTGAAGGTTTTGTTTATTTTCTTTCTTTTTATTATTTGGTAAGAACAAAACATTATGCATGCTTATTTTAATTTTTACGTTTTATTATATACATGTTATTACATATTTTACATAATTAACCTTTAACTTAAAATATAAATCCATTATATAATAAGGTCTATAACGCCTCAAATTTCGGCCTAGAAAGAATGGGCCTGCTGGTCTGGTGGTTAAGTGGAGTGGTAGAGTGTTAGAGGTCCTGTGTTCAATTCTTTATAATGGCATGGAGATAGTTTCCCATTTTCGGTGATTATGAGCATTTTGGGAGTTCTCTATTTGCACTTCTTAGCCGATTCTTGCTAGAGGCCTTTCGATTATTATTTTATTTTTTAGAGTAGCCAATTTGTTACCATTCGGGTATTTTTGTTCGTGTTGGCTTGTCACCTTTTCTTCCCTCTCTCAAGAGTTTCCTCCTAGACCGAATACCCTCTTTTCTCCTCCTCAATCCCTTCACATTTTTGGTTGTCCAATTCTCTGCTTTCCTCTCCCTCTCCTAACCTAGCCGAATACATAAATCTCTCCTCCCTCTCTATTTCCTTTCGACTTTTAGTTCTTAATCCTTGTGACCGATTTCTGCCTTCTTCTCCCCCTCTTTGTTCTATTTACAGTTTCGTAGTGGTTCTTTAACAATTGGTGAGTTACTTGATTACTACTTGTTTTCTCTATTCTTGCAATATGTTCAAGATTATTCTTTCTTACACTTTTCTAAAGTCGAATGCCCTTTTCTCCTTGTGTTTTCTTATAGCCGAACCTCTCTCTCTATATTATTTTAAGGGGGTGATTGTGCCATTTGTGCCTCAGTTATAGGGCATACTTTTGGGGATTTCCAATAGTATGTTGCTTAGTGAGATACCAATGGTAGGGAGTGGTAGCCATTATGAGGGAAAATCAAGAGGGGTGCCAACTGTGAATGGACGCATAGCCTCTGCCCCCAAGTTTAAGGGTTATAGGGTGTCGACGGTTCGGGACTTTCCACCAGGTTGTGGAAGGGCGTCTGCACCAAACTTTGGATTAAGTAGGCAAATCGCAGTTGACCATTCGAGTCAAGGCAAGTGGTAGTTGATCCATCGGCTAGGGGTTTGGTTAATGTTCTTTTAACTCTGTTGATAAGTGATTAACTGTTGTTATGCTTGAATAGGTTCTGGTGCTCGAGAATTCTTAGTACTCTACGTGATCAGGTGTGTAACCGTATGCCTTATTTTGATAATATTTTGAAAAGCCAAAAATGTGTGTGTTGTATACTCTGCTATGACTGTAGATCGGTAAAATGCCAAAGAGCCGAAAATATGGCATATGTTGCCACACGAGCGTGCGATCGCGCGTGTGGTGAACCAAGCTCACGAAACATTGGCATACAACGAGGAAGGTCACCATGAGCGAATTTGTGGGCTTAGGCCGTAGTGGGCCACTTGGGCCACAAAATGGGCCGAATAGGCCCAATGGGCCTATGGGCCCGTTTGTGTCAAATCAGTTGCTAGGTGGAATATGTTTGGACTTGTCATGACGCATACATGGCATAGGCCATTCTGGGCCACGTTGGGCCGGACTGGGTCGTGTGGGCTCACACGAATAAAATGTATATTATGTGGTAAGTTTTGGACTGGGCTACGTCATTCGTACAACCGTGAATAGTTCTAGGTTAAATGGGCCGTATGGGCCCAATGGGGCCGTAGGCCCGAGTGAGTAAATTTCACTGTTAAGCGAGATATAGATAGTCTTATCATGTCATGCACAAGACTTAGGTTGTTTTGGGCCTCGATGGATTGAAATGGGCCGTGTGGGCCCACATGGATAAAATTTATGGTAAGTGACTATTAATGAATAGGGCTATGGTGTACACATAGACGTATCTAAATTTGGGCTAAATGGGCCACACGAGCGTGTGGGCCCACTTGGGCCAAGTAATAGGCCTTAGGCCCACTTGCACTATTATGTCTGTTTAGGTTACTTAGGTCGCTTGAGGTGACAATGGACCCTCGATTGGGTCGTTAGGACCCTCAATTTGTGAAATTACCGAAATACCCCTGACTTGTAAAAATAACCGAAATACCCTTGTAGTGTAAAATTACCAAAATACCCCTGTAGGGTAAAATGACTATTTTGCCCTTGTGGGTAACTGACCAACTTAGACTATGAATTTGACCGATTTGAATATGATTGTGTGACTATGTTTTAACTAACTTGACGGTGGTTGTACGACTGATATGCTGTTAATATATGTTTAAATGATTGTTATTGAGCATGGCCATTTTGCATACAAGTGTGATGATTAAGCATGACATACACGACATATTGCATGGGGTTTGGACATTGATACGGAGGAAGTTCTGATAGGATCGCACGGGTTGCACGAGATGACTGTGGATCCAGTATTGATCTATTAAGGTCGCACGGGTCGTACGAGATGACTGTGGATGGATGGACGGCTTAGTACCGCTTATTCTGATTATGGCTCTCTGCCAACCTAAATATGTCTCTATGCTATGTTGATTATGGCTTTGTGCCAATCGTAATTACCAGTGGCTATGTGCCTATCATATTTATTTATTACTCTTTGTCGATCATATTTACCCATGGCTGTGTGCCGATTATATCACCATCGTTGATGGCTATGTGCCGAACTTATTACAGTTACCAATGGCTTTGTGCCAATTATAATACCGCTACTGAAGGCTTAAAGCCGTATATATTTTAGTAGCTTTACTACGATTTTAGTTAGTGCCGCAACCAGTGCTAACATTGATGTGCTGGCTGGGTGGGTCGATTTTATCCCCACGTAAGTGTAAGGTTTGTACGGGTGGTGTGTTGGCTGGATCGGGGTGGGATGCATCCTCATACTGTTGCATATCTGTTTATGAGATTTGTCACTGTATTGGGTTTAGGCCACTTGTTCTGTTATTGGTTTGGTCTAGGCCCAATGGATTCTATTATGGGCTGTGACCCAAATGATATTGTAGTGGGCTTCGTCTCACGTATGCTCTAAATCGGACTGCATCATTATCAAGTTAAAGGCTCTCGACCTGCACTATTTTTGTTTCTATTTCGTATATCTTGACATTATTACTCTAGTAAGGGAATTACACACTGAGTTTTCATAAACCCGCCCCATTTATTAACTGTGCAGGTAATCCCCAACATTTGGAGGATCAGTGTTGTGAGGGACTCGGAGATGGCCACACGACTGCTTTTGGACTTTATTTATGTTTTGGATTCTATTTTGGGTTTCAACTTTTGTAATAAGGCCTCTTAAAGTTTTTGGATTTTAACTTTGGGTTTTATTTACTTCGATTTATAACTATTTTTAAACAACACTACGTTTCTGCAACACTCTCAGAACGGTTTCGCAACTTAGTTTTTAACCTCACGTTTTCGTAAATCAGTTACTTTTAAAATTAGCTTCCGCAACTTAGAAGAAATTTTGGGAATAGAATTAATAACTTATCAATGTACCACTTTATAAAATAAACTAACGTAATTGGGATTTTACTCAAGTTTTCAAATAAGAAGGTTTTTTAATGAAAACATGGTTTTTGAAAAACACTTTAATGTGACACGTCATATTCAGGCCTAACTTTTAGGCCGAGTTTGGGGTGTTACATTTAGTGGTATCAGAGTCAAGTTGCAAAACTCAGTTGTGATTGGGTTTTAAAATTGAATTGCCGAAAGAATTGTTTCAAAGGATTTGAAAAGATTTGGTGTATTTAAATTATTCTTCTGAATGTTTTCTTGAAAATGTGGCACACCGAGTCTCCGGCTCCGAATCCGTAAGTTTCTGAAACTGTTGTTTGTTTCACTGAAAAGCAGTAGATAGAGAAATACTATGATTTCTTAGATATTAGACGGTATTGCTACACATAATTCTAGAGTTTGTATTTTCCTGTGTATGTTTTGGAAATGGTATGCATGTGTTATTTATCAGAGTTTGGTACGTGCTTGTATTGTTAGGATCAGAGTGCGCAACAAGAGCGTAGTGTGGTAGGCTAGGTTGTACGACTATTCTGATAGTTGGAAATTTTGAGGATGAATTTTCTTTAAGGGGGTAGAGTTGTAACGTCCTAAATTTGGGCATAGAAAGAATGGGCCTGCTGGTCTGGTGGTTAAGTGGAGTGTTAAAGCGGAGTGTTAGAGTGTTAGAGGTCCTGTGTTCAATTCTCTATGATGGCATGGAGATAGTTTCCCATTTTCGGCAATTATGAGCATTTTGGGACTTCTCTATTTGCATTTCTTAGCTGATTCTTGCTAGAGGCCTTTCGAGTTTCTTGTATTTTTTTATTATTTTATTTTTAGAGTAGCCAATTTGTTACCATTCGGGTATTTTTGTTCGTGTTAGCTTGTCACCTTTTCTTCCCTCTTTTAAGAGTTTCCTCCTAGACCAAATACCCTCTTTTCTCCTCCTCAATCCCTTCACATTTTTGGTAAGCCAATTCTCTGCTTTCCTCTCCTTCTTCCAACCTAGCCGAATACATATTTCTCTCCTCCCTCGCCATTTCCTTTTGACTTTTAGTTCTTAATCCTTGTGACTGATTTCTGCCTTCTTCTCCCCCTCTTTGTTTTATTTACAGTTTTGTAATGGTTCTTTAACAATTGGTGAGTTACTTGATTTCTACTTGTTTTCTCTATTCTTGCAATATGTTCAAGTTTATTCTTTCTTACACTTTTCTAAAGCTGAATGCCCTTTTCTCCTTGTGTTCTCTTATAGCCGAACCTCTCTCTCTATATTCTTTTAAGGGGTGATTGTACCATTTTGTGCCTCAGTTATAGGGCATACTTTTGGGGGTTTCCAATAGTATGTTGCTTAGTGAGATACCAATGGTGGTGAGTGGTAGCCATTATGAGGGAAAATTAAGAGGGGTGGCAGCTGTGAATGGACGCATAGCCTCTGCCCCCAAGTTTAAGCATTGTAGGGTGTCGGTGGTTCGGGACTTTCCACCAGGTTGTGGAAGGGTGTCTGCACCAAACTTTGGATTAAGTAGGCAAATCACAGTTGACCGTTCGAGTCAAGGTAAGTGGTAGTTGATCCGTCGGCTAGGGGTTTGGTTAATGTTCTTTTAACTCTGTTGATAAGTGATTAACTGTTGTTATGTTTGAATAGGTTCTGGCGCTCGGGAATTCTTAGTACTCTACGTGATCAGGTGTGTAACCATATGCCTTGTTTTGATAATCGGTTGAAAAGCCGAAAATGTGTGTGTTGTATACTCTGCTATGACTGTAGATCGACAAAATGCCGAAGAACCGAAAATATGGCATATGATGCCACACGAGCGTGCGATCGTGCGTGTGGTGAACCAAGCTCACGAAACATTGGCGTACGACGAGGAAGGCCACCATGAGCGAATTCGTGGGCTTAGGCCGTAGTGGGCCACTTGGCCCACGAAATGGGCCGATTAGGCCCAATAGGCCCGTGGGCCCGTTTGTGTCAAATTAGCTGCTAGGTGGAATATGGTTGGGCTTGTCATGTCGCATACATGGCATAGGCCATTCTGGGCCACGTTGGGCCGAACTGGGCCGTGTGGGCCCAATGGGCTTGTGGGCCCACACGGATAAAATGTATGTTATGTGGTAAGTTTTGGACTGGGCTACATCATTTGTACAATCGTGAATAGTTCTGGGTTAATTGGGCCGTATGGGCCCAATAAGGCTGTGGGCCCGCGTAGGTAAATTTCGCTGTTAAGCGAGAAGTACATAGACTTGTCATGTCGCGCACATGACTTACGTTGTTTTGGGCATCGATGGGCCGAAATGGGCTGTGTGGGCCCAATGGGCTCGTTGGCCCACACGGATAAAATCTACGGTAAGTGACTACTAATGAACTGGGTATTGATGTACACATAGCCATATCTAAATTTGGGCTAAATGAGCGTATGGGCCCATTTGGGCCGAGTAATGGGCCTTAGGCCCACTTGAACCATTATGTCTACTTAGGTTACTTAGGTCGCTCGAGGCGACAATAGACCCTCGGTTGGGTCGTTAGGACCCCTAATTTGTGAAATTGCCAAAATACCACTGATTTATGAAATTACTAAAATACCCCTGACTTGTAAAAATTACCAAAATACCCTTGTAGTGTAAAATTATTGAAATACCCTTATAGGGTAAAATGATTGTTTTACCCTTGTGGGTAAATGACTGACTTAGACTATGAATTTGACCGATTTGACTGTGATCATGTGACTGTGTTTTAACTGACTTGACGGTGGTTGTGCGACTGATATGCTGTTAATATATGTTTAAATGATTGTTATTGAGCATGCCCATTTTGCATACACGTGTAATGATTGAGCATGACATACACGACATATTGCATGGGGTTGGGACATTGATACGGAGGAAGTTCTAATAGGATTGCACAGGTCGTACGAGACAACTGTGGACCAATGGACGGCTTAGTGCCGCTTATTCTGATTATGGCTCTGTGCCAACCTAAATATGGCTCTGTGCTATGTTGATTATGGCTTTATGCCAATCATAATTACCAGTGGTTATGTGCCTATCATATTTATTTATGACTTTGTGTCAATCATATTTACTTATGGCTGTGTGTCGGTTATATCACCGTCGCTGATGGCTATGTACCGAACTTATTATAGTTACCGATGGCTTTGTGCCAATTATAATACCACTACTGAAGGCTTAAAGCCATATATATTCAAGCAGCTTTACTGCGATTTCGGTTAGTGCCGCAGCCGGTGCTAACATTGGTGTGCTGGCTGGGTGGGTCGATTTTATCCCCACGTAAGTGTAGGGTTGGTACGGGTGGTTTGTTGGCTGGATCGGGGTGGGATGCATCCTCATACTATTGCATATCTATTTATGAGATCTGTCACTGTATTGGGCTTAGGCCACTTGTTCTGTTATTAGTTTGGGCTAGGCCCAATGGATTCTGTTATGGGCTGTGACCCAAATGATATTGTAGTTGGCTTCGGCTGACGTATGCTCTGAACTGGACTGTACTACTATTGTTAAAGGGCTCTGACCCAGCTATTTTTGTTTCTATTTTGGTATACTGACTGTTACTCTAATAAGGACACACTGAGTTTTCATAAACTCACCCTGTTTATTAACTGTGCAAGTAATCCTCAGCATTAGGAGGATCAGTGCTGCGAGGGACTCGGAGATGGCCGCATGACTACCTTTGGACTTATTTATGTTTTAGATTCTGTTTTGGGTTTCAAATTTTGTAATAAGGCCTCTTAGAGTTTCTGGATTTTAACTTTGGGTTTTATTTACTTCAATTTATAATTGTTTTTAAACAACACTACATTTTCGCAACACTCTCTGAATGGTTTCGCAACTTAGTTTTTAACATCATGTTTTCGTAAATCAGTTACTTTTAAAATTAGCTTCCGCAACTTAGAAGAAATTTTGGGAGTAGAATTAATAACTTATCAATGTACCACTTTATAAAATAAACTAACGTAACTGGGATTTTACTCAAGTTTTCAAATAAGAAGGGTTTTTAATGAAAACATGGTTTTCGAAAAACACTTTAGTGTGACACGTCAGATTCGGGCCTAACTTCTAGGCCGAGTTTGGGGTGTTACAAGGTCACTACCGTCTGTTACATTCTATCATGGGAAAATGGTTATTTAAACACATCATATTACAAAGACAATCACAATTCGGTCCTTACACATTAAACCATCAAATTTTTATTTTACGCGATTTAGCCCTTTTATTAAATTGAGCACTCAAATGATAAAATTAAAGCATGAAAATTTCACAGACATAAATTCACTCATAATAAATATAGAAAATAATTTTAAAATATTTTTTTGACTCAAATTTGTGGTCACAAAACCATCATTCCGAATAGGGTCTAAATCGGGTTGTTACACAAGCGGTCCATTTAGATTACTTAGTGTCCAGTCGGCTAGCTTAAGCATTGAGCTATAAAAATGAAGCTCTTGATTTGTATTATAGACTTTTGGATCAATTTATGAACTATTGTTCTTATTCAACTCTCATTATTCTCTCTTGGACTGAATCGACTTATCAAGCTCAGCTTGTGGCATCATTTCTTCCTTGTTTAACAGAACTTATCACTTTCAAAGTGTGGCATTCAAACTGCTGATACCTTTGGCTCCTATCTCCTTATAGATAGTGGGTCAATGTAACGCCCCAAATCTTAAGTATTTATTATTGAATGTTTGTGTTGTGTAAATACATGCTTGCTTCAGTGGTTAAGTGTCCTGAGAAGTGTCTGAGAAGCCATGAGTTCAAGCCTTGGCTTATTCAAAAATTTTGTTTTAGTGGATAAACCTTTGTCCCTAGTCAGTAGGCTTTTAAATTAAAATGGGTAAAACATGATAGAATGGGCCAGCTGGTCTAGGGGATGAGTGGCGTGTTGATGTTGCCTGAGGACTGAGGTTCGAATCCTGATGGGCGCAATGGAGTGTTTTATTTTGCTGTTGTACCGTTGGAGTGTGTGGTTTGACTGAAACACTGAAGTGATTGAGGGGAATTTGAATTAGGGGTTGAGGGAGGAGTGGTCGGTTGGAGTGATTTGTGGAGGGGTTTGGGGAGGAAATCATGGGGGGTTGAGGTGAGAGGAAGTATTGTGTCAAATTTGAACTTTAGGCACTCAAAGAATGTGGTTTTGGGGAAGAATTTGGCTGTGTAAAATCAATCTCGTTTTCTGTCACTCTTTCGGTTCTTTTTCTCTTTAGGGCCGACTATTGCATTTGGGATCGATTATTGTCTAGAGATCATTTGGTTTTTCTTTTTGGTCTATTCCGAATTTGCTCTTCCCTAATGTCCTTTTGGTGACCGATTGCTCTCTTCTCTCCCTCTCTTAATTAGTTTTCTTCTTTGGCCAAATGACCTTTTTCTCTCTCTCAATTCTTTTTGTTTTATCAACTTCTCCCTCTGCTACTGATTTCTTTTCTACTTCCTATCACTATCATTTTGCTTGTTTGGCTTGTATTATTCACTTCAGGTTATCCCTTTTCCCTAAAAGCCTTGCCGAATCTCTGATCTTTCTCCACTCTAGACTTTCAGTTTCTATCTAAAAAGAGGGAATTGGAGTGGGTTTATCTCTGTCCCTTGGCCGATTACTTAACCTTTTCCATTCACCCTTTTCTAACAATCTATCTTTAAGCGGTTGTTCTTGTCCATCGTGAACTGCATTCGGGGGGTAAGTTTTTTGGTAATGGCAGAAGTATACCTCAAGCGGTTTGAGTAATGTTTTTATTTATTAATCTGTTAAGTTCCTAACATGCGGTCATGTCGCATTGTGGTTGGCAACAACAAGGCGTAACAAACTCAGTTTACCAGTGGAATAGTAAGCTATACCATTTGCAGTAGGGGTAAGCAACACAAATGAAGTTCATTTGTTGTTGTTCTATTAGTTTTGGTTCCAAGTGTGACTAATGTTGGATATGGAATTGTCATTTCTTTTAGGTGCAGTACATCGCAGGAGGGGTTTCGTACCAAGAATCCTATCAGGTATGTGTAAAACACTGCCCCTAATTGTAAATCGGCATGTAACAGCTTGATTTAGACCCTATTCGGAACGGTGGTTTCAGGACCACCAATTCGAGTCAAAAAAATAATTTTTTAAAATTATTTTCTGTGTTTATTATGTGTGAATTTATATTCGTGAAATTTTCGTGTTTTAATTTTTCCGTTTGAGTGTCGATTTAATAAAAAAAAGGCTTAATTGCGTAAAATGAAAATTTGAAGGTTAAATGTGAAAGTGCCTAATCGTTGTTGTCTTTATAATATGAAGCACTTATAATGCAATTAGGCCATAATTAAATGAGTGGACGGTTATAACCATGATTTATAATAGTTTAAAATTTAAGTTTAAAGGTTAAATTTGTAAAATAATAAATATGTTATTGTAATAAAATATATCATAAAACATCATGCATTCGTCTTTTATTTATTTTCATGATCGAAACATTAAAAAAGAAAAGAAAGAAACAAAGCTTAGGGTATTTGGCCATTGTTGAACTTGATTAAGGTATGTAACTAACTCGGTTTTTGATAATTTTTACATTTTTGAGATCGTTACAGTGTAATGTACAAATCCCATGCTTGAATTTCTAATTTTGATGAACATTTTGAGTTATGCCATTGATGAATATTTGAGTTTTGTGATGTTAGTTGATGAATTATGAAAGATATGTTTTGGATTGATATGTTTTATATTGGAATTTTTGATAATTTTGAGTAATTAGGGCTAAATTGAAAAAATAATAAATTGAGGGACTAAAATGTGAAATAAATGAAATATATGGACTTGTATGAACATGGGTAGTATTCGGCCTAAGCATGATATGTGCAAATTTTGCATGTTTTGTCTTTTGTGCAATTTGGACTAAATTGAAAAAACTGTAAAAAGTTAGGGGTAAAATGGTAATTTTCCCATTTATGTGTTTTTGGACTAAATAGAGTGAAAATATGTTTGAATAAGTTTAATTTGAATATGTTTAGATCAAGAACGAAAGAAATCAGATTTGAATCAGGGGAAAACCAAAGTTGTTGATTAGTCGTCCCGTTCCGATTATTATTGTCCGAGGTAAGTTTATAAGCAAATAGATGTTGTTAATTTTAAATGAAAATGAGTTTTATATGCTGAAATGAACTATGTGAAAATATATATGTGTTAGCCGAATGTAAATAAGCTTTGGAGCTATGGTTATGAGTTCAATTCGATCGAGTTACGACATAGGATTTCGATATGTGATGTGCGAGTAAGACCATGGCATTGATATATGTGTGTGAGTAAGACCACGTTTAATACGTTGGCATCGATATGTGATTTCGATATATGTGTACGAGTAAGGCCACGTTAAATATGTTAGCATCGATATGTGATTCTGATATATGTGTGTGAGTAAGACCACGTTTACTATGTTGGCATCGATATGTAATTCTGATATATCTGTACGAGTAAGACCCTGTCTGGGACAGTGGCATCAATATGTGATTACATGTAATACCACGTCTGAGACGTTGGCATTGTACGATATGGTGATTATCCGAGTATCCTATTCAATTCTGAATGGTTCAACGGGCAATAATAAGTTAAGACCAAATGAAAAATCAAGTTAAAAGGTTCAGGTATGTATTCATAATAAGTTATGAAATTATGGTAAGTTAGATGTTTGAATTGATGATATAGATGCTACTTGTTAATGTGAACTACATGTATGCATAGGTGAAAGTATACATTCGGTTTAATGGTGTAATTATGATGCAAATGAAAGTATATGTGTATATGAATATGATACAATGATTCGATTTTGTTATAATAAATTATAAATGTTACTGAGTTATTTATTTACTTATGACTTACTAAGCTATGATAGCTTATTGTGTGCGTATGTTTGCCTATGTTTTATAGATTTTGGATCAAGTTACGAGCTCGGGGATCGTTAGCAAAGTCTATCACACTATCGACTGGTTTTGGTACTTTATAAGTTAAATTTCGAACCTATGGCATGTATAGGCTAGATAATACTTGGAAATGTTGGATTTTGGTTTGTATATATATAAGCCATGTGAAAATGGTTTGTTTATTCATGTTAAGTTTGGTTTTAAGTTTGAATATGCTATGGACATGTTTGGTTGTAGTTTTGATGTTGCAGCTATTATATGTGTTTATATGTGAACCATGGTTAATATATTTGTTAATGTTGATAAAGTTATGCCAAATTATATGTATTTGGTATAATTGGTATGATGTGAAATTGTGGTTGGATATTTTGTTGAATGATATGCTTGATATATAAATGGGATATATATTAGGTAAATGGCTATGATTTGAAGTATTGATATTTGGTTATGTGATGAAGTAGGTAAGGATAATATTTATATGTCTTTGATCATTGATTCTAAATATGACTTTAGGTGTATGAATAGCTTGTGAAACGACCATGTTTTGATTTAGCAATAAAGTGAATTATCTTTCAGCGGATGTTAGATAAATTGGGGTAACATGTATTTGATATTAAAAGTGGATTGTTTTGGCTATATGGATACATATATATATTTAGCCGAATATGTGAATGTTGAATTAGTTTTGGAATATGACTATTGTTACTTTGCTTGATCAGTGATAATAGTATGTTAACATTCGGTTTTGGTATGCTAAAAATGTTGGACAAATAGTTATTATGTATTGTACGTATATATTTATATATAATTGATGAATTGTTGTGAAAGGTAAAATAATGTTTGATTATTTGGTCTGGTTCTTGAAAATGTTTCATGTGTGTAAAGTGATAGAGCATAATGGAAGTTAACATCAAATAAGGCATATGTATTTTTGCATGTTATATATATTCGGCTAAAGTTTTAGTAAATGACCATATGAATAGTAACTTAAGTTTTTAATAAGTAAGTTGGCTTAGATAAAACTTATAATAAGGTTGCATATATGTATGGTCTTAAGTAATGTGTAATGAGATGTTTTAATCCATATGCTTATATTCGACCATTTGATAACGATTATGGTGGAATGTTATTTAATTTATTGTAACCTGTAACATTTAGTTTGATTTAGTATTTATTCAAACGTGATGTATAAAGATAATTAATTTCTATGTGTATCCATGAATGTTCGAAAGTTGTGTTTCGTTTGGTAATACCTCGTAACCCTTTTTCGGCGACAGATACGGGTTAAGGTGTTACATTTGATTGGTATCAGAGCTACGATTTAGTTAATTCTAGGACTAACATAGTATGTGTGAGTCTAGCTATACATGCCATATTTTATACTGTGATAGTGTGATGACTCCTGACATTTAAATATGTGTTGTTGTATAGTAAATGGATCACGATCTAGCCGTAACGAATGACGTAGAAGATAATGTGCCCGCTCCTGCTCAAGGGGCAGCGCCAACTGATTCTAGGTCGATTTCAAGTAGTAGAGAGGAAGAGGCTAAGCGAGCCTTCTTCCAGTTAATGAATGAGTGGTTCACAGAGTTCGTTCGAACGAATCCGGCTACTTAACAACCTCCACCCCCTAAAGTTCCTGTAACTTCCCAAGTTATACGAAAAGAAAAGAAAAGAAAAGAAAAGTTGATTTTGAAGCTAAAGATTTTCGTGAGACATCATTCGGTAAATCATTTCAGTTTGCATCAAAAAAATTTCGAGATGATTATAGCCGTTCAAAGGCAAATGTGGGACACTCGAGTAGAGATCATGTTAGATCACATTCGAGCTTCAGAGCTCCAACTACTTCGATCGCTAGTGTTGAAAATGTCAGATCTGATCGACTTGAGTGCAAACGTTGTGGTAAAAGACATTCTAGTATTTGTAGATTGAATAATCAAGCTTGTTTCAAATGTGGATCCTCAGATCATTTTATCCGAGATTGTTCTGAGTTGGTTGATTCAAGAGATTGTGCAAAATCTGAGATCGAATGACACATCAGCCAAGAGTAGATCTCCTAGAAATGCGAGAAATGTGAGTAGCAATTAGAGAGGAACTAAAGACACAGCAATTAGATCTGAGGCTCGTGCACCTATCAGAGCTTATGCTATTCACGCTCGTGAAGAGGTTTCAACCCCAGATGTTATTACTGGTATATTCACTCTCTATGATACTAGTGTAATTACATTGATTGATCCTGGTTTGATTCATTCTTATGTATGTGAGACCTTAGTATCCAGTAAGACTTAGTCTGTAGAGTCTGTTGAGTTTGAGATTAGAATATTGAACCCCTTGGGCCAGTGTGTTCAGGTTGACAAAATGTCTAAGAATTGTCCGTTGATGGTTCGAGATTCATGTCTTTCGGTTGATTTGATGTTGATACCATTCGATGAGTTCGATATAATTCTGAGTATGGATTGGTTGACTTTGCACGATGCTGTTGTAAACTGCAAATGAAAGACTATTGATTTGAGATGCTAAAATGATGAGATTAATCGGATTGAGTCTAATTATCTGAATGGTTTATCGGTAGTGATATCTTCGATGTTAGCTTACAAATATATGAGAAAGAGTTGTGAAGCTTACTTTACCTATGTGCTGGATTCTAAAGTAACTGAAAAGAAAATTGAATCAGTACCAATTGTGTGTAAGTATCTGAATATGTCACCTGAAGAATTATCGGGTTTGCCACCGATCTGAGAGGTAGAGTTTGGTATTAAGTTAGTGCTTGGGATGACTCCGATATCGATACTTTCGTATAGAATGGCATCGACCGAATTAAAGAATTGAAAGCTCGGCTACAGGATTTAACAGATAGAGGTTTTGCGTGACCGAGTTTCTCTCCCTGGGGTGCACCAGTTTTATTTGTGAAAAAGAAAGACGGAACTATGAGAATGTGTATCGACTATAGACAGCTCAATAAGGTGACTATAAAGAATAAATATCCATTGCCATGGATTGACGACTTGTTTGATCAGTTAAAAGGGGCTACAGTGTTTTCGAAAATAGATTTGAGATCAGGCTATTATCAGGTGCGAGTTAAAGTCTCCGATGTGCCGAAAATTACTTTTCGAACGAGGTACGGACACTATGAGTTTTTGGTTATGCCTTTCGGACTTATTAATGCACCTGTTGTTTTCATGGATTTGATGAATCGAATTTTTAGACAGTATTTGGATCGGTTTGTGGTTGTGTTCACAGATGATATTTTGATCTATTCTTGTAGTGAAACTGGACATGCTGAGCATCTGAGACTTGTGTTACAGACTTTGCGAGATAAACAATTGTATGCAAAGTTTAGTAAATGTGAATTTTTGTTACGTTAAGTTAGTTTTTGGGACATGTTGTATCAACATTAGGTATTCGGGTTGATCTGAGTAAGATTTCGGCTATACTTGATTGGAAACCTTCAAGAAATGTTGTCGAAAGTTTTCTGGAAAATGCTGGTTACTATAGACAGTTCATGAAAGGTTTCTTTATGATTGAAACCCCGATGACGAAGCTATTACAAAAAGATGTTAAGTTCGAGTGGTCAGAAAAGTGCCAGAAAAGTTTTGATCAGTTAAGCCCTTTTGACTGAAGCTCCAGTGCTAGTTCAACGAGAATCAGGTAAAGAAATTTTTATCTATAGTGATGCATCTTTAAATGGTTTGGGCTGTGTTTTGATGCAGGAAGGCAAAGTCATAGCTTATGCCTCAGGACAGTTAAAGCCGCATGAAAAGAACTATCCGACACATGACCTAGAATTGACAACTATTGTGTTTGTATTGAAGATATGGCGTCACTATCTATTCGGTGACAAATGTCATGTTTATTCTGATCACAAGAGCCTAAAATATTTGATGACTCAAAAAGATCTAAATTTGAGACAGCATCGATGGTTAAAGTTGTTAAAAGACTACGAGCTTGTGATTGACTACCATCCAGGAAAGGCTAATGTTGTTGCTGATGCTCTAAGCCGAAAATCACTGTTTGCTTTGCATGCAATGAATGCACATATGGCTGTGTCTAATGATGGTTTGATAATAGCTGAATTAAAAGTAAGACCGTTATTTATTCAATAGATTTGTGATGCTTAGAAAGTTGATGATGATTTGTTAGCAAAGCGGGCTCAATGTGACTCGAATACTGATTTAGAGTTTCGAGTTGATGCTAAGGGTTGTTTGAGGTTTAGAAATAGAATATGTGTTCTGAGGAATTCAGACTTGATTTAGATGATTTTGAACAAAGCTCACAGCTGTCGGGTATCTGTTCACCCGGGTAGTACAAAGGTGTATAATGATCTGAAACAACTTTACTGGTGGCATGGTATGAAACGAGACATTTCTGACTTTGTTTCGAAATGTTTAATCTGTCAGCAAGTAAAATTCGAGCATCAGGTACCTTCTAGATTGCTTCAGTCAATTATGATACCTGAGTGGAAGTGGTACAGAGTCACAATGGATTTTGTATTCGGTTTAATGTTGACACCAAGTAAGAAAGATGCAATCTGGGTTATTTGGATAGATTGACTAAATCGGCTCATTTTTTTTCGGTTCATACATATTACTCACTCAATAAACTAGCTACATTCTATGTTTCTCAGATTGTGAGATTATACGGAGTACCTATTTCTATTGTCTTGAATAGAGATTCGAGGTTTACATCACGATTTTGGAAGAAATTGCAAGATGCTCTAGATACGAAATTACATTTCAGCAGTACTTTCCATCCGCAAATAGATGGTCAGTCTGAACGAATCATTCAGATACTTAAGGATATGTTGAGATGTTGCATTCTCGAGCTTAAAGGTATGTGAGAATGATACTTACCTCTGATTGAATTTACGTACAATAATAGCTTTCAATCGAGTATTAAAATAGCACCTTACGATGCTTTACACAGTCGTAAATGTCGTACGCTATGGTATTGGACTGAGCTCACTGAAAATAAGTTACACGGGGTCAATTTGATTAGAGAGACTGAAACGAAAGTGAAAGTGATTTGCGAAAGTTTGAAAACAACGTTAGATCGTCATAAATCGTTTACCGACTTCAAACAAAATGATATAGAGTTTCAAATCGGGGACAAAGTATTTTTGAAAGTCTTGCCATGGAAGAAAATATTCAGATTCGGTTGTAAAGGCAAATTGAGTCCGAGATTTATTGGGCCGTATGAAATTATAGAGCGTATCGGGCCGGTTGCTTATAGTCTGTTGTTGCCACCTGAGTTAGAAAAGATCCATAATGTATTCCATGTTTCGATGCTTTGTAGATATCGATCTAATCCCTCACATGTGATTCATCCGTCAGAAATTGAGATTATATCTGATATGAATATTAGGAAGAACCGATTCGTATTCTGGCTCACAAAGTTAAAAATTGTGAAATAAGAAAATTCTGTTAGTAAAAGTACTGTGGCATAGACACGGAGTTGAAGAGGCAACGTGGGAGCCAGAGGATGCAATGAAAGAACGTTACCTAAACCTATTCACTGGTAAGATTTTCGGGGACGAAAATCCCTAAGGGGGGAGAGTTGTAACAGTCCAATTTAGACCCTATTTAGAACGGTGGTTTCGGGACCATAAATTCGAGTCAAAAAAATAGTTTTTTAAAATTATTTTCTATGTTTATTATGTGTGAATTTATATTTGTGAAATTTTCGTGTTTTAATTTTGCCGTTTGAGTGTCGATTTAATAAAAAAAAGGGCTTAATTGCGTAAAATGAAAATTTGAAGGTTAAATGTGAAAGTGCCTAATTGTTGTTGTCTTTATAATATGAAGCACTTATAATGCAATTAGGCCATAATTAGATGAGTGGACGGTTATGACCATGATTTATAATGGTTTAAAATTTAAGTTTAAAGGTTAAATTTGTAAAATAATAAATATGTTATTATAATAAAATATATCATAAAACATCATGCATTTGTCTTTTATTTTTTTTCATGACCGAAACATTAAAAAAGAAAAGAAAGAAACAAAGCTTAGGGTATTCGGCCATTGTTGAGCTTGATTAAGGTATGTAACTAGCTCAGTTTTTGATGATTTTTTCATTTTTGAGATCGTTGCAGTGTAATGTACAAAGCCCATGCTTGAATTTTTTATTTTGATGAATTTGAGTTATTCCAGTGATGAATATTTAAGTTTTGTGATGTTAGTTGATGAATTATGAAAGATATGTTTTGGATTGATATGTTTTATATTGTAATTTTTGATAATTTTGAGTAATTAGGGCTAAATTGCAAAAGTAATAAATTAAGGGACTAAAATGTGAAATAAATGAAATATATGGATTTGTATGAACATGGGTAGTATTCGGCCTAAGCATGATATGTGCGAATTTTGCATGTTTTGTGTTTTGTGCAATTTGGACTAAATTGTAAAAAGTATAAAATGACAGGCATAAAATGGTAATTTGCCTATTTATGTGTTTTTGGACTAAATTAAGTGAAAATATGTTTGAATGAGTTTAATTTGAATATGTTTAGATCAAAAACCAAATAAATCAGATTTGGATCAGGGGAAAACCAAAGTTGTCGATTAGTTGTCTCATTCCAATTATAATTGTCCGAGGTAAGTTTATAAGCAAATAGATCTTATTAATTATAAATAAAAATGAGTTTTATATGCTGAAATGAACTATGTGAAAATATATATGTGTTAACCGAATGTAAATAAGCTTGGAAGCTATGGTAATGAGTTCGATTCGATCGAGTTACGACATCCAAAAGCCCCGTATGAGCCTTAGGAATAGATAGGATATATATGACATGACATAGGATTTTGATATGCGATGTGCGAGTAAGACCATGGCATCGATATATGTGTGCGAGTAAAACCACGTTTAATACGTTGGCATCGATATGTGATTCTAATATATGTGTGTGAGTAAGACTGTGTCTGAGACAGTGGCATCAATATGTGATTACATGTAAGATCACGTCTGGGACGTTGGCATTGTACGATATGGTGATTATCCAAGTATCCTATTCAATTCCTAATGGTTCAACGGGCAATAATAAGTTAAGACCGAATGAAAAATCAAGTTAAAAGGTTCAGGAATGTATTCATACTAAGTTATGAAATTATGGTAAGTTAGATGTTTGAATTGATGATATAAATGCTACTTGTTAATATGGACTACATGTGTGCATAGGTGAAAGTATACATTTGGTTTAATGGTGTAGTTATGATGCAAATGAAAGTATATGTGTATATGAATATGATACAATGATTCGATTTTGTTATAATAAATTATAAATGTTACTGAGTTATTTATTTGCTTATGACTTACTAAGCTATGATAGCTTACTGTGTGTGTATGTTTTCCTATGTTTTATAGATTTTAAATCAAGTTACGAGCTCGGGGATCGTTAGCAAAGTCTATCACACTATCGACTGTTTTCGATACTTTATAAGTTAAATTTCGAACCTATGGCATGTATAGGCTAGATAATACTTGGAAATGTTGGATTTTGGTTTGTATATATATAAGCCATGTGAAAATGGCTAGTTTATTCGTGTTAAGTTTGGTTTTAGGTTTGAATATGCTATGGACATGTTTGGTTGTGGTTTTGATGTTACGGCTATTATATGTGTTTATATATGAACAATGGTTAATATATTTGTTAATGTTGATAAAGTTATGCCAAAGTATATGTGTTTTGTATAATTGGTATGATGTGAAGTTGTGGTTGGATATGATATGCTTGATATATAAATGGGATATATATTAGGTAAATGGCTATGATTTGAAGTATTGATATTTGGTTATGTGATGAAGTAGGTAAGGATAATATTTATATGTCTTTGATCATTGATTGTAAATATGACTTTAGGTGTATGAATAGCTTGTGAAATGACCATGTTTTGATTCGACAATAAGGTGAATTATCTTTCGGTGGATGTTAGATAAATTGGGGTAACATGTATTTGATATTAAAAGTGGATTGTTTTGGCTATATGGATACATATATATATATATATATATATTTAGCTGAATATGTGAATGTTGAATTAGTTTTGGAATATGACTACTGTTACTTTGCTTGATAGGTGATAATATTATGTTAACATTCAATTTTGGTATGCTAAAAATGTTGGACAAAAAGTTATTATGTATTGTATGTATATATTTATATATAATTGATGAATTGTTGTGAAAGGTAAAATAATATGTTTGATTATTGGGTCTAGTTCTTGGAAATGTTTCATGTGTGTAAAGTGATAGAGCATAATGGAAGTTGACATCAAATAAGGCATATGTATTTTTTCATGTTATATATATTCAGCTAAAGTTTTAGTAAATGACCATATGAATAGTAACTTAAGTTTTTAATAAGTAAGTTGGCTTAGATAAAACTTATAATAAGGTTGCATGTATGTATGGTCTTAAGTAATGTGTAATGAGATGTTTTAATCCATATGCTTATATTCGGCCATTTGATAATGATTATGGTGGAATGTTATTTAATTTATGTGTAACCTGTAATATTTAGTTTGATTTAGTATTTATTCAAATATGATGTATAAAGATAATTAATTTCTATGTGTACCCATGAATGTTCAAAAGTTGTGTTTCGTTTGGTAATACCTCGTAGCGGTTTCATTGGCCGAGGTCGTTTTGGGCCATATTGGGCCAAATTGAGCCGTGTGGGCCCCACGAGCTTGTAGGCCCCACACAGGTAAAACACACGGACGTATGGAGAATATTGGGCCAAGCTGTGTATCCACACATCCAAGGCCATTTTTTGGGCTTCATGGGCCACACGGGCATGTGGGCCTACATGGGCCCATAATATGGGCCGTGGGCCCATTTTCACTGTTTGATTGTTAAGGTTGCATGGGTAACCCGAAATGACTGTGGACCTACTGTTGGGTCGGTAAGATTACCTAGAACCCCTATTTAATAAAATGACTGTTTTGCCTCTATGTGATGTATGACTATATTTTAGTATGCTATGTTAACTGCATTGAGTACATGCGTAATATTATGATATGACATGACATGTTGCATGACTTACTGCATGGGGATGGGTTTTATTATGATTGGAGGAAGTGTACTGTACTGGCAGCTCTGCTGCAAATACTGTTTAGTGTCGCAACCGATACTATTTAGACTGTAGGGATGGGTGGGTTGATTATGTCCCCACATGGAGTGTAGGGTTGGACGGAGTTGGAGTGTAGAGGCTGGTTGGGTAGGATTTCTGACTGCATATCTGTACTGTTACTGTCACTAAAATGGGTTCAGGCCCAAACTAATATTGATACTGTAATGGGCTAAAGCCCTAACTGAAACTGAACCATTACTGAAATGGGCTTAGGCCTAGACTGTATTTGCTCACTATATGATTGATTGATTGTTGATAAGGGATTACACACTGAGTTTTTGTAAAATCACCCTTCTATTTACCTGTATAGGTAATCCCCAAGCATAGCCGGATCGGCGTTGCGAGGGACTCAAAGGTGGCCACACAACCTCACATCCTTTCTTATTTAATTTTAAATTATAAGTAATTTATTTTGGGTATTTTTATTGTAATAAGGCCTCTTTGGATTTTATTTTTAATTTGGGGATTTTTATTTGCTTTGATTTATAACTACTAGCAATAGGAAAAAGATGCGGGTTTTCAAAAAGATAAATGTTTTTCAAAGACACCACGAATACGAAACCTGTTTTAAAGAGCTTCTGCATGTAATAATATTTTAAAATGAAAATAATATGAAAGACATTTTAATATGGTTAACTTTTTGACAAAAAACTCACATTTTTTAACAAACGTATTAAAATAAATCTTGAGTCACACAAAGAGGTTAAATAAAGAATGGATTTTTCAATGATATCACATTTTACGAAAAACACTTCAATGTGACATCGCCAGATTCGACCATAACATCTAGGCCGGGTTTGGGGTGTTACATTTAGTGGTATCAGACCAGGTTGCATAACTTGGCTGTGGATTTGGGTCTCTTTTAAAGTTTAGAATTTCTAAAAGAACTATTTGAAATATTTTGAAATGTTTTACTGAATGTGTGGTACATCGAGTCTCCGACACCGGTTCTGTAAGTCTTCTGAAACTGCTATTTGTTTATAGTGAAATACTGAGACTATTTGTAACACCCCAGACCCAACCCTGACGTTATGGCCAGATCTGACGTGTCACATGGACTTACGACTTAGTATGCATTCGTTGGTTTAAGTGATTAGGGTGGTCTTTGTAAAAACAACATTTGAATGAAAAAAACTGGTTTATCATTCTTTAGGCTATCCATTTGTCATGCTTGTTGAGTCTTGAAAACGTTCATTAATTTTGAAAACCCACGCAGCCTAACACTAGCAGTTTCGACATAGTATAAATATAATCAGAAAATAAAAACCATAGCGGAAAGAGAAATTTATATAGCGGCCTTATTACAACTTAAAACCCAAAATTAAATCAGAATATAAAAATAATAAAAAAACAAACTAACTTAGAAAAACCAACTTTGCAGATGATGTAGCCACTCTGAATCCCTCACAGCTCCAAGCTCACTATGGTTGGGGATTTCCTGCAGAGATGAAAATAAAGGGTGAGTTTGGTAAACTCAGTGTGTAACATAACCCAACCATAGCCCAAAATAGATCAAACCTTAGAGTCAAACTTATCTGGGCCCTGGCCCAATACAGAAATCAGAATGAAACTCATAGGCCCATAGCAGATACAGAACAAATATATCATGAATGGAGAAATCCCAACCCAGAGCCATCCATAACACCCCCATACCAGCCTTACACCATGTGGGGAGACTACTCGACCCACCCAACCGCTACACACCATAGAAATTGCTGCGAGGCTGCCAGATATTGTGACGAAGTCACCAGATACAGATATTGTGGCGAGGCCACCAGAACAGATATATATGTTTATATATGTGGCGAAGCCACCAGATTGCAACGAGGCTGCCAGATATTGTGACGAAGTCACCAGAACAGATATATATGTGGCGAGGCCACCAGATTGCAGCGAGGCTGCCAGAACGCTTCCTCCATCAATATAAACCCATGTCCCATGCAACAGAATAATATGTCATGGCATACGTACACAGAAACAAAACATCATGCTTTTCATATAAAATAAAATATCCCTAGGGGTAAAATCGTAATTTTTCATGTATAAGGGTATTTCAGTAATTATTACCTATTGCTAGGGTTGTATGCTCATTCTAACGTTTACCAAGTAATCAGAAGTACTTACCTCGTCTTTTTACCAAAGTGGGCCTGTTGGCCCATTGGCCCATTTTCGACCCATTAAGCCCAAATATATCGTTGTGCACGAAAATGCACACTCTGCACTCTAATCATCCAAATGCACCATATTCATTAACAACTGTCTCACGAGCACTCGCACGCTCTCGAGTTCACAAAATACCAACGTTTCGGTATTTCGGCTTTTACCGATTCAGTCTAAGGGAGTGTGACAACCCGAATTAGGGCCTAATCGGAATAGTGGTTTCGTGACCACAAATCCGAGATAGAAATAATTATTTTATGATTATTTTGAGGTTATGATATGATTGCATGATTGTGTGAAAATTTTGTGAAGAAATTCCATGCATAAAATGCTTAATTTGAAGTTAGGGGCTAAATCGAATAAGCTGCAAAACTTGCATTCTAGAAGTTTTTAGTATGAAATTGCTTTGAAATATTAATTAGGAGGTCTTAAATAGCAATTTGACCAATTTCTAAAATTTTGGACAAAAATGGGCTTGTACATGAAAATTTTCAAAGAAAGGCATTAAGGGCATTTTGGTCATTTGTATATTAAATGAAATAAAATGGGAAAAATAACACAAAATTGGTTATCATCTTCATTAGTTGCTGCCGAAAATTGCTCTCCTCCATAGCTAGGGTTTCTTCAACTTTGAAGCTCCATAGTAAGTGATTTCAAGCCCCGCTTTTAATGTTCTTTACGTTTTGGATTCCCTGTGAGCTCGATTAAGCTTATGCTAACAATAATTCAACCTAGGGTTCATATTTGGAAAAATACCCATAGGTGAAATTTGTGTATTTTGATGTTTTATGATAGAATATGAGGTTTTAAATTATGTTAGACAACTTGTGCTACTCGGTTTTAAGTGAAAACGAGTAAACTAAGCATAATCTCAGTAAAAATACCTATTGTTCACAACTATGTGTTAGAGTGAGAATTTGATGTGGTCATAGAAGATAAAAATGTTCATCATGTCATAAAACATAAGAATAAGGGCTGAAATTAAATTTCCGAGCCTAGGGGCAAAATTGTAATTTTGTAAAAGTTAGGGGGCAAAAATGTAATTTTTTCTATAATGTGATCTTTGGATTAAAATAAAGAGTATGAGTGCTAAATGAGCTAAATGTGTTGTTATAGATCAAGAAAGGCGTGGAATTGACCTCGAACGAGGGAAGGAAAAAGTTTTGGACTAAATCACAAAATTTCCACATTTTGCACTGAGGTAAGTTTGTATGTAAATATTATATTATTTTCATTTACATTCCTATATATTTCAGCCTATTATATGAATATACTAGCTGATGTTAAAATATAAATCGACTATTGGGAGAATAAAAATAAATAATAGAGAGGAATCCCGATTGAACATTCGGAGAGATCGAATAAAATAGAGGGAGCGTAGCTAGGTCACATGTATGATGCTGAGTGCACATCATGTGTACAAGAAAGCTATGAAATACCATGTAGTGGCTAGGTCACATGTGTGATACGGGATGTATCCCATGTAGACAAGAGAGCTACGTAAGAGATAAATGTAGCTAGGTCACATGTGTGATACGGGATGTATCCCATGTAGACAAGAGAGCTACGTAATAGATAAATGTAGCTAGGTCGCATGTGTGATTCCAAGTGAAGGACACCATGTAGACAAGAAAGCTACGAGACAAATTGGCTAGGTCACATGAGTGGTATTAAGTGTTCACCATGTGTACAAGAGAGCCGAATTAAATGAAGTATGATGGTGGGGCTGTGTGCTAAAACCATTAAATATCGAGGATTGATCCGAATTGTTCAACGGGATGGTTTTGTGGTGACGTTGTGGTTATGGACCTATACTTATGATGAATGAATTGTGGTGAAAATGATTTGTGGCATATCTATATATGTAAGATAAAATGAGGGTAGCATAAAGAATGTGTGAAAGAGTGAAATTTGCATTAAAACTGTTTTGGACGGTAGCAGTGATGTGATTTTGAAAAATCACCAAAAATAGGAGGAACATAATTAGAGGTTGAATGAGATGTGCAATTAAATTTTAATGAGTCTACTTTCATATAAAAGAATCAGAACAAGCAAAGGAATTTTATATTTTGAGATATTTACAATTGTGTGTGACTTGATCAGGATGAATGTGTGATCCCCTGTTTCAACTTTGAAAAATCATTAAAAATTGTACAAAGCAAATTAAGAAATATAGTTTACATACCTAAATTCCTTATTGAGTCTATTTTTAAATGAAACAAATTTCAGGGTTATTTGAATTGTGTACTGAGAGAAATTCAATTCGTAGTGAACAGAGGTCAGACTAGTCGAGCTGTGTAACAGGGGAAGCTTTAACTAATAAACTGTACTAATCGGCTGAACCAAAAATTCTAGAAAAAAATTAGCAAAGAGATTTATGAGTCTAGATTCAGGAAAATTTTACGGATTTTAATTTCGAGTTTTTCAACTCGAGTTATGATTTATTTAGTGAATATGATGCAGGGGGGGACTGCTTGATCAAATTGGGACAAACAATAAAAGTATAAAAATATTTTATAATTGAGTTATGTTGTAAACATGTCAGATTTCTTATTTGTTATTTATATACTTACTTACTAAGCTATATGCTTATCTTCTTTTTTTTTGTCTTATAGAGTTACTAAGCCAGATTGGGAATTGAAGATCGTCGGAGACCCATCCACGCTATCAATACTTTTTGGTACATTGTGAACACTATTTTGAAATATGGCATGTATAGCAGACTTGGTTATTTTGTTACGTGTCATAAATGTCTAGGTTTAAATTACTACTTATAGTATCAAGCTAATCATTTTGTATGAAACCTTTGGAGTTAGTTTGTATTGTTAATAACAGATGTTATAATGATCAAATTGCACGCTATATTTTTGTTGGGTTTTATTTAATAGTATTTACCATGATTTGTTAATACCTCGTACCCTGTTCCGGCTACGGATATGGGTAAGGGGTGTTACAGGGAGGGTGTCGTTTACACACCTAGTTGATGACGATTGATGACGATATCTCCCACGCGATAATCCTACGATCGATCACTAACACATTAGACTTACGAATTAACGATAACTACCATAAATCCACGTCAACTAACTCAATCATCACACAAGTTAGTCATTTACGCACGAGGGGCAAAATAGTCATTTTACCCTCTAGGGGTAAATCGGTAGTCCTACCTTATAGGGGTATTTTAGTAATTCTACAGCTTATGCACTTGGGCCTACGGACCCATTGGGATTACATGGCCCATTTCAGCCCATCGCGGCCTGAAATAGCCGTCCTACTGCTAGAGTAGTGAGAAATACACACATGTTAGGAGACTGCAGTTAATCCGCGCTCCCACACTCTTAGCTGACGCCCAACCCAAACGGGCACGCCACCAAGCGAAAGGGATCAGCCTAGAAGGGTATGCCAACTCTCCTCATGGTTTGCTCTATTTAAAGCCAGCTCTCCATCTACTCTTATGTTAGCTTCCCTATGTGGGATCCCTCCAACATCAGAGTTTAAAACCAACACCAACTCTTGTCGTCCCAACATAGCAAAATAATCAACCTTTGCGTGCCAAGGGATTCGAACCAAAGTCCTCTCACATGCCAAATCACGCCACCACCACTAGGCCATCAACTCATTTGTGTCATAAGTCCAACACATTAAACTTTAAAGCACACCTACTTGCTTCCAGATTTATTGAAAAGAAAAACCAAAATAAATTGCAAGAGCCAAGACTTGAACCTTAGACCCCTTGCTTCCTCTATGGCGTCACTTCCTTGTCCCCTAAGTGGCACATCTTGCCACTACACCACACTCCTTTTTGTGTCATCTTTTACCCTTTTACTCTTAAAAGTCCAAACGCCAATTGCATCACTTGTTCTTAAAATCAAAATTCCGAAGACTACCACGGATTTAACTTAAGTTTGGGCCTTCTAAAGGCCCATTAACCTACTAAAAAATATATTTTAACCAACCAGAACACACCCAAATTTTAAAAAACACGAAAACACGTAAAACACGATTCATCCAAACTCGAAGTATCCCCATTCTTAACCTGCTAGAATCGAGAAACCAGGGACTCATCCCTTGACTATTTTTCCTTAATCTCATCCATCCAGGTCAGCCTAACTTGTAGTTTTGCTAACATACTACCGTCGTCATACAGACTCAAACGAGCAAACATGGCTTTCAGGTTAGATATAGTTCTACAACTTAGGGTATCAGCCACCACATTAGCTTTGCCTGGGTGATACTCAATCGTGCAGTCATAATCCTTAAGCAACTCTATCCATCTCTGCTGCCTAAGGATCAGCTCCTTCTGAGTCAGCAAGTACTTAAGACTTTTATGATCTGTGTATATAATACACCTTTCTCCGTACAGGTAATGTCTCCAAATCTTAAGCGTAAAGATTACCGCTGCCAACTCCAGATCATGAGTAGGATAGTTAACTTCATGTGGTTTAAGCTGTCGCGATGCATAAGCAACCACTTTACCCTCTTGCATCAGCACACAGCCCAACCCTACATGTGATGCATCACTGCATACGGTAAAATCTTTTCCAGACTCCGGCTGAATTAGTACAGGTGCCTCGGTCAGAACTTTCTTCAGCTTCTCAAAAGATTTCTATTGTTTCTCAGTCCAAACAAATGGTACCCTCTTCCTTATAAGCTTTGTCAAAGGTGCTGCCATCACAGAAAATCCTTCCACAAACCTTCTATAGTATCCAGCTAATACCAGAAAACTTCAAATTTTTGACACTGACCTTGGTGGCTTCCATTCCAGAATCGCTTCAATCTTTCGAGGGTCCACCTTGATCCCTTCAAAGAGACAACATGCCCCAAGAAAGTTACCACTCTCAACCAGAACTCACGATTCGAATTTCGCATAAAGCTCATTCTCCTCAAAGACTTGCAAAAGACAATACGAGGATGCTCATCATGCTTCTCCTCAGTTTCAGAATAAACCAGAATATCGTCGATAAAGACGACTACGAATCGATCCACGTATGGCTGGAATACTTGATTCATCAGATCCATAAATGCCGCAGGTGCGTTCGTCAGCCCAAATGGCATAACCAAGAACTCATAGTGACCATACCGAGTTCTGAATGCCGTCTTGTGAATACCCACCTCCTTAACCCTCAACTGATGATACCCAGATCGAAGGTCAATCTTAGAAAATACTGAAGCTCCTCTAAGTTGATCGAATAAATCATCGATTCTCAGCAGTGGGTACTTGTTCTTAATCGTCAGTTTGTTCAACTGCCAATAATCGATGCACATCTGCATTGACCCATCCTTCTTCTTAACGAACAACACTGGTGCTCCCCACGGAGACACACTTGGTCTAATGAAGCCTCTATCCAATAACTCTTGAATTTGGGCTTTTAGCTCCACCAACTCCTTCGGTGCCATCTTATAAGGTGCAATGGACACCGGTGTCGTTCCAGGCAACAAGTCGATTCCAAACTCAACCTCTCGGTTTGGGGGCAAACCCGAAAGCTCCTCTGGAAAAACATCTTGAAAATCCTTGACGGTTCTAACTTTATCCACTGTCAGACCCTTAGTTTCTGTTTGGCTTACAAATGCCAAATAAGCCTCACATCCCTTTCGAATCCACTTCTCGGCTCTCAATGCCAACACCACATTAGACAGATAATCCCTACGCTCGTCTATCACCAAAACCTCCTCCTCCTTTGTGGTCTTTAACATCATCCGCTTAGTAGTACAATCCAAAGTAGCCCTATGCTTAACAAGCCAATCCATTCCTAAAATGAGATCGAATTCTCCGAAAGGTAGCTCCATCAGATCTCTAGAGAAAACTTTTCTTTGAGTTTCTATAGGCACATCTCTATACAGTTTATCTACCCTAACCGAGTGACCAAAGGACTTAGTACAGATACCCCACTCACGGTCACCTCAGAGCGCACACCCAGCGACCCAGATATAGCATATGCAACATACGAATGGGTAGATCCAACATCTATCAATGCAGTGTATAGCATACTAGAAATCAGAAACGTACCAGTTATGACGTCAGGTGCATCACCCTCCTCTCGACGACGAGCTGCACACACCAACACCGGCTGACGAGCCTCAGCAAATCCAGCACCCCTGCCAGACGCTCCTCTTCCTTGACCATTTCCATTACCACCTCTGCCTTGCCCACGTCTTCTCTAAAACTGTGGCCCACACCTCAATGGTTGAGTGACCCTCTGCTCTAAAACTTGAACCTGATCTGGTTCCTGGGGACAGTCCTTAACCCTATGCTCCATAGATCTGCATCGGAAACAAGCACCAGAATGTTTCCAACACTCGCCCATATGCATCTTCCCACAACTCCTAACAACCTGGGTCTAGCAAAGATTCATCGATCTTCGCTCGAATCGGCTCCATTACCCTTGCTCTCTTAACATTCCTGCTCATACCACCAGAAAGTCCCGAATCTCTCCTAAAATGGTTTCGATCTTTCTCACGATCTCAGTGTTTCAGACGCTTCACTTCCTCACTATCTTAGCTTTCTCCACTAAAGTAGCGAAGTTACGCTCCCTCTACGGAGCAATCAGCACCCTAAGTTCATCTCTTAGACCATCCTTGAAGCGTACGCTATGCTCATACTCTGTAGCGACAATCCCAGAAGCATACCGGCTCAGTCTCAGAAACTCAGACTCATACTCAGCCATTGACTTTCTCCCTTGCACTGGGTTCAGAAATTCTTTCCAGCGAGCGTCCACGTAACTAGCCCCAACATACTTTCCTTTGAAGGTTGTCTTAAACAGCTCCCAGGTCACGCTGTCAGCAGGAGTTCCATCTCTCACCGTGAGCCACCACTGATAAGCCTCATCCCTAAGTAACGATATGGCTCCCTTCAGCTTCTGCTCCACAGAGCAGTCCAGATCATCCATAATTCGGTTTGTGGCTTCTAACCAATACTCAGCCACATTCGGAGCTACACCAGATACGCCCCTAAATATCTCTGCTCCATTGGCCCGGAGCCGCTCAAAAATAGACCCCTAAATTCCGTTTCTCGTACTTGCCCCAGCAACCCTTTCCAAAACTCAGAGCATCGCCTAGGACAGAGCATCGTCCCCGACACCTTGATCATGAGACTCTACCTCTGTTGCCAGTGGTACCGGTGCATCTGCTGCCGGCACATGTCCTGAAGCTAAAGATTCAGCTTGAGCATTACCTCGGCCACGTCCACGGCCTCTTTCACGAGCTGCTCGTGTACTTATTTTGTATTATCTGATTAAGAATTTTATGAATCAGTTTAATATTTCAGTGTTTATTACAGATGTCTTATGAATAATAGTAGTTCAGAGTTTGAGTTTGTTTTCTTTCGCGGTAGCCTAGCTACAGTCTCAGTCTACTTATCAAAGTTTCTATAGTTCCAGTGTTACCCTAACTAAAGTACCATGATAAGGTTTTGTACAAGCATATAACAGATATTTCAGAAATAATTAGAAAGGCTCAGAAAACTTACAGATTTGGGCCGGAGATTTGGTGTGCCACCTTCTAAAAAAACTAATTTTAGAAAATTGATTTTAATCTTTAAAATCATCTATTTGTAAAGAGAAAATATTGGAAACATTCTCGAAAACAATTTATAATCAAATTCCTAAAAAAATGATTTTCAAAAACCTTTATTTAATGTTTCTTTAAAACTCCCGTTTTTAGACCCGTTCCACAGCCGAGTTGTTGCAACTTAGCTATGATACCACTAAATGTAACACCCCAGACCCGGCCCAGACATTATGGCTAGATCTGACGTGTCACATGGACTTACGACTTAGTATGCATTCGTTGGTTTAAGTGATTAAGATGGTCTTTGTAAAAACAGCAATTGAATGAAAAAAATCGGTTTATCAATCTTTAGGCTATCCATTTGTCGTGCTTGTTGAGTCTTGAAAATGTTCATTAATTTTGAAAACCCGCGCAGCCTAACACTAGCAGTTTCGACATAGTATAAATATAATCAAGAAATAAAAACCATAGCGGAAAGAGAAATTTATATAGCGGCCTTATTACAACTTAAAACCCAAAATTAAATCAGAATATATAAAAAAAAATAAACTAACTTAGAAAAACCAATTTTGCAGATGATGTGGCCACTCCGAATCCCTCGCAGCTCCAAGCTCACTATGGTTGGGGATTTCCTGTAGAGATGAAAATAAAGGGAGAGTTTGGTAAACTCAGTATGTAACATAACCCAACCATAGCCCAAAACAGATCAAACCTCAGAGTCAGACTTATCTAGGCCTTGGCCCAGTACAAAAATCAGAATGAAACTCATAGGCCCATAGTAGATATAGAACAAATATATCATGAATGCAGAAATCCCAACCCAGAGCCATCCATAACACCCCCGTACCAGCCTTACACCATGTGGGGAGACAACTCGACTCACCCAACCGCTACACACCACAGAAATTGCAATGAGGCTGCCAGATATTGTGACGAAGTCACCAGATACAGATATTGTGGCGAGGCCACCAGAACAGATATATATGTTTATATATGTGGCGGTTACTGGATTGCAAATGAGGTCGCGGATATTGTGACGAAGTCACGAATCAGATATATATGTGGCGAGGCCACGGTTGCAATGAGGCTGCGAACACTTCCTCCATCAATATAAACCCATGTCCCATGCAACAGAATAATATTCCATGGCATACGTACACAGAAACAGAACATCATGCTTTTTAGATAAAATAAAATATCCCTAGGGGTAAAATCATAATTTTTCATGTATAAGGGTATTTCAGTAATTATTACCTATTGCTAGGGTTTCATGCTCATTCTAACGTTTACCAAGTAATCAGAAGTACTTACCTCGTCTTTTTACCAAAGTGGGCTTGTTGGCCCATTGGCCCGTTTTCTGCCCATTAAGCCCAAATATACCATTGTGCACGAAAATGCACACTCTGCACTCTAATCATCCAAATGCACCATATTCATTAACAACTGTCTCATGAGCACTCGCACGCTCGCGAGTTCACAAAATACCAACGTTTCTGTATTTCGCCTTTTACCGATTCAGTCTAAGGGAGGGTGTCGTTTACACACCTGGTTGATGACGATTGATGACGATATCTCCCACGCGATAATCCTACGATCGATCACTAACACAATAGACTTACGAATTAATGATAACTACCATAAATCCACGTCAACTAACCCAATCATCACACAAGTTAGTCATTTACGCACGAGGGGCAAAATAGTCATTTTACCCTCCAGGGGTAAATTGGTAGTCCTACCCTACAGGGGTATTTTAGTAATTCTACAACTTATCCACTTGGGCCTACGGACCCATTGGGACTACATGGCCTATTTCAGCCCATCGCGGCCCGAAATAGCCGTCCTACTGCTAGAGTAGTGAGAAATACACACTGTTAGGAGATCTGCAGCTTAATCCGCGCCCACACTCTTAGCTAACGCCCAACCCAAACGAGCACGCCACCAAGCGAAAGGGGATCAGCCTGAAAGGTATGCCAACTCTCCTCATGGTTTGCTCTATTTAAAGCCAGCTCTCCATCTACTCTTATGTTAGCTTCCCGATGTGGGATCCCTCCAACATCAGAGTTTAAAACCAACACCAACTCTTGCCGTCCCAACATAGCAAAATAATCAACCTTTGCATGCCAAGGGATTCGAACCAAAGTCCTCTCACATTCCAAATCACGCCACCACCACTAGGCCATCAACTCATTTGTGTCATAAGTCCAACACATTAAAAATGAAAGCGCACCTACTTGCTTCCAGATTATTGAAAAGAAAAACCAAAATAAATTGCAAGAGCCAAGACTTGAACCTTGGACCCCTTGCTTCTTCTATGGCGTCACTTCCTTGTCCCCTAAGTGGTTCTACCTTGCCACTACACCACACTCCTTTTTGAGTCATCTTTTACCCCTTTACACTTAAAAGCCCAAACGCCAATTGCATCACTTGTTCTTAAAATTAAAATTCCGAAGACAACCACGGATTTAACTTAAGTTTGGGCCTTCCAAAGGCCCACTAACCTACTAAAATATATATTTTAACCAACCAGAACACACCCAAATTTTAAAAAGCACAGAAACACAGAAAACCTGAAAATTGGGTGTTACACTATTATAGGTAGTAGACTGTACTGAAATACTCTATTTAGGGAAAACTAAAAACTGTAGTAAGACTACCGATCTATGAAAACAAAATCTTAAATACTAATACTATTTTTCATAAAATATCCGTTAATAAACACTGGAACTGTAAACTGATGCATAAAATTATTAATACAGATAAAACACAAATTGATAATAAGTACTAGAAGTACTCGTGGAAGGGGTACAAGAGGTCGCGACGGAGGCCGTAGAGGTGCTCGGGCTGGTTCTTTGTCATCTGGTCACATGCCTAATGTTGAAGCTAGAGAGGCACTAGCTTCACCTAAAATTAAGATTGGGTCTCGTGATCGTGCGGCTGGGGATGACACACTATCCCATGCCATGTTAAGAATACTGGAGAGGGTCACTGGGCCCAATACTGGTATTGTGGGCTGTGGGTCGGTTACGGAACGACTCTTGTCTAATGGGGCTGAGATTTTTAGGGGTATTGCCGGAGTTTTCTCTCATGTGGCTGAGTATTGGATTGAGGCCACAGAGAGGATCATGGATGATCTCGATTGCACCCCCAAGAAGAAACTAAAAGGTGCAGTGTCACTACTGAGAGATGAGGCTTATTAGTGGTGGCTTACAATTAAAGAGGGTACTCAGCTCGACCGGTTGACTTGGGAATTTTTCAAGACAGCTTTCCAAGGAAAGTATGTGGGCACTAGTTATGTGGACACTCGGAGGAGAGAGTTTCTAAATTTGACTCAGGGGGACAAATCGGTGGCTGAATATGAGGCTAAATTTTTGCGATTAAGCTGCTACTTGCGTGGGATGGTGGCAACTGAATATGAGCTGTGTCTTCATTTTGAAGATGGCCTCAGGGATAGTTTAAGGATTCTGATAGCTCCGTAGAGGGAGTGAGATTTTGGTGCTTTGGTTGATAAGGCGAAGATCGCCGAGGATGTGAAACGTGCGGAGCGCCAGAACTGTGAGAAAGAGAGAAGAAGGAACAAGAGGGATTCAGAGCCCTCAAGTTCATTTTTGAGACCTAGAAAGAAGGCTAGAGTTGATGGGCCAGTTAGAGTTTGGACCCCTGTTGCTGCTACTGGACCACAGCCCTATACTGATTGTGGGAGATGCCATCAGGGGAGCGCTGGAAAAGGATTGGGGCATGTTTGAGGTGCAGATCATTGGAGCACTGTATCAGAGATTGTCCATGGAGGCCCGATCAGGTGCAAGCTACAGGTTTGGGTACTGTACAGCCATCAAAGGGTGGTCAACAGCCGCCAAGAGGCTGTGGTCAGGCCAGAGGGGGTAATGGATTGGGTCGTGGTCAGAGGGCACTAGGTAGAGGTGCTGGTCATACTGAGGTGAGGCAGCCGGCTCTGGTTTATGTTGCACATCGCTGAGAGGATAGAGATGCTCTGGATATTATCACTGGTACGTTCTTTATATATAATGTACCTTATACTGCACTAATTGATGTAGGATCTACTCATTCCTATATAGCATGTACTATGTCTAAGACTTTGGGTATAATTGTTGAAAGCACTACGAGTGAGGTTACGGTGTTGAGTCCATTAGGGCAGTCAATGAGGGTAAATAAACTGTTGAGATATGTTTCTTTGGAAGTTCAAGGGGTTATCTTTTTGGCAGATTTGATGGAACTTCTTTTTGGAGAATTTGACTTAATTTTGGGAATGGACTGGCTGGTTAAACATTGAGTGAGATTGAATTGTGCTACTAAATGGATGGTACTGAGAACTGCGAAGGGTCACGAGGTAGTTGTAATTGGGAAGCGTCGAAATTACTTATCAAATGTGATATCTGTAGTAAGCGTCGAGAAATTGGTTTGTAAGAGTTGTGAGGCATATCTAGCCTATATCAGTGTTTTAGATTCTGAGGTTTCTTTGGTTAAAGATATCCGAACAGTTAAAGACTTTTTGGATGTTTTTCCTGATGAGCTTCCAGGGTTACCTCCAAACCGTGAAGTTGAGTTTGGGGTTGAGCTCCTACCTGGTACAGCTCTGGTTTCTATCTCCCCTTATAGAATGGCACCGAAGAAGCTTGTGGAGCTTAAAGCTCAGATTCAAGAGTTATTGGATCGAGGGTTCATCTAACTTAGTGTGTCTCCATAGGGAGCACCGTTTTGTTTGTGAAAAAAAAGGATGGATCCATGCGTATGTGCAATGATTATTAGCAACTGAATAAATTAACCATTAAGAATAAGTACCCCTTACTGAGGATTGATGATCTATTCGACCAATTTTGTGGAGCTTTAATTTTCTCTAAGATTGATCTCCGATCGGTGTACCATCAACTGAGGGTTAAAGAGACTAATGTATACAAGATAGTGTTGATGCCGTTTGGATTGAAGAATACACCAGCGACTTTTATGGATCTAATGAATCGAGTGTTGCAGCCCTATCTGGATCGGTTCATAGTGGTTTTTATTGATGACATTCTGGTGTACTCGAGAACTGAAGATGAACATGATGCACATCTTTTAGTTGTTTTGTAGATTCTGAGGGAGAACCAACTGTACACCAAGTTCAATAAGTGTGAATTCTGGTTACGAGAGGTAGCATTTCTAGGCCATGTGGTATCTGCTGAAGGGATTACGATTGATCCTCGAAAAGTGGAAGCTATTTTGGATTGGAAGCCACCTAAGATCAGATCACGAGATTTGCGCTTTTGCAATTGCGAGATATTATCGGTGATTTATTGAGAAATTTTCATTGATTGCAGTACCTTTGACTAAGTTGTTGCGTAAAGGGGTGCCGTTTAACTGGAATGATGCGCAGTAGGAGAGCTTCGAGAAGCTCAAGTAAGTTCTGACTGAGGCCTCTGTCTTAATACAGCCAGAACAAGGGAAAGAGTTTATTGTCTATAGCGATGCATCACATGTTGGTTTGGGATGTGTGTTGATGCAAGAGGGTATGGTAATAGCATATGCATCTCGGCAGTTGAAAATTCATGAAGCGAATTATCCAACGCATGACTTGGAGTTGGCTACGATGGATTTCGCACTGAAAATTTAGAGGTATTATCTGTACAGTGAGAAGTGTATCATTTACACTGATCACGAGAGCCTCAAGTATCTCCTCACTCAGAAGGAGCTAAATCTTAGGCAGCATAGATGGGTTGAGCTACTAAAAGACTATAATTGTACGATCGAATACCATCCTGGGAAAGCTAATGTGGTGGCTGATGCACTAAGTCGTAGAGTTATGACTGAGCTGAGAGCGATGTTTGCTTGCCTCAATTTATTTGATAATGATAGTTTGTTGGCTGAGCTCCAAATTAAATCGACGTGGATTGAGCAAATTAAGGGTAAACAGTTGGAAGACGAGTCGTTGGGTGTTCGTTTTCGACAAGTTGAGAATGGGGATACTGTGGATTTCGAACTGAATAGTGAAGGGGTGCTATGTTTATGTGGGAGAATCTGTGTACCTAAGGATACTGATTTCAGGTAGTCTATACTGCGAGAGGTGCATAGTAGCCTTTATGCTATGCATCCTGGTGGAAATAAGATGTACCGAGACCTTCGTGAGTTATATTGGTGGTCGGGCCTTAAGCGTGAAGTTACCGACTTTGTGGGTAAATGTCTGACTTGCCAGCAGGTTAAGGCTGAACATCAGTTACCTTCATGGTTGCTTCAGCAAGTTAAAATTCCACTTTGGAAGTGGGAGAGAGTGGCTATGGACTTCATTAGTGGGCTACCCCTAACGCCTACTAAGAAGGATTCAGTATGGGTCATTGTGGATTGGTTGACCAAATCTACCCATTTTATACCTATTCATACTGATTACTCATTGCAGAGGCTGGCTCAACTGTATGTGGCTGAGATAGTGAGACTGCATGGGGTACCAATTTCCATAATAACTGATAGGGATCCTCGCTTCACGTCTCGATTCTGGAAGAAGTTGCATAAAGCTCTGGGTACAAAGTTGGACTTCAGTACTGCGTTCCATCATCAAACAGATGGTCAGTCAGAGAGGGTGGTTCAGATACTGGAGGATATGTTAAGGAGTTGCGTGATTGAGTTATGAGGCAGTCAGTACGATTACTTGCCACTAGCTATCAGTCTAGCATACAGATGTCACCTTACGAGCCATTATATGGTCTTAGTGTCGACCTCTTTCGTGTTGGACTGAATTGGGCGAGCGGCGTGTTCTAGGCCCTGAATTAGTTTCTAATACCGAGAATAAAGTTAGACTAATTTGAGATCAATTGAAGGTGGCATCAAACAGACAGGAGTCGTATGCGGATCTGAAGCGTAAAGATATTGAGTATTCTATGGGGGACTTCATTTTTCTTAAGGTCTCGTCATGGAAGAAGGTACTGAGGTTTGGTCGAAAAGGCAAGTTGGGCCCTAGGTTTATTGAGCCTTACCGCATATTGAAACGTGTGGGACCGGTTGCCTATCAGCTAGAGTTACCTCCAGAGTTAGACTGAATTCACGATGTGTTCCATGTCTCTATGTTGAGGTGCTACCACTCTAATCCTACGCATGTTATCTCGGTTGAGGAGATTGAGGTTAAGCCAGATCTGACTTTTGAGGAGTCGGTTTTAGATATTGGATCATGATGTAAAGGTTTTAAGAAAGAAGTCTATTCCACTGGTTAAGGTTCTTTGTCATAACCACAGCTCAAAGGAGGCCACGTGGGAACCTGAGTAGGCGATTCGATTGCAATACCCTCATTTATTCTGATCAGGTAAATTTCGAGGCCAAAATTTTCTTTTAGGGGGATAGAGTTGTAATGCCCCAAATTTTAAGTATTTATTGTTGAATGTTTGTGTTGCGTAAATACATGCTTGCTTCAGTGTTAAGTGTCCTGAGAACTGTTTGAGAAGTCATGAGTTCAAGCCTTGGCTTATGCAAAAATTTTGTTTTAGTGGATAAACCTTTGTCACTAATTAGTAGACTTTTAAATTAAAGTGGGTAAAACATGACAGAATGGGCCAGCTGGTCTAGGGGATGAGTGGCGTGTTGATGTTGCCTGAGGACTGAAGTTTGAATCTTGGTGGGCATAGTAGAGTGTTTTATTTTGCTGCTATGCGGTGGGAGTGTTGTGATTTGACCGAAACACTGAAGTGATTGAGGGGAATTTGAATTTGGGATTGAGGGAGGAGTGGTCGGTTGGAGTGATTCGGGGAGGGATTTGGGGAGGAAATCATGTGGGGTTGAGGTGGCAGGAAGTATTGTGCTGAATTTGAACTTTTGGCACTCAAAGAATGCAGTTTTGGGGAAGAATTCGGCTATGTAAAATCACTCTCATTTTCTATCACTTTTTTGGTTCTTTTTCTCTTTGAGGCCGACTATTGCATTTGGGATAGATTGTTGTCTAGAGATCATACAATTTTTCTTTTTGGTCCATTCTGAATTTGCTCTTCCCTAATGTCCTTTTGCTGACCGATTACTTTCTTCTCTCCCTCTCTTAATTAGTTTTCTTCTTTGGCCGAATGACCTTTTTCTCTCTCTTGATTCTTTTTGTTTTATCAACTTCTTTCTCTGCTACCGATTTCTTTTCTACTTTCTGTCACTATCGTTTTGCTTCTTTGGCTAGTATTATTCACTTTAGGTTATCCCTTTTCCCTAAAAGCCTTACCGAACCTCTAATCTTTCTCCACTCTAGACTTTCGATTTCTATCTAAAAAGAGGGAGTTAGTGTGGGTTTATCTCTGTCCCCTTGGCCAATTACTTGACCTTCTCCATTCACCATCTTCTGACAATCTATCTTCGGTTGTTCCTGTCCATTGTGAACTGCATTCGGGGGTAAGTCTTTTGGTAAGGGCGGAAGTATGCCTCTAGCGGTTTGAGTAATGTTGTTATTTATTAATCTGTTAAGTTCCTAACAAGCGGTCATGTCGCATTGTGGTTGGCAGCATCAAGGCATAACGAACTCAATTTACCAGTGGAATAGTAAGCTATACCTTTTGCAGTAGGGGTAAGCAACACAAATGAAGTTCAATTGTTGTTGTTCTATTGGTTTTGGTTCCAAGCGTGACTAATGTTGGATAGGGAATTGTCATTTGTTTTAGGTACGGTTCATCTCAGGAGGGGTTTTGTACCAAGAATCCTATCAGGTGTGTGTAAAACATTGCCCCTAATCGTAAATCGGCAAAAGCTGAAATAAGTGACTGTCAACGCTAGAAGGATGTGCGCTCGCTCGTGTTGTAGTCTGTATGCCTAAACATGGGCGTATGATCGTTGAGGCCAGCCATGAGCGATTTCATGGGCCGAGGTAATTTTGGGCCATATTAGGCCGAACTGAGCCGTGTGGGCCCCACCCGGGTAAATCACACAGACGTGTGGAGAATATTGGGCCACGCTGTGTATCCACACGGCCAAGGCTATTTCTAAGCTTCATAGGCCACACGGGCGTATGGGCCCACATGGGCCCGCAATATAGGCCGTGGGCCCATTTTTACTGTTTGACTGTTAAGTTTGAGCGGGTCGCCTGAGACAACTGTGGACCTACTGTTGGGTCGGTAAGATTACCTAGAACCCCTATTTGATAAAATGATTGTTTTGCCCCTATGTGATTTATGACTATATTTTAGCATGCTTTGTTAACTGCATTGAGTACATGCGTAATATTATGATATGACATGACATGTTGCATGATTTACTTCATGGGGATGGGTTTTATTATGATTGGAGGAAGTGTACTGTATTGGCAGCTCTGCTGCAAATACTGTTTAGTGTTGCAACCTATACTATTTGGAGTGTAGGAATGGGTGGGTTGATTATATCCCCACATGGAGTTTAGGGTTGGACGGAGTTTGAGTGTAGAGGCTGGTTAGGCAGGATTTCTGATTGCATATCTGTACTGTTACTGTCACTAAAATGGGCTTAGGCCCAAACGGATACTAATACTGTAATGGGCTAAGGTCCTAACTGAAACTGAATTGTTACTAAAATGGGCTTAGGCCCAGACTATATTTGCTCATTGTATGATTGTTTAATTGTTGATAAGGGATTACACACTGAGTTTTCATAATCTCACCCTTCTGTTTATCTGTACAGGTAATCCCCAGGCATAGCCAGATCGGTGTTGCGAGGGACTCAAAGGTGGCCACACAACCGCACATCCTTTCTTATTTGATTTTAAAAATGTAAGTAATTTATTTTGGGTATTTTTATTGTAATAAGGCCTCTTTGGATTTTATTTTTAATTTGGGGATTTTTATTTGCTTTAATTTATAACTACTAACAGTAGGAAAAAGACGCGAGTTTTCAAAAAGATAAATGTTTTTCAAAGACACCACAAATACGAAACCTGTTTTAAAGAGCTTCTGCATGTAATAATGTTTTAAAATGAAAATAATAATAAAGACATTTTAATATGATTAACTTTTAGACAAACAACTCACATTTTTGAACAAACGTATTAAAATAAATCTTAAGTCACACAAAGAGGTTAAATAAAGAACAGGTTTTTCAACGATATCACATTTTACAAAAAAACACTTCAATGTGACATTTCCAGATTCGGCCATAACATCCAGGCGGGTTTGGGGTGTTACAGTCAAGGTCTCGTTTTCTATCTTCCATCCACCTTAGGAGTCTTATAAGATTCAGGCCAATACTTTAACATAATATTGGTTCTCTCTTGATTCTTAAGCCTAACTTTCATTCAACTATCGTCATCATTTATTTGCTTTGTTTCTTTCTTTAGCCGAACCTTAGCTTATCATATCCTTAAACACATTGCAAACCTGTTGATACACTTAAAACTTAGCCGAATACCCTACTACTCCAAGTAAGAATGATACTTTTCCATTTTACGGTCAGGCAACTAAGCGACTCAAATCACTTCACCGAAGCGACATCGCATCAAGCATAGTAAGCTCGTATGAAATAATAAGCAAAGCTCACCATTCAATTAACATTCAAAATATGAACATAACATACTATGAAACATTTAACCACAATGTTAACATATATTCAATCACATAATTTACCATAAACTCACAACTTCTATAGATTCAATGCTTATGTAGTTTCCGTACACACCTGTACTGATACGTGTCTATTTCTCACCATTTCATATCTTTGATATACCCATTGAACCATTTGGAATACTATCGGATACTTGGGAATCTCGCACCTTAAGTGCCACATACATAGCCGAAGCTATCTCCATCTCATATCACATATATTGCTCACTCTCGAGCCATCAACGGGTCTGCTCACACAAGCTGACGGTCATGACAAAGCTACATGGTGTTGCTCACACAAGCTGATGAGAATATGCAACACATGCTGGATAACTCAACCACCAGTAGGATATACAAACCAACTTCCAAATCACATAACCCCTAATGACATGTCATTTGTATCCTAATTTATTCCTAAGGTTCAACCGAGATTTCACATTTGTCAAATCATCGTTGAATATGTCTACAAGTTTGTATTCACAATTTATGCAATACTAAAGCATTTAAAACACAAATATAACAATGCTTATTACATACGAACTTACTTCGATTGCAAAAACGGTGAAATAAGTCGATTAGTTCAATACTTTGTTTTTCCCCCGATCTAAATTTGAATTTCACTTTTCTTGATCTAAATGTAATCACAATTAACTTATTTAATTATCATTCTATTCAATTTAGTCCAAAACACACATTAAGGCAACTTTACACTTTTCCCCTTAATATTTTAACATTTTTACAATTTAGTCCTTATTTCATAAAAATACAAATTCATGCAATTCAACCTATACCCATGCTAGCTAAATTTTAATTAAGTCCCTAGTAGCCCATATTTTTCATTTATTTTACATTTTAACCATAAAATTTCAACATTTCTCAATTTAATCCCTAAATGACAATTTTGTCAAAAATCACTTAACAAATGTTGTTTATTTAATAACAAACATACATTTTCTATCATCAAACATCAAAATACACATATATTCATCAATGAAAAAACCCTAAACCTTTACAAATTTTGGAAAATAGTCCCTGGGCTAGCTAGATTAGTTTGCAACGATCTCAAAAACATGGAAATCATTAGAAACGGGACAAAAATCATACCTAATTAGGCAAATTGCCTTGGCAAAATATTGAAGCCAAGAAAATGGATTTATTTCCCTTGTATAATTGGTTGGGGAAGATGATAAGAGAATAAAATTGTTTTTTTTTATTTATTTTACATTAATTTACTAAATTACTTAATTATCCTTTTAATAAACCATTTAAAATCACTTCAACCATGTACATAAATGTCCACTAATATTAAAAATGGTCTAATTACAATATAAGAACCTCTATAATTTAATTTCATAGCCATTTAGTACCTTTAGCTAATAGAACTCAAGTTTTACACTTTACGCGATTTAGTCCTTTTTATTAAATTAAGCACTCAAACAATAAAATTTCTTAATGAAATTTTCACAGAATCATATTATCATATTCTAGACCTCAAAATAATAATAAAATAATTATTTCAACCTTGGATTTGTGGTCCCGAAACCACTATTCCGATTTGATTAAAAATGGGCTATTACAGACTCCTTCGCTGATCTTCCTTCCACACGATCAATTCTTTTTGCAATTGTTCAAATTCAGATCACATGATTCTATGCATTTCTTTCATCAAATCTTGAAGTTCTGAATCTAAAAGCTTTTCTTGAAACATATTTATTGAAAAGATTGGAAAACAAAAGAATTTAAAATAGAAGATGAATACCTTACCAATACAAACCTCATGAATTTCTCTCATAAAGAAAAATTGTTTTTGTTCACTCCACTCGTGCTTGCACTCAATTTTGGTATTTCTCACTCTTTTAATTTCACCACTCGTGCCTTTCTCCTCTCAAATTCTTCTCAAAGTTCTAGATTAAACTAGTTCGAACTTGAACAAAGATCACTTGCAACAGTCAGTTAACAACAAATGGTTGATATGTTGTAAGATAGGTTCAAAAGGATAGGATGGGCAAATTTGTTTGTGATTGAAAAAAAATTAATAGCATAACAACTTGTCGGAGATTATAAGTGTAACAACCTATTTTTAGGGTTAATCAGAACAGTGGTTTTGGGACCACAAATCTGAAGTTAAAATATTTATTTTAATATTTTATTATTGTTTACAGCATGATAGAATTGTTGTGTGAAAATTTCATAAAGAAATTTTTCCGTTTAAAGGCTTAATTCAGTAAAAAGGACTAAATCACGTAAGGCATAAAAATTAAATTCTATAGGCTAAAAGCATTAAATAGTTATGAAATATCAAAGTTGAGGGTTTTAGGTGGTAATTAACCCATTGGAATTATGAATGGACAAATATGTGCTTTATTAATGTAAATTACAAGGTTAATTAATTAGGTTATAATGGTAATTATGAAATAAATTAAGTTAAATAATAAAGGATGGGTTTGGGGTGGCGGTGTGGTGCGGTACGGTACGGTGCGTTTAGCTTACTTTTTGTCTCACGCTACAGTATCGCTACAGTATCTAATCTCACCGCCACCGCTATTTTTACACTAACCGCAAGTAAACGCACCGCCCATCCAAAATCAACCAAAAACATGGTGTCATCTTCACCATTTACTTTCCACCACCGAAAATGCATGAAGAAAAACAACCATGGATGAAGATATATTTGGCCAAGCTTTGAAGATTAATGGGTGAGTGGTTTTTGCTCGGTTTTTAATAATTTCTACATTTTTGAGATTGTTGCTTCGTAATCTAGCTAGCCCGTACCTCTGATTTCGAAATTGTTAAAGATTTTGATAGTTGCCATTGTTGAGATTATGTGTTCTTTGATGTTTAATGATGAAATATGAATATTCGATGTTAGATTTTCATATTTTATAAAGTGATTTTTGATTAAAATTTAAATTAGGGATTAAATTGTGAAATATTAAAATTATGTGGTTAAAAGTGTGATTATTTGGAAAATGTGGGCTATTAAGGCAATAAGAAGAATTCGGCTAAGCATGGGTAGGATGAAATTGCATGAAATTGTGATTTTATGTGATAAGGACTAAATTGCAAAAATATAACATAATAGGGGTAAAAGTGTAATTTTGCCAAAATGTGTAAATTGTGTTAAATTGAATGAATTAATGATTAAATAAGTAAATTTTGTTATTATATAGATTGAAAAAAATGAGATTCAGATCTAGAACAGGGGAAAACAAAGTATTGGATAAGTCGACCTAATTCGTCGTTATAGTGAATGAGGTAAGTTCATATGCTAATAAACGTACTTAAATTGTGTTATAAATGCTTATTTATTTTTAAATTGAATTGAATGTTGAATGGTCATGATTACGAGCAAGAATCGATAGAGTTTCGATATCCGAAAGTCCTGAACAAACCTTAGGAATAGTATAGGATACAAATGTCATGACATTAGGTTATCAAGATGTGATTACATGTAAGACCATGTCTGGGACATTGGCATTGTATTGTGATTATGTGTAAGACCATGTCTGGGACATTGGCATCATTATATGATTTCGTGTAAGACCTTGTCTAGGACGGTGGCATCGATATGTGGTAACATATAAGACCATATCTGAGATATGACATTGTATGAGCCTTATGTGATATCTGAGTATCCTTAGCGATTTCGTAGGGTTCAACGGGCAAAGTCAAGATAAGAATGAAAGTACAATCAAATTAAGTGATACAAGTATGTACAGAACCTATATGAGAATCAATTGAAGGTAATTTGGTAAGTTCCTAGTGTATCATGTATATGAAATGAGAAAGATTTATGTGTAAGTATATTTCATGCCAAAATGTGTTTATTTGGCTATAATGAGGTATGAATTAAATGATATGTGAGATATGAGTTATAGTTGTTTTAACTAAATATACATATGACACATAGTGTGTGAAACATCATTATTTGATGATATTTCACATAATTCATTTGGCTAAAGAAAAGGTGATGAATATTGAGTTGAATATAGTTTATATATATAATTACTTATGTAGATGAAAATGTGAATGAATTGATAAGAAGTATTCAAACCATACTTGTTTTGAATGAATAAACTCATGAAAATCTTGATTAACTATGCGCATGAATTTGAGATAGAATGGTGAAATCATATGAATTATATCATGTTTTAAGTAATTGTTAAAATGCAGTTATTTAATAATATGAGTTTATTTCCATACGAGCTTACTAAGCTTTATAGATTGCTTTAGTTTCTTTTCTATGTTTATAGAGTTTCAGAGGCTTGCTCGGGTTGGAAGTCATCGAAGATCTCATCACACTATCCAACTATGGTTTGGTACATATGAGCTTTGTGATTTTGGTTATATGAATGTATAGGCTTGATTCTTTTTAATAACGGTTTTGGTGATGTATTTGGCCATTTTATATGGCTTATTAATGACTTATGTTTGATGTGCAATTTGCCTTGTGTAATGGTATAAGTTGGTATGGTTGGTGATGGTTCAAGATGATCATTTGGTCATTTGGTATATGATGAGTATTTACCTATGAAAAACATGATTTTGGACTTGATAAAGGAATGGCTAATAGATGATTTATGAGTCAAGCTTTGTGTGTGATTGATGGCAGTAAAAATACATATTGAAATAGGGTGTATTGATGAGTATGATATGTACTTTGGTATATGATTGAATAGGTGAGTAATAAGGAATGAATCATGTTAGTCTGGTATGTGTTTGAATGTACAAATGGTATTGATTTGAGTATATGAATGCTTGGTTTTGAAATGGTTGTTTTAGCTACCAAATTGGATGTGAGTAAGGTGTTATATGTATGCTTTAAGGTGGTTGAATATAGGTGAGGAAAAGTGGCTTAAAACAAGCCTATTTTCGCCCCACACGACTGAGCCCACGGGCATGTGGCTTGACCGTGTGTGACACATGGCCTTGGAACACGGCCGTGGGTCCCCTGGGGTAGCCCTTCGAATTAAGTTAGTAAACCCTATAGGTTTGGCAGGCCTAGACACACGGGCGTGTCTACTGGCCATATGTGGCACACGGGTTGGCACATAGGCGTGTGACTGGCCGTGTGACCCAAGTCAATAACCCCTCTAGATTTCCCATGGCCAAGGCACACGTGCATGTCTCTGGCCGTGTGGTACATGTCAGAATGTATGCCCTGTTTTCACATGGCCTACAACACGAGTGTGTTTGGTGACCGTGTGAGCCACACGGTCTGTTCACACTTGCGTGTGACCCTAGAATGTTTGAAAATTTTCTATGTCTCCCAAAGTTTGCAAAAGTTACCGGTTTAGTCCCAAACCTCTTCTAAGCATTTTTTAAGGTCTCGTAGAGCCTTATAAGGGACAATATGAATGTGTTGAATGAATTTTGTTTATGAATGCATATAATGTATATTATATGTTGTGCTTTAATTGGTAATGCCTCGTAACCCTATTCTGACGACAGATACGGGTTAGGGGTGTTACAACAAGATGTAACCCAGAATATGAATTGAACAATTTTTTTTAAAACTTTAATTTTTTTTCACTTTCAATTTTTTCTCGAATTTTTTTGAATTTTTTTGTTCGATACTTCTAATACGATACTTGGTTAGATTTTCGTAGCTCTAATACCAAATGATGCATGATCGTATTCATGAATTCAAATTATGTACACTAGATTTTTCGATTGTCTAATTTTGTATCGTCATGATTTAGCATTCAAGGTGAAATTATGGATAATGGAAACTTAGTAGATGAAAGTTGTAACAGCCCTTTTTAGACCTTATTCGGAACGATGGTTTTGAGACCATGAATTCGAGTCAGAAAAATATTTAAAAATTATTTTATATGTTTACTATGTGTTAACTTATATCCGTGAAATTTTCATGTTTTAATTTTGTCGTTTGAGTGTCGGTTTAATAAAAAGGGCTTAATCGCGTTAAATGAAAATTTGATGGTTAAATGTGAAAGGGCCGAATTGTTGTTGTCTTTTATAATTAGAGGCATTTATAATGCAATATTACCATTGTTAAAGTGATGGACGATTTAAGACATGAATTATAATGGTTATATATTTTATAATAAAGGTTAAAAATGTAAATGATAATAATGTTATATATAATATAAAACATAAAATAAATAAAAGCTACGCATGTTTATATTGTTGGTGATGGAATATAAAGAAAAGAAAAAGAAATAAGGTTTCCATAGGTTCAGCCATTGTTGAAGCTTAATTAAGGTATGTAACTAGCTCGGTTTTTGATAATTTTTACGTTTTTGAGATCGTTGCAGTGTAATGTACAAAGCCCATGCTTTAATTTTTGATTTTGATGAATATATTGAGTTATGGCATTGATGAATAATTGAGTTTTGTGATGTTAGTTAATGAATTATGAAAGATATGTTTTGGATTAATATGTTTTGTATTGGAATTTTTGATGATTTTGAGTAATTAGGGCTAAATTGAAAAAATAGTAATTTGAGGGACTAAAATGTAAAATAAATGAAATGTATGGACTTGTATGAACATGGGTAATATCCAGCCTAAGCATGGTGTATGCAAATTTTGCATGTTTTGTGTTTTGTGCAATTTGGACTAAATTATAAAAAGTGTAAAATATCAGGGCCAAAATGGTAATTTTCCCATTTTTGTGTTTTTGGACTAAATTGAATGAAGTTATGTTTGAATGAGTTTAATTTGAATATGTTTAGATCAAGAACCAAATAAATCAGATTTGGATCGGGGGAAAACCAAAGTTGTCGATTAGTTATCCAATTCCGATTATTGTTGTTCGAGGTAAGTTTATAAGCAGATAGATGTTATTTATTTGATTAGATACGAACTATATATGCTGAAATGAACTATGTGAAAGTATATATGTGGTAGCTGAATATAAATATGCTTGGGAGCTATGTATACGAATTCTTTTCGTCCAAGTTACGACGTCCGAAAGTCCCGTACGAACCTTAGGAATAACTAGGATACATATGTCATGACATAGGATTCCGTTATGTGATGTGCGAGTAAGACCGTGGCATCGATATATGTGTGTGAGTAAGACCATGTTTAATACATTGGCATCGATATGTGATTCCGATATATGTGTACGAGTAAGACCACGTTTAATACGTTAGCATCGATATGTGATTACATGTAAGACCATGTCTGGGACGTTGGCATTGTACGATATGTGTGATTATCTGAGTATCCTATTGTATTTCAAACGGTTCAACGGGAAATAATAAGTTGTGATTGAATGTGTAAAATGAACTAAAATAATCAGGTATGTGATAGTTGATCTCCTATTTGAAAATAAGGTAAGTTGGTTAATTGATATGTGATGTAAATTGTATATGATACCCATGTAAATATATGTGTATTTGTGAAGTATATTTGGCCACATGTCATGTATAAGTATGTGATATTAAAGTTTATTCAAAAGTTTATGCTTATGAGTGTATATATATTCGATTATATGATGGTACCATGGTTTTGAAATTGAATATTACTTTGATAATAGATATATGTATATTCGACCAAGGTAAAATTTATTTATGAAAGCATATGTTGTATATGAAATTGTAAGCTTGAAATTAAATGTGATTATGATAGCATAAATTGATTTAGTTAAATTGAGTTGATATTGTTATTGTGTTATTTGTTTGCTAATGACTTACTAAGCTATGATAGCTTACTCTGTGTATATGTTTGCCTCTGTTTTATAGATTTTGGAGTCAAGTTACAAGTTCAGAGATCGTCAGCAAAGTTTATCACACTATCGACTGTTTCGGTACTTTTATAAGTTTAAATTTGAACCTATCGCATGTATAGGCTAGTTTATATATTTAAATTTGGGGTACGTAAATATGAGCCATGCAAAAATGGCTTATTATTTTGTTAAGTTTGGATTCCTTTGCTTTGATCAAGTGATGGCTATGTTTGGTTTTGGTGTTTCGGTTATGGCTTATATATATAAGTATATATATATTTATATATGAATCATGTTTGATATATTTGCTAATGATGATGAAGTTATGTCAAAGTATATGTGTATGGTATATTTGGTATGATGTAAAATTGGCAGATAGATATTTTTGTTAAGTAATATGCATGTCATATATATAGTGTGTGGTTGGTATATGCTTATGGTTTAAAGAAATTATATGTATAGCTTATGATCATTCATTATGGTAAGCTTGTCATATTGGTATGTTTTGTATATGTTTATTTTTATGATTCAGCTCAAATGAAATAAACATGTTGATGGATATATATTTATTGGTTGTGGCTGAATAATGGCTAATTTGATATATAAGTATTTGCTATCTTGATCATGGTTCTTGTGTGTGCTAAGTTTGGTTTGTATGCTATGCTCAAATGATGATTCTATTTGGTTTGGTTGAATCGACTATGGAATGTATAAAAGTATGAAGTATGCTTGATATGTTATCTATTGTTTAATGATTCGATTAAATATTGAATTTAGGTAATAGAATTATATTTGATTGATGTTTCAGCCATGCTTAGTATTTATAGGTGAAATATGTTTTATTTATATTTGTTATGTATTATGGTAACTAGGTAATTAGGTTGTGGCTTGTGATAAATTTGAGTTCAATATGCTTGTGATAAGTGAAGAAATTGTTATGAATCATGTTAGTAAGTTAATCATGATTTGGCATTTATATATATATAAGTATATGAGATATTGGTTTGATATTTTATATATATGATGAGATATAGTGTAATATGTTTGATTTAATGTGCAAATTATGGTTGATATATATATTAATTTATTTCTATAAAAGGTTATATGCTTATAAATTGATAGATTAAAAATGATGAATTTATACATTGAATAAAGCTTATGTATGCATGAATACTGTAACACACCAAACCCGACCGCCCAGACGTTATGGCCGAATTCGGCATGTTACATTGAAGTGTTTTAGCGAAAACCGTTTTTTCATTGAAAACCCTTCTTAAAATAAAAGAAACCTTAATTAACTTAAAAAAACTCCTTTCAATCACTTGTTTAAAACATATGATTTTATGAAAACATGTCGTTTTAAAATTTAGTTGCAGAAACGTAGAAAACATACTATAATTTAGGAAACCCATGTTCAACTTTTCATATTTACAACGAAAATAATAATAATTCAAGTAATAATAACATAATGAAACCTTGTTACAATCTGGTATGAAACATACTTAATAAAATAAAAACTTATATGCTTAATAAAAACCAAGTCTAAATTATCTTGCTAGATGGCCACCCAGAGTCCCACCAAACATCGAACCTTCTACTAAGAATCACCTGAAAATAAAATAAAAGAGGGGTGAGTTTTCGCAAACTCAATGTGTACAACCCTTAACAAAAAAAACAAGCATTCCAAAAGCCATCATACATCAAACATGCAATGCAATCCCATCCAAATTATCCATTCGCTACATACTAGCTCCGTCCCCCATCACACCATGTAGGGATATAAATATCGACCCACCCAACCGACACACCAAGGGTAGCCCGGTTGTGGAAATACCTTCATTTACATATTGGGCTTTAAAAGACGCCGTTGGATCCACAATTGTCAAGCAACCATGCGATCCTCATATACTTCCTCCGTTCCATAATTCCCAACCCATATGCAACATAAGCAGAATATCATATGTATGCATGTCACGTACATTCAACACCTAGGGGCATTTTGGTCATTTTCGCCCTTAGGGGCATTTCGATAATTTTCCCATAATTACAGTTTTCACTTACCTTGGCCCGTTAACAAGTCCCTTGAGCAAAGATGAATGAATACTATGCACCAGGTAGGATTCCAGAGAAGAGGAGGTGGGCCATTAAGACCGCTTAAGTACCAAGCTCTCCTTAGATCCAATCCTAGACATGCATATACCCGTTGCCACACCTTAACCCTATGACTTGTCCACGGTCACAAATAATTATTAAGTTTTGTGTAGTCATCATATTCTAGGCCCAAAACCCCTTACAAGCCCAATTAAATTCACATACTTGTATATGGCCCATTAGGCCCAAATCACCTATATATGGCCCATTAGGCCCAAATCACATTTATATGGCCCGTTAGGCCCAGTCACTTTCATATTCATGCTCACATACAATTTCCTATCACATAGCATCAATATTCAGTTTTTAACTATTATGGGCCCAACAGCCCATCGGGCCCATTTAACCCATTCCAACCCATATGGCCAAATCACAACCCAAGTCCATGGAATCTCCCGTAGGCCTCAGGCAACCTATCAGTTTCCTCCTCAAGAGTGTTCGTGCACTTGCAAGACTACTGCAGCCAAACTTTTGACTTTTTGGCATTTCGACATTTCGGTATTTCGGCTTTTTGGCTTTTACCGATCTACTTGTGTGTGCAGTGTATGTACACACTTGGTAAGCAAACGTGCTACAATTCCCTTAGTCACCAACCTACAAATGATATCACTCTTTAATTAATCGCATGCTTAATACATATCTTTACTAAAATCGAAACATCACCTTAACCTTACCTTGTGCGATCAGCCCCTTCTTAAATCACTAACCACGATCAACTCCCAAATCTGCACCAATCTTAACTATTAAAACTATAATAATAGATGACTCGTATCCAACACAAGTCCCCTTACCTTAACTATGAACATTCGGCCACCTTAGCCAATGGGAGAGGAATAGTTATCAAAACCGTAAGCACCTAAAGGCAATTTTGACAGAGAGTTAAGATCCAAGATCCGATACTAATTCCCTACCACAGTTGATTTGAAAGAGTGAGGGACAATAATCGATACTTAGCAAGGAAAATCGATTGGAAGAGCAACACTTACACTAGATCCGGTCAAAGAGTATTCGGCCCTTAGGGGATTTAGCTTTTCCAGCTTTCAACTTAGTATGGTGAATAAGGTTTATTTGGCACGAATAATAGAAGAAGAGTAGTAGAAGAAATCGGCAAAGAAGATTGTGTAGAGGAGAATAGAAATCGGCAGAAAGGAAAGAAAGAAAAGAGTTTTCGGCTTTTAGGGAAGAGTGTTTCTGGCAACAAGGTGAGAAAAAGATTTTAGCATTAGCCTCATACCCTTGCATTCGGCACCTATTTATAACCCCTATGGCCGAATTCCTCAAGCCCAAGTTCCCATTTCAGTTCCACTTGCTCTCACTTCTCATCTCCTTGTTTTTCTCCCAGATAACCCCTTGATCCTTTCCTTAATTTTCTCTCTTGAACACTTCCCTTGGAGTCCATTTTCACGCCACTTTCAACCTTCTAGAAGGCCAAAATTAAACTCTAAAAATTACTAAGCTAGGATTCGAACCTTGGATCTCCTTGCTAGCCACTAACGCTACCTCCCTACTCCTTAAGTAGCGTCACTTAGCCATTCCTCCACAAGGCTTTTTGATGCTATTTTCCCTATCTTTATTTAAAAGACCAACTGCTTGCCAACCCTGATTCTTTTAAAAACTAAACAATAATTTCTTCTACCCCTAGATTCAAACTCAAACCTTAATTAAGACCTACTGCTAGGAATATAAAACACAATTTTTATCAAAATAAAAAACAAAGAAAGTTCAAGATTTCGGGATTTTTGGGTTTCAGGATTTTTGGGGCATTACAACTCTACCCCCTAAAAAAAATTCCATCCTCGAAATTTTACCTGATTCAAATAGTTGAGGATACTGACATCGCATCGCTTCCTCATGTTCCCAAGTAGCCTCCTTAGCCTTGTGATTACACCAAAGCATTTTGACTAATGGAACAAACTTCCTTCTCAGTACTTTGACATCTTGACCAATTATTTGTATGGGCTCTTCCTCGAAGGTTAGGTCTGGCCTGACCTCGATTTCTTCAACTGTCACGACATGCGATGTAATATCCTGAATTAGGGCCTAATCGGAATAGTAGTTTTGTGACCACAAATCCAAGATAGAAATAATTATTTTATAATTATTTTGAGGTTTATGAAATGATTGCATGATTGTGTGAAAATTTCATGATGAAATTCTATGCATAAAATGCTTAAGTTGAAATTAGGGACTAAATCGAATAAGTTGCAAAACTTGCATTATAGAAGTTTTTAGTATGAAATTAATTTGGAATATTAATGAGGAGGTCTTAAATAGCAATTTGACCAATTTCTAAATTTTTGGACAAAAATGGGCTTGTACATGAAAATTTCAAAGAAAGGTATTAAGGGTATTTTGGTCATTTGGTAATTAAAAGATTAAAAAAAGGAAAAAGATGGCAAAATATGTCCATCTTCTTCATTAGGACGAAAATTAAAGGGTTATCCATAGCTAGGGTTTGTTTCAAGCTTCCAAGCTCCATAATAAGTGATTCCAAGCCCCGTTTTTAATGTTCTTTATGTTTTTGGAGTCCCAGTAACTTGATTTAGCTTATGCTAGCAATAATTCAACCTAGGGTTCATATTTGGAAAAATACCCATAGGTAAAATTTGTGTATTTTGGTGTTTTATGATAGAATATGAGGTTTTAAATTATGCTAGACAACTTGTGCTACTCGGTTTGAAGTGAAAACGAGAAAAAGGGCTTAATCGGTAAAAATACCTAATAGTTATAAGTACATGTTAGAATGAGAATTTGATGTTTCCATAGAAGGGAAAAATGATCAGCATGTCATAAAACATAAGAAAATGGGATGAAGTTTAATTCCCGAGCCTAGGGGCAAAAGTGTAATTTTGTAAAAGTTTAGGGGCAAAATGGTAATTTTGCCAAAGTTCGTATTTGGGGCTGTTTTGATGAATGTATGTATTAAATAAGATTAATTTGGCATTATAGATCAAGAGAAACGAGATTCAAGTCGTGATCGAGGGAAAAACAAAGTTTACGAGGAATAGGCTTGATTGCTAATATTTTGTATCGAGGTAAGTTCATGTGTAAATGCAGTAACATAATTGTCATTCTAAGTAATTTAATATTATTTATGTGATATGATGATTAATATTATGAAATATTATGCTTTATAGTTATTATTGAATAATATGTAAATTATGAATTGCTACCGAGTATCGGTTTCGATGTTCCGTGGAAGACGGCAAAGATGTGTAATCGAGGAAAAAGCCCGTTTGAACCTTGGGAATAGATTAGAATACAAGTGACATGTCACTAGGATGGTTGGGCATCCGAACTCGTTGACTTGAGTCCGAGTTCACTTATGGATGCAAATATCTGAACTCGTTGAGTTGAGTCTGAGTTCGTGAGATGTAACTAGGCATCCGAGCTCGTTGAGTTGAGTCCGAGTTCACTTATGGATGCGAACGCCCGAGCTCGTTGAGTTGAGTTCGAGTTCATTTATGGGTGGCTTACATGGTAGCTTGGCTACATATGTGGCACTTATGTACAAACTTTCCGTGTATTCGAATTATATTCCGATGTGTTCAATGGGTGAATCTTAAGAGAATAAGGAGAATGCCTAAAACGAAGGTGAAATATTGGTAAGTGTGGTAAATGAGAAAATTTGACAGGTATGTGCTTAAATCTTCGGGTTGAGAACTTGGTATGATGAAATCGTAGCATGATATTAAATGCAAATGTAACATGAATGTCTTGGTGTTGTTTATGCAAATGATGTTTTTATGTGGAATTGCATGATTATGTTACTTACTATTTGCATGTGAACTTACTAAGCATTTATTCTTACTCCTTCCTTTTCCTTCATTGTAGTTTTGACAAACCGGCTTGAGAATCGGGATAGGTCGAAGACTCGTTCACACTATCTGAAGGCCTAAATTGGTAAAATGGCTTGTGTATCTTGAATGTGGCATGTATGGCAAAATACTCACTTTGTGTAAATGATCTTATAATGTGATTATGCTTTGGCAAGAAAAGAGTTTGTGAATGATTAGCCATTGGAATGGCCAATCTAATCATATTTGATACCATGTATGTTTAAAATGTTATTTAGACCATGAAAATTTATAGTAAAGTAAAATTTCCTATAAAACAGAATATTGCTGCAGCAATGATGTGAATTTGAAAAATCACTAAAAATAGTAGAAATAGAATTAGATGATGAATAAAATATGTAATTTAATCCTAATGAATATATTTTCATGTGGAAGAAACAAAGTAGGTAAAAGAATTTTATTTTATAAGATATTTAAATTTTTGTGAAACAGGGCCAGAGCAATTTCTGAATCCCCTGTTCTGACTTTGGAAATTCACCCTAAATTTCATAAAAATAATTAGAAGTCATTCTTTATATGTAAAGATTCCTTATAAAGTCTAGTTTTAAGAAAAACAAATGGAATAGTCATTGAAACTCTGTACAGGGAGATATCTGATTCGTAATACACAGAGGTCAGAGCAGTCATACCCTAAAACAGGGGAGACTTTAACTAATAAACTGTACTAATTGGCCAGACCAAAAATTCTAGAAAACAATTAGTAAATATATATATATATATGAGTATAGTTTCAGGGAAAATTTATGGAATTGGATTTCGAGTTTCGGAACTCGAGATATGAATTTTTAAGCGACTGTGACGCAGTTAGCCAGCTTGTCTGGAAATTTTAAAAAAATAAATTGTTTAAGCTGTTTAATTGATGAAATTAAGTTTAGTAACACCTCGTCCTCTTCTCTAGCGACGGTCTCAGGTACGGGGTGTTACATACGAAGGATCTGAGAGATACCGTCTCAGCATGGAAACATGAAACACATCGTGGATCTAGCTTAGTTCAGGAGGTAACTCCAGCTGGTAAGCGACTGGCCCAATCCGCCTTACAACCCGATATGGCCCAATAAACCTTGGGCTTAGTTTACCCTTTCGTCCAAACCTTAATACCTTCTTCTACAGAGAGACCTTAAGAAACACTAAGTCTCCCACTGCATACTCTATCTCTCGACGCTTAAGGTCAGCATACGACTTCTGCCTATCCGAGGCCTCCTTTAACCGATCTCGGATCAACTTCACCTTATCCTCAGCATCTGCTACTAACTCAGGGCCCAAAACTCTTCGTTCACCCTACTTCGTCCAACATGTTGGAGTCCGACACCTTCGCCACTACAGTGCTTCATACAGAGCCATCCCAATGCTTTCTTGATAGGTATTATTATATGCAAATTCGGCTAACGGTAAATAGTCCTCCCAGCTACCTCGAAACTCAATCACGTATCCCCTCAACATATCTTCCAATACTTGAATCACCCTTTCCGACTGTCCATCAGTTTGAGGGTGGAATGTCGTACTAAAGTTTAACCTAGTACCCAATGCCTCATGCAGCTTCTTCCAAAATTGCAAAGTGAAATGTGGGTCCCTATCCAATATTATGGATACTGGCGCTCCATGCAATCTTACAATCTCTGCCACATATAGCCTAGCCAGCTTTTGAAATAAGTAATCGGTGCGAACCGGTACAAAATGGGTAGACTTGGTTAACCGATCCACTATAACCCATATCGAGTCTTTCTTAGTAGGCATCAAGGGTAGCCCACTAACAAAGTCCATAGTGATCCTTTCCCACTTCTAGAGTGGAATCCTCACTGGCTGAAGCAATCCCAAAGGCAATTGATATTCGGCCTTTACCTTTTGACATACCAAACATTTGCTTACGAACTCAATAACCTCGCGCTTAAGTCCAGGCCACCAGTAAAGCTTGCGCAAACTCCGATACATCTTGTTTCCACCAGGATGCATTGCATAGAGACCGCTATGTGCTTCCCGCAGAATGGATTGCCTTAGATCATCGTCCTTTGGTATACATATTCTCCCACGGAAACACAATACTCCTTCACTATTTATCCCAAAGTCTGATGTCTCCCCACTCTCCACTTGTTTAAAACGAGCACCTAAGGTCTCATCCACTAGTTGCTTACTCCTTATCTACTCGACCCACACCGGCTTTACCTAAAGCTCAGCTAACAAGCTACCATCATCCAACAAGCTTAAACGGGCGAGCATAGCCCTCAAGTCTGACTTAGCCCTATGACTCAACGCGTCAGCTACCACATTCGCTTTGCCAGGATGATATTCTACTGTGCAATCATAACCCTTCAATAATTCCACCCACCTACGCTGCCTAAGGTTTAGCTCCTTTTGGGTAAGGAGGTACTTCAAACTCTTGTGGTCTGAATAAATTATACACTTCTCTCCGTACGAGTAATGCCTCCATATTTTAAGCGCGAACACCACCGCAGCTAGCTCCAAATCATGGGTTGGGTAATTCCCCTCGTGAGTCTTAAGTTGACGTGACACATAAGCAACCACCTTTCCTTCTTGCATCAATACACAACCTAAGCCCACATGCGACGTGTTACTATAAATCGTAAACTCCTTCCCAAGCACTGGCTGAATCAACACAAGGGCCTCAGTTAAAGCTTTCTTGAGTTTTTCAAAAATCTCTTGCTGTTTATCCGTCCAAACAAACAGTACCCCCTTCCTCAACAACTTAGTTAAGGGTGCGGCAATTACTGAAAAGCCCTCAACAAACCGCCTATATTATCCTGCCAAGCCCAGAAAACTTCAGATTTCCAATACCAACTTGGGTGTTTTCCAATCTAACACTGCTTCAATTTTCTGAGGGTCTACCTTAATCCCCTCGGCTGACACCACATGTCCTAGAAAGGTAACCTCCCTTAGCTAGAATTCACACTTACTGAATTTGGCATACAACTGCTTCTCCCTCAAAGTCTTCAACACAATCCTTAAGTGTGCATCATGCTCATCCTCATCTCTTGAGTACACCAAAATGTCATCTATAAAGACTACCATGAACCGATCCAAGTAGGGTTGGAAAACCCAATTCATGAGATCCATAAAAGCGGCAGGTGCGGTCGTCAGCCCGAATGGCATCACCAAGAACTCGTAGTGCCCATAACGAGTTCTAAAAGTTGTCTTATGAACATCTGCCTCTTAACCCTTAGTTGGTGATATCTCGAACGCAGGTCAATCTTCGATAACACCGAAGCTCCCCTAAACTGATCAAAAAGATCATCGATTCTCAGTAAAGGGTACTTGTTTTTAATAGTTAAATTGTTTAACTGTCAATAGTCAATGCACATTCGTAACGTCCTATCCTTCTTCTTTACGAATAACACTGGTGCTCCCCATGAAGACACACTTGGTCGTATGAATCCTCGATCCAACAATTCTTGAATCTGTGCCTTAAGTTCTACCAACTCCTTGGGTGCCATCCGATAAGGAGCGATGGACATCGGAGCCGTCCCAGGTAACAACTCAATTCCGAATTCTACTTCTCTGCTGGGTGGCAACCTAGGCAGCTCCTCGGGAAAGACATCCAAAAATTCCCTAACTATTCTCAACTCCTTAATAGTAAGGCTCTGAGCCTCCGTATCACTAATATAAGCCAAATAGGCTTCACATCCCTTTCGTACTAACTTTTTAGTCTTCAACGCCAAAATCACATTCGACAGGTAATTCTGGCGTTCACCAATCACCACTACTTCCTTATCCTCCGTCTTTCTTAAGACCATTTGCTTTGCAGCGTAATCCAAGGTGGCTCGGTGCTTCACCAGCCAATCCATACCTAAGATTAAGTTGAATTCGCTAAACAACAGCTCCATCAAATCCGCTGAAAAGGTAACTCCTTGGACTACTAAGGGTACCTCCCTAAACAACTTATTCACTCCTACTGACTGTCCTAACGGACTGATCACAGTCATCTCATTCGCAGTAATTTCAAACATATCACCCAAAGATTCAGTCATATTGCATGCAACATATGAATGCGTCGATCCAATATAAATCAATGCTATGTAAGGTAACTCATATATAAAGAACATACTCGTTATCATATCTAGGGCATCCCCGTCTTCTCGGCAACGAGCAGCATAAACCAAAGATGGCTGTCTCGCCTCAGCATGGCCCACATTTCTACCTGGTGCTCCACATCCATGTCTATTGCCGTTACCACCCCTGGCCTATCCACAACCCCTTGGCGGTAGCTGTCCACCCCTTGGTGGTTGAGTACCACCTTGGCCCACTACTGGCTCTTGACCTAGCACTCGGGGGCAATACTTGAGCCGATGCTCTATAAACCCACAAGCGAAACAAGCTCCCATTCTCTTCCAACACTCGCCTCTATGTCTTCTCCCGCAATCAGCACAAGGTGGTACCCCTGGATTAGTAGTAAGGGGCCCTACTCTAACTGGCCCATTACTTCTGGCTCTAGCCCTAGGCCTCTGTCCAACACCAGGAGTCTCAGCCTTCTTCTTATTCTTACCCCTTTCTTTTTCCCGATTTAAGCGCTCAATGCGCTTAACCTCCTCCGCTATCTGTGCCTTCTCCACCAACTCCTAGAAAACTCGCTCCCTTTGTGGAGCTATCAATACCCTAAGGCTATCTCTCAGTCTATCCTCAAACCTAACGCAATGCTCATAGTCTGTTGCCACCATTACTCTTGCATACCTACTAAGGCGTAGAAACTCTGCCTCATACTTCGCCATCGATTTGTTTCCTTGGGTCAATTTCAGGAACTCCTTCCTTCTAGCATCCACATAGCTTGCACCCATATACTTCCCTTGCAATGCAGCTTTGAAAAACTCCCAAGTGACCCACTCCGGTTGGGCGCCCTCTTTCACCGTCAACCACCACTAGTAGGCTTCTTCCCTAAGTAGTGACACGGCTCCTTTTAGCTTTTGCTTCGGTGAACAATCCAGGTCCTCCATTATCCTTTCAGTGGCCTCCAACCAATACTCCACCACGTTAGGAGCCACGCCAGCTATGCCCTTAAAGATCTCAGCCCCATTCGATCGAAGTAGCTCCGGAATGGATCCTCGATTTACAGTGCCATTGTTGGGCCCAACGACCCTTTCCAGAATTCTCAGCATTGCCTGCGACAATGCATCTTCTCCCGCGGCCCGATCATATAGTCCATTCCCAGCCACAGGTGAGGCCAGAACCTCTTCTACTCCAACATCGAGCATATGGCCCGATGCCGTAGATTCAGCCTTGCACCTCGGCCACGGCCTCTTACACCTCTTCTAACACTCATCGTCGATTCACGTATTATCTGGATTAAAATTTTATGAAATTTTAGTTAGTTTAATAATTACACCGATGTTTTATGAAAATATTTAAAGAGAAAATTGTTTTAAAAAATCCTCTATAGTTTCCAGATCCTACGGGCTTTAGTTCTATTCTAACAATCATCTAAAGTAGCCCTCTAACTATCTACTGTATAACAATTTAAACAAACTTAAAAATAAAAGCACCTACTAGGTTCGACGTCGGAGGCTCGGTGTGTCGCACAGTAAGATTTCCCTTTTTCCAAAACACTGTGATCCAAAATATTTTTTTTAAAATCTAAATAATAAGTAAAAAAAGAAACCAAATAACAATAAGGCCCAATTCACAGCCCAATTTTTGTATCCTGGGCTCTGATACCACTAAATGTAACACCCCAAACCTGGCCCAGATGTTATGGCCGAATCCGGCATGTTACATTACATTGAAGTGTTTTAGCGAAAATCGTATTTTCATTGAAAACCCTTCTTAAAATAAAAGAAACTTTAATTAACTTAAAAAAACTCCTTTCAATCACTTGTTTAAAAATATGATTTTATGAAAACATGTCATTTTAAAATTTAGTTGTGGAAACATAGAAAGCATACTATAATTTAGGAAACCCATGTTCAACTTTTCGTATTTACAACGAAAATAATAATAAATCAAGTAATAATAACATAATGAAGCCTTGTTACAATCTAGTCTGAAACATACTTAATAAAATAAAAACTTATATGCTTAAAAAAAACCAAGTCCAAATTATCTTGCTAACTGGCCACCCAGAGTCCCTCCAAACATCGAACCTTCTACTGAGCATCACCTGAAAATAAAATAAAAGAGGGGGTGAGCTTTCGCAAACTCAGTGTGTACAACCCTCAACAAAAAAAAAAGCATTCCAAAAACCATCATACATCAAACATGCAATGCAATCCTATCCAAATTATCCATCCGCTACACACCAGCTCCGTCCCCCGTCACACCATGTGGGGATATAACTATCAACCCACCCAACCGACACACCAAGGGTAGCCTGGTTGCAGAACTACCTTCATTTACATATTGGGCTTTAACAGTCGCCGTTGGATCCACGATTGTCAAGCAACCATGCAATCCTCATATACTTCCTCCGTTCCAGAATTCTCAACCCATATGCAACCTAAGCAGAACATCATATGTATTCATGTCAGTACATTCAACACCTAAGGGTATTTTGGTCATTTTTGCCCTTAGGGGCATTTCAGTAACTTTCCCTTAATTATGATTTTCACTTACCTTGGCCCGTTAACAAGTCTCGTGAGCTAATATGAACGAATACTATGCACCAGGTAGGATTCCAGAGAAGAGGAGGTGGGTCATTAAGGCCGCTTAAGTACCAAGCTCTCCCTAGATCTAGTCCTAGACATGCATATACCCGTTGCCACACCTTAACCCTATGATTTGTCCACGGTCGCAAATAATTATTAAGTTTTATGTAGTCATCATATTCTACGCCCAAAACCCCTTACAAGCCCAATCAAATTTACATACCTGTATCTGGTCCATTAGGCCCAAATCACATTTATATGACCCGTTAGGCCCAGTCACTTTCATATTCATGCTCACATACAAATTCCTATCACATAGCATCAGTATTCAGTTTTTGCCTATTATGGGCCCAACAGTCCAAAAACTCATGGGGCCCATTTAGCCCATTCCGGCCCATATGGCCAAATCACAATCCAAGTCCATAGAATCACCAGTGGGCCTTAGGCAACCTATTGGTTTCCTCCTTATGAGTGTTCGCGCACTCACAAGACTACCGCAGCCAAACTTTTGGATTTTCGGCATTTTGGCATTTTGGATTTTTGGCTTTTGCCGATCTACTTGTGTGTGTAGTGTATGTACACACCTGGTAAGAAAACGTGCTGTGATTCCCTTAGTTACCAACCTACAAACGATATCACCCTTCAATTAATCGCATGCTTAATACATATCTTTACTAAAACTGAAACCTCACCTTAACCTTACCTTGTGCGGTCATCCCCTTCTTAAATCACTAACCACGATCAACTTCTAGATCTGCACCAATCTTAACTATTAAAATGAGAAGAATAGATGACTCGTATCCAACACAAATCCCCTTACCTTAACTATGAACTTTTGGCTACCTTAGCCAATGGGAGAGGAATACTTACCAAAACCGCAAGCACCTAAAGTCAATTTTGATAGAGAGCTAAGATCCGAGATCCGATACTAATTCCTTACCACAGTTGATTAGAAAGAGTGAGGGACAATAATCGATACTTAGTAAGGAAAACCGATTGGAAGAGCAACACTTACACTAGATCCGGTCAAAGAGTATTCAACTTGGGGGATTTGGCTTTTCCTGCTTTCAACTTAGTATGGTGAATAAGGTATATTTGGCATGAATAAAAGAAAAAGAGTAGTAGAAGAAATCGGCAAAGAAGATTGTGTAGAGGAGAATAGAAATCGACAGAAAGAAAAGAAATAAAAGAGTTTTCGGCTTTTAGAGAAGAGTGTTTCTGGCAACAATGTGAGAAAAAAGATTTCGGCATTAGCCTCATACCCTTGCATTCCGCACCTGTTTATAACCCCTATGGCCGAATTCCTCAAGCCCAAGTTCCCATTTCGGCTCCACTTGCTCCTCACTTCTCATTTCCTCGTTTTTCTCCTTGATAACCCCTTGATCCTTTCCTTAATTTTCTCTCCTGAACACTTCCCTTGGAGTCCATTTTCACGCCACTTTCAACCTTCTAGAAGGCCAAAATTAAACTCTAAAAATTACTAAGCTAGGATTCGAACCTTGGATCTCCTTGCTAGCCACTAATGCCACCTCCTTACTCCCTAAGTGGCGTCACTTAGCCACTCCTCCACAAGGCTTTTTGATGCTATTTTCCCCTTTCTTTATGTAAAAGCCCAACTGTTTGCCAACCCTGATTCTTTTAATAACTAAACGATAATTTCTTCTACCCCTAGATTCTAACTCAAACCTTAATTAAGGCCTACTATAATTATCACTTGGCTAGGAATATAAAACATAATTTTTATCAAAATTGAAAACAAAGAAAGTTCAGGATTTCAGGATTTTTGGGGTGTTACAGTTGGTTTTGGGACCACGAATCCAAGTTAAAAAAATTTTAAATATTAATTTTCATGTTTATTATATGTGAATTTGCATGTGTGAAGGTTTCGTATGAAAATTGGATTGTTTGTGTGCTTAATTTAATAAAAAGGACTTAATCGCGTAAATTGAAAACTTGATAGATTAAAACATAATTGCTGAATTGTTAGTGATTTTTTAAATTGGAGTGTTTATGTTGAAAATAAACCATAATTCTTTGTGATGGATGGTTGTGCCCATGTTTATAATTATTTTCTATTTTATTATTAAAGGATAAATAAGTAAATAGGTTATATGTTAACATAAGTTATATTAAAACATAAATTAAAATTATATTCATTATATATCTCATCACCGAAACTAGATAAAAGAAAAAGAAACAAGACTTTTGTGATTTTCGGCAATTTCAAGCTTGATTCAAGGTTAGTTTGGTTTCAATTTTTGATAATTTTTACGTTTTTGAGATCTTGCTTCGAATACTATCCGACCCATGCTAGAATTTCTAATTTTGATGAATGTTTTGAGTTGTGCCATTGATGAATATTTGTGTTTTATGAGTTTTTGATGATTTTGAGTAATTAGGACTAAATTGTAAAAATAATAATTTGAGGGACTAAAATGTGAAATAAAAAATGTGAGGACTTTTATGTGTATGGGGAGTATTCGGCTCAAGCATGGCATAGGCAAATTATGTTCGTTTTGTGTTTTGTGAATTTTGGATTAAATTGTTAAAAGTTTAAAATGTATGGGGCAAAAGTGCAATTTGTCCGTTTATGTGTTTTTGCATAAATTTGATTAAATAAGTTTAAATTATGTCAATTTAGATCAAGAAAAGAGAAAATCAGACTTGGATCGGGGGAAAGCAAAAATAGTCGAATAGTCGATTTACATCGTTCGTCAATATCCGAGGTAAGTCTTTAAGCAATTAGATCTTATTAATGTTGAATGTAACATAGTTTAATATGCTGATTTGGAATTCATGGATTTATGGTATAGTTAGCCGAATGTGATAAAGCATAGAGATAATGTACTTGAGTTTAACTAGATTGAGTTATAACATTTGGAAGACAGTATGATTTATGTGGAATATCTGAAATGTTCGATATATGAATTGATTATGAGATAGTTATACAATAATGATATTCGAGCTATGAGCCTAGCAAGCCTTGTGCTGGTGAATTTAATCGGGCTTTATGCCTAGCAGGCTTATTTTCGGTGAATAAAAATCAGACTTCAAGTCTAGCAGGCCATGTGCTGGTGTGTGATTCAGGCTTATGCCTAGCAGGTTTTATACCGGTGCTTTATTTTCAAGCCTATGCCTATAAGACTTCATGTTGATGTGGTAATTGAGCAAGTAAACTGAGCTAAATGAACTTGTATATTCGGCCATATAGGTATGTACATATGTGATGTTATATTGGATCTTGTATATTCAGCCATATAGGTATGTACATATGTGATGTTATATTTGATCTTGGAAATTCAGCCAAATGAGTGATAATGGTATATGAAGTTAAATTTTGTTTTGTGAGCTTGTGTAAATGTGTGGAAGTATATTTGAATATATAATGATATTTGGCTTTGAAAGTTGAATGAAAATTTGCAAAATGTTAACTCTATAAGTATTCGGCTAAAGTGATAATTATGTTAATCATGTGTGGTTATGGATTGATCAAGTTAAAATTAAATATGACATTGATATAGTAAATTAGTTTATTTTGGATTTTTAAGGAGTTGAAATATATTATTGAGTTGATATTTGCTTATGACTTACTAAGCTATAAAAGCTTACTCTGTGTATATGTGTGTATCTATTTGATAGATTTTGGATTCGAGTTACGAGCTCAGGGATCGTCAGCCAAGTCTATCACACTATCGACTGTCTTCGGTATTTTAATAAGCAAACTTTCAAACCTATGGCATGTATAAGCTAGATTATGTTTTGAAATATTGTATTTTGGTTGTGTTTAATGAGAGCCATGCGAAAATGGCTAAATTGATTTATGAATTTATGTTATTTCGAGAATAATTTTTAAGTGTGCTACTCGTGAATGATGATGGAGTGAATTGAATATGACCTTGGTGATTTGGTTATGTGATTAATTTAGATGATAAAAATATAAGTGCTAAAGGTGATGAAGTTTAGTCAAGGTGTGTATATATATATAAATGGCATAAATGATAAGAAGTGAACTTGTGGTTTGATTTATGTGTGGTATTTATGGTTAATGTATGTGGTTATAATGTTATATATTATGAACGAATGGTATATGTGATTTGTATTATATGTTTTGGAAATGGATTGTTAATTGTTGGTGAACTTGATTATGGTTGATAAATTGGTCATGGTGTATATAAATTTTCATAAGTATAGTTAAATGATTCGGTTTTGATTGTATATAGATAAAGTATACAGGTGAAATTGATTGACAAGTTTGATATAAGCATTATATGTGAATGGACATTTGATGATATATATATAAGTTAGAATATGGTAAAGGTTATTTTATATCTTATAAAGGTTTTGTAATTTGGCTTAACAGTTGAGTAAGATGTTAATTATATATATATATATATATACATGTATATGTATGTGTAATTGAATGATGTTGGTCAATATGATTTGGTTTGTAATGGAAGTGTATTTGTGTATATGATGTTTATGTGGTTGGTAAAATAGGTATAAATGGTGAAGTTTAATATTGAATAGGTATTAGATATGTTTTGTTATTAAATTGTATATTTAATAAGTAACAAATATGTATATATATTTATGAATATGACTTGTGTTAGAAATGAGAATGTTCAGAAATGTACTTAGGTTCAGTAATGCCTCGTGACCCTAATCTGGCAACGGATACGGGTTAGGGGTGTTACAGAACCTATTAGAACCTGTAACGCCCAATTTTTGGGTTTTCTGTGTTTCTATGTTTTTTTAAAATTTGGGTGTGTTCTGGTTGGTTAATATATATATTTTAGTAGGTTAGTGGGCCTTTGGAAGGCCCAAACTTAAGTTAAATCCGTGGTAGTCTTCAGAATTTTGATTTTAAGATTAAGTGATGCAATTGACGTTTGGGCTTTTAAGAGTAAAGGGGTAAAAGATGACACAAAAAGGAGCGTGGTGTAGTGGCAAGGTAGCGCCACTTAGGGGATAAGGAAGTGACGCCATAGAGGAAGCAAGGGGTCCAAGGTTCAAGTCTTGGCTCTTGCAATTTATTTTGGTCTTTCTTTTCAATAAATTTGGAAGCAAGTAGGTGCGCTTTAAAGTTTAATGTGTTGGACTTATGTCACAAATGAGTTGATGGCCTAGTGGTGGTGGCGTGATTTAGCATGTGAGAGGACTTTGGTTCGAATCCCTTGGCATGCAAAGGTTGATTATTTTGCTATGTTAGGACGGCAAGAGTTGGTGTTGGTTTTAAACTCTGATGTTGGAGGGATCCCACATCGGGAAGCTAACATAAAAGTAGATGGAGAGCTGGCTTTAAATAGAGCAAACCATGAGGAGAGTTGGCATACCCTTCTGGGCTGATCCCTTTCGCTTGGTGGCGTGCTCGTTTGGGTTGGCCGTCGCCTAAGAGTGTGGGGCGCGGATTAATCTGCAGCCTCCTAACAGTGTGTATTTCTCATTACTCTAGCGATGGGATGGCTATTTCGGGCGCGATGGGCTGAAATGGGCCATGTAGTCCCAATGGGTCCGTAGGCCCAAGTGGATAAGTTGTAGAATTACTAAAATACCCCTGTAGGGTAGGACTACCGATTTACCCCTGGAGGGTAAAACGACTATTTTGTCCCTCGTGCGTAAATAACTAACTTGTTTGATGATTGGGTTAGTTGACGTGGATTTATGGTAGTTATCGTTAATTCGTAAGTCTAATGTGTTAGTGATCGATCGTAGGATTATCGCGTGGGAGATATCGTCATCAATCATCATCAACCAGGTCTGTAAACGACACCCTCCCTTAGATTGAATCGGTAAAAGCCAAAATACTGAAACGTTGGTATTTTGTGAACTCGCTGCTTTAGTGGAGAAAGCTAAGATAGCTGAGGAAGTGAAGCGTACAGAAAGACAGAATCGTGAGAAAGATCGAAACCGTTTTAGGAGAGATTCAGGACTTTCAGGTGGTATGAACATGAATGTTAAGAGAGCAAGGGTACTGGAGCCAGTTCGAGCAGTACCGATGAATGTTGTTAGACCGCAGGGTTGTAGGGGTTGTGGGAAGATACATATGGACGAGTGTCGGAAACATCCTGGTGCTTGTTTTTGATGCGGATCTATAGAGCATAGGGTTAAAGACTGACCCCAGGAACCAGATCAGGTTCAAGTTTTAGAGCAGAGGGTCGCTCAACCAGTGAGGGGTGGGCCACAATTTTCGAGAGGACGTGGGCAAGGCAGAGGTGGTAATGGAAATGGTCAAGGAAGAGGAGCGCCTGGCAGGGGTGCTGGATTTGTCAAGGCTCGTCAGCGGCGTTGGTGTATGCAGCTCGTCACCGAGAGGAGGGTGATGCACCTGACGTCATAACTGGTACATTTCTGATTTCTAGTATTCCATACACTGCGTTGATAGATGTTGAATCTACCCATTAGTATGTTGCATGTGCTATATCTGGGTCGCTGGGCGTGCACTCTGAGGTGACCGTGAGTGAGGTATCTGTACTAAGTCCTTTGGGTCACTCGGTTAGGGTAGATAAACTGTATAGAGATGTGTCTATAGAAACTCAAGGAAATGTTTTCTTTGGAGATCTGATGGAGCTACCTTTCGGAGAATTCGAACTCATTTTGGGAATGGATTGGCTTGTTAAGCATAGGGCTACTTTGGATTGTACTACTAAGCCAATGATGTTAAAGACCACAAAGGATAAGGAGGTTTTGGTGATAAGCGAGCGTAGGGATTATCTGTCTAATGTGGTGTCAGCATTGAGAGCCGAGAAGTGGATTCGAAAGGGATGTGAGGCTTATTTGGCATTTGTAAGCCAATCGAAAACTGAGGGTTTGACAGTGGATAAAGTTAGAACTGTCAAGGATTTTTAAGATGTTTTTCCAGAGGAGCTTCCGGGTTTGCCCCCGAATCGAGAGGTTGAGTTTGGAATCGACTTGTTGCCTGGAACGACACCGGTGTCCATTGCACCTTATAGGATGGCACCGAAGGAGTTGGTGAAGCTGAAAGCCCAAATTGAAGAGTTATTGGATAGAGGCTTCATTAGACCAAGTGTGTCTCCATGGGGAGCACCAGTGTTGTTTGTTAAGAAGAAGGATGGGTTAATGCGGATGTGCATCGGTTATCGGCAGTTGAACAAACTGACGATTAAGAACAAGTACCCACTGCCGAGAATCGATGATTTATTCGATCAACTTAGAGGAGCTTCAGTATTTTCCAAGATTTACCTTCGATCTGGGTATCATCAGTTGAGGGTTAAGGAGCTGGATATTCATAAGACGGCATTCAGAACTCGGTATGGTCACTATGAGTTCTTGGTTATACCATTTGGGTTGACGAACGCACCTGCAGCATTTATGGATATGATGAATTGAGTGTTCTAGCCATACTTGGATCGATTCGTAGTCGTCTTTATCGACAATATTCTAGTTTATTCTGAAACTGAGGAGAAGCATGATGAGTATCTTCATATTGTGCTGCAAGTACTGAGGGAGAAGGAGCTTTATACGAAATTCAGTAAGTGTGAGTTCTGGTTGAGAGAGGTAACTTTCTTGGGGCATGTTGTCTCTGCTGAAGGGATCAAGGTGGACCCTCGAAAGATTGAAGTGATTCTGGAATGGAAGCCACCGAGGTCAGTGTCGAAAATTTAAAGTTTTCTAGGATTAGCTGGGTACTATAGAAGGTTTGTGGAAGGATTTTCTGTGATGGCAGCGCCTTTGACAAAGCTTATAAGGAAGGGGGTACCATTTGTTTGGACTGAGAAACAACAGAATCTTTTGAGAAGTCAAGAAAGTTCGACCGGGCACTGTCTTGATTCAGTGAGTCTGGAAAAGATTTTACCGTATACAGTGATGAATCACATGTAGGGTTGGGCTGTGTGCTGATGCAAAAGGGTAAAGTGGTTGCTTATGCATCACGACAGCTTAAAACCACATGAAGTTAACTATCCTACTCATGATCTGGAAATGGTAGCGGTAATCTTTGCGCTTAAGATTCGGAGACATTACCTGTACGGAGAAAGGTGTATTATATACACAGATCATAAGAGTCTTAAGTACTTGCGACTCGTAAGGAGCCGAACCTTAGGCGCGGAGATGGATAGAGTTGCTTAAGGATTATGACTGTGCGATTGAGTATCACCCAAGCAAAGCTAATGTGGTGGCTGATGCCCTAAGTCGTAGAACTGTATCTGATCTGAGAGCCATGTTTGCTCATTTGAGTCTGTATGACGACGGTAGTCTGTTAGCAAAACTGCAAGTTAGGCCGACCTGGGTGGATGAGATTAAGGAAAAACAGTCAAGGGATGAGTCCCTGGTTTCTCGATTCCAGCAGGTTAAGAATGGGGATACTTCTGAGTTCGGACTGAACAGTGAGGGAGTTCTGTGTTGCCGAGGTAGAGTTTGTATTCCGAAGGACTCTAACTTGAGGCAAGCAATTTTGAAAGAAGCTCATGGAGGTTTGTGTGCTATGCATCCTGGAGGGAATAAAATGTATCGCGACTTAAAGGAGTTATATTGGTGGCCTGGATTGAAGCGAGAGGTAACGGAATTTGTGGGAAAATGTCTGACTTGTCAGCAAGTGAAAGCTGAACATCAATTACCTTCCGGACTTTTGCAGCCAGTGAAAGTACCACTTTGGAAGTAGGAGAGGGTAACTATGGATTTTGTGAGTGGGTTACCCTTGACTCCGTCGAAGAAGGACTCGATTTGGGTAATTGTGGATAGGTTGACCAAATCTGCTCATTTTATACCTGTCCGCACTGATTTTTCACTTCAGAAGTTAGCCAAATTGTATGTGGCAGAAATAGTGCGACTTCACGGAGTGCCATTGTCGATTATCTCTGATCGAGATCCTAGATTCACATCTTGGTTTTGGCAAAAATTGCATGAGGCGTTGGGTACGCAGTTGAACTTTAGTACAGCCTTTCATCCTAAGACTGATGGTCAGTCGGAAAGGGTTATTCAGATTCTGGAAGACATGTTGAGGGGATGCGTTATCGACTTTCGAGGCAGTTGGGAGGATTACTTACCGTTGGCAGAGTTTGCATACAACAACAGTTATCAGGCAACTATTTGAATGGCTCCTTATGAGGCACTGTGTGGGCGAAGATGTCGTACACCTAGTTGTTGGACCGAGTTGGGTGAACGATAGGTTCTTGGACCTGAATTGGTGGTAGATACTGAGGATAAGGTCAAGTTGATTAGAGACCGATTGAAGGAAGCATCTGATAGATAGAAGTCATATGAAGATTTGAAGCGCAAAGGAATTGAGTACTCTGTGGGTGATATGGTCTTCTTGAAGGTTTCACCTTGGAAGAAAATATTAAGGTTTGGGAGGAAAGGCAAGTTAAGTCCGCGGTTCATTGGGCCTTATCGGATTCTTAAGCGAGTGGGTCCAGTGGCTTATCAGTTGGAGCTACCTCCAGAGTTTGATAGGATTCATGATGTCTTTCACTTCTCCATGTTAAGGCGGTATCGTTCTGACCCTACTCATGTTGTGCCGGTTGCAGAGATCGAGGTCCAAACAGACTTGACTTTTGAGGAGGAGCCTGTACAGATTTTGGATCGAGATGTTAAGATTTTGAGGAGGAAATCAGTTCCGCTAGTAAAGGTGCTGTGGTGTAATCATGGCAGAGAGGAAGCTACTTGGGAGCCAGAAGTGGCGATTCGTCAACAATATCCTCATCTGTTTGATTCAGGTAAAATTTCAAGGACGAAATTTCTTTAAGGAGGGTAGAGTTGTAACGCTCAATTTTCAGGTTTTCTGTGTTTTTTTAAAATTTGGTGTGTTCTGGTTGGTTAATATATATTTATATATTTAGTAGGTTAGTGGGCCTTTGGAAGGCCCAAACTTAAGTTAAATCCGTGGTAGTCTTTGGGATTTTGATTTTAAGATCAAGTGATGCAATTGGCGTTTGGGCTTTTAAGAGTAAATGGGTCAAAGATGACACAAAAAGGAGTGTGGTGTAGTGGCAAGGTAGCGCCACTTAGGGGACAAGGAAGTGGCGCCATAGAGGAAGCAAGGGGTCCAAGGTTCAAGTCTTGGATCTTGCAATTTATTTTGGTTTTTCTTTTCAATAAATCTGGAAGCAAGTAGGTGCGCTTTAAAGTTTAATGTGTTGGACTTATGTCACAAATGAGTTGACGGCCTAGTGGTCGTGGCGTGATTTGGCATGTGAGAGGACTTTGGTTCGAATCCCTTGGCACGCAAAGGTTGATTATTTTGCTATGTTGGGACGGCAAGAGTTGGTGTTGGTTTTAAACTCTGATGTTAGAGGATCCCACATCTGGAAGCTAACATAAGAGTAGATGGAGAGCTGGCTTTAAATAGAGAAAACTATGAGGAGAGTTGGCATACCCTTCTGGGCTGATCCCTTTCGCTTGGTGGCGTGCTCATTTGGGTTGGGCGTCAGCTAAGAGTGTGGGAGCGCGGATTAACTGCAGTCTCCTAACAGGTGTGTATTTCTCATTACTCTAGCAGTAGGACGACTATTTCGGGCCGCGATGGGCCATGTAGTCCCAATGGGTCCGTAGGCCCAAGTGGATAAGTTGTAGAATTACTAAAATAACCCTGTAGGGTAGGACTACCGATTTACCCCTGGAGGGTAAAATGACTATTTTGCCCCTCGTGCGTAAATGACTAACTTGTGTGATGATTGGGTTAGTTGACGTGGATTTATGGTAGTTATCGTTAATTCGTAAGTCTAATGTGTTAGTGATCGATCGTAGGATTATCGCGTGGGAGATATCGTCATCAATCGTCATCAACCAGGTGTGTAAACGACACCCTCCCTTAGATTGAATCGGTAAAAGCCAAAATACCGAAACGTTGGTATTTTGTGAACTCGCAAGCGTACGAGTGCTCGTGAGATAGTTGTTAATGAATATGATGCATTTGGATGATTAGAGTGCAGAGTGTGCATTTTCGTGCACAACGGCATATTTGGGCTTAATGGGCCGAAAACGGGCCAATGGGCCAACAGGCCCACTTTTGTAAAAAGACGAGGTAAGTACTTCTGATTACTTGGTAAACGTTAGAATGAGCATGAAACCCTAGCAATAGGTAATAATTACTGAAATACCCTTATACATGAAAAATTATGATTTTACCCCTAAGGATATTTTATTTTATCTGAAAAGCATGATGTTATGTTTCTGTGTACATATGCCATGACATATTATTCTGTTGCATGGGACATGGGTTTATATTGATGGAGAAAGAGTTCTGGCAGCCTCGCTGCAATCTGGTGGCTTCGCACATATATAAACATATATATATATCTGCTCTAGTGGCCTCGCCACAATATCTGTATCTGGTGACTTCGTCACAATATCTAGCAGCCTCGCTGCAATTTCTGTGGTGTGTAGCAGTTGGGTGGGTCGAGTAGTCTCCCCACATGGTGTAAGGCTGGTACGGGGGTGTTATGGATGGCTCTGGGTTGGGATTTCTGCATTCATGATATATTTGTTCTCAGATTCGCTATGGGCCTATGAGTTTCATTCGATTTATCATCGGGCCAAAGCCCAGATAAGTCTGACTCTGAGGTTTGATCTGTTTTAGGCTATGGTTGGGTTATGTTACACATTGAGTTTACCAAACTCACCCTTTATTTTCATCTCTGCAGGAAATCCCCAACCATAGTGGGCTTGGAGCTGTGAGGGATTTGGAGTGGCCACATCATCTGCAAAGTTGGTTTTTCTAAGTTAGTTTATTTTTTGTTATTTTTATATTCTGATTTAATTTTGGGTTTTAAGTTGTAATAAGGCCGCTATATAAATTTCTCTTTCCACTATGGTTTTTATTTTCTGATTATATTTATACTATGTCGAAACTGCTAGTGTTAGGCTGCACGGGTTTTCAAAATTAAATGAACGTTTTCAAGACTCAACAAGCGTGACAAATGGATAGCCTAAAGATTGATAAATCAGCTTTTCATTCAATTGTTGTTTTTACAAAGACTACCATAATCACTTAAACCAACGAATGCATACTAAGTCGTAAGTCCATGTGACACGTCAGATCTAGCCATAACGTCTGGGCCGGGTCTGGGTTGTTACAGAACCTGAAAGGATAGTCAAGTGAACAATGTCAGTAATTCGTTAATTCATCATCATACATGCTCTTTCGAGACATGGTTGGTAAGCTTTTCATGAGCTGATAAACAGTAAGCTCTATTGAGCTGAACAGTAAGCTCTTTCAAGCTGAATCGGTAAGCTCTAATGAGCTGAAACAATAAGCTCTTATGAGCTATGGTGAGTCTGCAACAAATGCAGGAGCTCGACTGTTACGGTAATTCCAGTAACATGTCACTCGTATCCAATGAATTCAAATAATTCAAACGGGGCTCGGTAACACATACAATATAACAATAAGACATTCATACTTCAAATATCTCAAATATACACATTTTTTCAATAATCACAAGTATAGAAAAGTTCGATTCTAATTATACAAACTTACCTCGTATTTGCTCGTATAATCGTCGTCTACTCATCTACCTTTTGTTTCGCCCGATCTAATTCTGATATTTTCTTATCTTGATCTAAATGATATCAAATTAACTCTTTCAAACTTTCATTCAATTCAATTTAGCCTGAAACATTCGTTTCGGCTAAATTACAAATTTACCCTTAGACTTTTAACTATTTTGAAATTTAGTCCTTAACACATAAAAATGCAAAATTACACAATTTAATATCAACCCATGTCTAGTCGAATTTCCTATATACTACTAGCAGCCCATATCTTTCATTATTTCACACTTTTATCCACAAAATTTTACAATTTCACAATTTAATCCTTAATTCTCATTTTTGTCAAAAATCACTTTATAAAACTTGTATAACTATTAACAACCATCAATAATCTAACAAGAAACTTCAAAATACCTAAGTATTCAACAATGGCATATCTTAAAATCTATAACAGTTTCAAAAATGAAGGTATGGGCTAGCTAGATTATGCTGCAACAAGCTAAAAAACGTAAAAATCATTAAAAACCGAGTTAAATTGAACTTAGATGCTCAAGGTAAAGTGACCAAATGTTTGAAGCTTTGAAAATGGCTATTCCTTTCCCTTAATTAAGTTGAGAAGATGAATGGAGAATAAGATGAATGAAGAATAAAAATGCATTTTGTTTTATTAAATTAAACTTTATTAATCAAATTACCAATATAACCTTATAATAAATCATCCATATATCATGCAATTCATGGACATGAATGTCCACTAACATTAACAAGGGTATATTATCAACTTAAGGACTTATAATATAAATTTCATAGCTATTGGAGTCATTTAACTAATAGATCTCATATTTACACATTACGTGATTTAGTCTCTTTTACCGAATTGAGCATTTAAACAGTAAAATTTCTTTACGAAACTTTCACATAATTAATCTATCATGCTATAAACCTTATTAAAATAATAAAATAAATATTTTGACTTTAGATTTATGGTCTCGAAACCACTGTTTTGATTTGACCTAAAATTGGGCTATTACAACTCATGCATGGCAAATTGGTGGTGAAGGGGCAAAATAAAGATGATAATGCCTTTTTCCCTTTTTTTATGTTTTATAATGATTTATAATAGTTACTTAACTATTTAATTTAATTGTACATTAAAATAACATATAATTTCACAAATAATAAGAATTGACCATCCACCCATATTCTAAAGGAGGTAAATTTTCACTTTAGAACTTAAACAAACATTAATTATACATTTTAACTAATAAAAATCAATAGCAATTAACTTTTACTTCTTTTACAATTTAGTCCTTTTTCCTTAATTAACTATTCAAACGTTAAAATTTCTAAACCAAAATTAAATACACCTATATAACAACTTCATAAATATTTAACAATATTTATGAGCTTGGTTTACAGAAATGAGGTCCCGATACCTCATTTTTCAAAACCACTTACTTTAAGGACAATTCACTTGTACTTAACTAATTATTCAGTTAAAAGATTATCAAATAAAAATTCACTATATCATAATACTTAACTCATAAATATTAAATAATAATATTTACAGACTCACTCATCGAAATTGTGATTCTGATATCATTATTTCCCACACCCCTAAAAAACGGGTTGTTATACTTTTAGGCATACCCTAATTTTATACCACACTGAAAAAATACTACTTAAACCATGAGATGAATTCCCCATTCCTTTCTTCAAGATTACGTATATTCAAAATACCCATTTCTAGATTTCTTATGGTTTCAACAGTGGTCATTAAATCCTAGACAACCATGACTCAACATATCCTAAATAACTCTGATTCATCCATTCATCATATTATGGACCAACTTTGAATTACAAATTCTTAAATCTTACACAGATACAAATATATATATCTAACCATTTCAGATCATCGTGGTGAATACCTTTACCATCTTGAAACTACACGATTATTTTCAATAACTTATTCAATTAACCCACAAATTTTACCCAACCCTTGACCTTGAGCATAGTAATACTTCACCTTAACTATACTTATTACAAAACAACTTTACTTATTCCTATCCCAGAAGAAATACAGGCATGTAAATCTTACCAGACATTCATCACAGATCACACCATACAAGCCAAATAGAACATTCCATACAGGCTTTATACAGAGATTGTGTTTTTTTGTCCCAACAGACTTTGCAGAAAATGCCATAGGATTTAATCGAAATGTGCCACCGAGTGGCAGACAGGGTATGCCACAAAACATTCCATATAATATGCCAGGAGGCATTGTACGTAATGCACCATCACAAATTCATACAAAACACGCCTTACTGGTTTCATATATAAGGTCTTACAGTTGCGATCCATTCATACCATCATTTCATATACTGCCATGGGTCATGACCTCATGGTCTTTTGTATTCATTCATGTATCACAATCCTCCATTTTGATTCTCAAGTCAAAAGTGACACTATGAATCATTTCTATCATATCATGTAACATCTTTCTTATTCATATTAACGAATCGATCCTTTACCTTTCTTTTGTCTTTCTTTTTTCACCATTATTTCTTTTCACTAAACTATTATTAATAAATCTATCACATGACGAAATAATTTTTTTTTGGACATACTTGAGGAACTCTACCAAGTTCGTCATATCATTTATACAGGGCCTTTATCTTTCATAATTTGATAATTGGTAAAACTTAGGCTCTGATACCAAACTTGTAACGCCCTCAACCCTATCTGATTCGTTGGGTCTAGATCTTGGGTGTTACAATTCTATCAAAACTTATACTTAACCAAAACTTACAACTTTCAATAAAAACATTTTATTTAGTAATGTTACCTAGCCAACTTACATCTGGGTGTATAATGTGTACTTATAACCATTTGAACAAGGCCTTTCACACTGCGAGGACTTAGAAGTATACATAACACACTTATTTACATGGCTCTACTTGTTCTTCCTCTAAGGAATATTACTGGCTACACTACTAGGCTTATTGGAAAATTCCGTAGCTTATTCATAATACTTCTATCAGACACAAACGCGCCACTTCATTCACTCTGTATGCATAATAGCCTATCCCACCATTCTCTCTAGCACAACCCTAGCATTGTCCCTTCTGATGTAGCCTCATCTTATCTTACCTATGAAATAAAATAATAAAGGTAAGTTCATGAGAACCTTAGTGAGTAAACCCTCTTTTTCCTAAATATTATTTGAGAACACTGTTATCAATCTCCTTATCTCTTATTCTTCAACTTAACTTTGGTAGATACATCTCTTAGATTCTATTCATTATACCATGGGTGTCACGCTTCACAATGAGGTGATATTTGTCCTTTCATATCTTTTGTACCACTCTCACATTCCTTATCTTATTTTTTTCATGATTCCTTAACCATTCCCATTGCAAAGGGCATTTCAGACATGAGCCATGCATATAGCATTTGACCAAAGAGGATGAACAGATAATTAAGGGTTGAACATGCAAGGAACTTGGAGATTTCTTCATGGTTAAGCATTCATGCACGTCCAAGGGGAGTGTTCAACATTAATTTCGTCCATACATACATTATCCATGTTTACGAACCAACTTTAATGCTTGTGTGTGAATATATTGATGGCTAGTGTTAAGATCTTTGATGTTGGATTTTTTTAGTCATTTTAGAGTCTATAAATAGTTTGAAATTTGGTCATTTTGAAGGCTAAAACATTATTAATCAAATTCACTTTGTGAGATTTTTCTCCCTTGGTTCTTAACCGAACTTCCGAACTTATCAAACCAAAAGGTTTGTGGCATTCACCAACTGTCATATCATCCTGTAACCTATCACTGGTTGTGGCAACTTCAACTATACCAAGGTTCAATTCGAGAATTTGTCAAGTTTAAGCAGGTCACGTTCTATCATAACTTTGGTTCCTTAAAGCATTCAAGTGCTTTAAGTCAAGGTTTCCACCCTTGTTTGAACCATTCAAGACGATCCTTCCCTTCAAGCAATTTTCTAAACATTCCAAGTGTCAGGAAATTACATCACCTCTAAAGTTCTATTTCGATGCAGAATGGTGGAGGGAACTTGTAACGCCCCAAAAATCCCGAAATCCAAAAATCCCGAAATCTCGAATTTTCTTTATTTTTGATTTTGATGAAAATTATGTTTAATATTCTTATCCAAGCGATAATTTTAGTAGGTCTTAGCTAAGGTTGAGTTCGAATTAAGGGGTAGAAAAAATTATAATTTAATTATTAAAAGAATTAGGGTTGACTAGTAGTTGGACTTTTGAATAAATAAAGAAACAATTGGACACAAAAAGAGCTTGTGGTGGAGTGGCTAAGTGACACCACATAAGGCGTAGTGAGGTGGCGTTAGTAGTTAGCAAGGGGGTCCAAGGTTTGAATCCTAGCTTAGTATTTTTAGAATTTAATATTGGCCTTCTAGAAGGATGGAAGTGGCATGAAGATGGATTCCAAGGGGAGTGTTCAAAAGAGAAAATTAAGGAAAGGATCAAGGGGTTATTAGGGAGAAAAACGAGGAGATGAGAAGTGAGGAGTAAGTGGAGCTGAATTGGGAACTTAGGCTTGAAGAATTCGGCTATAGGGCTATAAATAGGTGCCGAATGGGAGGGTTGAAAAGTTAATGACGAATTTTCCTTCACTTTGTGCCAGAAACCCTTTTCTCTTTAAGATCCAAAAAGTCGAAAACCCTCTATTTTACTTTCTTTTATTTCTATCGATTTCTATTCTCCTCTACACAATATTCTTTTCTGATTTCTTCTACTACTCTTCTTCTTTAATCTGTACCAAATAAACCTTATTCACCATACATAGTTTGAAAGCCGAAAAATTGAATCTTCTAAGGGACGAATACTTTTTGACCAAATATGGTGTAAGTGTTGCTCTTCCAATCGGTTTTCTTTGTTTAGTATCGATTATTTTCCCTCACTCTTTTTAATCAACTTTGGTAGGGAATTAGTATCGAATCTTGGTTTTTAGCTCTCTGCCGAATTGCTCCTTAAGGTGTTGCGATTTTGGTAAATAATCTTCTCCCATTGGCTAAGGTGGCCGAATGGTCATAGTTATGGTAAGGAGACTTGTGTTGGATACGAGTCACCTATTATTTAGGTTTTAATAGTTAAAATTTGTGCAGATCTAGGAAATACGTGATCAAGGAAAAAGCGATTAAGGATTGGGCTCAAGGTAAGGTTAAGGTGAGGTTTCGATTTTTGAGTAAATAAGTATTAAGCATGCGATTAATTGAAGGGTGATATTGATTGTAGGTTTGGGCTAAGGATATCGCATCACGCTTGCTTACCAAGTGTGTACGTACACTGCACACACACAATGATTCGACAAAAGCCGAAAAGCTGAAAAGCCTAAAAGCCAAAATGCCAAAAAGCTGAAAGTTTGGCTACAGTAGTCTTGCGAGTGCGCGAAAACTTGTAAGGGGGAAACCGATAGGTTGCCTGAGGCCCACAGGCGATTCCGTGGACTTGGGTTGTGATCTGGCCAAATGGGCTGGAATGGGCTAAATGGGCCTGATGGGCTGTTGGGCCCATAATAGGCAAAAATTGATAATTGATGCTATGCGATAGAAAGTTTGTATGTGAGCATGAATATGAATGTGACTGGGCCTAACGGACCATATAAATGTGATTTGGGCCTAATGGGCCATATACAGGTGATTTGGGCCTAATGGGCCATATGAATATGATTGGGCTTAATGGCCTAAATATAGGTATGTGAAATTGTTTGGGCTTTGTAAGGGATTTTGGGCCTAGTATATGATATCCACATAAGACTTAATTAATATATTGCGACCATGGACAAGTCAAAGGGTTAAGGTGTGGCGACGAGTATATGCATGTCTAGGATTAGATCTAGGGAGAGCTTGGTACTTAAGCGATCTTAAAGACCCACCTCCTTTTCTCTGAAATCCTACCTGGTGCATATTATTTGTTCATCTTAGCTCACGGGACTTGTTAACAGGCCAAGATAAGTGAAAACCATAATTAAGGGAAAATTACCAAAATACCTCTAAGGGCGAAAATGACCAAAATACCCCTAAGTGTTGAATGTAAGTTCTGTGGATGCGACATGCATACATATGATATTCTACTTAGGTTGCATATGGGTTGGGAATTATGGAACGGAGGAAGTATATGAGGATCGCATGGTTGCTTGACAATCGTGGATCCACTGACGACTTTCAAAGCCCAATATGTAAATGAAGGTAGTTCCGCAACTGGGCTACCATGGTGTGTGGGTTGGGTGGGTCGATATTTATATCCCCACATGGTGGGACAGTGGATGGATAATTTGGATGGGATTGCATTGCATGATTGATGAATGATGTTTTTCTTAATGCTTGTTTTAGTCGAGGGTTGTACACACTGAGTTTGCGAAAACTCACCCCCTCTTTTATTTTATTTTCAGGTGATGCTCAGTAGAAGGTTCGATGTTTGGAAGGACTCGGGGTGGCCAGCTAGCAAGATGATTTGGACTTGGGTTTTTTTTCAAGCTTTTAAGTTTTTACTTCTTTTTAAGTATGTTCCAGATCAGATTGTAATATGGTTTTCATTGTGTTATTATTACTTGAATTATTATTATTTTCAATGTAATTACAAGAAGTTGAACATGGTTTTTCTAAATTATAGTATGTTTTCTACGTTTCCGCAATTAAATTTTTAAATGATAAGTTTCCTTAAATCAGATGTTTCAATAAGGCTTTTGTAACTGAAAGGGTGTATTTTTTTTAAGTTAATTAAGGTTTCTTTTATTTTAAGAAGGGTTTTCAATGAAAATAAGGTTTTCGCTAAAATACTTCAATGTGACACACCAGATTCGGCCATAACGTCTAGGCCGAGTTTAGGGTGTTACTTTTAGTGGTATCAGAGCCTACGTTACAAAACTCGGGTTGTGAAGTGGGCCTTATTATTATTTGGCTTTTTTTTGGATTTTAAAAATATTTTGGATCGCGATGCTTTGGAAAAAGAGAAATCTTGCTGAGTGGCAAACCGAGTCTCCGACGTCGAACCAAGTAAGTACTTTTATTTTTAAGTTTGTTTAAATTGTTATTCAATAGATAGTTAGAGGGCTACTTTAGATGATGGTTAGAATGAAGCTAAATCCCGTAGGATCTGAAAACTATAGAGGATTTTCAAAAACGATCTTTTCTTTAAATATTTTTATAGGACATCGGTGTAATTATTAAACTAATTAAAACTTCATAAAATTTCTAATCCAGATAATACGCGAATTGATGATGAGTGCTAGAAGAGGTGCAAGAGGCTGTGGCCGAGGCCGCGGAAGCGTTAAGACTGAATCGTCGGCATCGGGCCATATGCCCAATGTTGGAGTAGAAGAGGATCTGGCCTCACCTGTGGCTGGGAATGGACCGTATGATCGGGCCGTGGGAGAAGATGCATTGTCGCAGGCAATGCTGAGAATTTTGGTAAGGGTCGCTCGGCCCAACAATGGCACTTGAAATCGGGGATCTATTCCGGAGTGACTTCGATCGAATGGGGCTGAGATCTTTAAGGGCATAGTTGGCGTGGCTCCTAACGTGGCGGAGTATTAGTTGGAGGCCACTGAAAGGATAATGGAGGACCTGGATTGTTCACTAGAGCAAAAGCTAAAAGGAGCCGTGTCTCTACTTAGGGAAGAAGCCTACCAGTGGTGGCTGACGGTGAAAGAGGGCACCCAACCGGAGTGAGTCACTTGGGAGTTTTTTAAAGCTGGATTTCAGGGGAAGTATGTGGGTGCAAGCTATGTGGATGCTAGAAGGAAGGAGTTCCTGAACTTGACCCAAGGAAACAAATCGGTAACGGAGTATGAAGCGGAGTTTCTACGCCTTAGTAGGTACGCAAGAGTTATGGTGGCAATGGACTATGAGTGTTGCGTTAGGTTTGAGGACGGACTAAGAGATAGCCTTAGGGTATTGATAGCTCCAAAAAGGGAGTGAGTTTTCTCGAAGTTGGTGGAGAAAGCAAAGATAGCAGAGGTGGTTAAGTGCACTGAGCGCTTAAATCAGGAAGAAGAAAGGGGTAGGAATAAAAGGGAGGCTGAGACTCCGGGTGTTGGACAAATGCCTAGGGCTAGGGCCAGAGTTAATGGGCCAATTAGAGCAGGGCCCCCTGTTGTTAATCCAAGGGTGCCACCTTGTGCTGATTGTGGGAGAAGCCATGGAGGCGAGTGTTGGAAGAGGATGGGAGCTTGTTTAGCTTGTGGGTCTATGGAGCATAGGATCAAGGATTGCCCCCGAATGCTAGGTCGAGAGCCAGTAGTGGGCCAAGCTGGTGCTCAGCCACCAAGAGGTGGTCAGCTGCCGCCAAGGGGCCATGAGCAGGCCAGGGGTGGTGACGGCAATGGACGTGGACGTGGAGTACTAGGTGAAAATGCAGGCCATGCTGAGGTGAGGCAGCCAGCTTTGGTTTATGCTGTTCGTCACCGAGAAGACGAAGATGCTCCAGAAGCGAATACTGGTAAGTACTTTATCCATAGTGTATGATCTATCTATTTTGAAATTAGAAATAGAGTATGCAGCAGAAGTGTAGTGGTGTAACTTAAGCAATGCGACGTCAATATCCTCAACTGTTTGGATCAGGTAAATTTTGAGGACGAAATTTATTTTAGGGGGTAGAGTTGTAACGCCCCAAAAATCCCGAAATCCAAAAATCCTGAAATCCAAAAATCCAAAAATCTTGAATTTTCTTTATTTTCTATTTTGATGAAAATTGTGTTTAGTATTCTTATCCAAGCGATAATTTTAGTAGGTCTTAGCTAAGGTTGAGTTCGAATTAAGGGGTAGAAGAAATTATAATTTAATTATTAAAAGAATAAGGGTTGGCTAGTAGTTGGGCTTTTGAATAAATGAAGAAACAACTAGACACAAAACGAGCCTATGGTGGAGTGGCTAAGTGATGCCACATAAGGCGTAGTGAGGTGGGTTAGTAACTAGAAAGAGGGTCCAAGGTTCGAATCCTAGCTTAGTATTTTTAGAATTTGATTTTGGCCTTCTAGAAGAATGGAAGTGGCGTGAAGATGGACTCTAAGGGGAGTGTTCAAAAGAGAAAATTAAGGAAAGGATCAAGGGGTTATTAGGGAGAAAAACAAGGAGATGAGAAGTGAGGAGTAAGTGGAGCTGAATTGGGAACTTAGGCTTGAAGAATTCGGCTATAGGGCTATAAATAGGTGCCAAATGGGAGGGTTGAGAAGTTAATGACGAATTTTCCTTCACTTTGTGCCAGAAACCTTTTTCTCTTCAAGATCCAAAAAGCCGAAAACCCTCTATTTTACTTTCTTTTCTTTCTGCTGATTTCTATTCTCCTCTACACAATCCTCTTTTCTGATTTCTTCTACTACTCTTCTTCTTTAACCTGTACCAAATAAACCTTATTCACCATACTTAGTTTGAAAAGCCGAAAAACTGAATCTTCTAAGGAACGAATACTTTTTGATCGAATCTGGTGTAAGTGTTGCTCTTCCAATCGATTTTCTTTGTTTAGTATCGATTATTGTCCCTCACTCTTTTTAATCAACTTTGGTAGGGAATTAGTATCGGATCTTGGTTTTTAGCTCTTTGCCGAATTGCTCCTTAAGGTGTTGCAGTTTTGGTAAGTAATCTTCTCCCATTGGCTAAGGTTGCCGAATGGTCATAGTTATGGTAAGGAGACTTGTGTTGGATATGAGTCACCTATTATTCGGGTTTTAATAGTTAAAATTTGTGCAGATCTAGGAAATACATGATCAAGGAAAAAACGATTAAGGATTGGGCTCAAGGTAAGGTTAAGGTGAGGTTTCGATTTTTGAGTAAATAAGTATTAAGCATGCGATTAATTGAAGGGTGATATTGATTATAGGTTTGGGCTAAGGAGATCGCATCACGCTTGCTTACCAGGTGTGTGCATACACTGCACACACACAATGATTTGGCAAAAGCTAAAAAGTTGAAAAGCCGAAATGCCGAAATGCTGAAAAGCCAAAAGTTTGGCTACGGTAGTCTTGCGAGTGCACGAAAAATCGTAAGGGGAAAACCGATAGGTTGCCTAAGGCCCACGGGCAATTCCGTGGACTTGGGTTGTGATCTGGCCAAATGGGCTGGAATGAGCTAAATGGGCCTGATGGGCTGTTGGGCCCATAATAGGTAAAAATTGATAATTGATGCTATTTGATAGAAAGTTTGTATGTGAGCATGAATATGAATATGACCGGGCCTAACGGGCCATATAAATGTGATTTGGGCCTAATGGGCCATATGAATATGGTTAGGCTTAATGGGTTAGATACAGGTATGTGAAATTGTTTCGGCTTTGTAAGGGGTTTTGGGCCTAGTATATGATATCCACATAAGACTTTATTAATATATTGCAACCATGGACAAGTCAAAGGGTTAAGGTGTGGCAACGGGTATATGCATGTCTAGGATTGGATCTAGGGAGAGCTTGGTACTTAAGCGGTCTTAATGACCCACCTCCTCTTCTCTGGAATCCTACCTGGTGCATAGTATTCATTCATCTTAGCTCACGGGACTTGTTCACAGGCTAAGATAAGTGAAAACCGTAATTAAGGGAAAATTATCGAAATGCCCCTAAGGGAAAAAATGACCAAAATACCCCTTGGTGTTGAATGTAAGTTTTGTAGATACGATATGCATACATATGATATTCTACTTAGGTTGCATATGGGTTGGGAATTATGGAACGGAGGAAGTATATGAGGATCGCATGGTTGCTTGACAATTGTGGATCCACCGACGGTTTTCAAAGCCCAATATGTAGATGAAGGTAGTTTTGCAACCGAACTACCATGGTGTATGGGTTGGGTGGGTCGATATTTATATCCCCACATGGTATGACGGGGGACGGAGCCGGTGTGTAGTGGATGGATAATTTGGATGGGATTGCATTGCATGATTGATGAGCTTGTTTTTGTCGAGGGTTGTACACACTGAGTTTGCGAAAACTCACCCTCTCTTTTATTTTATTTTCAGGTGATGCTCAGTAGAAGGTTCGATGTTTGGAAGGACTTGGGGTGGCCAACTAGCAAGATGATTTAGACTTGGGTTTTTTTTTCAAGCATTTAAGTTTTTACTTCTTTTTAAGTATGTTCCAGACCAGATTGTAATATGGTTTTCATTGTGTTATTATTACTTGAATTATTATTATTTTCAATGTAATTACATGAAGTTTAACATGGGTTTTCTAAATTATTGTATGTTTTCTACGTTTTCGGAATTAAATTTTTAAATGATAAGTTTCCTTAAATCAAATGTTTCAACAAGGTTTTTGTAACTGAAAGGGTGTTTTTTTTAAGTTAATTAAGGTTTATGCTATTTTAAGAAGGGTTTTCAATGAAAACATGGTTTTCGCTAAAACACTTCAATGTGACACACTAGATTCTGCCATAACGTCTGGTCTGGGTTTGGGGTGTTACAGAACTCATGTGGGAACTCACATTCTCAAGATGATAGGTTATATTGAAAGCCTTGAAAAACTAGGATTCCTTCTAGATGTAGAGTTGGCCACTGATGTCATCCTACAACTGTTGTCGGATACTTTAGCCAATTTGTCCTTAATTTCAACATGAATGAGATTAATAAGACTTTCCCACAGCTCCACAGCATGTTACGAACTACTGAAAGTAACATGAAAAAGGTCGGGCCTAAGCCTATTTTGATGGTCCGTAAAGACAAAGGTAAAGGAAAGGCTAAGGCTAAGGCAAAGCCTAAGGACAATGGCTAGGCCAAGCCCAACAAAGGAAAAGTTGGATTGAAACCTAAATGAGGAATTGTTAAGGAAGGAAAATGCTTCCATTGTGGTAAGACCGAACACTGGAAGAGAAACTGCCCTTTCTATCTTGAAAAAGTCAAAAAGGCAAAGGAAAATAGAGCGTCTGCTTCAGGTATTTATGTTATTTATATTAATTTATCAACATCTACTTCTTGGATATTAAATATCAAATGTGTTTCTCATATTTGTACCTCTGTACATGGACTACAAATGAGTAGGAATCTAGCTAAAGGAGGTGTGTACCTACGAGTTGGGAATAGAACAAGAGTTGCTGTTGATTCCTGATTATTCACTGAGTTCGCAATGAACTCACCCACTCCTCTCTTACTTCCTAGGTAACTAGGTCACTAATAGTAGTGGTGAGGTAGATGACTTAGCAAAGATCACTCTTGACTAGATATTGGCAAACTTGGGAAAATAGGCGATGAGGTTTATTTTATGAGGGTTTTAGACTTATTATGCTTTGGTTCTGTTATTCAAATAGTTCTTTTAAAGTTTTAGTTATATTCTTTTGTGAACCATGACTTTGAATATTTATTTATCTTTTGTTATGAGTCAAATTGATGTTATTCATGCATGAGTTCACGTTGATTTACTATCAAAATGTGCGAGTCGAATTTATTGCTAAGTATTGTTTTCTACGACCCCTATATGTTGCAATTCTAAAAATTACATGCGTACCCCTGATAGTGATAATCTTATTACTTAGCGAACCTAGGTGAATTGTGCGAACCCATTTATGTATTTATGCGAACCTTATTAAAGTAAGAAAATCCATGCATTATGATACCCCTTATTGCGAAGTCTGTTTGTTTGTGAAACTATCTTGCATGTTGTAAACTTAGGTACTATGCGAACTATTGATATTTAGTGAACCTATTTGGTTGTGCAAACTCATGTTGAATGTTGGTAAGTGAACTTATGTTATTTGATGTATGCAAACTATTAAGTCTTTCTATTGTTTGACATGTGAACCTTTCCTTTGATGTTTTGTGTAACACCCTTGGACCAGCTCACCAAGTGTGGATTGCAAACTCTTGCAAGCTGACTTAGTTAGATTCCAGTTCAATGGAGCTCAATTCAGCTCGATTCTAGCTCATTGAGCTCAATTTTATCCTTTTAAATTTATTCATTTTAGTTGCTGGAATAATTCCATGCTTTAGCTAAGTCAATCAATTTAGTTTCAGCTCATAAATATGTGTTAATAAATATGTTTTATCTGATTCTAATTAATTAAAGTGTTAAATGTGTCTTAGTTTAATGCATGGTTTAAATGTGTCTAAAGTAGAGACAAATTAATTAGCTGCTATTGAATTTAATGTGTCTTAGTCTATCACATGTTTTTAATATGTCCTAGTTTCAGCCGAATTTATCATGTCTTAAAATAATTAAATTTGTTGAATTGAATGTTGCAGCCACATGCATTAGACGACTTGATTAATGTGAGCTGATGATTTAGTTTCTCCAAACACCCTTTCGTGAATAGCAAAGTGTAACACCCCATTCCCGAGACCGTCGCCGGAGTCGAGCATAAGGCGTTACTTAACTTACTAATTCGGGGCATAAAATTTACTTTTAAAATTAATTTATTTACATTCTTTCAATATGTCCCTAAAAAGGGCTCTCGAAACCCTAAAACATGCAATTGAAACGGTTCGGGACCAAACCGGGAACATTAAAAATTTTCCGAATACTTAGACAAATCAAAACAATTTATTTCATTATTCCTTATAAAACTACCCACCTACGTCATAGTCACTAAATAAATCATAACTTGAGTCAAAAAACTCAAAATTTAAATTCGTGAATTTTCTTTAAAACTAGACTCATATATCTTCTTACTGATTTTTTCTAGAATTTTTGGTCTAGCCAATTAATACAATTTATTAGTTAAAGTTTCCCCATTGCACTGTTAGACTACTCTGACCTCTTATCACTACGAATCAATTTCCTCCCTGTACAGAATTCAAATAACCATTTCGTTTGTTTCTCTTGAAAGTAGATTAACTAAGGAATCTAGAAATTTAAACTATAACTCCTAATTATTTTTTAAAAATTTTTAGTGAATTTATAAAGTTAGAATAGGGGATTCAGAAATCGCTCTGACCCTGTCTCACTAAAATTCAAATATCTCTTAATATACACTTCTTTTGCTTACTCTGTTTCTTTCATATGAAAATAGACTCAATAAGATTTAATTCTATATCTCATTCATCACCTAATTTCATTTCTACTATTCTTGGTGATTTTTCAAGTTCACATTACTATTGTTGTTCAATACTATTTTAATGCTAATTTCACTTTTTCATGATTTCTTTGTATTAACTACCGTTTAGGCATACATAACACCGAAACATGTTCTTCATTAGCCATTTCAATAGCTAATAATTATCAAATATTTACATACCATTCTTTAGCTATATCCATACACACAAAATGGCTAAGTCCATATACATGCCATAAACTAGAATGTTTGTAAACGAAGATACCCATTTGGTAACTTGATAGTAGATAGTGTGAAGTGATCTCCGACGACCTCCAATCTGAGCTTGCTTTTAAGTACTCTAAAACATGGGAAAGTGAAATAAGTAAGCTTATAAAGCTTAGTAAGCTCACATGTAAAATAATAAATATTAGCAATCAATTTAACTTACTACTATGCTGTCATAATTTGATTAAATAATGTTTAGTTCTTACTTTCCCATCTTACTCATCGGTAACCTTACCGAAGGCTCAGAATACAAAAGGCACCTTACTTAATAGCTTGCTTACATACCTACAACATCTCACTTAACACATGAGTACTCTTTCATAATATAGGCATATTGCCAATCATGTCATAAAGTGTCACAAGCATAACTGAAAACTCATCACTTACTTAATACTTGATAATCTCAATTACTTACAATCTCAATATTAAATAAGCCTTAAATGCATACTTGTACTCTTTCTTCGTGTTCTCACCTTGTCCTTTCTTTGACTTACTCTTTGGATTACTCGGGAACCTTTTCCTTTTTGAACTTACAATTGTCATGTCTTGACATGGTCTTACGTGGTATCCTTGCCTTATGAACTCACCAATGCCATGCCTTGGCATGGTCTTACATGGGACCTTTGCCTTATAGTAACTTATTAATGCCATGTCTTGACATGGTCTTACATGATTTCCTTGCCTTATAAAACTTATCAATGCCATGCCTTAGCATGGTCTTACATGATATCCTTATCTTACCAAATGCCATGTTCCAAACATGGTCTTACATGGTATCCTTGTCTTACCAAATGCCACGTTCCAAACACGGTGTTACATGGTATCCTTATCTTAGTGCCAATGCCACATCTTGATGTGGTCTTACATGGAGTCCTTAATCAGTGTCGATGCCATGTCTTGACATGGTATTACACGGGATCCTTGCCTTACCAAAGCCATGTCTTGACATGGTCTTACATGGTATCCTTAACTGTCAATTCCTCCCTAAATGCCATGTTATGAACATGGAATTTTCCGTCAATTCTTCCTTAATTGCCATGGTACAACCATGGACTCTGAGATATCAATGCCTTGTCAAGGCATAGCTGAAACATACTTGCTCAAATTCTCAAGGTTAGTCGCATAACTCAATAATAACAATACTAATAACAATAATTGCATAATAATAAAATGCTACTCAACTTACATACTTACATTCTCAATCTCATCATATCATCAACTTAACTTATTCTCATCAAACTATGCTAGTCAATACTTTCTTGTTATCATACAAAGCCATAATACAAAATATGGTCTTACATATAAATTATACAAGTTCTCTTTCCAATATCGAATTATTATCGAACATTAATAATTATATCTGAAACTCAATACTAAAGTATTTATGGCCAAAATATCAATTTATCATTCAAATATGCATAATTAAATGCTTATTAAACATATGAACTTACCTCGATACCAAAACGACCATTTTACCATATGAACTTACCTCGATACCAAAACGACCATTTTACCAACTTTTCTGATTTTCAATTTTTCTCCGGTTCTACATCCAAATCTCACTTTTCGGGATCTAAAACATCATATTTCACTTATTTAATTAATGTATTCAAAACATTCCCTAACTCAAACTTTGGCAAAATTACAATTTTGCCTCCAAACCTTTGCAGAATTATGATTTTGCCCCTAGGCTCAGAAATTAAAAATTTATCCATTTTTATTATGTTTTATGACATGCTGAACATTTTTACCTTCTATGGCAACATCAAATTCCCACTCTATCATGTACTTATGAACATTAGGTATTTTTACCAATTATGTCGATTTACTCGTTTTCACTTAAAATCGCTTAGCAAAAGTTGTTTAACATAATTTCAAGCTTCATATTCTACCATAAAACATCAAAATAAACACATTTAACCTATGGGTATTTTTCCAAATATGAACCCTAGCATTAATTAAATCAAGTTATCGGGACTCCAAAAACGCAAAGAACATTAAAAATGAGGCTAGAACAGACTTACTATTGAGCTTGGAAAACTTGGAAACCCTAACCATGGCTTCCCCCATGCTATATTCGGCCTCCATGAAGAAGATGGACCAATTTTGGCTTTATTTTCCCTTTTTAATTCTTTTAATTACGAAATGACCAAAATGCCCTTAAAGGCTTTTCTTTCAAATTTGTCCTATTCTTGCCCATTGTTGTCCAAACTTAAATATAATGGTCTAATTCTAAATAAGGACCTCCACTTTAAGAACCCATTTCAATTAAATCCCCTTTATTATCTAGAACACACATTTTGCTAATTTTACAATTTAGTCTTAATTATCAAATTAATCACTTATACATAAATTTTCTTCCTGAAATTTTCACACAATTATTCAATCAATGAATAAACCTTAAAACTTAATCGAAATAAATTTTTTTGACCTCAGATTCATGGTTTTGCAACCACTTTTCTATTTATACCCTATTTCAGGATGTTACATAAAGGACAAGGGAAAACTGTTGTTTCTTCTTCCCAACTTGGCCATTTAGCTCTCCAAGTAGCCTTAAAGAGCTTTCACATTGTTGGAAATTCTTTTCACATGGGGTGACCATTCGGTCATTTGTTTTCACACACAAAGGGCTTCTCAATTTCGTTGGTTCACACTCCATGGCTATTGAAGTGCCCTAAGCTGCTATTTAAAGTCCAAGACTAATCAATTCTTCAAGACAGCTCATTCAATCACTTTGGCCGAACCTAATTAAGGCCATTCAGCTCATTTCAGCTCATTATTTATTGATAATAATTTAGCTAATTAAAAAACCCCAAGAGGTTGTCCATTGGGGTCACCAAGGTGCAGAATACTTCCAGAGATGTGTTGAAGAGCTCAATAGTTATTTTTAGCTTAATTAAGCTGAATTAAAAGCTGACCATTTAGTTCCTTTTGTATCCATTCGACTGGAACATGTTCAGCCTATAAATAGTTGTTTTGTAAACATTTTGAAGGTTAGACAATATACCTTGACATTTTTTATGAATTTTAATTCATTTGTGAGTTTATTCAACTTTCTAAATTCGTTTAAGACTCAAGTAGACTTATCTAGCTTGCTAGTGGCGTCTTTCTTGTTTCTTTGAACTTATCACTCAATCCCGAGTGTGGCGTTCAACCATTTGATACCTTTGGTTCCTAACTCTTTATAGTTAGTGTGTCAGGGTCCTTTCCAGCACCTTAAGTGACTTATAAGTTTTCGGTCAATACTCTCCATAGTATTGGTTCCCTCTTGTCCTTATGCTCAACTTTCCGTTCTATCCAACATTCAGATTTGTTTGCTTCTTCATCCTCATTCACCTAGCCATTTCTATCATCATTTCACTTATTCAATTTCATCCCTTCTCTTTATTCCCCTTTGTTTCAACATCTAGCCGGTCCTATCCTTAATCCATCCTAAAACTCTTTGAAAACTTTTCCATTAAGCTTAAATTTAGCTAAACTCCCTTAAACTCCAAATTGAATGAAACTTCTCCATTTAACGATCGGGCACAACAAACGACTCAAATCAAGTCACCGAGGCAAGATCGTATCACATTTATAACTTACCTAAACATTCAAATATTTGATCACATTTTCATCATCAAATGTGTTACTTGAGCCATACCATTCATACATCACAAGTACCCAAAATGACATAGTTTGGCAATTATCAAAAGCTACCAAATCCAAACAACTTATACATGCCAAAAATCATCAACCAACATTCAACTAACTACCAAAACAAGTCCACCCTATACATGTCATTATAACCTTGACCAAAACATCAAAAACTACCGATATTATACTGGATAGTGTGATAGATCTCCAACGAGCTTCCAAACAGATCGAGCTTCCAATTCTCTATAAAACATAGGAAAGAAACCTACGTAAGCACATAATATGCTTAGTATGTTCAAAAAAACATGAAACATAACTTACCATTTCATTATTAAACATTAAGAATAAGCATAATGTAATCCAACCACAAGCTTGGCACAAGCCTAAGCACCATCATCAACACATGTTAGTGCATTCATACATAATTCACTTGAAGTAGACATATGGTAAGCCATTTGTACATGAACGTACATCATTTGCACTCAACATTTCCTTTCCATGAATACATAATATAGTTCATTTGAACACTTACCATTCCTATCCTTTTCATGCATGTTGAACCATTTAGAATATCATCGGATACTTGGGAAAGCTCACATGAAGTATGCTTAAGCATATAATCGTAACCTTTCCTTTACATCATTGGTCACATAAGCTATAGGTCAAAATGTAAGCTACACGATGCTGCTCACACAAGCTGTGGAGTATCCACAACAAATGCAGGACCTCAGTCATTGGTAGGAAATTCAATACCAACACTCAAAACATGAAATCCCTAATGACATGTCATATGTATCCTACAAATTCTTAAGGTTCATCCGTGACTCGATAACCGTCACAGCATTGTCTTAGATGTACATTGTTCAATAACATTATATATTCATAATAACATATAATTGAATAACATGAATACAATAATTCATACATATGAACTTACCTCGTCGATTAAGACGTAGAAACAAGATCGACTAATTCGAGGCTTTAGTTTTTCCTTGATCTAAATCCGTACGTAGTTTGTCTTGATCTAAATAGACAAATTTAGTCCCTTCAATACTTCTATTATTCAATTTAGTGCATATTTCATTTGTCCATAAAAGTCCACTAACATTAACCTTTGTTCAATTTATCAGTTACCACATTAACCTTTGGTTTTAACATTAAAAATCACTTCATTCTTTGTCCATAAAAGTCCACTAACATTTTGAATGGTCTATTTGCTAATTGAGTCCATTCAATTTAGAGTTTCATAGTTAATTGATACCTTTAACTAATGAACTCTAGTTTTGTACATTTTACGATTTTGTTTTTACATAATCAAGCATGCAAACATCAAAATTTCTTAACGAAATTTTAGTACGACCTTACTAACAACCCATAGACATTGAAATAATAATAAAATAATAATTTACTCACCAAATTTGTGGTCCCAAAACTACTGTTCCAATTTCACTAAAAATGGACTGTTATAACTGTCCCCCTAAAGCAATTTTCGTCCCAAAAAATCTTACCAAAAAATAAGTTCGAGTATTGCACTTTCATAACTTCTTTCGGTTCCCAAGTAGCCTCTTCTATACCATGACGTTGCCAGAGAACTTTCACTAAAGCTATGTTTTTATTTCTCAATTCTTTAACTTTTTGAGCTAGAATTGTGATCAGTTCTTCACTGTACGTCATATTTGACTGTATCTAAACATCAACTAGTGAAATCACGTGTGAAGGATCTGATTGGTACTGTTGTAACATCGATACATGGAAGACATTATGAATCTTTTATAACTCTGATGGAAAATCCAATCTGTAAGCTACTGGTCCAATCCTTTCAGTGATCTTGTAAGGCCCGATATACCACAAACTAAGCTTTCCTTTCCAACCAAATTGAAGGAATTTCTTCCAAGGTGACACCTTCAAAAACACTTTAATGCTTCATATAGAGCTTCATATAGTGCCATTTTAGTGCTTGTTTGATAACTATTTTTATATGCAAATTCAACCAACGGTAGAAATCTTTCCCAGTTACCTTCAAATTTTAAAACACAACATCGAAGCATATCTTCGAGTATCTGAATTACTCACTTAGACTGACCATCGGTCTGAGGATGAAATGCTATGCTAAAATGCAATCAAGTACCTAGAGCTTCATGTAACTTGCTCAAGAATCGAGACATAAATTGTGGATCCCTGTCTGAAATAATAGAAATTGGCACACCATGCAATCTAACAATCTCAGCAACATACAACTCTTCCAATCTCTAGAGTGAAAAATCCATACGCACTGGAATGAAATGTATGGATTTCATCAAATGATCTATAATTACCCATACAACATCTTTCTTTCTTAGAGATAAAGGCAATCTCGATACGAAATCAATCGTTACATGTTCCCATTTCCACTCTGGAATCATTATAGATTGCAATAAGCTAGAAGGTACCTAATGTTTAGCTTTGAATTGCTGTCAAACCAAACATTTCGACACAAACTCAAAAATCTTTTATTGCATACCTGGCCACCAATACATCTTTTTCAAATCACCGTGCATTTTATTGCTACTAAGATGAATCGACAAGTTACTATTATGAGCTTCCTGTAAAATTTTTGGAATGAGATCAGAATTTCTCGGAACACAAATTCTGCCTTTGAAATACAATCTGTCATCGAAACCAACATGAAAATCTAAATTAGCTATCGTCTCAATCTGTTTCTGCTTAGCAGTCAAAACATTATCACATTTCTGAGCTTTGAAAATATGTTGCAAAAATGTCAATCTAGCTTTTAACTCAGCTAAAATTTAACCATCATCAATTAATGTCAATCGTGTGTTCAATGCTTATAAAACAAACAAAGATTTTCTACTCAAAGCATCAGCAACAACATTAGCCTTTCCCAGATGGTAATCAATGATCAAGTCGTAATCTTTCAATAACTTGAGCTATCTGCGCTGCCTTAAATTCAAATCTTTCTATTACATCAAATACTTCAAGCTTTTATGATCTGTGAAGATGTGACATTTTTCTCCGTACAAATGGTGTCGCCAAATCTTTAAACCAAATACAATAGCTGCAAGCTCTAAATCGTGAGTCAGATAATTCTTTTCATGCGTTTTCAACTGTCAAGAGGCATATGCTATCACTTTTCTCTCTTGCATCAAAACACAACCCAAATCATTTCATGGAGCATTACTGTAAATCATGAATTCTTTACCAAACTCTGGCTGAACTAACACAGGTTCCTCGGTTAATAAAGCTTTCAACTGATTAAAACTTTGTTGACATTTCTCCGACCACTCAAACTTAATAACTTTTTGCAACAATCTCGACAACGGTGTAGCAATCATCGAGAATCCCTTGACAAATCATCGATAATATCTAGCTAAACCCAGAAAACTTCTGACTTTAGATACATTTCTCGAAGGTTTCCAGTCTACCACAGCTGATATTTTACTCAAATCAACTCGAATACTATCTATCGATACCACACGTCCCAAAAATCTGACTTCTCAGAGCTAGAACTTACATTTGCAAAACTTAGCGAACAGTTGTTTTTTGCGTAAAGTTTACAAAACAATTGTCAAATGCTGGGCATGCTCTGTCTCATCTCATGAATAAATCAAAATATCATCAATGAATACAACAACAAATCTATCTAAATATAGTGTGAATATTCTGTTCATCAGGTCCATAAACACAACAGCTGCATTAGTCAAACCAAATGGCAAAACAAGAAACTCATAATGTCAAACATAGGTAAAAGGCATATTGGAAAATCATAGGAAAGAAAACTACGTAAGAACATAATGCTTAGTAAGTTCAAAAAACATGAAACATAACTTACCATTTCATTATAAAATATTAATAATAAGCATAATGTAATCCAACCACAAGTTTGGCACAAGCCTAAGCTCCATCATCAATGTAACGCCCCAAATCCTGAAAACCCTATTAAAAATTATTTTGTGTATATGCGACATGGATGTATGTCTGCTATAGTGGTTTAGTGCTCTGGGAGTGTCTGGAAAGTCATGGGTTCAAGCCTTGGCTTGAGCATATTTTGGTTTTATTTGAATAAACCTTTGTCTTTAGATGGTAAACTTTTAAATTTATATGAGGGTTGCATGACATAAGGCACTTGCTAGTCTAGTGGCAAGTGGCGTGTTACTTCTGCTAGGAGACCAGAGTTTGAGTCCTGTGGCACGCAAAGAGTGTTCTTTTTACTGTTGTGCTATGTAAGAGATTGATTGGCAGTGGAACTTTGATCTTGTAGGCGGTTGGACTGTTTGAAGAGGAGGGGAGTGTATGGCCGAATTTTAGGAAGTGAGGGAAAGGAATTTAAATTGGTCAAAGGAGAGTTTTGAGGAGAGATTTGGGGAGTGAATCGTGGAGTAGGAGAGTGGGGAGTTGTCTGCCGAAAATGGGATTCTCTATATGCAAAAATCGGTCATAAGTACTAGGTGCCGAATTGGTTTAGTCCTTGCTCTTTATCGGTGACTTTTTCTTTCTTTTGCTCCTCTCTCGTTATTGTTTATGTAGTAGCTAAAATTTGTTTGTGATCTTTCGGGTACGTTTCGGGTTAACCTACCTTGGTTTTATCCTACAGTAGGGTGCTAGTGTTGATCAAAATTTCCTCCCTCCATCACTCTTCTTCTCCTAGTCTTCTTGGTATTTTCCAAACTTTCACTTCCCCTCTCTTCTCCCTTTTCTTTTTCTCAACCAATCCCTCCTAACCGATTACACCTTCTTTTTCTTCTTCCATTCGAATACTTGATGCTGATTTCTACTTGTTCTCTCTCTAGTTGTGTTGACTCTTATCATACTTCTTTGATGCAGTCGGTTGGGGCCTCTAGGCTGATTACCTTAGCACTTCATCTTTCATTTCCTTTCGTTTCTCTGCTCTCTCTCAACTCCTTCCCTATTCGCTGGTGCATTGGCTGAATCTCTATCTGGTAAGTCCCCGTATTGCCTCTACTTTTCATCTTTTCTTCTCTTTTCTAGGCATGCCAAGTCTTAACATATTCTCTTGGTTATGGTGTTTTTCGGGTTTTAAGTAACTTTCGAGGAGTGGAGGATCCCTTTAGTGCTATAGAAACGATCAAGCCTTTCTCGCGTTCTTGACCGGAGGTAATGTTATTCCTTGTCGTTGACCCGAACTAAGATTATTTTGGCTTGGGTTGGTATTGGCCGAATAGTCCTTCCTTAGTTTTGGGGTTGCGTTCCTTTAGACTAATATACGTTGATTCAACCCATATGTGTGGACAAGCATGAGTAATATTTCGGTTGTCATGCAGATTGTCAGCAGGGAGTCTTTTATCAACTTTTGTCAGCAATCTAAAAGGGCTAAGATCACTCGTTCAAGCAAAGTGATAGTAAGTAACCTTTTGATCAAGATTTCAGTTAGGGTTCTTTCAACTCGTGTGTTAAGATTATAACCAAAGCTTCTGTTGTAATAGGTCAGAGTACAAGTGGGTTAGTTCACTCGTTTTCGCAACCAAGTGTGTAATCACACTACAAAAACTGTTAAACGGAAAAATCTGGAAAACCAAAGAGTGCATCTCAACTTCACATAGGCGTGTGACCGCCCGTGTGGCAGGCCGAGCGGTAAAACAAGGCCGTGTTGCCAACGAGATGGCCATGAGCAATTTCATGAGCTGAAACAGTATTGGGCCATTTTGGGCTGAACTGGGCCGTGTAGGCCCAATGGGCCCATGGGCCCCACACGAAAAAATTACACAAAGTGTGGTAAACTGGGGGCCAGGCTGTGTAAACTACATAGCTAAGGCTATTTTTGGGCTATGTGGGCCATACAAGAGTATGGGCCCACATGGGCCCGTAATATGGGCTGTAGGCCCATTATCACTGATTGACTGTTAAGGTTGCACGGGTTGCCTAAGACGACAGTGGACCTACTGTTGGGTCGGTAAGTATACTTAGACCCCATTCTGATGAAATGACCATTATACCTCTGTGAGGTAAAGTTGACTGAAATACCCTTGTATTATGTATGACTGTTTCTGAGCATGATATTTTTGCATACACGTATGTTATTATGCCGCATTACATGGGGTGGGATATATGATTTTGGAGGAAGTGTACTAAAAGGCTATAAGCCTATTACTGGCAGCTCTGCTGTGAATACTATTTTAGTACCGAATTCGGTATGATTTGGTGTGTAGGGTTAGGTGGGTCGATTTTATCCCCACATGGTGTGTAGGGCTAGTACGGAGTTGGTGTGTAGTGGATGGATTGGGTAGGACTCTTTGTTTTCATACTATACTGAAATAGGCTAAGGCCCAAACTGTCGCTATTACTGAAATGGGCTAAGGCCCAGACTGCTACTATTACTAAAAAAGGGGGCTAAGGCCCCTAACTGAAATTGAAAGGGCTTAGGCCTAGATTGCACTTACTCTGATTGTTTGATATTATGGGATTTCACACACTGAGTTTTCGTAAACTTACCCATCTGTTATCTGTACAAGAAATTCCCAGGCTTAGACGGATCGAGGCGACAGAGGACTCAGTGGTGGCCATTCAACGTAGATACTTCTTTTTACACTATAATTATGGTTTTATTTTGGGTTTTTATTATGTAATATGGCTGCTTTAATTTTTATTTAATTTGGGGATTTATTACTTGAATTTTTACCTATTAGTAGTAGGTCTCAGGTTTTAAAATTAAAAAGTTATAAGAGTTTTTCTAAAAACACCACTTTTACGCAATGCATTATGAGAGTTTCCGAAACAACTATTGTTTAAAGAGTTTAATGACAACCTAATATGATTTCCTAAAATAACTTGAGTTTTCTTTATGAAAAGACATCCTAAGTTTTAATCAACCCAAAGGAACTTTTAAGAAGAACAGATTTTCAAATTTGTGTTTTGGAAAAACACTCCAATGTGACATCACAGATTCAGCCATAACGTCTAGCCCGGGTTTACGATGTTACAATCAACACATGTTAGTGCATTCATACATAATTCACTTGAAGTAAACATATGGTAAGTCATTTGTACATGAACATACTTCATTTTCACTCATCATTTCCTTTCCCTGAATACATAATATAGTTCATTTGAACACTTACCATATCATTCCTTTCCTTTTCATTCCCGTTGAACCATTTAGAAAATCATTGAATACCAAGGAAAGCTCACATGAAGTGCGCTTAAACATATAATTGTAACATTTCCTTTACATCTTTGATCACACGAGCTATGGGTCGGAATGTAAGCTACACGATGCTGTTCACACAAGTTGTAGAGTATCCACAACAAATGTAGGACCTCAGCATTGTCATTTGTATCCTACGAATTACTAAAGTTCAACTGCGACTTGATAACTGTCACAGCATTGTCTTGGATGTACATTGTTCAATAAAATTATATATTCATAATAACATATAATTGAATAACATGAATAGAATAATTCATACATACGAACTTACCTCGACAATTAAGGCATAGAAACGAGATCGACTAATCCGAGGCTTTAGCTTTTCCTCTATCTAAATCCGTATGTGGTTTATCTTGATCTAAATAGACAAATTCAGTTCATTTAATAATTCTATTATTCAATTTAGTCCGTATTTCATATTTTTACAAAATTACTATTTTGCCCCTAACATTTTAACTTTTCACATTTTAGTCATTAAGCTCATAAATTGAAATTTAAACATTTTAATCCTCTTCTCATGCTAGTCGAATTCTCTAGGCACCTAAACCAATCGATACAAATCATCATTTCACAAATTTAACATGAAATTTTATCATTTTTACAAATAAGTCCTTAAATACAATTTTCATCAAAAATCACTTTACAAAACTTGTTTATTTAACAACAATGACTCATAATATTTCATTAAACATCAAGAAACATAAAATAAAATTCATAGCACAATCCTAAATCTTTAACAGTTTTGCAAATTAATCTTTGGGCTAGCTAGGTTAAGCTACAACAATCCCGAAAACATAAAAATATTAAAAACGAGCTTAAAAATCACTTATATGCAATGGAAGTACTTAGTCAAACCTTCAACATCAAAAATGGTGTTTTCTAACCCTATTTTTGGTGAGAAATGAACGAAGGAAGATGGATAGTTATTTTTCTTTTATTTGTTTTATGTTTAATTTATTAATTACCATATTAACCTTTGGTTTTAACATTAAAAATCACTTAATTCTTTGTCCATAAAAGTCCACTAACATTTTGAATGGTGTATTTGCTAATTGAGTCCATTCAATTTAGTGTTTCATAGTTAATTGATACATTTAACTTATAGAACTCTACTTTTGCACATTTTACGATTTAATCCTTTTTACATAATTAAGCATGCAAACGTCAAAATTTCTTAACAAAATTTTAATACGACCTTACTAACGACCCATAAACATTGAAATAATAATAAAATAATAATTTTCTTGTTGGATTTTTGGTCCCAAAACCAGTGTTCCGATTTCACTGGAAATGGGTTGTTACATTTTGTATGCTCGCATGTTTATATGTTATGTATACGTTAATTTTGTTGTTGTGTGATAACTTAGCATATTTTATGTTATAAATAAGTTGTGTATTTTATGTTATAAATAAGTGGTGTGTTGGAGGTTAGGTTGAGAGTTAACAGAGAGTAAGTTCAGTGGCTAATGTAGCTCGCCAGATTCAGGTTGAACCTACTTGGTTGAGTTTGGGGTATTACATACATAAAAACACATATGTAAGTTCTAAAGAATATAGTGAGTTCTCAAAGCTTTTTAATCACAACACGATCACGCTTGAGTTTCACTTTTGATTGTCCTCCTATCTCTTTGGCATAATAACTACTTCACACAAATTGACTTACTTATTTTTGACATCTCACCCTCAATGATATCGTCACTTGTTTGATTTCAAATTTGAAGCTTATTTGCTTTACTGTTTGTGATTTAAATAGTCATTTTGATAGAAAATTTCACTGAAGTCATAGCTTTCAATAAATTTCTTTTGTTCTTTATAGAATTTTAGGATTTCTTTTTTAAATGATGGGCAATTTGGTGGACTAAATTGCATTGCTCTTTAGCATCAACTTAGTAGCTAACTATAACACCCTATACCCGCCCCGATTGCCAAGCCCAAATACTAAGATGCTACACCACCGTCTCACTTCATATTGATCACAAACTGTCACATCATTACGCATGCATTTTTTTCTTTAACATAGCATAATAGCATTCACATGAAACAAAGTCATACCTTTACTTTTTATCAATAAAACATGTCAAGTATTTATTAAATAAAAATAAAATAAATACTAAACTTGCATTAGGACCACTTAGCAAAATTTCCCAAAACTGTTACGTAGGTATCGATACTAGAAGAGTGATTTCGATAATTCTCTCAAGTGATATAGATACCACTTGGAAAATTGATACCAAATTAGCCTAATGTTTATTGACTTAAAAACCCAACTTTCGAAAAATATAGACACAACTGAAAAGAATCAATAATTTTCCCTCGAGTATCGATACTCGTAATAAAATATCAATACCAACTTACAAAATTGTATCCTACACTTTTGAAAATCACAGAGGTACCATTTTTAAATCACAGAGGTATCACCATAAAAACATAGCATTCATCATCACATAGATCATTCCAAATAGGTTCTGAACATCATGCATCAATTGTCTCATAAAATAATCACCGAAATATCTCAAATAACAGTCCCAAAAACCATATTTAAAGTTCACAAATTACCAAGCATAATAGGCATGTAATTAACCAAAAATTATAGCAAAACCAATATAAAGTCTACCACATTGCCTTTTATTCTGAAAAAAACAAATAATTAGAAGAACACCTACTAATAACAACTAAAGCTCTAGCTTGGATCACCCCTTGGAACCACACCGCTCACACCAGCACACTACTAATCTATAATGGTTTTAAGAAAGGAGTGGGTGAGCTTAACAATCTCAATGAATGCCTAGAATAACTACCATGCAAACAATTCATCAAGCATTAATGAAACAACCATATCGTACAACCTCAACAAGTCCAACTCTAATGTCATATTATACTTACTCGTGCATTATCTACTAGTTCATTTACATGGTAGACATATTCACTTTTAAGCATATATCACATTACACATATAATCACATAACATTTAAGCATATATCACAATACTCATATAATTACATAACGTTCAAGCACATATCACAAATCTCATATGATAACATAATGTTCAAGCATAAATTGCAATACTCATACGATCACATAACATTCCAGCATATGTCGTAACACTCAAAGACATGTTAGATAATTGTCACATGTTATATAAACACATATCACAATACACATATATTCATAATTTAAGATAATTTGGCACTTGAGCTTGAAACATAAAAGTGAGCTCTATCATTTCTCATCGGATACACGGATCTCCAACACATCACATAGACTCATAGAGTCAAATATGTCCCGAAATTGAAGCATAAAGCTAACAATCTTCTTATTTCCCCACACATGTTCTATTGAATGGAGCTTAGCTCACATTCCCTTATCCCTTCAACATGTCCTAGGGCCTCAACGCCCAAAATCACAGTACATATAGGTGAGTACTCACAATCTTATGGCATGCCAACTATATTCAACGGTTTCAAGATCATAATGCCAAAATATCTGAAGTCAAATATCATTTTTAGCAAAACACCTTCACTAACATTTAACGTATACATAACATGTATATTGTAACATCCCGACTTTGGGCCTAGTCGAAATAGTGGATTCGGGACCATGAATCGGACGTAGTAAATATTATTTTTATTATATTTTTATGGTCTACAGTTTCACAGAATGATTTCATGAAAATTTCATTCAAAAATTCTAATGTTTGGGCACTCAGTTTTGTCAAAAGGACTAAATTGTAAAAAGTACAAAAGTTGAGTTCTACATGTTAGAGGTGTCCAATTGATATGAGATTTTAAATTAGAGGTCCTTAGATGGTAATTAAACCATTTGTTAAGTTATTGGACAAAAATGGGCATGGAGAGATAAAATTTCAAAGAAAGGCTAAAAGGGCATTTTGGTCATTTGCTAAATAAAAGAATAAAAAGGGAAAAACAAGTCAAAATTGTGTCCATATTCTTCCTCCCTTAGCCAAAATTTCCAAGACACCATAGCTAGGGTTTCTTCAACTTTCAAGCTTGATAGTAAGTGCATCTTATCCCCCTTTTTATTGCTTTTTACGTTTTTAAAGTCATATTCACCCGATCTTTCCATTTCTACCATTATTTTGAAGTAGGGTTCAACTTTAAAAATTTACCCATGTGTGACATGCAAGTAATAAACAACTTTTACTAGGTGATTTTTCATAAAAATACCTAAAAAAGGACCTATTTGTAAAAGTTGTAAAATGTGTAGTAAAAATCTGATTTGATGAAAAATGTGGGTTGATATGAGCATGTGTGTAGGTTGACTAGGCTTGGGTAACAAAGAAATTGGATGCATTTCATTTTAGGAGCCTAAAGACAAAAATATAATTATGTCAAAGTTTAGGGGAAAAAATGTAATTTTGCCATAGTATACTTTTGGACTGAATTGAGTAATGTGATAATTAAATAAGTTAAATTTGCTATTATAGATCAAGGTAAATGAAGTTCGGACCTTGATCGAGGGAAAAACAAGGTTATTGACAATTAGATCCATTTCTACTATTTTTGTACCGAGGTAAGTTCGTGTGTAAATAATGCAACTTATATTGTGTAATTAATTTTTTTATTGCATGACTTGTAAAATCATCATTATGGATTCGTTCGAAAAAGATTCGATGCGGCAAAATTCCCGGTTGAACCTTAGGGTTAGTTAGGATACAAATGTCATTACATTAGGGTTATAAGTTTACATGCAAGACTATATTTGGGATATGACATCGTTATGAGATTTCGTGTAAGACCATGTCTGGGACATGGCATTAATATGAGAATCAGGTAAGACCATAGTTGGGCTATTGGCATCGATATGAGATCCCATGTAAGACCATATCTGGGATATGGCATTGGTATGATTCTATGTGTATGTGATTCTCGAGTATCCTTTACTATTCCAAGTGATTCAAAGAGTGATTTAAAAATTATATTAAAGATGTGAAAGGTTATGACTATGTTATGAAGTGGTACAAGTACATACGCAAAACTCATGAGAAATGATCTCGGTTTAAGATGCATTATTGGTAAGGATGGAAATGTGTAAGATATGTTTATGATCACTTGATAATTTTGAGCTAATTTACATTATGTTATGTGTAGGTTATGGCATGTTTAAAGTTGATTATTATTTACATGCTAACTTACTAAGCTTAAAGCTTACCCTCTTCCTTTTGATTTCTTATAGTGTCATCAATCCAGCTTGGGAATTGAAGACGGTCAGAGATCCACTCACACTATCAAATTATCATTTTGGGTTGTTATTATTACATTATTTTGAGTTATGGCATGTATAGGGACTTGGTTTTTTTTATGATAGTCATTATTGATTTGGCCAAGTGTGTTGGCTTGTAATGGTAATTGATTCATTTTGTAAATGGCCATATGGTATTGGCTAATATTGGTTAAGTATATATATACATATGATTATGCCTTTCATGGATGTGGTTATTGCATGGTTTGTGATGATAAGTATGAGATGTTGTATGTGATAGAAAATAGCATGAAGTTGATGTGTGGATGTCTTGGTTGTGGTTGAATTGGTAATATTTATATGCTTTGATTGGTGTTGGTTGATGCTGTATAGGTTGGTGCAAGTAAGGGTGGCAAAAAGGCTTGGTAAATAGCCTTATTTTTATCCACATGGGTAGACACATGGGCGTGTGTCTAGGCTGTGTGTGACACACGGCTTGCCCATTGGGTGTGTGATCCAGCCGTGTGTCCCCTGCATTCTTGAATTTTAGCCTCAAATTGGCCACACGAGCAGAGACACGGCCGTGTGAAGGACACAGCATAGGGACATGGTCGTGTCCTTAGGGCGTAGGAAGTCTGCACCTAATTTATGAAAAATTATGAAAATAAAATCGCCCACACGGCCTAGCACACGGGCTATGCCTTGGCCGTGTGACTCTAATTTGTTGATGATGTCATAAACAGAGAGTTACACAGGCTGAGGACACGGGCGTGTGAGACCACACAGGCGTGTGACCCTTCAAAGCATGAAAATTTTATAAGTGTTGTAACAAATTTTGAAAGTTCTTGGTTTAGGATTGAGCCACTCCCAATGTATGTTTTTTGCCTCATAGACTTGTAATAGGGACAATATGAATGTATACGAAAAGCTTTAATTTGGATGGAAATTTATGTCTCAGTTCTGTATGATTACTTGTGTATAAGTCCGGTAATGCCTTTTACCCTATTCTAACATCGAGTACAGGTAAAGGGTGTTACATTTAGTGGTATCAGAGCTATGTTTTAGTTGATTCTCAGACTAACGTAGCTTGTGTACAAGCCTAGCTGTACATGCCATAAATACACTGTGATAGTGTGATGACTCTTGACAATTGAAAATTGTGTTTTTATATAGTTATGGATTCTAACCGAGCTAAGGCTGATGAAGTCGAAAGTAATACGTCGGCTCCCGATCAAGGGGCAGCACCGTCTGGTAATAGACCCCCTATAGTTAGTTAAGGAGAATGAGGCATGGAAGCCTTCCTCCATATGATGAACGCATGGTATACGGAGTTCGTTTGAATGAACTCGAACGCTCAACCCCCTCCACCCCCACCTATTCCTCAGCCTATCCCCATAGCACCCTGAGGTATGGACTTCATGAGATTGAAAATAAGATTCAAAAACAAGGAGCCGAAGAGTTCCGAGCTGGTATAGATGATGATCCTGAAAGAGCAGAGTTCTGGCTTGAGAGTACCATCAAGGTATTTGATAAGTTATCATGCACACCTGATGAATGTATGAAGTATGTAGTATCACTTCTGAGAGACTCGGCCTATCAGTGGTGGAACACCCTTGTGTTGGTTGTACCAAGGGAGAGAGTTAATTGGGAATTTTTCCAAGAAGAGTTTCGTAAGAAGTACATTAGCCAGACGTTTATCAATCAGAAACGCAAAGAATTCCTTGAGTTAAAACAAGGCCGAATGACAGTAATGGAATATGAGTGTGAGTTTGTAAGATTGAGAAAATATGCTTGAGAATGTGTTTCAACTGAAGCCATCATGTGTAAGAGATTTGAAGATAGGTTGAACGAAGACATCCGATTAGTGGTTGGTGTACTAGAACTGAAAGAATTTGTTATGCTTATAGAGAGAGCTTGTAAGGCTGAGGAGTTGGCTAAAGAGAAAACAAAAGCTGAGTTTGAGTCTCGAGACTCGAAGAAGAGACAAATGGGTAAGTCACTTTGGTCCTTATCTAAGAAACCGAGAGAGTTTAATACTCGATCAAGTGCTTCAGTTGGGTTTTCAAATAGAAACTAAGGGAAACAGTATTCAGGTTATAAGGCTCAAACAACTTTGATAGCGAGTGTGGGTAATGCTCGACCTAGTAGACCTGAATATCCACATTGAGGTAGACATCACCCTAGTGAGTGTCGGGTGAACGGTCAAACTTGTTTCAAGTGTGGTTCCTAAGATCACTTTATTAGAGATTGCCCCGAGATGATTGAAAAAGAGAAATTTCAGAGTGCAAGATCGGGTAATACTACTTCTATAGGGAGGCCACAAAGAAATTCGAGAAATGGAGCAAGTAGCAAGAGTGCACCTAGAGACCCAACTATGAGATCTGAGGGTAGAACACCTGCGAGGACTTATGCCATTAGCGCTTGCGAAGAGGATTCATCTTCTGATGTGATTACAGGTACTTTTTCTCTTTATGAAACTCATGTCGTTGCATTGATTGATCTGGGCTCAACCTGTAAGACCCCTAACCTATATCCGTCCTCAGAATAGGGTTACGAGGCATTACCAAATAACACACCTCATTCACATACATTTTATACATTCATACTTAAGATCCATTCAAAAACATTCACAATGTCCCTTGTAAAGCTCTACGAGACCTTAAATCATGCTTAGAAGTGGTTCGGGACTAAACCGATAACATTTACAAACTTTGGGAAACTTAGAAAATTTTTAAACATTTAAGGGTCACATGCCCGTGTGAACAGGCTGTGTGCCTCACACAGCTACCAGATACACCTGTGTCACAGGCCGTGTGAAAACAAGGCATACATTTTGACTTGTACCACACGATCGGAGACACGCCCGTGTGCCATGGCCGTGGGAAAACTGGAGGGGTTACTGACTTGGGTCACACGGCTGGCCACACGCCCATGTGCCATGTAATGCCCCCACGCCCGAGACCGTCGCCGGAGTCGAGTATGAGGTGTTACTAAGCTTAATTTAACATTTTTAGAACTTTGGATTATTTGTTTTTACATTCACAGCTTTTAAGCTACTTGTGTCACAGTCACAAGAAAAATCATATCTCGAGTTACGAAACTCAAAATCAAGATCTGTAAATTTTCCCTGAATCTAGACTCATATACCTATGTACTAATTTTTTTCTAGAATTTTTGGTTGGGCCAATTAGTACAGTTTATTAGTTAAAATTACCCCTGTTACAGGACTTGACTGGACTGACCTCTGTTTACTACGAAACATATTTCTCTCTGTAAAAAATTCATATGATTATGAGATTTGTTTCTCATGAAACTAGACTCAATAAGGATTCTGAGAATATAAAGTACACCACCTAATTATATCTTTACAATTTATGGTGAATTTTTAAAGTTGAAACAGGGGATCCGGAAACTGCTCTGACCCTGTTTCACTAAAATTCAAATATCTTCTAACATATAATTCCTTTACCTGTTTCATTTGTTTCATGTGAAACTACACATAATAAGATTCAATTTGATATTTAATCCATCACCAAATTAAATTCCTATGATTTTTAGTAAATTTTCAAACTCACATCAGTGTTGCTGCAATATTCTGTTTATGGCAAATTTCACCCCTTTTTATGGGTTTTCATGAATTGGATATCCTAATAGCTTTCCACAACATCAAACGTAATCTAAACTAACCATTTCCATAATTTATCATTATCAAGCATTTTCTCAACCATTCCATCACCATATCATAAGATCATTTACACAAAATAGGTATATTGCTATACATGCCATACTTAAATTTACAAGCCATTTACCGAAAAGTTCTTCCTGATAGTGTGACTGATCCTTCGACCTATCCCGACTCCTGAGCTGGCTTGTCCAAAACTACAATGAGTAAGAAGGAGGGAGTAAGCATAAATGCTTAGTAAGTTCATATGCAAATAATAAGTAACATATCAAAGCAATCATACCAATCAACATTAGCATGCATCATCAAAACACATATCACATTTCTAACCATTTTTCATCATCTTGTTACCTTATCGTGATTGTATCAATACTCAACCCGAGGGTTAAATATATACCTGTCCAAAATATCCATTTCATATCACTTACCAATACGCCTCTTTACATCTCGAGTTTTCCTCCATTTGAGTAGAACTTTACCCGTTGAACACATCGGAATATAATTCGGATACATGGATAACTTGCACATAAGTTCCACATATGCAATCAAGCAATCATGTAACCCCCCCATAAGCGAACTCGAACTCAACTCAATGAGCTCGGGCGTTCGCATCCATAAGTGAACTCGGACTCAACTCAACGAGCTCGGATGCCTAGTTACATTTCACGAACTCGGACTCAACTCAACGAGTTCGGACATTCGCATCCATAAGTGAACTCGGACTCAACTCAACGAGTTCTAATGCTCAACCATCCTAGTGACATGTCACTTGTATCCTAATCTATTCCTAAGGTTCAAACGGGATATTCTGCGAACACATATCCTTGCCGTCTTCCGTAGAATGCCGAATCAATACTCGGTAACATTTTATATTTAACAAGTAGCTCACATAGTTTACATTTTATTCGAAAATAACAACAAAGCATATATTTCATGATAAAAATCAGCATATCACATAATTGACATCAATAACTTAAAAAAAACAATTATGCTACATTATTTACACATGAACTTACCTTGATACCAAAATACAAAGATTTTGCAATTTAGTCCACAATCTTTTCTTTTCCTCGATTGGGGTCGATTCCACGTCTTTCTTGATCTAAAATAACATGTTTAGCTTATTTAATACTCACATTATCAAATTAATCCTTAATTCAAATTTTTGCAAAATTACAATTTTACCCCTAAACTTTTGCATATTTACATTTTTGCCCCTAGGCTCGGGATTAAACTTTATTCCTTATTCTTATATTTTATAACATGCTGATCACTTTTCCCTTCTATGGCAACATCAAATTCTCACTCTAACATGTACTTGTGACTATTAGGTATTTTTACCGATTAAGCCCTTTTACTCGTTTTTGCTTAAAATCGAGTAGTACAAGTTGTCTAACATAATTTAAAACTTCATATTCTATCATAAAACATCAAAATACACAAATTTCACCTATGGGTATTTTTCCAAATATAAACCTTAGGTTAAATTATTGCTAACATAAGCTTAATCGAGTTATCAGGATCTCAAAAACGTAAAAATCATTAAAAACGGGGCTTAGAATCACTTACGATGAAGCTTGAAAGTTGAAGAAACCCTAGCTATGGTGAGATAGAGCATTCGGCAGCAACTAAATGGGGAAGATGACTATTTTGTGTCATTTTTCCCATTTTATTTCATTAATTATCCAAATGACCAAAATGCCCTTAATACCTTTCTTTGAAAATTTTTATATACAAGCCCATTTTTGTCCAAAATTTTAGAAATTGGTCAAATTGCTATTTAAGACCTCCTAATTAATATTTCAAAGCAATTTCATACTAAAAACTTCTAGAATGCAAGTTTTGCAACTTTTTCGATTTAGTCCCTAACTTCAAATTAAGCATTTTATGCATAGAGTTTCCTCACAAAATTTTCACACAATCATGCAATCATATCATAAACCTCAAAATAATTATAAAATAATTATTTCTATCTCAAATTTGTGGTCACGAAACCACTATTTCGATTAGGCCCTAATTCGGGATATTACATGCCAGCCCATGTGTTACACACAGCCAGTAGACATGCCTATGTGTCTAGGCCATGTCAAAACTGTAGGGTATACTGTCTTAATTCAAAAGTGTACCCTAGGGGACACACGGCCGTATAACATGACCGTGTGTAGCACATGGCTGAGACACACGCCCATGTCTCTGCCCGTGTGGATAAAAATAGGTCATTTGCAAAGCCAATTTGCCACCCTTTTCTCATGTTCACCTAGCCATCAAAATGGTATCATTTCAATACATAAATAGGCAACCAAAATATGCCAAATCAATATGCCATAATCATCAAACTCACATAACTCCTAAATGTATTTTCTAACCTTTCTATCAGCCAAATCATGCTTCTCAAACATACCAATTCTTCATCCATAAACCATACCAAAATATGTATTAATACATCAAATAATAACTAACCAAATGACCAACCACTTAGCCATGTCAACAATCATGGCAAACATGCCAAAACACAAGGTAACTTATATACATCACATATATTACTTATCAAACACATAATTCAAGCCAACTTAAATGACCAAGTACATACCAACATTTCAAAAAAAGCAAGTCAAATCTCATGGCTATATCAAATCTCAAAACATAACATCAACTCACTAGCCTATACATGCCATATATCATATTTACAAGCATCTAAAAATACCAACATGTAGTCGATAGTGTAATAATTGTAATGCCCCAAATTTTGGGCCTAGAAGTATTGGGTCTTGAGCATCGAAACAGTTAGGAGGCTACACATAAATATTTAGTTGTGCAAGAAAGTGACACACAACTGTGTATCTGCTTCAGTGGTTAAGTGTTCTGGGAAGTGTTTGAGAAGTCTTGGGTTCAAGCCTTGCCTTGTGCAAAAGTTTTGTCTTAAATGAATAAACCTATACCTTTGCCTTTAGTTAATAGGCTTTTAAATAAATGTGAGCATTTTATGACGGAAATGGCCTACTGGTCCAAGGGTCAGGTGGCATGCTACTACTACTGAGGGGCCTAAGTTCGAGTCCTGCTTGGCACAAGGGAGCATTTTATTTTGCTGCTGATGCTGTGAAGGTGTTGTGGTTTGACCGAAACACTGAGGTGTTGGAGTGGAATTTGAACTAAGTAGTTGAGAGAGGTGTGATCTGTTGAGGGATTTGTGGAGAGATTTTAGGAGAAAATCGTAGGGACTGAGGGGAGAGGAAGTGTTGTGCCGAAATGGTACTGTGGGCACTCAAGAATTTGGCTTTGGGGTTATGCTTCTCATTTTTTTTGTTTTTGACTGCTCTTTTCTGCTTGAAGGCCGAATGTGGTAGGAATTCTATACGGGTATTTTTCTGTCTCATCTATTTCATCTCTGGCAACAATTTCTTTGGCCGAACATTCTATTTTTCCCCTCAACACAATCAGGTTTTGGTCTAGATTGAGCTTGTTCGTCCTTAGTGTCTTACTGTTAACCGATTGCCTCTCCTCCTTTTCCTTTCCCAATCGATTCTTCTTTTAGCTGAATACACCTTCTTACCCTCCTTCGATTCTTTTTGTGTTAACAGATTTCCTTACCTTTCACCGTGCTATTGTGACCGAATACTCCTTCACCTCCCTCTCAATTCTATTCTCTCTTCACCTTGCACCTTGGTCGAATACTTAGTCTCTCTCAATTAATTTTCTCTTTGGTTGAATTCTTCATATTTCTCTATCATTGTCTCGAATCGGTAAGTGTTCTTTGATCAATCTGCACGATTCTTTTCTCCTTCTCTCTCTGTTGTAATTGTTCTTCACCTAACAACTCTTTTCTCTACCCATTACTGTTAGGGGTGCGATTGTTACATCTTGTGCCTCAGTTCGAGTGGGTGTTTCTGGGGGGTAGGCCGAATACTACTGTCTTCTATTCTTAGTCTATGCTTTTGGTAAGTTTCTATACACTTGGTTCAATTATTTGCTTGTATGGTATTAGTTAACAAGTTGTGAGTGGGATGTAGGTAGTCTCTAAGGATTCTAAACGATCTCTTGTAACGGTTTTAGTGTGATCGATCAAGGCGAGTGATAGGTAATCTCTCAAACATGTATTTTGGTTACGGTTTTTTTCAATTGATTGGTAAGCGACTAACCAAAGTTTTTGATTCTGATAGGTTGGAGTTCTTGAGGGTTAGTCACGCACTTTTGCAAACATGTGTGTAAACACTACCCAAATCATAAATCGGCAAAAGCCAGAAAATGTGACCATTAACGCTACACAGTCGTGCGCTCGCTCGTGTGGTAATCCAAACGCATAAACTTGGGCGTTTGAGCATAGAGGCCACCATGAGCTATTTCATGGACTTAGGCCGTTTTGGGCCATGTTGGGTCGAAATGGGCCGTGTGGGCCCCACAAGGTAAACCACACGAACGTGTGGAAAATATTGGGCCAGGCTGTCTAGTTCACAAGACCAAGGCCATTTTTTGGCTATGTGGGCCACACGAGCGGTGGGCTAACATGGGCCCGCATTATGGGCATTGGGCTCATTTGTACTGTTTGACTGTTAAGGTTGCACGGGTCACCCGAGACGACTGTGGACCTATTGTTGGGTTGGTAGGTATACCTAAACCCCAAATTGATAAATGATTGTTATGCCCTTATGAGGTAAAATGACTATTATGCCCTTATGAGATGTATGACTGTAATCGAGCATGCCATTTTATATATATTGCATACATGTATGATATTATGACACGATGCATGATATGTTGCATGGGGATAGGTTTATTATGATTGGAAGAAGTGTATCGTATTGGTAGTTCTACCGTAAAAATTATTTAGTGCCGCAACCGGTGCTAATTTGGAGTGTAGGGATGGGTGGGTTGATTTTATCCCCACATGGAGTGTAGGGCTGGATGGAGTGGAGTGTAGAGGCTGGTTGGGTAGGATTTTTAATTGCATATCTGTATTGTTACTGTCACTGAAATGGGCTCAGGCCCACACTGATACTGATACTGATATGGGCTAAGGCCCTAACTGAAATTGAACTGTTACTAAAATAGGCTTAGGCCCAGACTATAATTGCTTATTGTATGTTTGACTGATTGTTCATTAAGGGATTACACACTGACTTTTTGTAAACTCACCCTTTTGTTTATCTGTACAGGTAATCCCCAAGCTTACTAGGGTCGGTGCTACGACGTGCTCTAACGTGGCCACACAACTACACATGTTTCCATAATTGCCTTTAAATTTACAAGTAATTTAATTTCGGTATTTGTTTATGTAATAAGACCTCTTTAAATTTTTAACTTTTAATTTGGGATTTTGTTTATTTTGATTCATATCTGCTAGTACTAGGACGCAGGTTTTCAAAAGATAAATGTTTTTCAAAACACCACGTTTACGCAACATATTTTAAAAGCTTTCGCAACAAAAAATGTTTTAAAAAGTAATAACAATTTGATATGATTAACATTTTGCTAAACAACTTGAGTTTTAACAAGAAACGAGACATCCTAAATCTTAGTTAAGGTCACAAGCAGTTTAATATAGAACGGGGTTTTTTTCAATGAAATTATATTTTTGCGAAAGACACTCCAATGTGACATCGCCAGATTCAACCATAACATCTAGGCTGGGTTTGGGGTGTTACAATGATGGTTCCCGATGATCTACGATGTCTGAGCTGGCTTTGAAAATCTATAAAACATGGAAAGAACACACAAAGTAAGCTTTAAAAGCTTAGTAAGTTCGTATGATATAAACGTATCTAATCTCAAATATATCATTCATCAATCTAAGCATAATAACATGTAACTCATGATTATTAGCAAACCTTTCACATTGTTGTTCTTATGCTATATGTAACTTCATGACTTATTCTATTTGAATTTCATGCTTTATTTGTACATACCTGTAAAAATTCATATCGAACTCATACTTTCTCATGATATTGTTGATTACTCGATATCTCGCACACTAAGTGCCAAAGCATAGTCGAAGCTATTATAATCTCGCACACTCAGTGCATTACATAGCCGAAGCTATCTCGATCTCGCACACTAAGTGCCAAACATAATCAATTTGTCGTCGAATATTACCGTAGTCTCGTATATACAATTTATTCAATATCAAAGCATTAAAATATAATTCTAACAATGTTTATCGCGTACGAACTTACCTTGAACGTAAAGGCGAAACTAGTTGATTAGTCGAGTATTTGTTCTTGCCTCGATCTAAACCTGGGTTCCTCTTTTCTTGATCTATATTATAACAAATTCAACTCATTTAATCACATAATCTTTCAATTTAGACGACAAACACATATTTGGGCCTTTTTGAACTTTAACCCCTAAAGTTTCACATTTATTTAATTTAGTCCTTATTTCACAAATACACAAAATTACACAATTTCTTTCAAATACATGCTAGCAAAATTTCCCTAGTGCTTAGATTATCCCTTATTTTTCATTTATTCACACATTTAACCACATATTTTTACATTTTCTCAATATAATCCCTAACTGACATTTTTGTCAAAAAATCACTTAACAAAATTTGTATATCTATCATTAAACCTTCATAATCTATCGTTAAACATCACAAGTCTCATAAATTCAACAATGGAACTTCACAAAATCATCAACAATTTCAGAAATTGGGGCATGGGCTAGCTAGTACTCAAAGCAACGATCACAAAAATGTAGAAATAATAAAAAACCAAGCAAAATATATACCTTAATCGAAGAACAAGCTAGCCGAATGGATGAAAGCTCAAACCCTATTTCTTTTTGCTGATTTTTAGCTATGAATGATGATAATATGGTTTATTTTCACTTTGTTTTAGTTAATATTAACTTAATATATTAATTACCATTTTAACCTTAATATAAAACATTGTAAATCACATGATTCAAGGCCATTTATTTACATCTACACTATCAATGGACTAATTACAACATAAGGACCTCATATTTAACAAACCATAGCAATTAGCCACTTTTAACTTATAGCATGCTACTTTTGCATTTTACGCGATTTAGTCCTTTTCTCAAATTAACCACTTAAACGATAAAATTATTTCACGAAATTTTTACACATATATAATCACATGCTATAAACACCAAAAATAATATTAAAATAATTTTACAATCTCAAATTTGTGGTCTCAAAACCACTGTTCTGATTTAGCTAAAACTGGGCAGTTACATAACCCATTTCTATGTTTGTATGAAATTGGTATCTAGTATGAATATGCTTGTTGAGTCTACAGAATTTGTGGTAAAAGTGTCGAACCCATTAGGCAAGCATGTGTTAGTTGACAAAGTATGTAAGAATTGTCCTTTGATGATTAGAGGTCATTGTTTTCTAGCTAATCTTATGCTTTTGCCATCTGATGAATTTGATGTAATTCTTGGTATGGATTGGTTGACCATTCATGATGTGGTAGTAAATTGTGGAAGAAAAATTATTGAACTAAAATGTGAAAGTGGCGATATTCTTCACGTTGATTCAGATGAATCAAATAGATTGCCAGTTGTGATCTCTTTTATGACAGCTCAGAGGTATATGAGAAAGGGGTACGAATCATATCTAGCCTTTGTGTTGAATACCAAAGTGTCTGAGTTAAAGATTGAGTAGTGCTGGTAGTATGTGAGTATTCGGATGTGTTTCCAAAAGAGTTGCTTGGATTGCCTCTAGTTAGAGAAGTTGAATTTGGTATTGAGTTAGTCCCTGGCACTGCACCTAATTCGATTGCTCCGTACAGAATGGCTGCAACAGAATTAAAAGAGTTGAAAGCTCAGTTGCAAGATTTGACAGATAAAGGTTTTGCGAGACCTAGTTTTTCCCCGTGGGGTGCACCAGTATTATTTGTAAAAAAGAAAGACGGCTCTGTGAGACTTTACATTGATTACCGACAACTCAATAAGGTGACCATAAAGAATAAGTATCCTTTGCCGAGAATAAATGATTTTTTTAACCAATTGAAAGGGGCTACATGGTTTTCAAAGATAGACTTGAGGTCTAGTTACTATCAGTTGAGAGTTAAAGACTCGGATGTGCCGAAAACTGCATTTTGGATGAGGTATGGTCACTATGAATTTTTGGTTATGCCTTTTGGTTTAATGAATGCTCCCGCTGTGTTTATGGACTTAATGAATCAAATTTTAGACCATACTTAGATAAGTTTGTGGTTGTGTTTCTCGATGATATTCTGATTTATTCTTGAAATGAGTCTTTGAGAACTATTTTATAAACTTTGAGAGATAAACAATTGTATGATAAGTTTAGTAAAAATGAGTTTTGGCTTCAAGAAGTTGGACTTTTAGGGCACATTGTTTCGAGTGATGGTATTCAAGTTGACCTGAGTAAGATTTCAACAATTGTTGATTGGAAACCGCCGAGGAATGTATCCAAGGTTAGAAGCTTTCTAGGCTTAGCCAGTTATTACAAATGATTTGTTAAAGGATTTCCATGATTGCTACTCCGATGACAAAGCTGCTACAGAAGGATGTCAAGTTCGTATGGTTGGAAAGGTGTTAACAGAGTTTTTAGAAGTTGAAGGCATTGTTGACTGAGGCACCAGTTTTAGTACAACCTGAACTGGGAAAAGAGTTTGCGATTTATAGCGACGCATCATTGAATGGTTTCGGATGTGTGTTGATGTAAGAGGGCAAGGTGATACCCTTTGCCTCGAGACAATTGAAGCCACATGAGAAGAATTACCCGACGCATGATTTAGAGTTGGCCACTATTGTGTTTGATTTAATGATTTGGAGACATCATTTGTACGGTGAGAAATGTCATGTTTTTATCGATCATAAGAGTTTAAAGTATTTGATGACTCAGAAGGACTTGAACTTATGGCAACAAAGATGGCTTAAATTGTTGAAAGATTATGAGTTGGTGATTGACTATCACTCGAGTAAAGTGAATGTAGTCGCAAATGCCTTAAGTAGGAAGACTTTTTTGCTTTGAGAGCATTGAACACAAGATTGACTTTATCTGATGATGGTTCTATTATAGTCGAATTGAGAGCTAGGCCAATGTTTATTCAGCAAATTTGTGAAGCCTAGAAATGTGACAGTGATTTGCAAGCCGAAAGAGCTCATTGTGAATCGGTTAGTGATTCAAATTTTCATGTCAGATCTAACAATTGTTTGATGTTTCGAGATAGAATTTTTGTGCCAAAAAATGATGAGATTATTCAAAAAATTCTCCATGAAGCTCATAATGGTTGTTTATCTGTGCATTCGAGTAGTACAAAAATGTATAGTGATTTAAAGAAAATGTACTGGTGGTCGAGCATGAAAGGAGATATCTCCAAGTTTGTTTATAGATGTTTAATTTGCCAACAAGTGAAAGCCGAACACCAAGTGCCTTTGGGTTACTTCGGCCAGTGATGGTACCTGAGTGGAAATGGGATAGGATTATGATGGATTTTGTAACGGGTTTGCCTTTGACTCCGAAAAAGAAAGATATTGTATGGGTTATGGTTGATAGATTAACGAAATCGGCTCACTTTATACTGGTACGTACTAATTATTCACTTGATAAGCTAGCTAAATTGTCCATTACTGAGATTGTGAGATTGCACGGGGTGCATGTTTCCATTATTTCGGATAGAAATCCGAGGTTTACTTCGAGGTTTTGGAAAAAAGTTACAAGAAGCCTTGGCCACGAAATTGAGTTTTAGTACCGCTTTTCATCCACAGACCGACGGTCAATCTAAGAGAACGATTCAAGTACTTGAAGATATGCTCCAATGTTGTGTTCTAGAAGTCGAGGGTAGTTAGCAAAAATATCTACCATTGGTCAAATTTGCCTATAACAACAGTTTTCAGTCAAGTATTAGGATGGCACCTTATGAAGCATTGTATGGCCACAAGTGCCAAAACTATTGTATTGACTTAACTCAGAGAGAATCAGATTCACGGGGTCGATTTAGTCAGAGAAACTGAAGAAAGAGTGAAGACAATTTGTGATTGTTTGAAAGCAGCTTCGGATAGACAAAAATCCTATGTGGATTTGAAACGAAAAGAGATTGAGTTTCAGGTCGGTGATAAGGTATTCCTAAAAGTGTCTCCGTGGAAGAAAGTTCTTAGATTTGGCCATAAGGGTAAGTTGAGTCTGCGTTTTATTGGACCGTATGAGATTACCGAAAGAATAGGGCCAGTAACATATCAGTTGGCTTTGCCATCTGAACTAGAAAGGATTCACGATGTGTTTCATGTGTCCATGTTGCGTCGATACTGATCAGACCCTTCACATGTGGTTTCACCGACAAAGGTTGAGATTCGATAAAATATGACTCATGGTGAAGAGCCGGTTAAGATTTTGGCTCGGAAAGTCAAACAATAGAGGAATAAAAGTATAGCCCTCATGAAAATATTATGGCAAAGGCATGGGTTGAAGAGGCTACATAAGAACTCAAGGAAACCATGAGAAAACAATACCTAAACCTTTTTACCTATAAGATTTTCGGGAATAAAAATCCCTAAGGGGGAGAGTTGTAACATCCCGATTTTGGGAAAAGTCGAAACAGTGGTTTTGGGACCATGAATCCAATGTAGTAAATCTTTTTTTTATTATATTTTCATGGTCTATAGTTTCACAAAATGAATTCGCAAAAATTTCGTTCGAAAATTCTGACGTTTGGGCACTCAGTTTAGTCAAAAGGACAAAATCATAAAAAGTGAAAAAGTTGAGTTCTAAATGATAGAGGTGTCCAATTGATATGAGATTTTAAATTAGAGGTCCTTAGATGGTAATTAGACCATTTTTTAAGTTATTGGACAAAAATGGGCATGGAGAGATAAAATTTCAAAGAAAGGCTAAAAGGGAATTTTGGTCATTTAGTAAATAAAAGAAGAAAAAGGGAAAAATAAGTCAAAATTGTGTCCATCTTCTTCCTCCCTTAGCCGAAATTTCCAAGACACCATAGCTAGGGTTTCTTCAACTTTCAAGCTTGATAGTAAGTGCATCCTAGCCCCGTTTTTAATGCTCTTTACATTTTTGAATTCGTATTCACCCGATCTTTCCATTTCTACCATTATTTTGAAGTAGGGTTCATGTTTAAAAATTTACCCATGTGTGACATGCATGTATTTTGATGTTTAATGGTAGAAAATGAAAGTTTGATGTGTAATAAACAACTTTTACTAGGTGATTTATCATGAAAATGCCTAAAAGGGACCTATTTGTAAAAGTTGTAAAATGTGTAGTAAAAATATGATTAGATGAAAAATGTGGGCTGATATGAGCATGTGTGTGGGCCGATTAGGCTTGAGTAACAAAGAAATTGGATGCATTTCATTTTATAAGCCTAGGGACAAAAATGTAAATATGTCAAAGTTTAGGGGCAAAAATGTAATTTTGGCATAGTATGACTTTTGGACTGAATTGAGTAATGTGATAATTAAATAAGTTAAATTTGCTATTATAGATCAAGATAAACGAAGTTCGGACCTTGATTAGGGGAAAAACAAGGTTATTGACAATTAGATCTATTTCTACTATTTTTGTACCGAAGTAAGTTCATGTGTAAATAATGCAAATTATATTATGTATTTAATATTTTGTTATTGCATGACTTGTACAATTACCATTATGGATTCGTTCGACAGAGATTCAATATAGCAAAATTCCCAGTTGAAACCTTAAGAATAATTAGGATACAAATGTCATGACATTCGTGTTATGAGTTTAGGTGTAAGACCATATCTGGGATATGGCATCGTTATGAGATTTCGTGTAAGACCATGTTTGGGACATGGCATCGATATGAGAATCGTGTAAGACCCTAGCTGGGCTATTGGCATCGATATGAGATCCCATGTAAGACCATATATGGGATATGGCATTGGTATGATTCTATGTGTATGTGATTCCTGAGTATCCTTTAGTATTCCAAGTGGTTCAAAGGGTGATTTAAAAATTATATCAAAGATGTGAAAGGTTATGACTATGTTATGAAGTGGTACAGGTACGTACGCAAAACTCATGAGAAATGATCTCGGGTTAAGATGCATTATTGGTAAGGATGCAAATGAGAAAGATATGTTTATGATCAGTTGATGATTTTGTGCTAATTTACATTATGTTATGTGTAGGTTATTGTATGTTTAAAGTTGATTATTATTCACATGCTAAATTACTAAGCTTAAAGCTTACCCCCTTCCTTTTGATTTCTTATATTGTCATCAAGCCAGCTTGGGGATCAAAGACGGTTGGAGATCCATTCACACTATCAAATTATCGTTTTGGGTACTTATTATTACATTATTTTGAGTTATGACATGTATAGGGACTTGGTCTTTTTGTGATATGTGTCATTATTGATTTGGCTAAGTGTGTTGTGTAACACCCCTAACCCGTATCCGTCGCCGGAATAGGGTTATGAGATATTATTAAACAATACACATCATTCACATACATAATACTTGCATTTAGGCATTCATAATTAAAATCCATTGTACACATTCACATTGTCCCTTATAAGGCCCTACGAGACCTTAAATCATGCTTAAAAGAGGTTCGGGACTAAACCGATAACATATAAAAAAACTTGAGGAACTTAGAAAATTTTCATGCATTCGAGGGTCATACGCCCGTATGAATAGGTCGTGTGCCTCACACGGCCACCAGACACGCCCATGTCACAGGACATGTGAAAACAGGGCATACATATTAACTTGCACCACATGGTCGGAGACACGCCCGTGTGCCATAGCCGTGGGAAAAGTGGAGGGTATACTGACTTGGGTCACACGGCTGGCCACAGCTCATGTGCTAGCCCGTGTGTCTCACACGGCCAGCAGACACGCCCGTGTGTCTAGACTGTGCCAAACCTGTAAGGTATACTGTCTTAATTCGAAGGGCTACCAAAGGACACACGGCCGTGTACCAAGGCCATGTGTAACACACGGTCAAGCCACACGCCCGTTTGCTTCGTCGTGTAGAGAGAAAATAGGCTTGGTTGAAGCCACATTTCTCACATTTTCTCAAACATACCTAAACCACAACATTTGTACCAATTCAATACATTAATAGGCAACCAATAACATGCCAAATCCAAATGTTACTTTACTAATATCCACATTTAGACATAACCCAGATCATCAAGCATTTACTAAACCAAAATGGCATCTAAACATTATCTTAAATTATACCAAAGCTTACCATTTCTCAAACCATAACACATCATTAATAATTTACTAAATACTTATCCATTAGCCAATCAAAATGACCATATCAAGCCTACCAAAACATAAGGCATCATAAATACATCACATATCATATATATATTAACTCATAACATAGGCCAAATTCAACTTCATCAACAACACCATTTACAAGCAAACTTACATGGCTAAATTCAAAGTTCAAAACATACCAAGATGACACTAGCCTATGCATGTCATATACCATATATATACAAAGCTTCAAAAGTACCAACTAGATGATCGATAGTGTGATGACGTTTCTGACGATCCCCGAGTTCGGGTTAGCTTCGATAATCTATAAAATAGGGAAAGAACACTCAAAGTAAGCTTTAAAAGCTTAGTAATCCATAATAAAACCACCTCATGAATCAACATCATTTCCATCAAATAAGAAATTTATGAATAAACACATATAAGCTTACAAACCTTCACAAATGTATACATATTCAATTTCATAAATGAATTCATAAAATACTTCCCTTTTCAATACTTGTATAAACCTCATACTTACCTGAGTCACTTATCTCTTTCACACATTCTTTCTCGACTTGACTTTGCCTGTTGAACCTTTCGGAATCATTAAGGATACTCGAAAATCACATAAAGCTCATACAATGCCATATCCTTGATATAGTCTTACATGTTATCACATATCAATGCCACTGTCCCAGACAGGGTCTTATAACAAATCATATAATGATGCCAATTTCCTAGACATGGTCTTACACGTAATCACAATACAATGCCAATGTCCCAGACATGGTCTTACTATAATCACATCTCGGTAACCCTAATGTCTTGACATTCGTATCCTATACTATTCCTAGGGTTCGTACGGGACTTTCGGATATCATAACTTCGTTGATTCTTACTCGTATTTGCTTGTTCAACATTCATAGCAATTCAATGACAAATAAACATTTATAAATCAATTTAAAGGCATTTATTTGCTTATGAACTTACCTCGTATTAAGGATTAACGCATCGGGTCGACTATTCAATAACCTTCGATTTCCCCCGATCTAAATTTGATTTCTTTCTTTCAGGATCTATATGAATTCAAAATTAATTCATTAATTCATTGATTCATTCAATTCAGTCCAAAAACACATATTTAACCAAATTTGCACTTTGGCCCTAAACTTTCACATTTCTTACAATTTAGTCCTTATTTCAATAAACACAAAATTACACCAATTCAATTCAAACCCATGTGTGCCGAATTACTATACTACCCTTAGCCATCCATATTTCACATTTATTTCACATTTCATCCCCATATTTTCATCTTTTCTCAATTTAATCCCTAATTTGTATTTTCTCTAAAAATCACTTAACAAAACATATTAATCTATCAACAATTATTCATTTTTTCATCATCAACATTCAAAAAATCAAGCTATCATCAGTGGCAACTCACAAATTCATCAACATATTCAGAAATTAGGGTACAGGCTAGCTAGATTACTAAGCAAGGATCTCAAAAACATAAAAATCATCAAAAACCGAACAAAGAACATACCTTAATCTAGCTACCAAGGTGTCGAATGCATGAAAGCTTCAAACCCTTGTTTTCTTTTCTCAATTTTGGTTAACAAAGATGAATGAAGATGATATTTTAATTTATTTTATTTTAATTACCTTAATAAATTAAATTACACATTTAACCTTAATGAAACCATTATAAAATCACCTAATATATGCCCATTCCCACTATCAATGGTCTAATAACATTATAAGGATCTTTGGTTTAATAAACCATAGCAAATAGACACTCTTAACTTATAGCATACTACTTTTGTATTTTACACGATTTAGTCCTTTCGTCAAATTAAGCATTCAAATGCTAAAATTATTTCACGAAATTTTCACACATATATAATCACATGCTATAAACACCAAAAATAATATTAAAATAATTCTATGACCTCAAATTTGTGGTCTCGAAACCACTGTTCCGATTTAAGCTAAAACTGAGCTGTTACATGTTGGCTTGTAATGGTAATTGATTCATTTTGTAAATAGCCATATGGTATTGGCTAATGTTGGTTAAGTATATATATACATATGATGATGCCTTTCATGGATGTGGTTATTGCTTGGTTTGTGATGATAAATATGAGATGTTGTATGTGATAGAAAATAGCATGAAATTGATGTGTGGATGTCTTGGTTGTGGCTAAATTCGTAGTATGTATATGCTTGGATTGGTGTTGTTTGATGTTGTGTAGGTTGGTGCAAGTAAGGGTGGCAAAAAGGCTTGGTAAATAGCCTTATTTTTGTCCACACGGGTAGACACACGGGCGTGTGTCTAGGTCGTATGTGACACACAACTTGCCCATTGGATGTGTGATCCGGCCGTGTGTCCCCTGCATTCTTGAATTTTAGCCTCAAATTGGCCACACGGGCAGAGACACGGCCATCTATCTCAGTCGTGTGAAGAACACAACCCAGGGACATGGGCGTGTGCCTAGGGTGCGGGAAGTTTGCACCTAATTTTTGAAAAATTATGAAAACAAAATTGCCCAGACGGCTTAGCACACGGGCTTGTACCTTGGTCGTGTAACCTTAATTTGTTGATGACATCATAAACAAAGAGTTACATGGGCTGAGGACAAGGGCGTGTGTAACACCCCTTACCCGAGATCGTCGCCGGAGTCAAGCACGAGGCGTTACCTAACTTAACTTACAAATTCGTGGCATAAAATTTGCTTTTAAAATCAATTTATTTACATTCATTCAATATGTCCCTAAAAAGGGCCCTCAAGACCCTAAAACATGCAAACACCTCTCACTTGAGACCGTCGCCGGAGTCAAGCACGAGGCATTACCTAACTTAACTTACAAATTCGTGGCATAAAATTTTCTTTTAAAATTAATTTATTTACATTCATTCAATATGTCCCTAAAAAGGACCCTCAAGACCCTAAAACATGCAATTGAAACGGTTCGGGACCAAACTGGGAACATTAAAAGTTTTCTGAATACTTAGACAAATCAAAACAATTTATTTCATTATTCCTTATAAAATTGCCCACCTGCGTCATAGTCACTAAATAAATCATAACTCGAGTCAAAAAACTAAAAATTTAAATTCGTGAATTTTCCCTGAAACTAGACTCATATATATTCTTACTAATTTTTTTTCAGAATTTTTGGTCTTGCCAATTAGTACAATTTATTAGTTAAAGTTTCCCCTGTTGCACTGTTCGACTACACTGACTTCTCCTCACTACGAATCAATTTTATCCCTGTACAAAATTAAAATAACCATGAAGTTTGTTTCTCTTGAAATGAGATTCACTAAAGAATCTAGAAATATAAACTATAACTCCTAATTATTTTTTTTACAATTTTTAGTGAATTTATAAAGTTAGAACAGGGGATTCAAAAATCGGTCTGACCCTATCTCACTAAAATTCAAATATTTCTTAATATACACTTCTTTTGCTTACTCTGTTTCTTTCATATGAAAATGGACTCAATAAGATTTAATTCTATGTCTCATTCATCACCTAATTCCATTTCTACTATTCTTGGTGATTTTTCAAGATCACGTCACTACTGCTGTTCAATACTGTTTTAATGCTAATTTCACTTTTTCATGATTTCTTTGTTTTAACTACCATTTAGGCATACATAACACCGAAACATGTTCTACATTAGCCATTTCAATAGCTAATCATTATCAAATATTTACATATCATTATTTAGCCATATCATAAGGACATACACACAAAATGGCTAAGTCCCTATACATGCCATAAACTAGAACGTTTGTAAACAAAGATACCCATTTGGTAACTTGGTATCGATAGTGTGAAGTGATCTCCGACAACCTCCAACCCGAGCTTGCTTTATTAAGTACTTTGAAACATGGGAAAGTGAAAGAAGTAAGCTTATAAAGCTTAGTAAGTTCACATGTAAAATAATAAGCATTAGCAATCTATTTAGCTTACTACTATGTTGTCATAATTTGCTTAAATAATGTTTAGTTCTTACTTTCCCATCTTACTCATCGGTAACCTTACCAAAGGCTCAGAATACAAAAGGCACCTTACTTAATAGCTTGCTTACATACCTGCAACATCTCACTTAACACATGAGTACTCTTTCACACATGAGTACTTTTTCATAATATAGGCATATTGCCAATCATGTCATAAAGTGTCACAAGCATAACTGAAAACTCATCACTTACTTAATACTTAATAATCTCAATTACTTACAATCTCAATATTAAATAAGCCTTAAATGCATACCTGTACTCTTTCTTCGTGTTCTCACCTTGTCGTTTCTTTGACTTACTCTTTGGATTACTCGGGAACCTTTTCCTTTTTGAACTTACCATTGCCATGTCTTGACATGGTCTTACGTGGTATCCTTGCCTTATGAACTCACCAATGCCATGCCTTGGCATGGTCTTACATGGGACATTTGCCTTATATTAACTCATCAATGCCATGTCTTCACATGGTCTTACATGATTTCCTTACCTTATAGAACTTATCAATGCCATGCCTTGGCATGGTCTTACATGATATCCTTATCTTACCAAATGCCATGTTCCAAACATGGTCTTACATGGTATCCTTGTCTTACCAAATGTCATGTTCCAAACATGGTCGTACATGGTATCCTTATCTTAGTGCCAATGCCACATCTTGATGTGGTCTTACATGGAGTCCTTAATCAATGTCGATGCCATGTCTTGACATGGTCTTACACGGGATCTTTTCCTTACCAATGCCATGTCTTGACATGGTCTTACATAGTATCCTTAACCATCAATCCTCCTTAAATGCCATGTTATGAACATGGACTTTTCCGTCAATTCTTCCTTAATTGCCATGGTACAACCATAGACTTTGAGATATCAATGCCTTGTCAAGTCATAGCTGAAACATATTTGCTCAAATTCTCAAGGTTAGTTGCATAACTCAATAATAACAATACTAATAAAAATAATTGCATAATAATAAAATGCTACTCAACTTACATACTTACATTCTCAATCTCATCATGTAATGCCCCAAAAATCCCAAACTTTTTTTTCGGTTTTGATAAAAAGTGTGCTTAATATTCCTAGTCAAGTGTTATTTATGTGATAATAGGCCTTGGTTAAGTTTTGAGTTCAAACTTTGGGGTGAAGGAAATTATAGTTTAATAATTAAAAGAACCTTGTTGGCAAGTAGTTTGGTTTTTAAATAAATAAAGGAGGAATTGGACACAATGAGCTTTGTGTTGGATTGGCAAGTTGTGTCACATGTGGGGCTTAGAGGTGGAATCACATGCATGGTAAGGAGGTTTGGGATTCGAATCCCTCTTTGTTCAAAAGAAGGATTTATTTTTGCTCAATGAATGGCCAGTGGTGGCGTTGGATGTGAACTCTGAAGGGAGTGATCAGAGGAGAAATTTAATGAAGGGATTAAGGAGTTATCAAGGAGAAAAGTTAGGAGATGAGGGGTGTAGATAAGTGGAGCCGAATTGGAAATTTGGGGATAGGTAAATTCGGCTATAGTATATATAGGTGCCGATTTTGGGGATTCTAGGGTAATGCCAAAATTGCTTCTCTTCCTTTAACCGAATTCCTCATTTTTGAGTTGCCGAAACACTTTTTCTCTCTAAGTGCTCAAAAGACGAATTCCTTGTTCCTTGCTTGCTGATTTTCCATTCTTTCTTTTCTTCTTATTTGTGCCGAATAACCCTTTTCACCATACAAATCTCAAAAGCCGAATACCTCTTTGGCTAAAGACCCTCTGTGCCGCCACTACTCCCTCTACTTCGGCCGATTCTTGTGTAAGTGATTTGATCTTTCAGTCAGTTTTCCTAGTACCGATTTCTTCTCTCCCTCACTCTTTCTAAATCGGTTTGGTAGGGGATTAGTATCGAATCTCAGAGTTCAGATCTCTGTCGAATTGTTCCTTAGGCGTTTTAGGATTTTGGGTAAGTATTTCTCTTTTATTGGTTAAGGTTGGATGAATGGTCATGAATGATTTAAGAGTGACTTAAGATGATTGCGAGTCACTTGTTGTTTAGTTCTTAATGATTAAGATTGATGCAGATTTAAGAAATACTCATGATTAGTGATCTAGGAAGGGCTGTTAAGACTTGTCATTCAAGGTAAGGCAAAGGTGAGATTTTCAGTTTTTGGTGATCGTATTTGATAAGTGTGTGATTAATCGTTGAGTGACATCATTTGTAGGTTCGTGGCTAAGGAGATCGTAGCACGTTTTAGTACCAGGTGTATGCATACACTACACACACACAGTAGACCGGCAAATCCCGAAATGTCAAAAAGTCGAAATGCTGAGAAGCCGAAAGTTTGGCTATGGTAGTCTTGCGAGTGCGCGAACAATCGTAAGGGGGAACTGATGCGTTATCAGAAGCCCCTTGAGCGATCTCATGGTCTTGGGTCGTGTTTCGGGCAATCGGTCCAGAATGGGCTAGATGGGCCTGATGGGTTGTGGTCCCATGATAGGCATAATTGACGATTTGATGCTAAGTGTTGTAATAGTCATGTTGGTTGCATGGCCTGGAATTGATTTGGGCTTGATGGGCCATATGAATGTTATTGGGCCTGATGGGCCATATGAATGTGATTGGGCTTGATGGGCCAAATGGATAGGTGTAGATCTGTTAGTGTTTAGTAAGGGTCGTGGACCTAGTTTTTGGGTAACTACTCAATCAGACATAGAGCTTAAATAATTAATTAATTGTGACCGTGGACAAGTCATAAGGTGGCAATGGGTATATGCATGTCTAGGATTGGATCTAGGGAGAGCTTGGTACTTAAGCGGTCTTATTGACCCACCTCCTCTTCTCTGGAATCCTACCTGGTGCATAGTATCGTTTACTTTAGCTAACGAAGACTTGTTAAGGGGCCAAGGTAAGTAATGAGCCCATCATAAAGAGAAAGTAACGAAATGCCCCTAAGGGTAAAAATGACTAAGATACCCCTATGTGTTGAATGCAAGATTTATGGATGTTACATGTATATCTGTTGCATTCATATGATATTTTGTTTAGGTTGCATATGGGTTGGGAATTATATCGCTTGGCTGCTTGACGACCGAGGATCCACCGATGGCTTTTTAAGCCCAATATATGATTAGCAGCTTTACTGCAATGTTAGGTAGTACCGCAATCAAGCTACCATTGAAGTGTATCAGATGGGTGGGTCGATATTTATATCCCCACATGGAGTGTATCGGGGGATGGAGATGGTGTGTAGCGGTTGGATGGGTGGGGTCGTACATATTTGATTGCTTTACATCTGTGCTGATATTGAATTGGGCTCAGACCCAAAAAGACTTGCTAGTGCTTGCTTTTCTTTTTGTCGAGGGGTGTACACACTAAGTTTTCAAAAACTCACCCCCCTCTTTTTTTTTTCTCAGGTGATCCTCAGTAAGTGGTTCGACGGTTGGAGGGACTCCAAGGTGGCCAGCTAGCAAGACGACTTGGACTTGTTTTCTTAAGCCTATAATTTCTAATGTTTAAAGTTATTGCAGTCCGTATTGTAATAAGGCCTATTCGCTGGATATTATTTCAAACTAGGATTATTATTATTATTTTTATGCTTTATACTTGGTAGAAGTAGTACATGGTTTTCCTAAACCATAACTGTATTTAAATACTACGTTTCCACAACTTAATTTTTAAATGATAAGTTTTCATAGATCATCTGTTTTAAATAAAGCTTCCGCAATAGAAAGGAGATTTTACAAAGTAATTATTATCATACAAGAAGAACAGTTTTTTAAATACACCTCGCTTTGGAAGCAACAAATACAAGCTGGGATTTTACTGAAGGTTTTTATTTTAAAGAAGGGTTTTCCAATGAAAACAAGGTTTTCGATAAAACACTTCAATGTGACACGACAGATTTGGCCATAACGTCTAGGCCGAGTTTGGGGTGTTACACATCATATCATCAACTTAACTTATTCTCATCTAACTATTCTAGTCAATACTTTCTTGTTATCATACAAAGCCATAATACAAAATATGGTTTTACATATAAATTATACAAGTTCTCTTTCCAATATCAAATTATTATCGAACATTAATCATTATATCTGAAACTCAATACTAAAGTATCTATGGCCAAAATATCAATTTATCATTCAAATATGCATAATTAAATTCTTATAAAACATATGAACTTACCTCGATACCAAAACGACCATTTTACCAACTTTCCCGATTTTCAAATTTTTCTCCCATTCTAGGTCCATATCTCACTTTCTGGGATCTAAAACATCATATTTCACTTATTTAATTAATGTACTATTCAAAACATTCCCTAACTCAAAATTTGGCAAAATTACAATTTTGCCCCTAAACCAGAATTACGATTTTGCCCCTAGGCTCGGAAATTAAAATTTATCCATTTTTCTTATGTTTTATGACATGCTGAACATTTTTCCCTTCTATGGCAACATCAAATTCCCATTCTATCATCTACTTATGAACATTAGGTATTTTTACCGATTATGTCATTTTACTCATTTTCACTTAAAATCGCTTAGCAAAAGTTGTTTAACATAATTTCAAGCTTCATATTATACCATAAAACATCAAAATAAACACATTTAAACTATGGGTATTTTTCCAAATATGAACCCTAGCATGAATTATTGCTAGAATAAGCTAAATCAAGTTACCGGGACTCCAAAAACGTAAAGAACATTAAAAACAAGGCTAGAACGGACTTACTATTGAGCTTGGAAAGCTTGGAAACCCTAACCATGGCTTCCCCCATGCTATATTTGGCCTACATGAAGAAGATGGACCAATTTTGGCTTTATTTTCCCTTTTTAATTCTTTTAATTACTAAATGACCAAAATGCCCTTAAAGGCTTTTCTTTCAAATTTATCCTATTCTTGCCCATTTTTTTCCAAACTTAAATATAATGGTCTAATTACTAAATAAGAACCTCCACTTTAAGAACCCATTTCAATTAAATCCCCTTTATTATCTAGAACACACATTTTGCTAATTTTACAATTTAGTCCTAATTATCAAATTAGACACTTATACATAAAATTTCTTCACGAAATTTTCACACAATTATTCAATCAATGAATAAACCTTAAAACTTAATCAAAATAAATTTTTTTGACCTCGAATTCGTGGTTTCGCAACCACTATTCCGTTTAGGCCTTATTTCGAAATGCTACAGCATGTCCCAAGCCACATGGGCGTGTGAGACCACACGGCCTACCCACACGGGCGTGTGACCCTCCAAAGTATGAAAATTTTCTAAGTGTTTAACAAATTTTGAAAGTTCTCGATTTAGTCCCGAACCACTCCTAATGTATGTTTTGGGCCTCGTAGGCTCGTAATAGGGACAATATGAATGTATATGAAAAGTTTTAATTTGGATGGAAATTTATGTCTCGGTTCTACATGATTACTTGTGTATAAGTCTGGTAATGCCTTGTACCCTATTCTAGCGTCAAATACAACTAAGGGGTGTTACATATATATTTGCACTTTCACAATAGTTATCATAGCCACATATTACATGTTATAACATCTAATCTCAATTCACATATTGACAAACACATAAGCACATAATTCATAAGATAACATAGGTATGAGAAAGCTTACACTTGGAGTTTAACGTAGGGGTTTAGGCTACTACTAAATTCCCAAATAACACATTGAATCATATCTACAAGCAATTATTCCAAACACTCACCAACACGCTTTTGCCAAAAAGTCGAAAGCTTAAACTACACTTTCCTAGCTCGTAGATGGTCTTAGCGAATCCGGAGCTTCAACACAATAATTTCACACAACAATACATTCAAAAATCAGCCAAGGACTCACCACAAGCATCAAAAAACATAAACCTAAACTAGTTCTCATGTAACTAAAACCTTTAACATAACAAACTTAAAACTCAAATATCTCGGTCTATACTCAATCTTTTCACTTAAAACCAATTCCGTTCATCTTATAATTCACCTACGACTAATTTTCAACCTTTAAACTATGTTAAACTACTTTTCAACCTTTAAACTATGCTAAACTACTCAATTCATAGTATCGACTTTTTCTACATGTTTTTGGCTATTTTTCGAAAATTCATTAAAACTCAAGAAATCTTTAATGAAACTTCAAAGTAAGTTTAGAAACCTCAAAGTAAGTTTAGAAACCTTGTAATCATGTCAAAACTAATTAAAAAAACACTTTGAAACCATGTTTTTACTCAAAATCCCGAAATCCACCATTAATAACTCAATTTTTAGCTTTTGTTTAAAACATGTGATTTAATAGCTAAAAACTTATTTTTAAAGATTAAATAAAATTTAAAACTATTTAGGAGTTGAATCGTTATCTTAGATGACGAAAAATTGAGCGTTTGATCTAAAACCCAAAAACACACAAGCTTGACCATGGAGAAAACTACAGTGTTTTTAGGTGTTTTATTAACTTCTATGGAGATTTATAAGTTAAGAGATAATAGAATAGAAAAGAATTAGGATTTGGAATTCAAAATCGATTGAGAGAGTTGGGAGAGCAAAGGGACGGCAAACACAAAACAAAGGGGAAGATTTTTAAGTGACTTTGCTATAAGTGGGGAAGGGGAGAGGTTAAAATTTAAATTTTGGTTTAATTCCTCTTAAAAACTCACAATTTTGACCATTTTACAAATCAATCCTTATTTCAAAATTAATGATCTTTTAAACACCTTTTTCAAAAATTGACTTGATTTTCTAAAATCCATGGAAAAAAATATTTTCGATAAACCATGTATAAAATTTCGAACACTCTAAAGCTAAAATCCCTAAAATACCTCTTAAAACTCTTAGGTCCTATTTTGGGTGTTACACAAACTTGATTATTTGGCTAATGAGTTAATATAGTAAGATTACATTTTAGTTAAATGAACCAAACAAGTTAATCTCACATTCTACCCGTAATTTTACATTCTCTTAATTCTATTACGGAACATAATAACAAACTTTTTAAACAATCAATATTTATATTGTATCTAAAAAGAATTTAGTGATAAAATTGAACAATTTTAAAACTGACTCATAAAAAGGAACATGTAAAGAGTTGGGTCATTAAACCATAATATTTCTTTCGGGAACTTAAATAAATTTGATTTTTTAAAAGAAAATATTTAAATTTTGTATAAATTTTATTAATTTATTTTTTATATTAAAAAGAAAAAAAACTTATTCGCATATAATTATTGACTTGAAACTAAGAACATCTTTTATTAATATCCCTAAGTAGGCAGCCTAAGAAAAACACCCCGCCCCACCCCAAAAAAAAAAAAAAAAAAAAAAAGAATCTGAGTTCTTAGGGGTGAAGACTGAAAAACCAAACACGTTAAAGAAAAGACTCGAATGAATTCTTGGTCAGGATCAGGAAGAAGGCCCAGAATCATGGCTTCCTCATTGTCATTACCTCAAAATACCATCACTGACATCCTCTCTAGATTGCCCGTCAAATCCCTAACTCGATTCAAATCTGTTTCCAAAAACTGGGCCGACCTCACTTCAGCCCCTGCTTTCATCGCCGCCCATCTACGCCGCTCTTCTACTGACCCATCTCTCCTCATCCGCCGCTACCACTCCCAGTCTGGTTGGGACTACGGGATCTGGCTCATCACTAACCCCACACTAAGTTACGCCACCCAGCTCTTGCGTATCCCCCTGGAAGAATCACTTCCTCTGTTCCCGAAAATCGTGGGTTCCGTCGATGGTTTGGTTTGTCTTGATATTTCCCCTTGTTATGCTTCTGATTTCGCTATGTGGAACCCTGGAACTAAACAAATTAAACGTCTCCCTTTGCCTTTGATTACTTCCTCCAGAGATAACCCTATTTGGATGGTCTTTCATGGCTTCGGCTTTGATTCTTTCAACAATGATTATAAACTAGTCAGGATAGTCTCTTTTAGAGGAAATGATGCGTCGCCTTTCCTAAGGGTTGAAGTTTATTCATTGAGGGAAGCGGTTTGGAAAGAGATAGAAGAACGTTTCGAGTTAGCTCTGTTATGTGGAGGACAAGACGGAGTGGTTGTTGATGGTAGTTTGAATTGGGCTGCCATTGGATTACAAGGATTCGCGGATCGAAAGGTTGTTATCTCCTTTGATATGGGAAGAGAGGTGTTTAAGACCATACCTTTGCCACCCGTTACTCGATATGGTAATGTTAAAGTTGTGTCTTACATGGGATTATTGGCTGTTGCTGTATATCCGTTAGTATTTGCTGCTAATGCTAATAATATGAACCGCTTCGAGTTTTGGGTACAAAGCGATTGTGAAGATGGGATGAAGCGTTGGTCTAATATGGTTGTGGTCGAAAATTTTTCCAAGTCTTTGGTTCCAGTGGGGACTTGGGGAGATCGTGAACTGGTGTTTAAACATGTGGGAGTTAGAGATAGAGAAAATCAGTCCAGTCTCTTTTTGTTTGATCCAGTCGATCACACAACTAAAAGGCTTCCGGTTGATTTTGTTGATATCTGTTTTCAAGGTTTCAGTTATGTGGAGAGCTTGGTGTCGGTCAGTTGAAGAAGCTAAAGATGGTAGTGCCGTAGTGCAAAAGCACATCAGAAGATAGGTCATTTTGGTCGATTTCGACTTGATTAGACTTTTAGTTTAGTAAGTATAAACTGGTAGAAGACTTTAGTATGAAGTATCTTTTTGTTTTACAAATGAATATGGATGGATATTGAGTTTACAATGTTTGGCATAATACAGGGTGAACTTATCAAGAGACAAGAACGGTTTTTTCTTTCCTTCCATTATTGCATGTTTTCTGATGAGATTTTCTTTTATTATTTTCGTTTAATCTCTATATGATTATGTGGTGATTCCCTTGTTCCGTTCTTTCGCTTTGATCCCCGTAAATGGAAAAAGCCAAGCATTGCAAATCAAGCTCAGTGGCGAAGGGACCAGATTTGTGACCTTGTTGCAGTGTGACACCACCAGGGAACTACCAACAAGTGATCCATTTGATTTTGATCCCTTGGCTATGCAGAGCATGTTTATTGCGGCGTATAGAAATGGTAAGCCAATACCCATTGCCCACTCTCACAGCTGATAGCGCAGGAAATCTTTCCTTCTTCGTGAGTATATATGGTTGTCTACCTCAAAAAATCAATGATTCTTTGGGCAGCTGGAAAGCGTAAAATTTTGTTACAGGGTAGCCAACTGCTGTACTATTCTGCTACAAACTTCTATTTTGGTCCTTACTCTTTTCATATGATTATGATTAGTTAATATGTCAAATATAACAAAGAGGATTCGTAAATTGTGATTTCATTGTGAAAATTCCCCCACTTTTGGATGCCCAAGGGTTAAGCTTTTAACAGTAATACGCATTAACAAATGTGAAAAACCTTCGCCAAGGATACGAAATCCTTCCCTCTTGTTTTTGGGCACTAACTCTGCCACTGCCTTCTCCTTTGTTGTCCTGCAGTGGGGTTACTCTGCAGCTTTGAGCATTTTGCGAGCCAACGCAGCTTCCGAGTTTCATTCTCCACTGTTTATCTTAAGTTGATTCTGACTTGAATTTCTTGGGAACTTTTGTTTGATTGGATTATGGAATACCCCATACCACGGCTGTATTTCTCTGTAAGGTTCACTGGGCTGGACACTCGAAAGGTTTCTCCTGCCTAACTATGGGAAAGACTTCAGAATTTTGTCAATGTTCTTCATTTCTGGCTGGCTGTTTTAGATGGCAGGAAACATTGAGAATTTATGAACTGAGTGTTTACCTCTATTATTTGAATTCGACTGCGTGCTAGGAAATATGTTGCATATGTTCAATCTATATATTTAATCTTGTTTTAAATATTTATTTGGTAGATTTGGTTCAATCTATATATTTATTTGGTTAAAACAATAATTGAATAGTTATTAATCTATTAAATTAAAATTAGTTAATATATCAATTAAAATATATTAAAATTTTTATAAATTAATTAAACAAAAAATAAAATAATTAAGTAGAATATATAGGAGTTTGTAATTTTCTTTGGTAGAAAAGAACAACCTTTAAGCGATTACATCAAAAGCACACCATTAAAGCAGCATAGAACTATTACTATCCACTAGCAATAAATCTTGTACTAAATTTGGAAGTTCCTCAAACAGTTGTAGGCTTATGGGATCTAATAGTACCATATAGATACAAAAATTTCAATGGGCATGCTAACATGCGAATGATAATCTCATTAACAAAAATAGTGGCATGATATATTTTTCATGCTTATCAAATAACACCACAAAATCAAATATCATGAATGTTGGAATAGGAACATAATATCACATTTATCAGGAAGTAACACTAACACATTCACATCATCACAGATTAATTAGTTCAAAGCCACTTACTTGGGTATCATCCTTTCAAAGGATCTATCATCCAGTTTGAATACTTAATGTATTCACGTACAACCATATATTCATAGTGTTAATAATATGAATCAATATTAACTATTATTTATCAATTAATCATACAATATTGTATTAGGTTAGACTCTTACCTACCTTGATTGGTAGATCCAACGCAACACTTGATTCCTTTGAACACCTACACTTGGATCTAACTAGTTTAATTGCATATTTGAATATAAAACGATGATCAATTATTAGATCGTTATCTTAATTATTCTTTGATAAGAATAATTTAATCAAAGTTTCCAAACCAACAATTACGTTGTTATGGCTAGAATATAGTTGTGATTCCCTTCCAAAGTTAGGGGTGATCCATGTTGATAGCAAACGATCCTTCAACATACGAATAATACGAGTTGTTAATATCAAAACAAAATTGATATCTATAATCATTACTATAATCGGTCCTTAATAGAAAGAATGGGAAAGAGGTGATATTTATCCCAAATTATCCTATACTTACATTAGTATGATCCAATTAGAAGGATTGACAGTTCACTATGGGTTTTGATTCAACGAGGGAAATAGAGTCTATAGAAAAATCATCATCAAAATAAAAGAATGAGAATAGGATTATAAACATTTTATGAAAATAGGAAAGGAAGAATAGAAGTTCTATTATGACTAAAGAATTGAAGAAGAAATGAAAAATGGAGAAGAACGGTGAGTAATGGTGGTAGCAGTGCGGTGGCACAACGACAGTGGAGATCCGATGGTGGTGGTGGTCAGGTGTGAAAGTTGGGAGAACGGTGGATTAAAAGGGTGGTTTAAAGGCTAAAAATTGAAAGAAAAAAGGATGAGAAAGGGAGGATCAAAGGGAGGAACGATAAAAAAGAGAGGAGGAGAAAACAAAAATGAAAAAAAAAGTGAATGGTGGCTACCTTAGGTGGGATGGATGGTTCAAGGTAGAAAATTGATAAGAAAATGAAGCTTGCTTTGGGTGACAAAGGCTTGAAAAGTGGATCATAGGGAATATGTGGAGTCAAAAGGGGGATAAAGATGGTAGGTTGACTAGTTAAAGGAGAAGAGAAATCCTTGCCTATAAGGAAATTGTTGTGGACAATAATCAGAGTGTTGACCATGGTTTTATGAGCCAAAAATTAATTAAAAATAATGAGGATGTGGGGAACTGAACCTAGGACAATAAGGAATTTATTTAAGCTCTTAACCACTAAGCTACCTTACTTGCTTGTGCATGAATTTACGAAATTAAAATAAATTATGAGGCGTGGGAACTTTTGTAACACCTTTAACCCGTATCTGTCGCCGGATTAGGATTACAGAGCATTACCGAACAATCAGAAATCAATTACCTTCATAGCGTTAATTACCTTAAACATATCATAAATCATTCATTCACATGCATTTTGTCCCTAAATCAAGCCTTCGAGACCCTAGAAATAGCTTGGAAACAAATCAGGATTAATTTGAAACAAAATGGAAAGTTTAGGAAAATATTGCAAAAATTTGAAACAAAGGTCACATAGCCACATGGAATCACCCCAAGCCGTGTAACATTCGAACCAGGGACACATAGTCGTGTCTCAACCCGTGTCCTCACCCGTGTAACTCACTGAGTAGGGTCACATGCCCGTGTCACACGCCCATGGGCCAAGCTGTGTGCTAGGATATGTGTAACACCCCAAACCCGGCCTAGACGTTATGGCCAAATCCGACGGTGTCATATTGAAAGGTGAAACGTAAAATTCGATGTAGTTGAAAAACCTCAAAATCATTTGATTGATGGATTGATTAAAACTTTATGTTGTTAAAGAAAGTCTTAGTTTTTGTAAACATTAAAGTAAAATTTTGTGTTTCAAATACAGCGAAAGCTTTTCTTGAAAAACGTTTGTGTACTTACGTTTGGTTTAAAAACGTTGTCTTCTTTTTAAACCCCATATGATAAAATCCAGAAATTAAAACAAACTGGAGAAAGGCCTTATTACAACAAAACCCAAAAAAGAGAATACGTAATTAAAATAAAGTAATTCAAAATACTAAATTTTAACTGTCCATAGTGTGGCCACCTCCGAGTCCTCCAATACGTCGAACCGTCTCTCGCTAAGGATTACCTGAAAAATTAAAAGTGGGGTGAGTTTACGAAAAACTCAGTGTGTAATCCCCTAAAATAAAAACAATCAGTAAGATAACAGAATGCAGAAGCAATCTGGGCTTGAGCCTTTTTTTTTAGTAACAGAACAATGTGACAGTAACAGTGTGGGCCTAAGTCCAATACAGTATCAGAATCAAAAACAGAATACATGTGGGCCTAAGCCCATTACAGTGACAGTATCGGTAACAAAAATGCAACAGTGCAATAATGCAATCCATCCCAATCCAGCCAACACACCACCCATACCAAACAACACACCATGTGGGGATAAAATCGACCTACCCAGCCAGCACACCAATATCTCAGCATAGCTGCCAGAAATAATAACACAACAAAGTTGCCAGAAATATACACGGCTTACAGCCATCAGTAGCGGTAATATGATTGGCACAAAGCCATCAGTAGCTGTAATATGATCAGCACAAAGCCATCAATACTGTAATATGATCGGCACAAAGCCATCAGTAGCTGTAATATAATCGGCACAAAGCCATCAGTAGCTCCATTATGATCGGCACAAAGCCATCAGTACTGTAATATGATTGGGCACAAAGCCATCAGTAGCTGTAATATGATCGGCACAAAGCCATATTTAGGTTGGTAAAGAGCCATAATCAGATTAAGCAGCATTAAGCCGTTTGTCAGTCCACAGTCGTCTCGTGCGACCCGTGCAACCCTATCAGAATAGTACTTCCTCCATATCAATGTCCCAACCCCATGCAATATGTCGTGTATGTCATGCTCAATCATCACACGTGTATACAGAATGGCCATGCTCAGTAACAGTCATTTAACATATATTAAAAGCATATCAGTTTTACAACCACAGTTAAGTCAGTTAAAACACAGTCATACAATCACAGTCAAATCAGTCAAATTCATAGTCTAAGTCGGTCATTTATCTACAAGGGCAAAATAATCATTTTACCTTCTAAGAGTATTTCGGTAATTTTACACTACAAGGGTATTTCAGTAATTTTACACTACAAGGGTATTTCGGTAATTTTACAGTCTGGAGTCTTAACAACCCAATAGAAGGTCCACTGTCGCCTCGAGCGATTAAGTAACCTAAACAGAGTAATGATGTAAATTGGCCTAAGGCCTATACTCGGCCCAAGTGGGCCCACACACTCGTCTGGCCCATTTAGCCCAGAAACAGCCATAGCTATGCAAACGTCACAATCCAAACAACACTTACCACATCACATACATTTTATCCGTGTGGGCCCACACGGCCTATTTCGGCCCAACGAGTCCCAAAACAGCCTAAGACCACGAGAGCACTCGTGGTGGCCTTTATAGTTTAACGCCTATGTTCGTGGGCTTGGTTCACCACACATGCGATCGCATGCTCGTGTGGTACCATACGCCATATTTTCAGCTTTTCGGCATTTTGCCAATCTACAGTCATAGTTGTGTAAACAACACATACTTTCGGCTTTTAAACGATTATCGAAAACCGTATACAAATACACATACTTTCATCTTTTCAGTCGATCATCAAACATAGCATACGGTTACACACCTAATTATGAAAGCGAACTGTGCTCAAAGTAACCTTGTACCAACAACAGAAACGATCACCTCTTCAGTTCACAAACAATGCACCGATCACCCTTAGGCACAACCTACACAAGAACCCCCTTCTTCTTTAGATTCACACAAGACATACGATATCATTACAACAAGAACCTTATACCCCATTCTCCACCACTTACCAGACCGCAGAACCAAATACTGATAAAAGAAGTAGCGTAAACGAGTCAAGAATCGGTTTAATCTAAAGAGTATACCAAAATAATATAGTTGGTGCGAAAAGGAGAAACAAAAGACAATAACCAGAGAAGGGAAAAACCTGAAAGAGGAAAAAAAAAGTGCAATTGGGATACTCACATATGAGTATTCGGCCAATGAAGCAATTGGAGGTGAAGGTAGAGAAGTGCAGAAAGACAAGATGGTAGATGTTCAGCCGATTGTTAAGAATCAATTGCAGAAGATGGAAGTAAGAGAGGGAAAAAGAATAATCGTTTGACAAAAACCGAAGGAAATGACAAAAAGGAAGAAGAAAAAGGTATCTGGCAAGAACTCAAAAGAAAAGAGAATATAATTAGAGGGCTAACCGAAAGGGGAAGTATGGGTGAACGAATGCCGAAATGAAAAATAGAAAAAGAAATAGAATAGAATTGATCGTAGTACTCAAAATAATGGATGAAGGAGTTATGAAAACAGGTTAAAATGTATTCGGCCGCTCAAGGAAAGTATACCTCTAAGATGTTGCAGAGGAAAAAAACCAAAAAACAATGATCACCAAAAGCCGAAAATGAAAGGCACCCTCCCCAGCCAAATTTCTGAGTACTTCCCAAGCAAATTCGGCACAATCTTACCTCACTTCAAACTCCCCTTTTTCCTCCTAAAATCCTCTATGATTTCCTCCCCAGTCTTCTCCTTGATTTTCTCCATAATCCATTCCTTGACCAGTTCAAATTCCAACCACTCTTGTAGTGTTTTATTCAAACTCCACCACCCACACAGCAAAGGAGTAAAATAAATACTCCTTTGTGCATAGAGTGACTCGAACTCAAGCACCCTTGCCACCTTAATAACGCCACAACCACCGGACCACAAGCTCATCTTGTGTTACATTTTAATCTTCATTATTTAAAAGGCTTACTTCCAAGTACCAAGGGTTTTTGTAACACCCCTAACCCGTATCCGTCGTCGAATTAGGGTTACGAGGCATTACCATAAGACATAGCTTAACGCATTCATTAGACACTTTTTATGCATTAAAAATTTCTATTATAGTAATCAGTAAAACAAACCAAATCAATAGATCATCACTAAACATGAGTCACAAATATTACATATTTTAAACATTAACTAATTCGAACATTGAATCGTTCTAATATACTTTAAACAATGTGGTCATTAATTCCATGATATTCGAACACCTAAAATTTGAGCTATAAATATCTATATTTTTAATCACATATATCATGCACATAACAAATCAAATAATGCATTTTACATCTGTTAGGAACATTAGCATATACGACCAAAAAGATCAACTTCATAAAAGATTCAAATGTTACTCAATTAACTAAAATTATCTAACAATCACATCATTTACAACTATTACCAATGCGCAATATGTATATATATAAAATTAATATTCAAACTCAAAAATAACTCACCCAATTTGCATTAAACCATCATGATACCTTTTAACAATTATTACTATTCATTTGGTCGTTTTCTAAAACTTTGACTGAATATAAACATTTTAATTACATGCTTATTCATTATCCACTACTATTTGTACCACTCAAAACATACCATAAGCACATGTTTACGAGACTTAATTCTCATGGAAAATTTTACCGTACCCTTTTAAGACATGTTATGCACATAAAACCATTCAAGTTCTACCTATGCCGCATATTACTATAATGCATAGCATACATACAAGATTTTATTTCTATGCTTCCTCCATTCGGCTAATAACACATCCACAAAAAGATTACATAGCTTCACTACTCCAAATTTACCAAAAATTTTCCATTACAAAGTACATGAAATTTAATCTCCATTTATACAGCATTATTACACAACCAAATATGCAACGACTATTTTATCACCTTACTAAACCAAATCCTAGTAATTTCAAATGTAACCCACACTTTTATCAAATACATCACGCCTACATAGCATAATCATAACTTAACTAGCTCAAAACATACTTAAAATACAACTTCTTCCATTATTTACTCATTTACCGAAACACTTAATCATGCACTTATATAATAACTTCGAACATTGACAATTTAAATCAAGCCATTAAATCTTTCTCCAAATGTTTCTCACATATATAACAAGCATTCAATCCAATAAAAATATATATCATGACCAAAATCAACCAAGTTTAAAACATCATTCAATATTAAATATACTAAACCTCCAACATTATTATACCACATTATCTTCACTTTAACTATATGCAAAACTATCTTACTTTAATACTGGATCATATAGTCATATATAATCAAATCACCAAAACCAAAGCCAACATAACCATATCTTGACCAAACCTTGAAACTGAGCTTAATAAATTAAACAAGCCATTTTCGCATGGCTTTTATATACATATCCCAAAATCAAACATATTACAACTAGCCTATACATGCCATAGGTTCGAGAATTCAGCTCATAAAATACCGAAGACATAACTTGAATCCAAAATCTATAAAACAGAGGTAAGCATGAACACACACAGAGTAAGCTTTCATAGCTTAGTAAGTCATAAGCAAATAAACAAATTAATAACATAATCAAATCATTTAAACTAAACCAAATAATACTATCGTAGTTACTTTAAATCTTAAACTTGCAAATTCATGTATTTTATATGTACTTTCACATGTAGGTTATTCATGGCCGAATGAACATATACATATTTTTACAAACTATCATTCAATTTCCAAGCCAAAATATCTTTATCATAACTAATACATTTACTCTTATATGCATAAATTCATAAGTCAATGGATAATAATCTCATATATATTTATTTTATATGGCCGAATACGCATACACATATATAAGCAAAATATATCTTTCAATTTCAAAGCTAAACACCATTATATGAATAAATATACTTATACTTACGAATTAAAATATAATATCATATGCATATACATAGCAAAGGCCGAATATACTTCACAAGATACACATGTTCACATTAATGACTTACTTACCTTGTTTCTAGTAGGTAATAAACCAATTCATACCTGATCATATTAGCTCATATTGCACATTCGATCCCAACTTATCGATGCCTGATGAGCCATTCAGAATTGGATAGGACACTCGGATAATCACACATATATCGTACAATGCCAACATCCCTGACTTGGTCTTACACGTAATCACATATAGATGCCACTGTCCCAGGCAGGGTCTTAGTCGCACACATATATTGGAGTCACATATCGATGCCATGGTCTTACTCACACATCACATATCAGAATCCTATGTCATGACATATATATCCTAGCTATTCCTAAGGTTCATACGGGGCTTTCGAACATCGTAACTTGGTCGAAACGAATTCATAAACATTGTTCCCAAGCATAATCACATTCGACATTCACATATAAAATCTCATATAATTTAATTTCAGCTTATAAACTCATAAATAATTAGAATTAACAATCTCTATTTGCTTATAAACTTACCTCGGACGATGTAAAACGGAACGGGATGACTAGTCGACAACTTTCGTTTTCCCTCGATCCAAATCCAATTTCTATGGTTCTTGATCTAAACATATTCAAATTAAGCTCATTCAAGCATATTTTCATTCAGTTTAGTCCAAAAACACATGAATGGTCAAATTACCATTTTACCCCTGATATTTACAATTTTTACAATTTAGTCCCTTTTTCACAAATCATAAAATATGCAAAATTTCAATACACTCATGTTAGGCTGAATTTTGCCCATGTTCATACAAGCCTATATATTTCGTTTATTTCACATTTTAGTCCCTCAAATTATTATTTTTACAATTTAGTCCTAATTACTTAAAATCATCAAAAACTCCAATACAAAACATGTTAATCTAAAACATATCTTTCATATTTTATCATCAAACAACAAAAATCACAAGCTCTCATCAATGGCATAACTCAAAATATTCGTCAAAATAAAAAATTCAAGCATGGGTCTTGTAGATTACCTAGCAACGATCTCAAAAATGTAAAAATTATCAAAAACCGAGCTAAACACATACCTTAATTGAGCTTAAGAGATAACCGAACCCTAACTTCTTTTATTTCTTTTCTTTGTTCTAGTTTCAGCAAGAAGGTAAAGAATGAACACATAAATAGCTTTGATTTTTTTTTATGTTATTCTTTATATTATAATAACAAATATTATTGGTTTCCTAAATTAACCTTATTAAATTTATAACAAAATCCACATAACATTAGCCCTTAGTTGTCCATTCAATAAGTCAATGAACATAAAATGGCTTTCACTTTTATGCTTTATGATATATATATTATATCTTATTATAAATTAAAGTTTAACTTACATATAACCTTAATGAAATAATATAAAAACTATATAATTTATGCCTACCACCGTCCCACTAATAAATAAATGGGCTACTTACAACTTAAAGGCTTTCATTAATAAAGCCATTAACAATTCGACCCTTTTAGAAATAACCACTAGATTTTCATTTTACGCGATTAAGTCCTCTATTCAATTAGACACTCAAACGATAAAATTTAAGCACAAAAATTTCACAGATGTAAATTCACACAAAATAAACACAGGAAATATTTTTTTAAATATTTTTCTAACTTGGATTCGTGGTCCTGAAACCACCATTCCAATTAGGGTCTAAATCAGACTGTTATAGTTTTATGGTCCTGAAACCACCGTTCCAATTAGGGTCTAAATCAGACTGTTATAGTTTTATTCACTTAAATAAAAAATTTAGCTAAAACCCAGGTTTGAACCCAAGACTTCTCCAACACTCCCAAGTATGCCCAAATACTTAGCCACTAAAGCCAACATGCAATTTGTGATATTTTTTGCACACATAAACTTTTATGTGTTCCCATGCTCAAGGCACATTCCTTCTAGGCCCAAATTTGGGGCGTTACAACTCACCCCTCCTTAAAGAAATTTCATCCCCGAAATTTCCAACTATCAGTACAGCCGCATAACACAAACCACTACGATGCCGCTGTGCACTCTAATTCCAAAACATTACCTTTTATGCACACCTAAAATACCTATCCATTGGAGCAGATAGATATCACATGAATACCATTTCTATATCCAAAACATCACACAGAATAAATACAAAATCTAAATTTAAGTATCACAGTACAGTCTAGTATCTAAAGTAATCTTGGTACTTCCTATCTATTGCATTTTAGTAACAAACAGACAGTAGTATTTAGAAAACATAAGGATTCGGCGCAGGAGACTCGGTGTGCTACACAATCAGTAAAATATTTTCAATTCTTCAATTTATTTGAAATAGTTCTTTCAAAAATTCAAAATTTCAAAAACCCATCTGATACCACTAAATGTAACACCCCAAACCCGGCCCAGACGTTATGGTGGAATCCAGCGGTGTCACATTGAAGGGTGAAACGTAAAATTCGATGTAGTTGAAAAACCTCAAAATCATTTGATTGATGGATTGATTAAAACTTTATGTTGTTAAAGAAAGTCTTAGTTTTTATAAACATTAAAGTAAAATTTCGTGTTTCAAATATAGCGGAAGCTTTTCTTGAAAAACATTTGTGTACTTACGTTTGGTTTATAAAATGCTGTCTTCTTTTTAAACCACATATGATAAAATCCAGAAATTAAAACAAACCGGAGAAAGCCCTTATTACAACAAAACCCAAATAAGAGAATACGTAATTAAACTTAAACACAACTTACCATTTTATTTGCATAATGTATATAGCATAAGTGTAATATCAATTAAAACCAAAAGCTTGGCATAAGCCTATACAACATTATCAAATTCACAAGTTAGTACTTTTGTACATGGTTCAAATGAATTCATCCATAAACAAGTAAATTTATACATGTAATCACATCATTTAGTTCATAAATCCTTTCATTAAATCATGAATCGATCCATTTGTATACTTACCATTTTGTTCCCTTTTCTTGTCCATTGAACTATCTAGAATTACATCGGATACTCGGGAAACCTCACACAAAATGTGCCTCTACATATAATAGTAACCTTTTCTTTACATCAATGCTCACACGAGTTGTGAAATGGGCCAGCTCAGACGAGTTGTGGGTCAGAATGTAAGCTACACAATGCTACTCACACGAGCTGTGGAGAATTAGCAACAAATGCAGGACCTTATCCATCGGTAGGACATTCAAGACCAACACCCTAAACATGATGTAACAACCCATTTTTGGGTCAAATTAGAACAGTAGTTTTGGGACTACAAATCCGAAGTCAAAATATTTATTTTATCATTTTAATAAGGTCTATAGCATGATGATTAATTATGTGAAAGTTTTGTAAAGAAATTTTACTGTTTGAATGTTTAATTCGGTAAAAAGGACTTAATCGCATAAAATGCAAAAGTTGCATTCTATTGTTAAAAGTGTTTAATTGCTATGAATTATTAATATAGAAGTCTGTATGATGTAATTAGTCCATTTATATTGTAAGTGGACATTCTTGGACATTGTTTAAATGATTTTTATGCTTTGTAATAAGGTTATAATGGTAATTTAGTTAATAAAGTTTAATTTAATTAAACAAAACCAAAAATTTTGTTATTTCATTCATCTCTAGAAGAAAATTAGAATTAGAAGAAGCCAAAATAGGGTTCCTCATTTGGCATTGACAAATTCTTCAATTTAGGTACGATTTTTCCTCGATTTTTAATGATTTGTACATTTTTGAGATCGTTGCTTCGTATATTAGCTAGCTCGTACCTTAATTTTTGAATTTGTTCATGATTTTGAAAAGTGCCATTGTTGAATACTTGAGTTCTTTGATGATTAATGATAGGTTATGGAAGTTTGATGATAGTTAAACTAGTTTTGTAAAGTGATTTTTGACAAAAATGTCAGATAGGAATTAAATTGAGAAAATGTAAAATTATGTGGTTAAAAGTGTGAAATAATGAAAGCTATGGGCTGCTAGTAGTATATAGTAAATTTGACTATTATGGTTTCTGGCATAATTGTGTAATTTTGCATTTTTATGTGTTAAGGACTAAATTGCAAAGTAGTTAAAAGTCTAGGGGTAAAATTGTAATTTAGCCAAAATGAATGATTTAGGCTAAATTGAATTGAATGAAAGTTTGAATGAGTTAATTTGATATTATATAGATCAAGATAAGCAAATACCGGAATTAGATCAGGGAAAATGAAAAGTGGACGAATAGCCGATAGTTTTATCCGAGGATACGAGGTAAGTTCGTATAATTAGAATCGAACTTTTATACACTTGTAATTATTGAAATATATGTGTATAATTGATATACTTGAGATATGAATGCCTTATCGACATAGTTTATTGGTTATCGAGCCCCATTTGAACTGTATGAATTCATAGGATACGAGTGACATGTCCCTAGGGTTACCGTTTTGGTCGAGCTCCTGCATTTGTTGCGGACTCACCACAGCTTGTATGAGCTTACCGATATATCAGGTCATAAGAGCTTACTATTTTCAGCTCATTGAAGCTTACCATTTCAGCTTGTACGAGCTTACTGTTCAGCTCGATAGAGCTTACCGTTTCAGCTCAATAGAGCTTACTGTTCATCAGCTCAAGAGGAGCTTACCGATCATGGCTCGAAAGAGAATAAATGATAATGAATTGACGGATTACTGATGTTTATCATTCGAGTATCCTTTGAAGTTCTAATAGGTTCAACGGGCATAAATTTTGTTTATACGGATGAGTACTATTATTAAAAGGATTATTGGTTATAAGATTGAGAATGAAATGTTGAATGCTATATACATTGAGTATTGAATTGTGATAATGGAGGATTTTATGTATTGTAACACCCCTAACCCGTATCCGACGCTGAAATAGGGTTACGAGGCATTACCGGATAATACACAACATTCACAAACTTTTATGCATTCATAATCTAAATTCATTCAACTCATTCACATTGTCCCTTATAAGGTCCTACGAGACCTTAAAACATGCTTAAAAGAGGTTTGGGACTAAATCGGTAACATTTAAAAACTATGGGAAACTTAGAAAAATTTCATTCATTCAGGGGTCACACGCCCGTGTGAACAGGCACACGGCCACCAGATACGTCCATGTCACAGACAGTGGGAAAACAGGGCATACATACTGACATGTACCACACAGCCTAAGACACGTCAGTGTGCCAGGTTGTGTGAAATCTAGAGAGGTTATTGACTTGGGTCACACTGTCAGCCACACACCCGTGTGCCAACTCGTGTGCCACACACAGCCAGTAGACACGTCCGTGTGTCTAGGCTGTGCCAAACCTGTAAGGTATAATGACTTAATTTGAAAGGGTACCCCAGGGGACACACGACCGTGTAGCACGATTGTGTGTCACACACGGCTGAGACACACGCCAGTGTGGACAAAAATAGGCTATTTGCAAAGCCAATTTGCTACCCTTTTCTCATGCACACCTAGCAATCAAAATAATACCATTTCAATACATTTATAGGCAGCCAAAACATGCCCATTCATAACAATTAATGCCAATTTATAATCAACCATTTCACTACTCAAATCCATAACCAAAAACATACCGAATCAATATGCCACAATCATCAAACTCACATAACTTCTAAATGCATTTTTATCACTTTTCCATCAACTAAATCATGCTTCTCAAACATATCCATTCATCATCTATAAATCATACCAAAATATACCATTCTTCAAGCATTAATACATCAATTTATAACTAGCTAAATGAGCAACCACGGAAAATGTAATATCCCGAATTAGGGCCTAATCGGAATAGTGGTTTCGTGAGCACAAATCCGAGATAGAAATAATTATTTTATAATTATTTTTAGGTTTATGATATGATTTCATGATTGTGTGAAAATTTCGTGACAAAATTCTATGCATAAAGTGCTTAAGTTGAAATTAGGGACTAAATCGAATAATTTGCAAAACTTGCATTCTAGACGTTTTTAGTATGAAATTACTTTGGAATATTAATGAGGAGGTCTTAAATAGAAATTTGACCAATTTTTAAAATTTTGGACAAAAATGAGCTTGTACATAAAAATTTTCAAAGAAAGGTATTAAGGGTATTTTGGTCATTTGGTAATTAAAAGATTAAAAAAAGGAAAAAGATGGCAAAATATGTCCATCTTCTTCATTAAGATGAAAATTAAAGGGTTCTCCATAGCTAGGGTTTGTTTCAAGCTTCCAAGCTCCCTAGTAAGCGATTCCAAGCCCCGTTTTTAATGTTCTTTACGTTTTTGAAGTCCCGGTAACATGATTTAGCTTATGCTAGCAATAATTCAACCTAGGGTTCATATTTAGAAAAATACCCATAGGTGAAATTTGTGTATTTTGGTGTTTTATGATAGAATATGAGGTTTTCAATTATGCTAGACAACTTGTGCTACTCGGTTTTAAGTGAAAAACGAGAAAAAGGGATTAATCGGTAAAAATACCTAATAGTTATAAGCACATGTTAGAATGAGAATTTGATGTTGCCATAGAAGGGAAAAATGACCAGCATGTCATAAAACATAAGAAAATGGGATGAAGTTTAATTCCCAAGCCTAGGGGTAAAAGTGTAATTTTGCAAAAGTTTAGGGGCAAAATGATAATTTTGCCAAAGTTCGTATTTGGGGCTGTTTTGATGAATGTATGTATTAAATAAGATTAATTTGGCATTATAGATCAAGAGAAATGAGATTCAAGTCGTGATCGAGGGAAAAACAAAATTTATGAGGAATAGGCTCGATTGCTAATATTTTATATCGAGGTAAGTTCATGTGTAAATGTAGTAACATAATCGTCATTCTAAGTAATTTAATATTATTTATGTGATATGATGATTAATATCATGAAATATTATGCTTTATGGTTATTATTGAATAATATGTAAATTATGAATTGCTACCGAGTATCGGTTTCGGTGTTCCGTGGAAGACGACAAAGATGTGTAATCGAGGAAAAAGCCCGTTTGAACCTTGGGAATAGATTAGAATACAAGTGACATGTCCCTAGGATGGTTGGGCATCCGAACTCGTTGAGTTGAGTTCGAGTTCACTTATAGATGCAAATGTCCGAACTCGATGAGTTGAGTTCGAGTTCGTGAGATGTAACTAGGCATCCGAGCTCGTTGAGTTGAGTCCGAGTTCACTTATGGATGCGAACGCCCGAGCTTGTTGAGTTGAGTCCGAGTTTGCTTATGGGCAGGTTACATGGTAGCTTGGCTACATATGCGGCACTTATGTACAAACTTTTCGGGTATTCGAATTATATTCTGATGTGTTCAATGGGTGAATCTTAAAAGAATAAGGAGAATGCCTAAAACAAAGGTGACATGTTGGTAAGTGTGGTAAATGAGAAAATTTGACAGGTATGTGCTTAAATCTTCAGGTTGAGAACTTGGTATGATGAAATCGTAGCATGATATTAAATGCAAATGTAACATGAATGTCTTAGTGTTGTTTATGCAAATGATGTTTTTATGTTGAATTGCATGATTATGTTACTTGCTATTTGCATGTGAACTTACTAAGCATTTATGCTTACTCCTTCCTTTTCCTTCATTGTAGTTTTGACAAACCGGCTTGAGAATCGGGATAGGTCGAAGACTCGTTCACACTATCCGAAGACCTAAATTGGTAAAATGGCTTGTATATTTTTAGTGTGGCATGTATAGCACTATACTTACTTTGTGTAAATAATCTTATGATATGGTTATGGTTTGGTAAAAAAGGGTTTGTAAATGATTAGCCATTGGAATGGCCAATCTAGATCATATTTGATGTCGTGTATGTTTAATGTGTTACTTAGTCCATGGAAAACCATAAAATGGTGAAATTGGTTATAAAACAGAATCACACAGCAGCGGTGACGTGAATTGGTAAAATCACTAAAAATAGTAGAAATATAATTAGATGATGAATAAAATATGTAATTGAAGCTTAATGAATCTAAACAAAATAGGCAAAAGAGTTGTATTTTATAAGAAATTCAAATTTTTGTGAAACAGGGTCAGAGCAATTTCTGAATCCCCTGTTCTGACTTTGGAAATTCACTCTAAATTTCATAAAAATAATTACAAGTCATGCTTTATATGTACAGATTCCTTATAGAGTCTAGTTTTAAGAGAAATAAACATCATGGTCATTGAAACTCTGTACAGGGAGATATATTATTCGTAATACACAAAGGTTAGAGCAGTCGTACCCTGAAAAAGGGGAGACATTAACTAATAAACTGTATTAATTGGCTCAACCAAAAATTCTATAAAAAAATTAATAGAGAGATATATGAGTCTATTTTCAATAAAAATTTACGGATCTTAATTTTGAGTTTTGGAACTAGAGATATGAATTTTTAAGCGACTATGGCACAGTTAACCAGCTTGTCTGAAAATTCTAAAATAAATTGTTTGAGTTGTTTAATTAATGAATTAAGCCCGTTAACACCTCGTGGTCGACTCCGGCGATGGTCTTGGGTACGGAGGCATTACATTTGGTGGTATCAGAGCAGGTTTAGTCAGTTCTCGGTCTAACGTGTTGTATGTACGGATTTTGCTATACATGCCATATATATATTGTGATAGTGTGACGACTTCTGACCTTTTAAATGATTTTTTTATAGTAAATGGATCCCGGTCCAGCTGTGGTTGATGATGTAGAAAGTAATGCACCGGCTCCGGCTGAAGGGGTGGTGCCAACCAAAAATTCACCTCCTACTGTTGGTCAAGGAGGAGGACAAGGGGCTCGAGAAGCCTTTCTCCAGATGATGAGTGCCTGGTATACTAAGTTCGTTCGTACGAACCCGAATGTACAACCTCCCCCACCTCCCCCGATTCCTCAACCTGTACCCTCGATGCCTCAAGGTGTGGATCTGATGAAATTTCACAGAACTCTAGTTGACAGAATCCGTAAGCAAGGGGCCGAAGAATTCAGGGCAAATGTTGATGATGATGCTGAGAAATTAGAGTTTTGGCTTGAGAATTCTATTCGGGTATTTGATGAATTGTCTTGTACACCTGAGGAATGCTTGAAATGTGCTATATCATTGTTGAGTGATTCGGCTTATCATTGGTGGAAAACATTAATTTCAGTGGTACCGAAAGAGAAGGTGACTTGGGAATTCTTTCAAGAAGAATTTCAGAAGAAATACATCAGTGAAAGATTTGTTGATCAAAAGCGTAAAGAGTTTCTTGAGTTGAAGCAGGGGAACATGATGATTCATCGAATACGAAAGGAAGTTCGTCAGGTTGAGTAAGTATGCTAGAGAATATGTTCCTACAGAGGCTAAAATGTGCAGACGATTTGAAGACGGACTCAATTAAAATATCAAAGTATTTGTTGGGATTCTTGAATTAAAAGAAATGGTAGTACTTGTTGATCGAGCTTGCAAGGCTGAAGAACTACTTAAAGAGAAGAAAAAAGTAGAGGTTGAGACTAGAAGTGGGAAGAAAAGATCGACGAGCAGTTCATTCTCACAGCAATCTAGAAAATCTAGAAATATGAATCTTCGTTTTCAGGTTTCGGCCGAACAATCATATGGAAATTCTAAGAAACAAAATATGGGTATTAAATCTCAAACTACTTCCGTGGCTAGTGTGGGGAAATCGAGATTTGTTAAGCCCGAGTGCCAGCGGTGTGGTAGGAATCATTTTGGCCCATGTAGAGCGAATGAATGTTTTCGGTGTGGTTCTTCGGATCATTTTATTAGAGACTGCCCAAAGAGAGTTGAGAAAGAAAAATTTTAAAGTGTAAAAGCTAGTACTGCAGACTTGAGGGGAAGATATTCGAGAAAAGCTGAAAATGAAGCAAGCAGCAAGGATGTAGTCGAGATTCAAATAGCTTAAACACGAAGCAAGAGCTCCAGCTAGAACTTATGCCATAAAGGCACGTGAAGATGCTTCATCACCAGACGTAATTATTGGTATATTTTCTTTTTATGATGTTAATGTTAATGCTTTGATTGATCCCGGTTCTACTCATTTATATCTGTGCATGAAATTGGTGTCTAGTATGAATATACTTGTTGAGAACACATAATTTATGATTAGAGTGTCGAATCCATTAGGCAAATGTGTGATAGTTAATAAAGTATGCAAGAAATGCCCTTTAATGATTCGGGGTCATTACTTTCCGGCTGACTTGATGTTGTTACCATTTGATGAATTTGATGTTATTTTGGGTATGGATTGGTTGATATTGCATGATGCTATAGTAAATTGCAAAGAAAAAGTTATAGAATTAAAGTGTGAAAGTGGTGAAATTCTATGGGTTGAACCAGGCAAATCAGAGGCACTATCTAGTGTGATTTCTTCGATGTCGGCTCGAGGAAGAGTTATGAAGCTTATTTGGCGTATGTACTTAATATAAAAGAAATTGAAAAGAAAATTAAATCAGTGCCGATTGTGTGTGAGTTCGCGGATGTATTTCCAGAAGAATTGCCGGGTTTGCCTCCAGTCAGGGAAGTAGAATTTGGTATTGATTTGATATCGAACACTCAATCTCGATTGCTCGTATAGAATGGCACCAAAGAGAGTTGAAGGAATTACAGTCGCAATTGCAAGAATTGACTGACAAAGTCTTTGTGAGATCGAGTTTTTCACCTTGGGGTGCTCCCGTATTATTTGTGAAAAAGAAGGATGGTTCTATGAGATTGTGTGTTGACTATCGATAATTAAACAAGGTGACAATCAAGAACAAGTATCCGTTGCCGAGAATTGATGATTTGTTTGATCAGCTAAAAGGAGCGACATGGTTTTCAAAGATTGACTTGAGATCTGGGTACTACCAGCTGCGAGTAAAAGAGTCGGGTGTGCCTAAAACTGCTTTTAGAACAAGGTACGGTCATTATGAATTTTTATTTATGCCATTCGGGTTAACAAATGCTCCTGCTGTGTTTATGGATTTGATGAATCGCATATTTCAGCCATACTTGGACAAATTTGTTGTGGTATTTATAGATGACATCTTAATTTATTCGAAAGATGAGACAGCACATGCCGAGCACTTGAAGATAGTTTTGCAAACTTTGAGATATAAGCAGTTTTATGCCAAGTTTAGTAAAAGTGAATTTTGGCTTCGGGAAGTTGGATTTTTGGGTCATATTGTTTCAGGTGATGGTATACGGGTTGATCCTAGTAAAATTTCAACCATTGTTGATTGGAAACCACCAAAAAATGTAACTGAGGTTAGAAGTTTCTTGGGGCTAGCTGGGTATTATCGGCGGTTTGTAAATGGATTTTTTATAATTACTGCTCCTATGACTAGATTACTCCGAAAGGATGTTAAGTTTGAGTGGACGGAAGAATGTCAACAGAGTTTTGAAAAATTGAAAAAGTTATTAACTGAAGCACCAGTGTTGTACAACCCGAATCAGGTAAAGAATTTATGGTGTATAGTGATGCTTCTAGAAATGGCTTAGGATGTGTACTTATGCAAGAAGGAAAAGTGGTGGCTTATGCTTCGAGGCGCTTAAAATCTCACGAAAGAAATTATCCGACTCATGATTTGGAATTGGTCGCTATAGTATTTGCTTTGAAGATTTGGTGACATTATCTGTATGGTGAAAAATGTCGAGTATATACCGACCACAAAAGTCTTAAGTACTTGATGTCACAAAAAGACTTGAATTTGAGACAACGAAGATGGTTGGAGTTATTGAAAGATTACGAGCTTGTTATTGATTACCATCTGGGAAAAGCGAATGTGGTTGCCGATGCTTTGAGCAGAAAGTTGCTATTTTCTTTGAGAGCTATGAACACTCAGTTAAAGGTATCAGATGATGGTTCGATTTTAGCAGAGTTAAGAGCAAGTTCGATGTTTTTACAAGAGCTTTGTGAAGCTCAGAAAAGCGATGAAGATTTGCAAGCCAAGAGAAAACAGTGTGAAGTTGATATGGGGTCAGATTTCAGGATCGATTCTGATGGTTGCTTGATGTTTAAAAACCGGGTTTCTGTATCGAAAAATGATGAGTTGATTCAAAAGATTTTGCATGAAGCACATAATGGTTGTTTGGCGGTTCACCCGGGTAGTACAAAAATGTATAATGATTTGAAGAAAATGTATTGGTGGAACGGAATGAAAAGAGATATCTCCGAGTTTGTATCAAAGTGCTTAGTTTGTCAACAAGTGAAAGCTGAACACCAAGTACCTTCGGGACTACTCCAGCCTATCATGGTTCCTGAATGGAAATGGGATCGGATTACTATGGATTTTGTATCAGGGTTACCGTTAACTCCAGGAAAGAAAAATGCCATCTGGGTAATAGTTGACAGACTGACTAAATCGGCTCATTTTATTCCGGTACGTACGAATTATTCTCTTAATAAGTTGGCCTAATTGTATATCAGTGAGATTGTTAGACTTCACGAAATACCTTTGTCAATCATTTCGGATAGAGATCCAAGATTTACTTCGCGATTTTGGCAAAAATTGGAAGAGGTATTAGGTACAAAGTTAAATTTCAGCACTACTTTTCATCCACAAACTGATGGACAATCAGAGAGAGTGATTCAGATTCTTGAAGACATGCTCAGATGTTGTGTATTGGAATTTCAAGGTAGTTGGGAAAGATACTTACCGTTGGTAGAATTTGCTTATAATAATAGTTATCAGACGACTTTGAAGATGGCACCTTATGAAGCATTGTATGGTCGTAAATGTCGGACACCATTGTATTGGACTGAACTCAAGGAAAATCAGATTTATGGAGTTGATCTAATAAAAGAAATCAAAGAAAAAGTGAAAGTGATTCGAGATTGTTTGAAAGCTGCTTCGGATAGACAGAAATCTTATGCGGATTTGAAACGAAAAGAAATCGAGTTTCAAGTTGGTGATAAGGTATTTTTAATAGTGTCTCCATGGAAGAAAGTTCTTAGATTTGGACGGAAGGGCAAGTTGAGTCCGCGTTTTATTGGACCGTATGAAATAGTTGAAAGAGTTGGACCAGTAGCTTATCGGTTAGCATTGCCATCTGAATTACAGAAGATGCATGATGTGTTCCACGTATCTATGCTACATCAGTATCGTTCGGATCCCTCACATATAATTTCACCGATAGAAATTGAGCTACGACCAGATATGACTTATGAAGAAGAACCGATTAAGATTTTAGCTCCAAAGGTCAAGCAACTAAGAAATAAGAGTGTCGCTCTCGTGAAAGTATTGTGGCAAAAGCACGGGGTAGAAGAGACTACATGGGAACCTGAGGAAACTATGAGAAATCAATACCCACACCTGTTTACCGGTAAGATTTTCGAGGACGAAAATCCTTAAAGGGAGAAGAGTTGTAATATCCCGAATTAGGGCCTAATCAGAATAGTGGTTTCGTGAGCACAAATCTGAGATAGAAATAATTATTTTTTAATTATTTTGAGGTTTATGATATGATTGCATGATTGTGTGAAAATTTTGTGACGAAATTCTATGCATAAAGTGCTTAAGTTGAAATTAGGGACTAAATCGAATAATTTGCAAAACTTGCATTCTAGAAGTTTTTAGTATGAAATTACTTTGGAATATTAATGAGGAAGTCTTAAATAGAAATTTGACCAATTTTTAAAATTTTGGACAAAAATGGGCTTGTACATGAAAATTTTCAAAGAAAGGTATTAAGGGTATTTTGGTCATTAGGTAATTAAAAGATTAAAAAAAGGAAAAAGATGGCAAAATATGTCCATCTTCTTCATTAGGACAAAAATTAAAGGGTTCTTCATAGCTAGGGTTTGTTTCAAGCTTCCAAGCTCCCTAGTAAGTGATTCCAAGCCCCGTTTTTAATGTTTTTTACGTTTTTGGAGTCCCGGTAACTTGATTTAGCTTCTGCTAGCAATAATTCAACCTAGGATTCATATTCAGAAAAATACCCATAGGTAAAATTTGTGTATTTTGGTGTTTTATGATAGAATATGAGGTTTTAAATTATGCTAGACAACTTGTGCTACTCAATTTTAAGTGAAAACAAGAAAAAGGGCTTAATCGGTAAAAAAACCTAATAGTTATAAATACATGTTAGAATGAGAATTTGATGTTGCCATAGAAGGGAAAAATGATCAGCATGTCATAAAACATAAGAAAATGGGATGAAGATTAATTCCCGAGCCTACGGCAAAAGTGTAATTTTGCAAAAGTTTAGGGGCAAAATGGTAATTTTGCCAAAGTTCGTATTTGGGGCTGTTTTGATGAATGTATGTATTAAATAAGATTAATTTGGCATTATAGATCAAGAGAAACGAGATTCAAGTCGTGATCGAGGGGAAAACAAAGTTTACGAGGAATAGGCTCGATTGCTAATATTTTATATCGAGGTAAGTTCATGTGTAAATGTAGTAACATAATTGTCATTCTAAGTAATTTAATATTATTTATGTGATATGATGATTAATATCATGAAATATTATGCGTTATGGTTATTATTGAATAATATGTAAATTATGAATTGCTACCGAGTATCGGTTTCGATGTTCCGTGGAAGACGAAAAAGATGTGTAATCGAGGAAAAAGCCTGTTTGAACCTTGGGAATAGATTAGAATACAAGTGACATGTCACTAGGATGGTTGGGCATCCGAACTCGTTGAGTTGAGTCTGAGTTCACTTATGGATGCAAATGTCTGAACTCATTGAGTTGAGTCCGAGTTCGTGAGATGTAACTAGGCATCCGAGCTCGTTGAGTTGAGTCCGAGTTCACTTATGGATGCGAACGCCCGAGCTCGTTGAGTTGAGTCCGAGTTCGCTTATGGGCGGGTTACATGGTAGCTTGGCTACATATGTGGCACTTATGTACAAACTTTGCGTGTATTCGAATTATATTCCGATGTGTTCAATGGGTGAATCTTAAGAGAATAAGGAGAATGCCTAAAATGAAGGTGGCATGTTGGTAAGTGTGGTAAATGAGAAAATTTGACGGGTATGTGCTTAAATCTTTGGGTTGAGAACTTGGTATGATGAAATCGTAGCATGATATTAAATGCAAATGTAACATGAATGTCTTAGTGTTGTTTATGCAAATGATGCTTTTATGTGGAATTGCATGATTATGTTACTTGCTATTTGCATGTGAAATTACTAAGCATTTATTCTTACTCCTTCCTTTTCCTTCATTGTAGTTTTGACAAACCGGCTTGAGAATCGGGATAGGTCGAAGACTCTTTCACACTATCCGAAGACCTAAATTGGTAAAATGGCTTGTATATTTTGAGTGTGGCATGTATAGCACTATACTCACTTTGTGTAAATAATCTTATGATATGGTTATGGTTTGGTAAAAAAAGGTTTGGAAATGATTAGCCATTGGAATGGCCAATCTAGATCATTGTTGATGTCATGTATGTTTAATGTGTTAGTCCATGGAAAACCATAAAATGGTGAAATTGGTTATAAAACAGAATCACACAGCAGCAGTGATGTGAATTGGAAAAATCACTGAAAATAGTAGAAATAGAATTAGATGATGCATAAAATATGTAATTGAAGCCTAATGAATATATTTTTATGTGGAGGAAACAAAATAGGCAAAAGAGTTGTATTTTATAAGATATTCAAATTTTTGTGAAATAGGTCCAGAGCAATTTCTGAATCCCCTGTTCTAACTTTGGAAATTCACCCTAAATTTCATAAAAATAATTACAAGTCATGCTTTATATGTACTGATTCCTTATAGAGTCTAGTTTTAAGAGAAACAAACTTCATAGTCATTTAAACTCTGTATAAGGAGATATCTGATTCGTAATACATAGATGTCAGAGTAGTCGTACCCTAAAACAGGGAAGACTTTAACTAATAAACTGTACTAATTGGCTCAACCAAAAATTCTAGAAAACAATTTGTTGATAGATATATGAGTCTAGTTTCAATAAAAATTTATAGATCTTAATTTTGAGTTTTGGAACTCGAGATATGAATTTTTAACCGACTGTGACACAGTTAACCAGCTTGTCTGAAAATTCTAAAATAAATTGTTTGAGTTGTTTAATTAATGAATTAAGCCCGTTAACACCTTGTGCTCGACTCCGGCGACTGTCTCAGGTACGGAGGCGTTACAGAAAGCATGCCAAAACACAAGGTAATTTTTAAATCACACATAACACTTATCAAACACATAATTCAAGCCAATTTAATTGGCCATACACACCATCATTTACGAGCCAAATCTCATGGCTAATATCATATCTCAAAAATTATCATCAACTCACTAGCCTATACATGCCATATACCATATTTATAAAGCATCCAAAAATACCAACAAATTGATCGATAGAGTGATAATGTTTCCCGACAATCCTCGAGTTCGAGCTAGCTTCGATTATCTATAAAACAAGGAGAGAATACACAAAGTAAGCTTTAAAAGCTTAGCAAGCCATATACAAATAAAGTCATCACATGAATCAATATCATTTCCATCAATAAACAACCATGAATAAACATTTATAAGATCACAAACCTTTCTCATTGTACACATATTCAATATCATAATTGAATTCATCAAATATTTCCCTTTCATTACTTGTATAAATCTCGTACGTACCTGAGCCATTTAACTCATTCACACATTCTTTCTCGACTTGACTTTGCCCATTGAACCTTTCGAAATCGTTAAGGATACTCGGCAATCACATATAGCTCGTACAATGCCATAACCCAGATATGGTCTTACATGTTATCAATATCAATGCCACAGTCCCAGATAGGGTCTTACACAAAATCAATTAACGATGCCAATGTTCCAGACATGGTCTTAAAACGTAATCACAATACAATGCTAATGTCTCAGACATGGTCTTACATGTAATCACATCTCGGTAACCTAATGTCATGACATTTGTATCCTATATTATTCCTAAGGTTCGTACGGGACTTTCGGATATCATAACTTCATCGATTCTTGCTCATATTTACTCGTTCAACATTCATAGCAATTCAATAATAATAAAACATGTATAATTCAATTCAAAGACATTTATTTGCATATGAACTTACCTTGTATTCGGGATAAACAGACGGGGTTGACTATTTGATAACTTTTGATTTCCCTCGATCTAAATCCGATTTCTTTCGTTCTTAATCTATATACATTCAAAATTAACTCATTTATTCATCAAATCACTCAATTTAATCCACAAACACATATTTGGGCATTTTTACACTTTAGCCCCTTAAGTTTCACATTTCTTACAATTTAGTCCTTAATTCAATAAACACAAAATTCACACAATTCAATTTAAACCCATGTGTGCTGAATTATAATAGTACCCCTAGCAACCCATATTTCACATTTATTCACACTTTTAACCCCACATTTTTATCTTTTCACAAACTAATCCTAATTTGTATTTTCTCTAAAAATCACTTAACAAAACATATTAATCTATCATTTATCTTCCATTATTCATCATCAACCATCACAAAGCACATATATTCAACAATGGCACTTCATAAAATCATCAATAAATTCAAAAATTAAGGCACAAGCTAGCTAGTACTCAAAGCAACACAAGTGCTGAATGGTGTAAGCATTCAAAACCCTATTCTTTTCTTTAGTTTCGGTTCAAAAAGATGAGAAATAATGAACCATTTTGTTATGTTTTATTATAATTAACTTAATTATATAATTACCATTTTAACCTTAATGAAATAAATGCATAATTCACATATTATAAGGTCATTTATGGCCAACACTGCAACACCCCAAACTAGGCCCGGACGTTATGGCTGAATCTGGCGCGTCACATTAAAGTGTTTTAGTGAAAACCTTGTTTTCATTGGAAACACTTCCTTAAAATGAAAAACCTTAATTACTTTGTAAAATCTCTTTCTAGTTGCAGAAGCTTTATTTAGAACATATGATTTTATGAAAACTTGTCATTTAAAAATTTAGTTGCGGAAACGTAGTATTTAAAAAAAAACTATGCTTTAGAAAAATCCATATTCAATTTTTCGTAATTACAACGTATAAAAATGATAAACCAAATAATAACAAAAAGGGAAGGCCTTATTACATTCCAGTCTAAAATCACTTAATAAATCAGAAACTAAATGCTTTTTCAAATCAAACAAGTCTAAGTCTAAACTTTTTATGCTAATTGGCCACCTCCGAGTCCCTCCATCAATTGAACCGCCTACTGAGGATCACCTGAAAAGTTTAGAAGGAAGGAGGTGAGTTTCGAAAACCCAGTGTATACAACCCTCAACAAGTATAAAGCAATCATTAGTTATTTTGAGCCAGAGCCCAATTCAATAACGATGGTCTTTGGGCCTTAGCCCATATTAGCCTCAGTTGGGCCGAAGCCCACATCGTAATAATATCACAACAATATCATACATGCAATACAATACAGTGCAATGCAACCCACCCCAATAATCCATCCGCTACGCTTCAGCTCCATCCCCTAGTACACTTCATGTGGGGATATAAATATCGACCTACCCAACCGATACACTTTAATGGTAGCTCGGTTGCAAAACTACTTTCATTGCAGCAAGCTACTAATCATATAATGGGCTTTAAAAAGCCTTCGGTGGATCCACGGTCGTCAAGCAACCATGTGATCCTCATATACTTCCTCCGTTCTAAAATTCCCAACCCAGATGCATCCTAAGCAGAATATCGTGTTTATGCAGTATGTAGGCAGCAGTTATACTCGAAACACACATAAATCTTACCTTCATCACATATGGGTATTTTGGTCATTTTCGCCCTTAGGGGCATTTCGGTAAATTTCCTTTATTAAGGGTTTTTACTTACCTTGGCCCGTTAAAAAATCCCGTGAGCTAAGATGAACGAGCACTATGCACCAGGTAGGATTCCAGAGAAGAGGAGGTGGGTCATTAAGACCGCTTAAGTACCAAGCTCTCCCTAGATCCCATCCTAGACATGCATATACCCGTTGCCACACCTTAACCCTTTGTTTTGTCCACGGTCGCAATAATTTAATTAAGTTTTATGTAGTCATCATATACGAGGCCCAAAACCCCCAAAGCCCAGTCAAATTTATATACCTTTATATGGTCTACTAGGCCCAATCATATTTATATGGCCCATTGGGCCCAAATCACCTGTATATCTCCCATTAGGCCAAAATCACATTTATATACATGCTCACATACGAATTTTCCATCACATAGCATCAAATATCAATTTTACCTATTATGGGCCCAACAGCTTATCAGGCCCATTAAGCCTATTCTGGCCAAGTTGGCCAAATCACAGCCCAAGTCCATGGAATCGCCCATGGGCCTCAGACAACCTACCGGTTTCCTCCTCGCGAGTGTTTGAGCACTCACAAGACTACCGTAGCCCAACTTTCGGCATTTCAGCATTTCGACTTTTCGGCATTTCGGCTTTTTCTGATTCATTGTGAGTGTGCAGTGTATGTACACACCTTCAGCTTTATATCAAGTTATGATAGGGTAGAAGTACACACCTTATCACTTGGAGTACTAGGTATTCATAATCGCCCAAACCTATATTCAACATTATACTCCATTAGTCACATTCCATTAATTCAAAATAAATCCACTACTTACCGAAGAACCACCTATACTTGCCTTGACTAGATTGATCGACTACGATCTGCCTATGTAACTCAAAATCTGACGTAGTCCCCCTTCTGCATCCAGGCGAAAAGTCCCTAACGGCTAACACCTTATGTAGCTTAAACTTAGGAGCCTCTATCCCAACCTCTCTGCTAGAACCCCCTTTTTCCACCAGCGATCACACTCTTGAATGAGAGGGAAAAGAGAGATAAATAGAGAAACCGTAGGTTAACGAAAGTTTTGGAAAGAATAAAGAAAAATCAGCTTTTAAGAGTGTAGAAATGAAAGAACTTAGAAATATTTAACAAAAGCCAAAGAAGATCTAATTCACTTACCGATTGCGAGATCGCTTGCCAACAAGAAATCAAGCCCCCAAAGTGTAAGAATCAGCTTTTAAATGCAAAAGAAACAGTTGGCTAAGTTGAAGAGGGAAGAGGTTGATTTGATTAAAATAGGGAAGAAAAGATGCTTAAAGAAAAGAGGAGGTGATATGCGACTGAAGCACACAAAAACAACAAATCCCCTTACTCGCTCATACAACACACCTATTTATACTAATAAATAAATAAATAACAATACACCTACACTCCTCAATCGACTTAAACTCGTCAATATAATTTCCCTTCAAATTCTTCAATTTTATCACCATCATATCTACACTTAATCTTCATCCTAATCCCCTTGATTTTAGCTAAAAATTTCAATTTGAATTGCATTCAAATTGCTTCCACCGTACAACACTTGAGTAGCAAAATTAAATTCTCCCTTTACGCGCGTCACTACTCGAACTCCAACCCTCCATCTTCCTAGCACGCTGCTGGCCACTGCACCACATCCTTTCTTATGCTACCATTCGGTCACAATTACTTATAAGGCTTATATGCCTAAGCCTCAGTTTTCATAAAGAATAAAAATTTAAACTTTGTCAGGCTAGGATTCAAACTTGCTCCCTCTCATAACCATAGCATGCTTCTCGCCACTGCACCACAGGCGTTCTTGTACCATATTCCATCCCTAACTATTTTTAAGGCCTATTAACCCGCAACCTGATTATCCTAAAAACATTTGCTACCATTCAGATTCGAACCGGATCTCTTGGCTGCGCTATACGTCCCTTGCCACCAAGCCACAAGCTCTTTTGTGTTGTTTCTCCTCCCCAATTAATTATAGAGTCTTTCTGTCGACCTCCAGGTTGTCTAAAAAAAACCCACAACTTTTGCTCATGCTGTGACTTGAACCAAGCACCTCTCCTTACTCTTAATGCCGTCATGCCACTGGGCAAAGCGCATCCTTTGTGTCGAATTTCCACTTAACATATTTATAAAGCCTAAACGCTAGCTTCCCTACTAATCTTATGTGCAATAAAAAAATTTCACTAAGGCCAGGACTTGAACCCTGGACCTCTTACTTACTACCCACACCTTTTGCCACTAGGCCAAGCGTTTCCTTGTGTCAGATTTTACTAGGTCTTATTAATAAGCCTTCCACCTAATGCTCAGGGTTCTTTAGAAAAAAAAATGAAAAATTTTGCTAAAGCCCTGGATCGAACCTAGGACTTTTTCCACACTACCAACCCTTCCTAAATAATTTAAGAATTAAACTAAACACACAATTATAAAATATTTAAACACCTTTCTTTTATTCAAGCCGCCTTCTAACAGATTCCAAACTCAAGGCCCATTACTTCTAGGCCCAAAATCAGGGTGTTACAAACACTACTATCATTGGTCTAATAACATATTAAGGACCTCACATTTAACTTATCAAAACAAATAAGCACTTAAACAATTAGAACGTAACTTTTGCATTTTACGCGATTTAGTCCTTTTATCAAATTAACTAACCAGTTGATAAAATAAACTCACGAAATTTTCACACATATATATTCACATGTCGTAAACATAAAAATTAATATTAAAATAATTTTATAACCTTGGATTCCTGGTTTCGAAACCACTATTCCGATTTAGCTAAAACTGGGCTGTTATATGTATTATATGACTAACTTATGGATGAATGTTTGTGTTTAGGAATTTGGTACTTAAATTGATTATACCTTGAATAAATTGCATTGATTGTGTATAAATGGTAAGTTTAATTCTAAATTATACGGGCTTACTAAGCTATAAAGCTTACTCTGTTTCTTTTTCTATGTTTTATAGAGGTTCGATAGCTCACTCATTTCGGACAAGTCGAAGTTGCACATCACACTATCCAATTTTTGATTGGTACTTTTGAACTTGTGGATAATTGTAAATATGGCATGTATAGGCTAGTTGAAATGGTTATAGTTATGGTTAGTTCAGAATTATGGTTTTTGGTATAACTTGTGTATAATCTAAGCCATGTGATTTGGCTTATTTTGGTACCATGTTTTGATTGTGTATAAATGTTATAATATGGTCTGTTTTGTTAAGAGATAGAAGAAATGAAAATATGCAAATGAGGTTTTGTTATTTAGTTGGCATATGAATGGAAAATGCATGATATTAATTAGGTAATTGAGTACCAAGTGAATTGGTATAATATGTGTATGTAATGTTATAGAATGGTTGTCAATTGGGTTATGAAATATTACCATTTCTGCTTGTGTATGCTTATGAAAATAGGGTGGGAAAATGGCTTTACAAATAGCTTATTTTTGTCCATATGGGCAGGGACACAAGCGTGTGTCTCAACCGTGTGTGACACATGGTCATGTTACACAACTGTGTGTCCTCTCGTGTTGAAATGGAATGGAAGTCAGTCTGCTCCACACGGCCTCACACACGAGCATGTGATCGGTCGTATGGTACAAGTCAGTATACCCCCTAAATGGCACACGGCCTAGCACACGGGCGTGTGACTTGGCCGTGTTGATAAGTCAATATACCCTACAGTTTTGGCACGGCCTAATATACGGGCGTGTGTGGCTATTTTGAAGGGCACACGGGCTAGACACACGGGCGTGTGGTTGGCCGTGAGACCCAAGTCAGTATCCTCTCCAATTTTCACACGGCCTCGCACACGGGTGTATCCTCGGCCATGTGACACAAGTTAGTATGTATGCCCTGTTTCCACACGGTCTAAGACACGGGCGTGTCTATTTGCCACGTAAGGCACATGGCCTCTTCACACGAATGTGTGATACTTGAAATGTTAAAATTTTTCTAAGTTTCCAAAATTTTCATATGTTACTGATTTAGTCCCGAAAGCATGAATTAAAATTTGTATGCTCGATTTAAGTACATATTGACTGTGAATGAATGATATTTACTGAAATGAGATGACATTTGATAAATGATTGTTCTAAATTGAGTTATAAGTTCGGTAATGCCTCTTAAACTATTCCGACGAAGGTTACGGGTTAGGGGTGTTACACATGAAATCCCTAATGACATGTTATTTGTATCCTAAGAATTCTTAAGAATCAACCAAGACTCGATATTCATAAATTCATTATAGAATTGATACATATATATATATATAAGTTTGTTTATATCAAATCAACCTAATGAACATTCAATTTAACTAGTATGAAAGCGATCACAGTTCATATGAACTTACCTCGATAGTTAGGGGTGTAATAGTTTAGTCAAGCTAATCTAAAGGTTTTGCTTTTCTTCGATCTAAGTTCTTATGTGGTTTATCTTAATCGAAATAAATATTTTCATTCAATTAATTACTTATATAATTTAATTAATCTATAATTAATATTTATACAAAATTACAAAGTTGCCTCTAACAATTTAACTTTTCACAATTTAGTCCTTAAGCTTATAACTTAAAATCTAACCAGTTCAACTTAATTCAACCCTAACCCATGTTGTAACGGACCTTAGAACAACTCATCCTTACCAACATTTCACAACAAAACCAATAAATTTACACTTTTAACAACTTTAATCACTAATTCCAAAATTCATCAAAATCATTTAACAAAACATGCTTATTTTTCAGCAAGGATTCATAATCTATCAACTAACATCAAAAATCATTCAAAAAAATCCATGGCAAGTCCCTCAACCTTTGACAGTTTTTCAAATTAATCCCCGGGCTATCTAGATGAAGCTAAAATGGACTCAAAAACATAAAAATAATTAAAAACGGAGCTTGAACACATACCATGCAAGTTAAAACAATGCTTGACCAAACCCTAGTTATTCCTCCATTAAAGATTCGGTTAAGAAGAAACAAATGTGAGGAAGATGATGATTTGAGCCTATTTGTTTTTAACTTTATTTACCATTTTACCATTTTACCCTTTAAAAATAATCAAATTTTTATTAAAACCTTGTCCATAACTATCCACTAACTCATTAAAAGGTCTATTTACCATTCAAGTCCTTTAATTTAAGATTTCACAGTCATTAGACCCTTTTAGCTACTAGAACTCAACTTTTACACTTTTTACGATTTAGTCCTTTTTACCTAATTAACCATTTAAACATCAAAATTTCTTAACAAAATTTTAATACAACCTTAATATAATTTTGTAAAATTTAAAATAATAATAAAATAATAATTTACTCGCTAGATTTGTGGTCCCAAAACCACTATTTTTGATATAATAGAAAACGGGTTGTTACAACTCTCCCCCTAAAGGAATTTTCGTCTCTAAAAATCTTACCAGAAAATAGGTTCGGGTATTGCAAATTCATAGCTTCTTCCAATTCCCAGGTAGCTTTTTCGATTTTGTGATGTTGCTAGAGAACTTTAACAAAAGCTATTTTTTTCTTAACTCTTTAACTTCCCAAGCTAATATTCTGATCAAGTCTTCACTGTACGTCATATCTGGCTAAATCTCAACATCTACAAGTGAAATCACATGTGAAGGGTTTGAAAGATATCATCATAACATCGATACATGAAACATATTATTAATTTTCTCTAACTCTAATTATAATGCCAATCGATATGCCATTAGTCCAATCCTCTCGATGATCTTATGCCCGATGAATCGTGGACTGAGTTTCCCTTCTCAGCTTTAGAAATATTGTCGCTAAATTGAAATTCTATATCTTTTCTTTTGAAATATGCGTAAGATTTCTGACGATCAGAAGAAACTTTCAAATTTTCTTGTATTGCTTTAACCTTTTCTTCGGTTTCTCAAATCAAATCAACACCTAATAAATTTTTCTCACTCAGCTCAGTCCAGTATAACGGATTTCAACATTTTCGACTATATAAAGCTTCATATGGTACCATTTTTATGCTCTCCTGATAATTGTTATTATAAGAAAATTCGACCAATGGAAGATATTTTTCCTAGTTACCTTCAAACTCTAAAACATAACATCGGATCATATCTTTGAGTATCTGAATCACTTGCTCAGACTGACCATCGGTTTGTGGATGAAACGCTGTATTGAAATGTGACGAGTACCCAGAGATTCATGTAATTTACTTCAGAATCAAGAAGTAAACCATGGATCCCTATCAAAGATAATAGACACCGGCACACTGTGTAGTCTAACAATCTCAGAAATGTACAATTCTATCAATTGCTCAAGTGAATAATCCGTACGTACAGGAATGAAATGTGCAAATTTCGTCAAACGATCCACAATAACCTATACAACATATTTCTTTCTCAGTGATAGAGGCAATCTTGATACAAAATCCATCGTAACATGTTCCGATTTCATTTCTAGAATCATAACAAGTTGTAACAAGCCAAAAGGTATCTGATGCTCAACTTTAACTTGCTAGTAGATAAAAAAATTTGATACAAAATCTAAAATCTCTTGTTTCATACCTGGCCACCAGTACATCTGTTTCAAATCACCGTACATTTTATTGCTACCAGGATGAATCGATAAGCTACTACTATGAGCTTCTTATAAAATTTCTGAATAACATCAGAATTTCTCGAAACACAAATTCTATTTTTGAAATACAAACTACCATCTAAACTAACATGAAAGTCTGAATCAGGTGTCAATTCAATCTGTTCCTGTTTAGTAATTAACTCTGAGTCATTTTTCTGAACTTCGCAAATCTACTGTAGAAATGTCGGTCTAGCTTTTAACTCAGGTAAAATAGAACCATCATCAATCATCATCAATTGAGTATGCAACACTCACAAAGCAAACAGGGATTTTCTGCTTAAAGCATCAACAACAACATTGGCTTTTCCCAGATGATAATAAATGATCAAATCATAATCTTTCAACAGCTCTAACTATTGGCATTGTCTCAAATTCAATTCTTTATGTGAATTCAAATACTTCAGGCTTTTGTGATCCGTAAAGATATGACATTTTTCTCCGTACAAATGGTGTCACCAAATCTTTAAAGCAAACACAATAGCTGCAAGCTCCAAATCGTGAGTCGGATTATTTTTCTCGTGCAGTTTCAATTGTCGAGAAGCATACGCTATCACTTTGCCTTCTTGCATCAACACACAGCCCAAACCATTTAATAAAACATCACTATAAATCACAAATTCCTTATCGGACTCTGGGTAAACCAACACAGGGACTTAAGTCAACAACCTTTCAACTGATTAAAGCTTTACTGACACTTTTCAGACCATCCAAACTTCACATCTTTTTGGAGTAGTTTCGTCAATGGCATAGCAATCATCGAAAATCCTTTAACAAATCTCTAATACTATCTGGCTAAACCTAGAAAACTTCTGACACATTTCTCAAAGGTTTCTAGTCCACTATAGCCGATATTTTACTCAAGTCAACTCTAACACCATTTTTCGATACTACATGCCCCAAAAATCCAACTTCTCGGAGCTAGAAATCATATTTGCTAAACTTAGCAAACAACTATTTTTCACGCAAAGTCTGTAAAATGATTCTTAGATGCTAGGCATGCTTTGTTTCATCTCGAGAATAAATTAGTATGTCATCAATAAACACAACCATAAATTTATCTAAATATGACCTGAATATTCTGCTAATCAAATCCATAAACATAGCAGGTGCATTGGTCAAACCGAATGGCATAACAAGAAATTCATAATGTCTGTACTTGATTTTGAAAGCACTCTTCAGCATGTACGAATCTTCAACCTGTAACTGATAATATCCAGAATGGAGATCAATCTTTGAAAATACTGCCGCACATTTTAGCTGATCAAACAAATCATCAATACATGGCAAAGGATATTTGTTCTTGATCGTAACTTTATTGAGCTATCGATAGTCGATACACAACCGCATTAACCTATCTTTTTTCTTAACAAACAATACTAGAGCACCCCAAGGGAAAAAACTGGGCCAAACAAAACCTCTGTCTGTCAACTCTTGTAACAGTGCTTTCAACTTTTTTAATTTTGTAGGTGCCATTCTATATGGAGCTATCGATATTGGAAAAGTTCCCGGCACTAACTCAATTGCAAACTTAACCTCTCTGACTGGCGGTATGTAACACCCCTTACCCGTATTCGATGCTAGAACAAGGTACGAGGCATTGCCAGACATAAACTTACTCAATCATACAAAATTGAGACCTGAATTTTTATCCAAATTTAAATATTTTCATTCACATGCATATCGTCCCTTATATGGGCCTTCGAGGCCCAAAATATACATTGGGTGTGGTTCGGGACTAAACCGAGAACTCTTGAAACTTATACAATACTTAGAAAATTTTTTTATTTTGGAGGGTCACACGCCCGTGTGGGTAGGCCGTGTGGTCTCACACGCTTGTGTGGCTTGGGACACGCCTGTGTCCTCAGCCCATTTAACTCTCTATTTATGATGTCATCAACTAAATTGAGGTCACACGGCCAAGTCACACGCCCGTGTGCTTAGGCCGTGGCCTCCACACGGCTGAGACACACGATCGTGTCTCTGCTCGTGTGTTTACTACTGAGCATTTTGTTTTACCAAATTAGGGTATAGGGGACACACAACCAGATTACACGCCCATAAGGGTAGACCGTGTGTCACACACGGTCTAGCCACATGCCCGTGTGTCTACCCGTGTGGACAACTCTGAGGCTATTTTCCAAGCCAGTTGCCACCGTTACTTGCACATACACATACATGACTTCAAAGGCATTTAGCATGGCATAGGTGAGCACTTAAACATACACAAACGAGATATGACCATGATCATTTCATCTTTACTTATACATACATAAGACTTCATACTTTGTCAAGCCCAACTTACCAATTCTCATTTAAGACATTTTTATCATCATACTAAACAAATCCCAATCAAATCATCAAGCATTCATAACCACAACACATCTCATCACATTCACACAACCACCAACCACATCACCATTGCATGGGCACATGTATACTTAAATAAATAGGCTTACAACCCAATAATCAATATGAGCTACATCTCATGGCCTTATACAAAATGAATTAAATATGAATATAAGCCAATATAAGCCAATTTATATGGCTTCACATTACATCAAACCCTTAACCAATACAAGCCAATACCTTTGGCTAAATTGTAATGACACATTCATAATTGACTAAGTTCCTATACATGCCATAAACTTTAGAGGTTTGTTTTCATTTTTACCCACGATGATTGCTTGATAGTCTGATGGCATCTCTAGCGGTCTCCAACTCGAGCTAGCTAAATTAACCTATAAGAGATGGGAAAGGAAGGGGGTAAGCTATATAATATAGCTTAGTAAGTTCATATGCAAATAATAAACAACTATTAACATTCATTTACTTTATCTATCCATAAGAGTACTATAATTTCAATTGGTATTAAATTTTAAGATTTCTACTTATTCATTCATAATGCTTACTCCTTTAACTTATAAACACCATTTACATGCGTTGGCATTAGCCTAGCCACTATAGTCTTCCCACTATAACATATCACATTAACTAACAAGTTATTTCCATCCTCTTAATCACATGTACATTATTTGTGAGTATTCATAATTTCAAGATATAGTTCAACCACCTTTCACTTGTCTAAGTTCGTATCTTACTATATTCTCATAATGTCTTTATTTTGCAATTATGCCTGTCTTTTTTTTCCTTATATCCAATGAAACACAATTTAAATAAATGAATCGTAAAATATTACAAATCAATTAGGCTCCTAAGCCTATCACATGATCATTATCAAATCTTATCATGCATCCATTCATCATAAATATAGATCATTTGTCAAAAGGTTATCAATGTTTCACAAGTATAACTTGTTCATGTACATTCTCACCAAGAATTCATCATATACCAAACTCACTTCACATGAGTTCTGTGTACATACCTGTACCATTCGAAATATAGTAACATACTTTCTCATTCTTAACATACCTGTTGAAATACAATTCAAGCACATAAACATATTAGATCACATCTCAATTTGGCCCAACAGCCTAACACATAATCATCATTTATATTTATCATATATCCAACATCACAAGTATGTGCACTATCAATCAAATGGGTAATAAACAATTATTTCCACAACAATCATAAATTTACAATTATAGGCTTACGTACATGCCTGTTTACTGGTAGTAATTTCATTCTCATACTCATCTTTGATTTACCCGTTGAACCACATTGGAATACTAAGGATGCTCAGGGATCTCATACCCATAGTACCATATCAATGCCATATCCTAGATATGGTCTTACATGAAATATCATATCGATGCCATGTCCCTGACATGGTCTTATACGAAATCACATACTGATGCCATATCCCAGATATGGTCTTATACAGAATCTCGGTAGCCCTAATATCATGACATTTGTATTCTACCCTTGAGGTTAAATCGGGATTTCTCATTTCTCGAAACTTCGTCAAAATCGTCATTAATCAATTTCATAAAAAAATGTATACAATTCATGCAATATCAAAATATTAAATACATAACATAAGGTTGCATTATTTACGCATGAACTTACCTCGACACCAAAATGGCAAAAGGGACCTAACTGTCAATTTCTCATTTTCCCCCGTTCTAAGTCCGAACCTCGTTTTCTTTGATCTATAATATCACATTTATCTATTTATTAATCACATTAGCCAATGTGATCCAAAATTCATACTATGGCAAAATTACTTTTTGCCCCTAAACTTTATCATATTTACACTTTTGACTCTAGGCTCGTAAAATAATTTTTATTCAATTTCTTTGCACTTTAAGCCTAGCCGAATCATTTTAATAACTATAGCAGCCCACAATTTTCATTAAATCACACTTTTATGACCAATTTTATAACTTTTACAAATTAGTCCTTTTTAGCGCTTTCACCAAAAACTACTTAGAAAAAGTCGTTTAACACACAAAAAAAATTCATATTCTTCCCTTAAACATCAAAATACACACATGTAACACATGGGTAAATTTTTAAACATCAACCCTAGCTCAAATAAATGGTAGAAATAGATAGATCTTGTTACGGGGATTGTAAAAACGTAAAAATCATTAAAAACTGGGCTAGAACAGACTTACAATCGAGCTTGGAAGCTTGAAAAACCCTAGTCATTGTTTCTCCAAGAAAGTTTCGGCCAAACGGTTGAAGATGGATAAAAATTGGCTTTTAATTTTGTTTTTAATTCATTTTAATAACTAAATGACCAAAATGCCCTTAATGAAAAACTTTGGAAGCATGCCTAACCATGTCTATTTTTGTCCACCAACTTAACCAATGGTTTAATTACAATATAAGGACCTCCAATTTAAAATTTCATAACAATTGGACACCTGTAGCATGTAGAACTCAACTTTTGTACTTTTTATGGTTTAGTCGTTTTGACTAAATCGAGTGCTCAAACGTCAAAATTTTCAAACGAAATCATTTTGTGAAATTGTAGACCATAAAAATATAATAAAAATAAATTTTATTACTTTGAATTTATGGTCTCGAAACCACTATTCTACTAGACTCTAAATCGGGATGTTATAGGGTAACCCTTGTAATTCTTCTGGAAACACATCTGTGAACTTAAAAATTGTCAAAATCGACTCTAATTTCAATTCTGAAACCTTAGAATCAAATATATAAGCTAGATACACTTCACAACCCTTTCTAACATATTTCTGTGCCATCATAACTAAGATAACAATAGATGTACTATCCAATCTAACTAATTCAAATTGAATCCTTTCACTATTCTAACACTTGAACATAATATGCTTCGTCTAAAGTTCACAACAACATCATGCAGAGTTAACCAATCCATACCCAAAATCACATCAAACTCATCAAAGGGTAACAACATCAAATCAGCCGGAAAGTTGCAATCCCAAATCATCAAAGGACAATTTTTACAGACTTTATTAACAAATACATACTGACCTAAAGGATTTGTCACTTTAACCACAAATTCAGTAGACCCAAAAGGTATTTTCTTTTCTGACACTAAAGTTGTGCACACATATGAGTGCATTGACCCCGGGTCAATCCAAGCATTAACATTAGTATCAACGCTAGAAAATGTACCAGTGATGTAACGCCCTGAATTTGAGCAGAAGAAATGGGCTTCGCGTATCAGAGGAATTGAAATTTAGTTGTGTAAGTGAATGACACAATTTAATGTCTGCTCAGGTGGTTAAGGGTCTTGAGAGGAGTTAGAAAAGTCCTGGGTTCAAACCTGGGCTTTAGCAAAAATTTTGGTTTTAAGTGAATAGAACCCTGGATGCTTGGATGAAGGCCTATTAAATTATTGTGTTAAATAAATGACATAAGAAAGTATGTGGTTCAGTGGTTGTGGCTTAATTAAGGTTGCAAGGGAGCCTGGGTTCAAGTCTTGGCTCTTGCAATTTATTTTGGTATTTCTTTTAAAGAAACCTGGACTTTGGCCTATAGACCTTATAATTAATTGAGGATAAAATATGACACAAAAAAAGCCTGTGGTGGAGTGGCAAGGTGGCGTGTGGAGTGTACATGGGGTTTGAGGTTCAAGTCTCGGCGTAGGTAGAATTTTCATTGTATTTATTTAAGTGAACTCAAAATTTAGCTTGTAGGCCTTATAAATAATTGTGGGTAAAGTGTGTCACAAAAAAGAGCCTTGTGGCTTAGTGGCAAGTAGCATGTAGAGCACCTGAGAGGGCTTGGAATCGAATCTGATAGCATGCAAGGAGTATTTATTTTGTTAATGAGGTGGCAAGTGTTTGAATTGGATGCAAACTCTGTTGAGGTGGTTGTGGAAGTGGTCAAAGGGAGCAAATCAAGGAATTTGAAAAGGGTGGTTATGGATATGGGAAAGAATTGGGTGGAGAGAATTATGGATTTCAAATTTGGAGAGTTTGGAACCGATTGGGGGTAGCGGAATATGCAAATTCGGCTAGGGAGTCCATTGTGTGGATTTTACTCATTTTCGGCAATTTGAGAGTGGATAAGTGCCGAATTTCTTATTTTCCATTTCGAGTGGTGTTCTTCCTTTTTGGCATTTTGGTTTCTTTTCCTTCTAAAAGCCGAATCTGGTATCTTCCTCTCCTTAATTTTAGTTCATCATTCGGCCAAACTTTGTCTTTCGTTTTCTTCCCTTCTTTTATTCTTTCAGGTTTACTCTCATAGCCGAACCTCTTATTTCCTTCTCCCATCAATTCTTTGATTGTTCCTAAGGCATCTAGGCTCTGACAAGTGACCGATTGTTTCTTCATTCTACCGTTTCTATCAGTTGATCTTGGGTAAGTATTTCTTGCTTCTTGACTCCGTTCTTGATTCTTTTCGTATCGTTTCTCTCTAATGAAGCCAGATGGTTCAGTTTAGGATTACTAACTCCTTAACCCTTCTCTTTTGTTTGGGTTCTCAAGTGTTCAAGGGTGTTCAAATCCCTCTATTGGCAGTCAATTGGTAATTGGGGTAAGTGGGCTTATTTTGGCCGAATGTCCATTAGCCTTCTGTTTATTCACTTGGTGCTAATGGGTTCTTTTAGTTAACTCAGCTTCTCGGCAGGAAAGGGTGTAGTTGCCATTCGATTAGCATAATAGACAAAATTGTAGTCGTTAAGGGTGAGTGGTAAGTGTGGTTTGAGATAAAGTATTTATGACCCCTTTCGATTAGGAAATTGACAAGTATGTATCGATGAATTATAGGTTGATCGCACGTGGGTTAATCTACTTCTCGCTTAACAGGTGTGTAATCGTACACCAAATCTTGTTGCTACCAATACGTTGGATAAATGTGTGTATTCACACCACTATGATACAACGAATCGACAAAAGCCGAAAAGTCGAAGTGCCGAAACTTCGACATTTGGGGCCTCACAAGCGTGCGATTGCTCGTGGGGTAAATCGAGCCCACGAAACATGGTTGTATGATGAAGAAGGCCACCATGAGCGAATTCGTGGGCTTAGGCCGTAGTGGGCCACTTGGGTCACGAAATGGGCCGAATAGGCCCAATGGGCCCATGGGCCCGCTTGTGTCAAATTAGCTGCTAGTTGGAATATGGTTGGGCTTGTCATGTCGCGTACATGGCATAGGCCGTTCTAGGCCACGATAGGCCGGACTGGGCCGTGTAGGCCCACACGAATAAAATGTATGTAATGTGGTAAGTTTTGAACTGGGCTACGTCGTTCGTATAACCGTGAATAGTTTTGGGTAAAATGGGTCGTATGGACCTAATGGACCCGTGGGCCCGCTTGGGTAAAATTCACTGTTAAGCGGGAAGTAGATAGACATGTAATGTCACGCACATGACTTAGGTAGTTTTGGGCCTCGATGGGCCGAAATGGGCCGTGCGGGCCCAATGGGCTCGTGGGCCCACACAGATAAAATCTGTGATAAGTGGCTATTAATGAACTGAGCTATGGTGTACGCATAGCCGTAATTGGTTTTGGGCTAAATGGGCCACACAAGCGTATGGGCCCACTTGGGCCGAGTAATGGGCCTTGGGTTCATTTACACCGTTATGATCATTTAGGTTATTTGTGTCACTCGAGGCGACTATAGACCTTTGGAGAGGTCGTTAACTGAGCTGAAACCCCAAAGTAGATAAAATGACCGTAATACCCCTATATGGTAAAATGATGATTATGCCCTTATGTTCCGTATGATTGATGTGCTTATGAATTACATATATGATTGTACTGAGTATGACTTTGCATACACGTAATAATTATGACATGATATACTACATGGGGTTGGGATTTTGATATGGAGGAAGTACTGTACTGGTGACTATGTCATATTCACTGTTACTGGTGGCTATGCCACAATTACTGATACTGGTGGCTTTGCCACATTTACTTTGTCTGGCAGCTATGCTGCATTATTACTACTGGCAGCTTTACTTCGATATTGGTGTGTTGGCTGGGTAGGTCGATTTATATCCCCGCATGGTGTGTTGGTTGGTACGGATGGTGTGCTGGCTGAATTTGGGTGGGATGCATAATTGTATTACACTCAGCATCGATCTCAGATTGGGTTTAGGCCCACATCCTTCTCAGATAGGGCTAAGGCCCCGCATCAGATCGATCATCGAATAGGGCTCGAGCCGCATCATTCAGATACGCTGTTTACTATTTGACTGATAGGGGATTATACATTGAGTTTTCGTAAACTCACCCTTTCTTTTAACTGTGCAGTAATCCCAAGCCTTAGACGATTTGGAGCTATGAGGACTCGGAGGAGGCCACACGATCGTAGATGATTTGATTATGACTCAATTTAATCAAAGATTTTATATTTCGGTTTTAATTATGTAATAAGGCCATTTGGGGAATTTTTAATTTTTAATTGAGCTTTTGATTTCATATTTTAAACTGCTAGAGTAGGAACATCGAGTTTTCCAAATAATAACGGTAGTTTTCAAAATAATAACGGTTTTAAAAAAAACATGCATTTTTAACTTTAAGGTTTTCAACTAGAGAGACTTCCGCGTTTTTAATTGGATTAAGAAATCAGTGATAAAAAATGTTTTGATAAGCTAATTACAGTGGTAATAATGAAATTTACCAAGTTTTCTCAAGCAATATAAACTAATGGGTTTTAACTTAAAACAGTTTTTCACCAACAAGTTTAAATTTTAAAAGGCACTTCGATGTGACCCGTCAGATTTGGTCATAACATCTGGGCCGGGTTTGGGGTGTTACAAGTGATCACATCAGGTACTAAAGCTTTTTCCTGAGCCCGAGTCGCATAAGCCCTAGTTGGTGCCCGTGCCTTAGATCTAACAACCGAATATTTCATTCCATCTCGACTGTTACCTACTTCTTCACCACTCTGGGTGGTCTCCCTCTCGCAGCTGTGTTACTCGATCGAGTGTTCTAAGCCTTCGCTTTATCAAACCTTTCAGGGCAATCTCTAAGAAAATGACCATAAGAACCACATTTGAAGCATGATTCATCTTTCAATCTGCATTTTCTAAAATTTTTTTCTAAAATTTTTGGCTGGGCCAATTAGTACAGTTTATTAGTTAAAATCTCCCCTATTTCAGGGTTCGGCTACTCTGACCCCTGTGTATTACGAATCAGATATCTCCCAGTACAAAATTTCAATGACTATTCCATTTATTTCTCATAAAACTATACTCAATAAGGATTTTGTACATGTAAGGTAAAACTCCTAATTGTTGTTGTACAATTTATGGTGAATTTTTAAAGTCAGAACAGGGGATTCAAAAATCGCTCTGACCCTATTTCACCAAAACATAAATATCTCATAAAATACAACTCTTTTACTTATTTTGTTTCTTCCACATGAAAATATATTCATTAATATTCAATTCCATATTTTATTCATCATCTAATTCTATCTCTACTATTTTTAGTGATTTTTCAAACTCACGTAACTACTGCTGACTGATTTTGTTTTCTGACCAATTTTACCTTTCCAAGGATTTTCATGGTTTAGTTAAGACATAAAGCATACATGTTATCATATATAAACTTGATTAGCCATTCCAATAGCCAATCATTCTCAAACATTTCCATTCCATCCATGGGCCATATCGTAATATTACACACACAAAATGATTGGAATGCTATACATGCCATATTTCCAAAAATTACAAGTCATTATACCGCAATTGTCCAGTGATAGTGTGAGCGTGCCTCCGACCGTCCCGATCTCCAAATTGACTTGTCAAAACTAAAAAGAATAAAAAGGAGGGAGTAATCATAGATGCTTAGTAAGTCTATATGCAAATAACAAATAACTTAACAAAGCAACTATACCAACCAAGAATAGCATAATATCACCAAAACATGTATCACATTTCTATTCATCATTCATCATCTTACCATATTATTGTTGTCGTATCAATTCTCAACCCGAGGGTTAAGTACATACCTGTCCAAAGTGCCCATTCCCCAACACTTACCAATACGTCACTTGTATCTTGAATATTCTTCCATTTTACTAGAATTTTAGCCGTTGAACACATCGGAATATAATACGGATACATGGAAAGTTTGGACATAAGTGCCACATATGTAGGCAAGCTACCATGTAACTCGCCCATAAGCGAACTCGGACTCAACTCAACGAGCTCGAATGCCTAGTTACATCTCACGAACTCGAACTCAACTCAACGAGTTCAGACATTTGCATCCATAAGTGAACTCAGACTCGACTCAACGAGCTCAGTTGCCCAAGTATCCTAATCTATTCCTAAGGTTCAACAGGACTTTCCTCGTTCGTACTCCTTTACCATTCTCCTTGGAATACCAATGACGATACTTCGGTAGTCTTTTACATTTTTCACATAATTCATAAAATTTTTGCATGTTGTCCAACAATTACCACAAAGCATAGAATCACATAATAACAATCATAATATCATATAAATAGCATTAAATGATTTAAAATAACAATTATATTACAATATTTATATATGAACTTACCTCGGTACAATATGTTAGAAATCAAGCCTATTCCTCGGAAACTTTATTTTTCCCTCGATCACGACTTGAATCTCATTTCTCTTGATCTATAATAAAAAATTTAGCTTATTTAATACTCAAATTTATTAAAACAGTCCTTGACTCAAACTTTGGCAAAATTACATTTTTGCCCCCAAACTTTTGCATATTTACACTTTTGCCCCAAAGCTCGAAAATTAAACTTCATCCTATTTTCTTATGTTTTATGACATGCTGATCATTTTTACCTTCTATGTCAACATCAAATTCTCATTCTAACATGTATTTATAACTATTAGGTATTTTTACCGATTAAGCCCTTTTTCTCGTTTTCACTTAAAACCGAGTAGCACAAGTTGTCTAGCATAATTTAAAACCTCATGTTCTATCATAAAACACCAAAATACACAAATTTAACCTATGGGTATTTTTCTAAATATGAACCCTAGGTTGAATTATTGCTAGCATAAGCTAAATCAAGTTACCGGGACTCCAAAAACGGGGCTTGGAATCACTTACTATGGAGCTTGGAAGCTTGAAACAAAGCCTAGCTATGGAGAACCCTTGAAATTTCGTCCTAATGAAGAAGATGGACATATTTTGCCATCTTTTTCCTTTTTTTAATCTTTTAATTACCAAATGACTAAAATACCCTTCATTACTAAACTTTCAAAATTTCCATCCATGTCCAATTTTTGTCCAAAAACTTAAAAATTGGTAAAATTTCTATTTAAGGTACCTTAATTAATATTCCAAAGCAATTTCATACTAAAAACTTCTAGAATGCAAGTTTTGCAACTTATTTAATTTAGTCCCTAATTTCAAATTAAGCACTTTATGCATAGAATTTCTTCACAAAACTTTCACACAATCATGCAATCATATCATAGAACTCAAAATAGTTATAAAATAATTATTTATATCTCATATTTGTGGTCTCAAAACCACTATTCCGATTAGGCCCTAATTCGGGATATCACAACTCTCCCCCTTTTAGGGATTTTCGTCCCCAAAAATCTTACCGGTAAACAGGTGTGGGTATTGATTCCTCATAGTTTCCTCAGGCTCCTATGTAGCCTCTTCTACTCCGTGCTTTTTCCATAATACTTTCATGAGAGCAATACTTTTATTTCTTAGTTGCTTGACCTCCCGAGCTAAAATATTAATCGGTTCTTCATTGTAAGTCATATCTGGTTGTAGCTCAATTTTCATCGGTGAAATTACATGTAAAGGATCTGAACGATACCGACGTAACATAGATACATGGAATACATCATGAATCTTCTCTAATTTCGGTGGTAGTGCTAACCGATATGCTATCGGTCCAACTCTTTCAATTATCTCATACGATCCAATGAAACGTGGACTCAATTTACATTTCCGACCGAATCTGAGAACCTTCTTCCATGGAGACACTTTTAAAAACACTTTATCATTGACTTGGAACTCAATCTCTTTTCGCTTCAAATCTGCGTAAGATTTTTGCCTATCCAAAGCAGCTTTCAAACAGTCTCGAATCATTTTCACTTTTTCTTCAGTTTTCTTAATTAAATCAACTCTGTAAATCTAGTTTTCTTTGAGCTCGGTCCAATACAGCGGTGTCCAACACTTGCGACCATACAACACTTCATAAGGTGCCATTTTCAAACTCGTCTGATAACTGTTATTGTAAGCAAATTCTACCAGCGGTAAGTACCTTTCCCAACTACCTTGAAATTCTAATACACAACATCTGAGCATGTCTTCAAGAATCTGAATTACTCTCTCTGATTGTCCATTAGTCTGTGGATGGAAAGCAGTGCTGAAATTTAACTTCGTACCTAATGCTTCTTGTAATTTTTGTCAAAATCGCGAAGTAAACCTCAGATCTCTATTCGAAATAATCGACAATGGTACTCCGTGAAGTCTAACAATCTCACTGATATATAATTCAACCAACTTATCAAGAGAATAATCTATGCGTAACGGAATAAAATGGGCTGATTTAGTCAATCTGTCGACTAACACCCAGACGGCATCTTTCTTCTTCGGAGTTGACAGCAATCCTGATACAAAATCCATAGTAATTCGATCCCATTTCCATTCGGGAATCATGATAGGCTGAAGTAGACTTGAAGGCACTTGATGTTCAGCTTTTACTTGCTGACAAATCATACATTTCGATACAAACTCGAAAATATCTCTTTTCATTCTGTTCCACCAATACATTTTCTTCAAATCATTGTACATTTTTGTACTGCCCGGATGCATTGACAAACAACCACTGTGTGCTTCGTGCAAGATCTTCTGAATCAACTTATCATTCTTTGGTACACAAATCCGATCTTTAAACATCAAGCAACCATCTGAACCGATTCTGAAATCTGATCTCGTATCAGCCTCACATTGCTTTCTCTTGGCTTGTAAATCTTGATCATTTTTCTGAGCTTCACAAATCTCTTGTAAAAACATCGGTCTTGCTCTCAATTCTGTTAGAATCGAACCATTTTCAGATACTGTCAACTGGGTATTCATAGCTCTCAAAGTAAATAACGACTTTCTACTCAAGGCATCGGCAACCACATTCGTTTTCCCCGGATGATAGTCAATCACAAGTTAGCAATCTTTCAATAATTCTAACCATCTCCACTGTCTCAAATTCAAATATTTTTGTGACATCAAGTACTTGAGACTTTTGTGGTCGGTATATACTCGGCACTTTTCACCATACAAATAATGTCGCCAAATCTTCAAAGCAAAAACTACAACAGCCAGTTCCAAATCATGAGTCGGATAATTCCTTTCATGAGGTTTTAACTGCCTCGAAGCATAAGCCACCACTTTTCCTTCTTGCATAAGTACACATCTCAATCCATTTAGAGAAACATCACTATACACCACAAATTCTTTACCTGACTTGGGTTGTACCCACACTGGTGCTTCAGTCAGTAACTTTTTCAATTTATCAAAACTCTATTGACATTCTTCCATCCACTCGAATTTAACATCCTTTTGGAGCAGTCTAGTCATAGGAGTAGCAATCATAGAAAATCCATTCACAAATCGTCGATAATAACCAGCTAGACCCAAGAAACTTCTAACCTCAGTCACATTCATCGGCGATTTCCAATCAATAATAGCCGAAATTTTACTAGGATCAACCCGTATACCATCACCTGAGACAATATGACCCAAAAATCCTACTTCTCGAAGCCAAAACTCACTCTTACTAAACTTGGCATACAACTGTTTATCTCTCAAAGTTTGCAAAACTATTCTCAAATGCTCAGCATGTTCTGTCTCATCCTTCGAATAGATCAAGATATCATTAATAAATACCACAACAAACTTGTCCAAGTATGGCCGAAATATGCGGTTCATTAAATGCATAAACACAGCAGGAGCATTTGTCAAACAAAATGGAATAACTAGAAATTCACAATGGCCGTACCTTGTTCTAAAAGCAGTTTTAGGCACATCTGATTCTTTTACTCGCAACTGGTAGTACCCAGACCTCAAGTCAATCTTAGAGAACCATGTCGCTCCTTTCAACTGATCGAATAAATCATCAATTCTTGGCAACGGATACTTGTTCTTGACTGTCACCTTATTTAATTGCCGATAGTCTACACACAATCTCATTGAACCATCCTTCTTTTTCACAAATAATACAAGAGCACCCCAAGGCGAAAAACTCGGTCTCACAAAGCCTTTGTCAGTCAACTCTTGCTATTGCGACTTTAATTCTTTCAATTCTGTTGGTGCCATTCTATATGAAGCAATCGAGATCGGAGTTGTTCTCGGTATCAACTCAATACCAAATTCTACTTCTCTAACAGGAGGTAAACCTGACAGCTCTTTTGGAAATACATCCGCAAATTCACATACAATCGACACTGATTCAATTTTCTTCTCAAATTCTTTTGTATTCAATAAATACGCTAAATAAGCTTCATAACCCTTTCTCAAATATCTCTAAGCCAACATCGAAGAAATCACACTAGGAAATACCTCTGATTCGTCCAGTTCAACCCGCAAAATTTCACCATTTTCACATTTCAATTCAATAACTTTCTGTCTACAATTCACTATAGCATCATGCAATGTTAACCAATCCATACCCAAAATGACATCGAATTCATCAAACGGCAACAACATCAAGTCGGCCGAAAAATAATGACCCCTAATCATCAAAGGACATTTCTTGCATACTTTATCAACTATGACACATTTGCCTAACGGGTTCGATAATTTAACCATAAATTTCGTAGACTCAATAGGTATGTTCATACTAGACACCAATTTCATGCACATATATGAATGAGTAGAATCAGGGTCAATCAAAGCAATAACATTAATATCATAAAAAGAGAAAATACCAGTGATCACATCGGGAGATGAAGCATCTTCACGCGCCCTTATGGCATTAGTTCTTCAGCCTTGCAAGCCCGATCAACAAGTACTACAAACTCTTTCAACTCAAGAATTCCTACAAGTACTTTGATATCTTCATTAAGTCCATCTTCGAATCGTCTGCACATTTTAGTCTCTGAAGGAATACATTCTCTAGCATACTTACTCAATCGAATGAACTCCCTTTCATACTCAGCAACTGTCATGTTGCATTGTTTCAACTCGAGAAATTCTTTACGCTTCTGATCAACAAATCTTTCACTGATGTATTTCTTCCGAAATTCTTCTTGAAAGAACTCCCAAGTCACTTTCTCTTTTGGTACCACTGAAATTAATGTCTTCCACCAATGATAGGCTGAATCTCTCAACAAAGATATAGCACATTTCAAGCGCTCTTCAGGTGTACAAGACAATTCATCAAACACCCGAATAGAATTTTCAAGCCAAAATTTTGCTTTTTCAGCGTCATCATCAACATTTGCCCTGAATTCTTCAGCCCCTTGCTTGCGAATTCGGTCAACTGGAGATCTATGGAATTTCATCAAATCCATACCTGAAGGCATCTGGGGTATAGGTTGAGGAATCGGGGGTGATGGGGGAGGTTGTTGAGTAGTAGGGCTCGTACGAACGAACTCTATATACCAAGCATTCATCATTTGGAAAAAGGCTTCCCGAGCCCTTTCTCCTCCTCCTTGACCAACAGTAGGAGGTCGACTTTCAGTTGGCACTGCCCCTTCAGCAGGATCTGGCACATTGCTCTCTACATTATCAGCCGCAGTTGGATCGAGATCCATTTACTATAAAAAAATCATTTAAAAAGGTCAGGAGTTGTCACACTATCACAAAATATATATATGGCATGTATAGCAAAATCCGTATTTACACCACGTTAGTCTGAGAACCGACTAAACCTGCTCTGATACCACCAAATGTAATGTCCCATTACTCGAGACCATCGTCGGAGTCGAGCATGAGGCGTTAACAGACTTAACTTATCACTTAAACAATTTAAAACAATTTATTTTACCTTTCGTAATAAACTGCCCATTTGCATCATAGTTGCTAAAAAAATTATATCTCGAGTTACGAAACTCTAAATCCAATTCTGTAAATTTTCCCTGAAACTAGACTCATATATCTACTTACTAATTTTTTTTTTAAAATTTTTGGCTGGGCCAATTAGTACAGTTTATTAGTTAAAATCTCCCCTGTTTTAGGGTTCGGCTACTCTGACCCCTATGTATTACGAATCAGATATCTCCCTGTACAGTGTTTAAATGACTATTCCGTTTGTTTCTCATAAAACTAGACTCAATAAGGATTTTATAAATGTAAAGTAAAACTCATAATTGTTTTTTTACAATTTATGGTGAATTTTTAAAGTCAGAATAGGGGATTCAGAAATCGCTCTGACCTTATTTCACCAAAACATAAATATCTCATAAAATACAACTCTTTTACTTATTTTGTTTCTACCACATGAAAATAGATTAATTAAGCTTAAATTACATATTTTATTCAATTCTATTTCTAATATTTTTAATGATTTTTCAAACTCACGTCACTGCTGCTGACTGATTTTGTTTTGTGGCCAATTTTACCTTTCCAAGGATTTTCATGGTTTAGTTAAGACATAAAGCATACATGTTATCATATATAAACTTGATTAGCCATTCCATTAGCTAATCATTCTCAAACATTTCCATTCCATCCATGGGCCATATCATAAGATTACACACACAAAAGGATTGGAATGCTATACATGCCATATTTCCAAAAATTACAAGTCATTATACCGCAATTGTCCAGTGATAGTGTGAGCGTGCCTCCGACCGTCCTGATCTCCAAATTGACTTGTCAAAACTAAAAAAAAATGAAAAGGAGGGAGTAATCATAGATGCTTAGTAAGTCCATATGCAAATAACAAATAACTAAACAAAGCATCTATACCAACCAACAATAGCATAATATCACCAAAACATGTATCACATTTCTATTCATCATTCATCATCTTACCATATTATTGTTGTCGTATCAAGTCTCAACCCGAGGGTTAAGTACATACCTGTCCAAAGTGCCCATTCCCCAACACTTACCAATACGTCACTTGTATCTTGAATATTCTTCCATTCTACTAGAATTTTAGCCGTTGAACACATCGGAATATAATTCGGATACATGGAAAGTTTGCACATAAGTGCCACATATGTAGACAAGCTACCATGTAACCCGCCCATAAGCGAACTCGGACTCAACTCAACGAGCTCGGGCATTCGCATCCATAAGTGAACTCGGACTCAACTCAACAAGCTCGAATGCCTAGTTACATCTCACGAACTCGAACTCAACTCAACGAGTTCAGACATTTGCATCCATAAGTGAACCCAGACTCGACTCAACGAGCTCAGATGCCCAAGTATCCTAATCTATTCCTAAGGTTCAATAGGACTTTCCTCGTTCGTACTCCTTTACCATTCTCCTTGGAATACCAATGACGATACTTCGGTAGTCTTTCACATTTTTCACATAATTCATAAAATTTTTGCATGTTGTCCAACAATTACCACAAAGCATAGAATCGCATAATAACAATCATAATATCATATAAATAGCATTAAATGATTTAAAATAACAATTATATTACAATATTTACATATGAACTTACCTCGGTACAATATATTAGAAATCAAGCCTATTCCTCGGAAACTTTATTTTTCCCTCGATCACGACTTGAATCTCATTTCTCTTGATCTATAATAACAAATTTAGCTTATTTAATACTCAGATTTATTAAAACAGTCCTTGACTCAAACTTTGGCAAAATTACATTTTTGCCCCCAAACTTTTGCATATTTACACTTTTGCCCCAAAGCTCGAAAATTAAACTTCATCCTATTTTCTCATGTTTTATGACATGCTGATCATTTTTACCTTCTATGGCAACATCAAATTCTCATTCTAACATGTATTTATAACTATTAGGTATTTTTACCGATTAAGCCCTTTTTCTCGTTTTCACTTAAAACCGAGTAGCACAAGTTGTCTAGCATAATTTAAAACCTTATATTATATCATAAAACACCAAAATACACAAATTTCACCTATGGGTATTTTTCTAAATATGAACCCTAGGTTGAATTATTGCTAGCATAAGCTAAATCAAGTTACCGGGACTCTAAAAACGTAAAGAACATTAAAAACGGGGCTTGGAATCACTTATTATGGAGCTTGGAAGCTTGAAACAAAGCCTAGCTATGGAGAACCCTTGAAATTTCGTCCTAATGAAGAAGATGGACATATCTTGCCATCTTTTTCCTTTTTTTAATCTTTTAATTACCAAATGACTAAAATACCCTTCATTACTAAACTTTCAAAATTTCCATCCATGTCCAATTTTTATCCAAAACTTAAAAATTGGTAAAATTTCTATTTAAGGTATCTTAATTAATATTCCAAAGCAATTTCATACTAAAAACTTCTAGAATGCAAGTTTTGCAACTTATTTAATTTAGTCCCTAATTTCAAATTAAGCACTTTATGCATAGAATTTCTTCACGAAACTTTCACACAATCATGCAATCATATCATAAACCTCAAAATAGTTATAAAATAATTATTTTTATCTCAGATTTGTGGTCTTGAAACCACTATTTCGATTAGGCCCTAATTTGGGATATCACACTCATTGTGTTTCCAACCAAAACTCAGCTTTCTCTGGATCGTCTTTAGCTGTACCATAGAACTCTTCAGCATCATATTTTTAGATTTTATCAACTGGAAACTCGAACTTGATCCAATCCTTGAGGAATAACAAGGACAGGTTGGGGTACGGGAGGGGGTGGAGGTCATTGAACCATTGGGTTCGTTCTCATGAACTTAGTAAACCATTCAAACATCACCTGGAAAAAGGATTCTTTAGCCTCACATTCTTGACCCTCAACTACGGGCCCACTACAACTAGAAGCTGCCCCGTGTACGAAGGCTTGTGTGTTACTTTCTACCTCATTAGAAGTAGCTCACTTGGATGACATCTTTTCTATACGAAACCATAATTCAAGTTGAGTCTGGAGTTATCACACTATCACAGGTTATAAAATGGCATGTATTTCTAGACTCTATACATGCTACATTTAGTCTGAGAACTGACTCAATCGTAGCTTTGATAACACTAATGTAACACCTCTAACCCGTCTTTCTTGTCGAATTAGGGTTACAGAGTATTACTAAAAAATTAAAAATCAATTACCTTTATAGCATTAATTACCTTAAACGTATCATAAATCATTCATTTACATGAAATTTGTCCCTAAATCAAGCCTTTGAAGCCCTAGAAATAGCTTGGAAACAAATCAGGACTAATTGGAAATTGGAAACAATGGCCATACGGCTGTGTGGAATCATCCTAGGCCATGTAACATTCGAACAAGGGACACATAGTCGTGTCTCAGCCTGTTAACTCACTAAGTAGGGTCACACGCCTATATGTCAGGCCGTGTAACTCACTGAGTTGCCCCACACGCCCATGTGCTAGGCCCTGTGCATGTAATTCATTGACTTGAACCCTAGGAAATCCTTAGATGACACATGGCCTTGTACCAGGCCATGTGTCTCACACGCCTGTGTCTCAAGCCATGTGAACCCAAAATTTACCTAAAATCAAGCCATTTCATAACCAAACCATGCATAAACATTCATTCCACTTAAGCACACATTCAGTGGGTTCAAACACCGTTCAAACATGCATAAACATGCCATTTCAAACATCCTAAATCAGCTAACCAATATGCCATTCAAAGGCACCACATTAGTATCAACACATCATTTACCTACACATGCTAACATTACCTCAATTCATGCATAAAAACCTAGCTCAATTATGTGCCAAATCATGTCTCTAATTAACCATTTGCAAGCCATCATCAAATTGCCAAAGAACCTTGTTCAGAAGCACTTTAATGTACCAAAATGATATAGCTTAACAAGCATTACAATTCCATCAACCAAACATAATCTTTAAAGTAAAACATACCAAATCATCATTACCTAACATCCTATACATGTCATTATTAACCTTGGCCAAAAGTACTCAAAAACTACCGAATTGACTGCTGGATAGGTGATAGGTCTCCAACGAGCTTCCAACCAAATCAAGCTTCTAATGATCTATAAAACAAACGAAAACGACTATGTAAGCAACGAGTGCTTAGTAAGCTCGTATAAACGTAAACACAACTTACCATTTTATTTGCATAATGTATATAACATAAGTGTAATATCAATTAAAACCAAAAGCTTGGAAATAAGCCTATACAACATCATCAAATTCACAAGTTAGTACTTTTGTACATGGTTCAAATGAATTCATCCATAAACAAGTAAATTTATACATGTAATCACATCATTTAATTCATAAATCCTTTCATTAAAGCATGAATCAATCCTTTTACATACTTACCATTTCGTTCCCTTTTCTTGCCCATTGAAATATCTAGAATTACATCGTATACTTGGGAAAGCTCACACAAAGTGTGCCTTTACATATGACCGTAACCTTTCTTTTACATCAATGCTCACACGAGTTGTGAAATGGGCCTGCTAACATTTTAACCTTTTACAATTTAGTCCTTAAGCTCATAACTTAAAATCTAACCATTTCAACTTAATTCAACCTTAACCCATGTTGTAACAGACCTTCGAACAACTCATCCTTACCACCATTTCACAACAAAACCTATAAATTTACACTTTTAACAAATTTAATCATTAGTTCCAAAATTCATCAAAATCATTTAACAAAACATGTTTATTTTTCCAGCAAGGATTCATAATCTATCAACTAACATCAAAACTCATTCAAAAACATCCATGGAAAGTCGCTCAACCTTTGATAGTTTTGCAAATTAATCCCCGGGCTAGCTAGATTAAGCTAAAAGAGACTCAACATAAAAATTATTAAAGACGGGGCTTGAACACATAGCATGCAAGTGAAAAAATGCTTGACTGAACCCTAGCTATTCCTCCATTGAAGAATAAGTTAAGAAGAAACAAATGTGAGGAAGATGATGACTATTTGTTTTTAACTTTATTTACCATTTTACCATTTTTACCCTTTAAAAATAATCAAAATTCCATTAAAACCTTGTCCATAACTATCCACTAACTCATTAAATGGTCAATTTACTGTTCAAGTCCTTTAGATTAAGATTTCATAATCATTAGACCCCTTTAGCTACTAGAACTCAACTTTTACACATTTTACAATTTAGTCCTTTTTACCAAATTAACCATTTAAACATCAAAATTTCTTAACGAAATTTTAATACAACCTTAATATAAATTTGTAGACATTAAAATAATGAGAAAATAATAGTTTACTCGTCAAAATTGTGGTCTTGAAACCACAATTTTTGATATCACAAAAAAAGGGCTGTTACAACTTTACCCTCCTTAAAAACAAATTTTGTCCTCAAATGACAAATCTGGTCACACCTAGATCTCATCAATTGGAACCACGTGAGATGGATTAGATTGATATCGCTTCAGGAAAGAAACATGAAACATGTCATGGATACAGTCTAGTTCCGAAGTTAACTCCAACTTACAATCCATTGGTCCAATCTTTTTAAGGATCCTGTAAGGTCCAATAAACCGGGCTCAACTTACCTTTTCGACCAAATCTCAGTACCTTTTTCCATGGTGATACCTTAAGAAATACTTGGTCCCCAACACTGAACTTTATATCTTTCCTTCTCAAGTCAACGTAGGATTTTTGTTGATCTGATGTCACTCTCAATCAATCATGAATTAGCTTAACAACATTCCCAGTCTCTTGTACCAAATCTAGACCCAATACCTTCTTTTCTCTCAACTCAGTTCAACATAGAGGTGTCCAGCATTTGCGACCATAAAGTGCCTTGTAGGGAGTTAATTGAGTTCTCAACTGAAAACTATTATTATACCAAACTCTGCTAGTGGAAAATGCTCTTCCCAATTACCTCTAAAGTTGATTACACAACCCCTCAACATGTCCCCAAGAATTTGAATAACTCACTCTAACTGCTCATCAGACTATGGAAGATAAGATGTGTTAAAGTTCAACCGTGTACCAAGAGTCTCACGTAATTTCTTCCAAAATCGAGGGTCCTGATAAAAAATGATAGATATCAATACTCCATGATGATACAGATGAGTGCGGAACAGAATCACAAAGTTTTTTCAAGTTACGGATTTGACTTAGGGCTCTAGATGTTTGGAAAGAAACTTGGGTTTTGACACAACCTGAAACACAATCGAATCCAAGTCAGATAAAAAAATTAAAATAAGTAACTAAGATAAATAAAATAGAACAAGAAATCAAAGATTAGAACAATAAAGAAGATAGGTGGAAAAGATAGAATATGGCTTGTAAAAGTCCTAAGAAGCCTTGAAAACAAGAAGAACCCACAACCCCCCTCAAGTGGCTCTAATCTCCCCTCCAAGGAAGAAAACTTGGCAAGAAAAATTTTGAAGATGATTCCCATGATCTAAAAATATTGCTGAAACTCTTCTAAAAGAAAACTCAAGACAAATTCTTCAAAAGAAAAACTCAAAGAGAATTTAATAACTTAAAAGAGAAGTTGAATAATAATCAATTGATTGTTTTGTATAAAATGTAAAGACCTTTATATAGCTAGCTAAATAAATCTAAATAGAACTCTTAAGAATACTAGAACTCTAATTAACCTAAACAAAAAGTAGTTTTAAACTAAACTTTCTTGTTGACATAAACTCCTAAATAACTTAAAATACTTAGTAATTATAAAAAAATTAGAATAAAAAATAATAAAATAATAAGAGCTGATACATACAATATTGTGCTTGTATATAATAAAAATTAAGCCTAAAACTTGAACCCAATATGATTTAAACTTGAACTAAAAGCTCGAAACTTATAATTCCCGTCATAATCTCGTCTAAAAATTGTTCTTATGCAGTCTTCACTGAAACGATCATAACTTGTGCTTTCGAACTCAAAATTGAGTGATTCAAAGTGCGTTTCAAAGATAATGGATAGATCTTCAAACTCCATAAAGACATTTTAATGAAGGAAAGCCTAGATCTCATTCAAAAAGTTGTCACAATTCTGTTAATTCCCCAAACTTAAAAACTGACAGCTTTGGTGAATGGAATTTAATAAATTTCACCCATTTCATGCATGTATCATCCCTCGTTTCCTTAAAAAGATTCATCTTTACATATTTTCTTTGATCAAATCTTGGTTCGATTTGATTGGCCTTTGATCTTATTATTAGGCCTTGAGGTAGTGTAAGCCTATTACATCCGTGGATCTGAATTGGGCCTTGAAACTCGCATCATTCCCCCTTCCTCAAGAAGATTAGCCCCTGAATCTTTAGCTGCATAAAAAAAAAGGGATTAGAATTAATAACAGTAAAATGAAAAAGAAGTACTTACCTAAGCTTTCTTGGACGACAAAATTATCTCTAAGGTCAAAGACATTATTTCGATCCTTCAGATTAGCTTCTATCATGGATGTTTCCTTTAAAAATAATGCATCAACACTAAAAAAAGAAATGTTAAGCACATGAGTGTTCGAGTAAAAAATAACCTGTAACTTTCTTTGAATATGCATGGTCATCCATAAGAATTTCCAACGGTGAGTCAAGAATTTCACATAATTATAAAAATCAAGAAGGTTAAGATTTTGTAAAAATCATCGTTAAATATCAATATATAAAATTTTGTTGCAAAAGAAAAAATGTATAAAATGCTTTAATAAACCTATTTAATGCAACAAAATTACTATTTTTAACCTTTACAAATCTAGATAAACCCATAAAATGAATTGAAACTTACAAAGGTTTATTGAATCTTGACCAATGAGAAAACATGTCATAAGAAAATTTAAAATCAATAGCATACTTATCAAAGACATGCAAGGTATGCCTTCTTAATTCAATTTCTAATGTTTCATTATCTTTCTTACCTTTTAGCACTTGTGGAGAATTATCAATGTTCAACTTACCTCTCTCCCACAAGTAAAATTGTCTATCGATGGTAGAGTAATGTAATTGGAAGTCCATTAATGGATCCTTGAAATCTTGTAACAAATAAACATCACTAAACAAATTCGAGTTATGGTTAGTTAGAACATAATCATTCCTCACTTTTGCATGGATATTTTCTTACTTTTCATTTTCTTTTCCCACTTGTGATCTCTCCAATTTTACCTTATATGGATTTTCACTCACTAAAAATAGACCATCACTTAGACTTTTATCACTCAAGGTCTCTTTTCTCCTTGTCTTTTCAATTTTTTCTTTCCCCTTAACCTCTTCACAAAATTTCATCATTTTCAGTTGGTCCTTATACACACATTTGGGCTCCAAATAGGCTAAAGTGTAATTTTCTCCTTTAAATACAAAGGAGTAACAGTTCAATTTGCCATGGTGTACCACAACACAATCATATTGCCATGTCTTCCAAGAAGCAAATGGGTGACATGCATGGGAAATACATCACACCAAACCTCGTAAGAATAATTCCCAATATTTGAATGCAATTGAGGACTATTTGTGTAACAACTCGATTTTGGGCCTAGTCAGAACAGTGGTTTCGGGACCACGAATTTGACGTTGTAAAACTTGTTTTTATTACATTTTCATGGTCTACAGTTTTACGGAATGCTTTCGCGAAAATTTCGTTCGAAAATTTTGACGTTTGAGCACTCAATTTAGCAAAAATGACTAAATTTTAAAAAGTACAAAAGTTGAGTTCTACATGCTAGAGGTGCCTAATTGTTATGAAATTTTAAATTGAAGGCCCTTAGATGGTAATTAGACCATTTTATTTTAAGCTAGACAAAAATAGACATGAGGTAAGAGAATTTTAGTGTTTTGAGAAAAGGGCATTTTGGTTATTTGGTAATTAAGTGAATTAAAAACAAAAAATTAAGCCAAAATTTAGTCCATCTTCTTCATGCTTCGCTGAGTTTTGCAAAGAGGACATAACTAGGGTTTTGCCACATTTCAAGCTTAATTGTAAGTCCGTTCTAGCCCCATTTTAATGATTTTTATGTTTTTGATATCCTAGTAACCTAATCTATCTATTTCTATCATTAATTTGAGAGATTATTGCGGTTTAGGGTTTGATCCATGTTAGATATTTGTGTATTTTGATGTCTAATGGTAGATTATGCAAGTTTAATGTTAGATAAACAGCTTTTGCTAGGTGATTTTTGATGAAAATGCCAAAAGGACCTATTTGTAAAAGGATTTCAAAATGGGTATAAAAGTGTGATTAAATGGAAAATGTGAGCTGTTATAAGCATGAAAGAGGTTCGGCTAGGCTTGGGTCTTGATGAAACTGAATAGATTATATTTTACAAGCCTAGGGGCTAAAATATAAATATATCAAAGTTTAGGGGAAAGAATGTAATTTTGCCATAATGTAAGTTTTGGACTGAATTGAGTAATGTGATTAATAAATGAGTTAAATTTTCTATTATAGATAAAGAGAAACGAGGTTCAGACCTAGATCGGGGGAAAAATAAAGTATTTGACGATTAGGTCCATTTCCTACTATTTTTGTACCGAGGTAAGTTCTTATGTAAATAATGCATTGTTATAATTATGTTTTAAATGCTTTACTATTGTATGAATTATGATTGACCATTGAGCTTGTTCGACAAAGTTATGACTAGCGTGAAATCCCGGTTGAGCCTTAGAAATAGATAGTGTAACATCTCAAAATAGGGCCTAAATGGAATAGTGGTTGCGAAACCACAAATCTGAGATAGAAAAGTTTATTTCTTTTAATTTTTATGATTCACCGAGTGATTAGATGCATGTGTTAGAGTATTGATAAGAAATTTTATAGATTGCATGTTTAATTTGCCTATTAGGGCTTATTTGCAAAAGTTACAAAATATGTGTTCTAATTCATAAGTACTTGATTCAAATGGGGATTTAAAGAGGAGGTCCTTAAATAGTAATTAGACCATTATATTTCGTTTGGACAAAAATGGGCATGAATAGGACAAAATTTTAAAGAAAGGCCTTAAGGGCATTTTAGTCATTTGGTAATTAAAAGAAATAAAAAGGGAAAATAAAGCCAAAATTGACTCAACTTTTTCATGGAGGCCGAAATTAGCATGGGGGAAGCCATGGCTAGGGTTTTCAAGCTTTCCAAGCTCAATAGTAAGTCCGTTCTAGCCCCGTTTTTTCAAGTTCTTTACGTTTTTGGAATCCCGGTAACTTGATTAAGCTTATTCTAGCAATAGTTTAAGTTAGGGTTCATATTTGGAAAAATACCCATAGGTGAAATGTGTTTATTTTGATGTTTTATGGTAGAATATGAAGGCTGAAATTATGTTAAACAACTTTTGCTAAGCGGTTTTAAGCAAAAATGAGTAAAACGGCTTAATTGGTAAAAGTTGTTTTTGTTCATAACTATGTGTTAGAGTGAGAATTTGATGTTTCCATAGAAGGGGAAAATGATCAGCATGTCATAAAACATAAGAATAAGGGATAAACTTTAATTCCCGAGCCTAGGGGCAAAAGTGTAAATATGCAAAAGTTTAGGGGCAAAATTTTAATTTTGCAAAAGTTTGAGTTAAGGACTGTTTTGAATATTAAATTAATTAAATAATTAAAATATGATGTTTTAGATCTCGAAAAACGAGATTTGAACCTAGAATGGGAGAAAAATCGAAAATAGGGAAAGTTGGTAAAATGGCCGTTTTAGTATCGAGGTAAGTTCATATGTATAATAAGCATTAATTTATGCATGTTTCAATGTAAAATTGATATATTTACTATGATTGCCGAGGTGTTGAAAGTAAGTATAATTATGATGATTTAAATGTTCAATATTAATTCGATATGGAAATGAGAAAGTATGTAAGTTTGTATGTAAATAATACATTATCTTTATTATGTTTTTATATTTCAGCATATTTTATGTATTGTAGCTGATTTTTGAATCATAATTGACTATTGGAAGTATGGAATCAAGTATTAGAAAGAGAGAGAAATCCCGGTTGAACCTTCGGAAAGATTGGATGATACAGATGGTATGTAGCTAGGTCTCATGTATGGTGCTGAGTGCACATCATGTGTACAAGAGAGTTACGAGACATTATGATGTAGCTAGGTCACATGGGTGATACTATGTGTACACCATGTAGACAAGAGAGCTACGAGATATATGTAGCTAGGTTGCATGCATGGTTTCAGGTGAAGGACACCATGTAGACAAGAGAGCTACGAGATAAACTGGCTAGGTCACATGGGTGGTACTAAGTGTTCACCATGTGTACAAGAGAGCCAAAATTATATGTACAATTGAGCTAGGTCACATGAGTGGTGCTAAGTGAAGGCCACTATGTGTACAAGAGAGCTTCGATTTTAAAGGAGGGCTGTGTGCGATACCATCGCGTATCTATTATTATTCTGAAGCGTTCAACTGAGAAATTGATTAAATGAAATTGTGTATGACTTTGTGATGATAAGTGCAAGTATATACGTGTGTAAATTATGAGCAATATGCTCGATATGTGATTGGAAATTGAAAAGATTGTTATGGGTAAGTGATGAATACAATTGAAGTGTAAAAGATCAAAATTGACAATAAAACTGTTATGGATAGTTGCAGTGACGTGAATCTAAAAATCTACCAAAAATAATAGAAATTGAATCAGAGACTGAACAAGATATCAATTTAAATATTAATGAGTCTAGTTTTATATAAAAGAAACGGACAAGCAAAGGAATTCTATATTATGAGATATTTAAGTTTTTGAGAGACTGGTTCAGAATGACTACGTGATCCCCTGTTCTGACTTGGAAAAATCATTAAAAATTGTAAAAAATAATTAGGGGATATAATTTATATTCTTGAAATCCTTAATGAGTCTAGTTTCAAATAAAATAAACTAGAACATCCTTTGAATTCTGTACGAGGAGAAAATTGATTCGTAGTGAAGAGTGGTCAGAACAGTTGAGCAGTGAAACAGGGGTAACTTCAATGAATAAACTGTACTAATTGGCTAGACCAAAAATTCTGAAAATTTTATGGTAAGAATATAAATGAATCTAGTTTCAAGAAAAATTAACGGTTTGTAATTTAGAGTTCTGTAGCTTCAGAAATAAATAATTTAGCTGCTGGTACTCTGCTAGACAGCTTATTTTTAACCTGTTTATGGTTGTAATAGTGAAAGTATATGTGTGTTTGTGATGGTAATATTCCGGGAACATATTGTAACTTCATTTAAAGTATGATAATGTATTTTTTATTAATATTTACATACTTACTTACTAAGCTATAATGCTTATTCCCTTCCTTTCCTTTTTCCTATAGTGTCTCAGATGTTAGCTCGAGTTGGAGGTCGCCGGAGGTTAAATCACACTATCAAACTATTGATCGATATATAAAGATTTTAAAGTATTTTTAAGTCTTTGGCATGTATGGAGACTCGTTTAATTGTTACTAAGTTGCTAGGAATTGGCCTAAAATACTGACCTATGTTATTTGAAGGTCTCTATTGTATAAAGTCAATTAATGTAGATAGTCTTGATTATGTTATTAATTAAATGATGCAATTTATGAATGTGCATGCTTGCCTATGTGTGTGGTTGAATTAAAGCATGATATGGGCCTTGTAAGCTCTTTTTAAGGGACAGCTTGAATGTGTTTGAAAAAGTTTTAAATTAGAGTAAAATTATGAATCGGTTTTTATACGATGATTAGTGATTAAGTCCGGTAATGCCTCGTACCCTGTTCCGGCGTCAAACACGGGTAAGGGGTGTTACAGATAGGATACAAATGTCATGACATTAGGGTTACCAAGACTATGTGTAAGACCATATCTGGGATATGGCATTATTATGAGATTTCGTGTAAGACCATATCTGGGATATGGCATCGATATGAGATTTTGTGTAAGACCATAGATGGGCTATTGGCATCAATACGAGATCCTATGCAAGACCATATCTGAGATATGACATTGGTGTGGTACTATGTGTGCGAGATACCCGAGTATCCTTAAGTATTCCAAGTGGTTCAACGGGAAATACAACAAGAACAACAAAGTTGTGAAAGACTATGGTATGTTGTAAATTGTTACAGGTATGTACATAAAATTCATGTTTAATAAGCTCAATATGTGATGAATCCCCGTTAGGGTTGTGAATAAGTAAGTTTGATTATGAGATTTATGATGACATTTACATTAATTTACTTCAAGTTAATTTTATGTTAAATGTGAGTTTATAATGCTTATTATTTGCATTGGAACTTACTAAGCTATATAGCTTACTCTCCTTTCTTTTCCCTTGTCTTATAGTGTCACCAAGCCAACTCGAGAATCAGAGATTGTCAGAGATCCAGTCACACTATCAACTTAATATTTTGGGTACCAATGATTTCAATATTTTGAGTTATGGCATGTATAGAGACTTGATCATTTTGTTATGTGTCATAATTGAATTGGCCTAATGTGTTGGCCTATATTGGTTGACAATTTATTTTGTAAATGGCCATATGGTGTTGGCTAATATTAGTTTAAGTATATATATAAATATGCATGTAATGATGTTTTCATGGATGTGGGAAATTGCATGATTTGAGTTGAGATATATGTGATGCTTGTGTATGATCAATGATAGCATGTGAATGTAGTATTGATGTCTTGGTTGTGGCTGATCTGGTTGAATGTATATACTTAGAATGGTACTATGTTTTGTTGTGTAGGTTGTGCTTGGAAGGGTGACAATTTAGCTTGGAAGACAGCCTTATTTTTGTCCACTCTGGTAGACACACAGGCGTGTGTTTAGGCCGTGTCTGACACACAGCTCACCTCATGGGCATGTGTTCCTGCTGTGTGTCCCCTACACTTTAATTTTTTCAAAACAGAATGCTCAGTATTGAGCACACGTGCAGAGACACAGGCGTGTGTCTTAGCCGTTTGGATGACACGGCCTTAGGCACGAGCATGTGAAGTCTGCACCTATTTTATGAAACATTATGAAAATTAAATCGACCACACGGCCTAAGGACACGGGCATGTGCCTTAGCCTTGTGACTTCAATTTGTTCATGGATGACAAATAGAGAGTTACACGGGTTAGGGACACGGGAGTGTGTGACCACATAGCCTTCCCACACGGGCATGTCCTAAGCCACATAGGCATGTGGCTCTTAAAACATGAAAAATTTTCTAAGTGTTGTGAAATTTTCCAAAGTTCTCGGTTTAGTCCCGAACTGCTTCCAATGCATGTTTTGGGCCTCATAGGTTCGTTATAGGAATAATATGAATGTTTATGAAAAGTTTTAAATTTGGATGGAAATTTATGTCTCGATTTTGTATGTTTGCTTATGTTTAAGTCTGGTAATGCCTTGTCCCCAGTTCTGATGTCAAATACGGGTAAGAGGTGTTACAATTTGACTATCTTAACTTTCAAACTTTCATTAAGCAATTGTAAGTGATATGACTTAGGATGGTTTTGACAAGGTAAATACAAAGTATCCACTAAAAACTACTCACCATGTTGGCACAACTATCATTATCAACAATAAGAGAACATAACTTTCCTTGAATCAAACACCTCGAATGAAAGATGTTAGTCATTTGCACTTCGTCAAAATTGTCCCTTACTTGAATGTTAAGGGATTGTCGCACTACAAGACAATTGGAATCAAGCAAATCATCCCCATCAATAGGAGGTTCCAAAACCTCTTTCATACTATGTTTGAATACCATTGTTAGAGGCTGAAATAAAAACACTGAAAAAGAAAAAAAATTAAGCAAACCTCACCTTATGCACTCATAAATAAAATTAAATTCTCAATGAGGTAAGAATTATTCTCGTGAGTCTTTTAAAAGTGTTTATATCAATTAATCAGAACGTATTAGAATCAAACTAACAAAGCAAACCTAGTAGCGCCAGAAATCCAAAATTGGCTAGACACCAAATAATTATGTTGCACAGAGGAAGGAATGTGCAACCTACTTTAACCTACTAACATAAGAAAAAATAAAGTGTTCAAATGCGTAAAGGAAAAATAAAAAGCAAAAACAAATAAAAACCTAAGGCTAAGAGTTAATGAAAATTCCTGAAACCCAAAAACCTAAAAAATTACGATGCAACTTGACAAACTTTGATCCAGGTGTTCCCTATTTCCAAAAATCATGAAATTTAAACTGCAGCCTACTCAAATAATTTATACCTAATCTAGAAAGTTTTGTTACAAAATTCAATCCACAAAATATTTTTAATTTTTTTCGTATTTACGGATGAGTACAGAACAGGATCGTAAGTTTACCCAAGTCATTCGGAAGAAACTTGGATTTTGACACAACCTGAATCACAACCAAATCCAAGTCAGATAAAACAATCAAAATTTTCACATCCCAAAAATTGGGTTAGTAGAAATTGGGTTAATGAAGTGAGAGTTGTCACGCCTAAATTTTTTTAGATGCCCTTTTGCTTATTTGTTAATAAATAAGTATCAAGTATACTGATTGAGTAGTGGTAGAGTTGTCCTTGATGATAAGTGTTCGAATCCCTTCCCTCACATTATTTTTAATGTGGTGCAATTTTGCTTCAAACCTTAGCAAAGGTCACACCATGTTTTTAAAGTAAATGTTGTAGGAGTGTGAACAAGGAAGTGAGTTGGCTTAGTGGTTACATTAATCATGTCACTTCACCATCTAAGTTTTTAGGTAAAAACATATTGGGAAAACATGATTCAAAATCTCAGTGTGGGAAGTGTTCGTAATTCTATGAAACCGGTGTGTGAGCATTGTGGAAAACCACATACTGGCAAATGTAGGACCGGAGGATCAATTTATGGTTATCTTTATAGATGATATTTTGGTATATTCTCATTTTCAGGAGGATCACAATGAGCATTTAAGGATTGTTTTACAGATTTTGCGAAATAAGCAGTTGTACGCAAAGTTAAGTAAGTGTGAATTTTGGCTTAGGGAAGTTGCATTGTTAGGACATCTTGTATCAGTAGAATGGATTCGTGTGGATCCAAAGAAGATAGAGGCAATTTTAGATTGGAAGCTGCCTAGGAGTGTTACTGAAGTGAAGAGTTTCTTAGGTTTGGTTGGCTATTATCATAGATTAGTTGAAGGGTTTTCTCTTACTGCTGCACCCTTAACGAAACTGCTTTAGAAAGATGTGGTGTTTGAATGAACTGATGCTAGGCAGAAAAGTTTTAAGCAGCTTAAGGAATTTTTTACTAAAGCACCAATGTTGATTCAACCAGAGCCTGGAAAAGATTTTTTGGTTTATAGTGATGCTTCGTATTCAAGTCTTGGTTGTGTGTTGAAGTAAGAGGAAAAAGTTGTGGCTTATGCTTTGAGGCAATTGAAGACTCATGAGCACAATTATCCCACTCATGATTTGGAGTTAGCCACTGTGGTTTTTCCACTTAAGATTTGGCATCAATACTTGTATAGAGAGAAATGTGTGATTTATACGGATCATAAGAGCCTTAAGTACCTCATTACCAAAAGGATTTGAATTTAAGGCAAAGGGGTTGGATTGAGCTTTAAAAGGATTATGATTGTGTGATAAAGTATCATTCTGATAAAGCGAATGTAGTTGTTGATGCTTTGAGTAGGAAGTCGATGTTGGAATTGAGAGCTATGTTTGCATGTTTAAGTTTGTGTAGTGATGGTGGATTGTTAGCTAAACTACAAGTGAGTCCAACTTTGTCGCAACAAATTAAGGAGAAGCAGTCTTTAGATGGGGAGTTATTAAAGAGGATTCAATAGGTTGAGCAAGGTATTAAGGGGGATTTTGATGTTGATAGTGACAATATATTGAATTTTCGAGGTAGGTTGTGTGTGCCGCATGAGATTTAAGGCAAGCGATTCTTACTAAGACACATAGTAGCCCTTATGTTATGCACCCCAGTAGTAGTAAGATGTATCATGATCTTAGAGAGGTTTATTGGTGGCCTGGGTTGAAGCGTGATGTTACGAATTTTGTGACTTGATGTTTGGTTTGTCAAAAAGTGAAAGTTGAATATCAGTTTCCTTTGGGTTTGTTGCAACTGATTGCGATTCTTGAACGGAAGTGGGAAAGTATCACTATGGATTTTGTTTCAAGTTTTCCTTTAACTCCATCGAAGAATGACTCGGTTTGGGTTGTAGCTTATCGATTTTCGAAGAGTGCACATTTCTTAGTTGTGCATACTAATTATTTTGTGCAGAGGTTAGCAAAGTTGTATATTGGTGAGATTGTTCGTCTTCATGAGGATCCAGGTTTGATTATTTCAGATAAGGATCTGCGGTTTACTTTGAGATTTTGGAAGAGTTTGTAAGAAGCTTTGGGATCAAAGCTTAGTTTTAGTACAGCTTATCATTTTTAAACAGATGGTCAGTCTGAGAGGGTAATACAAGTCTTAGAAGATATGTTGTGAAAATGTGTTATTGAGTTCAGTGGTAGTTAGGAGCGATATTTGCCTTTGGCAGAGTTCGCTTCCAACAATAGTTTCCAAGCGGGTATTCATATGGTACCTTTTGAAGCATTGTACGGTAGGAAGTGTAGAACTCCTTTGTGTTGGACAAAATTAGATGAGAAGTGAGTTGTTGGACCAGATTTAGTTCATGAGATTGAAGAGAATGTAAAGCTAATTTGTGATTGTTTGAAAGCAGTGCCTAATAGGCAGAAATCCTATGCGGATTTGAAACAAAGAGATATTGTAACCCCCTAAACTCACCTAGATGTTATGGCCGAACCTCGAAGATCACATTGGCCATATTGATGGCGCAAAAAATCATTTAGCTATTTTCTCTTAAAAATCGTCATTGCTAAAAACATCCTTGTTGAGAAAACCAAATTTTGTTTGAAATTGTTTATCTTTAGAAAAGTTAAGTTTTGATATTTTTTTAAGAAAGTGTTGTACTTCAATTAAAACATCACAACGAATAATTTGCATATCTAAATTTTGTTTTTCATTTTCAAAACATAAATTTAATGTATATCTCATAAAATATAAATTTTGTAGCAAATAGTGTTGAGTTTCGAAAATAAAGTATTGAATTTTGAAAACACCCTTGTTGGGCCTTGTTTGACTTAGTTATGAAAAATCCATCTTAAATTGTCAATTTCAAAATCTTTTAAATGATAATTTTAAAACCTAAATCTTGCAGAGAAATCCAAAATCAAAATAATCCAAAGTCCAAAAGAAAATCCCAAGCAAAAATCCATAGTAATAAAAGCGCATCCCCAAAATATCGAGTACCAAAATTATATATTTTTTCTGAAAATGATCGAGAGCACCTCTATAAGCTGGGCCCGTCCTAATCTCGATTATTATCTGAAAAATTATAATTAAAAAGGGGTGAGCTTTAAAAGCCCAGTGTGAGATCAACACAAATATAATCACATACATATCAAAATATCAATCTCATCATAATAATCACAAGTTCTAATATTGATACTTATGCATGAACATGTCGATGCATACTTTAAAACTGATGCACATTTTATAAAATTTCTTACCCATCTCCACTCGACACCATATATCGAGTTCCCCAGAACTCATCCATCCAATAACACACCATTTGTGGATAAGCCACAACATAGATACCGATAAACGATCACATAACCCATCGTGTACAAGCCACCACATAATTACTGACAACGACCACATAGTTGCAATTAAACTACCACATAGCTTTCTCCTTTCACAATTCCACCCTATGCATGTGATATGGCCATTTTAACACATATGTTTCACTTTTCACATTTTTCACATAGTCATGCTTGTAACTCATATTTCTTGATTTTTACACATATGCATGTATCATGCTCACATTTTAACATATCACGTGGTTTTTCACTTTAGGATGCTTTAATATACATATTCATATTAAAACATGGATCTTAAGATACACATACATATATCACATGTTTATATCATCACATATCAATCTAGCCATATATCACATAACATAGAGTTGAGATCAACATTACACACATCATATATCACAAATCATGGATTTTCACAACACTTAATAGTTTAGGACACTTACTTGGATTCTTCTTTGATTGAGTTTTTCAAATCCACTCGAGTATTTAATGTACTCACAAAGTAATTAATTAAATAAAAATTTATTAAAGTAAATAACATTATATTTCACTTAAAATGAGAGTTAGATCCCACACCTTAAACAATAGATCTGATTGCCACAATCTTATTAGAGGAGATTTCACTTGGATCTAAACTGATAGATGAATCTATCGCATCAAACACATATTTTAATTAGATTAATCAGATTTGATTTTTAACACTTAAAGTTTTAATTGTTCTAAATAGTTCTCACCATCACTTACCCTTAAATCACAACTTGGATTAGTTGTCTTCATTATCACACTAAGGATCTCTTTGATCAGCGTCGTTTGATCCTTCAAGTTGATAGGAAATCACATTAGTAATTTTATTAAACCAATAATAAAATAACTTGATAATATTATCATCCTATACCATTTGGCCAAACCATGGTATTTTTAAAATGAAGAATTTACGAATTAAACAACCTTACTTACACTTGATTTAATACGAGATGATCGAAGGATCAAGAATGGAATGAGATCGATGTTTGAGTGATCGAGAAATAAATAATCAATTAAGTGAAAGAAATAAAAAATGAGTTTTAATCACTAAGGAATCGACAGAAGAAAGAGGAAGCAAAAAGGAAAAAAATGGTCACTAGCGGTGGCAATGACGGTTCTCGATGGTGGTCCAGATATGGAGGAGCGGAGGTTCGACAGTGGTGAAAAAATATTAAAAGGAGGAGGTTTCAGTCACTACAATTAGAAGAAAAGAGAAAAGAGGAAAAGAAGGGAAAATAGGTAGAGGAGGAGGAGACCTACGGCGGTTCGCGGTAGTGGTCACAACGGTGGAAGGCTTGGTTGTGTTAGTTGGAGAACAAAAGTTAAAAGGAGGAGATGGTGGTTCTATTTTGATCTGAGAGAAAAAGAAGATGAAGAAAATGAAAAAAACAATGGAGATTAGGGTGCAAATTTGGATGGTGGATGACACAAGAGGTGTGTGTAGTTCGGTCAACCATGACCAAGAATAGAAAGAGAGGAGGTTTTGGCAAGAGAGTGAAACAAGGAGAGAAAAGAGGGATGTATCTCACAACATAAGGCAAGTTTGACTTGATAAAAGAGGAAAGAAATCCTTCACATATGGCAACAAGGGGGTGGACGGTAAGGCTTGAATGCACATGCCAATTGTGTGCAAAAAATTAATTAAAAGAAATGAGAACATGGGGGTTTGAACTAAAGACCTCAAAGATAGCTAAGGAGCTTTATACCATTAAGCCACAACGCTTCCTTGTGTTCATTCTTGCACAATTAATTTAAGACATAAGAGATGGCAGTTTCACTATTTTACAATTAATAAAAAAAATGGGATGTGACACAGATCATCAAGGATAACTCCACCACTACTCAATTACTATAACTGATATTTATTTATTATCAAATGAGAAAAATATTATCTAAATAAAAATTTGATCATGACCACTCTTGGTTCATTAACCCAATATTTACTAACCCGATTTTTGGGATGTGACAGATATTGAGTTTCGAGTTGGTGATAAGGTGTTCTTGAAAGTGTCACCTTAGAAGAAAGTTTTGAGGTTTGGCAGAAAGGGTAAGTTAAGTCCAAGATATATTGGACCTTATGAATTTGTCGGTAGAACTCAAGCAGATTCATGATGTTTTTCATGTGTTTATGTTGCAAAAGTACTATTTAGATTCGTCGCCTATAGTTCCAATTGAGGAAGTTAAAATTTGTGATGATATTACTTATGAAGAGGAGCCAATTGAAATTCTAGCTCATGAAGAGAAAGTCTTGCGTAATAAGAGAGTTCTGTTGGTTAAAATATTGTGGCGAAACCACAAGACTAAAGAGGCTACTTGAGAAGTTGAAAAGACAATGAGGCAACAATATCCTTATTTGTTTAATTCAGGTAATTTCGAGGACCAAATTCTTTTTAGAGGGGCAGAATTGTAACCCCCCAAAAAAGGGCCTAGAAGTTTTAGGGGTATTTTAGGAATTTTAGCCTTAGAGTGCTCAGAATTTCCTAGCATGGTAAATCAAAATTATATTCGACTATGGCATCTTAGCTGTTAAATCAATTTTTGAAAATAAGTTTTAAAAGTCTTTCAATTTGGACTTAGGGACTGATTTGTAAGAGGGGTAAAATTGAGAGTTTTTAAGAGGCAGTTAGCCTAGATTTTAAAACTTTAGCCTGTTTCTTTCCCCCAATGGCAGATTCATGTTAGTTTCATCCTGTCCCATCTCTTGTTGTCGTCCCTCATTTTCCCAACACTAAATCACTTGATTTTGATTTCCAAACTATAAGCTTTTGATTTCTCTCAACACCCAAACCTTAAATCCTCATAGAATCACTTTAAAAATACCCAAAACTCTATAAATTTCATCATCTTCTCCAAATGTGAGATTTCTCGGGTTTGTGTCAAAAGTTCAATTTTTGTCCATCTAAGGTAATGTTTCAAATTCTTATGAGTTTTTAATGATATTTGGTCCTTAAATTTGATGTATTAGCCATTGAATTGTAATTTTTTAATAAAACCCAAAAATCGGGACTTTAATGGTGGATTTCGAGATTTTGAGTAAAAATGCCGTTTTAAAGTGTTTTTCAACTATTTTTTTATGATTAGAAGGTTTCTAAACTTAACTTGAAGTTTCGTTAATGATTTCTTATGTTTTAATGAATTTTTTGAAAATTGCTAGAAAGATGTCGAAAGATATTGATACCATGAATTGGGTAGTTTTCAATGGTTTAAGGGTTGAGGATTACACATAAATTACTAATTAGGCAAATGAAATTCATTTTAGGTGTAGACTGAGTTATGGGCATTCTAAGTTTGTTATCTTAAATTTTGGTTACATAAGAACCTAGAATATGTTGATGTTTTAATTGGTTTAAGTGAGTCTTTGGCTACTATTTGATTGTGAATTTTGTATGGTTATTGTGTGTAAAGCCTCAGATTCATTGGAGCCTTCTACAAGTTAAAGGAATAGCTAGTTTGAACTTTCAACTTCTCGGCGAAAGCATAGGGGTAAGTGTTTAGAATCACTATGTAACACCCCTAACCCGTATCCATTGCCGAACTAGGGTTAAAGACATTACTGGACAAATCAGAACATTTAACATTCAATTAATATACATTATCCACAATCATAGTCAAACATTATCATAATGTCCCTTATATAGGTCATCGAGACCTTAAACATACATTAGAAAGGGTCGGGACTAAACTGAGCCCATATAAAATTTTTCGAAAATTAAACATTTTTCAAAGTTGTACAGGTCACACGCTTGTATGAATAGGCCGTGTGCCTCACATGGCTTTAGACATGCTCGTGTGTCTAGACCGTGCCAAAATAGGGCATACATACTAACTTAATCACACGGCCACAAGACATGCCCGTGTCCCTTGGCCGTGGTCGAGACTGACTTGGGTCACATGGCTAGCCACACCCCGTGTGCCTTGGCCATGCTCAAGACTGACTTAAAATCGTAAGGTACCCTAGGGGACACATGGCCGTGTAACATGACTGTGTGTCGCACACCGCTGAGACACACGTCCGTGTCTCTGCCTGTGTGGACAAAAAAAATAGGCCATTTGAAAAGCCAATTTGCCACCCAATTTAGGTCAAACCTACAAGCATCAAACCAAGCATATTTGGACTATTATTTCAGCCAATTTTAATACCAAAACATACATAATTCATGCCATATTATTATCAACCAAATTCAGGCTTATAAACTATACTCAATCATATCAAATCATAAGCCAAAGTCATATTAAACCATATATTTCATAACTTCAATTTACCTTATCCATTCACATACCAAAACCTTACTAAATTAACCATTTCACTAGGCTATTGAAGCACATCAACACATACCATTTATGAACACAAGCATGTACCAAATTCATTCATGATCAAATCGTATTAAACCATAAGCCAAAGTCATATTAAACCATATGTTTTATAACTTCAATTTACCTTATCCATTCACATACCAAAACCTTACTAAATTGACCATTTCACTAGGCTATTGAAGCACATCAACACATACCATTTATGAGCACAAGCATGTACCAAATTTATTCATGGTCTCATCCATAACCAAGCCATACCAAATGGCTAGATATACACATCACAAAACATGACTAAATCCCCTAGCCTATGCATGCCATACTTTAATATAGACAATTTCAAAAGGTACCAAAATATAGTTCGATAGTGTGGTGACTATCCTCGACGATCCCCGAGCTCCCGATAGCTACGATATCTAAAAAAAAACAATACAAACACACACAAAGTAAGCTTTCAAAAGCTTAGTAATCCATAATCAAATAAACTTATCAATTAAAGCATATAAGCATTATATAATTACATATAATCCATAGTCAAATACTATCACAAACCACATAATTCATATACATTTCTCATATACTCAATTCATTTGCACATATGGCATAGTTTATCATACTTATATCACATATCATCATTAATATATATAGTTACCATTTAATTCTCAAACATAGTATACATTTCGGACGTACCTGAATCAAATACACATATCATATATTCATTCTTTTCTCAGAATGCCCATTGAACCATTTGGAAACATAAGGATACGCGGATAGCTTGAAAAGCTCATACAATGCTAACGTCCTAGACGTTGTAACACCCCGAACCTGGCCCAGACGTTATGGCCAGATCCAGCGTGTCATATTGAAGTGTTTTATCAAAAACCTTGTTTTCATTGAAAACCCTTCAAGAGAAAATTAAGTAACATTCAGTTTGTTTTTAGTTTCCAAAGCGTAGTAATGACAATGAAATAATATCTAGCGAATAGGCCTTATTACAATCCGAACTGAAATAACTTTAAATACTAGAAATGATATGCTAAAAAAACAAGTCCAAGTCGTCTTGCTAGTTGGCCACCTCGGAGTCCCTCCAACCGTCGAACCACCTACTAAGGATCACCTGAGAAAAAAATAAAAGAGGGGGTGAGTTTTCGAAAACTCAGTGTGTACAACCCTCAAAGAGTATTAAGCAATCATCAATCACCATAATATCATACATGCAATGCTGTGCAACCCACCCCAATAATCCAACCGCTATACACCGACTCCATCCCCCGGTACACATTATGTGGGGATATAAATATCGACCCACCCATCCGATACACATCAATGGTAGCCCAGTTTCTGTACTACCTTCATTGTAGCAAGCTGCTAGTCAAATACTGGGCTTAATAGCCATCGGTGGATTCACGATCGTCAAACAACCATGTGATCCTCATATACTTCCTCCGTTCCATAATTCCCAACCCATATGCAACCTAAACAGAATATCATATAAATGTAGCAGGTATACATGTAACATCCATAAGTCTTACATTCAACACATAGGGGTATTTTAGTCATTTTTTGCCTTTAGGGGCATTTCAGTAATTTTTCTTTATTATGGATTTATTACCTACCTTGGCCCGTTAACAAGTCCTCGTTGGCTAAAGTGAACAGATACTATGCACCAGGTAGGATTCCAGAGAAGAGAAGGTGAGTCATTAAGACCGCTTAAGTACCAAGCTCTCCCTGGATCCCATCCTCGACATGCTTATACCCATTGCCACACCTTAGCCTGATGACTCGTCTACGGTCGCTATTAATTAATTATTTAAGTTTTATGCCTGATTGAGTAGTTACTAAAAACTAGATCCACAACCCCTTACTAAACACTAACAGATCCACACTTATTCATTTAGCCCCTTTAGGCCCAATCTCATTCATATGGCCTATCGGTCCCAATCATATTCATATGGCCCATCAGGCCCAATCACGTTCATATGGCCCATCAGGCCCAATCACATTCATAGTCATGCAATCATATGATTTTTTATTACTTTGTATCAAATTGCCAATTTTGCCTATTATAGGCCCTACAGCCCATCGACCCATTTAGACCATTCTGGCCCGGTTGGCCAAAACACGACCCAAGTCCATGGAATAACTCATGGAGCCTCTGATAATCTATCGTTTCCCCTGTTACTAGTGTTCACGCACTCGCACGGTAGCCAAACTTTCGACTTTTCGGCATTTCGAGATTTGTCAGCCTACTGTGTGTGTGCAGTGTATGTATACACCTGGTACTAAGATGTGCTGCGATCTCCTTAACCACAAACCTACAAACAATATCACTCAATGATTAATCACACACTTATCAAATACGATCACCACAAATCGAAAATCTTCATCTTTTCCTTACCTTGAACGACAAGCCTTAACAGCCCTTCTTTGATCACTAATCACGGGTATTTCTTAAATCTGCATCCATCTTAATCATTAAAACTTAAACAACAAGTGACTCACAATCATCTTAAGTTACTCTTAAATCATCCATGACCATTCGGCCAACCTTAACCAATAAATGAGAAGCACTTACCCAAAACCCCAAAATGCCTAAGGAGTGATTCAACAGAGATCTGAACTCTATGATTCGATACTAATCCCCTACCAAAACCGATTTAGAAAAGGTGAGGGAAAGAAGAAATCAGTACTAGGAAGACCAACTAAAAGAAAGTAAAGCACTTACACAAGAATCGATCGGCCAACGTTGAAGAAAAAATGGTGGCACAACAGGATTTTGGCCAAAAGATATTCGGCTTTAGAGAAAGCAACTAGGAGTAAGAAAGAAAAGAGTTTGATGTGAAAGGAAGAGAAGAAATTGACCCAAAATAAAAGAGAAAGAATAAGGGATTTCAGCTTTTAGATCTTTGGAGAGAAGAGTGTTTTCAGTAAAATAGAGAGGAAGAATTCGGCATTAGCCTAGAATCCCCAAAATCGGCACCTATATATACTATAGCCGAATTTACCTATCCCCAAATTCCCAATTCGGCTCCACTTCTCTACACCCCTCATCTCCTAACTTTTCTCCTTAATCCCTTCCTTAAATTTCTCCTCTGATCTCTCCCTTCAGAGTTCACATCCAACGCCACCACTAGCTATTCATTGAGCAAAAATAAATCCTTCTTTTGAGCAAGGAGGGATTCGAACCCCAAACCTCCTTGCCATGCATGTGACGCCACCTCTAAGCCCCACATGTGACGCTACTTGCCACTCCAACACAAGGCTCCTTGTGTCCAATTCTTCCTTCATTTATTTAAAAACCAAACTACTTGCCATCAAGGTTCTTTTAATTATTCACTATAATATCCTTCACCCCAAAGATCGAACTCAAAACTTAACCAAGGCCTATTATCACATAAATAACACTTGACTAGGTATATTAAGCACTCCTTTTATTAAAACTGAAAAAAATAAAGTTCTAGATTTTTGGGGCGTTCCAACTGTACCCCCTAAAAGAAATTTCGTCCTTGAAATTTTACCTGATCCAAACAGTTGAGGATATTGATGTCGCATCGTTTCCTCAGGTTCCCAAGTAGCCTCCTCAGCCTTGTGATTACGCCAAAGCACTTTGACTAATGGGACGGACTTCCTTCTCAGTATCTTAACATCACGACCAATTATTTGTATGGGCTCTTCCTCGAAAGTTAGGTCTAGCCTAACCTCAATCTCCTTAACTGACACGACGTGTGAAGGATCCGAGCGATATCGTCTTAGCATGGAAACATGAAACACGTCGTGGATTTGGCTTAGTTCAGAAGGTAATTCCAGCTGATAAGCGACTGGCCAAATCTGCCTCACAAACCGATATGGCCCAATGAACCTTGGACTTAACTTCCCCTTCAGTCCAAACCTTAATAACTTCTTCCACGGAGAGACCTTAAGAAAAACTAAGTCCTCCACTGCATACTCTATCTCTCGACGCTTTAGGCCAACATACGACTTTTGCCTATCCGAGGCCTCCTTCAACCGATCCCGAATCAATTTTACCTTACCCTCAGTATCTACTACTAACTCAAGGCCCAAAACTCTCCGTTCGCCCAGTTTGACACCTTTGCCCATATAGTGCTTCATACGGAGCCATCCCAATACTTGCTTGATAACTATTATTGTACGTGAATTCGGCTAACGACAAATAGTCTTCCCAGCTACCTCGGAACTCAATTACACATCCCCTCAACATATCTTCCAAAACTTGGATCACCCTTTCCGACTGCCCATCAGTTTGAGGGTGGAATGCTGTACTGAAGTTCAACCTAGTACCCAACACCTCGTACAGCTTCTTCCAAAATCGCGAAGTGAGATGTGGGTCCCTATCAGATATTATGGAAACTGGCACTCCATGCAATCTTACAATCTCTGCCACATACAACCTAGGTAGCTTTAGTAACGAGTAATCGGTGCGGACCAGTACAAAATGGGTAGACTTGGTTAAACGATCCACTATAACCCATATCGAGTCTTTCTTAGTAGGCGTCAAGGGTAGCCCACTAACAAAGTCCATAGTAATTCTTTCCCACTTCCAAAGTGGAATCTTTACTGGCTGAAGCAATCCTAAAGGCAACTGATGTTCTGCCTTCACCTTTTGACAAATCAAGCATTTACTTACGAACTTCATAACCTCGCGCTTAAGTCCAGGCCACCAGTAAAGCTCACGCAAATTCTTATACATCTTACTTCTGCCAGGATGCATAGCATAGAGACTGCTATGTGCTTCTCGCAGAATAGACTGCCTTAGATCATCATCCTTTGGTATACACATTCTCTCACGGAAACACAACACTCCTTCACTATTTATCCCAAAGTCTGACGTCTCTCAATTTTCTACTTATCTAAAATGAGCACCCAAAGTCTCATCCACTAATTGCTTACTCTTTACCTGCTCGACCCACACCGGCTTTACTTAAAGCTCAGCTAACAAGCTACCATCATCCAACAACCTTAAACGGGCGAGCATAGCCCTCAAGTTCGACTTAACCCTATGACTCAATGCGTCGGCTACCACATTTGCTTTGCCAGGGTGGTATTCAATCGTACAATTATAATCCTTAAATAATTCCACCCACCTACGCTGCCTAAGGCTTAGCTCCTTTTGGGTAAGGAGGTACTTCAAACTCTTATGGTCCGAATAAATTATGCACTTCTCTCCGTATAAACAATGCCTTTATATTTTTAGCGCGAAAACCACTGCAGCTAGTTCCAAGTCATGGGTTGGGTAATTCACCTCGTGAGTCTTAAGTTGGCGTGACGCATACGCAACCACCTTTCCTTCCTGCATCAATACACAGCCCAAGCCCATATACGACACATCACTATAAACCGTAAACTCCTTCCCAAGCTCTGGCTGAATCAACATAAGGGCCTCAGTTAAAACCCTCTTAAGCTTTCCAAAACTCTCTTGCTGCTTGTCTGTCCACTCAAATGGTACCCCCTTCCTTAACAACTTAGTTAAAGGTGCAACAATTAATGAAAAGGCCTCAACAAACCGCCTATAGTACCTTGCCAAGCCCAGAAATCTTTGGATTTTTTTACGCTAACTTAGGTGTTTTCCAGTCTAGCACTACTTCAATTTTTCAGGGATCCACCTTAGTCCCCTCAACTGACACCACATGTCCTAGAAAAGTGACCTCTCTTAGCCAAAATTCGCACTTACTGAATTTGGCATACAATTGCTTCTCCCTTAAAATCTATAACACAATCCTTAAGTGTGCATCATGCTCATCCTCATTTCTTGAGTACACTAAGATGTCATCTATAAAAACCACCACGAACCGATCCAAGTAGGGTTTGAAGACCCGATTTATGAGATCCATGAAAGCGGCAGGTGCGTTCGTCAGCCTGAATGGCATCACCAAGAACTCGTAGTGCCCATAACGAGTTCTAAAAGCTGTCTTATAAACATTCTCCTTAACCCTTAATTGGTGATACCCCAAACGCAGATCAATCTTCGAGAAAATAGAAGCTCCCTTAAACTGATCAAAAAGATCATCGATTCTCGGCAAAAGGGTACTTGTTTTTAATAGTTAACTTGTTCAATTGCCGGTAGTCAATGCACATTTGCAACGTCCCATCTTTCTTCTTTACAAATAGCATCGGTGCTCCCCATGAAGACACACTTGGTCGGGTGAATCCTCGATCCAACAATTCCTGAATCTATGCCTTAAGTTCTACCAACTCCTTCGATGTCATCCGATAAGGGGCGATGGACACTGGAGCCGTTCCAAGTAACAACTCGATTCCAAATTCTACTTCTCTGTTGGGCGGCAACCCTGGCAGCTCCTTGGGAAAAACATCAGAAAATTCCCTAACTGTTCTTAACTCCTTAACAATAGGGCTCTTAGCCTCCGTATCGCTAATATAAGCCCAATGGGCTTCGTATCCCTTTCGTATCAACTTCTTAGCCCTTAATGCCAAAATCACATTCTGTAACACCCCAAACCCAGCCCAGACGTTATGGCTGGGTCCGACGTGTCACATTGAAGTTTTTAAGAAAACCCATGCCTCTTTCGGTGTCCTTCTTAGTGTTTTAAAAGATATTTTTTGCTAAGTAATCAAAGTGAATAGAAGCTGTGCACCAGGTAGGTATCCGAAATAGAAGAGGTGAGCCATGCAGGCTGCTTAAGTACCAAGCTCTCGATTGGATCCAATCCTAGACATGCCCACAACCATTGCCACACTCTGATAAACGAGTTGTAGTTCATTCAAGTAGATATTTTTTTGATAAACCGATTAATTGTATCGTTACATTATTTTGAAAACGAGTATCATTTTGAAAACGCACCCTAAGTCTAACCCATTTTGATTTATTATCAGAAGAATATAGAGTTATAAAAAAATAAAAATAGTCCCAGAAGAATAGTTAAAATGGCCTTATTACAACCCAAAAACAAATAATGTTAACAGTTAAGAAAAATACTATGATATAAAACCGTTTACTGATTTCAAAGTTCAAAAGCGATCATCATGGCCACTCTGAATCCCCTCCGGCTTCAAGTCTCACATCAAGGCTCACCTGCAAAGATAAGGAAAGGGGGTGAGTTTGGAAACTCAGTGTGCAACAAACCCCTTTCAGAGCCCAAACTAATACCAGCATACTGGGCTGAAGCCTTCTCATTAATCATGTTACTGGGCCAAAGCCTTTCGTTTAATGGTTACTGGGTCTTAGCCCTTGTTCATAAATAAACTCACTAGGCCGAAGCCTTTTCATAATTCATATCACTGGGCCGAAGCCTTATTCTGTAAACGATATGGCCCACTGGCCCATTTTCATAACAATCAAATATATAAATCTCAATGCAAGTATGCAAACCCATATCCATATGTGGGGAAACTATCAACCCATCCAACCGCTACTCTCCACCTGTACCAACCAAGCTCTCCATGTGGGGAATAACTCAACCCACCCAGCCAATACTATCTACTGGCAGCATAGCTACTTTATCTTATAACTGGAGGCCTAGCCTCTTTTAATAACTAGGCAAAGCCCTTTTCGGTAAACTGGGGCAAAGCCCTTTTAGCACTTCCTCCGTTCATATAAAACCCAACCCATGCATATATGAATATATCATGGCATATCATGTGCATATCATGGCATATCATGTACAAAAACAGTATCACATGCATCTTAATTATCACATAACCCTAGGGGTATAATTGTCATTTTCACCTAGGGGCAAAATGGTCATTTTCACATTATAAGGGTAATTTTATTATTTATCAATTATTTGGGTTTTCCATGCTCAATATCAATTATCAACAATTTCAAGTGTTTAAACAGCGATTCTAGCCCATTCTAGCAAAACTGAGTTATTGGGCCAAAAACCTCTAATGGGCCCTACATAGCCGATTTAGTCATTTAGGCCCCATTAGCCTATATTCCATAATGTTATTATCTATCTTAATATGCAATTTATCTGGATTCCATTTCCTACCGAACTTACCCAAATGGTCCCGAAAGCCTATTAGGCCTGATTTCAGCCCCTCGAGGCCCAACTTACCGTGATGCAGGAAATCGTGCCCTTACCTGTTCCAATGATCCCGATCATCAAACTTAGCGTATCTAACTAACCTATGAGCATTCGCATGCTCACGAGTCCTCGAAATGCCAAAATTTTTGGCTTTTCAGCTTTCAGCAAATATCGAGTTAAGCTACGAAAGAGGGTTCGTTACACATCTGATTTGCGACTACCACCACGAGATCGTCTATGCGATGATTGCTACAATCCACCACTTAACCGATTAAATTATGAATCCATGAAACCAATGCTAGAACTTTCTTACCATACTTGGCCAATACCTTAATGGCCATGAAACCTTACCTTTGTCAACTTAGATGCACTAGAACTAAATCTAGCTGTGCCCACGCCTTTAATCCAACGCTCCTCGTTGATCACCTCCTTTGTAAACTAACACACACATACGAACCAATCCAAAGTTATAATCAATCTAGACAAGTCGACAGCCTCCCCTATGGCTTTAGAGATTTCGGCTTCTAAATCCCGAAATAATGAATAGACGAAAGTTTTGAGTGCTTACCAGATGAAGAGATCAGTCACCACAAATAAGGAGAACAGGAAAGATGCTGGTCTAAAAGCAAAGGGCACAACCAATCTTCAAAGGTTTCGGTTCTTGTGACTATTCGGCAAAGGTGATGAAAAGAAAGGAAGTATTGTTTGGTTTTGGCAATAAAAAAGAAAGAAAACTAGATGAAGAGAGTGGTGATTTCAGCTAGAGAAGAAAAATGGAAGAAAAGAATAACCCTATGATGTTTAAATAGAAGAAAAACGGCACAACTAAGTCCCTAAATGCCGAAATACTAGCCAAATACTCCTCTGCCGAAATCCCCTCTCCAATTCCCACTATTTGGCCAACTCTTAGCTTCTCTCCCAATCCCCAAAATCTCTCCCCTTATCACTCCTTAATCCATGCATTTGACTGATTCAAACTCTCTCCAACAGAGTTTCATTCAACTTCCAACTCCTGCCTGCTCAAGACATAAAAAGAACACCACAATTGCCAACTTAGAGAATCGAACCTTGGCTCTCCTCAACCACTTACACGCCACTCTTTTAGCTCCTTAGTGGCGTCACTTAGCCACTGTGCTAGGGGCTCTCTTGTGCTACATTTTACCCTCGTCTTTTAATAAGGCCACCTATCCAACGCCCCTAACTTCTTAAGTCCAAAATTTAAAAATTCTTCCGAGTTTTGGCCAGCACGTGGGCCTTCCATAGGCCCATTTACATATTCTAACTATGAATTTTCACTACCAAATACCAAATTTATTTAAACTTACCAAATTCTTAGAAATTACGAAAACCCAAAAATCAGGATGTTACAACTCTACCCTCCTTAAAGAAATTTTGGCCTCAAAATTTTACCTGATCCAAACAGTTGAGGATATTGTTGACGCATCGCCTCTTCTGACCCCCAAGTAGCCTCTTCTTTGCCATGGTTCCTCCAAAGTACCTTCACTAATGGGACTGACTTTTTTTTCAACACCTTGACGTCACAGTCAAGTATCTACACAGGTTCTTCCTCGAAAGTCAAGTCTGACTGTACCTCGATTTCTGCAACTGGCACGATATGAGTAGGGTCAGAATGATATCGCCTTAGCATGGACACATGAAAGACGTCGTGAATACGATCCAGCTCTAGAGGTAACTCTAATTGATAAGCCACCGGCCCTATCCGCTTAAGGATCCGATAAGGCCCAATGAACTGTGGACTCAACTTGCCCTTCCCACCAAACCTCAATATCTTCTTCCAAGGTGGAACCTTCAAAAAGACCATGTCCCCTATAGCATATTCCATATCCTTACGCTTCAGATCAGCATAAGACTTTTGTCGATCCACTGCCTCCTTTAACCGATTCCTGATCACCTTAACTTTGTCTTCAGTGTTCGCTACTAACTCCGGTCCAAGTACTTGCCTTTCCCCCAACTTAGCCCAACAAGTAGGCGAACGACACCTTTGCCCATACAGTGCCTCGTAAGGAGCCATCTGGATACTTGCTTGGTAATTGTTGTTATATACGAATTCCGCCAACGGCAAGTAATCCTCCCAACTGCCCCTAAAGTCGATAACGTAACCCCTCAACATATCTTCTAGAATCTGAATGATCCTCTCTGACTGCCCATCCGACTGAGGGTGAAAAGTTGTACTAAAATCCAATCACGTTCCCAATGCCTCATGCAACTTCTGCAAAAACCGAGATGTAAACCTTGGGTCTCAGTCAGAAATTATTGATATTGGCACTCCATGCAACCACACTATCTCTGCCACATACAACTTGGCCAACTTTTGAAGTGAGTAGTCAGTTTGGACAGGTATGAAATGAGTAGATTTTGTAAGCCTATCCAGAATCGCCCAAACTGAGTCCTTCTTGGAAGGTGTCAATGGTAGACCACTCACAAAATCCATGGTTACCCTTTCCCACTTCCAAAGTGGTATCTTCACTGGCTGTAACAATCCTAAAGGTAGTTGATGCTTAGCCTTTACTTGTTGACATGTTAAACATTTTCCCACAAATTCGGTCACTTCTCGCTTGAGCCCAGGCCACCAATATAGCTCTTGCAAGTCTCGATACAACTTACTCCCTCCTGGATGCATAGCACAAGGTCCACCATGTGCCTCCCTCAAAATCATCAATCTCAAGTTAGAGTCTTTCAGCACACAAATTCTTCCTCGAAAACAAAGAACCCTATCACCATTTAATCCAAAGTCTGGATTCTCCCCTTTCTCAACTTGCTGAAACCAAGAAACCAACGACTCATCCACCAACTGCTACTTCTTAATTGCTCCACCGAAGTCGGTCTCACTTGTAATTCTGCCAATAAGCTTCCATCGTCATACAAGCTTAAGTGAGCAAACATTGCCTTCAATTCTGCCACAGTCCTTCGAATCAACGCATCAGCCATGACATTTGGTACTCAATCGAACAGTCATAGTCCTTTAACAACTCTATCCATATTCGCTGCCTAAGATTCAGCTCCTTTTGAGTCAGCAAGTACTTAAGACTCTTATGATTCGTATAGATAATGCATCTCTCGCCATACAAGTAGTGCCTCTATATCTTAAGCGCAAAGATCATCCCTGCCAACTCCAAGTCATGAGTAGGATAGTTTACCTCATGAGGCTTAACCTGTTGTGAAGTATAAGCAACCACTTTACCCTCTTGCATCAACATACAGACCAAACCTACATGTGACGCATCACTGTACACAGTGAAATCCTTATGAGACTCTGGCTGAATCAATACTAGTGCCTTAGTCAAAACCTTCTTTAACTTTTCAAAAGCCTCTTGCTGCTTATTTGTCCAAACAAACAGTGCTCCCTTCCTTATAAGTTTCGTTAATGGTACTGCCAACACGAAAAATCCTTCCACAAATCTTCGATAATAACCTGCTAACCCCAGAAAACTTCAGATTTCTGTTACTAACTTCGGTGGCTTCCACTCCAGAATTGCCTCAATCTTCTGAGGGTCTACCTTGATCCCCTCAGTAGACACAACATGCCCCAAGAATGTTACTTCACTCAACCAAAACTCACATTTACTGAACTTTGCATAGAGTTGCTTTTCCTTTAGCACTTGCAACGCAATGCGAAGATGCTCATCATGTTTCTCTTCCGTTTCTGAGTACACTAAGATATCATTGATAAAAATGACTACGAACTGATCCAAGTACGGCTGAAATACCCGATTCATCAAATCCATGAATGCCGCCGGTGCATTAGTCAAACCAAAGGGCATAACCAGAAACTCGTAGTGACCATATCGAGTTCTGAATGCCGTCTTATGGATATCCTCTTCTTTGACTCTCAACTAATGATATCCTGACCGAAGGTCAATCTTAGAAAATACCGAGGCTCCTTTCAGTTGGTCGAACAGATCGTCGATTCTTGGCAAAGGATACTTGTTCTTGATCGTCAATTTGTTCAACTGCCGATAATCAATACACATCCGCATGGTCCCATCTTTCTTCTTTACGAACAACACTGGTGCACCCCACGGAGAAACACTTGGTCTTATAAACCCTCTATCTAACAGTTCTTGAATTTGAGCCTTAAGTTCCACCAACTCCTTTGGTGCCATCCTATAAGGTGCAATGGACACTGGAGCTGTTCCAGGTAACAAGTTGATTCCGAACTCAATTTCTCTATTTGGAGGTAGTCCAGGAAGTTCTTCCGAAAATACATCTTGAAATTCTTTGATGGTCCTAACTGACTCCATAGTCATCCCCTCAGGTTCAGCTTGACTCACGAATGCTAAAAACACCTCACAACCTTTCCAAATCAACTTCTCAGCCCTTAAAGCCGAGACAACATTGGACAAATAGTTCCTTCGCTCCCCTATGACCATTATCTCTTCATCCTTGGTAGTTCTTAGCACCATTCTCTTAACAGCACAATCCAACGTCGCCCTATGCTTAGTTAGCCAGTCCATTCCCAAAATAAGATCAAATTCCTCAAATGGCAGCTCCATTAAATCCCCTATAAATATCCTATCTTGTGTCTCTAAAGGCACCTCCCTAAAGAGTTTATCTACCTTAATCGAGTGTCCCAAAGGACTTATCACTGATACCCCACTCATAGTCTCCTCAGGAAGCACACCCAATGCCCTAGATACATCACAAGCAACATACGAGTGAGTGGAACCCACATCAATCAAAGCAGTGTAAGGCTTGCTATGAATGAGGAACGTACCAGTTATAACATCAGGAGCATCACCCTTCTCACAACGCCGCAAAAGATAAACCAACGCCGATCGTCGAGCTTCAAAGATGTCCAAAGACCCCGCGCCAGTGCCCCACGTCCTCGTCCATTACCATTGCCACCTCTACCTTGCCAACGGCCTCTCTGTGGTGGTGGTCCTCCTCGCTGCAGTTGGACACCTCTTTGCTCCGTAGCTTGATCCTGAGCTGCTTTCTGAGGACACTCTCTGAACTTATGTTCCTTTGACCCACATCGAAAACACGCCCCAGTTCGTTTCCAGCACTCCCCCATATGCGTTCTACCACAGCCCTTGCAAACCTGAGGTCTAAAAGTATTAACCGAAGCTGGTCAAACTGGTTCCTCCACTCTAGCTCTTTTAACATTTCTATTTGCAACACCCGAGGGTCCGGAATCCCTCCTGAATCTGGGTCGATCCCTCTCACGATTTTGTCGTTCGGTTCATTTTACTTCCTCGACTATCTTAGCCTTCTCCACTAATACAGCAAAATCACACTCCCTCTGTGGAGCTATCAACACCCTAAGCTCATCGCGGAGGCCATCCTTGAATCGAACACTGCGCTCATATTCGGTCACAACTATCCCGCTAGCATATCGACTCAACCTCAAGAATTCCGCCTCATACTCCGTAACAGTCTTATTACCCTGAGCCAGATTCAAAAATTCCTTTCGACGGGCATCCACATAACTAGCTCCAACATACCTTCCCTTAAAAGCAGTCTTGAACAGTTCCCAGGTTACTCATTCGATCGGGGTACTCTCCCTTACAGTGATCCACCACTGGTATGCCTCATCTCGTAGCAACGATACGGCCCCCTTTAGCTTTTGCTCTACAGAGCAATCTAGGTCGTCCATAATCCGCTCTATTACCTCTAGTCAATATTCAGCCACGTTTGGGGCTACTCCAGATGCACCCCTAAAAACCTCTGCTCCGTTAGCTCAGAGTCGCTCAGAGATGGATCCCCTATTCACTGTCTCGATGTTAGCTCCAGCAACCCTTTCCAAGACCCTTAACATCGCTTGGGACAAAGCATCATCCCCTGCAACCCGATCATGTGACCCAACCTCAGTTGCCTGTGGCACAGATGCCTCCTCAGCTGGCCTATGCCCTGAGGATGAAGATTCAGTTTGCACCCTTCAGCGACCACGTCCGCGGCCTCATCCATGAGTTTCTCTTGACTTATATCGAATTATCTATTTACGAATTTTATGACATTAGTTTAATATTTTAGTTATTTATTATGAGATATCTTATGGAAATATAGCAGTTCAGGGATTGTTTTTGCAACGTCGTAACCTAGCTACAGTCTTAATCCTATTATTTTACAGCTCTACCCTATCTAAAGTATCATAGTAGGGTCTCAGTTCTATCTATAGCATCATATAAATATCACACGGTGTAAAAGAAGGTACACTTACAGACTTGGTGCCGGGAATTCAGTGTGCCACTTCTTTCTTCAAACCATTTAAAACAAAAACATGTATTTGGTCGTAGAGAATAGAAATTCTTAAAAAAATTGATTTAAAATACCCTTATTTTGAAATTCTTGATTTTAAACCCGTTTAGAAACCCACAGCTGATTTGTTGCAACCCAGGCTCTGATACCACTAAATGTAACACCCCAAACTCGGCCCAGATGTTATGGCTGGGTCCGACATGTCACATTAAGTTTTTAAGAAAACTCATGCCTCTTTCGATGTCCTTCTTAGTGTTTTAAAAGATAGTTTTTGCTAAGTAATCAAAGTGATTGGAAGCTGTACATCAGGTAGATATCTGAAACAGAGAAGGTGAGCCATGCACGCTGACCATTGCCACACTTTGATAAACGAGTTGTAGTTCATTCAAGTAGATATTTTTTTTTGATAAACCAATTAATTGTATCGTTACATTATTTTGAAAACGAGTATCATTTTGAAAACGCACCCTAAGTCTAACCTATTTTGATTTATTATCAGAAGAATATAGAGTTTTAAAAAAATAAAAATAGTCCCAGAAGAATAGTTAAAATAGCCTTATTACAACCTAAAAACAAATAATGTTAACAGTTAAAAAAATACTATGATATAAAACCGTTTACTGATTTCAAAGTTCAAAAGCGATCATCATGGCCACTCTGAATCCCATCCGGCTTCAAATCTCACATCGAGGCTCACCTGCAAAGATAAGAAAAGGGGGTAAGTTTGGAAACTCAGTGTGCAACAAGCCCCTTTCAGAGCCCAAACTAATACCAGCATACTGGGCCGAAGCCTTATCATTAATCATGTTACTGGGCCGAAGCCTTTCGTTTAACGGTTACTGGGCCTTAGCCCTTATTCATATATAAACTCATTAGGCCGAAGCCTTTTCATAATTCATATCACTGGGCTAAAGCCTTATTCTGTAAACGGTATGGCCCACTGGCCCATTTTCATAACAATCAAATATGTAAATCTCAATGCAAGTATGCAAACCCATATCCATATGTGGGGAAACTATCAACCCATCCAACCGCTACTCTCCACTGGCAGCATAGCTACTTTATCATATAACTGGAGGCCTAGCCTCTTTTAATAACTAGGCAAAGCCCTTTTCTCTAAACTGGGGCAAAGCCCTTTTAGCACTTCCTCCGTTCATACAAAACCCAACCCATGCATATATGAATATATCATGGCATATCATGTGCATATCATGGCATATCATGTACAAAAATAGTATCACATGCATCTTAATTATCACATAACCCTAGGGGTATAATGGTCATTTTCACCTAGGGGCAAAATGGTCATTTTCACATTATAAGGGTAATTTTATTATTTATCAATTATTAGGGTTTTCCATGCTCAATATCAATTATCAACAATTTCAAGTGTTTAAACAGCGATTCAAGCCCATTCTAGCAAAATCGAGTTATTGGGCCAAAAACCCCTAATTGGCCCTATATAGCCGATTTAGTCATCTAGGCCCCATTAGCCTATATTCCATAACGGTATTATCTGTCTTAATGTGCAATTTATCTGGATTCCATTTCCTACCGAACTTACCCAAATGGGCCCGAAAGCCTATTAGGCCCGATTTTAGCCCCTCGAGGCCCAACTTACCATGATGCAGGAAATCGTGCCCTTACCTGTTCCAACAATCCCGATCATCAAACTTAGCGTATCTAACTAACCTATGAGCATTCGCATGCTCACGAGTCCTCGAAATGCCAGAATTTTCGGGTTTTTGACTTTTCGGCAAATATCGAGTTAAGCTATGAAAGAGGGTTCGTTACACACCTAATTTGCGACTACCACCACGAGATCATCTATGCAATGATTCCTACAATCCACCACTTAACCGATTAAATTATGAATCCATGAAACCAATGAAAGAACTTTCTTACCATACACGGCCAATACCTTAATGGCCATGAAACCTTACCTTTGTCGACTTAGATGCACTAGATCTAAATCTAGCTGTGCCCACGCCTTTAATCCAACGCTCCTCGTTGATCACCTCCTTTGTAAACTAACACATACATACGAACCAATCCAAAGTTATAATCAATCTAGACAAGTCGACTGCCTCCCCTATGCCTTCAGAGATTTCGGCTTCTAAATCCCGAAATAATGAATAGACAAAAGTTTTGAGTGCTTACCAGATGAAGGGATCAGTCACCACAAATAAAGAGAACAAGAAAGATGCTGGTCTAAAAGCAAACGGCACAACCAATCCTCAAAGGTTTCGGTTCTTGTGACTATTCAGCAAAGGTGATGAAAAGAAAGGAAGTATTGTTTGGTTTTGGCAATAAAAAAGAAAGAAAACTAGATAAAGAGAGTGGTGATTTCGGCTAGAGAAGAAAAAGGGAAGAAAAGAATAACCCTATGATGTTTAAACAGAAGATAGACGGCACAGCTAAGTCCCTAAATGTCGAAATACTAACCAAATACTCCTCTGCCGAAATCCCCTCTCCAATTTCCACTATTCGACCAACTCTTAGCTTCTCTCCCAATCCCCAAAATCTCTCCCCTTATCACTCCTTAATCCATGCGTTTGACTGATTCAAACTCTCTCCAACAGAGTTTCATTCAACTTCCAACTCCCACTCGCCTCACTCAAAGACATAAAAAGAACACCACAATTGCCAGCTTAAAGAATCAAACCTTGGCTCTCCTCAACCACTTACACGCCACTCTTTTAGCTCCTTAGTGGCGCCACTTAGCCACTTTGCCAGGGGCTCTCTTGTGCCACATTTTACCTTCGTCTTTTAATAAGGCCACCTATCCAACGTGCCTAACTCCTTAAGTCCAAAATTCAAAAACTCTTCCGAGTTTTGGCCAGCACGTGGGCCTTCCATAGGCCCATTTACATATTCCAACTATGAATTTTCACTACCAAATACCAAATTTTTTTAAACTTACCAAATTCTCAGAAATTACGAAAACCCAAAAATCAGGATGTTACACATTCGACAGATAATTTCGAAGTTCACCAATCACCACCACCTCCTTATCCTCTGCCGTTCTTAACACCATTCGCTTTGCAGCGCAATCCAAGGTTGCTCGGTGTTTCACCAGCCAATCCATACCCAAGATTAAATCAAACTCGCTAAACGCCAGTTCCATCAAATTCACTAAAAAAGTAACCCCTTGGACTACTAACGGGACCTCCCTAAACAACTTATTCACTCCCACTGACTGACCTAACGGACTTATCACAGTAATCTCATTCTCAGTAATTTCAAACATATCACCCAAAGGTTTAGTCATATTACATGTAACATATGAATGCATCGATCCGATATCAATCAGTGCAGTGTAAGGTAACTCATGTATAAAGAACATACCCGTTATCACATCTGGGGCATCCCCGTTTTCTCGGCGACGAGCAGCATAAACCAAAGTTGGCTGCCTCACCTCAGTATGGCCTATATTTTTGCCTGGTGCTCTACATCCACGTCCAATACCGTTACAGCCCCTGGCCTACTCACGGCCCCTTGGTAGTAGCTGACCACCTCTTGGTGGCTGAACACCACCTCGACCCACGATTGGCACCTGACCTGGCATTCTAGGGAAACTCTCTATCCTATGCTTCATAGATCCACATGCTAGACAAGCCCCCATCCTCTTTCAACACTCGCCTACATGACCTTTCCCACAATCAGCACAAGGTGGTACCCCTGGATTAACAGCAGGGGGCCCTGCTCTAACTGGCCCATTAACTCTGGCCCTGGCCCTAGCCCTAGGCCTCTGTCCAGCACCAGAAGTCTCAACCTCCCTTTTATTCTTACCCCTTTCTTTTTCCCGATTTAGGCATTCTATGCGCTTCACCTCCTCTGCTATCTTTGCTTTCTCTACCAACTCTGAGAAAACTCGCTCCCTTTGTGGAGTGATCAATACTCTGAGGCTATCCCTAAGACCATCCTCAAACCTAACGCAACGCTCATAGTTCGTTGCCACCATAACTCTTGCATATCTACTAAGGCGTAGAAATTTCGCCTCATACTCCGCCACAGATTTGTTTCCCTGGGTCAAGCTTAGGAACTCCTTCCTTCTAGCATCCATATAACTCAAACCAACATACTTCCCTTGAAACGTAGTTTTGAAGAACTCCCAAGCAACCTGCTCAGGTTGGGTGCCCACTTTCACTATCAGCCACCACTGGTAAGCTTCTTCTCTAAGCAGTGACATTGCCCCTTTCAACTTTTGTTCAGGTGAACAGTCCAAGTCCTCCATTATCCTTTCAGTGGCCTTCAACCAGTATTCAGCCACGTTAGGAGCCACACCAGCTACGCCCTTAAATATCTCAGCCCCATTTGATCGAATTCGCTCCTGAATTGACCCCCGATTTCTCGTGCCATTATTGGGACTTGTGACCCTTTCCAAAATCCTCAGCATTGCCTGCGACAATGCATCTTCTCCCGTGGCCAAACCATACGGTCCAGTCTCAGCCACGGGTATGGCCGGAGCCTCTCCTACTCCAGCATTGGGCATATGGCCCGATGTTGACGATTCAGCCCTAACACTCCTACGGCCTCGGCCGGCCTCTTACACCTCTTCTACCACTCATCGTTGATTCATGTATTATCTGGATTAGAAATTTTATGAAGTTTTAGTTAGTTCCAATAATTAAGCCGATGTTTTATGAAAGTATTAAAAAGAAAGTTGTTTTCGTAAATCCTCTACAGTCTCAAGGTCCTACGGGCTTCAGTTTCACTCCAACTAAAAGCCTCAGTATAATCATCTAAAGTAGCCACTAACTATCTACAGTATATCAAATTAAACAAGCTTAATAATAAAAAAACTTACTTGGTTTGATGTCAGAGACTCAGTGTGCCGCACAACAAGATTTAAAAAAAAACCCCAAATAATAAGACTCACTTCACAGCCTAAGTTTTGCAAGTTAGCTCTGATACCACTAAATGTTACACCCCGAACCCAGCCCGGACGTTATGGCCAGATCCAGCGTATCACATTGAAGTGTTTTATCGAAAACCTTGTTTTCATTAAAAACCCTTCAAGAGAAAATTAAGTAACATTCAGTTTGTATTTAGTTTCCAAAGCGTAGTAATGACAATGAAATAATATCTAGCGAATAGGCCTTATTACAATCCAAACTGAAATAACTTTAAATACTAGAAATGATATGATAAAAAAAATAAGTCCAAGTCGTCTTGCTAGTTGGCCACCTCGGAGTCCCTCCAACCGTCGAACCACCTACTAAGAATCACCTGAGAAAAAAATAAAAGAAGGGGTGAGTTTTTAAAAATTTAGTGTGTACAACCCTCAAAGAGTATTAAGCAATCATCAATCACCATAATATCATACATGCAATGTTGTGCAGCCCACCCCAATAATCCAACCACTATACACCAACTCCGTCCCCCAGTATACATCATGTGGGGATATAAATATTGACCCACCCATCCGATACACATCAATGGTAGCCCAGTTGTTGTACTACCTTCATTGCAGCAAGCTGCTAATCAAATACTAGGCTTAATAGCCATCGGTGGATCCACGATCGTCAAGCAACCATGCGATCCTCACATACTTCCTCCGTTCTATAATTCCCAACCCATATACAACCCAAACAGAATATCATATGAATGCAGCAGGTATACATGTAACATCCATAAGTCTTACATTCAACACATAGGGATATTTTAGTCATTTTTCGCCCTTTGGGGCATTTCGATAATTTCTCTTTATTATGGGTTTATTACCTACCTTGGCCCTTTAATAAGTCCTCGTTGGCTAAAGTGAAAAGATACTATACACCAGGTAGGATTCCAGAGAAAAGGAGGTGAGTCATTAAGACTGCTTAAGTACCAAGCTCTCCGTAGATCCAATCCTAGACTTGCATATACCAATTACCACACCTTAACCTGATGACTCATCCACGGTTGTTATTAATTAATTATTTAAGTTTTATGCTTGATTGAGTAGTTACCAAAAACTAGATCCACAACCCCTTACTAAACACTAACAGACCCACACTTATTCATTTGGCCCTTTTAGGCACAATCTCATTTATATGGCCCATCGGCCCCAATCACATTCATATGGCCCATCAGGCCCAATCACATTCATAGTCATGTAGTCATATGATTTTTTATTACTTAGTATCAAATTTCCAATTTTGTCTATTATGGGCCCTATAGCCCATCGGCCCATTTGGCCCATTTAGCCCATTATGGCCCAGTTGGCCAAAAAACGACCCAAGTCCATGGAATCGCTCATGGAGCCTCTGATAACCTATCGTTTCCCCCCCTTACGAGTGTTCGCGCACTCGTAAAACTATAGTAGCCAAACTTTCGGCTTTTCAGAATTTCAGCTTTTCGGCATTTCGAGATTTGTCGACCTACTGGTGTGTGCAGTGTATGTACACACCTGGTACTAAGACGTGCCGCGATCTCCTTATCCACGAATCTACAAATGATGTCACTCAACAATTAATCACACACTTATCAAATACGATCACCACAAATTGAAAATCTCACCTTTGCCCTACCTTGAATGACAAGCCTTAACAGCCCTTCCTTGATCACTAATCACGAGTATTTCTTAAATCTGCATCCATCTTAATCATTAAAACCTAAACAAAAAGTGACTCGCAATCATCTTAAGTTACTCTTAAATCATCCATGACTATTCGGCCAACCTTAACCAATAAATGAGGAACACTTACCCAAAACCCCAAAACGCCTAAGGAATGATTCGGCAGAGATCTGAACTCTGAGATTCGATACTAATCCCCTACCAAAACTGATTTTGAAAAGATGATTAAGAGAAGAAATCAGTACTAGGAAGACCAACTAAAAGAAAGTAAGCACTTACACAAGAATCAATGGCCAACATTGAAGAAAAAGTGGCGGCACAACAGGATTTTTGCCAAAAGATATTCGGCTTTAGAGAAAGCAACTAAGAGCAAGAAAGAAAAGAGTTTGATGTGAAAGAAAAGAGTTTGTTGTGAAAGGAAGAGAAGAAATTGGCACAAAATAAAAGAGAAAGAACAAGGGATTTTGGCTTTTAGATCTTTGAGGAGAAAAGTGTTTTCGGTAACATAGAGAGAAAGAATTCGGCATTAGCCTAGAATCCCCAAAATCAGCGCCTATATATACTATAGTCGAATTTACCTATCCCAAAATTCCCAATTTAGCTCCACCTCTCTATACCCCTCATCTCCTAACTTTTCTCCCTGATAACTCCTTAATTCCTTCCTTAAATTTCTCCTCTGATCTCTCCCTTCAGAGTTCACATCCAACGCCACCACTGGCAATTCATTGAGCAAAAATAAATCCTTCTTTTGAGTAAGGAGGGATTCGAACCCCAAACCTCCTTGACATGCATGTGATGCCACCTCTAAGCCCCACATGTGACACTACTTGCCACTCTAACACAAGGCTCCTTGTGTCCAATTCCTCATCTATTTATTTAAAAACCAAACTACTTGCCATTAAGGTTCTTTTAATTATTCACTATAATCTTCTTCTCCCCAAAGTTCGAACTTAAAACTTAACCAAGGCCTATTATCACATAAATAACACTTGACTAGGGATATTAGGCACACATTTTATCAAAACTGAAAAAAAAGTTCGAGATTTTTGGGGCATTACAGACGTGGTCTTACATGTAATCAAATATTGATGCCACTGTCCCAGATAGGGTCTTACATGAAATCAAATACAATGCCAATGTCCCAGACGTGGTCTTACATGATAACACATATCGGATCCTATGTCATGACATATGTATCCTAATTATTACTATGGTTCGTACGGGGCTTTTCGGATGTCGATACTTTCTCGGTTATCTCATTTTTCTCAACTCATATATCCATTCATCATAGATTAATAGCATATAATTGATAGTAATTCAATTCAAAACACATTTATTTGTATATAGACTTACCTCGTATGGATTCGGACAAACAGAGTCGACTATTCAATAACTTTCGACTTTCCCTGATCTAATTTCATTTTCTTTGGTTCTTGATCTCAATTGAGCTTTAGCATAGCCGAACCCTAGATGGTTCTTTTTCTTTTATTTTCTTTGTATTTTCGGTGCATGAACACTAAAAATGAGCAAATTTTAGCTTTTGGTTTAATTGAATTATACACATTAATCCATTTACCAAATTGACCTTACTAAAAACATTATAACATCATATATATCAAGCCCATAACCGTCCACTAACCTTAATAGTGGCCAAATTTCATGTTAAGGACTTTACAATTAATCAATCATAGCAAATAAACACTTTTAACATATGGCAAGCAACTTTTACATTTTACGTGATTTGGTCCTTTTTCAAAATTAAGCATACAATCGATCAAATTTTCATACAAAACTTTCACACGTAATAATTCACATATAATAAGCACAAAAAATATTATTAAAATATTTTTTTGACTCGGATTTGTGGTCCTAAAACCACTATTTCGATTAGGGTCTAAACCAAACTGTTACAATTCTCCCTCTTAGGGATTTTCATCCCCGAAAATCTTACCGTTGAACAGATTTGGATATTGTTGTCTCATAACATCTTCAGGATCCCAGGTAGCCTCTTCGACACCATGTCGATGCCACATCACTTTTACTAACAAAATTTTCTTATTTCGCAATTCTTTAACCTCACAAGCTAAGATACGGATTGGTTCTTCATCGTAGGTCATATCAGATTGAATCTCAATCTCAGACGGAGGAATTACGTACAAAGGATCGAATCTATATTGTCTAGGCATTGCTACGTAAAACACATTATGAATCTTTTCTAACTCTGGTGGCAATAACAAACGATAATTAACTAGCCCAATTCATTCAATAATCTCATACGGTCCGATGAGCCTCAGACTCAATTTGTCTTTTCTACCGAACTGAAGTACTTTCTTCCCCGGGGATACTTTCAAAAACACTTTATCGCTGATTTCAAATTCAATGTCTTTCCTTTTCAAATCTGTATAAGATTTTTGATGATCGGAAGCTATTTTTAGACCATCTCAGATCACTTTTACTTTTTGTTCAGTCTCTTTTATCAAATCAACTCCGTGAATCTTATTCTCACTGAGTTCAGTCCAATACAAAGGTGTACGTCATTTGCGACCATATAAGGCTTCATATAGTGTCATTTTGATGCTCGATTGATAACTGTTATTATAAGAGAATTCAATCAAAGGTAAATACTATTCCCACGTACCTTCAAACTCAAGAATGTAGCATCTCAATATATCTTCGAGTATCTGAATAATCTGCTCAGATTGACCATCCGTTTGCGGGTGAAAAGCTGTACTGAAGTGCAATTTTGTACCCAAAGCATTTTGCAATTTCTTCCAAAATCATGATGTGAATCTTGGATCTCTATCTGACACAATAGATAATGGCACACCATGCAATCTCACAATATCAGAAATGTATAACTCTGCTAACTTATCAAGTGAGTAATCGGATCGTACCGGAACAAAATGGGCTGATTTCGTTAATCTATCAACCACAACCCAGATTGCATCTTTCTTTCTCAGAGATAGGGGCAAAACCAAAACAAAATCCATCATCACTCTATCCCATTTCCTTTTCAGGATCATAATCGGTTGTAACAACCCAGATGGCACTTGATGTTCAGCTTTAACTTGCTGACAAATTAAGCATTTCGCAACAAATTCAAAGATATCACGCTTCATACTAGGCCACCAATAAAGTTGTTTCAGATTGTTATACATTTTCATACTAACCGGATGAATAGATAAACAACTGTTATGAGCTTCATTCAAAATCATCTAAATCAATTCTAGATTTCTCTAAACAAAAATTCAATCTCGAAATCTCAAACAATCACCTTTAATAACTCTGAGCTCTGAACAAGAATCTAAATCACTCTGAGTTCATTTTGTTAAAATCTCATTATCAACTTTCTGAGCATCAATAATCTGCTGTAAGAACAAAGGTCTCTCTTTCAATTCCACTAAAACTGAACCATCATCAGACACAATCAAATAAGCATTCATCTCACATAGAGCAAACATTGATTTTCGACTCAAAGCATCAGCAACAACATTTGCTTTTCCTGAATGATAATCAATCACAAGCTCATAATCTTTTAGCAATTCTAACCATCTTCTCTGTCTCAGATTCATATCTTTTTCTAAGTCATCAGATATTTCAAACTCTTATGATCAAAATATACGTGACATCTCTCACCAAACAGATAGTGACGCCAAATTTTTAAAGCAAATACGATCGCGGATAACTCAAGGTTGTGCGTCAGATAGTTCTTTTCGTGCAGCTTTAACTGTCTCGAAGCATAAGGAATGAATTTACCTTCCTACATCAAAATACGTCCCAGACCGTTCAACAAAGCATCACTATAAATCACAAACTCTTCACCCAATTCGGGTTGTACTAACATTGGAGCTTCAGTCAATAGGGCTTTCAATTGATCAAAGCTTTTCTGACACTTTTCGAACCATTCAAACTTCACATATTTCTGAAGCAGTCATCAAAAACCCTTTTACTAACCTTCTATAATAACTAGCAAGTCCCAAAAAATTATGGACTTTAGAGACATTTCTCAGAGGCTTCCAATCCAAAATAGCTAAAATTTTGCTCTCATCAACTCGGATACCTGATGTTGATACAATATGGCCCAAAAAACTGACTTCTCGTAACTAGAATTCACATTTGCTAAACTTCGCATATAATTGCTTATCACACAGTTTGTAATACTATTCTCAGATGCTCGGCATGCTCAGATTCATCATACAAATAAATCAATATGTCATCAATAAATACGACAATAAATCGATCTAAATAGGTCTAAAAATTCTGTTCATCAAATCCATAAAGTTAGTAGGTACATTTGTTAATCCGAAAGGCATAACTAAGAATTCATAGTGGTCGTACCTCGTTCTGAATGCAATTTTTGGAATGTCTGAGTCTTTTACTCGGAACTGATAATAACCTGATCTTAAATCTATCTTCAAAAACACGGTAGCTCCTTTCAATTGATCAAACAAATCATCAATTCGAGGCAGAGTATACTTATTCTTGATAGTTACTTTATTTAACTGACGATAATCAATGCATATTCTCATCGTACCGTCTTTCTTTTTCACAAACAGAACTGGTGCACCCCAAGGTGAGAAACTCAGTCTAGCAAACCCTCTATCTATCAATTCTTGTAATTGAGACTTTAATTCTTTTAGTTCGGTCGGAGTAATTTTATACAGAGCTATTGAAATCAGAGTAGTTCCCAGTACTAACTCAATGTCAAATTCAATTTCTTGAATCAGAGGTAACCCTAGAAGTTCTTTAGGAAACACATCAGGGAATTCACAGACAACTGACACTGATTCAACTTTCTTTTCTAACACTTTCGAATCAATCACATATGCAAAGTAAGTTTCACAACCTTTTCTCACAATACTCAGAGCTTTCATTGACGAAATCATAGCCGATAACCCATTCAAATCACTGGATTCAATTTGAACTATTTTATCATTCTTGCATCTCAAATTAATAGTTTTCCATTTGCAATTCACAACAACATCATGCAAAGTTAACCAATCCATACCTAGAATTATATCAAACTCATCAAAAGGTAATAACATCAGATCGACCCAGAAAACAAATGTCTCAAAATATTAACGGACAATTCTTGCAAACTTTATCAACCAAAACACATCTGCCTAGGGGGTTCGATACTTTATTTACGAATTTAATAGACTCTACAGGTAAAGTCTTGCTATTCACTAAATTCATGCATATATAAGAATGTGTTGATCCTGGATCTATCAAAGCAATCACAGAAGTATTATAACATCTGGAGACGAAGCTTCTTCACGAGCTCGGATGGCGTAGGCTCTGGCAAGTGCACGAGCCTTGGATCTAACAGTAGTTTCTTTAGTCCCTCTTTGGCTACCACTGATATCAAAATCTTCCACCAGTGATATGTTGTATCTCTCAGAAGAGAAACAACACATTTTATGCATTCATCTGAATTCAATGACAATTCATCAAATACTCTTATTGTATTCTCTACCCAGAACTCAGCTCTTTCAGCATCATCATTCATTGTAGCTCGGAACTCTTCGGCCGCATATTTTCTAATCTTATCAACCGAAGGCTTAATCAACTGAGTTAGATTAGCTTGTGACATAGCAGGAACCTACAGAGGATTGACCGGGGTTGGGGGTTGTTGTACAACCGGATTAGTTCTAATGTACTGACTAAACCAATCATTCACCATTTGATAGAAAGCTTGTCTAGTCTCTCCATCATGGCTACTCGTAGCCGGTTTAGAGTCAGATGGCGTTGTCCCTTGCACTGGAGCAGGTGCATTACTCTTGACATCGTCAGCTACGGTTCGTTTGGGATCCATATGCTATTTAAAAACACATTTTCATTGTCAGGATTCATCACACTACCACAGTTCGTAAATATGGCATGTATAGCTAGACTCACATACGCTACGTTAGTCCTAGAATCGACTAAACTGTAGCTCTAATAACAACCAAATGTAACACCCCTAACCCGTAGGACTAGAGTTAAAGGCATTACCAGACAAATTAGAATATTTTGTAACACCCCTAACCCATATCCGTCGCTGGATTAGGGTTACGAGGTATTACCGAAAAAGACACAAAATTTTGAACATTCACATATACACATATGATATATTCACAAAACTAAAACATAAACCTGTTTAAACATTAAACACATAATTTAAAATCATAATACAAATATCAATAAAAATTCAAAGTCATATAAAATATATGCGGCATTAGATTTTGAAAACCTAATCAATATACATTTGTATATTATATCATATCACTTTATATCATAGTAAAATATTATTACATAAGATAATAGCTAACATTGCTACATAGCCAAAAATACTTCTTTTACATTGCAATTTCATGTGCATATTACTGAATTAATATGGACTATTTTTTAACATAATTACCAAATCAAAACATACTAAAGTTTATATGCAAAATACTAACCATTCAAACATAATCTATTCGGTCATTAAAATACATACAAATAATTCATACCATTTCTATATGACTTAATAAACCCAATTTATAAATTTTAATGCAAAATCAAAACATGCCGATTTCACAAGTTATACATCATACTAAATATCATACACAAGACCAATTATTCTCTTATCTAGTCGACTAGCAAAAATCCACCTAAACACTTTCATAAATTTTCAAATAACAAACGAATCTATATAGCCATTTCACATACAATTTATACTTAAAATGTTACCTCTTAAACCATCATTGTCGAATCACAAAGTTGATATAACCATCTCATATATTTTCATCATATAACCGAATACACAAGTACATTATAATAACTTCCAAACCAATTCATGTTACAAATTATACTTCTCAACAATAAGTCTTTAACCAAATATAGATGTATATCCAAAACATAAATCTTATATACCATGTAATAAACATATCAAAATAAACTCTTACCATGTTCGGATATAACCAAATATCCTTTAATGCCAAATCACATATAACACCTTAACCAAACATAACAACCAACTTCACATGTACATTTTATCTTAGCATGAACCATAGTCGAATCAACCAAACATACTTATGTATATACCATGGCCGATTTAATCAAACCATAACCAATTTCACCAACCATTATCAATACACATAACACATAATAACTTGACTAAAGTTACATATACTCTCATAGCATATTAGCCATTTTCGCATGGCTTAATATATACACAACTTCAAACTTAACCAAATATAATCTAGCCTATACATGCCATAGGTTCAAGTTAAAACTTATAAAATACCAAAAATAGTCGATAGTGTGATGGACTTTGCTGACGATACCCTAGCTCGTAACTAATCTCCAAAATCTATAAAAATAGAGGCAAACATAAAAACACACAGTAAGCTATCATAGCTTAGTAAGTCATAAGTAAGTAAACAACTCAATGACATAATCAACTCATTTAAACCAAACCAAATTATACTATCATAATCACATTTAAACTCAAGATTACAATTTCTTATATAACTCATACTTTCATATATAAAATTTATCATGGCCGAATGTACACATATATATATTAACAAAGTATCATTCAATTTCAAAGCCAAGATATCATTATATAACCAACTACATTTACAATCATACATATACTCATGAATCAAAATATAGCATCACATACATATTCATAGCATATGGCCAAATATACTACACAAATGCACATATGTTTACATTAGTAACTTGTATAATTTGCATCACATATCAAATAGCCAACTTACCTTATTTTCAAATAGGTAATCAACTAACTCGTACTTGATCATTTTAGCTTGTTTTACATATTCGATCACAACTTATAATTGCCCGTTGAACCATTCAAAATTGAATAAGATACTCAAATAATCACACATATCGTACAATGCCAACATCTTAGACGTGGTCTTACATGCTATCTCATATCGATGCCACTATCCTAAATAAGGTCTTACACGAATCAAATACGACGTTGATGTCCCAGACATGGTCTTACACATAACCACATATATCGATGTCAACGTCCCAGACGTGGTCTTACACGAGAACACATAGCGGGAATCCTATGTCATGACATATGTGATGTATGCACGCATGGGGTATCCTCAAGTGCATATCAAGATCCTATCGAGCTTCCAAAAGGTCCCATGACTTGAGCTCGTACCAAGCGACTTCAAGAAGCTTTATTAGCTCTAGTGATGCGGATTTTGGAAGAGAACAAGGCCCTAGACGTTGGAGAAGCTGTGGATACCCCTTTGAGGACTCAATGCACTCTTTTGCAAACCGACTTCAGCTCCTCTCCAGCTCGTCCAGCTCAATTCAGCTCCAACCAGCTCACTTGAGTTTGTTTCAACTCGTTTTAGCTCGTTTTAGCTTCTTTCTAACTCGTTTCTTTTTCTATTTCAATAAACTAATTTTTAGCAGTTTTAACTTAATTTGCTACAGCTCATGCTGATTTCCCTAGCTCAAATTAGTTCATTAAGTGTTTTTGATTATTTGAGCTAGCCGAATTTAATATGCTAGTTGAATTTTAATTAATGTGTCCGAATTTAGTTAGTGTCATTTAAGTTGTCCAGTTGCTGTTTAAAATTATGATTATATGAATATTTATATTTTATTTAATTATGTGTTTATTTCTTTGTAGGTTCAGCCGAATGTGGAGATAAATTAAAGGCTAGGTGCATGTACGGGTTTGTTCAATGAATGAGAAGATTCATGCATGGCATGGTTCAATGTTTGGAGGAATTAAGTTCAAGTACATGGAAGATTAATTACATGCATTGGATTATGAAGAATACATCTCCTTTGGACGGCACACATGCATGTACGCATGGTATTTATTGCAAGTTCATGTACGGCCAGATTCAAGCTCCCTTCCAAGTTCCATGCTTAGCCGAATGTATATGGGAGGACTGTTGGAGTTTCTATGCACCTATTCGGCCAAGAGACACATCTTGGAAGCTTCATGCACCTCATGGCAGAACCTAGACAACCCATTGAGCTTCCAAGGCTTCACATTCATTCAAGGTTTTTTGCTTATACATGAAGTTGTCCAATGGAGCTCCCATCAACTGAATCTAGCCCTAACAAATTAAAGATTTGTTCTAGATTATTCTAGTGCATTCATAGCTGAAATACTTAGCCCTTAAGTTAGTCAATGTGTCCAATCGGCTACTACATGTTAGTCTATAAATAGTTTACTCATTTCTTTGTAAAAGGACTTTTGCCAAATTATTGAATGAACATAGTTCTTGTGAGGTTGCTTCTTCTCATATCTCGTACAAGTTTCGAAGACTTATCTAGTTTGTGCTAGTGGCATCTACCGATCTTTTTTAAACTTATCACCATTTTTGGTGTGGCGTTCACCTATCCTTCTATCCATCCTTTTCACCTTAACAATATAGGAACCGGGGTGACACTTTTTTTTAGTGTTGAATTGCTCCTGACGTTAAGTTCCCTATTCCATCCCCACCTTACATTATCTCCTTCTTGTTGTTTCCAAACCGAACCATCCATTCAACATTCTTTTTGTTTCCTTAACTGAACTTATCACTTCTCTTTTACTTATCTTTTGAAACCCTTCCGCTTATTTGAACCTATCCATCTAACTTTTACTTCCAAGACCAAGACACGAACGACTCTTCTCGTCTACGATCGGGCAACTACGTGAATTCAACTCAATCACCCGAGCCAGATCACATCAATATGTATCCTAGCTATTCCTAAAGTTTGTACGGGGCTTTCGGACGTTGTAACTTAGTCGAATCGAACTCGTAAACATAGTTCCCAAGTATATACACATTCGACTATCATATATACTAGCTCATAAAATCTAAATCAGCAACTTACATTCACATATATTCAAAATTTACAGTATTTATTTGCTTATAAACTTACCTTTGACAATGAGAATTGGAACGGGACGACTAATCGACAACTTTGGTTTTCCCCTGATCTAAGTCTGATTTCTTTGGTTCTTTATCTAAACATATTCAAATTAAACTCATTCAAACATATTTTCACTCAATTTAGTCAAAAAACACATAAATGGGCAAAATACCATTTTACCCCTAACATTTTACACTTTTTACAATTTAGTCCAAATTATACAAAACACAAAACATGCAAAATTTGAGTACACCATCCTTAGGCCGAATCTTCCTTATGTTCATAAAAGTCCTTACATTTCATTTATTTCATATTTTAGTCCCTCAAATTATCATTTTTGCAATTAAGTCCTAATTACTCAAAATCATCAAAAATTCCAATACAAAACATGTTAATCCAAAACATATCTTTCATATTTCATCAACTAACATCACAAAACTAAAATATTCATCAATGGCATAACTCAAAATATTCATCAAAATCAGAAATTCAAGCATGGGCTTTGTACATTACACTGCAACAGTCTTAAAAATGTAAAAATTATCAAAAATCGAGCTAGATACATACCTTGATTAAGCTATCAAATGGCCAAACCCTTAAACTCTTTATTTATTTTTCTTTTCTTTAGTTTCGGTCATGCAAAATAATATGAACACTTATGTCTTTATTTTATGTTTTATTATATCATATATTATTTACCATTTTACATTAATAACCTTTAAACATAAATATAAAACCATTATAACATAAGGTCTTTACCATCCATAACATATAATTATGCTCTAATTGCTACATAAATACCTCATGCAATAAATACATCATCAATTCGACCCTTTTAAAATTAACCATCAAATTTCCATTTTACGCGATTAAGCCCTTTTATTAAATTGGGCACTCAAACGACAAAATTAAATCACAAAAATTTCACACATACAAATTCACACATAATAAACACATAAAATAATATTAAAATATTTTTTTACTTGGATTCATTATCCCGAAACCACCATTCTGATTAGGGTCTAAATCGGGCTGTTACACATTTAACATTCAATTCATATACATTATCCACAATCATAGTCAAACATTATCATAATGTCCCTTATATAGGTCATCGAGACCTTAAACATACATTAGAAAGGGTCGAGACTAAACTGAGCTCATATAAAATTTTTCAAAAATTAAACATTTTTCAAAGTTGCACAAGTCACACATCCATGTGAATAAGCTGTGTGCCTCACACGGCTTTAGACACGTCCGTGTGTCTAGACCGTGTCAAAACAGGACATACATACTGACTTAATCACATGACAAGACATGCTCGTGTGCCTTGGCAATAGTCGAGACTGACTTGGGTCACACGGCTAGCCACACCCCCATATGCCTTGGCCGTGCTCAAGACTGACTTAAAATCGTAGGGTACCCCAGGAGACACACGGTCGTGCAACATGACCGTGTGTTGCACACGGCTGAGACACATGCCCGTGTCTCTACCCGTTTGGACAAAAAAATAGGCCATTTGAAAAGCCAATTTTCCACCCAATTTGGGTCAAACCTATAAGCATCAAATCGAGCATATTTGCACTATTATTTCATCCAATTTCAATACCAAAACATACATAATTCATGCCATATTATTATCAACCAAATTAAAGCTTATAAACTATACACAATCATATCAAATCATAAGCCAAAGTCATATTAAACCATATGTTTCATAACTCCAATTTACCTTATCCATTCACATACCAAAACCTTACTGAATTAACCATTTCACTAGGCCATTGAAGCACATCAACACATACCTTTTGTGAACACAAGCATGTACCAAATTCATTCATGATCTCATCCATAACCAAGCCATACCAAATGGATAGATATAAACATCACAAAACATAACCAAATCCCCTAGCCTATGCATGCCATACTTCAATATATACAATTTCAAAAGGTACCAAAATATAGTCTGATAGTGTGTGACGATCCTTAACGATCCCCGAGCTCTCGATAGCTACGATATCTAAAAAAATAATGCAAACACACACAAAGTAAGCTTTCAAAAGCTTAGTAAGCCATATACAAATAAACTTATCAATTAAAACATATAAGCATTATATAATTACATATAATCCATAGTCAAATACTATCACAAACCACATAATTCATATACATTTCTCATATACTCAATTCATTAGCACATATGGCATACTTTCTCATACTTATATCACATATCATCATTAATACATATACTTACCTTTTAATTCTCAAACATAGTATACATTTCGAACGTACCTGAATCACATACACATCTCATATATTCATTCTTTTCTCGGAATACCCCTTGAACCATTCGGAATCATAAGGATACATGGATAGCTCAAAAAGCTCGTGCAATGCCAGTGTCCCAGACGTGGTCTTACATGTAATCAAATATCGATGCCACTGTCTCAAACAGTGTAACATCCCAGATTAGGACCTAGTCAGAACAGTGGTTTCGAGATCTCGAATCTGACGTAAGAAAATTAATTTTTGTTATATTTTTATGGTCTACAATTCTATGGATTTTTTTTTGAAAATTTTATCCGAAATTTTTGACGTTTGGGCACTCAATTTAGTCAAAAGGACTAAATCGCAAAAAGTGCAAAAGTTGAGTTCTACATGCTAGAGGTGTCCAATTGTTATGAAATTTTAAATTGGAGGTCCTTAAATGGTAATTAGATCATTGGTTAATTTTTTGGACAAAAATGGACTTGAAATGGGTGAAATAGAATATTTTTAAGTTAGGGGAATTTTGGTCATTTAGTAATTAAAATGACTTAAAAACAAAATTAAAAGCCAATTTTTGTCTATCTTCAACCCCATGGCCGAAACTTGCATAGAAAAGACATAGCTCAAGTTTTTCAAGCTTCCAAGCTCGATTGTAAGTCGTTCTAGTCCCGTTTTTAATGATTTTTACGTTTTTGAAATCCTCGTAACAAGATCTACCTATTTCTACCATTTATTTGAGTTATGATGAAGGTCTAGGGCTTGGCCCATGTTAGAAATTTGTGAATTTTGATGTTTAATGGTAGATTATGCATATTTATGGTTGGAGAAATGACTTTTACTAAGTAATTTTCGGTGAATATGTAACGCCCTGAATTTGGGCCAAGAAGTATTGGGCCTTGAGTATGGGTCCGTAAGGGGGTTGTGTATAAGTATTTAATTGTGCAAGGAAATGACACAATTAAATGTCTGCTCAAGTGGTTAGGGGTCCTAAGAGGAGTTGGAAAAGTCCTGGGTTCAAACCTAGGCTTTAGCAAAAATTTTGGTTTTAAGTGAATAAAAACCTGGATGCTTGGATGATGGCCTTTTAAATTATTGTGTTAAGTAAATGACACAAGGAAGCTTGTGGTCTAGTGGTTGTGGCATCATTAAGGTTGCAAGGGAGCCTGGGTTCAAGTCTTGGCTCTTGTAATTTATTTTGGTTTTTCTTTTAAAGGAACCTGGACTTTGGCTTATAGGCCTTATAATTAATTGAGGATAAAATATGACACAGAAAAAGCTTGTGGTGGAGTGGCAAGGTGGCGTGTTATCTAACTATGAGGTCTGAGGTTCAAGTCTTGGGATGCGCAGTGGAGTATTTTGTAACAGCCCAAATAGAATGGTGGTTTTGGGACACAAATTTGAGTTAGAAAATATTTTAAAATTATTTTCTGTGTTTATTTTGTGTAAATTTATATTTGTGAAATTTTCGTGATTTAATTTCATCGTTAAGGTGTCTGATTAAATAAAATGACTTAATCGTGTAAAATAAAAATTTAGTGGTAACTTGAATAAAGGGCCGAATTGCTAGTGGTTTACTAAATTGGAGTCTTTATGATGAAATTAACCCATCAACCTAGTGTTGGACGGCATGGGACATGGGTTATAAATTATTATTATTTCATTAAGGGCAATTAGGTAAAATAATAATGAATTAATATATATGTTATTATATCATAAGAAAATAAGTCAGAAAAACATTGTTTTATCTTTGTTCTTACACCGAATATAAGCTAAAAGAAAAAGAAAGAACAAAAGGCTAGGGTTCGGCCAATTTGAAGCTTAATTAATGTATGAGTTTAGCTCGGTTTTTTATAATTTCTACGTTTTTAAGATCGTTGCTTAGTAATCTTCAAGACCCATGCTTTAATTTTTTATTTTGATGAATATTTTGAGTTGTGCCATTGTTTATAGCTTGTGATTTTTGTTGTTTGATGATGAAAAATGAAAGATATGTTTTAGATTAACATATTTTGTATTAGAGTTTTTGATGATTTTGAGTAATTAGGACTTAATTGCAAAAATAATAATTTGAGGGACTAAAATGTGAAATTGATAAAATATATGGACTTGTATGAGCATGGGTACCATTCGGCCTAACATGGGTGTTGTTGAATTTTGTGTTTTTTGTGTTTTGTGCAATAGGGACTAAATTGTAAAAATTATAAATGTTAGGGGTAAAAAGGTAATTTTCCTATTTATTTGTTTTTGTACTAAATTGAATGAAAATATGTTTTAATGAGCTTAATTTGAACATGTTTAGATCAAGAACCAAAGAAATCGAACTTGGATCGGGGAAAAACAAAAGTTGTCAACTAGCTGCCCGATTCCGTTTTACGATGTCCGAGGTAAGTTTATAAGCAAATAGACGTGTTTATTGATAGTATAGTATTATAATTACATGCTGTTATGAACTGTTATAATTAAATTATGCTAAGGCCGAATATGTTAAATTTGGCTACAACATTTTCAAGTTCTAATCGATCGAGATACAACGTCCGAAAGCCCAGTATGAACCTTAGGAATAGCTAGGATACATACGTGATAACATAGGATTCCGATATATGTGTGTGAGTAAGACCATGGCATCGATTTGTACTTTTCGATATGTGTTTACGAATAAGATCCTGTCCGGGACAGTGGCATCGTTTTGTGGCTACATGTAAGACCACGTCTAGGACGTTGGCGTTGTACGATTTATGTGATTTTTCAAGTGTCCTATCCAATTCTGAATGGTTCATCAGGCAATGAAAAGCTATATTTGAATATATATATAACGAGGCATGTGCCAGGTATGAGTTAATTTGTTACCAAGTCAAGGTAAGGATGGTAGGTAATTAATATTTGATACAATGACTTATTGGATAAGTATGGATGGTGAAATTATATTATAATAATCGAAATAGATAATGATATACATATATGTACTGTATTTGTCTTCGAATGATATGTGATATGATTATTATTGGTACTAAGCACATTCGGTCATTTGGATAATGTATATATAATGATATATATTATGATATTTGAGTAGAAGTTATGAATATAAGTGAATTCGATTGTCTAATGATATCTTGGCTTCATAAATGAAGTATGTATTACTTGTGTTGGTCACATAAGCATTCGGCCAAGGTGAGGATTTTGGTATAAGAATGAAATATCATGAATGAATATGGTAGGTTGAGAATAAACATTCCCATATCAGAGTAGTTCAGTTAAATTTATTATGAGATAGTTATATCATTAGTTTGGTTATTTGCTTATAGCTTACTAAGCTATAATAACTTATCATGTGAATGTTGTTTCTGTTTTATAGATTTTGGGAAGTCAAGTTACAAGCTCAGGGATTGTCTGCGAAGTTGATCACACAATCCTCTATTTTGGGTACTTTTATAAGTTAAATTGAAGATTATGGCATGTATAGGCTAAAGTTTGTTTTGGAAATGTTGAATTTTTGGTTATTGCCATGCGAAAATGGCTAAATTCTTAAATTGGTTTTGGTTGTGTTCTTGGTTGTGGCTATTTCTCTGCTTGAATCTAGTTATGTATGATCATGGTATGAGCTTAACAAGGTTAATATGTTGTAAGTGAATGAAACAATAGTTAAGCTTATGTGTGTTATGTAAGTTAAAATAGTGGATGATTTGGGTAACACCTATGGTTGATTCGGTAATGGTTTTTGCATGAGTAAAAATATATATATAGGAATGGTTGTTATATTTTGCTAAAGTGTTATTATATGCATTTGTGCTAAGGGAATATTCGGCCGTGACACTTAGATTATTTTGGGAACTATGTTATATATGTATGAGATGATTTTAATGGATATTATGTAAAAGTGATTTCAGTTTGTTAGATATATGGTATGTGTATGGAAATATATAAAAGTATGATGCATTGAAGTTGCCCTTTGTGACTTAAAAGGTAATTGGATTATTGGTTGTGTGTATGCATTTCTATTCATGGTAACTTGGCATGTGAAATGGGTATACTTTAGTCATTATATACGCCTAAGGTGATGAGGTAAAGTAGCTAGGTATATGTTTGGTTCGGTCATTGAGCATAAGAGTTGAGTGCTTTAAAATGTCTTTAATGATCAAAATGACTAAAAAAATTTTATAGTGGATTACTTATGAATTATTTAAGTACATGAATATAGTTGTCCAATTGGTAACGTGTGAAAATGTTTCATGCATGCATGTTTTATAAGCTAAATGATATGTATTATTTGAACTTATAATTCGAATGTATATATGTATTTTTAATTATGCATTGAGCAATTAAATAATGTAATAAATACGTGATATGGTTTGGTTTTAGTTTTGCATGCGCTTAAAATTTTATTATATATAACTTTGAGTTTTTAATGACTCTGTATTACGATTTTAAATTATGCATTTAATCGTTTAACAGGTTCATGTTTTAGTTATGTGAATATAACATATGTGTATATGTAAGTGTCCTAAAATTGGTGTCTCGTCAGGTAATATCTCGTGACCCATTCCAGTGATAGATACGGTTAGGGGTGTTACATATTTATTTTGCTATTTGAGCTGTGTAGGAGGTGGAGTTGGACTGAAACTCTGTGGTTGAAGTGGTCATAAGAATGAGGAATTTTCCTAATGGTTAAAAGTAATCCCACATCTTGAAGCTAACAATAGAATTGGTGAGAAGCTAGCTTTAAATAGAGCGAACTAGATGAGTTGGTGAGGGGGAAAGTGACTAAGACTCAATGCAGGATGTGCCAAAGTTGGTAATCGTGGACTTCGGTATGTTCTCATAAACAGGTGTGTATTCACGCCCTTCTTTGCTGGAAATCGGCAAAAGCCGAAAAGCCAAAACTTCAGCATTTAAGGCCTCACGAGCGTGCGATCGCTCGTGGGGTAAATAGAGCCCACAAACCATGGGCGATAGACTGTAAAGGCCACCATGAGCGTTCTCGTGTACTGGGCCCAATGGGCCCCGTGGGCCCACTTGTGTAAATCTAACTGTTAGGTGGGAAGTAGTTGAGCTTGTCATGTCATGTGCATGGTATAAGCCGTTAAGGGCTTCATTGGGCCAAAATGGATCGTGAGCGCCCAATGGGCTTGTGGGTCCCACATAGATTAAATCCACAGTAAGCGATAAATATTGGACTGGGCTATGTAGGTCACATAACCGTAGCTGAATTTGGGCTAAAAGGGCTAGACGAGCGTGTGGGCCCAATTGGGCTGAATAATGGGCCTTAGGCCCATTTACACCATTAGGTCTGTTTAGGTTACTTAAGTCGCTCGGGGCAACTGTGGACCTTCTAAGAGGTCAATTATCTGTACCGAGACCCCAAAGGGTAAAATGACCAAAATACCCTTGAGGGGTAAAAATTACTATTCTACCCCTAATGGGTGGAAATGACTATTATACCTTAGAGGTAGGTTAATTGATGAGTGTATGATATATGCATGACTGTATCTGAGTATGAAACCTTGCATACACGAAATATTATGACATGACATTCTACATTGGGATTGGGATTCTGATTTGGAGGAAGTACCATTCTGGTGGCTTTGCCACGTATTCTGATATTAGTGGCTATGCCACATTTACCGCTATTAGAAGCTTTGTTGCGTTACTATTAGCAGCTTTGCTATGTTACTATTAGCAGCTTCGTTGTGCTACTATTAGCAGCTACGCTGTGATATTGGTGAATTGGCTAAGTGGGTCGATTTAATCCCCACATGGTGAGTTGGTTGGTACGAGTGGTGAGTAGGATGGATTGGGTTGGGTTGCATACCTATATTGTGATTATATTGTTTTGGGCATTGGCCCACACTATTACTGCAAGGGCTTAGGCCTAGACTGTACTATTAATGAATAGGGCTCAGGCCCAGACCTTTACTGCATGCACTGTTACTGTTGACTGATAGGGGCTTACACACTGAGTTTTCGTAAACTCACCCTTCTTTTAACTGTACAGGTAATCCCCAGCTTTAGAAGATTTGGAGCCGCGAGGGATTCAATGGTGGCCACACGTCCGCAGATTGGTTGTGAATGACTCAATTTATTTAAGCTTTCATATTAGGGTTTTAATTATGTAATAAGGCCATTTGGGGGTTTTTAACTTTTAATGGGCTTTTGACTTCATATTCTAAACTACTAGAGTAGTAACATCAAATTTTCAAAATAATAACGTTTTCAAATAAAAACCTGCATTTCTAGCCTTAAGGTTTTTAACTAAAGAAGTTTCGCGATTTTTTAATTGGATTAGGAAAAACTAAAATAGAAATCGTTTGGATAAGTTAAAAATAGATGTAAAACGAAATTTATCGATTTTCTCAGGCAAATAAGTTTAGATGGGTTTACTTAAAAACGATTTTCACCATCAAGTACAAGGTTTCGCAAAACACTCAGATGTGACACACCAGATTTAACTGTGGCTTCTAAGCCGGGTTTAGGGTGTTACATTTAGTGGTATCAGAGCCAAGTTATAAAACTCAGCTTTGGAATGGGTTTTTATGGATTTGAATGTTAAATGTTGTGGTTGGAAACGTGGCACACTGAGCCTTCGGTACCAAATTAGTAAGTTTTCTAACACTAATTATTGTTATGAACTAAAATGTATTACTGAAGACTACCATAGGTAGTAGAATTACACTGAAAGTCTGTAGTTAGAGTAGACTGAGATTATAGAAGACTGACAACTGTAGAAGATTCTATTCTGCGAAAACAAATTCTAATTGTTATTGTTCATAACACATTGTTAATAATTATTGAAATTATAAACTAATTCATAAGACTTTAGAATAGACAATTCGCTATCGATATGAGCACAAGAGGTACTCGTGAAAGGGGTACACGAGGCCGCGGAAGAGGCCGAGAAAGTGCTAAAGCTGGGTCTTCAGCATCGGGCTACATGCTGGCTAGGGAGGCACCAACCTCGCCAGTAACTGAGACAGGGTCACATGACCGAGCAGCTGGGGATGATGTTTTATCTCAAGCAATGCTACGAGTTCTTGAAAGGATTGCTGGAGCAAGTACTGGATCTATAGGATGGGGGTCAATTTCGGAGCGACTCCGATCTAATGGAGCAAAAATCTTCAGGGGTGTTTTGGGTGTAGCCCCGAATGTGGCAAATATTAGTTAAAGGCTACCGAGCGAGTAATGGATGACCTAGACTGTACTTCAAAGTAAAAATTAAAAGAGCAGTGTCTTTACTACGTGATGAGGCCTACCAGTGGTGGCTCACTGTGAGAGAAGGTACGCAAGCTAACCGTTTGACATGGGATTTCCTCAAAGTAGCCTTTTCAGGGAAGGAATTTTTGAATTTGACTCAGGGGAATAAAGTCGTAGCGGCGTACGAGGCAGAGTTTTTGTGGTTGAGTCAGTATGCACGCTTGATAGTTACAACTGAATATGAACGCTATGTGTAGTTTGGGGATGGCCTCCGGGATGAGTTACGTGTGCTGATAGCCCCGCAAAGTGAGCGGGACTTTGCTGCCCTTGTGGAAAAAGCAAAAATTGCTGAGGATGTGAAGCACTCTGAGCGCCAGAACTGTGAGAAACATAGGGGCAGAAATAAAAGGGATTTTCAGCCCTTGAGTTCTTCTAGAAGGCCTGTAAAGAGGGCCAGGTTTGATGGGCCAGTTCGAGCGGTTCCTGGTATTGTTGCAAGATCGTAGCCTTACGCTAATTGTGGGAGAGCTCACCAGGGTGAGTGTTGGAAACGAACTGGGACAATCAGTTGGGGTGAGTAAGTTGTTCAAAGATGTGCCCTTAGAAGTCCAAGGGGTGGTCTTTTCGGTAGATTTGATGGAACTGCCATTGGGGAATTTGATATTATATTGGGTATGGATTGGCTAGTGAAACACCGTGCGAAATTGGATTGTGCTGCTAAGTGTATGGTTTTGAAGTCTACGGAGGATGACGAGGTGACTGTGATAGGGGAGCGAAGAGATTATTTGTCTAATATGATTTCTACGTTAAGGGCCAAGAAGCTGGTTCGCAAAGGTTGCGAGGTGTTCGTAGCATATATTAGTATTTTTTATTCTAAAGGTCCTTCTGTGAGAGATGTTAGAACTATCAAAGAGTTTTTGGATGTATTTCCTGAAGAGCTTCCGGGGTTGCCTCCAAATCATGAGGTTGAATTTGGTATTGAACTCTTACCTGGAACAGCTCCGGTGTCTATTGCCCCTTATAGGATGCACCTAAAGAGCTGGTGGAGCTAAAGGCTCAAATCCAAGAGCTATTGGATCGAGGATTCATTCGATCGAGTGTGTTTCTGTGGGGAGCACTGTGTTGTTTGTGAAGAAGAAGGATGGAACCATGCACATGTGCATTGATTATCGCCAATTGAACAAGCTGACTATCAAGAATAAGTACCCTTACCGAGGATAAATAATCTGTTTGACTAGCTGCGAGGAGCTACGATTTTCTCTAAGATAGATCTTCAGTCTGGGTATCATCAGCTAAAGGTTAAGGAGGTTGACGTGTATAAGACTACGTTTAGAACTCGTTATGGTCATTATGAGTTTTTGGTGATGCCGTTTGGGTTGACGAATGCACCAGCGACTTTCATGGATCTAATGAATCGAGTATTCCAGTCTTATTTGGATCAAATTGTAGTTGTGTTTATAGATGACATGTTGGTGTATTCAAGAGTCGAGGAGGAGCATGATGCACATCTTCGTATTGTTTTGCAAGTTCTGAGGGAAAAGCAGCTTTATGCAAAGTTTAGCAAGTGTAATATTCTGGCTGCTAGAAGTGACATTTTTGGGACATGTAGGGTCAGCAGAGGGAATTAGGGTGAATCCTCAAAAAATTGAAGCTATAGTGGATTGGAAACCACCAAAGATGGTATCTGAGATTCGAAGCTTTTTGGGTCTGGCTGGGTACTACAGACGTCTTGTTAAAGGATTTTCATTGATTGCTGCACCTTTGACTAAGTTACTGCGTAGAGGGGTACGATTTAATTGGATTGATAAGCAGCAAGAGAGTTTTGAGAAACTGAAGGATGTTTTGACTAAGGCCCCTATTTTGATACAGCCAGAGTTTGGGAAGGAATTTACTATTTATAGTGATGCGTCACACATTGGAGGGTTGTGTGTTGATGCAATAGGGTAAGTTGGTTGCTTATGTGTCTTATCAGCTCAAGCCTCACGAAACAAATTACATCACTCATGACTTGGAATTAGCTGCGATGGTTTTCGTACTGAAGATTTGGAGACATTACTTATATGGTGAAAAGACGATTATTTACATGGATCATAAAAGCCTCAAATATCTTCTTACTCAAAAAGAGTTGAATCTTAGGCAACGAAGGTGGATAGAGTTGCTTAAGGACTACGATTGTTCAACTGAATATCACCTTGGTAAAGCTAATGTAGTAGCTGATGCACTAAGTCGTAGGGTTGTATCTGATTTAAGAGCAATGTTTGCTCGTCTCAGCCTGTTCGATGATGGTAGCTTGTTAGCTGAACTGCAAGTGAGACCGACTTGGATTGATCAAATTAAGGAGAAACAGTTGCTAGATGAGTCGCTAGCTTCTCATTTTTGACAAGTTGAGAATGGTGAGACCACGGATTTTGGGCTAAATGAGAAAGGAGCATTATGCTTTCGTGGAAGAGTATGTATACCGAGGGATTCTGATCTGAGGCAGTCTATATTGCAAGAGGCACATAGTAGTCCATATGCTATGCATCCTGGCGAAAATAAGTTATACCGAGATCTTCGTGAGCTGTACTGGTGGCCAGGGTTGAAACGAGAAGTTACTGAGTATGTGAGTAAGTGCCTGATATGCCAGTAAGTTAAGGCTGAGCATCAATTACCTTCTGGGTTACTACAACCAGTTAAAATTCCATTTTGGAAGTGGGAGAGGGTAACCATGGATTTTGAGAGTGGGCTACCCTTGACGCCAACTATGAAGGATTCGATATGGGTGATTGTGGACTGGTTAACTAAATCTACCCGTTTTATATCGATCCACATGGATTATTCGTTACAGAAATTGGCCAAGTTGTATGTGGCCAAAATTGTGAGACTGCATGGTGTACAGATTTCTATCATATCTGACAGAGATCCTAGATTCACATTTCGGTTCTGGAAAAAGTTACACGAGGCTTTGGGTACAAGGTTGGATTTCAGTACTGCGCTCCACCCTCATACGGATGGGTAGTCAGAGAGGGTGATTCAGATACTGGAAGACATGTTAAGAGGTTGTGTAATTAATTTCAGAGGTAGGTGGGAGGATTATTTGCCGTTGGCAGAGTTTGCATATAATAACAGCTACCAGTCCAGTATTCGAATGGCACCGTTCGAAGTGTTGTATGGTCATAGGTGTCGTACTCCTACCTGCTGGACTGAGCTGGGTGAGTGGCGAGTTCTGAGGCCAGAATTAATTTTTGATACAATAGATAAGGTGAAACTGATTCGAGACCGGTTAAAGGAAGCATCTGATAGGCAAAAGTCTTATGCAAAATTAAAGTGTAAAGAGATCGAGTACTCTGTAGGGGATTATGTCTTTCTCAAGGTCTCACCATGGAAGAAATTTTGAGGTTTGGGTAGAAAGGCAAGCTTAGCCCTAGGTTTATTGGACCTTACCGAATACTTAGGCGGGTGGGATCGGTCGCTTATCAACTTGAGTTGCCTCCAGAGTTGGATAGGATTCATGACGTGTTTCATGTTTCAATGTTGAGGCAGTACCGTTCTGATCCCTCGCACATTGTATCAGTTGAGGAAATTGAGGTTGGACTTGATTTGACTATTGAGGAAGAACCGGTGCAGATATTGGATTTTGATGTTAAGGTATTAAGAAAGAAATTTGTTCCACTAGTCAAAGTGCTTTAGCGTAATCAAGGTTCAGAGGAAGCTACGTGGGAGCCTGAGAAGGCGATGCGGCAACAATACCCACACTTATTCTGAACAGGTAAATTTCGAGGCCAAAATTTCTTAAAGGGGGTAGAATTGTGATGTCCCAAATTTGGGCCTAGAAGTATTGGGCCTTGAGTATGGGTCCGTAAGGGGGTTGTGTATAAGTATTTAATTGTACAAGGAAATGACAATTAAATGTTTGCTCAAGTGGTTAAGGGTCCTAAGAGGAGTTGGAAAAGTCCTGGGTTCGAACTTGGGCTTTAGCAAAAATTATGGTTTTAAGTGAATAAAACCCTGCATGCTTGGATGATGGCATTTTAAATTATTGTGTTAAGTAAATGACACAAGGCAGCTTATGGTCTAGTGGTTGTAGCGTCATTAAGGTTGCAAGGGAGCCTGGGTTCAATTCTTGGCTCTTGCAATTTATTTTGGTTTTTCTTTTAAAGGAACCTGGACTTTGGCCTATAGGCCTTATAATTAATTTAGGATAAAATATGACACAGAAGGAGCTTGTGGTGGAGTGGCAAGGTGGCGTGTTGTGCAATTGTGAGGTCTGAGGTTCAAGTCTTGGGATGCGTAGTGGAGTATTTATTTTTGCTATTTGAGTTGTGTAAGAGATGGAGTTAGATTGGAACTCTGTGGTTGAAGTGGTCATAAGAACGAGGAATTTTCCTAATGGTTGAAAGTAATCCCACATCGGGAAGCTAACATGAGAATTGGTGAGAAGCTGGCTTTAAATAAAGCGAACCAGATGAGTTGGTGAGGGGGAAAGTGATTAAGACTCAATATAGAATGTGCCAAGGTTAGTAATCGTGGACTTCAGTGCGTTTTCATAAACAAGTGTGTACTCACGCCCTTCTTTGTTGAAAATTGGTAAAAGCCAAAAAGCTGAAACTTCGACATTTGAGGCCTCACGAGCGTACGATGGCTCATGAGGTAAACCGAGCCCACAAACTATGGGCAATAGATTGTAGAGGCTGCCACAAGCGTTCTTGTGTACTGGGCCTCGATTGTCCAAATGGGCACAATGGGCCCGTGGGCCCACTTGTGTAAATCTAACTATTAGGTGGGAAGTAGTTGAGCTTGTCATGTTATGTGCATGGCGTAGGCCGTTAAGGGCTTCGTTGGGCTAAACTGGGCCGTGAGGGCCCAATAGACTTGTGGGCCCCACACAGATTAAATCCACGATAAGTGATAAATATTGGATTGGGCTGTGTAGGTCACATAACCGTTAGGTCTGTTTAGGTTACTTAAGTCGCTCGAGGCGACTGTGGACCTTCCAAGAGGTCGATTATCTGTACAGAGACTGTAACACCCCAAAAATGTGAGGTCTGTAAATTTTCTTGGTTTAACTCAAATTGCATGCTTGGTGTGGTGGTTAAGTGAGTTGGGGTGTCTGGGGATGTCTGGGAAGTCCGGGGTTCAAGCTCTGGCCTTTAGCAGAACTTATGTTTTTTCTTTTAAAAGAACCTGGACACTGGCACTTAGGTTTTATAAATACTTGGGTGTGTTTGATGACACAAGGAAGCCTTGTGGCTTGGTGGCTTGTGGCGTAATTTGGCAACTGTGGAGGTTGGAGTTCGAATCCCGTGGCAGGCAAGGGATGAAAATTTTGCTACTTGGAACGGTAAGATTTAGTGTTGGAGTTGAACTCTGGTGATGGAAAGTTGAATAGGTCATAGAGGTTGTGGTGGAGGAAATTAAGAAGGGATAAGGGGAGAAAATCTTGGATATTTTCGGGGAATTTGAATTGGAAGGAGTTGGAGCCGAATGGGGATGCTTGTGGGTGCAAGTCCAGCCAAGGGGTTTTGGGGAGTGTGTTTTCGACAATTGGAAAGAGTATAGGTGCTGAATTGTTTCTATCCTATTTCGGGTTTTGTTTTTTTTTCTTTTGTTACCATTTCTCTCTTATGCCGACTTCTTTTGGTGTCTTTCAGGATTAATCCGAAATTCTTTCATTTTATTTCTCCCTTTTGTTTTCATTTTGTTTTAAATACACTTCTTTAGTTCACTCCCAAGCCTGTGTCGAAACTCTCTTCCTTCTCTTCTTTCCTTTTTGACCCTTCCCCATTTCTCTGTTGCGTTTCTTTCCTTGGAGCTTTGTCGAATACCAGTTGCCCTTTTCCCTTTCATCTCATTCAAGCTTATCTTGGTGCTAGCCGAATATCTCCCTTTCTCTACCAAATACTTCCCTACTTCGATCAAGGTAAGTGAGTTCTTCGTGGTTTTGCAGAGTTTTTAGTAATAGTGGAGCCTTGCTAATACTATCGTCATGTGTGGATTCACAGTTGTGCCGGTCCTCTTTCTTCTTACCGTTCTATAGTGGTCTCCCTCTTTAGTCCCTTCTTTGTATCGGTTGTTAACAGGAGGACGTTCGAGACATCGCATGCTTCGATTATAGGTTGTATTGGGGTAGACCGGAAGCTGTCATCCTCTCCTCTTGGTCTACATTTCGGTAAGAAGTGCAGTTAGTTTAAGTATATTACTTTTAAGGTTACTTAACGGATGGGACTTCTATGCAGATTGTTGCTAGTAGGTGAGAGGTTGTTTGTTGAGGGTGGTTTGAACCCTACTTGTTCTATCAAGGTAATCAATAAGTATTGTTGGGGGAATTAAGAATTCTTAAAGGGTGATTACTCGAACGTTTGAGAACTGACTTTGGATCATTATGTTGGTTTTAGGTTGGGCATGTGGTGTGTCACGATCTCCTCTCCAAAAAGGTGTGTAATCATAAACCCAACCTTATGCTACAGCCAAACGATGACCACAGGTGTGCAATCACACCAAGGTGTTGTTGTGAATCGACAAAAGCCGAAAAGCTGAAACTTTGACATTTGAGGCCTAGCTAGCGTGTGATCGCTTGTGAGGCAAACCAAGACCACATACCATGGGCGATAGACTGTAAAGGCCACCACGTGCGTTTTTGTGGATTGAGGCCGTTATGGGCTTTGTTAGGTCAAGATGAGCCGAGCAGGCCCAATGGGCTCGTGGGCCCCACACGGATAAAGTTTACAATAAGTGACAAGTAATGGAATGGGTCATGAAGACCACATAGTCATGACTGGAATTGGACTGTTTGGGCCACACGAGCGTGTGGGCCAACTTGGGCCAAGTGATAGGCTTCGGGCCCATTACACTGTTTTGGCCATATGGGTTATCTGAGTCATTCGAAACAACTGTAGATCACTGAAGGGTCGTTATCTGTATCGAGACCCCAAGATTTTTGAAATGACCAAAATACCCCTGAGGGGTAAAATTATCGTTTTACCCTTAAGGGATGGAAATGATCATTATGCCCTAGGGGTTAATTGATAGTTGGATGTATGTTTCATGCATGATTGTACCTAAGTGTGAAACCTTGCATATACATGATATTATGACATGACATTCTGCATTGGGGTTGAGATTTTGATTCTGAGGAACTACTATACTAGTGGCTTCGCCTCGTCTAATTGTTTTAGTGGCCTTGCCACGTATTCTGATATTAGTGGCTACGCCACGTTTATTTATTATTAGCCGCACTGCTGCGTTACTATTAGTAGCTACGCTGCGATATAGGTGTGCTGGCTGGGTGGGTCGATTTAATCCCCACATAGTGTGTTGGTTGGTACGGGAGGTGTCATGGATGGATTGGGATAGGTTGCATACTTGTAATGTACTTACCATATAGGGCTTAGGTCGATTTAATCCCGACCGAACCGTATGCATTGTCTATTGTTTGACTGGTGGGGGATTACACACTGAGTTTTCGTAAACTCACCCTCCTATTTAACTGTGCAGGTAATCCCTAGCTGTAGGCGTTTTGGAGCCGTAGGGGACTTAGAGGTGGCCACATGCATGCAGAATAATAGAACATGGCGTAACTATTTTAAAGAATTTTTAGTTGGGGTTTATTTTATAATATGGCCATTGGTAAATTTTTAACTTTTAACTTTTATTGGGTTTAATTTCGTGATTTAAACTGCTAAAGTAGGAACAACGGGTTTTCAAAATAATAATGTTTCCTAAGGTTAACTTGTAATTTTAAATTCATAAGATTTTTCAACTAGAACAGCTTTTGTGAATAAAATCAGAACAAAGGATTCTTTGATAACAAACGGTTCGATAAACTTAAAATGTTTTACTATCATAACTCATCAAATATACTCTGGTATTAAAAACTATACAGACTTTTAACTCTACAACTGGTTTATCACCATCTAGCTCGAAATTTTAAAAGCACTTGATGTGGCACGTCAAATTCAGTCGTAACGTCTAGGCCGAGTTTGGGGTGTTATATTTTGTTGTATCAGATCCAGGTTGCAAAACTCTACTGTGGAATGGGTGACTAAGAAATTTTCCTCCAAAATTGGGGATTTTTGAAATGTTTTTCTAAAATTTGGTTTGGAAAAGATTATTTCAACAAAATTTGATTTGTTTTGAAACAATGTTACTAGAAGTGTGGCACACCGAGTCTCCGGCACCAAATCTGTAAGTTTTCTACCATTATTTACTGCTTTTGTGAAATTATTATAGGTAGTAGTACTATATTGGAGCTATTTAGTTAGAACGAATTGAGACTGTAGAAGACTGACAGCGGTAGTGAGATCTTGATCTGTGGAAACAAAACATTAAGTACTGTTTGTCATAAAATATCTATTAATAATTACTGGAATTATAAACTGATAGCATAAAACTTTTAAATTCAGCTTAAGCATATTTCGATATAAGCGCTAGAGGTACTTGTGGAAGGGGTACACGAGGTCTTGGTAGAGGTTAAGGAAGTGCTAGAGCTGGGTCTTCAGCATCGGCTCATATGCCTGCTAGAGAGACACCAGCTTCACCGGTAACGGAGACAGGGTCTCATGATTGAGCAGTGGGAGATAATGCTTTGTCTCAGGCAATGTTGCGGGTTCTCGAAAGGGTTGCAGGAGCGAGTACGGGATTAGTAGGCCGAGGGTCAATTTCCGAACGACTCTGATCTAATGGGGCAGAAGCCTTTAGGGGTGTTTCTGGTCTAGCCCCAAATGTGGCAGAATATTGGTTAGAGGCTACGGAGCGGATAATGGATGACCTTGACTATACTGCAGAACAAAAGTTAAAAGGGGCAGTGTCTTTACTGCGAGACAAGGCTTATCAATGGTGGCTCACTGTGAGGGAAGGTACGCAAGCTGGTCGATTGACCTAGGACTTCTTTAAAGCAGCCTTTTTAGGGAGGTATGTGGGCGCAAGTTATGTGGACGCCCGAAGGAAGGAATTTCTGAGTTTGACCCAGCGAAATAAGATTGTGGCAGAGTACGAGGCAGAGTTTTTATGGTTTAGTCAGTATGCTCGGGGGATAGTTGTAACTGAGTATGAATACTGTGTGCGGTTTGAGGATGGGCTCTGGGTTTAGTTGCGTGTGCTGATAGCTCCACAGAGGGAGCAAAACTTTGCTGCCCTAGTTGAGAAAGCAAAAATTGCTGAGGATGTGAAGCGCTCTGAGTGCCAGAACCGTAAAAAAGATAAGGGCAGAGGTAAGAGGGATTTTGGATCCTTGGGTTCTACAAGTAGACCTGTTAAGAGGGCCAAGTTTGATGGGTCAGTTCGAGCTGAAGTTCCTGTTGTTGCTGGAAGATCACAGCCTTGCGCTGATTATGGGAGAGCTCACCTAGGCGAGTGCTGGAAGCGAATTGGGGCATGCTATAGATGTGGGTCTATCGATCACTAGGTTAAGAACTATACTCAGGGGCTTACTCGGATGCAAGCTACGGGACAAGGTTATGTTTAGCCTGCGAGAGGTGGTCAACAGCCCTCGAGAGGCCGTGGTCAGGCCAAAAGTGGAGATGGGTTTGGTCGAGGTTGTGGAACACCTGGCAAAGGCACAAGTAACACTAACGTGAGACAACCAGCCTTGGTTTAGGCTGATCATCGCCGAGAGGATGGTGACACCCTTGACGTCATTACTGGTACGTTCCTGATTTATAATTTACCATACATTGCATTAATTGATATTGGATCTACGCACTTGTATGTCGTATGCACTATATCTGAGACGCTGGGTGTTCAGTTTGAAAATACTGTTAGTGATATGACTATGTTGAGCCCACTAGGACAATCGATTAGGGTGAATAAATTGTTCAGAGATATGCCCTTGGAGGTTCAAGGGGTGGTTTTTCCGGTGAATTTGATGGAACTGCTGTTTAGGGAATTTGATATTATTTTGGGTATGGATTGGCTGGTGAAACATCGTGCGAAGTTGGATTGTGCTGCTAAGCGGTTGGTGTTGAAGACTTCAGTGGATGAGGAGGTGGCTATGATAGGGGAGTGAAGAGATTATCTGTCTTATGTGATTTCGGTGTTAAGGGCCAAGAAAATGGTTCGCAAGGGTTATGAGGCATTCCTGGCATATGTGAGTAGTTCTGAAACTAAAGGTTCTTTTGTTGGGGATGTCAAAATTGTTAAGGAGTTTTTGGATGTATTTTTGGAAAAGCTTCTGGTTGCCTCCAGACCGTGAGGTTGAATTCAATATAGAGCTTCTACTGGGAACAAAATCGGTGTCCATCACTCTATATAGGATGGCCCCGAAGGAGTTGGTGGAGTTAAAGGCTCAAATTCAAGAGCTGTTGGACCGATGGTTTATTCGATCGAGTGTGTCTCCGTGGGGAGCACCAGTATTATTTGTGAAGAAGAAGGACGGATCTATGCGCATGTGCATTGATTGTCGAAAATTAAACAAACTAACCATCAAGAACAAATATCCGTTATAGAGGATAGACGATTTGTTTGACCAACTGCGAGGAGCCATGATTTTCTCCAAGATAGATATTCGGTCGGGGTATCATCAGCTAAAGGTTAAGGAGGCTGACATATATAAGACTGCATTTAGAACTTGTTATGGTCATTACGAGTTTCTGGTGATGCCATTTGGATTAACAAATGCACCAGCGGCTTTCATGGATTTGATGAACCGAGTATTCCAGCCTTATTTGGATGGGTTTGTAGTGGTGTTTATAGATGACATTCTGGTGTATTCGAGAACCGAAGAGGAGCATGATGCACATCTTCGAATTGTCTTACAAATTCTGAGGGAAAAGCAGCTTTATGCAAAATTCAGCAAGTGCGAGTTCTGGCTATGAGAAGTGACTTTTCTAGGTCATGTTGTGTCGGCAGAGGGAATTAGAGTGGATCCTCAAAAAATTGAAGCTATGGTGGATTAGAAACCACCAAAGACGGTATCTGAGATTCGAAGCTTCCTGGATTTGGCTAGGTATTATAAACGTTTCGTTGAAGGGTTTTTATTGATTGCTGCACCTTTGACCAAGTTACTGCGTAAGGGAGAACCATTCAATTGGACTGATAAACAACAAGAGAGTTTTGAGAAACTAAAGGATGTTTTGACTAAGGCCCCTATTTTGATACAGCCGGAGTCTGGAAAGGAATTTACTGTCTACAGTGATGCGTCACACATTAGGTTGGGTTGTGTGTTGATGCAAGAAGGAAAAGTAGTTGCTTATGCGTCCCGTCAGCTTAAGCCTCACAAGGTGAATTATCCCACTCATGATTTGGAGTTAGCTGCGGTTTTCTTCGCACTAAGATTTGGAGGCATTATCTGTACGGTGAAAAGACAATTATTTATACGGATCATAAAAGCCTCAAGTACCTCCTTACTCAGAAGGAGTTGAACCTTAGGCAACGAAGGTGAATAGGGTTGCTTAAATACTATGATTGTTCAATCGAATATCACTCTGGTAAAGCTAATGTGTTTGCTGAAGCATTGAGCAGTAGGATGGTGTCTGACTTGAGAGTAATGTTTGCTCATCTCAGTCTGTTTGACGATGGTAGCTTGTTAGCTGAGCTACAGGTGAGGCCGACTTGGACTGATCAAATTAAGGTTAAACAACTATTGGATGAATCGCTAGTTCCTCTATTTCAACAGGTTGAGAAGGGTGAAACTTCGGATTTTGAGCTGAATGGGGAAGGAGTATTATGTTTTCGTGGAAGAGTTTGTATACCAAGGGATTCCGATCTAAGGCAATCTATTCTTCGAGAGGTGCATAGTAGTCCTTATGCTATACATCCTAGCAGGAACAAGTTATATCGAGATCTTCGTGAGCTTTACTGGTGGCCAGGACTTAAGCGCGAGGTTATTGAGTTTGTGGGTAAGTGCTTGACATGCTAGTAGGTGAAGGCTGAGCATCAACTACCTTCTGGGTTACTGCAGCCAATTAAAATTCCACTCTTGAAGTGGGAGAGGGTAACCATGGATTTTGTGAGTGGGCTACCTTTAACGCTAACTAAGAAGGATTCGATATGGGTAATTGTGGACCGATTGACTAAATCTGCCCATTTTATACCAGTCTGCAGTGATTATTCATTGCAGAAGTTGGCCAAATTGTATGTGGCCGAGATTGTGAGACTGCATGGTGTACCGGTTTCTATCATATATTATAGAGATCCTAGATTCACATCTCGGTTCTGGAAAAAGTTACACGAGGCTTTGGGCACAAGATTAGATTTCAGTACTGTGTTCCACCCTCAGACTGATGGGCAATCTGGAAGGGTAATTCAAATATTGGAAGATATGTTAAGAAGTTGTATAATTGATTTCAGAGGCAGCTAGGAGGAATATTTGCCGCTGGCAGAATTTGTGTATAACAACAGCTACCAGTCCAGTATTCAAATGGCACTGTACGAGGCGTTATATGGTCGTAGGTATCGAACCCCTACTTGTTGGACTGAAATGGGTGAGCGGCGAATGCTGGGGCAAAAGCTAATTTCTGTGGGGGATTACTTTTTTCTTAAAGTCTCACCGTGAAAGAAAATTTTGAGGTTTGGGCGGAAGGGCAAGCTTAGCCCTAGGTTTATGAAGCCTTGCCTAATACTTAAGCGTGTGGGACTGGTCGCTTATCAACTTGAGTTGCTTTTAGAGCTTGATAGAATCCATGATGTGTTTCATGTTTTGATGCTAAGGCGGTACCGTTCTAACCCCTCGCATGTCATGCCGGTTGAAGAAATTGAGGTCAGGCCTGATTTGACTATTGAGGAAGAGCCAGTACAGATATTTGAGCGTGATGTTAAAGTATTGAGGAAGAAATCTGTTCCACTGGTCAAAGTGCTATGGCGCAATCACGGCACAGAAGAAGCCACGTGGGAGCCAGAAGAGGCGATACGTCATCAATACCCTCACCTATTCTGACTAGGTAAATTTCGAGGCCGAAATTTCTTTAAGGGGGTAGAATTGTAACGCCCCAAAAATGTAGGGTCTGTAAGTTTGCTTGGCATAACTCAAATTGCATGTTTGGTGTAACACCCCTTACCGTGTTCGACGCCGGAACAGGGTACGAGGCATTACCGGACTTAATCACTAGTCATCGTATAAAAACCGATTCATAATTTCATTTTAATTTAAAACTTTTTCAAACACATTCAAGCTATCCCTTAAAAAGAGCTTACAAGGCCCATATCATGCTTTAATTCAACCACACACATAGGCAAGCATGCACATTTATAAATTGCATCATTTAATTAATAACATAATTAAGACTATCTACATTAAATGACTTTATACAATAGAGACCTTCAAATAACATAGGTCAGTATTTTAGGCCAATTCCTAGAAACTTAGTAACAATTAAACGAGTCTCCATACATGCCAAAGACTTAAAAATACTTTAAAACCTTTATATATCGATCAATAGTTTGATAGTGTGATTTAACCTCCAACGACCTCCAACTCAAGCTAACATCTGAGACACCATAGGAAAAAGGAAAGGAAGGGAGTAAGCATTATAGCTTAGTAAGTAAGTATGTAAATATTAATAAACAATAAATTATCATACTTTAAATGAAGTCACAATATGTTCCCGGAATATTACCATTACAAACACACACATACTTGCACTATTACAATCATAAACAGGTTCAAAATAAGCTGTCTAGCAGAGTACCAGCAACTAAATTATTTATTTCTGGAGCTACAGAACTCCAAATTACAAACCGTTAATTTTTCTTGAAACTAGATTTACGTATATTCTTACCGTAAAATTTTCAGAATTTTTGGTCTATCCAATTAGTACAGTTTATTCATTGAAGTTACCCCTGTTTCACTACTCAACTGTTCTGACCACTCTTCACTACGAATCAGTTTTATCCTTGTACATAATTCAAAGGATGTTTTTGTTTATTTGATTTGAAACTAGACTCATTAAGGATTTCAAGCATTAAATTATATCCCCTAATTATTTTTGTATAATTTTTAATGATTATTCCAAGTCAGAACAGGGGATCACGTAGTCATTCTGAACCAGTCTCTCAAAAACTTAAATATCTCATAATATAGAATTCCTTTGCTTGCTTTGTTTCTGTTATATAAAAATAGACTCATTAAAATTTAATTTGATATCTCATTCAGTCTCTGATTCAATTTCTACTATTTTTGGTAAATTTTTAGATTCACGTCACTGCAACTATCCATAATAGTTTTATTGTCAATTTTGATCTTTCACACTTCAATTGTATTCATCATTTACCCATAACAATCTTTCCATTTCCAATCACATATCGAGCATACTGCTCATAAGTTACACACGTATATACTTACACTTATCATCACAAAGTCATACACAATTTCATTTAATCAATTTCCTAGTTGAACGCTTCGGAATAATAACAGATATGCGATGGTATCGCACACAGCCCACCTTTAAAATCGAAGCTCTCTTGTACACATAGTGGCCTTCACTTAGCACTACTCATGTGACCTAACTCGATTGTACACATAATTCCGGCTCTCTGGTACACATGGTGAACACTTAGTACCACCCATGTGACCTGGCCAGTTTATCTCATAGCTCTCTTGTCTACATGGTGTCCTTCACCTGGAACCACGCATGCGACCTAGCTACATATATCCTGTAGCTCTCTTATCTACATGGTGTACACATAGTATCACCCATGCGACCTAGCTACATCATAATATCTCGTAACTCTCTTGTACACATGATGTGCACTTAGCACCATACATGTGACCTAGCTACATACCATTTGTATCATCCAATCTTTCCGAAGGTTCAACCGGGATTTCTCTCTCTTTCTAATACTTGATTTCATACTTCCAATAGTCAATTATGATTCAAAAATCAGCTACAATACATAAAATATGCTGAAATATAAAAACGTAATAAAGATAATGTATTATTTACATACAAACTTACATACTTTCTCATTTCCATGTCGAATTAATATTGAACATTTAAATCATCATAATTATACTTACTTTCAACACCTCGGCAATCCTAGTAAATATATCAATTTTACATTGAAACATGCATAAATTAATGCTTAATATACATATGAACTTACCTCGATACTAAAACGGCCATTTTACCAACTTTCCTAATTTTTGATTTTTCTCCCATTCTAGGTTCAAATCTCATTTTTCGGGATCTAAAACATCATATTTTACTTATTTAATTAATGTACTATTCAAAACAGTCCTTAACTCAAACTTTGGCAAAATTACAATTTTGCCCCTAAACTTTTGTATATTTACACTTTTGCCCCTAGGCTCAGAAATTAAACTTCATCCCTTATTCTTGTGTTTTATGACATGCTGATCATTTTTTCCTTCTATGGCAACATCAAATTCTCACCCTAACACATAGTTATGAACAATAACAACTTTTACCGATTAAGCCATTTTACTCATTTTTGCTTAAAATCGCTTAGCAAAAGTTGTTTAACATAATTTCAGCCTTCATATTATACCATAAAAAATCAAAATAAACACATTTCACCCATGGGTATTTTTCCAAATATGAACCCTAGCTTAAATTATTGCTAGAATAAGCTTAATCAAGTTACCGGGATTCTAAAAATGTAAAGAACTTGAAAAACGGGGCTAGAACGGACTTACTATTGAGCTTGGAAAGCTTGAAAACCCTAGCCATGGCTTCCCCCATGCTAATTTCGGCCTCCATGAAAAAGATGAGTCAATTTTGGCTTTATTTTCCCTTTTTATTTCTTTTAATTACCAAATGACTAAAATGCCTTAAGGCCTTTCTTTAAAATTTTGTCCTATTCATTCCCATTTTTGTCCAAACGAAATATAATGGTCTAATTATCATTTAAGGACCTCCTCTTTAAACCTCCCATTTCAATCAAGTACTTATGAATTAGAACACATATTTTGCAACTTTTACACTTTAGTCCTAAAAGTCCAATTAAGCACTTTATCAGTAAAATTAATTAACGATATTTTTACACAATATTTTAATCAATAAATAAACCTTAGAACTTAATCAAAATAAATTTTTCGACTTCGAATTCATGGTTCTAAAACCATCGTTTCGTTTAGGCCTTAAATCGGGCTGTTACAGCAACTTCTACAAATAAGCCCTAATAGGCAAATTAAACATGCAATCTATAAAATTTCTTATCAATACTCTAACACATACATCTAATCACTTGGTAAATCATAAAAATTAATTGAAATAAACTTTTCTATCTCAGATTTGTGGTTTCGCAACCACTATTCCATTTAGGCCCTATTTCGAGATGTTACATTTGGTATGGTGGTTAAGTGAGTTGGGTGTGTTTGGGGATGTCTGGGAAGTCTAGGGTTCAAGCTCTTGCTTTAGGCAGAACCTATGTTTTTTCTTTTAAAAGAACCTGGACACTGGCACTTAGGTTTAATAAATACTTGGGTGTGTTTGATGACACAAGGAAGCCTTGTGGCTTGGTGGCTTGTGGCGTGATTTAGCAACTATGGAGGTTGGGGTTCGAATCCCATGGTAGGCAAGGGATGATAATTTTGCTGCTTGGAGCTACAAGAGTTAGTGCTGGAGTTGAACTCTAGTGATGGAAAGTTGAATAGGCCATAGAGGTTGTGTTGGAGGAAATCAATGAGGGATAAGGGGAGAAAATCTTAGAGATTTTCGGGGAATTTGAATTGGAAGGAGTTAGAGTCGAATGGGGATGCTTGTGGGTGCAAATTCGGCCAAAGGGTTTTAGGGACTGTGTTTTCAGCAATTGGGAAGAGTATAGGGGCCGAATTGTTTCTATCCTATTTTGGGTTTTTTTTTCTTTTGTTACCATTTCTCTCTTGTGCCGACTTCTTTTGGTGTCTTTCGGGATTAAGCCGAAATTCCTTCATTTTATTTTTCCCTTTTGTTTTCATTCTGTGTCTAATACACTTCTTTAGTTCACTATCAAGCCTGTGCCGCAACTCTCTTCCTTCTCTTCTTTCCTTTCTGACCCATCCCCATTTCTCTATTGCGTTTTTTTCCTTGGAGCTTTGGCCAAATACCACTTGCCCTTCTCCTTTTCATCTCATTCAGGCTTATCTTGGTGCTAGTCGAATATCTCCCTTTCTCTACTGAATCTGTAACACCCCAAACCCGGCCTAGACATTATGACCAGATCCGGTGCGCCACATTGATGCGTACAAAACATTCCATATTACTTAGTTTGGAAAACTTAATTAGTGATGTAAAAGATACTTTTAATGTAGGTTAAAGTGAATGGGAGCTGTGCACCAGGTAGGAAACCAGAAAAAAGAGGAGGTTAGTCTGTCGGACTGCTTAAGTACCAAGCTCCCTTCGGATCCAATCCTAGACATGCACACCGCCATTGCCACACTCTAACATCTCGTATAATTGTGAGAAATCCATTTGGTTAAGTCCATCTTAACTTAAGTTTGAAAACGTTTGCTTAGCGGAAGTCTTACTTGTAATCATGTTATTTTGAAATCACTTAATGTTTTTGAAAACGCGTCCTAAAGCTAACCCATTTACCTTAGTTATCATAGTTCTTTCATCATAATAAAATAAAATAATAAAAGTAAAACAAAACCATAAAAATAATTAAGCGACCTTACTACACTTAAAACCCAAAACCATAAATGAAATTAAAAGGACGTCCAGTTCACCAGAAAAAAAAAACCAAGTTCGTAGAAACATGTGGCCAGTCCGGATCCCTCACAGCTCCAAGCCCACTATGGTTGAGGATTACCTGCGAGGATGAAAATAAGGGGTGAGCTTTGGGAAACTTAGTTTGTAATTCAACCCAACCATAGCCTAAATCAGTTCAAACCACAGAGACAGAATAAGTTGGCCTCGGCCCGAGCAATGTATATCGAATAAAGCCCATAGACCCGAGCGGTCGAATGATATATCATGCTTATGTAGAAACCCAACCCATATCCAACCATGTACACCCCCATACCATCCTTTCACCATGTGGGGAGACTACTCGACCCACCCAACCGCTACACGCCACAGAAATATGCAGCATGGCTGCCAGAACAGATAATGTGACAGAGTCACCAGAAACAGATATTTTGTGGCAATGCCACCAGAACAGATATACGTGGCAGGGCCACCAGAACAGATAATTTGTGGCATAGCCACCAGGATGCTACCTCCATAATATAACCCATGTCCCCATACAACAGATATACATTCATGGCATACATCATACAGATTTAATTCATCATGCTTTTCAGACAAAATTAACCCTAGGGGTATAAAGGTCATTTTGCATACATAGGGGTATAATGGTAATTTTGCATACATAGGGGTATTCTAGTAAATCTAACTATTTCTAAGGTTTTCATGCATATCGTAGCCATTACGTTTAGCCAGAAACACTTACCGAGCGTTCTTACCAAATTGGGCCCGTTGGCCCATTAACCCAGTTTTGGCCCATTAAGCCCAAAGTATCAAAACACACGAAATCGCGCGTACTGCAGTTTATCACTTTCGATTACCAGTAATAATTACCCATACATCTTACGAGCAATCACACACTCGCAAGTGCCCAAAATACCGACTTTTCGGTATTTCGGCTTTTCGACTTTTACCGATCTAGTCTATGAGAGGGTGTCAGTTACACACCTGTTTTGGGATTTCCTCGATGAGATCTACACACGAACTGCCTACAATTGAATCACCTAATATTACTCCAAATATCGAAATAAAATTGAGTATATAGTCCCTTACCACATTCGGCCAAACATGCCTAAAACCCTTATTGTTCTTACCTTACTGCCGAGAGATGGTTAACTCCAAAGATCCGATCGTTTCACCTATCCAAGCCCTTAATCAACCGCCTCTAAATCACGCTATTACCAAAACAAAATAGTTATTATGACCCTTCAGGGTTACAAGTCCAAATCGACAACCTCCCTAACTTTTAGGAATTTCGGCTTTTCCTTAAATATGTAAGAAGACTAAGTTTTTGAAGACTTACCACCGATTCCTTAGTGACTGATTCCAATGAGTTTCCCACTCGGTCTCGATGTAGATTTAAACCCTCAGATAATAACAAAAGTCGAGCTTTCAGTGACTACAGTATTCGGCCAAGTCCCTTTTAATGTGGGGTTTTCGGCTTTTTGCAACTTGCGTTTAGAAAGGTAAAACGAGAGGGTTTTGCTATGGTCTTGTCGTCAAAACTTGAGGTTTTAGAGGGCTGGTGAATCGGCCATAAATGATGAAGAGAAGAGATGTGGTTTTGGTTATAAGAAATCGGCACCAAAAAGAATCAAGCTTTCGGGATTTCGGCTTTTTATGGCCAAAGGCTATAAAGGTTTTGAAACGGTTGAAGGGGATAAAAATGGAGATGAACAAGATGGTAGGAAGGTTCGGCAATGGAGGAAAGGAAACGAAGAAAAAGTTGATGAGGAGAAAAGTCAGGAAACGGAACCAACTACCCAAAGTGTCGAATTTATACTAGCTCCTTAACCTAGCCAAATTTTACCCCCTTAAAGAATCCCTTGGCCGGCCACCTCTTGCTCTTTAAGAGTCCAACATTCAGCCAACACATCCTCCTTGATCAGCTCCTAAATCCTCTCCCTTATCCCCTCCTTACTCAATCTCCTGAGCAACTCAAACTCTTCCTGATAGACTTTTACTTCAGTTCCACTACTTACCTTTTCTGTTCATAAAAATTAATCCCTTGATTTGCTGTCATTGTGACTTGAACCTGGGTCCTCCCTAGCTTCCCCAAGATACTTATAGCCTTCCCTGTGGCGTCACATGCCACTTCACCACTTGCTTCCTTGTGATCTATTTTACACAATTAATACTTAAAAGCCCAGTTAACCAGAACCCCTTTTTCCCTATGGATTAAAAATTAATTAAAACTATCGGGTTTTATCCTAAGCTTGGGCCTTCTAGAGGCCCACCATCATAATTAAACCTACTCTTAACAAGCAGAACACAGAATTTTTAATTTTACAAATCATTCACAGAATTCCCGAAAATTGGGGCGTTACAACTCTACCCTCCTTAAAGAAATTTCGTCCTCGAAATTTACCTGATTCGAACAGATGAGGGTATTGTTGTTGCATTGCCTCCTCTGACTCCCAAGTAGCTTCTTCTCTGCCATGGTTACGCCAAAGCACTTTCACTAATGGTACAGATTTCCTTTTCAGAACCTTAACGTCTCGATCTAATATTTGTACAGAGCTCCTCAAAGGTCAAATCGATTCGCACCTCAATTTGTGCAACCTAAGACGACATGAGTAGGGTCGAACGATAGCGCCTTAACATGGAGACGTGAAAAACATCGTGAATCCTGTCTAACTCTGAAGGCAATTCCAACTGATAAGCCACTGGGCCTACTCGCTTCAAAACCCGATAAGGCCCAATGAACCGCGGACTCAACTTGCCTTTCTTACCAAACCTCAATATCTTCTTCCAGGGAGAAACCTTTAAAAGACCATATCCCCTACACGAGTACTCAATCTCCTTACGCTTCAAATCGCATCGACTTTTGCCTATCAGACGCTTCCTTTAACCGATCTCTAATTAACTTGACCTTATCCTCAGTATCTGCCACCAACTCAGGTCCAAGAACTCGTCGCTCCCTCAGTTCAGTCCAACAACTAGGTGTTCGACACCTTCGCCCATACAGTGCTTCATAAGGTGCCATTCGAATACTCGACTGATAACTATTGTTGTATGCAAACTCGCCAAAGGCAAGTAATCCTCCCAACTACCTCGAAAATCAATAACACATCCCCTCAACATGTCTTCCGAGATCTGAATAACTCTTTTCGATGACCATCGGTTTGGGGATGGAAAGCCGTACTAAAGTTCAATCGCGTTCCCAACGCCTCATGCAACTTTTGCCAAAATTGAGATGTGAATCTAGGATCCCGATCAGAGATAATCGAAATCGGAACTCCATGCAGTCGCACAATCTCCGCCACATACAACTTGGCTAACTTCTGAAGAGAAAAGTCTGTAGGCAAACAGTATAAAATGAGCCGACTTGGTCAACCTATCCACAATCACCCATATCGAGTCTTTCTTCGATGGTGTCAAGGGTACCCCACTTACAAAGTCCATGGTTATCCTCTCCCACTTCCAAAGTGGTATTTTTATTGTTATGCAATAATCCGTAAGGTAATCGATGCTCGATTTTCACTTGCTTTGGCATGTCGGACATTTCCCCCCAATTCTGTTACCTCTCGCTTAAGTCCAGCCACCAATACGCTTTTCGCAAGTCATGGTACAACTTATTCCCTCCAGGATGCATGGCACAAAGTCCCCATGAGCTTCCTTCAAAATTGATCTCAAGTCGAGTCCTTGAAACACAAATTCTACCTCGAAAACACAGAACCCCATCATCATTTAACCCAAACTCAAAAGTTTCCCCTTCCTTAACTTGTTGAAAACGAGGGACCAAAGACTCATCTTTCAACTGCTTTTCCTTAATCTGATCCACCCAAGTTGGCCTTACTTGCAATTCAGCCAACAGACTTCCATCGTCATACGGACTTAGACGAGAGCAAACATTGCTCTCGGATCGATCTGACTTTACGACTTAGAGCATCGGCTACCACATTAGCCTTGCCTGGGTGATATTCGATTGAACAATCATAATCCTTGAGCAACTCGATCCACCTCCTTTTCCTAAGGTTCAGTTCCTTCTGAGTTAGCAAATACTTGAGACTTTTATGATCTGTGTATATAATACACCTTTCTCCATACAAGTAATGTCTCCAGATTTTAAGCGCAAAGATCACTGCTGCTAACTCCAAATCATGAGTGGGATAATTCCCTTCGTGAGGCTTAAGTTGTCGAGACGCATAAGCAACCACCTTACCCTCTTGCATCAACACACAACCCAAACCTACGTGTGATGCATCACTGTACACAGTGAAATCTTTCCCAGACTCTGGTTGAATTAACACAGGCGCTTCAGTCAGAACTTTCTTCAATCTCTCAAAAGCTTCTTGCTGCTTCTCCGTCCATACAAACGGTACTCCTTTCCTTATGAGTTTTGTGAGAGGTGCTGCCATCACAGAAAAACCTTCCACAAACCTTCTGTAGTAACCTGCCAATCCTAGGAAACTTTGAATTTCTAAAACCGACCTAGGTGGAAGTTGCTTCAATCTTTCGAGGATCCACTCTAATCCCCTCTGCAGAGACCACATGCCCCAAAAAGGTTACCTCCCTCAACCAGAACTCACACTTGCTGAACTTCGCATAAAGTTCCTTCTCCCTTAACACTTGTAACACAGTGCGGAGATGCTCATCATGTTTTGCTTCGGCCTCAGAATATACCAAAATATCGTCAATAAAGACGACCACGAATTGATCCAAAAATGGTTGAAACACCCGATTCATCAGATCCATAAATGCCGCAGGAGCGTTCGTCAGCCCAAATGGCATAACCAGAAACTCATAATGACCATACCGAGTCCTAAATGCCGTCTTATGGATATCTGTTTACTTGACCCTTAACTGATGATATCCAGATCGAAGGTCGATCTTAGAAAATACAGAATCCCCCCTAAGCTGGTCAAACAGATCGTCAATCCTTGGCAGAGGGTACTTATTCTTAATCGTCAGTTTGTTCAACTGGCGATAATCAATGCACAAGCGCATCGTCCCATCCTTCTTCTTTACGAATAGCACCGGTGCTCCCCATTGAGACACACTTTGCCTGATAAAGCCCCTATCCAACAAGTCTTGAATTTGCACCTTTAACTCCACTAACTCTTTCGGTGCCATCCTATATGGTGCAATGGACACTGGTGCTGTCCCAGGTAACAGGTCGATTCCAAATTCAACTTCTCGGTTTGGAGGTAATCCCGAAAGCTCCTCCGGAAAGACATCTTGGAACTCTTTTACAGTTCTAACCTTATCCACTGTCAGCCCCTCTACATCTGTTTGACTTACAAATGCCAAATAGGCCTCACAACCTTTTCGAATCCACTTTTCAGCCCTCAAAGCCGATATCACATTAGACAAATAGTCCCTTCGCTCACCTATCACCATAACCTCATCCCCTTCCGTGGTCCTTAGCACCATTCGCTTAGCAGCACAATCTAGAGTCGCTTTATGCTTAACAAGCCAGTCCATTCCTAGAATGAGATCAAACTCTCCAAACGGCAACTCCATTAGATCGCCAGGAAAGATCCTACCTTGAGTTTCTAAGGGTACATCCTTATACAGCTTGTCTACCCTAACCGAGTGACCCAAGGGACTTAGCACAGATACCCCACTCACTATCTTCTCAGAATGCACTCCCAATGACCCAGATATGGCACACGCAACATAAGAATGAGTAGATCCAATATCCACCAAGGCAGTATACGGCATATTAGAAACTAAAAACGCGTACGATTATGGCATCAAAAATCGCCCTCCTCTCGACGACGAGCTGCATATACTAACGCTGGCTATCGAGCCTCAGCATTTCTGGCTCCCCTGCCATGCGTCCCTCAACCTCGACCATTTCCATTCCCATTTCTGCCTCTACCTTGTCCACGTCCTCTCGGTGGTTGTGGTCCACCTCTCGTTGGTTGAGTAACCCTCTATTCTGCAACTTGAACTCGATCGGCTCTCTCGAGGACGGTCTTTAACTCGTGCTCCATAGATCCACATCAAAAACAAGCACCAGAACGTTTCCTACACTCACCCAGGTGTAGCATACCACAGTCCCCACAGATTGGCGGTCTAACCACATTCATCGTAACGGCTCGAACTGGCTCCTCCACTCTCGCCCTTTTGACATTCTTGTTTGCTCCACCCGAAGGTCCAGAATCCCTCTGGAAACGATTTCGATCTTTCTCACGATTCTGCCTCTCAGTACGCTTTACCTCCTCAGCGATCTTAGCTTTTTCCACCAGAACCGCGAAGTCACGCTCCCTCTGCAGAGCAATCAGTACCTTAAGGTCATCTCTGAGTCCATTCTCAAAGCGAACGCTACGCTCATACTTCGTAGCAACTATTCCCACAGCATACCTACTCAGCCTCAGAAATTCAGCCTCGTACTCAGCAACAGTTTTGCCTCCTTGGACTAGATTCAGGAATTCTTTCCTACGGGCGTCCACATAACTCGCCCCAACATACTTCCCCTTAAAGGCCGTCTTAAACAGCTCCCAAGTGACCCTATCAGCTGGGGTTCCATCCCTCACAGTGAGCCACCACTGATAAGCCTCATCTCGCAGCAACGATACGGCCCTCTTCAGCTTCTACTCCACAGAACAGTCCAAGTCATCCATAATTCGTTCCGTGGCCTCCAACCAATATTCTGCCATATTCGGGGCTACACCAGATACACCCCTAAAGTTCTCTGCTCCGTTAGCCCAGAGTCGTTCAGAAATCGATCCTCGAATTTCGTTGCCCGAACTTGCCCCGGCAACCCTTTCCAGAACTCAAAGCATAGCCTGCGACAGGGCGTCATCCCCGGCACCACGATCATGTGATTCCACTTTCGTTGCCGATGGTACCGGTGTTTCTGCCGCTAGCATATGTCCTGAAGACGAAGATCTTGCTCGAGCTCTTCCTCGGCCTCGTCCACGGCCTCTACCTCGAGCCGCTCGCGTACTCATATCGTATTATCTGTTTATGAATTTTATGCATTATTTTCAGCATTCCAGTGATTATTACAGATGTTTTATGATTCAACGATGATTCTGTAATTGGTTTCGCAGAATCGAGGTCTAACTATAGTTTCAGCAAATTTTCTTACGGTTTCAGTAACATCCTATCTAGAGTGTCCTAGTAGGGTTTCAGTACAGATAGATAATTCATAGTATATATTCAGAAAAGTTTAAAATACTTACAGACTTGGGCCGGAGATTCGGAATGCCACTCACTGTTCCAGATTTTGAAAACAGAGTTTTACAGTCTCCAAAATTTTTTTTTTAAAAAACTTTGTTATTGTAAACCCATTCCACAGCCGAGTTGTTGCAACTTGGCTCTGACACCACTAAATGTAACACCCTAAACCCGGCCTAGACGTTATGACCAGATCCGGTGCGCCACATTGATGCGTACAAAACATTCCGTATTACTTAGTTTGGAAAACTTAATTAGTGATGTAAAAGATACTTTTAATGTAGGTTAAAGTGAATGGGAGCTGTGCACCAGGTAGGAAACCAGAAAAAAGAGGAGGTGAGTCTGTCGGACTGCTTAAGTACCAAGTTCCCTTCAGATCCAATCCTAGACATGCACACTGCCATTGCCACACTCTAACATCTCGTATAATTGTGAGAAATCCATTTGGTTAAGTCCATCTTAACTTAAGTTTGAAAACGTTTGCTTAGCAGAAGTCTTACTTGTAATCGTGTTATTTTGAAATCACTTAATGTTTTTGAAAACGCGTCCTAAAGCTAACCTATTTACCTTAGTTATCATAGTTCTTTCATCATAATAAAATAAAATAATAAAAGTAAAATAAAACCACAAAAATAATTAAGCGGCCTTACTACACTTAAAACCCAAAACCATAAATGAAATTAAAAGGACGTCTAGTTCACCAGAAAAAAAAAACCAGGTTCGTAGAAACATGTGGCCAGTCCGAATCCCTCACAGCTCCAAGCCCACTATGGTTGAGGATTACCTGTGAGGATGAAAATAAGGGGTGAGCTTTGGGAAACTCAGTGTGTAATTCAACCCAACCATAGCCTAAATCAGTTCAAACTACAGAGACAGAATAAGTTGGCCTCAGCCCAGAACAGATATCAGAATAAAGCCCATAGACCCGAGCGGTCGAGCGGATATATCATGCTTATGCAGAAACCCAACCCATATCCAACCATGTACACCCCCATACCATCCTTTCACCATGTGGGGAGACTACTCGACCCACCCAACTGCTACACACCACAGAAATATGCAGCATGGCTGCCAGAACAGATAACGTGACAGGGTCACCAGAAACAGATATTTTGTGGCAATGCCACCAGAACAGATATACGTGGCAGGGCCACTAGAACAGATAATTTGTGGCATAGCCACCAGGACGCTACCTCCATAATATAACCCATGTCCCCATGCAACAGATATACATTCATGGCATACATCATACAGGTTTAATTCATCATGCTTTTCAGACAAAATTAACCCTAGGGGTATAAAGGTCATTTTGCATACATAGGGGTATAATGGTAATTTTGCATACATAGGGGTATTCTAGTAAATCTAACTATTTCTAAGGTTTTCATGCATATCGTAGCCATTACGTTTAGCCAGAAACACTTACCGAGCGTTCTTACCAAATTGAGCCCGTTGGCCCATTAACCCAGTTTTGGCCCATTAAGCCCAAAGTATCAAAACGCACGAAATCGCACGTACTGCAGTTTTATCACTTTCGATTACCAGTAATAATTACCCATACTTCTTACGAGCATTCACACACTCGCAAGTGCCCAAAATACCGACTTTTCGACATTTCGGCTTTTCGACTTTCGCCGATCTAGTCTATGAGAGGGTGTTAGTTACACACCTGTTTTGGGATTTCCTCGACAAGATCTACACACGAACTGCCTACAATTGAATCACCTAATATTACTCCAAATATCGAAATAAAATTGACTATATAGTCCCTTACCACATTCGGCCAAACATGCCTAAAACCCTTATTGCTCTTACCTTACTGCCGAGAGATGGTTAACTCCAAAGATCCGATCGTTTCACCTATCCAAGCCCTTGATCAACAGCCTTTAAATCACGCTATTACCAAAACAAAATAGTTATTACGACCCCTTAGGGTTACAAGTCCAAATCGACAACCTCCCTAACTTTTAGGGATTTCGGCTTTTCCTTAAATATGTAAGAAGACTAAGTTTTTGAAGACTTACCACCGATTCCTTAGTGACTGATTCCAATGAGTTTCCCACTCGATGTAGATTTAAACCCTCAGATAATAACAAAAGTCAAGCTTTCAGTGACTACAGTATTCGGCCAAGTCCCTTTTAATGTGGGGTTTTCGGCTTTTTGCAACTTGCGTTTAGAAAGGTAAAACGAGAGGGTTTTGCTATGGTCTTGTCGTCAAAACTTGAGGTTTTAGAGGGCTGGTGAATCGGCCACAAATGATGAAGAGAAGAGATGTGGTTTTGGTTATAAGAAATCGGCACCAAAAAGAATCAAGCTTTCGAGATTTCGGCTTTTTATGGCCAAAGGCTATGAAGGTTTTGAAACGGTTGAAGGGGAAAAAAATGGAGATGAACAAGATGGTAGGAAGGTTCGGCAATGGAGGAAAGGAGACGAAGAAAAATTTGATGAGGAGAAAAGTCAGGAAACGGCACCAACTACCCGAAGTGCCGAATTTATACTAGCTCCTTAACCTAGCCGAATTTTGCCCCCTTAAAGAATCCCTTGGCCAGCCACCTCTTGCTCTTTAAGAGTCCAACATTCAGCCAACACATCCTCCTTGATCAGCTCCTAAATCCTCTCCCTTATCCCCTCCTTACTCAATCTCCTGAGCAACTCAAACTCTTCTTGACAGACTTTACTTTGGTTCCACTACTTACCTTTTACTGCTCATAAAAATTAATCCCTTGATTTCTTTGTCATTGTGACTTGAACACAGGTCCTCCCTAGCTTCCCCGAGCCACTTGTAGCCTTCCCTGTGGCGTCACATGCCACTTCACCACTTGCTTCCTTGTGATCTATTTTACACAATTAATACTTAAAAGCCCAGTTAACCAGAACCCCTTTTTCCCTATGGATTAAAAATTAATTAAAAATATCAGGTTTTATCCTAAGCTTGGGCCTTCTAGAGGCCCACCATCACAATTAAACCTACTCTTAACAAGCAGAACACAGAATTTTTAATTTTACAAATCATTCACAGAATTCCCGAAAATTGGGGCGTTACAGAATCCTTCCCTACTTCGATCAAGGTAAGTGAGTTCCTCGTAGTTTGCCAAGTTTTTAGTAATAGTGGAGCCTTGCTAATACTATCGTCATGTGTGGATTCACAGTGATGCTGGTCCTCTTTCTTCTTAATGTCGTATAGTGGTCTCCCTCTTTAATCCCTTCTTTGTATTAGTTGTTGACAGGAGGACGTTCGAGACATTGCATGCTTCGATTATAGGATGTATTGGGGTAGGCCGAAAGTTGTCATCCTCTCCTCTTGGTCTATGTTTTGATAAGAAGTGCACTTAGTTTAAGTATATTACTTTTAAGGTTACTTAACGGATGAGACTTTTGTGCAAATTGTTGCCAATAGGTGGGATGTCGTTTTTTTTTAGGGTGGTTTGAACCTACTTGTTCTATCAAGGTAATCAATAAGTATTGTTGGGGGAATTAAGAATTCTTAAAGGGTGATTACTCAAACTTTTGAGAACTAACTTTCGGTCATTATGTTGGTTTTAGGTTGGGCACGTGGTGTGTGACGATCTCCTCTCCAAAAAGGTGTGTAATCATACACCTAACCTTATGCTACAGCCAAACAATGACCACAGGTGTGCAATCACACCAAGGTGTTATTGTGAATCGGGAAAAGCCGAAAAGCTGAAACTTCGACATTTGAGGCCTCGCAAGTGTACGATCACTCGTGGGGTAAAGCGAGCCGACATACCATGGGTGATAGACTGTAAAAGCCACCATGTGTATTTTTTTGGACTGGGCTGTTATGGGCTTCGTTGGGTCGAGATGGGCCGAGTGAGCCTAATGGGCTCGTGCGCCTGCACGGATAAAGTTTGCAGTAAGTGACAAGTAATGGAATGGATCATGGAGACGACATAGTCGTGACTGGCATTGGACTGTTTAGGCCACATGAGCGTGTAGGCCCACTTGGGCTGAGTGATGGGCTTCAGGCCCATTACACCATTTTGGCCATATGGGTTATCTGAGTCATTTGAGACAACTATAGATCACTTAAGGGTCGTTATCTGTACCGAGACCCTAAGATTTTTAAAATGACCAAAATACCCCTAAGGGGTAAAATTACCGTTTTATCCTTAAGGGATGGAAATAATCATTATGCCCTAGGGATTAATTGATAGCTGGATGTATGTTTCATGCATGATTGTACCTGAGTGTGAAACCTTGCATATACGTGATATTATGACATGACATTTTGCATTGGGGTTGGGATTTTGATTCGAAGGAAGTACTGTACTAGTGGCTTCGCACGTCTAACTATTTTAGTGGCCTTGCCATGTATTCTGATATTAGTGGCTACTCCAAGTTTATTATTATTAGCAGCACTGTTGCGTTACTATTAGCTACTACACTGCAATCTAGGTGTGCTGGCTAGGTGGGTTGATTTAATCCCCACATGGTGTGTTGGTTGGTAGGGGAGGTGTGATGGATGGATTGCGATGTGGGTTACATACTTGTAATGTACTTACCGTATAGGGCTTAGGCCTAGATTGCTTTGTTACTGAATAGGGCTCAGGCCCCGACCGAACTGTATACATTGTCTATTGTTTGACTGGTGGGGGATTACACACTGAATTTTCATAAATTCACCCTCCTATTTAACTGTGCAGGTAATCCCTAGCTGTAGGCGATTTGGAGCTGCGGGGGACTCAGAGGTGGCCACATGCACCTAGAATAATAGAACATGATGTAACTATTTTAAAGAATTTTCAGTTGGGGTTTATTTTGTAATATGGCCATTGGTAAATTTTTAACTTTTAACTTTTATTGGGTTTAATTTCACGATTTAAACTACTAAAGTAGGACAACAGGTTTTCAAAATAATAATGTTTCCTAAGGTTAACCTGCGATTTTAAATTCATAAGATTTTTCAACTAGAACAACTTTTGTGAATAAAATCGAAACAAAGGATTCTTTGATAACAAACGGTTCGCTAAACTTAAATCGTTTTAATATCATAACTCATCAAATATACTCTGGCATTAAAAACTATACAGACTTTTAACTCTACAACCGGTTTATCACCATCTAGCTCAAAATTTTAAAAGCACTTGATGTGGCACGTCAAATTCAGTCGTAACGTCTAGGCTGGTTTGGGGTGTTACAGAGACCCCAGAGGGTAAAATAACCAAAATACCCCTGAGGGGTAAAAATTACTATTCTACCCCTAATGTGTGGAAATGACTATTATACCTTAGAGGTAGATTAATAGATGAGTGTATGATATATGCATGATCGTATCTGAGTATGAAACCTTGCATACACGAAATCTTATGACATGACATTCTGCATTGGGGTTGGGATTCTGATTTGGAGGAAGTACTGTTCTGGTGGCTTTGCCACGTATTATGATATTAGTGGCTACGCCATATTTACCGCTAGAGTATCCCAGCTCGTAAAATGGGCTTTTGATTTCATATTCTAAACTGCTAGAGTAGGAACATCAAATTTTCAAAATAATAACATTTTCAAATAAAAACCTGCACTTCTAACCTTAAGGTTTTCAACTCGCGGTTTTTTAATCGGATTGGGAAAAACTAAAATAACAACCGTTTGGATAAGTTAAAAACAGATGTAAAACGAAATTTACCGAGTTTTCTCAGGTAAATAAGATTAGATGGGTTTAACTTAAAAATAATTTTCACCATCAAGTACAAGGTTTCGTAAAACACTCAGATATGACACACCAAATTTAGTCGTAGCGTTTAGGCCGGGTTTGGGGTGTTACAGAATACGCTAAAAATGACTAAATTGTAAAAGTTATAAAATTTGTCATAAAAGTGTGATTTAGTGGAAATTGTGGGATACTATAGTTATGAAAATGATTCGGTTAGGCTTAAAGTGCAAAAAATTGAATAAAAATCATTTTACGAGCCTAGGGGAAAAAGTGTAAATATGAAAAAGTTTAAGGGTAAAAATGAAAATTTGTAAAAGTATGATTTTTGGGTCTATTTGAATAATGTGAATAAGAAATGAGCTATATTTGAAATGTTGATCAAGAAAACTGAGATTTGGTCCTAAATCAGGAAATTTGAAATTATGGACTAAATTGGAATAGTTAGCCGTAATTGCATTTAAGGTAAGTTCATGTGATTAAATAAGCACGATATTTATGTTATTGTTGTTACACTTGAAATCTATTTTGCTATGGTTGTATTGATTTATATGTTAATGATATTGTGTATGGGAACATGATGTACCCATGAAGTAATCAAAAGCTAAAATGTCGATAACATGTGATGGGATGATTGAATATAATGGAAATTTGACGGAACATGATATGTAACACCCCTAACCCGTATCTGTCGTCGAAATAGGGTTTCAGAGCATTACTAAAATTTATGAATCACCTAAAAAAAATTTTCAATTAAATACTTACCGATTCAATGCATCATATAAATAAATAAATATATTACCATTCAATCAACAACTTGGCACTTGTATAAGCATCAAACAGCAACATTGTTAGTATACTAGTACATATTTCATATAAATTCAACGTTGATATACTTATTTTCTCGACATGTCACACTTGAGTTTAATAATTGTCTTTACTTATATAATTTCCTTATATCAACATATCAAATATAGTCATATATGTACATGTCATGAGACATATTATTCTCTTACTGTTTCTTCATAAGCATATATCATTCATTTCGTTATATCAATATTTCATGCAACATAATTTCCATATATCTTATGTATATTTATTTCGGTAATAGTTCATATTAAAATTAACATAAATTAAATTTCATGTACCTATACATATTTAATTTATCTATCTTTTTAATTATTTCATTCAACTATTTGTACATATATTTCCATATGACCAATTCTTGTAAACATTTCATAGAACCATTTCATATAACCATTCATCATCTAATACATATTACCTGAATATCAATTGTTCAATTGATGTCATAGCATCTCCCATCCACGGTCTTATTTATCTTCGACATGATGCCATAGTGTCTTTCAACTATGGTCTTACTCATTTTCTGTCAGGTTGCCATGGTATCTTTCAACCATGGTCTTGTTCATTTCATGTTACATTGCCATGATATCTTTCAACCATGGTCTTATTCATTCCCGTCATGTTGCCATGTATCTTTCAACCATGGTCTTATTCTTTTCATGTCACATTGTCATGGTATCTTTCAACCATGGTCTTACACATTTTATATCCTATTGCCATGGTATCTTTCAACCATGGTCTTACACATTTCATATCATGTTGCCATGGTGTCTTTCAACCATGGTCTTACACATTTCATATCATGTTGCCATGGTGTATTTCAACCATGGTCTTACACATTTCATTCCAGAAAGCACACTCCTACGAACCTCATCCTTACAGCGGGATTACCAGTCCAGGCTAAATCCCCTGTAATATAAACTCATAGAGTATTGTCGGGATTACCAGTCCAGGCTAAATTCCCTGCAACGACAATTACTCTAATGAGCTTGGATCTGAATTACCAGTCCAGGCTAAATTTAGACCCTAATTCGGATTACTCGTCTGGGCTAAATCCATTTTCCACATATTCTTCGGGAGGGCTATATCAAGATAGGATCACCTGTCCAGGCTAGATCCTTTTTACCGTCAATTCCTTTTCAGAGATCCATCGAATTTTCCTTTCATTCAACCGAGATTTCTTCCCCTTTTACCAAATATGTCAGTGTTTCATAAATTTTCATATAATGAACATTCAAATCATATTCATATAAAAAAACATACATTTCAAGCATTTAAGAATATAATTCAAGTTACACAAACTTACCTCATTGCTTGTTTGGGTTTATAATTTCATTAATCCGATCTCTTTTCTTTTCCATGATCAAGTCTCTTATTTGAGTCGTCCAGATCTTTATAAATAAATTTGATCATCATTTTCATTCATTTCATATTCTAATGTATTTAATTAATGCTCTAGGCAAAATTACCATTTTGCCCCTAAACTTTTATTTAATGACGATTTCATCCTTAGGGTCAGGAAAATAAAATTCTTGCAATTTTAATCCTTATTTCCAACTATTATTCTCATACATATTGATAACAGCCCATGAATTCTATAAAATATCAAAATTTTCCAAAATTTCAACACTTTTCAATTTAATCCCTAAAAACATGTTTTTCCCCGATCTTGAACTAAATTCATAATTTCATTCAATTTTGTAATTTAAATAATAAAATAATCCATTTCATGCAATTTGGTCCTTTCTGACATTTTTACAAAATTACCCATAAAGTTTTACTTTTATTCAATTTAGTCCTTGAGCCTAAAACATGCAAATTAGCCATGCCAGATGAATATTCATACATATTTTTCTCCTCCTCTTCTCTATTTCACATCCTTAAATTTATATAATATGCTTATAAGTAACACTATCAATAATTTCACTATTTACTTATATGTATATTTAAAACTGTCCATTTGAGTCATAGTCACTAAATTATTTATATCTTGAGCTACAGAACTCTAAATTAAGATCCGTTAATTTTTCCTGAAACTAGACTCACACATATTCTTACCATAAATTTTAAGAATTTTTGGTTTAGCCAATTAGAATATTTTATTCATTAAAGTCACCCCTGTTCTGCTGTCTGATAGTTCCGACCCTTCTTCACTAAAAATTAATTATCTGCTTGTACAGAATTTAAATAATGTTCTCGTTTATTTATCTCAAAAATAGACCCATTAAAAATTCTAAGAATATAATTTTAATTCCATAATTAGTTTTCTCCAATTTTTTATGATTTTCCAAAGTTAGAACAAGGGAACCCGAATTCATTCTGACATTGTCTCACAAAATTCATTATATCTCATGATTTACAAATCCATTACTTACACCATTTATTCTATGAGAAACTAGACTTAATAAGCTTTAATTTCATATTTTTTCATCTTCTAATTCGATTTATAAAATTTATGGTGATTTTTCAAAATTAGTCCACTGCTGCTGTCCAATATTGTTTTAGTGCCAGCTGTTTATTACCATTTTTCCCTTAAGCTTTTAATAAATAACAATTTCGTCACTACTCAATTAGTCTCTCAATTGAGCTAATTTTTCTCAATTAACACTTTAGTCTATCACTTTAAACTACTTTACAACTTTTGGAAATCATAATTTCAGCACTAGAATTCAATTTCAAACCTTTTCACAATTAGGTCCTAAAATTAATTTCCATCAATTTTACTGGATAAATTATCATATATCAAAATTAAAGCTTCAATTCTATGTTTATTCATCATATTCTTCCAGAAATCATCCATAATATCTTTAAAAATTAACTATGAAATCAAAAACTAATGAAATAGTAAGTTGGCCCCAATTGTAAAAGTCTAAAAACATAGAAATTTCAAGGAGAAAGCAAGAATTAAACTTACATGTAGCTAGAGAATGAAAATCAGCTTGAATCCTCTTCCATGGCTATTTTTCAGTTGATGAAAATAAAGAAAAATGAAGAGAATTCTAGATATTCCAATTTGGTCCCATTTTTATTTAGTTTATTTTGGCAATTTTCCAATTTTGCCCTTATTTCACCCTTTTCCAAACTTTTTGTAATATCCCGAATTAGGGCCTAATCGGAATAGTGGTATCGTGACCACAAAATCTGAGATAGAAATAATTATTTTATAATTATTTTGATGTTTATGATATGATTGCATGATTGTGTGAAATTTTTGTGAAGAAATTTTATGCATAAAGTGCTCAAATTGAAATTAGGGACTAAATCGAATAATTTGCAAAACTTGCATTCTAGAAGTTTCTAGTATGAAATTGTTTTGAAATATTAATTAGGAGGTCTTAAATAGAATTTTACCAATTTCTAAGTTTATGGACAAAAATTGGACATGGATGGAATTTTTGGAAAGTTTAGTAGTAAGGGCATTTTGGTCATTTAGGGGTAAAATGAATTAAAATACAAAATTAAAAGCCAATTTTGCTCATCTTCAACCCCATGGCCGAATATAGCAAGGAGAAACCATGGCTAGGGTTTTTCAAGCTTCCAAGCTCGATTGTAAGTCCATTCTAGCCCCGTTTTTCAAGTTCTTTACGTTTTTGGAGTCCCGGTAGCTCGATTTAGCTTATGATAGCAATAATTTAACCTAGGATTCATATTTGGAAAAATAACCATAGGTGAAATTTGTGTATTTTGGTATTTTATGATAGAATATGAGGTTTTAAATTATGTTAGACAACTTGTGCTACTCGGTTTTAAGTGAAAACGAGCAAAAGGGCTTAATCGGTAAAAATACCTAATAGTCATAAGTACATGTTAGAGTGAGAATTTGATGTTTCCATAGAAGGGAAAAATGATCAGCATGTCATAAAACATAAGAAAATAGGCTGAAGTTTAATTTACGAGCTTTGGGGCAAAAGTGTAAATATGCAAAAGTTTAGGGGCGAAATTGTAATTTTTCCAAAATATGATTTTGGGTCAATTTGAATAATGTGAGTCGTAATTAGACTATATTTTAAATGATAGAGCAAGGAATATTGAAATTTGGGCTAAAATGAGGAAAATACCAAGTTGTGGACGAAATGGTAAAGGTAGCCATTTTCGCATACGAGGTAAGTTCATATGTAAATGTTAGTAACATAGTTATTATTTTAAATGTTTTTATGTTACTTAAATGATATGATAATTATTATGAAATATTATACTTGTGATAATTGTTTGATAATACGTCAAATTATGTGATATACTTGGAAAATGTGAAATACTACCGAGTATCGGTATCGGCATTCCGTAGAAGATGGTTGAGACACATGATTGGGAAAAAGGTCCCGTTGAACCTTAGGAATGGATTAGGATACAAGTGACATGTCACTGGGATATTTGGGCATCCGAACTCGTTGAGTTGAGTCCGAGTTCACTTATGGATGCAAATGTCCGAACTCGTTGAGTTGAGTCCGATTTCGTGAGATGTAACTAGGCATCCGAGCTCGTTGAGTTGAGTCCGAGTTCACTTATGGATGCGAACGCCCAAGCTCGTTGAGTTGAGTCCGAGTTCGCTTATGGGCGGGTTACATAGTAGCTTGGCTACATATGTGGCACTTATGTGCAAACTTTCCATGTATTCGAATTATATTCCGATGTGTTCAACGGGTAAAGTTCTACTCAAATAGAGGAATACTCAAGATGAAAGGGACGTATTGGTAAGTGTTGTGAAATGGATACTTTGAACAGGTATGTACTTAACCCTCGGGTTGAAAAATCGATATAACAACAATATAGTAAGATGATCAATGAAAATATGATATGAATGTCTTGGTGATGATTATGCAAATGATGTTTTATGTTTGCTTATATGGTTATGTTACTTGCTATTTTCATGTGAACTTACTAAGCATTTATGCTTACTCCCTCCTTTTCATTCCTTGTAGTGTTGACAAGCCAGCTCGGAAATCGAACGGTCGGAGGCACGCTCACACTATCTCAGATACCATGTTGGCATAATGGCTTGTATATTTTGAGTATGGCATGTATAGCATTATAATCATTTTGTATATATGGTCTTATGATATGGTTATTGAGTAGTATAAAAATGCTTGGTAATGATTAGCCATTGGAATGGCTAATTATGATCATATTTGGTGTTATGTATGTCAAATTGCTAGTTAATCCATGGAAACCATGAAATAGGTAAAATTTACCATAAAATAGATTCAGACAGCAGTAGTAACGTGAATTTGAAAAATCATTAAAAATAGTAGAGATATAATTAGATGATGAATAAAATATGGAATTGAAGAATTATGAGTCTATTTTCATATGGAAGAAACGAAACAGGTATATGAGTTATATTTTATGAGATGTTTAAATTTTTGTGAAACAGGGCCAGAGCGATTTCTGGATCCCCTGTTCTGACTTTGGAAATTCACCATAAATTGTATAAAAATAATTAGAAGTCATAATTTATATTTACAGATTTCTTATTGAGTCTAGTTTTAAGAGAAACAAACTTAATAGTCATTGAAATTCTGTACAGAGAGATATTTGATTCGTAATACACAGAGGTCAGAGCAGTCAAACCCTGAAACAGGGGAGATTTAACTAATAAACTGTACTAATTGGCCTAGTCAAAAATTTTAGAAAAAAAATTAGTAAATAGATATATGAGTCTAGTTTCATGGAAAATTTACGGAATTGGATTTTGAGTTTCAGAACTCGAGATATGAATTTTTAAGCGACTGTGATGCAGTTAGCCAACTTGTCTGGAATTTCTAAAATTAAATTGTTTGAACTGTTTAAGCAATGAATTAAGTCTGTTAACACCTCGTGTTCGACTCCGGCAACGGTCTCGGGTATGGGGCGTTACACTTTTCTCAGCTATTGCCGCCCAAAATATCTCCTTTGGGTTTATTTTCACTTTAGGTCCTTCCTCATTTGACAATTGAGTTATTTAATCCTTTTAGCAACTTTTACACATTTTTCAATTTAGTCCTTTTTATTTAATTAACCACCCAAACGTTAAAATTTTCTGACAAAATTTTAATACTACCTTATTGATACTCCATAAATATTTATAAAAATATTTACGACTCGATTTATAAATTTGAGATCTCGATAACTATTTTCTTCAATTTCTTGACTTAATAAATCTTTATAAAACACAAATTACTAATTTAAAAATCTCTCCAAAAATCACATTTGTCTCATAATTATTAAATAAATAAATTACGAGCTTATTTTTCAAATTTAGTGGTCTCGAACCACTATTCCCGACATCATTGAAAGTCGGCTATTACATGATATTTCTTTGAAACGAGTAAGTTTATATGTAAATAATATATTATTTTTACTTATGTTATAATATTTTGTTATTATATGAGATGTGATTGTATATTCAATGATCACTTGATGTAAATTACGAATTGAAGTTGATTATGGATGAATTGGTAAAATGTTGAAAAGTGAGGAATTTCCCAGTTGGACCTTCAGAATAGAAAAGATACGAATGATCTATTATGAGAACACGTGTTGTGATATCCTGAATTAGGGCCTAATCGGAATAATGGTTTTGGGACCACAAATTCGAGACAGAAATAATTATTTTATGATTATTTTGAGGTCTATGATATGATTGCATGATTGTGTGAAAATTTCGTGAAGAAATTCTATGCATAAAGTGATTAATTTGAAATTAAGGACTAAATTGAATAAGTTGTAAAACTTGCATTCTAGAAGTTTTTAGTATGAAATTGCTTTGGAATATTAATGAGGAGGTCTTAAATAGCAATTTGACCAATTTCTAAATTTTGGAAAAAATTTGGACATGGATGGAAATTTTGAAAGTTTAGTAATGAAGGGTATTTTAGTCATTCGGTAATTAAAAGATTAAAAAAAGGAAAAAGATGGCAAAATATGTCCATCTTCTTCATTAGAACGAAATTTCAAGGGTTCTCCATAGCTAGGGTTTGTTTCAAACTTCCAAGCTCCATAGTAAGTGATTCCAAGCCCCGTTTTTAATGTTCTTTACGTTTTTAGAGTCCCGGTAACTTGATTTAGCTTATTCTAGCAATAATTTAACCTAGGGTTTATATTTGGAAAAATACCCATAGGTGAAATGTGTTTATTTTGATGTTTTATGGTAGAATATGAAGCTTGAAATTGTGTTAAACAACTTTTGCTAAGCGATTTTACGTGAAAACGAGTAAAACGACAAAATCGATAAAAATACCTAATGTTCATAAATACATGATAGAGTGTGAATTTGATGTTGCTATAGAAGAAAAAAATGATCAGCATGTCATAAAACATAAGAAAATAGGATGAAGTTTAATTTCCGAGCTTTGGGGCAAAAGTGTAAATATGCAAAAGTTTAGGGGTAAAAATGTAATTTTTCCAAAGTTCGAGCCAAGGACTGTTTTAATAAATGTGAGTATTAAATAAGCTAAATTTGTTACTATAGATCAAGAGAAATGAGATTCAAGTCGTGATCGAGGGAAAAATAAAGTTTCCGAGGAATAGGCTTGATTACTAACATATTGTACCGAGGTAAGTTCATATGTAAATTTTGTAATATAACCATTATTTTAAATCATTTAATTCTATTTATACGATATTATGATTGTTATTATGCGATTCTATGCTTTGTGGTAATTTTTGGACAACATGCAAAAATTTTATGAATTATGTGAAAAATGTGAAAGACTACCGAAGTATTGTCACTGATATTCCAAGGAGAATGGTAAAGGAGTACGAACGAGAAAAGTCTCGTTGAACCTTAGGAATAGATTAGGATACTTGGGCATCCGAACTCATTGAGTTGAGTCCAAGTTCACTTATGGATGCAAATGTTCGAACTCGTTGAGTTGAGTCCGAGTTCGTGCGATGTAACTAGGCATCCGAGCTCGTTGAGTTGAGTCCGAGTTCACTTATGGATGTAAATGTCCGAACTCGTTGAGTTGAGTCCGAGTTCATGCGATGTAACTAGGCATCCGAGCTCATTGAGTTGAATCCGAGTTCACTTATGGATGCGAACGCCTGAGCTCGTTGAGTTGAGTCCGAGTTCGCTTATGGGCGGGTTACATGGTAGCTTGGCTACATATGTGGCACTTATGTGCAAACTTTCCATGTATCCGAATTATATTCCGATGTGTTCAACGGGTAAAATTCTAGTAATATGGAAGAATACTCAAGATGCAAGTGACGTATTGGTAAGTGTTGTGGAATGGGCACTTTGGACAGGTATGTACTTAACCCTCGAGTTGAGACTTGATACGACAACAATAATATGGTAAGATGATGAATGATGAATAGAAATGTGATATATGTTTTGGTGATATTATGCTAATGTTGGTTGGTATAGTTGTTTTGTTAAGTTATTTGTTATTTGCATATGGACTTACTAAGCATCTATGCTTACTCTCATCTTTTCATTCTTTGTAGTTTTGACAAGTCAATTTGGAGATCGGGACGGTCGGAGGCACGCTCACACTATCACTGGACAATTGCGGTATAATGATTTGTAAATTTTGGAAATATGGCATGTATAGCATTCCAATCATTTTGTGTGTATAATCTTACGATATGGCCCACGGATGGAATGGAAATGTTTGAGAATGATTAGCTATTGGAATGGCTAATCAAGTTTATATATGATAACATGTATGCTTTATGTCTTAACTAAACCATGAAAATCCTTGGAAACGTAAAATTGGCCACAAAACAGAATCAGTCAACAGCAGTGACGTGAATTCGAAAAATCACTAAATATAGTATAAATGGAATTAAATGATGAATAAATTGTGGAATCGAAGCTTGATGAGTCTATTTTCATATGGAAGAAACGAAACAGGTAAATGAGTTATATTTTATGAGATATTTAAGTTTTTGTGAAATAGGTTCAGAGCGATCTCTGAATCCCCTGTTCTTACTTTAGAAATTCACCATAAATTGTACAAAAACAATTAGGAGTTTTAACTTACATGTATGAAATTCTTAATGAGTCTAGATTTATGATAAATAAACAGCATAGTCATTGAAACTCTGTACAAGGAGATATCTGATATGTAATACACAGGGGTCAGAGTAGCTGAACCCTGAAACAGGGGAGACTTTAACTAATAAACTGTACTAATTGGCCCAGCCAAAAATTATAGAAAAAAATTAGTAAGTATATATATGAGTCTAGTCTCAGGAAAAATTTACATAATTGGATTTTGAGTTTTGTAACTCGAGATATGATTTTTTTAGCGACTGTGACGCAGATGGACAGTTTACTATGAGAATTGTTTGAACTTGTTTAAATGCTAAAATAAGTTTAGTAATGTCTCATACTCGACTCCGGCGATGGTCTCGGGTAATGGGGTGTTACATTTGGTATGTTAGTACTATGTGCTGGCTACTATGTGTTTAAGATGGTTTTAGGTCACGTGTGTAGTACTAAGTGTAGGCTACTATGTGTACAGGATGGTTAGGTCGCATGTGTAGTACTAAGTGTAGGCTACTATGCGTACTCGATAGCTTCGATCACATGTGTGGTACTAAGTGCAGGCCACTATGTGTAAGAGACGATTTTGATCAGAGATGTAGTACTAAGTGAAGGCTACGATGTGCACCAAATAGCTTCAGTTACAAGGGTGGTAATATGTGCAGGCTACCGTGTATCTGTTATTATTCTGATGAGTTCAATGGGAAATTGACTAAGTGAAAATACATGTGATCATGTAATGACTAGTGTAATTGAATATGACTATGTGATGAATAAGTGCAGGTATATGTGTGAGAAAATTTATGAGCAATGTGCTCGATAGTTGAACGAACTTTCAGTAAGATGGAATGGAGTAAGTGAGATTATGTAAGAGTAAAATTTGTAATAAAATAGTTTTGGATAGTAGTAGTTGTGTGACTTTGAAAAATCACCAAAAATGGTGGAAATCGAATTAGAAGTTTAGTAAGGTATGAAATAAAAGCTTATTGAGTCTATTTTCATACAAAAGAAATAGTGAAAGCAAAAAAATTTCGTATTCTGTGATATTAGAAGTTTTGTGAGACAGGGTCAGAATGATTTTGGAATCCCCTATTCTGAATTAGAAAAATCATTAAAAATTTTACAATTATAATTATGGGTTATAATTTATATCCTTAAAATCCTTATTGAGTATGTTTTCGAAAAAACAAATGGGAACATTATCCAAATCTTATAAGAATAGATAATTAATTTTTAGTGTTGAGGGGTCGAAACTGTCAAATAGCAAAACAGGGGAGGCTTTAAAGAATAAACTGTACCTATTGACTAATCCAATAATTTTAAAAATTTTATGATAAGTAGATACCTGAGTCTAGTTTCAGGGAAAATTAGCGTATCTTTATTTGGAGCTCTGTAGCTCAAGTTATAAGTAACTGAGTGACTATGATTCGAGTAAACAACTTAACTTGAACATAAGTAAAAGTGCAATTATGGTTATTTTACCTTGGAATCATGTTGTAAGAATTGATGGAATCATGTTGATAAATTGCTTATTTGTAATGCCCCGAATTTTGGGCCTAGAAGTATTAGGTCTTGAGCATGGGAACAGTCAAGAGGCTGCACATAAATGTTTAGTTGTGCAAGACAGTGACACACAACTGACTGTCTACTTCAGTGGTTAAGTGTTCTGAGTGTTCTGGGAGTGTCTGAGAAGTCTTGTGCTCAAGCCTTGGCTTGTACAAAAGTTTTGTTTAAAGTAGGTATTTCATGACAGAAAAGGGCTTGCTGGTCTAAGGGATAAGTGGCGTGTCATAGTTACTGGAGGTCTGGAGTTCAAGTCTTGCTATGCACAAGATGGGTTTTATTTTGCTACCAGTGTCGTGGGAGTGTTCAAATTGGATGGTTGAGAGATTGGAGGAGAGATTTGAGGAGTGGATCAAAGGATTGGTGGATGGTTTGAGTGTTTTGAGGAGGGATGTGGGGAGAAAAGCATGGGAAGTTGAGGTGAGAAGGAGTGTTAAGCCGAAATTGGACTATGGGCACACAAGAATTCGGCTTGGGTTGCTTCCTCTCTTCATTTTTGATTTCTATCAATTGATTTCGAGTTCTTTTCACTCTTTTTTTGGTTGGCCGAATATTTCTATTAACAATTTAGGATATTTTTTGTATTCTTTGGGGGTCAATAGTGCTAGGAAGTTTGGCAGTAGCTTTCGTCATTGCTTATTCTTTCGGGTTTCCACTTCTGTCATTAGCCAAATGTTCTCTTTGCTCCACTCTCTTTTCTTTTGGGACTAAACAACGTCCTTTCTTTTGCATCCTATTATCTTGGTCGAGTATTGCTTTTCTCTCCCTCTCTGTCTTTCGGTCTTAGGCAATCCCTCTTTTCTCTTTGCTTGTTCTCTGCTGATTTTCCTCCTCTGTTCTTCCTCTTTTCCTCCAACAGGCGTGTGTTAGCCGAACATTGATAGGTAAGCCCCTACTTTGCTTCTACCTCTTTCGACTTTTCTCTTCTTTTCTTATTCTTGTCATTACACCCTCTCTGTTTACTGTTTCAGTTTAATCCTCTTCTTCGATTTGTTGCCAAATATGTTTATCCTCTTGCGCTCAACTTCTGTTTCTCGTTGGTTCGGTAAGTCCTTCGGTAGGAGATGAGGGTGTGGTTTTAGTTGTTAAATTGCGATAAGGTTCTGACACTTTGTTATGTTAAACTTTGGTTGGCAACATCGAACCACAGCGAACTTGGTTTACCTGTGGATTGGTAGGCTCCATTGGTTGAAGCAGTGGAGGTAAGTAACGTTAATGATTTCGTTTAGAGATTGTCTTCGTTTGGTCGGTTCTAAGTAAGACTAACGATGGGCATGAAATTGCTATTGGTTTAGGTGTGAGTTAACTTGGGACCATACGTATCAGGACGTATCAGGAATACTAACATGTGTGTAAAATACTACCTCTACTCGTAAATCGGCAAAAGCTAAAATAAGAGACCGTCGACACTAAACGGGTGTGTGCTTGCTTGTGTGGTAATCCAAATGCATAAACTTAGGCATTTGATGATAGAGGCCACCATGAGTGATTTCATGGGCTTAGGCCATTCTTGGCCATATTGGGCCAAAATGGACCGTGTGGGTCCCACGGACCTGTAGGCCCCACAGGGGTAAACCACACGGATGTGTGGAGAATTTTGGGCCAGGCTGTGTAATACACACGGCCAAGGTCATTATAGGCTGTGTGGGCTACACGGGCGTGTGGGCCCACATGGGCCCGTATTGTGGGCCCACATGGGCCCGTATTGTGGGCCTTTGGCCCATTTTCACTGTTTGGCTGTTAAGGTTGCACGAGTCGCCCAAGACGACTGTGGACCTACTGTTGGGTCAGTAAGTTTACCTAGACCCCCTGATTGATCAAAATGACTGTTATGCCCCTATGTGGTAAAATGACCGTTTTGCCCCTATGTGATGTATGTTTATATTTTAACATGCTATTTTAACTGTATTGAGTACATGCGTAATATTATGACATGTTTCATGATGCATTGCATGGGGATGGGTTATATTATTTAGAGGAAGTGCACTGAAAGGCCTCGAGCCTGATTTACTGACAGTTTAGCTGCATATTACTATATAGTGCCGCAACCGGTACTACTTGGAGTGTAGGGATGGGTGGGTTGATTATATCCCAACATGGGTGGGCTGGATGGGTAGGACTTGCATACTGTTAAAACTTACTTCACTGATTATGGTTACTGTAATGGGCCAAGGCCCAAACACATGATTGTTTCTGTATTGAGATGGGTTAAAGCCCAAAATGATATTGTCACTGTTACTAGAAAGGCCTTAGGCCCAGAATGTGCTTGTTTTCTGAATGTTTGCTTCTATGGGATTATACACTGAGTTTTCATAAACTCACCCATCTGTTTATCTGTACAGGTAGTCCCCAACCTCTGTCGAATTGATGATGCGAAGGACTCAAAGGCGGCCACACAATCGCATTTACTATCATATCTGTTTTATTTTTATAAGTAATTTATTTTGGGTATTTTTATTGTAATAAGGCATTTTTAAATTTTTAATCTTTAATTTAGGGTTTTATTTATTTTGAATTATATCTACTAGCAGTAGGATGCGGGTTTTCAAAAAGTTAAATGTTATTCAAAACACCACGTTAATGCAACATGTTTTAAATCTTTCGCAAGAAATAATGTTTTAAAATTAATAACAATTTAATATGATTATCTTTTTTCCAAACAACAATCTTTGCAAAGATCACAAAGAGGTTAAATATAGAATGGGTTTTTTTATCAATATTATACTTTGCGAAAAACACTTCAGTGTGACACCACTAGATTTGGGTATAACGTCCAGGTCGGGTTTGGGGTGTTACATTTAGTGGTATCAGAGCTAAGTTACAAAACTCGACTGTGGATTTGGGTATCTTTAAAAACTTGGAATTTCTAAAAAGAATTGTTTCAAATGATTTGAACTATTTCGAAATGTTTTACTGAATGTGTGGTACACTGAGTCTCTGCACCGATCATGTAAGTTCTCTCTGAAAACTGTATTTTGATTTTAACTGAAACTGCCATAGGTAGGATTACTAAGACTACTGTAGGTAGTGTACCGTATTGCAAACTCTTTAGTAGTGTATACTGAAACTGTAGAAAAACTAGTAGACACCAATAGACATTGCGTTGTGCGGAAATAAAACTCTATACTTATGATATGTCTCCATAGAATATATGTTAATAAACAACTGGAACTGTAAGTTGATCTGCATAAAATTGTTAATTCAGATAAAACACGAATAGACAATGAGCATAAGAGGTATTCGCGGTCAGGGTACAAGAGGCCATGGTAAGGGCCGTAGAGGGGCTCGAGCTGGGTCCTCGTCACTTGGCAATATGCCTAATCTGCATGCGAGTGAGACACTAGTGTCTTCCGCTACTGTGGTTGGGGATGATGCATTTTCCCAAGCTATGCTAAGGATTTTTGAGAGGGCCGATGAGCCCAATACTAGATATGGGAGCCAAGGGTCGGTCGGAATAACTCTAGTCCAGTAGAGCTAAGCTCTTCAAGAGATGTCACTTGTGTTGCCGCTAATGTGGCCGAAGATTAGATTGACGCACTATCCCAGTCTATCTATAAACTGTACTGAAAACACTAAAGTTAAATGTGGCAGTGTTTTGGAGCTAGAGTGTACAGCGAGAGCATAGTGGTGTAGTCTGTTTTATGTGACTGTTCTGATAGTTGGAAATTTCGGGGACGGAATTTCTTTAAGGAGGGGCGAATTGTAACGCCCCAAATTTTGGGCCTAGAAGTATTAGGTATTGAGCATGGGAATAGTTAGAAGGCTGGACATAAATGTTTAGTTGTGCTAGAAAGTGACACACAACTGACTGTCTACTTCAGTGGTTAAGTGTTCTGAGTGTTCTTGAAGTGTCTGAGAAGTCTTGGGTTCAAGCCTTGGCTTGTGCAAAAGGTTTTTTTTAATGGACAAACCTCTGTCTCTAGTCAGTAGGATTTTAAGTTAAAGTGGGTATTTCATGATAGAAAATGGCCTGCTGGCCTAGGGGATAAGTGGCGTGTCATAGTTACTGAAGGTTTGGAGTTCGAGTCTTACTATGCTCAAGATGGGTTTTATTTTGCTGCCAGTGCCGTGAGAGTGTTCTAGCTTGGCTGAAACTCTAAAGAGTTTAAAGGGGATTCAAATTGGATGGTTGAGAGATTGGAGGAGAGATTTGAGGAGTGGATCAGGGGATTGGTGGACAGTTTAATTGTTTTGAGAAGGGATGTGGGGAGAAAAGCACAGGAAGTTGAGGTGCGAGGGAGTGTTATGCTAAAATTGGACTGTAGGCACACAAGAATTCGGCTTGGGTTGCTTCCTCTCCTTATTTTTGGTTTCTATCAATTGCTTTCGAGTTCCTTTCACTCTTTGTTTTGGGCGGCCAAATATTGCTATTGACAATTCGGGATCTTTTTTGTGTTCTTTGGAGGTCGATAGTGCTAGGGAGTTTGGCAGTAGCTTTAATCCTTGCTTATTCTTTCAGGTTTTCACTTCTCTCATTAGCTGAATGTTCTCTCTGCTCCTCTCTCTTTTCTTTTGGGACTAAACAGCTTCTTTTGTTTTGTATCCTATTACCTTGGCTGAATATTTCTTTTCTCTCCCTCTCTGTCTTTCGGTCTTAAGCAATCCCTCTTTTCTCTTTGCTTGTTCTCTACCAATTTTCCCCTCTGTTCTTTCTCTTTTCCTCCAACAGGCTTGTGTTGGCTGAACATTAATAGGTAAGCCCCTGCTTTGCTTCTGCCTCTTTCGGCTTTTCTCTTCTTTACTTATTCTTATCGTTACACCCCTTTTGTTTACTGTTTCAGTTCAATCCTCCTCTTCGGTTCTTGCCGAATCTATTCATCCTCTTGCGCTCTAATTCCTTTTCTCGTTGGTTTTGTAAGTCATTCGGTAGGAGACGAGGGTATGGTTTCAATTGTTAAATTGTGATAGGGTTCTGACACTCTGTTATGTTAAACTTTGGTTGGCAGCATCAAACCACAGCAAACTTGGTTTACCTATGGATTGGTAGGCTCTATCAGTTGAAGTAGTAGAGGTAAGTAACGTTAATAATTTCATTTAGGGATTGTCTTCATTTGGTCGGTTCTAAGTAGGACTAACGATTGGCATGAAATTGTTATTGGTTTAGGTGTGATTTAACTCGGGAGCATATGTATTAGAAATCTTAACTGGTGTGTAAAACACTGCCTCTACTCGTAAATCGGTAGAAGCTGAAATAAGAGACCATCGATGCTACACGGGCGTACGCTTGCTCATGTGGTAATCCAAATGCATAAACTTGGGCGTTTGATAGTAGAGGCCACCATGAGCAATTTCATGGGCTTAGGCCGTTCTTGGCCATATTGGGCCAAAATGGGCCGTGTGAGTCCCACGGACTTGTGGGCCCAATACGGGTAAACCACACGGACGTGTGGAGAATTTTGGCCCAGGCTGTGTAATACACACGGCCATGGTCATTGTGGGCTGGGTGGGCCACACAGGCGTGTGGGCCCACATGGGCCCGTATTATGGGCATTTTTATTGTTTGGCTGCTAAGGTTACACGGGTCGTTCAAGACGACTGTGGACCTACTGTTGTGTCGGTAAATTTACCTAGACCCCCTAATTGATCAAAATGACTGTTTTGCCCCTATGTGGTAAAATGACCGTTTTGCCCCTATGTGATGTATGTTTATATTTTAACATGCTATTTTAACTACATTGAGTACATGCGTAATATTATGACATGTTGCATGATGCATTGCATGGGGATGGGTTATATTATTTGGAGGAAGTGCACTAAAAGGCCTCGAGCCTGATTTACTGGCAACTTAGCTGCATATTACTATATAGTGCCGCAACTGGTACTACTTGGAGTGTAGGGATGGGTGGGTTGATTATATCCCAACATGGAGTGTAGGGTTGGACGGAAATGGAGTGTAGAGGCTGGATGGGTAGGACTTGCATATTGTTAAAACTTACTGCACTGATTATGGTTACTGCAATGGGCCAAGGCCCAAATAAATGACTGTTTCTGTATTGAGATGGGTTAAAGCCCAAAATGATATTGTCACTATTACTAGAAAGGGCTTAGGCCCAGAATGTGCTTATTTTCTGAATGTTTGCTTATATGGAATTACACACTGAGTTTTCGTAAACTCAATATGTATAAGTAATCCCCAAGCTTAGTCAGATCGGTGCTGCGAGGGACTCAAAGGCGGCCACACAATCGCTTCTATCATATCTGCTTTTTTTTTATAAGTAATTTATTTTAGGTATTTTTATTGTAATAAGGCCTCTTTAAATTTTTAATCTTTAATTTGGGGTTTTGTTTATTTTGAATTATATCTGCTAGCAGTAGGATGCGGGTTTTCAAAGAGTTAAATGTTTTTCAAAACACCACGTTAATGCAACATGTTTTAAAGCATCTGCAAGAAATAATGTTTTAAAATTAATAAAAATTTAATATGATTATCTTTTTGCCAAACATCAATCTTCGTTAAGATCATAAAGAGGTTAAATATAGAACGGGTTTTTCATTGATATTATACTTTGCGAAAAACACTTCAATGTGACACCGCCAGGTTCGGCCATAACGTTTAGGCTGCGTTTGGGGTGTTACATTATTATTTTCATATGGACTTACTAAGCTATATAGTTTACCCCCTCCTTTTCATTTCTTTAGTGTTGTCAGGTTAGCTCGGGGTTGGAGTCGCCGGTGGTAGCATCACACTATCGAGCTATCAATAGGGGATATCAATAAGTCTTAAGCCTCTTCAAGTGAGTAGCATGTATAGGAGCTTAGTTATTGATATGGGTTCTTATGATTTAGCCAAATGTATTGGCTTATATTGATTCATTGTATACAACCATGAGATATGGTTTATAATGTTTTGGCTTGTAAGCCTAATTATCCTTGCCATGTGTTGATGCTTTGTGATATGATTATAATTGTCTACCATGAATGAATAGTAAATAACATATGTGCATGAGAATGCCCTAGGACTATTCGGGGTGGTCATGGCTATGGAATAAATTCATAAATTGGCATTAAGTTAATAGTGATTGAACGTGGACATTTGTTGAATAAGTAGAGATTAATTCTTGGGTAATATGTTATGGTTGATTGTTAAAATTGTGGTTTAGTGAGGCATGCTAAATCAATAAAATGATGCTATGATATGTGTCTTTAAAGTATTTAAGTATGTGAAAAGATTAAGGCAACAAAAAGGCTTAGAAAATAGCCTAAGTGTTGACCACACGGGCAAAGACACGGCTGTGTGTCTCAACCGTGTGGAGGACATGACCTTATCACACAGGCGTGTGACTTGGCCGTGTGATCCTAAATGTTTGCTGACATCATAAATATAGAGTTGCACGGGCTGAGGACACAGGCATGTGAGACCACCCGGCCTACCCACACGGACGTGTGACTCTCCAAACATGAAAATTTTCTAAGTGTTGTAAAAATGTCCGTGAGTTCTCGGTTTAATCCCAAATCGCTTTTAATGCATGTTTAGAGCCTTGAAGGCTTGTTTATGGGACATTTTGCATGTGATCGAATTATTCTGATATGATTGAAATTTTATGGCCCAGTTTTACATGTATGTGCATGTTTAAGTCTGGTAATGCCTCGTATCCTGTCCCAACGTCGGACACGGGTAAGGGGTGTTACATTTAGTGGTATTAGAGCTATGGTTTAGTCAGTTCTCGAACTAACCTAGCAAGAATGAGATTCTAACTATACATACCACCAATCTGTGATAGTGTGATGTCTCCCGACGCGAATGAGAACCATCTCGTTTAGACAATGGTACTCTCCAACCGGGCTACGCCAACCATGTTAAATGTGATGCTAAGGTATTCGGGTAAATTATAGCCATGATAAGCTTGGATTCAGAAAATTATGTATAAAAGTTCATGATATATGTGATAACATGTGAGATGAAAGTTTATGTTACGATGAATGTTCATGCTTATTTGATGTTTATACGTTGATGTACACTTGGCTTATTTGATTAAGTGCATGTGGTAAATAGAAATTCATAAAAGTATGAATAAAGGGTTCATAATAGCATGATATTAGCAAAATGTTACTGCCCCAATTGGACGTTGAATTTCGATGTATTAAAATGATTTCTTGAAAAGGGGTATAATGATGCAAAATGGGATTTAGCTTGGATGGGTAATCTGAGTTGAACTCTCCCGAGTAAATGTGATGGAATGGATTTAGCCCAGACGGATAATCTATTGGCCTCATTATGTAAGGGATTTAGCTCGGACGGGTAATCCTGAGATAAGCCTATTGAGAATATGTTTTAGTTAGAATTTAGCCTGGACTAGTAATTCTACTGTATGATACGTGATTCGAGACAGTGTACCCGAAAGATACTACTGGACATGAATTGACGAATAAATAATGTATATACCCTGAGTATACTACCTAGGAATCCATCAAAATTGTAATGTTCGAACGGGAGGTATCCTTGAAATATGGAAAACTGAAATGAGACAAAAGATTATGATGTAATGAGCCTACCTATGTTTAATCGATAATTCCATGATGTATATGAATGATTTACTTGAACGAATGCATGCATTTGGGTAGCTTACCAAAAATATTGATGGAACAAATGTCCACATATGCTTGTTTGAATAAGTATGACTGGAAAACTCTCATAGTCTAAGTAAATATGCTAAATTGATTGAATTGAGTTATATGATTATAATGATATGCATATGTTGATGTGCTAGATGAGAGCTCAGATTGTGATACACTCATCTATGTTTGTTTGGCCCTCATATGATGTTATGTGCCTGACCTGTTTGATTGAATAAAAATGATAAGTAAAGTTATTCAGAATTCATAGAATGTATGTATAAGTACATTTGTTTAAATAAGTAACTGAAAAGTCGGTGTAAAGCAAACTTTAATGTTAGCTTGTCTAAAGTGAATGATATGTTGGTAATAATATGACTATAATGGTGAAAGTTATATGGTATATACATGTGTATGAGAGATGAGTCAGGGATCTTACAACCCCACCCCCTTACCAGAGTGGTGTTTATAAAGGATTTCATAAGATTTGTACTAAAATAAGCTCATGAGTATGAGACAAAAAAAGTTCAGCGGTAGAATGATTGTAAATATGGTCAGAGTTTGAGAATGAGCTGATAAGCAAAGACAGAATTAGAAAAGGTATCAGATTGATTTAAAGATTTTTTCGGTTTACGAAATATCAAAATGAGAGAAGAAATTAACCTTGGCAAATCGACTTTTTCAAACACGACATTGAAAGAATGTAGTAATCAGAATTCCTTCTGAACTTATTTTCTTTAGTGAATAAAATAGTACAAGCTTAGTGATGATAGAAATAGTTGAAGGAATAATATTTGAAAGGTAAGACATTGAGTGTGATAGTTATGGCTGAATAGATTTTGGACAGTCTCTTTTGAGGTATTCTATATGTTTAACTGTTCTCAGGAATTTTCCTATAACTGTTACTCTTTTGATCAAATTTCTTGTTATATGGGAATGTTTTCTAATCATGATGTATAGACGAAAGAATTGATAACTTGATTGGTTTATAATTAGCACTGCTCTATTTCTCTCTGGTATTTTGTTACAATCCATTCATTGGAATTTTATAAGAAATATACATGGTGTTATGATTCTTGGGTTTTTCTATCTTGGATTTCTTTATTTTGGTCTTCTTGTCATCTTTATTTTGAAAATTATTAATCATGACTCATATCTAAAGTGTATTCTTGGGCCTATGATGACTCTGTCAATTATGATTATGCCTTTGGGTTGATAGTAGTAACATGATGATTCTAGTATTCGGATTTTTTTAAATTTTGTGAAAGTTTTGACCTCAGCAAAAGCATAAGTGGCGAAACTACGAGTTTCAATTTGTATGGTGGATTTCTTCTTTCGAGTAAGTTGATTAAAGTTAATGCCCTCAATCGGGATATTCTTGTTATTTTGAGCTAAAGCAATGGTAAAGGTATTTGATAGGCATGATAAGTAATCTTAAATGATTGTATGTTGAACGGTTCTATCAACTAAAAGGAAGGATTTCTTGAAGCTTTATCAAGTAATTATTAAGATTGACTTGGTTGTTCAGTCTGTATAGGTCATTGTTTGAATGATTTAATGAAGCAATTATGTCTGAATCGTTTTTCTCAAGCCTAAGAATAAGATTTTATCTTTTTCAGATAAGAGACAGATAGTCTGAATGGAAAGTGTATGTATCTTAGAAGACTTTGATACGATTTAAAGCTACTATGAATGATAAAATTTTTGTTTTGTGAAAATTGAATGGTCTATTAAATGTTAATTAGTTAAACTTTGAGTAGAAGAGGACATTGTTAACCGAAGCCTTTGAACTGGTTTAGTCTGCATTGAGCAAAGACTTTTTGGTTTTTAGTGATGTCTTTTAAGACAAGAAAGGTAGTGTGACAGCTCAATGTATCTGATGTTATAAACAAATTCAAGTTTGTGATAGTGTAGCTGACTTGAATCGTTAAAGGATGATAAGATAGTTATGGTATGATCTCTGAGAAAAAGTTACTATGGATTTCATATACGGATTATTCCTATCTTTAAAAAGGAAAGATGTTATATGGCTTATATTAAGTGTTTGATGAAATCTGCAAATCATTTCGATATATGCTAAATTTCTGCCTAACAAGTTAATGGAATCATGTATCTTTGAGATTGTCGGATTCTTGGAATGCTAGTCCTAGTTAATTGGATTAATATCCGGATTCTAAATTATGAGTTATTGAAAAGCTAAATAAGACCCTAGTTTTTAATGAAGGCTAAAGTAAAAGTTATTAGTAATGCTTATGAGATAGTAGAGTTTATGAGGAACTAAACCACTCTTCTGGTAAGATTTTCGGGGACGAGAATCCCTAAAGCGGGGAGAGTTGTAACATCCCGAATTAGAACCTAGTCAGAATAGTAGTTTCGAGACCACGAATTTGACGTAAGAAAATTCATTTTTATTATATTTTTATGGTCTAAAATTCTATGGAATTGTTTTGTGAAAATTTCGTCCGGAAATTTTGAAGTTTGGGCACTCAATTTAGTCAAAAGGACTAGATTGTAAAAAATGCAAAAGTTGAGTTCTACATGCTAGAGGTGTCCAATTGTTATGAAATTTTAAATTGGAGGTCCTTAAACGGTAATTAGACCATTGGTTAATTTTTTGGACAAAAATGGGCATGAAATGGGTGAAATAGAATATTTTTAAGTTAGGGGCATTTTGGTCATTTAGTAATTAAAATGAATTAAAAACAAAATTAAAAGCCAATTTTTGTCCATCTTCAACCCAATGGCTAAAACATGCATGGAGAAGACATAGATAGGGTTTTTCAAGCTTCCAAGCTCGATTGTAAGCCCGTTCTAGCCCCTTTTTAATGATTTTTACGTTTTTGAAATCCTCGTAATAAGATCTACCTATTTCTACCATTTATTTGAGTTATGATGAAGGTATAGGGTTTGAAACATGTTATAAATTTGTTCATTTTGATGTTTAATGGTAGATTATGCTTGTTTATGGTTGGAGAAATGACTTTTACTAAGTACTTTTCAATGAAAACGCTAAAAAGGACTAAATTGTAAAAGTTATAAAATTTGTCATAAAAGTGTGATTTAGTGGAAATTGTGGGCTGCTGTATTTATGAAAATGATTCGGCTAGGCTTAAAGTGTAAAAAATTGAATAAAAATCATTTTACGAGCCTAAAGGAAAAAGTGTAAATATGACAAAGTTTAGGGGTAAAAATGAAAATTTGTAAAAGTATGATTTTTGGGTCAATTTGAATAATGTGAATAACAAATGAGCTATATTTGAAATGTTAGGTCAAGAAAATCGAGATTCGAGCCTAAATTGGGAAGTTCGAGATTATGGACTAAATTGAAATAGTTGGCCGTAATTGCATTTAAGGTAAGTTCATGTGATTAAATAAGCGCGATATTCATGTTATTGTTGTTACACTTGAAATCTATTTTTCTATGGTTGTATTGATATATATGTTAATGATATTGTTTATGGGAACGTGATGTACCCATGAAGTAATCGAAAGCTCAAATGTCAATAACATGTGATGGGATGATTGAATATAATGGAAATTTGATGGAACATGATATTTCTTTGAAACGAGTAAGTTTGTATGTGAATAATATATCATTTTTACTTATGTTATAATATTTTGTTATTATATGAGATGTGGTTGTATATTGAATGATCACCTGATGTAAATTATGAATTGAAGTTGATTATGGATGAATTGGTAAAATGTTGAAAAGTGAGGAATTTCCCGGTTGGACCTTCGGAATAGAAAAGATACGAATGATCTGTTGTGAGAACACATGTGTAGTACTATGTGCAGACTATTATGTGTTTAAGATGGTTTTAGGTCACATGTGTAGTACTAAGTGCAGGCTACTACGTGTACCAGATGGTTAGGTCACATGTGTAGTATAAGTGCAGGATACTATGCGTACCCGATAGCTTCGATCACATGTGTGGTATTAAGTGTAGGCCACTATGTGTAAGAGACCGTTTTGGTCACAGATGTAGTACTAAGTGCAGGCTACTATGTGCACCAAATAGCTTCGGTTACAAGGGTGGTAATATGTGCAGGCCACCGTGTATCTGTTATTATTCTGATGAGTTCAATGGGAAATTGACAAAGTGAAAATACATGTGATCATGTAATGACTAGTGTAATTGAATATGACTATGTGATGAATAAGTGCAGGTATATGTGTGTGAAAATTTATGAGCAATGTCCTCGATAGTTGAGCGAACTTTCGGTAAGATGGAATGGAGTAAGTGAGATTATGTAAGAGTGAACTTTGTAATAAAATAGTTTTGGATAGCAGCAGTTGTGTGTCTTTGAAAAATCACCAAAAATGGTGGGAATCGAATTAGATGTTGAATAGGGTATGAAATAAAATCTTATTGAGTCTATTTTCACATAAAAGAAACGGTGAAAGCAAAAGAATTTTGTATTCTGTGATATTTGAATCTTTGTGAGACAGGGTAAGAATGATTTTGGAATCCCCTGTTCTGACTTGGAAAAATCATTAAAAATTTTACAATTATAATTATTGGTATTAATTTATATGCTTAAAATCCTTAATGAGTCTATTTTTGGAAGAAACAAACGAAAAGAAATCTCGTACGAAGAGATAATTAATTTTTAGTGCAGAGGGGTCAGAACTGTCTGACAGCGAAACAGGGTAGACTTTAAAGAATAAACTGTACTTATTGGCTAATCCAAAAATTCTTTAAAATTTATGATAAGCAGATACGTCAGTCTAGTTTCAGGGAAAATTAGCGGATCTTGATTTGGAGTTCCGTAGCACAAGTTATAAGTAACTGAGTGAATATGACTTGAGTAAACAGCTTAACTTGAACATAAGTAAAAGTGCAATTATGACTATTTTACCTTGGAATCATGTTGTAAGAATTGATGGAATCATGTTGATAAATTGCTTATTATTTTCATATAGACTTACTAAGCTATATAGTTTACCCCCTCCGTTTTCATTTCTTTAGTGTTGCCAGGTTAGCTCGGGGTTGGAGATCGTCGGAGGCAGCATCACACTATCGAGCTATCAATAGGGGATATCGATAAGTCTTAAGTATCTTCAAGAGAGTGGCATGTATAGGAGCTTAGTTATTGATATATGTTCTTATGATTTAGCCAAATGTATTCGCTTCTATTGATTCATTGTATATAGCCATGAGATATGGCTTATAATGTTTTGGCTTGTAAGCCGAATTATCCTTGCCATGTGTTGATGCTTTGTGATATGATTATAATTGTCTGCCATGAATGAATAGTAAGTAACATATGTGCACGAGAATACCCTAGGACCATTCAGGGTGGTCATGGCTATGGAATAAACGCGTAAATTGGCATTAAGCTGATAATGATTGAACATGGACATTTGTTGAATAAGTAGAGATTAATTGTTGGGTAATATGTTATGGTTGATTGTTAAAAATGTGCTTTAGTGAGGCATGCTAAATCATTGAAATGATGCTATGATATGTGTCTTTAAAGTATTTAAGTATGTGAAAGATTAAGGAAACAAAAAAGCTTGGAAAGTAGCCTAAGTGTTGACCACACTGGCAGAGACACGGCCGTGTGCCGCAACCATGTAGAGGACATGACCTTAGCACACGGGCGTGTGACTTGGCTGTGTGACCTTAAATGTTTGCTGACATCATAAATAGATAGTTACACGGGTTGAGGACACGGGCGTGTGAGACCACATAGCCTACCCACACGGGCGTGTGACTCTCCAAACATGAAAATTTTCTAAGTGTTGTAAAAATGTTCATGAGTTCTTGGTTTAATCCCAAACCGCTTTTAATGCATGTTTAGAGCCTCGAAGGCTCGTGTATGGAACATTTTGCATGTGATCGAATGATTCTAATATGATTGAAATTTTATGGCCTAGTTTTACATGTATGTGCATGTTTAAGTCCGGTAATGCCTCGTATCCTGTCTCGGCGTCGGACACGGGTAAGGGGTGTTGCAGATAGGGTCTTAGACGAAATCAAATACGATGCCAATGTCCTAGAAGTGGTCTTACATGATAAGACATATCGGATCCTATGTCATGACATATGTATCCTAACTATTCTTAAAGTTCGTATGGTGCTTTTCGGACATCAGAACTTTGTCGATACTTTCTTAGATATCTCATTTTTTCTCAACTATATTCATTCATCATAGATCAATAGCATATAATTAATAGTAATTCAATTCAAAACACATTTATTTGTATATAGACTTACCTCGTACGGATCCGGACGAACAGAGTCGACTATTCAATGACTGTCGACTTCCCTAATCTAATTCTGTTTTCTTTGGTTCTTGATCTCAATTGAGCTTTAGCATAGTCGAACCCTAGATGGTTCTTTTTCTTTTATTTTCTTTGTATTTTCAGTGCATGAACACTAAAAATGAGCTAATTTTAGCTTTTGGTTTTATTAAATTATACTTATTAATCCAATTACCAAATTAACCTTACTAAAAACATTATAACATCATATATATCAAGTTCATAACCATCCACTAACCTTAATAGTGGCAAAATTTCATGTTAAGGACTTTACAATTAATCAACCATAGCAAATAAGCACTTTTAACATATGGCAAGCAACTTTATTATTTTACTCGATTAGGTCCTTTTTCAAAATTAAGTACACAATTGATCAAATTTTCATACGAAACTTTCATACATACTAATTCACATATAATAAGCACAGAAAATGTTATTAAAATATTTTTTGACTCAAATTTCTGGTCTCAAAACTACTATTTCGATTAGGGTCTAAACCGGACTGTTACACACTACTCGTAGACACGAGTCATATGTTATTTAGAAATTTAGTAGTAGCTTAAATCCCTACTCTAAATCCTAAGTGTAAGTTTTTTTGTATCTATATTTGCTTTGTGGTTTTGTGCTTCTATGAGAAGCTCAAATGTGTCATACGTGGCTATGGTAACTGTTGTGAAAGGTGCAAATGTATACATGATATGTATGTTATATGACAGTGATAGTGTTTTGCAAAAGATGATTACATGCAACGATAGTGCACGGATATTCGGTAAGTGTTATGTGATTGATTTCAGATATTTTTGCCTTGTGATTTTGAAACCATTGGATATAGTTGGCATGACATAGGATTGAGTACCCACCTATATGTACAGTGATTTTGGGTGTTGAGACCCTAGGTGTAACGCCCTGAATTTTTGGGCCAAGAAGTATTGGGCCTTGTGCGTGGGAGCCGCTAGGAGACTGCACATAAATCTTTATGTATGGAAGAAATATCACAATTGATTGTCTGCTGCAGTGGTTAAGTGATTAGGAGTGTTTGGGAGTGTTGGAGAAGTCCTGGGTTCAAACCTAGGCTTTAGCAAAAATTTATGTTTTTCTCTTAAAAGAGCTTGGTGTTAGTGGGTAGGCTTTAAGAATATTTTTGATGAATTTATATCACAAGGAGCAATGTGGTCTAGTGGAAGTGGCGTTACAAGTGAGCTAGTGGTTTGAGGTTCTAATCCCCGCTTCTGCGAAATAGAGTTTATTTTTACTGATGGCCATGGAAGGAGGTGGAGTTGGACTAAGACTCTGTAGATGACTTGGTCGTGAGTGTTTCAAGGAAATTTGAATTGAAGGTTGAGTGATTTAGGGGAGTGTTTCAAGGGAAGAAGATTTGGATGAAGGAGTTTGTTTGGAATTCAAACTCGATTGGTGGCTTAATTCAAGGAGAAAATCAGGGAATTTGAAATAGGAAGGGTTGGTTGCCGAAATTTGAACTCCCCATTGTGAAAATACGGTCATAGGACTTTTTTTCCCAGAGTGCCAAATTCTTTTGTGCCATTTCGGGTTTTCTTTGTTTTTAGGTTTTTTTTCTCTTTTCTCTGTATTGCCATGCATATTCTGGAATTTTACCGTTCGTGTAACCTTTCTACCTCTTTGCTATTTTAGTATAGAATTGAAAGGCCGAATATAGGAGTTGTTCTTATGTGTTTGTGGCTATTCTTTTCTTTCATTTCTGAACCGAACTTCTCCACCCTCTCCCTCTCTCATTTGTTTTACGTGACCGAATAGCTTTTGGTCCTTCTCCTCTTTTCGTCCTTCTCTCAATTCTGTTTTCCTTCTTTGTGGTTTAGCCGAATAGCACTTGCCTCCTCTCCCTCGCCACTCATTCGGATTTTCTTGGCTAGCCGATTGTCTTTCTGTTTAGAGTCGAATCCCTCTACATTTGAGTAAAGTAATTGATTTTGTTTGGATTCACGACTACTCTTCTCCCTCTTTCTCTCTTTGTCAATATAAGTTTCCTCCTTAACACTATCTTCATCCACCGTTTCTGATAGGAGTGTGACTGTTTTTCGTGGGACTCAAATCCTAGAGTGTACCTTAAGAGGCCGAATACTCCTAAGCATTGGTAAGTTGTTGTTCTTTTGTTTCTAATATTTGTCATTCACGTTCTTAGTTAACAAGGTGGTAATGCTATACAGATTTTGTCAAGTTTTGGAAGGCAGATTTGATCGGTGGTTAAAGAGTGGAATCGGTTGCTATTCAAGGTAGGCAGTCAGTACCATTTTGGAATCAGGTGCTATGTAAGGGTATTAATTTTAATGATAAAAGGACTAACGTGGGGGTTATGATTGAATCTAGGTTTAGCGTCTTGGCATTTGCTCACTTATCACAAACAAGTGTGTATCCGTACTATGTAAGCGGTAATAGGTTTAAAGGTCGTAAATATGTGTGTAATTGTATGCCTTGTTTTGATAATCGGTTGAAAAGCCGAAAATGTGTGTGCTGTTTACTCTGCTATGACTATAGATCGGCAAAATGCCGAGAAGCCAGAAATATGGCGTATGATGCCACACAAGCGTGCGATCAGGCGTGTGGTAAACCGAACTCATAGAACGTGGGCGTACGACGAGGAAGGACACCATGAGCGAATTCATGGGCTTAGGTCGTAGTGGGCCACTTGGGAAACAAAATGGGCCGAATAGGCCTAATGGGCCCGTGGGACTACTTGTGTCAAATTAGCTGCTAGGTGGAATATGGTTGGGCTTGTCATATCGCGTACATGGCATAGGTCGTTCTGGGCCACGTTGGGCCGAACTGGGCCGTGTAGGCCCAATGGGCTTGTGAGCCCACACGGATAAAATGTATGTTATGTGGTAAGTTTTGGACTTGGCTAGGTTGTTCGTATAGTTGTGAATAGTTATAGGTTAAATAGGCTGTATGGGCCCAATGGGCACGTGGGTTCACGTGGGTAAATTTCACTGTTAAGCAAGAAGTAGATAGACTTGTCATGTCGCGCACATGACTTAGGTTGTTGGGTCTCGATAGGCCGAAATGGGTCGTGTGGGCCCAGTGGTCTCGTGGGCCCACACGGATAAAATCTGCAGTAAGTGACTATTAATGAACTGGGCTATGGTGTACACATGGCTGTATCTAACTTGGGTTAAATGGGCCACACGAGCCTGTGGGCCCACTTGGGCCGAGTAATGGGCCTTAGGCCCACTTGCACCATTATGTCTGTTTAGGTTACTTAGGTCACTCGAGGGGACAATGGACCCTCAGTTGGGTCGTTAAGATCCTCGATTTGTAAGATTACCAAAATACCCCTGATTTGTGAAATTACTAAAATACCCTCGATTTGTGAAACTACCGAAATACCCCTGTAGGGTAAAATGACCATTTTGCCCTTGTGGGTAAATGACCGACTTGGATTATGAATTTGACCGATTTGACTGTGATCGTATGACTGTGTTTTAACTGACTTGACAGTGGTTGTATGACTGATATGCTTTTAATATATTTTAAATGATTGTTACTGTGCATGGCCATTTTGCATACACGTGTGATGATTGAGCATGACATACACGACATATTGCATGGGGTTGGGACATTGATACGGAGGAAGTTTTGATAGGATCGCACGGGTCGCACGAGACGACTGTTGATCTAGTATTGATCTGTTAAGTTCGCGCGGTCGTACGAGATGACTGTGGACCAATAGACAGCTTAGTGCTACTTAATCTGATTATGGCTCTATGCCAACCTAAAAATGGCCGTGTGCCATCTTGACTATGGCTTTGTGCCAAACATATTTACCCGTGGCTATGTGCCTAACATACTTATTGATGACTCTATGTTGATCATATTTACCCAAGGCTGTGTGTCGATTATATTACCGTCACTGATGGCTATGTGCCAAACATAATACAGTTACTGATGGCTTTGTACCAATTTATAATACCGCTACTGAAGGCCTAGAGCCGCATATATATACTAGCAGCTTTGTTGTGATTTCAGTTAGTGCCACAACCGATGCTAACATTGGTGTGCTGGGTGGGAGGGTCGATTTTATCCCCACGTAAGTGTAGGGATGGTATGGGTGGTGTGTTGGCTGGGTTGGGGTGGGATGCATCCTTATACTGTTGCATATCTGCTTATGAGATCTGTCACCATATTGGGATTAGGACCAATTGTTCTGTTATTGGTTTGGGCTAGGCCTAATTGATTCTGTTATGGGCTGTGACCCAAATGATATTGTAGTGGGCTTCAGCCCATGTATGCTTTGAATTGGAATGTACTGTTACTGTTAAAGGGCTCTGGCCCAGACTATTTCTATTTCTGTTTTGGTATACTGATTGTTACTCTAGTAAGGGGATTACACACTGATTTTTCATAAACTCACCCATTTTATTAACTATGTAGGTAATCCCCAGCATTAGGCGGATCGGTGCTGCTAGGGACTCGGAGATGGCCACATGACTGCCTTTGGACATTATTTATGTTTTATATTCTATTTTGGGTTTTCAACTTTTGTAATAAGGCCTCTTAAAGTTTCTGGATTTTAACTTTGGGTTTTATTTACTTCGATTTATAACTGTTTTTAAGCAACACTACATTTTCGTAACATTCTCGGAATGGTTTCGCAACTTAGTTTTTAACATCACGTTTTCGTAAATCGGTTACTTTTAAAATTAGCTTCCGCAACTTATAAGAAATTTTGGGAATAGAATTAATAACTTTCAATGTACCACTTTATAAAATAAATTAATGTAACTGGGATTTTACTCAAGTTTTCAAATAAGAAGGGTTTTCAATGAAAACATGGTTTTCAAAAAACACTTCAATGTGACACGTCAGATTCTGGCCTAACTTCTAGGTTGGGTTTGGGGTGTTACCCTAGGATATGTTGGGGGGATAAGGGAATGTGAGCTAAGCTCCATTCAACGGGACATGTGAAGGCAAATAAGGAGAGTGTTAGCTTTATGCTACACTTTTGGGATATGTTTGACTCTATGAGTCTATGTTTGGTGTGTTAGAGATCCGTGTATTCGATGAGTGATGATAGAGCTTACTATATGTTTCATAACTCAAGTGTCAATCTATCATATTATATATAACTGTGTGGAACATGTTTTATGCTTAATGGAGTCTGTGTTATATTGCCAATTTATCATTATATATGACTTGTGTGAACTGTGATATATTCTTGATTAAATATGTTTTTTTTCATGATATATGTTTGCATGAGTATGTGAATGTTGTGTAGATAAACCAGTAGACAATGCATGGATAGGTACTCTACGATACTAGACATAGGACTATTGTAATTTTACTTATAAATGGTTTCCTTGAGGATGCATGATGACATGTTTATGATATGGTTATTCTAACCATTCTCTAAGCTTGTTAAGCTCACCCACTCCCTTCTTTACCCATTGCAGATTAGTTGTGTGTTAGTGTGAGCGATGTGGTTTCCGAGAGGTGATCCAAGCCAATTTTGTGTTATTCTGTAGATGTTCTTTAACTATTTATGTTTTGAGGAAAAGGCAATGTGATAGACTTGTTTATGGACATGTTATTTTCTAGACATTTTGCTAGTTATAGGTTCTGTTTATAAGGTTTAAGAGTTATGATTATGCTTAGGTTATAAATATTGATGATGGCATGGTGCTTCTAGCTCAGACACGTTTTTGAAGTTTTGAATTGTCAAATTTCAGCCGTTGGATAATTACTTGTCTAAGTATATGATGCATGGTCTTTAGAAACTAAATGGGAATGGATTATTTGTTTATGTATGCTGCATTTTTTAAGTCTGAAGTAGGGGTATTGATATTTGTGTGGTAAAATCGATACCTCTGTGTTTTGAAATGTATAGGAAGTTGGATTAGAGATTTGGTATCGATGCCTTTGCTTGAATATCGATACTCGGGCTCAAAATATCAATAATTTTTTAGACTTTGGAGTTTTGGTCAAGAAATAGAATGCAAGTTTGGTATTTTTTTTTCAAGTGGCATCCATACCACCTAGGGAAAATATTAATACCCAAGTGTTAGTATCGATACCTACGGACAAGTTTTGGAAATTTTGTTAAATGGACCTTATGTATGTCTATGTATTATTATACGACTATATGATATATGGTTAGCATGTATCATTGATAACTAACAAATATAACTGACTTAAAAGATAAATGAATGATAATATGAAAGACGTTTCTTTTAGAATGAACTTTCACTCGTTGTATATGACATGAGACGATGGGGTGGCACCCCGTATTCGGGCTTGGCGACCAGGCCAGGTATAGGGTGTTACAATGTATATGATCCTTAGACTTGAGATCATCATTGTCCCAACATTGTGAGTCGTATATTTTGATACAGTTAAAATGTCTACTATAATAGGTTGTACTATAAAGACTAATGTTGGATATACCACAATCCATGTAGTGGGATATGGTTTATCAAGAAAGAATTTACCCCTCCTACATAATGGGAGCAATATCTTAGGCCTCTTGATAGAGTGAGACTAGAAATGCATGGCCATGCTCAAATAAGTTGATATGAGATATTACACTTATTTGTTTATTGTAGTCTACTTGGAAAATCAAGAAATATGAGATTGGACTATACAAGTGTGACTATTGCATGACTTGTGTCCAATCTAGACATTAAGGATAAAATGATATAATACATAAAAAGATTATCACAGAAAAGCTGTGTCGAATCACGACTTCTTCTAACTTGGGTGGCAATGATGCATTGCTAGATACCACTCATTGCTTGTAATGTTAGAAATGTTCTAGTATTACTACCAACGTTACAATAGCCTACAAGGTCACACCCTATAGTTGAAACGAACAAAATCCATATACATTTGGTATTGTATTTAGTTGTCACATGAATTAAATTAATTGTTGAATTAATTTAATTTGACTGTTAAATATTAAAAAAATTTATGTACAAACTTGTTGTACACAAATAGAGAACATAGATATAATTAGTATATGAATTTGATTCATATAAAATATTAATTGTATATATTTTACCGAATTTATTAATATAAACAGTTATATTAATCAATTTCGTTCAAAATATAAAAAATATGGAAATTAATATTCTTTTGGAAAGAATATAATCAATATATGAATATTATTCATACAAAATATTAATTGTATATATTTTATTGAATTTCTTGATATAAATAGTTATGTTAATTAATTTCTATCAAAATATAAAATATATGGAAATTAATATTCTTTTGGAAAGAATATAATTAATATATGAATTTGATCCATACAAAATATTAATTGTATATATTTTACCAAATTTATTAATAGAAACAATTATATTAATTAAGTTCTATCAAAATATAAAATACATGAAAATTAATATTCTTTAGAAAAAATATAATTAATATATGAATTTGATTCATACAAAATATTAATTGTATATATTTTACTAAATTTATTAATATAAACAGTTATATTAATTAATTTCGGTCAAAATTTAAAATAAATAGAAATTAATATTCTTTTGGAAAGAATATAATTCATTTTTCTAACTTTCCATTAATAAGGGAACAGTCCTATATTCTTTTGGAAACTATAGAATTCATTTTTCTAACTTTTCATTTGTCTTCTCTGTTAATAAGGGAATGATCTTATATTCTTTTGGAAAGAATATAATTCATTTTTCTAACTTTTCATTTGCCTTCCCTATTAATTAGGGAATAATCCTTATTTTCTTTTTTAATATGTGATATCAAAGAGGATAAAAGGATGATAATCCCTTTGTGTGTTAAGGTTACCAACTTAATAAAATAAAAGTCGAGCAACCATTTTTAATTCTTTCTGAAAAGTTCAAGAGAAAGTGATTGTTCCTTTTTGACAAAGTGTGGACTACATGAGGCCGAGACGTTTTTTTTATGGCTTGGAATCAACACTAAATTAGAAGCATCCTTTCAACGTTTTCAATAAAGAAGGTACATTTTCAACCATTTTTCAACCCGATTCATTCCACATACATTGATCCTTGGTTGTGGATCACCGGAATATTTTTTCCCCCTGCACCATAAGGCATACCAGTGGTCCCAACATAAAATGATTTAATAAACCTATTAATGCAACATAATTAGTAGTTTTAACCTTTACAAATCTAGATAAACCCATAAAATTAATTGAAGTTTATTGAAACATGACCAATGAGAAAGTATGGAATCCCATTAGTGGAAGCCTTATATGGGCAAGAATACCAATAGTTCGAATGTGTAATCTCCTACTTTCGGGTCGTCTATGATAAATCCAAGATAGTCAAGCATGTTGAATTGTTCTCCAAGATACACAATTAAATAAGTGATTGTGTCATCAAGATAATGAATCAAGTACAAGTTAAGCTAATTCGTATTGCAACACCCACACCCGACCTGCTTATCAGATCCGATTATGATATGTCACAACTTAAAAGCCAAATGAATTTGACAAAAATACTTGAAAATTTTAAAAGTAATGAGGTCTTGGTGTATACCCCGAATTTGGCATAAACCCCCAATATAACAATAACAAAACAATCAAATCAATTATACGCCAAGTAAAACAATTTCAAAAAAACATTTGGCGGAAGCTTTATAAAAGTTGATAAAGTTATTTAAAACGTAAGATGAATTATTTTCCCATACAAAAGTTTCAAGTGCATCATTAGCAGTTAAATATCATTCAAAATAGTTTAGCGTATTCGCCTAAAAGACAATCTCGGAAACCATAATTCTCTAAATTAAACTCATATTTATAGAGTTTGTAAAAGTTCCCATAAAACAATGTTTTGAAAAAAGCTATAAATTAATACAAGTTTGATTACAGACATATCTACACGCCACCTTTCCAAAAGGTCATGCATGATACAGGAAAAGGCAAGTGGTTCCATACCAAAGTAACTATAGCATAGTCTCTTCTACGAAATCTCTTTCTTCAATCAACATGCCTAAGAAGGAAAGGTTAACAGAGTAAGTTCAAACGAAGTTAGTGAGTTCCATTAATAAAGGTAACATAAACGATATACAAGGATACTATTGGTAGAAAAGCATTAGTACTCTTAATGGTACTCAACCTTTCAAAGAGGTTTAGACATACCAAATATAATACACCAATGGCATTCACAATAATTTGATGGACTCAATTTGTCAACTTAACACGACGCATGGGAGGGCACTATCCACCTGGTTATCCATAACTTAATACAATGCACACGTTTTCCACATGACCTATACTTGTGCCAGACTCATACCCAAAATTCAGATTCAGAATTATATCAATCAGTCGTATTCATATGCATATACTTCATCCCTTAACTCCTCATATCATTTCAATTTAGCTGAACATGTTTTCTTGTGATCTTCCAATTCGATTTGCAATATAGCTTCCCTACCAGAGGCATCACAAACATATCTCTTTCTCCTTCATCACATATCACATTTCACATGTAATAACTCGTTTTTAGTGGTGTCAAAAATAATGGTTTGGGACCACAAATCCAACGAGTGAGTTCGTAAATTTTATTATTTAATATTTACGAGTTAAATATAATATTATATTGAATTTTAATTTGATAAATTTTGTTATTTGGACGAATAGTTAAGTTCAATTGGTTTGTCCCCAAAGTCAATTGGTTTTGGAAAATGAAGTATCAAGATGTTGTTTCTATAAACCGAGCCGTAAATATTTTTATTAAATATTTACAGAGTGATTTAATAGGTGTGTTGAAATTTGGTCAAGAAATTTTGAGGAAATGATAATTAATTAAGGAAAAAGGACTAAATTGTAAAAACTGCAAAAGTTAATTACTATAAGTTTATATGAACTAAATGTGTTCAATTGATTAATTGAAGGGTTTTAAATGGAAATATGGCATATTTATTTTCAGTGGACGATTTGGCATGATTCTGAAGTTAATTTATAATATTTTAATGTTAAAATTTTAAGTAAAATATAATAAAAGAAAAGAAAAAAATGTTATCACCTATTCATTCTTCTTCTTCCACCGAACTTTCCACCATTTTAAGAGAAATAAAAGCTTCAAACCTTCAAGGTTATTCAACCTTTGCATGTAAGCAATTCTTTAGCCCATTTTCAGTATTTTTTATGTTTTTGAGATCGTTGTAGCTTAATCTAGCTAACCTAGGGATTATTTGTAAAATTGTTAAATGTTTTGAATTATGCCATTGATGAATTTGTGATATTTTTGAAGTTTGATGGTAGATTTATAAGCTTGATAGTTAAATAGGACTATTTTGTAAAGTAATTTTGGTTAATTTTAAAGTTAAAGGACTAAATTGCTAATATAGTAAAGTTACATGAAATTAAAGTAAAATTATGATGAATATGGGTTGTAAGGGAATTTTATAAAATCAGGCTGGCTTGTTTGGGTTAATTCGTGATTGAATTGAAAGTTTCAGTTTTAGGGACTAAATTGAATAAAAGGTAAAAGTTTAAGTTAAAACTATAAAATGTTAATAAAGGGTTAATTACATGAATTTTAGTATTTAAAAGTATTTGAATGAATAATTGAATTAAATTATTATATTTAGATCAAGAAATGAGTCAACTAAACAATAATTGAGGGAAAAGAAAGTTAGCGTGTAATAATTGATGTTGAGTTTGTTGTCGTTTTTGGATTAGGTAAGTTCATAACTTGGTTAAATTAATTAGTTATTGTTTTGATAATTTAATATCTATTTAAGTATGTGGAGATCAAGTTAACTGGCTTGAAAATTAAATAAGACCATAGTTGAAAGATACTATGACACTATACTGGAAATGAATAAGACCATAGTTAAAAGACACTATGACATTATACCATAAATGAATAAGACCATATTTGAAAAATACTATGACATGATGTCAGAAATAAATAAGATCGTGGCTGAAAGACACTATGGCATCCTTGAAAAAATGTTTATCAGGTAATGTGAATTGGTGATGGATACCACATCAATGGTTTGACATCCTATAGGTATTGCAAATTCACTAAAGCTTGAAAGAGTATTGTTTTTGCGTATTAAACATTAATACATTTTGGTTCATCAAGTGAAATATGAATAAGTGATGGTGGAATTGAGGTTATACATGCGTTTACTTATAAATTTTGTCTTGATAAGGTTATATGGTTATACTTGTGATCTCACTAAATTGAGAGTGTTGGGACCGTTAGTATGCCCCGTGCTGTAGCAAAAAAAATTATTCCAACGATCCATAGCTAGGGATCCATGTACAAGGAATGAAACAAGTTGAAATAGGGTTGAAAATATACCTTCTTTTACTGAAAACGTTGAAAGGATGTTGCCGATTTAATGTCGATTCCAAGCCACAATGAAAACATCCCAGCATCTACGTAGTCCACGATGTCAAAAACAAACAGCCACTTTCTCTTGAACTTTTCAAAGAGAATTAAAAACGGTTGCTAGACCTTTTAAATTATTAAGTTGATAACCTTAAAACACTAAAGGGTTATCATCCTTTTATCCTCTTTGGTGTCACATATTAAAAAGGAAAACCAAGATTATTCTCTTATTAATAGAGAAGTCAAATAGAAAGATAGCAAAAGAAATTATATTCTTTTCAAAAGAATATAGGATTATTCTCTTATTAAAAGAGAAGGCAAACGGAAAGTTAGAAAAAGAAATTATATTCTTTTCAAAAGAATATTAATTTCTATATCTTTTATATTTTGATCGAAATTAATTAATATAATTATTTATATTAATAAATTCAGTAAAAAATATACAATTAATATTTTTTTTAGGAATCAAATTCATATATTAGATATATTCTTTCCAAAATAATATTAATTTCCATGTCAATTATATTTTGACAGAAATTAATTAATATAACTATTTATATTAATAAATTCAGTAAAATATATACAATTAATATTTTGTATGAATCAAATTCATATATTAATTATATTCTTTCTGAAATAATATTGATTTCCATGTCCTTTATATTTTGACTAAAATTAATTAATATAATTGTTTATATTAATAAATTTGGTAAAATATATACAATTAATATTTTGTATGAATCAAATTCATATATATTAATTATATTCTTTCCAAAAGAATATTAATTTCCATGTATTTTATATTTTGAACGAAATTAGTTAATATAACTGTTTATATTAATAAATTCGGTAATGTAACACCCCTAACCCATATCAGTCGCCGGATTGGGTTTACAAGGCATTACCACACATACTACAAATTAAACCGACTTTTCTCACTTTCATACACCAAGAATATCAAAACATTTAAAACTTATCAAACTCAAATTTTCGCAATTTACTTATTTCAATTTCGAATACATTAATCATAATTCCAATGTAGAAATGATCATACTTTGCTGAATAGATATCGTAAATAAGCACATTCAAAATTCCAACTAATTCAATTCGAACAAATATCAAAACTCAAATGAACATGTTCCATAATTACCAAATTCGAACCAAACTTGTATATATATAAAACTATGTTCACATATTTAAAATTCTCAAAGTTCATTTCTCTATATCAATCATCTTAATGTCATTTTCATAATTAAATCATATTCCATCATAACACATCACTTTATACATCAAATATATGCCAATTTCCATTTCATTAATTGTATATCAAACAAATCAATTAACAACTTCTACACAAGCTCATAATAAAACCAGACGAAATCATATTGCATAATTTAATATGCAATTACATATGCCACTTTAGTACATTATAACATGGCCAAATATACTAATATTTCATATATACATAGTACACAATTTACCCTAAAATTATAAGCCATACTTAACATTTAATTGCATACAAAAAAATTGACTAAAATATTCATGGGACATTTTTATTACTTATTACATTTCATAACTGAATTTCATTACTAAAAACCATGAACACATCCAAAAGATTTCATCACCGAATTACCCGAACTAAGTTCATTAAACATGAAAACTAAAAACATAAAAGACTAAGACTAAACATGGTGATCAAATGCACATATACACTAAATATATATTAGTATAAAACACATCCAAAGCAATCAAACATACTTACAACCGATTTCTTCATACCTCATCCAAAATCATTAACTAACATTAATATACAAACACATAACACAAATTCTAATCATTTATGGCACATAGCATAATAATCAAAGTGGACTTAAACCACAATTATGCCAAAACCGAATTCAAGCAAAATAGTTAAGCCATTTTCGCATGGCTAATAAACATAGATTTCCAAAAATTCAACTTTACCGAACACACACTCCAACCTATACATGCCATAGTTCAAGTTCAATTATTTAAATACCGAAGCTGTAGATAGTGTGATGAACTTTACTGATGATCCTCGAGCTCGTAACTTGAATTCAAAATCTATAAAACAGAGTAAATGAAAACACACAGAGTAAGCTAACTTAGCTTAGTAAGCTTTAAGCAAATTAAACAATTAAAGCATACCAACATCTCAATACTAAATCATTTCAATCAAATAATCCAACTTATTCATTTGTAATCACATTTAATTTCAAACTTTTAATTCCATACATATATAACATATACTTTCATAGAATAATTTCTCCTTGGCCGAATGCTCATATAATCAAAACAATTAATTATCTTCCAACCTTCAAATTCAAGATGTCATTATATAACCAATTGCACATACACTCATATACACAAGCTCAAAAATCATAATATAACATCATGTACATGAACTATCCATATGGCCGAATAAACATGGTCTTGTATACACATATTCAAAGACCAAATCCATAATATTCACATCATTTGATCATAGAACCGAATACACATACCATAATCACATATATACTTCATTTGCATCACACATGATTTGTAACAAATAATCAAGTTACTTACTTTCCTTATTTTAAGTAGGTAACAAGTTAACTCATACCTGGCCATTTAGCTCGTTTAATGTATTCAAATACCACATCAGCATGAAGTCTTTTAAGCATAAACTTATAAGTAATCATCGGCATAAAGCCTGCTAGGCATAAGCCTATATTTCACACCGGCACAAGGCCCGCTAAACTCAAAGTTAGATTTTGTACACCAACAATAAGCCTGCAAGCATAAAGCCTGATTTAATTCACCAGCTCAAGGCTTGCTAGGCTCAAAACCCGAGTATCACTATTATAAAGCTGTCTCATAAACAATTCATATATCGAAAATTCCAAAATTCCAAATATGCCATATAGTTCATACGGACTTTCAAATGTTATAACTCAGTCGAATTAGCTCAAATACATTATTTTCATGCTTAATCATATTCGCCTAACTCTATTATAAATCCATAAATTCCAAATCATCATACTAAACCATTTTACATTCAAAATAGGTGATGTTTAATTGCTTAAAGACTTACCTCGGATATCGACGAACAATGTAAATCGATTATTCAACTATTTTTGTTTTTCCCCGATCCAAGTCCGATTTCTTTTGTTCTTGATCTATAAAATTTCAAATTAATCTCATTCAATCACAATTTTATTCAATTTAATCCAATAACACATAAATGAAAAATTACCATTTTACCCCTAATATTTCATACTTTTACAAATTAGTCCTAATTGCATAAAACACAAAATACACAAAATCTCCATGTAAGATGCTTAGGCCGAATGTTCCTCTAGTACATACAAATACACACATTTCATTTATTTTACATTTTAGTCCCTCAATTTATTATTTTTCCAATTTAGTTCTTTTTACTCAAAATCATCAAAAACTCCAATACAAAACATGTTAGTCTAAAACATATCTTTAATTTTTCATCATCAAACATCACAAAGCACAAATATTCATCAATGGAATAACTCAAAACATTCATCAAATTCAGAAATTCTAACATGGGTCGGATAGTATTTGAAGCAACGATCTAAAAAACGTAAAAATTATCAAAAATCGAAACCAAACTAACCTTGAATTTGAATAAAAAATGGTCGAATACCTAGCTTTGTTATTTCATTTCTTTCTTCTTTTTAGTTCAGTCAAAAGATGAACATTAAAACATGGCTTTTAATTTGTATAATAATATAACATATATATCATTTATTATTTTACACATTTAACCTTTCAAAATTAATTGGTAAACCATATATATCATGTCCAAAACCGTCCACTTATAAAACCAATGGTTTATTTGCATTATAAATGCCTCCACTAATAAAGACAACAACAAATTAGCACTTTCACATTTAACCATCAACTTTTCTTTTTACGTGATTAAGTCCTTTTATTTAATCAGACACGCAAATGATAAAATTAAATCACGAAAATTTCATAGATATTAATTCACACATAATAAACACAGAAAATAATTTTTAAAAATTTTTCTAACTCGGATTCGCGGTCCCAAAACCATCGTTCTGACTAGGGTTTAAATCGAGTTGTTACAGGTAAAATATATATAATTAATATTTTGTATGAATCGAATTCATATATTAAATATATTTATGTTCTCTATTTATGTACAACAAGTTTGTACATATAATGTGTTTAATATTTAACTACCAAATTAAATTAATTCAACAATTAATTTAATTCATGCGGCAACTAAATACAATACCAAATGTATTTGGATTTCTATTTGTCTCAAGTATAGGGTGTGACCTTGTAGGCTCTTGTAACGTTTGCAGTAAGAGTAGAACATTTCTAACATTACAAGCAATAAGTGGCATCTAGCAATGCATCATTGCCACCCAAGTTAGAAGAAGTCGTGATTCGACATAACCTTCTTATGATAATTTTCCCCGTGTTATATACTTTTATCCTTGATATCTAGATTGGACACAAGTCATGCAATAGTCACACTTGTATAGTCCAATATCATATTTCTTGATTTTCTGAGTAGACTAGAATAAACAAATAAGTGTGATATATCATATTAACTTATTCGAGCATGGCCATGCATTTCTAATCTCACTCCATTAATAAGCCTAAAATATTGCTCCCATGATGTAGGAGGGATAAATCTTTTCTTGATCAACCATATCCCACCACATGGATTGCGGTATATCCAACATCAATCTTTATAGTACAACCTGTTACGGTAGATGTTTTGACTATATCAAAATATATGACTTACGATGTTGGGACAATGATGATCTCAAGTTTGAGGATCATATACATAGTTATCACTATGAGTAATATTATGACTATTACATAATAATTAATAGCAGGTGAGCCCAATATGTTGTTCTCTAACACATACTCATGTAATGATTTTGACATCCCTATGTCAATGACAATTCATTGTCATCAATCAACTACACATTAGTCTCAATACGTTATTGTTGTTCAAGCCTTGAAACACCCCAGACCCAGCCTGGACATCACGGTCGAATCTGATGGTGTCACATTGAAGTGTTTTTCGTAAAATACAATATTGTTGAAAAAAAACCCGATTTATATTTACCTTTTTGTGATCTTAACGAAGGTTTTAGAATGTCACGTTCATTTTCAAAATTTAAGTTGTTTGGTGAAAAGTTAATCATATTAAATTGTTGTTAACTCAAAAACATTAATTCTTGCGGAAGCTTTTAAGTCATGTTGTGAAAACGTGGTGTTTTGAAAAACATTTACTTTTTTGAAAATTCGCATCCTATTACTAAAAGATATAAATCAAAATAAGTAAAACCCCAAATTAAAAATTAAAAATTTAAAAAGGCATTATTACATAAAAAAACCCAAATTAAATTACTTATAAATTAAAAGTCAAAGATGGAAGCATGTGCGGTTGTGTGGCCACCTTTGAGTCCCTCGCAGCACCGATCCGCCTAAGACTAGGGATTACCTGCACAGATAAGAAGAAGGGTGAGTTTACAAAAACTCAGTGTGTAATCCCTTAATAACAAACATCGATCATCTAGTAGGCAATTGTAGTATGGGCCTAAGCCCATTTCAATAATGATTCGATTCTGATTAGGGCCATAGCCCATTACAAGATGCTCGATGTCGATTGTCACTGAGCCCATTTCAGTGACAGTAATAATACAGATATGCAAGCAGAAAATCCTACCCAACTAGCCTCTACACTCCAACTCCGTCCAGCCCTGCACTCAATGTGGGGATAAAATCAACCCATCCATCCCTACACTCCAAAATAGTACCGGTTGCAGCATTAAATAATATTTGCAGCAGAGCAGCTAGTACGGTACACTTCCTCCAATCATAATAAGCCCATCCCCATGTAACATATCATGTATCATGTCATAATATCATACACGTATACAATATATATAAAATGGCATGCTCAATCACAGTCACACATCTCATAAGGGCATAATAGTCATTTTAGCACATAGAGGCATAACAGTCATTTTATCAATTTAGGGGTCTAGGTATAGTTATCGACCCAACAGTAGGTCTACAGTCGTCTTGGGCCAATATTCTCCACACGTTCGTGTGGGGCCCACAAGCCTGTTGGGCCTACATAGCCTAATTCGACCCAAAATGGCCCAAAATGACCTCGGCTCATGAATTCGCTCATGGCCGGCCTCAATAGTCATACGCCCATGTTTAAGTATACAGACTACCACACGAGCGAGCGCACACCCGTGTAGTGTCGTCGGTCACTTATTTCGGCTTTTACCAATATACGATTAGGGCAGTGTTTAACACACCTACTTGCGAAAGTGCACGACTAACCCACAAGAGCTTCAACCTATCACTTACCTTGATCGATCACACTAAAACCGTCGCAAGAGATTTCTCATAATCCTTAAAGATTACCTACATTCCAACCATGACTTGTTAACTAATACCATACATGCAAATAATTGAACAAAGTGTATAGCAACTTACCGAAAGCGTAAACTAAGAATAGAAGACAGAAGTATTCGGCATACCCCTAGAAGCACCCACTCGAACCGAGGCACAAGATGTAACAATCGCACCCCTAACAGTAATTGACAGAGAAAAAAAGTTGTTAGATGAAGGAAAATTACAACAGAGAGAGGGAGAAAGAGAAAAAGAACCGTCTGATTGATCAAAGAACACTTGCCTATTCGAAACAACAATAGAAAGATATGAAGAATTCAGCCAAAGTCACCAGATGAGAAGAGAGGGAATCTGTTAGCACAAAAGAATTGAAAGAGAGGAGAAGATGCACTCAGTCAAGAGGAAATCAATTGAGGAAGAAAGAAAAAAGAGAGAATCGACCAAACCCCAAGGCTAAAAATGTAAGGGTTTGAGAGAGAGGAAGGAATAGGTATTCGGCCAAAGAGAGAATTGATTGAGAGAGAGGAGAGAAGAAAAGGCAAAGATGACAATTGAGAGACCTGAAGAAGAGTGAACAAAAACCCGAAATCAGCAAAAACAAAAGGTATTACCAAATTCTCCTAGCACTACTCGTCTTTTAGAGAACAAAAGAAAAAAACCAAAATGTTCACAAAACCCGAAATAGAGTACTCAAACTCACCAAAGCTGAAATTCTTGAGTAGCTAACTTAGCAATTCGGCACTAACTCTCCCTCACTTCTAAATCCCACATTTTCCTCCCTTAATTTTCTCCTAAAATCCCTCCTCAAATCCCTCTAACCGATCACACCTCCCCTCAACTACTCAATTTGAATCCCCCTCAACCACTTCAGTGTTTCAGTCAACCCATAACACTCCCACGTCACAGTAGCAAAATAAAACACCCCCTACACCCACCAGGATTCGAACCTCAGACCTCAACGAACAACCACATGCCACCTATCCCCTAGACCAGTAGGCCTTTTCTGTCATAAAATACCCATATTTATTTAAGAAGCCTACTGACTAGAAATAGGGTTTATTCAAGTAAGAAACAAAAATTTTGCACAAGCCAAGGCTTGAACCTAAGACTTCTCAGACTCTTCCCAGGACACTTAACCACTGAGGCAGACATACAATAGTGTCAACCATCTAAAAATAATAATTTAGATTTTTGGGCGTTACAAGCCCACAATAATAGTTGACTAAGGACCTTTTTAAGAATAGTCACTTTTTCTTAGGATGTTATTAGAATTAAGTTTATTTATATACACAGAAAAAGAAACTGAAATAATAATAACAATGCCTTATATTAATAAACAAGGTAAAATGAGTATGTGATTACAATCATATCATGATTGGTCTTTAGGCATACTCTAACAATCTCTCACTAGCACTAAGACTAATCAATCATATATCTAATACCGAGTGACTTAGTGTGACGATCATGCTTTTACTATGTCATAGGCTTATTCAGTGGATCAGCGATGTTGTCATCTGTTGGTACTCCGCATATTTTCACATCTCCTCGATCAAAGGTTTCTCAAATGAGATGAAATCACCTAAGTATATGTTTGGATCATTGGTGAGATCTAGGTTCCTTTGCTAGTGCAATAGCTTCGTTGTTGTCAAAACAAAGTTCTATAGCATCTGATATGCTAGGCACAACCCCTAGTTCAGATATAAACCTCTTGATCCAAGTAGCCTCACTAGTTGTAATATACTTGGTCTCACTTGTAGAATCAACTACTGTATCTTGTTTTGAACTTTTCCAACTCACAGTGCCTCCATTAAGGCAAAACACAAAACCCGATTGCAATTGTGAATCATCCTTGTCGATTTGGAATCTAGTATCAGCGTAACCTTTTACACTTAGCAATTCCTCACCTCCATATATAAGGAATGTATCCCTACTCCTCAAGTACTTAAGGATATATTTAACTGTGACCCAATGACTTTCACCGAGATCTACTTGGTACTAACTTGTCATGCTTAAAGCATACGATACATCTGGACAAGTACATAGCATGGCATACATGATAGATCCAATAGTCAAAGCATATGGAATCTTACTTATATGTTCTCTCTCTTGTGAAGTTGAAGGACACATTTCCTTCGAGAGTGAAATACCATGTCACATAGGTAGAAATCCTCTCTTAGATTCTTCCATACTGAACATTTTTAGTACTTTATCTATGTACTTTGGCTTAGACCTAGGAGTCATCTTGATCTATCTCTATAGATTTTGACTCCTAATATGTATGTAGCCTTGCTCAAGTCTTTCATAGAAAAACAACTTCCTATCCAAGCCTTAACAAACTATAAGATAGGTATGTCATTTCCTATGATAAGTATATCATCTACATGCAATACCAAGAATACAATAGTGTTCCCACTAATTTTCTTGTAAACACAAGGCACATCTTCATTTTTGATAAAACCAAACTCTTTGATCGCATCATTAAAATGAAGATTCCAACTTCGAGAAGCTTGCTATAATCCATAAATGGATCTCTGTAGCTTGCATATCTTACCAACATCTTTTGGATCAACAAAACCTTCAGGTTGTGTCATGTACACACCCTCTTCCAATTTCCCATTAAAGAAAGTTGTTTTGACGTCCATCTGCCAAATTTCATAATCATAAAATGCAACTATTATAAGTAAGATTCGGATGGATTTAAACATAGAAACAGGAGAAAAGGTTTTATCATAGTCAACACCATGAACTTGTAGAAAACATTTAGCAATTAATTGCCCTTTGTATGTTTGTACATTACCATCCAAGTCGGTTTTCTTTTTGAAAACCCACTTGCACCCTATGGGTTTAACCCCTTCAGGTGGGTCAACCAAGATCCATACCTAGTTTTCTGACATGGAATCCATCTTAGGCCTCTTAGCCTCAAGCCATTTCTCAGAATCTGGGCTTGCCACTGCTTCTTGGTAAGTCCTAGGCTCATCTTGATCCATAAGTGGAATATCACCATGTGTTTTAATGAGAAATCCATATCTCTCTAGTACATGACATTCTCTTAAAAATCTTCACGGTATTTGTGTTTCCAAAATAGTTTATTATCCTACAACAACTTGTGGAACCTATTGTTGTTCAATACCTGATTCAGTGATCTGTTGTTGTTCTCGAATTTCTCTGAGTTCTATTCTTTTACCACTTCCTTTTCTAAAGACAAAATCTCTTTCAAGGAAGACTCATGTCCGAGCAACAAACATTTTTTTCTTGTTAAGATTGAATAAATAATATCCTTTAGTTTCCTTAGGATATCCCACAAAGATGCACTTTTGAGATTTGGGTTTGAGCTTAGTAGATGTTTGACATTTAACATAAGCTTCACAACCTCAAATCTTTATAAAAGACATGCTAGGAACCTCCCCAGTCCACGTCTCATATGGTGTCTTTTGAATTGATTTAGATGGAACACGATTTAGTGTGAAAGTAGTTGTTTTAAGTGCATGTCCCCAAAAGGAAGTAGGAAGATCAACATGACTCAACATTGATCGAACCATGTCTATCAATGTTCAATTTCTCCTTTCAAAAATTCCATGCCACTGTGGAGTACCAAGAGGTGTAAGTTATGAGACAATCCCACATTCCCTCAAAAACTCATCAAACTCTAGGCTTAAGTATTCTCGTCCTCGATCTGATTGAAGTGCCTTAAAACTTTTACCTAGTTGTTTTTGTACTTCATTTTTAAATTCCTTAAACTTTTCAAAGGCTTCAAATTTATGGCACATAAGATAAATATACCCATATCTACTGAAGTCATCAGTGAAAGTAATGAAATATTGTAAACATCCTTTGTCTTGTGTTCTCATTGGTCCACATACATCACTATGTATTAAGCCTAATAAATCACTAGCTTGTTCACTTTTACTATTAAAAGGAGTTTTAGTCATTTTACCCAACAAGCAAGACTCATATACATCCAATTGTTTGAAAACAATAGGAATTCTAAATCCCATCTTTATGGAGCTTTGATATGCACTTACGTTAAATGCAATTACGGCCAACTATTCCAATTTAGTCCATAATCTCAAACTTCCCGATTTAGGCTCGAATCTCGGTTTTCTTAATCTAACATTTCAAATATAGCTTATTTATTATTCAAATTATTCAAATTGACCTAAAAATCATACTTTTAAAAATTGGTAGTTTTACCCCTAAACTTTGTCATATTTACAGTTTTGTCCCTAGGCTCGTAAAATGATTTTTATTCAATTTTTTTACACTTTAAGCCTAGATGAATCATTTTCATAACTATAGAAGCCCACAATTTCCACTAAATCACACTTTTATGACAAATTTTATAACTTTTACAATTTAGTCATTTTTAGTGTTTTCACCAAAACTACTTAGTAAAAGTTGTTTCTCCAACCATAAACATTCATAATCTACCACTAAACATCAAAATGCAAAAATTTGTAACATGGTTCAAACCCTAGATCTTCATCATAACTCAAATAAATGGTAGAAATAGGTAGACCTTGTTATGAGGATTTCAAAAACGTAAAAATCATTAAAGACGGGGCTAGAACAGACTAACAATCGAGCTTGGAAGCTTGAAAAACCCTAGCTATGTCTTCTCCATGCATGTTTTGGCCATGGGGTTGAAGATGGACAAAAATTGGCTTTTAATTTTGTTTTTAATTCATTTTAATTACTAAACGACCAAAATGCCCCTAACTTAAAAATATTCTATTTCACCCATTTCATGTCCATTTTTGTCCAAAAAATTAACCAATGGTCTAATTACCATTTAAGGACCTCCAATTTAAAATTTGATAACAAGTGGACACCTCTAGCATGTAGAACTCAACTTTTGCACTTTTTATGATTTAGTCCTTTTGACTAAATTGAGTGCCCAAATGCCAAAATTTTTGGACGAAATTTTCACAAAACAATTCCATAGAATTGTAGACCATAAAAATATAATAAGAATGAATTTGATTACATCAGATTCGTGGTCTCGAAACCACTATTCCGACTAGGTCCTAATTCGGGATGTTACAACTCTCCCCCCTTTAGGGATTTTCGTCCTTGAAAATCTTTCTAGAAGAGTGGTTTAGTTTCTCATAAACTCTACTATCTCATAAAAATTACTAAAGAACTTTTACTTTAGCCTTCATTAAAAACCAGGGTCTTATTAAGCTTCTCAATTACTCATAATATAGAATCTGTATCTCAATCTAATTAATCAAGACTAGCTTTCCAAGAATCTGACAATCTTAGAGATACATGATTCCAATTAACCTGTTAGGCATAAATTTTACATATACTGAAATGATTTGCAGATTTCATCAAACACTTAATACAAGCCACATTAAAGGCAGGAATAATCCGTATATGAAATCCATTGTAACTCTTTCTTAGAGATCATACCATAACTATCTTATCATCCTTTAACGATTCATGTCAGATACACTACCACAAACTTAAATCTGTCTATAACATCAGATACGTTAAGCTGTCACACTACCTTTCTTGTCTTAAAACACATCACTGAAAATCAAAAAGTTTTTGCTCAATGCAGACTAAACCAGTTCAAAGGCTTCGGTTAACAATGTCCTCATCTACTCAAAGTTTTACTAATTAACATGCAATAGACCATTCAATTTTCACAAAACAAAAATTTTATCATTCATAGCAGCTTTAAATCGTATCAAAGTCTTCTAAGATACATACACTTTCCATTCAGACTATCTGTCTTTAACCCGAAAAAGATAAAATCTTATTCTCAGGATTGAGAAAAACGATTCAAACATAATTGCTTCATTAAATCTTTCAAACAATAACCCATACAGACTGAACAACCAAGTTGGTCTTAATTATTACTTGATAAAGCTTCAAGAAATCCTTCCTTTTAGTTGACAGAACCGTTCAACATGCAATCATTTAAGATTCACTTATCATGCCTATCAAAGACCTTTACCATTGGTTTAGCTCAAAATAAAAAGAATATCTCGATTGAGGGCATTAACTTTAATCAACTTACTCAATAGAAGAAATTCACCATACAAATTGAAACTCGCAATTTCGCCACTTATGCTTTTGCTGAGGTCAAAACATTACACAAAATTTAAAGAAATCTGAATACTAGAATAATCACATTACTACTATCAACCCAGAGGCATAATCATAATTGACATAGTCTTCATAGGCTCAAGAATACACTTTAGATACGAGTCATGATTAATAATTTTCGGAATAAAGATGACAAGAAGACAAAAATAAAATAATCCAAGATAGAAAAATCCAAGAATCATAACACCATGTATATTTCTTATAAAATTCCAATGACTGGATTGTAATAAAATACCAGAGAGAAATAGAGCAGTGCTGATTATAAACCAATTAGGTTATCAATACTTTCGTCTACACATCATGATTAAAAAACATTCCCATATAACAAGAATTTTATCAGAAGAGTAACAGCCATAGGAATATCCCTGAGAACAATTAAACATATAGAATACCTCAAAAGAGACTGTCCAAAACCTGTTAAGCCATAACTATCACACTCAATGTCTTACCTTTCAAATATTATTCCTTCAACTATTTTTGTCATCACTAATCTCGTACTATTTCTTTCACTGAAGAAAATAAGTTCAGAAGGAATTTCGATTACTACATTCTTTCAACATTGTGTCTGAGCAAGTCGATTTGCCAAGGTTAATTTCTTCTCTTATTGTGATATTTCATAAACCGAAAAAATCTTTAAATCAATCTGATACCTTTTCTAATTCTGTCTTTACTTATCAACTCATTTTTAGACTCTGACCATATTTACAATCATTCTACCGTTGAACTCTTTTGGTCTGATACTCGTGAGCTTATTTTAGCACAAATCTCATGAAATCCTTTATAAACACCACTCTGGAAAGGGGTTTGGGTTTTAAGATCCCTGACTCGTCTCTTATACACATGTATATACCATATAACTTTCACCATTATAGTCATATTATTACCAACATATCATTCACTTCAGACAAGCTAACATTAAAGTTTATTTTACATAGACTTTCCAGTTACCTATTTAAATAAATTTACTTTTACATACATTCTATGAATTCTAAATAACTTTACTTATCATTTTTATTCAATCAAATAGGTCAGGCACATAACATTATATGAGGGCCAAACAAACATGGATAAGTGTATCACAATCTGAGCTTTCATCTAGCACATCAACATATGCATATCACTATAATCATATAACTTAATTTAATCAATTTAGCACATTTACTTAGACTATGAGAGTTTGTTAGTCATACTTATTTAAACAAGCATAAGTGGACAATTATTCCATCAATATTCTTGGTAAGTTACCCAAATACACGTATTTGTTCAAGTAAATCAATCATATACATCATGGAATTATCGATTAAACATAGGTAGGCTCATTAAATCATAATCTTTTATCTCATTTCACTTTTCCATATTTCAAAGATGCCTCCCGTTGGAACATTCCAATTTCGATGGATTCCCAGGTAGTAAACTCAGGGTATATACGTTAATTATTCGTCAATTCATGTCCAGTAGTACCTTTCGGGTACACTCTCTCGAATCACGTATCATACAGTAGAGTTACTAGTCAAGGCTAAATTCTAACTGAAACATATTCTCAATAGGCTCGTCTTAGGATTACCAGTCCGAGCTAAATCCCTTATAATGAGGCCAATGGATTACCCGTCCGGGCTAAATCCATTCCATCACATTTACTCGAGAGAGTTCAACTCGAGATTACCCGTCCGAGCTAAATCCCATTTTGCATCATTATTCCCCTTTTCAAGAAATCATTGTAATCCATCGAAATTCAACGTCCAATTGGGGCAGTAACATTTTGCTAATATCATGCTATTATGAACCCTTTATTTATACTTTTATGAATTTCTATTTACCACATCCACTTAATCAAATAAGCCAAGTGTACATCATCGTATGAACATCAAATAAGCATGAAAATTCATCGTAACATAAACTTTCATCTCACATGTTATCACATATATCATGAACTTTTATTCATAATTTTCTGAATCCAGGCCTATCATTACTATACTTTACCCGAATACCTTAGAATCATATTTAACATGGTCGGCGTAGCTCGGTTAGAGAGTACCTCTATCTAAACGAGATGGTTCTCCTTCCCATCGGGAGACACCACACTATCATAGATTGGTGGCATGTATAGTTAGACTCTCATTCTTGCTAGGTTAGTTCGAGAATCGACTAAACCATAACTCTGATACCACTAAATATAACACCCCTTAGCCGTGTTCGACGCCGAGACAAGATACAAGGCATTACCTGACTTAAACATGCATATACATGTAAAATTGGGCCATAAAATTTCAATCATATCAAAATCATTCGATCACATGCAAAATGTCCTATACACGAGCCTTTGAGGCTCTAAACATGCATTAAAAGCGGTTTGGGACTAAATCGAGAACTCACGAACATTTTTACAATACTTAAAAAATTTTCATGTTTGGAGAGTCATACCCCCGTGTGGGTAGGCCGGGTGGTCTGACACGCCTGCGTCCCCAGCCCGTGTAACTCTCTTCTTATGACGTCAGCAAACATTTAGGGTCACACGCTTGTGTGCTGAGGCCGTGTCCTCTATACGGTTGAGACATATGGCCGTGTCTCTGCCCAAGTGGTCAACACTTAGGCTATTTTCTAAGCCTTTTTGTTGCCTTAATCTTTCACATACTTAAATACTTTAAAGATACATATCATAGCATCATTTTAATGATTTAGCATGCCTCACTAAAGCACATTTTTAACAATCAACCATAACATATTACCCAATAATTAATCTCTACTTATTCAACAAATGTCCATGTTCAATCATTATCAACTTAATGCCAATTTACGTGTTTATTCCATAGCCATGACCACCCTGAATGGTCCTAGGGCATTCTCGTGCACATATGTTATTTACTATTCATTCATGGCAGACAATTATAATCATATCACAAAGCATCAACACATGGCAAGGATAATTAGGCTTACAAGCCAAAACATTATAAGCCATATATCATGGCTATATACAATGAATCAATATAAGCCAATACATTTGGCTAAATCATAAGAACACATATCAATAACAAAGCTCCTATACATGCCACTCACTTGAAGATACTTAAGACTTATCGATATCCCCTATTGATATCTCGATAGTGTGATGCTACCTCCGACGATCTCCAGCCCCGAGCTAACCTGACAACACTAAAGAAATGAAAAGGAAGGGGTAAGCTATATAGCTTAGTAAGTCCATATGAAAATAATAAGCTATTTATCACATGATTCCATCAATTCTTACAACATGATTCCAAGGTAAAATAATCATAATTGCACTTTTACTTATGTTCAAGTTAAGCTGTTTACTCAAGTCATAGTCACTCAGTTAATTATAACTTGAGCTACAGAACTCCAAATCAGTATCTCCTAATTTTTCCTGAAACTAGACTTAAGTATCTGCTTATCATAAAATTTAAAAAAATTTTGGATTAGCCAATAAGTACAATTTATTCTTTAAATTCTCCCCTATTTTGTTGTTCAATAGTTCTGACCCCTCTACACTAAAAATTAATTATCTCTTCGTATATGATTTGGATAATATTTCTGTTTGTTTCTTTTAAAAATAGACTCGTTAAGGATTTTAAAAATATAAATTATAACCCATAATTATATTTGTACAATTTTTAATGATTTTTCCAAGTCAGAATAGGGGATTCCAAAATCATTCTAACCTTGTCTCAAAAAATTTCAAATATCACAAAATACAAAATTCTTTTGCTTTCATTGTTTCTTTGATGTGAAAATAGACTCAATAATATTTTATTTCATATCTTATTCAACTTCTAATTCGATTTCCACCATTTTTAGTGATTTTTCAAATTCACACAGCTGCTGCTATCCAAAACTATTTTATTACAAATTTCACTCTTACATAATCTCACTTATTACTTTCCATCTTACCGAAAGTTCGCTCAACTATCGAGCACACTGCTCATAAATTTTCACACACATATACTTGCACTTATTCATCACATAGTCATATTCAATTACACTAGTCATTACATGATCACATGTATTTTCACTTTGTTAATTTCCCGTTGAACTCATCGGAATAATTACAGATACACGGTTGCCTGCACATATTACCACCCTTTTAACTGAAGCTATTTGGTGCACATAGTAGCCTACTATAACACTCCAAACCCGGCCTAGATGTTACGGCTGAATTTGCATGTCACATCGAAACTACATTCAAAAGTCAGTCTTATCGATAAAAGTTTATTTCTAAGTTTCAAAGCCCTTTTTATTATTATTGTTGTTTCATCAAGACGTTTCTTAAAATTTGTCTTTGTTTTATTAAAAAAAATGCAGAGGCTTCTAAAATTTGGATTTGAAACGTGTGATTTTCTTGAAAACTTTTATTATTTTGAAAACCCGTTATCCTATTCTAGCAGTTTGAGATAATAAAATGAAAACCTAATTAGGAAAATTAAAACTCTTAAATGGCCTTATTACATAAATAAAAACCCAAACTAAAATTTTGAAATAATTTAAAATCAAATCCAAATAACAGTATTCATGTGGCCACCTTCGAGTCCCTCAGAGCTTCAAATCGTCTATAGGTGGGGATTACCTGTACAGTTAAAAGGAAGGGTGAGTTTGTGAAAACTCAGTGTGTAATCCCCTAACAGACAACAGAAATCAGAATATGCAAAGCAGTCTGGGCCGTAGCCTTATTCAGTAACCGAGCAGTCTGGCCTTAAGCCCTATACAATAGCAGAGTGGGCCCAAGCCCAAAATAGAATCAACAAAGAGCAAATAAGTGTCCCAACCCAATCCAACTAGCACACCACCCGTACTAGCCAACACACCATGTGGGGTTTCGATCGACCCACCCAGCCAACACACTAATAACGCAATGAAGCTGCTAAAAATAGAAAACGTGACAAAGCCACTAGGATCAGAATATGTGGCAAAACCACTAGTACAGTAATTGTGGCATAGCCACAAGTAACAGCGAATGTGACATAGTTAACAGTCCAGTACTTCCTCCATATCAAAATCCCAACCCCATGCAGTATGTCATGTCATAAATATTATGTGTATGCAAAGTCATACTCAGTACAATCATATATATAAATCATAAGCACATCAGTCATACGGAACATAAAGGCATAATCATTATTTTACCATAGAAGGGTATTACGGTCATTTTACTCTACAGGGCATTACTGTTATTTTACCTATTTTAGGGTTTTAGCTCAGATAAAGTCCTCCCCGAAGGTCTACAGTCGCCTCGAGCGACACAGATAACATAAATGATCATAACAGTGTAAATCGAAACACTCGGCTTCATCAAAGAAGAAAACCATCATAAAAGGACCAAGAACCGAATCAAGAACAAGAAATACTTATCCAAACTCAATTGATAGGAGCGGAATAACGAAGTAACAATCGGCCACTGTCAGAGCCTAAATTCCTAAACAGATACAAACCCAATGCATTGAGAAGGGAGAAGTATTCGGCTAACTTGAAAAGAAGAGAAACGATAGAAGGGTAAAGAAGAAATTAAATTCAGCTTAGTCAAACCTTAGGAACCATAGAAGAATTGTTGAGAAAAGGAAATAAAAGGTTCGGCTATGAGAGTAAAACTGAAAGAATAAAATAGGGGAAGAAGAAGAAGAAAGGCAAAGTTCGGTCGAATGGTGAACTAAAATGAGGAGAGGGAGATACCAGATTCAGCTTTTTGAAAAGAAAGTAGAGAAAGAAAAATGTCCAAATGGTCACAAAGGCAATGCACGAAATCAACAAAAGAAGAGAAAAACACCAAAACAAAAAAAAGGAAAAAAACAACCCCCAAATGCCCAAAAAGAGAATTCAGCACCTATAGACTCTCAAGTTACCGTACATGGACTCCCCCAAACCCCTTAGCCGAATTTGTACATACAAGCTACCCAATTCGGCTACAACTCCCCAAGATTCAAATTCCTTGATTCACTCCACCCTTTTCTCCATAATCCACTCCTTCAAATCCCCAACAACCAACATCCTATCCCTTGATCCCCTCCCCTTTTACCAAGTCCACTACCACTCAATAGAGTTTTAGTCTACCACAAACACTTGCCGCCCCAAGTAGCAAAATAAATATCCTTTTGCATGTGATGGGATTCGAACCCAAGCCCTCTCAGTTACCAAGTCATGCCACTTGCCACCAAGCCACAAGGCTTTTTGTGACAAAAACCCCTCACATTTAAATATAAGGCCTAAATGCTAACATCCATATTCACTTAAGAGAAAAAACTAAACTTTTTTCATAAGTAAGAACTTGAACCCAGGCTTCTCTAACACTCCTAAATATGCCCAAACACTTAGCCATTACACCAGAAAATCCATTTGTGAAGTTTTATTGCACAAATAAATTCCAATTGTCCCGATACTCGAAGCCCATTTCTTCTAGACCCAAAATTTGGGGCGTTACAATTCACCCCTCCTTAAAGAAATTTCGTCCTCAAAATTTCCAACTAGCAGGGTAGTCGCGTAACAACTACACCACTATGCTCTCACTGTGCACTCTGATCCTATTAATTCTAACACACTTTACCCTGAACTTGGAACCTCTTACACACACCCAAAACACCTACCCACTAGAGTAGATAGACATCACACGCATACAATCTCTATGTCCAAATCATCACACTCAAACAAAACATACCTGACTTAAAAGTGATTTGGCAATCCCGAGCCCGATGTTCATTAGACCCGCATCTGAGACATGCTCTTGACTTCCTCCAGCATTCGCCCGGATGACGCCTTCTGTAATGCTCGCAAGTCGAAAAGTTTAGACGCGTTTTAACATGCTTCACAAAAGGGGGCTCCAGCCCCAGAGAACTGCAATCTCTCTTGTTCTTACAGTCCAGGCTCCTAGCCTGGAGCGTTTCACCAATCTCCTTAACTTCCTCTAGCACTTCCCTCACTAACCGGGTTAGTACCTTAGTACCTAGCTCTGGGTTATCGCTACCCAAAGTTGGCGGACTTCCTAACTTCCATCTCCTAAACCATCTCATGTTCCGGTGAAGCTGGTGCCTCCCTAGTAGGCATGTGACCCGATGCTTAAGACTCGACCCTAACATTTCCATAGCCTCTATCGCAACCCCGTGTACCCCTTCCGCGAGTACCTCTTGTTCTCATACCCTATAGCGTATTATCTGTTTTAAGAGTCTTATGAATTAGTTCATAATTCTAGTAATTATTAACAGATATTTTATGATCAAGTAGTAGTTAAAGTTTTGTTTTCGTAGAGTAGAATCTCACTACAGTTTTCCTATAGTCTCAGTTAACTCAAACTCTAGGTTTTTTAGTATAGTACCACTACCTATAGTATAACATTTTAGTCTAGAATAGTAAACAATGTTAGAGAACTTACAGATTTGGCGCTGGAGACTCGGTGTGCCACACCTCCAGTGTCAACATTTTAAAACAATCCAAATTCATTAAAATCATCTCTTTCAAAAACCAAGGTTTAGAAAAAACTTTTGAAAACTCAATTTTTAGAAAAAATTTCAAAAACCCATTCCACAGCCGAGTTTTACAAGTTGGCTCTGATTCCACTAAATGTAACCCCCAAACCTGGCCTCGACTTACGGTCTAATCTGGCATGTCACATTGAAATTACATTCAAAAACCGGTCTTGTCGATAAAAGCTTATTTCTCAGCTTTAAAGCCCTTATTATTATTGTCATTTCATCAAGACGTTTGCTTAAAAGTTGTCTTTGTTTTATTAAAAAAAGGCGGAAGCTTCTAAAGTTTGGATTTGAAACATGTGATTTTTTTCAAAATGTTTATTATTTCGAAAACCCGTTATCCTTTTCTAGCAATTTGAGATAATAAAATGAAAACTTAATTAGGAAAATTAAAACTCTTAAATGGCCTTATTACATAAATAAAAACCCAAACTAAAATTTTGAAATAATTTAAAATCAAATCCAAATAACAGTATTCATGCGACCACTTTCGAGTCCCTCGTAACTCCAAATCGTTTATGGCTGGGGATTACCTGTACAGTTAAAATGAAGGGTAAGTTTGTGAAAACTCAGTTTGTAATCTCCTAACAGACAATAGAAATCAGAATATGTAAAACAGTCTGGGCCGTAGCCTTATTCAGTAACCAAGTAGTCTGGGCTTAAGCCCTATACAGTAGCAGAGTGGGCCCAAGCCCAAAATAGAATCAATACTGAGCAAATAAGTGTCCCAAACCAATCTAACCAACACACCATGTGGAGATTTGATCGACCCATCCAGCCAGCACACCACATGCAGGGAAGCTTCTAACAATAGAAAACGTGGCGGAGCCACTAGAATCAGAATACGAGGCAAAACCACTAGTACAATAATTGTGGCATAGCCACCAGTAACAGTGAATGTGATAGTACAGTACTTCCTCCATATCAAAATTCCAACCCCATGCAGTATGTCATGTCATAAATATTACGTGTATGCAAAGTCATACTCAGTACAATCATATATGTAAATCATAAGCACATCAGTCATACGGAACATAAAGGCATAATCGTCATTTTACCATACAAGGGTATTACGGTCATATTACCCTATAGGGAATTACAGTCATTTTACCTATTTTGGGGTTTCAGCTTAGATAACGTCCTCCCCGAAGGTCTACAGTCGCCTCGAGGGACACAGATAACCTAAATGATCACAATAGTGTAAATGGACCTAAGGCCTATTACTTGACCTAAGTGGGCCCACATGCTCGTGTGGCTCATTTAGCCCAAATTAAGTTATGGGTATGTGACCTACATAGCCCAGTCCAATATTTATCACTTACCGTGGATTTAATCTGTGTGGGGCCCACGAGCCCATTGGGCGCACACGGCCCATTTCGGCCTAATGTGGCCCATAACAGCCTGAGTGCACGGAAACGTTTGTGGTGGCCTTTACAATCTATCACCCAAGATTTATGGGATCGGTTTACCCCACGAGCGATCGCACACTCGTAAGGCCTCAAATGCTGAAGTTTCAGCACTTCGGCTTTTCGGCTTTTGCCGATCTATAGTGAGGAAGGGTGTGGTTACACACCTTTATCGTAGCTCACACTATAAACCAATGAATGTCGAACTTCACCCAAGTACGCAATTTAATCCACTTATGATGTTAATTGAAAGATATCTACACCCCTTCTTGCCGAAAGGCTGTATTAACCAAAAGAATCCATTAACATGAAACAAATAGGCAGGAGGCTTATTTTGGTATCCCCTTATTTAAAGGAATCTTAAAACTAGAGACAAAATAATGAGCATTCGGCCAAAATAAGTCCACTTACCCCGATTATTGATTGAATACTAAAAGGACTTGAACACCTACGAACATTTGAGCACCCAAACACATGAGAAGGGTCAAAGTGTTAGTAACCTTAAACCGAAACACTCGGCTTCATCAGAGAAGAAAACCATCATAAAAGGACCAAGAACCAAATCAAGAACAAGAAATACTTACCCACACTTAGCTAATAGAACGAAATAACGAAGTAACAGTCAGCCACTGTCAGAGCCTAAATTCCTAAACAGACACAAACCCAATGCATTGAGAAGGGAGAAGTATTCAACTAACTTAAAAAGAAGAGAAACGGTAGAAAGATAAGGAAGAAATTGAATTCGGCTTAGTCAAACCTTAGGAACCATAGAAGAATTGTTGAGAAAAGGAAATAAAAGGTTCGGCTATGAGAGTAAAGTTGAAAGAATAAAAGAGGGGAAGGAGAAAAAAGGCAAAGTTTGGCTGAATGGTGAACTAAATTTAAGGAGAGGGAGATACTAGATTCAGCTATTTGAAAAGAAAGTAGAGAAAGAAAAATGTCCAAATGGTCACAAAGGTAATGCACGAAATCGCCAAAAGAAAAAAAAGAAATCAAAACGCAAAAAGGAAAAAAACAACCCCCAAATGCCCAAAAAGAGAATTCGGCACCTATACACTCTCAAGCTGCCGTACATGCACTCCCCCAAACCCCTTAGCTAAATTTGCACATACAAGATACCTAATTCGGCTACAACTCTCCAAGCTTCAAATTTATTGATTCACTCAACCCTTTTCTCCATAATCCACTCCTTTAAATCCCTAACAACCAACATCTTATCCGTTGATCCCCTCCCCTTTTACCAAGTCCACAACCACTCAATAGAGTTTTAGTCTACCACAAACACTTGCCGTCCCAAGTAGCAAAATAAATATCCTTTTGCATGTGATGGGATTTGAACCCAAGCCCTCTCAGTTACCAAGTCATGCCACTTGCCACCAAGTCACAAGGCTTTTTGTGACAAAACCCCTCACATTTAAATATAAAGCCTAAATGCTAACATCCAGATTCACTTAAGAGCAAAAACTAAAATTTTTACAAAATCAAGAACTTGAACCCAGGCTTCTCTAACACTCCTAAATATGCCCAAACACTTAGCCATTACACCAGAAAATCCATTTGTGAATTTTTCTTGCACAACTAAATTCCAATTGTCCCGATACTCGAAGCCCATTTCTTCTAGGCCCAAAATTTGGGGAGTTACACCTGCACTTAGTACTACATCTATGACCAAAACTGTCTCTTACACATAGTGGCCTGCACTTAGTACCACACATGTGATCGAAGCTATTGGGTACGCATAGTAGCCTGCACTTAGTACTACACATGCGACCTAACCATCTGGTACACGTAGTAGCCTGCACTTAGTACTACACACGTGACCTAGAACCATCTTAAACACATAGTAGCGTCCACATAGTACTACACATGTGTTCTCACAATGGATCATTCGTATCTTTTCTATTCCGAAGGTCTAACTGAAAAATTCCTCACTTTTCAACATTTTACCAATTCATCCATAATCAACTTCAATTCATAATTTACATCAAGTGATCATTCAATATACAACCACATCTCATATAATAACAAAATATTATAACATAAGTAAAAACGATATATTATTTACATACAAACTTACTCATTTCAAAGAAATATCATGTTCCATTAAAATTCCATTACATTCAATCATCCCATCACATGTTATCGACATTTAAGCTATCGATTATTTCATGGGTACATCACATTCCCATACACAATATCATAAACATATAAATCAATACAACCATAGAAAAATAGATTTTAAGTGTAACAACAATAACATGAATATCATGCTTATTTAATCACATGAACTTACCTTAAATGCAATTATGGCCAACTATTCCAATTTAGTCCATAATCTTGAACTTCCCGATTTAGGCCCGAATCTCAGTTTTCTTGATATAACATTTCAAATATAGCTCATTTATTATTCAAATTATTCAAATTGACACAAAAATCATACTTTTAAAAAATTTCATTTTTACTCTTAAACTTTATCATATTTACACTTTTGCCCCTAGGCTTGTAAAATGATTTTTATTCAATTTTTTTGCACTTTAAGCCTAGCCGAATCATTTTCATAACTATATAAGGCAACAATTTCCACTAAATCACACTTTTATGACAAATTTTATAACTTTTATAATTTAGTCCTTTTTAGCGTTTTCACAGAAAACTACTTAGTAAAAGTCATTTCTCCAACCATAAACATGCATAATCTACCATTAAACATCAAAATGCACAAATTTCTAACATGGGTCAAACCCTAGACCTTCATCATAACTCAAATAAATGGTAAAAATAGGTAGATCTTGTTACGAGGATTTTAAAAATGTAAAAATCATTAAAAACGAGGCTAGAATGGACTTACAATCGAGCTTGGAAGCTTAAAAAACCATAGCTATGTGTTCTCCATGCAATTTTAGGCCATGGGGTTGAAGATGGACAAAAATTGGCTTTTAATTTTGTTTTTATTTCATTTTAATTACTAAATGACCAAAATGCCCCTAACTTAAAAATATTCTATTTCACCTATTTCATGTCCATTTTTGTCCAAAAAATTAACCAATGGTCTAATTATCATTTAATGATCTCCAATTTAAAATTTCATAACAATTGGACATCTCTAGCATGTAGATCTCAACTTTTGCACTTTTTATGATTTAGTCCTTTTGACTAAATTGAGTGCCCAAATGTCAAAATTTCTAGATGAAATTTTCATAAAGCAATTCCATAGAATTTTATACCATAAAAATAAAAATGAATTTTCTTACGTTGGATTCGTGGTCTCGAAACTACTATTTCGACTAGGTCCTAATTCGGGATGTTACATACGGTGCCATTTTAATGCTTACTTGATAACTATTGTTGCAAACAAATTCAACAAATGGAAAAAATCTCTCCCAGTTACCTTTGAACTCTAAGACACAACATCGAAGCATATCTTCGAGTACCTGTGTAACATCCCAAAAATTAGGGGTTAGTAGAATCGGGTTTGTGAATCTAGAGAGAGTGGTCATGCCTTAATTTTTTAAATTATCTATACATTTTTAGGAAAAAATGAGATATTGGTTTTTTGGTTAAGTGTTAGTGAAACGTTCCTTGAAACCCAAGTTCAAATCCCTTCTCTCTCACAATTTTTATTATTTTGCAAAATTTTCCTTAAACCCTAGTATGCGACAAGCCATGTTTTTAAATAAATATTGGAAAATTATTTCAAGAATGAGGAAAAAGCCTAATGGTTAAAAGAAATATGAGAAAGCATAGAAATTAAATGAGGTCCCAAGTTCAAATCCCTTCCCTTGCAAAATAATTAAATTTTGCAAAATCCCTTATTTTTTTTAATATGTGTGTCATCCATAAGTATAAATATAACTTTTTATTGTATTTTTCAGCCTTTAATTCAAATTTTACCTACCCAAGCCGTTCACCCTCTTTCTCTCCTCTTTTCTCTTCAATTTTCCTTCTTTCTCCCCTTGTTGTCGTCGCCTACATTTAGTTTTACCATCTCTTTCTTCTTTTTCTTTTTGCCAAAAAGATTTGTTAACATATTCTCCACCATATTGCTGTCATATTTAATCATTAAAATCACCCCCAGATCTGAAATCTTGAACTCCATGATCGATCTCGAACATTGCCAAGAAAGTCTCATTGTCATTTCTCTCGACTAGCTTGGGTAAGGTCTCTTCCCTCTTCAATTTCTTAATTAATTTTTTCCATTAAAAACATAAATTTACAAATATGGAATTTGGGGTATTTTAAATTATTTTAAATTTATTTTTTTCATATTTTAATGAGATCTCAAACTATTTTAAAATTCAACCCCAATTTTGGCCACTACGAGTGGTAGTGCGTGCACCTATGGGCAAGAAAATGGGCTATTTTGTTTCTTGGTTCTTACCTATATTTTTATAGAATCAATTTGAGTTCTTGAACCCTCTTAATCATATTTTGAACCCATTTCAATTAGGGAAAAACGTTCTTGATTGATTTGCCATTCGGATCCCACAAATCGTGAAGCGTAAGTGCAATTAAGGGTAACTCGTTTGTTATTTCGACATAGTTGTTGGGTAAAGGTTAGGAATTGATTAAATGATGGAATTTAATCATTAATTAGATACTTATTTTCCAGTATATTATTGAATTAGGTGCTGACCCAAATGACCCAAATCATCCGTAAAGGCGAAGAACGATTGTATGTACGGTTTGTACCGATACAGTGTAAGGTATTTAACTAGTTTGGATTCATAAAATAGTTATAATTCCAACGATTGGTTTGAAATCATAAGTGGGTGTTTGAGGGCTGGTTTAATGGTAAATTTATTTTATTTATACTGAATTTTGGTTTAGGTTCGTTTAAGGAATTATTAAGGAAAATTGGTAGATTTGCTAGTGTGCTGCGAGGAAGCGAAAAATAAGGTGTGGATCTTAAACTCATAAAATTGTTTGAAAATGTTAAATATCATGTTATATTTGATAAATTATCTTACTTATTGGGTTTGCCTAATAGCAAAATTATTGATTTTGTGAGTGGTCGAACCAGGTATGTTTCGAGCCTTAAAAGATTGACATGTTGGCAAAATTGCTTATTCGATAGTATGAATGTTTGATTGAGTTTGTAATTGCATATTTGTGTTATGAGATATGAGAATGTTTGACTGAATGATATAATGTGTTGAGATATTAAGCTTATGTATGATTTAAATGCATGAGATATTTGTTATATTGTGTACTGAAAAGGGTGTTATTTATGCACAATAAAAATCCGTAAAGTATGTGAAATTGAGCGATATTGATTGATACGAACAATAGTAATTTGAAAGATCAGAACACTGTTTCCATTTACTGAAAGTATGCGATTATTGAGGACATGTTAAGCATGTCAAATGAATGTGAAAAGTATTGAGATATGATTATGTATGAGATTGTGTGACATATTCCATATGCATTGGGTTGGGATTTTGTGGAAGACAGAGGAGTTCCGTGGAGTACCGGTGGCATATTAAGTCTGCATTATTCATAGTCAGTGCACTGCACCTAGAGTATCGAGGGGATTGGAAATTTTATCACATATTATATGTTATTGGCAATTGTGTCGCACTATTTAATATTCGACAGATTTTTTGCATTATTGATTATTTGGTGGTTTTACCACATCGAGCTATGCTCATAATGTTTTGGAGTTTGGCAGACGGGTTCTGGGGAACTCGTGGTGTGTAGCGGATGGTATAGGTAGGAACCTTTTTGCATGGCATCATGTGCACGACATATTCGAATGTTATTGATTTATGCTACATATTGTATTTTGTTGTATTGAATGGTATCGAAATTAATGATTGTTACTTGAATGAATGATGACCTATGCTCATACACCATTTGACATCAATTTGATAATGGCTACGTAGCGATATGAAATTCCTATAATGGTTCTGTATTCTTCTATTAAAGCTAATCTGTTTTACTATATTCAATATTTATGTTTGTTTAAATAATTTTTTGACTCACACTGAGCTTTTCATAAGCTCACCCCTAATAGTGTTTAACTTTTTAGGTAAACCTCAAAACTAGGATAGAACTCGACATTCAGAGAATCGACTTGGACCTCGGATTATTATTATTATTTTAGTTAAGTATTATTAAGTCTTTATTGGTTTTGGCTTCTACTTTTTAATTATTTTTGGTCTGTGGCTAGGTAACTTTTATTTTGGGGATTTTTGCATGCATGAATTACTCAAGCATAATAACTAGATAATGCATGATATCGGGCTTAAGTAAAATTTGATATTGTTCCCTAGTTTCCACTACATTGCAAAAGAGCTGTTTTTGAAAAATAAATCGATAAGCCAACTAATTTTCCAAAATGACTTGAAAAATGGTTTTTCCGTTGCATTTGTTTATCTTCGTGTTTTTAAAAAAAAAAGTGACAAAAGCAAACGGTTTTTCTAAAACAACACTGTCAACAATAAAATGAATCCTAAGCAAACACAACCTAATGAATGAATGCTTTTAAGCTAACTTAAAGTACAACTACGGTTTTCTCTAAAATGAGCATATTCAAAGTCTTAAAAATTAATGTAACTTAGCTAAGCCATTTCAATGGCTAATGTAGCCTTCCCAATCTAGCCATAACGTCTAGGCTGAGTTTAGGAGGTTACATTTAGTGGTATCAGAGCCTTGGTTCAAAACCCCAGATTGAGTTTTTAAATCTACTTAAGTAAGTCTGCATGCATGCATACATGAAAAAGGGGAAATTTGGGAAAAACAAGCCACAGAGAATTTGGAAAATGATATTCTACAAAGAAAATCAGGTTTGAGACTCTAATGCTGGTTGCCATAAAAAAGATGCTGTTAAGTTATAGGTAAACACTTGAGGTGTATTACTATAGACATAGAACTGAAATAGTTAGTATTTAATTTTTCTTTGAAACTGTAAGATAGGAAATTGAAAATTGACTGAAGTTAGCAAGTGATTATTTTTTCTAAGACTATAGATCAAATTTAAGACCACAGGATACATAATTACCAACTGTAGAATGAGGAACCATGGGGCTCATTGTCGAGCTACCCAAATTGAGTCATTTACTTTTCAAGGAATAGTGCCTAACCCTAAGAAGGCTGACATCGTGATTGCGCCTACTTCTAAAGGCAAAAACCAGGACGTTGGGGATTTTTGCATGCATGAATTGCTCAAGCATAATAACCGGATAATGCATGATATCGGGCTTAAGTAAAATTTGATACTGTTCCCTAGTTTCCACTACATTTCAAAGGAACTATTTTTGAAAAACTAATCGATAAGGCAACTAATTTTCCAAAATGACTTGAAAAATGGTTTTTCTGCTGCACTAGTTTGAGTTTTTTTTAAAAAAAAGCGACAAGCAAATGGTTTTTCTAAAACAACATTGTCAACAATAAAATGAATCCTAAGCATACACAACCTAATGAATGAATGCTTTTAAGCTAACTCTTAGTACAACTATGGTTTTCTCTAAAATGAGTTTATTTAAAGTCTTAAAAATTAATGTAAGTTATCTTAGCCATTTTAGTGGCTAATGTAGCTTTCTCAATCTAGCCATAACATCTAGGCCGGGTTTGGGAGATTACATTTATTGGTATCGGAGCCTTGGTTCAAAACATCAGACTGAGTTTTTAAATCTACTTACGTAAGTCTGAATGCATGCATACATGAAAAATGGGAAATTTAGGAAAAAACAGCTATAGAGAATTTTGAAAATGATATTCTACAAGGAAAATTAGGTCCGAAACTCTGATGTTGGTTACAATAGAAAAGATGTTGTTATGTTATAGGTAAACACTTGAGGTGTATTACTGTAGACATAGAACTAAAATAGTTAGTATTTAATTTTTCTTTGAAATTATAAGATAGAAAACTGAAAATTAACTGAAGTTAGCTAGTGATTATTTTTTCTGAAACTGTAGATCAAATTTAAGACCATAGGATACATAGTTAACAATTGTAGAATGAGGAACCATGGGGCTCAATGTCAAGCTACCCAATTTGAGTCATTTGCTTTTCCAGGAATTGTGTCTAACCCTAATAAGGCTGACATCGTGATTGCGCCTACTTTTGGAGGCGAAAACTAGGAAGTTGGGGATTTTTGCATGCATGTGTAACGCCCTAAATTTTGGGCCTAGAAGTATTAGATCTTGAGCATGGAAACAGTTAGTAGGCTATACATAAATATTTAAATATGCAAGAGAGTGACACACAACTGTGTGTCTGCTTTAGTGGTTAAGTGTTCTGAGTGTTTTGAGAAGTGTCTGAGAAGTCTTGGGTTCAAGCTTTGGCTTGTGCAAAAGTTTTGTCTTAAATGAACAAACCTCTACCCTTGACTTTAGTTAGTAGGCTTTTAAATAAATGTGAGCATTTTATGATAGAAAGGGCATACTGGTCTAAGGGTTAGGTGGTGTGCTACTACTACTGAGGGGCTTGAGTTTGAGTCCTACTTGGCACAAGGGAGTGTTTTATTTTGCTACTGATGCTGTGGATGTTTTGTGGTTTGACTGAAACACTGAGGTTTTAAAGTGGAATTCAAACTGAGAAGTTGAGGGATGTGTGATCGGTTGAGGGATTTGAGGAGAGATTTTAGGAGGAAATCGTGGGGATTGAGGGGAGAGGAAGTATTATGTCGAAATGGTACTGTGGGCACTTAAGAATTCGTCTTTGGGGTTATGCTTCTCATTTTTTTGATTTTTGACTGCTCTTTTCTGCTTGAAGGCCAAATGTGGTAGGAGTTCTATAAGGGTATTTCTCTATCTCATCTATTTCATCTCTGGCAACCATTTCTTTGGCTGAACACTCTCTTTTTCCCCTCAACACAATCAGAATTTGGTCTAGACCGAGCTTCTTTGTCCCTAGTGTCCTACTATTAACCGATTGCCTCTCCTCCTTTTCCTTCCCTAATCGATTCTTCTTTTAGCCGAATACACCTTCTTCCCCTCCTTCAATTCTTTTTGTGTTAATAGATTTCCTTATCTTTCACCGTGCTATTATGACCGAATACTCCTTCACCTCCCTCTTAATTCTGTTCTCTCTTCACCTTGCACCTCGGCCGAATACTTAGTCTCTCTCAATTAATTTTCTCTTTGGCTGAATTCTTCATATCCCTCTATCATTGTGTCGAATAGGTAAGTGTTCTTTAATCAATCTGCATAGTCCTTTTCTCCTTCTCTCTCTGTTATAATTTCTCTTCATCTACCAACTCTTTTCTCTATTGATTACTGTTAGGGGTGCGACTGTTACATCTTGTGCCTCGGTTCGAGTGGGTGCTTTTGGCGGGGAAGGCCGAATACTACTGTCTTCTATTCTTACTCTACGCTTTTGGTAAGTTGCTATACACTTGGTTCAATTATTTTCATGTATGGTATTAGTTAACAAGTTGTGAGTGGGATGCAAGTAGTCTTTAAGGATTCTAAGCGATCTCTTGTAACGGTTTTAGTGTGATTGATCAAGGCGAATGATAGGTAATCTCTCGAACAAGTATTTTGGTTAGGGTTTTTTTCAATTGATTGGTAAGCGACTAACTGAAGTTTCTGATTGTAATAGGTTGGAGTTCTCATGGGTTAGTCGTGCACTTTCGCAAACAGGTGTGTAAACACTGCCCAAATCGTAAATCGGCAAAAGCTGGAAAATGAGACCATTGACGCTATACGGGCGTGCGCTCGCTCGTGTGGTAATCTGAACGCATAAACTTGGGCGTTTGAGCGTAGAGGCCACCATGAGCGATTTCATGGACTTAGGCCATTTTGGGCTATGTTGGGCCGAAATGAGCCCTGTGGGCCCCACACGGGTAAACCACATGGACGTCTAGAGAATATTGGGTCAGGCTGTGTAGTTCACACAGCCAAGGCCATTTGTAGGCTATGTGGGCCCATATGGGCCCGCATTATGGGCATTGAGCCCATTTGCACTGTTTGACTGTTAAGGTTGCACGGGTCGCCCAAGACGACTGTGGACCTACTGTTGGGTTGGTAAGTATACCTAAACCCCAAATTGATAAATGACTGTTATGCCCCTATGAGGTAAAATGACTATTATGCCCTTATAAGATGTATAACTATAATCGAGCATGCCATTTTATATATATTGTATACATGTATGATATTATGACACGATGCATGATATGTTGCATGAGGATGGGTTTATTATGATTGGAGGAAGTGTACTGTATTGACAGCTCTACTGTAATCACTCTGGCCCTGTTTCACAAAAATTCAAATGTCTAATAAATTATAATTCATATACCTTTTTTGTTCAATCCATATGAAAATAGACTCATTAAGCTTCAATTTCATAACTTACTCATCATTTAATTCCATTTCTACTATTTTTAGTGATTTTTAAAATTTACATCACTACTGCTGTCAGATTCTGTTTTATGGCAAATTTCACTTTACTAAGGATTTTCATGGACTAAATATCATTTTAAACATACATAACATCAAATATGACTTAGATTGGCCATTCAAATGGCTAATCATTTACAAACCCTTTTCTTGCCAAACCATAGCCATATCATAAGATCAATTACACAAAGTGAGTATTTTTCCATACATGCCACATTCAAAATATACAAGCCATTTTACCGATTTAAGTCTTCGGATAGTGTGAATGAGTCTTCGACCTATCCCGATTCTCAAGCCGACTTGTCAAAACTACAATGAAAGGAAAGGAGGGAGTAAGCATAAATGCTTAGTAAGTTCACATGCAAATAGCAAGTAACATAATCACACAATCCCACATAAAACATCATTTACATTTAATATCTTTCTACGATTTCATCTTACCAAGTTTTCAACCCGAGGGTTTAAGCACATACCTGTCAAATTTTCTCATTTACCACACTTACCAACATGTCACCTTCGTTTTAGGCATTCTCCTTATTTTCTTAAGATCCACCCGTTAAACACATCGGAATATAATTCGAATACACGGAAAGTTTGTACATAAGTGCCACATATGTAGCCAAGCTACCATGTAACCCGTCCATAAGCGAACTCGGACTCAACTCAATGAGCTCGGGCGTTCGCATCCATAAGTGAACTCGGACTCAACTCAACGAGTTCAGATGCCTAGTTACATCTCACGAACTCGGACTCAACTCAACGAGTTCGGACATTTGCATCCATAAGTGAACTCAGACTCAACTCAATGAGTTCGGATGCCCAACCATCTTAGTGACATGTCACTTGTATTCTAATCTATTCCCAAGGTTCAAATGGGATTCTTCTCAATTACACATCTTTGCCGTCTTCCACGGAACATCGAAACCGATACTCGGTAGCAAATCATAATTTACATATTATTCAATAATAACCATAAAGCATAATATTTCATGATATTAATCATCATATCACATAAATAACATTAAATTACTTAAAATGACAATTATGTTACTACATTTACATATGAACTTACCTCGGTATAAAATTATTAGCAATCGAGCCTATTCTTCGTAAACTTTATTTTTCCCTCGACTGCGACTTGAATCTCGTTTCTCTTGATCTATAATGCCAAATTAATCTTATTTAATACATACATTCATCAAAACAGAATTTAATACAAACTTTGGAAAAATGCATTTTTGCCCCTAAACTTTTGCATAATTACACTTTTGCCCCTAGGCTCGGGAATTAAACTTCATCCTATTTTCTTATGTTTTATGACATGCTGATCATTTTTTCCTTCTATGGCAGCATCAATTTCACACTCTAATATGTACTTATGACTATTAGGTATTTTTACCGATTAAGCCCTTTTACTCGTTTTTGTTTAAAACTGAGTAGTACAAGTTGTCTGACATAATTTAAAACCTCACACTCTATCATAAAACACCAAAATACACAAATTTCACCTATGGGTATTTTTCCAAATATGAACCCTAGGTTAAATTATTGCTAGCATAAGCTAAATCGAGCTACTGGAATTCCAAAAACGTAAAGAACATTAAAAACGAGCATAGAAATCACTTACAATCAAGGCTTAAAAGTTGAAGAAACCGTAGCTATGGAGAGAGAAAAATTCGGCAGCAACTATATGGAGAAGATTACTATTTTGTGTTATTTTTCTCATTTTATTTCATTTAATATGCAAATGACCAAAATACCCTTAATACCTTTCCTTGAAAATTTTCATGTACAAGCCCATTTTTGTCCAAAATTTTAGAAATTGGTCAAATTGCTATTTAAGACCTCCTCATTAATATTCCAAAGTTATTTCATACTAAAAACTTCTAGAATGCAAGTTTTGCAAGTTATTCGATTTAGTCCCTAATTTCAACTTAAGCACTTTATGCACAAAATTTCGTCATGAAATTTTCACACAATCATGCAATCATATCATAAACATCAAAATAATTATAAAATAATTATTTCTATCTCGGATTTGTGGTCACGAAACCACTATTTTGATTAGCCCTAATTCGGGATATTACAAGTATTCTATTTGTGACGTCAGCATACCAATAAGGGTCACACGGCTAGACCACATGCTCGTGTGTCTAGCCCGTGTGTGAGCCTGACTTACAACTAAAGAGTACCCCAGGGGACACACGACTGTGCAACATGGCCGTGTGTCACACACGGCTGAGACACACACCAATGTCCCTGCCCGTGTGGACAAAAACAGGCCATTTGAATAGCCAATTTTCCGCCCCAAATAGGTTCAACCTACAAGCAAAGAAAACAAGCATAATTTTACTTCCAATTCAACCAATATTTATGATATAGCATTCATCGTTTATAACATAACAATACCAACCATTTCCCTACTCATAAACCTTACCAATTCATGCTAAACACAAGGTAAATTCATACCAAAACATTTTCTTCCAAACCTCATTAAATCTCAAATTAAACTTACCAAGACTAACCAACTAAAACATACCACATTTTCAACTTATCATCATATACTATAAGTCATTCAGAACTATGAGTTCAATCACAAATTAGCCAAATCACATAGCTAAGCATATCCAACACAAAACATACTTATCCAACTACTAGCCTATACATGCCATACTTCAAAAAAATATGTATTTTCAAAAGTACCAAAATGAGATTCGATAGTGTGGTGACAATCCTTGACAATCCTCGAGCTTGTTGTAGCTTCGATATCTAAAAACAACGCAAACACACAAAAAGTAAGCTTTCAAAAGCTTAGTAAGCTTGTACTAAAATCATCAACAATGTATAAAACTTAACACATCAATACATAAGTATTTACACAATTTCAATCCATATGATCATATCAATTCAGTGAACTTAACATACACAATATCATCTATCATTTAGGTATCACACATACCTGAATCTTCTCGTACTTATTCAATTTCATACTTACCTCTCGTTGAATATTATAAGACTTCCATCAATTACTCGTACTTTAAACATCCGCACACTTAGTGCTAAAAGGTTAGCCGAAGCTAGAACAATTCTGCACACTTAGTGATATCACAATTAACCGAAGCTAAGTCGGTATCGCACACTTAGTGCCTCAAGTAGCCGAAGCTAGTTTAAATCGCACACTTAGTGCCAAATACTTTTGATTCATCTTCGTATACATTCAGCTCAATTATGTATACATCTATGCATAATCAAAATAGCAACATGTACTTATAATATCATGTTCTATGTACGAACTTAACGTTTTCGACTCGAACGTTTATTCGATAATCTTCGACTTTCCTCGATCTAAATCTAAACTCCTCTTTTCTTGATCTATAAGTATTCAAAATTAATCCTTTTATTCACCAATTCATTCAAAATAGTTCATATACACATAATTAGGATATTTTGCAAAATAGCCCTCAACATTTTCATATTTTGACACTTTAGTCCCTAATTCACAAAATTACAAAATACACAAAATTTTGCTTGTACACAAGCTTAGCTGAATTTTCATGACTCTCATAGAAGTCCATATATTTCACTTATTTCATATTTTAGTCCCTCAAACTAGCATTTTTACAATTTAACCCAAATTACTCAATTTCATCAAAAATCCAAAGACCAAACATTTAAACCCAACATCAAGCTTCCATAATTCACCAACTAACATCATAAAGCTCATGAATTCATCCATGGTACATTTCTAAATCATCAACAATTTCATAAATTTTAGCATGGATTAGCTAGAACACTTAACAACGATCACAAAAAACGTAGAAATTATCAAAAATCAAAACAAAAACATACCTTAATCAAGGATTACAAGTGTCGAATATAAAAACTCTATTTTAGCTCTTTTCCTAGCTTCATTTGGCCATGAAAAAGATAAAATGACCATTATTTTATGTTATGTTTTATTTAACATATGTTTAATATGCTAATGACCATAATACCCTTTAGTTATAAATCATTAAAATTTACCTAACATGTCCATAATTGTCCACCATTAACATTAATGGTATAATTAACATGCAAGGACCCTCACTTAAATAATACATCTCAAATAAGCACTTTTAACAACTAGCACACAACTTTTACATTTTACGCGATTTGGTCCTTTTTCAAAATTAAACACACAAACGATTAAATTTTCACACAAGAATTTCACACATGTCAATTCACTTGTAATAAGCAAGGAAAATAATATTAAAATATTTTTTGACTCGGATATGTGGTCCCGAAACTACTATTCCGTCTAGGGTCAAAACTGGACTGTTACAGAAAATTGACTGAAGTTAGCTAGTGATTATTTTTCTGAAAGTGTAGATCAAATTTAAGACCATAGGATACATAATTAACAACTATAGAATGAGGAATCATGGGGCTTAGTGTCGAGCAACCCAATTGCAGCCATTTTCTTTTAAAGGAATTGTGCCTAACCCTAAAAAGGCTGACATCATGATTGCGCCTACCTCTGAAGGCGAAAACCAGGAAGTTGGGGATTTTTGCATGCATGAATTACTTAAGCATAATAACCGGAGAATGCATGATATCGGGCTTAAGTAAAATTTGATATTATTCACTAGTTTCCACTACATTACAAAGGAACTATTTTTGAAAAACAAATCGATAAGGCAACTAATTTTCCAAAATGACTTGAAAAATGGTTTTTTTGCTGCATTAGTTTAACTTCGAGTTTTTTCTAAAAAAAGCGACAAGCAAATGGTTTTTCTAAAACAACACTATCAACAATAAAATAAATCTTAAGCATACACAACCTAATGAATGAATGCCTTTAAGCTAACTCAAAGTACAACTACGATTTTCTCTAAAATGAGTTTATTTAAAGTCTTAAAAATTAATGTAAGTTAGCTTAGCCATTTCGGTGGCCAATGTAGCCTTCTTAATCTAGCCATAACACTTAAGCAGGGTTTGGGATGTTACATTTAGTGGTATCAGAGCCTTGGTTCAAAACCTTGGATTGAGTTTTTAAATCTACTTGAGTAAGTCTGCATGCATGCATAGATGAAAAATGGGAAATTTGGGAAAAACAAACCATAAAGAATTTTGAAAATGATATTCTACAAAGAAAATCAGGTTCGAGACTCCGATGTTAGTTGCCATAGAAAAGATGTTGTTATGTTATAGGTAAACACTTGAGGTGTACTACTGTAGGCATAGAACTAAAATAGTTAGTATTTAATTTTTCTTTGAAACTGTAAGATAGGAAACTGAAAATTGACTAAAGTTAGCTAGTGATTATTTTTTTCTGAAATTGTAGATCAAATTTAAGACCATATGATACATAATTAACAACTTTAGAAAAAGGAACCATGGGGCTCAATGTCGAGCTACCCAATTTGAGTCATTTGCTTTTCAAGGAATTGTGCCTAACTCTAAGAAGGCTGACATCGTGATTGCGTATACTCTTGAAGGAGAAAACCGAAAAGTTTTGAATTTTTGCATGCATGAATTACTCAAGCATTATAACCAGATAATGCATAATATCAGGCTTAAGTAAAATTTGATACTGTTCCCTAGTTTCCACTACATTGCAAAGGAACTGTTTTTTAAAAACAAATCGATAAGGTAACTAATTTTCCAAAATGACTTGAACATGATTTTTCCGCTGCATTAGTTTAACATCGAGTTTTTTTTTAAAAAGCGATAAGCAAATGATTTTTCTAAAACAACACTATCAACAATAAAATGAATCGTAAGCATACACAACCTAATGAATGAATGCTTTTAAGCTAACTCAAAGTACAACTATGGTTTTCTCTAAAATGAGTTTATTTAAAGTCTTAAAAATTAATGTAAGTTAGCTTAGCCATTTGGTGGCTAATGTAGCCTTCTCAATCTAGCCATAACGTCTAGGCCGAGTTTGGGAGGTTTCATTTAGTGGTATCAGAGCCATAGTTCAAAATCTCAGACTGAGTTTTTAAATCTACTTAAGTAAGTCTGCATGCATGCATAGATGAAAAATGGGAAATTTGGGAAAAACAAGCCACAAAGAATTTTGAAAATAATATTCTACAAAGAAAATCAGGCCTGAGACTCTGACGTTGGTTGCCATAGAAAAGATGTTGTTATGTTATAGGTAAACACTTGAGGTGTATTACTGTAGACATAGAACTGAAATAGTATTTAATTTTTTCTTGAAACTATAAGATAGGAAAGTGAAAATTGACTGAAGTTAGCTAGTGATTATTTCTTCTAAAACTGTAGATCAAATTTAAAACTATAGGATACATAATTAACAACTGTAGAACAAGGAACTATCGGGCTCAGTGTCGAACTACCCAATTTGAGTCATTTGCTTTTCAAGGAATTGTGCCTAACCCTAAAAAGGCTGACATCGTGATTGCGCCTACTTCTGAAGTCGAAAACTAGAAAGTTGGGGATTTTTGCATGCATGAATTACTCAAGCATAATAACCGCATAAGGCATGATATCAAGCTTAAGTAAAATTTGATATTGTTCCCTAGTTTCCATTACACTGCCAAGAAACTGCTTTTGAAAAACAAATCGATAAGGCAACTAAGTTTTCAAAATGACTTGAAAAATGGTTTTTCTGCTGTATTAGTTTAACTTCGAGTTTTTTTTTTAAAAAGCGACAAGCAAACAATTTTTCTAAAACAACACTGTCAACAATAAAATAAATCCTAAGCATATACAACCTATTGAATGAATGCTTTTAAGCTAACTCAAAGTACAACTACGGTTTTCTTTAAAATGAGTTTATTTAAAGTCTTAAAAATTAACGTAAGTTAGTTTAGCAATTTTGGAGGCTAATGTAGCCTTCTCAATCTAACCATAACGTCTAGGTCGGGTTTGGGAGGTTACATTTAGTTGTATCAAAGGCTTGGTTCAAAACCTCAGACTGAGTTTTTAAATCTACATAAGTAATTTTGCATGCATGCATACATGAAAAAGGGGAAATTTGGGAAAAACAAGCCATAGAGAATTATGAAAATGATATACTACAATGAAAATCTGGTCCGAGACTCCGATGCTAGGTGCCATAGAAAAAACGCTGTTAAGTTATAGGTAAACACTTGAGGTGTATTTATGTAGACATGGAACTGAAATAGTTAGTATTTATTTTTACTTTGAAACTGTAAGATAGGAAACTAAAAATTGACTAAAGTTAGCTAGTGATTATTTTTTCTGAAACTGTAGATCAAATTTAAGAACATAGGATATATAAGTAACAACTTTAGAATGAGGAACCAAGGGGCTCAGTGTCAAGCTACCCAATTTGAGTCATTTGCTTTTCAAGGAATTGTGCCTAACCCTAAGAAGGCTGACATCGTGATTGTGCCTACTTCTAACAGTGAAAACCAGGAAGTTGGGGATTTTTGCATGCATGAATTACTCAAGCATAATAATTGGATAATGCATGTAACACCCTGAATTTGGGCCTATAAGTAATGGGCCTTGAGTTTGGGATCGGTTAGAAGGCGGCTAGAATAAAAGAAATGTGTTTAAATATTTTATAATTGTGTGTTTAGTTTAATTGTTAAGTAATTTAGGAAGGGCAGGTAGTGTGGGAAAAGTCCTGGGTTCAATCTAGGGCTTTAGTAAAATTTTGCATTTTTTTTCTAAAGAACCCTGAGCATTAGGTGGAAGGCTTATTAATAAGGCCTGGTAAAATCTGACACAAGGAAGCATTTGGACTAGTTGCAAAAGGCGTGGGTAGTAAGCAGGAGGTCTAGGGTTCAAGTCCTGGCCTTGGCGAAATTTTTTTATTGCGCATAAGATTTGTAGGGAAGCTAGCGTTTAGGCATTATATATATGTTAGATGGAAATTTGACACAAGGATGCGCTTGGCCCAATGGCATGATGGCGTTGGGAGTAAGGAGTGGTGCTGGGTTCAAGTCGCAGCATGAGCAAAAGTTGTGGGCTTTTTTTTTAAGACAACCTGGAGGTCGGCAGAAAGACTTTATAATTAATTGGAAAGGAGAAATGACACGAATGAGCTTGTGGCTTGGTGGCAAGGGACGTATAGTGCAGCCAAGAGATCAGGGGTTTGAATCGGAATGGTAGCAAATATTTTTACGATAACCTGGTTGTGAGTAAATAGGCCTTAAAAATAGTTAGGGATGGAATATGGCATATGAGTGCCTGCAGTGCAATCGCGTGAAGCGTGCTATGGTTATGAGAGGGAGCAAGTTCGAATCCCAGGCCTGGCAAAGGTTTAAATTTTTATTCTTTAAACTGAGGCTTAGGCATATAAGCCTTATAATTAATTGTGATCGAATGGTAGCATAAGAAAGGATGTGGTGCAATGGCCAGCAGCATGTTGGGAGGTAGAGTAACCTTGAGGTCTGGAGTTCGAGTGGTGGCTCGCGCAAAGGGAGAATTTAATTTTTGCTACTCAAGTGTTGTACAGTGGAAGCATTTTAATGCAATTCAAATTGGAATTTTTGGCTAAAATAAAGGGGATTAGGATGGGGATTAAGTGTAGATATGATGGTGAAAAAATTGGAGAATTTAACGGGAATTATCTTGACGAGTTTACATCGATTGAGGAGTGTAGGTGTATTTTTACTTATTTATTTATTTATTTTTTGTATAAATATGTGTGTCGTATGGGCAAGTAAGGGCATTTGTTGTTTTTGTGTGCTTCAGTTGCATATCACCTCCTCTTTTCTTTAAGCCAAACTCTTGATCTTTTCTTCCCTATTTTAATCGAATCAACCTCTTCCCTCTTCAACTTAGCCGACTGTTTCTTTTTCATTTAAAAGACGATTCATAAACTTTGGGGGTTTGATTTCCTGTTGGCAAGCGATCTCGCAATCGGTAAGTGAAATTAGATCTTCTTCGGCTTTTGTTAAATGTTTCTAAGTTCTTTCATTTCTACACTCTTAAAAGCTGGTTTTTCTTTATTCTTTTCAAAACTTTCATTAACCTACGACTTCTCCATTTATTTCTTTTTTTTTCCCTCTCATTCAAGAGTGTAATCGTTGATGGAAAAATGGGGTTCTAGCAGAGAAGTTGGGATAGAGGCTCCCAAGTTTAAGCGACGTAAGGTGTCAGCCGTTAGGGACTTTTTACTTGGATGCGGAAGGGGGACTACGTCAAATTTCGAGTTACATAGGCAGATCGCAGTCGATCAATCTAGTCAAGGTAGGTATAGGTTGTTCTTTAGTAAGTAGTGGATTTATTTTGAATTAATGAGATGTGACTGATGGAGTATAACGTTGATTATATGTTCGGGCAATTATGAATACTTAGTACTCCAAGTGATAAGGCGTGTAGGTCTACCCTATGATAACTTGATATAAATCCGAAGGTGTGTACATACACTGCACACACAAGTAGATCGGCAAAAGCTGAAATGCCGAAATGCTGAAAAGCCGAAATGCCAAAAAGCCGAAAGTTTGGTTGCGGTAGTCTTGCGAGTGCGCGAACACTCATGAGGAGGAAACTGATAGGTTGCCTGAGGCCACAGGCAATTCCGTGGACTTGGGTTGTGATTTTGCCAAATGGGCCGGTATGGGCTAAATGGGCCAGATGGGCTGTTGGGCCCATAATAGGCAAAAATTGATAATTGATGCTATATGATAGAAAGTTTGTATCTGAGCATGAATATGAATGTGGCTAGGCCTAACGGGCCATATAAATGTGATTTGGGCCTAATGGCCCATATATAGGTGATTTGGGCCTAATGGGCCATATTAATATGATTGGGCTTAATGGGCCAGATACAGGTATGTGAATTTGTTTGGGCTTTGTAAGGGGTTCTGGGCCTAGTATATGATGACTACATTAAATTATTAAAGACCGTGGACAAGTCATAGGGTTAAGGTGTGGCAACGGGTATATGCATGTCTAGGATTGGATCTAGGGAGAGCTTGGTACTTAAGCAGTCTTAATGACCCACCTCCTCTTCTTTGGAATCCTACCTGGTGCATAGTATTCGTTCATCTTAACTCACAGGACTTGTTAACGGGCCAAGGTAAGTGAAAATCATAATTAAGGGGAAATTACCAAAATGCCCCTAAGGGAAAAAATGACGGAATTACCCCTAGGTGCTGAATGTAAGTTTTATGGATGTGGCATGCATACATATGATATTCTGCTTAGGTTGCATATGGGTTGGGAATTATGGAACGGAGGAAGTATATGAGGATCGCATGGTTGCTTGACAATCGTGGATCCACCGACAGTAATTAAAGCCCAATGTGTAAATAAAGGTAGTTCCGCAACCGGGCTACCATGGTGTGTGGGTTGGGTGGGTCGATATTTATATCTCCACATGGTGTGATGGGGGACAGAGCCGATGTGTAGCGGATGGATAATTTGGATGGATTTCATTACATGCATGATATTGTTGTGATATTATTGCGATGTGGGCTTCGGCCCAACTGAGGCTAATCTGGGCTAAGGCCCAAAGACCACCGTTATTGAATTGGGCTCTGGCCCAAAATGACTAATGATTACTTTATACTCGTTAAGGGTTGTACACACTGAGTTTTTCAAAACTCACCCCCTCATTCTAAACTTTTCAGATGATCCTCAGTAGGCAGTTCGATGGATGGAGGGACTCGAAGGTGGCCAACTAGCATAAAAAGTTTAGACTTAGTCTTTATGTAATTTTTAATATATTGACTTTAAATTATTTCTATTTGATGTAACAAGGTCTTTCCTCTGGTTATTCTTTAAAATTATTAGGATTATTATCATTTTTAAGCTTTATATTTATTAGAAGTAGAAGGTGGTTTCCTAAACCATAACTGTTTTTAAATACTACATTTCTGCAACTCAATTTTTAAATGACAAGTTTTCATAAAATCATATGTTCTAAGTAAAGCTTCCGCAACTGAAAAGAGATTTTACAAAGTAATTAAGGTTTTTCATTTTAAGGAAGTGGTTCCAATGAAAACAAGGTTTTCGCTAAAACACTTCAATGTGACACACCAGATTCGACCATAACGTCTGGACCGGGTTTGGGGTGTTACAATGCATGATATCAGGCTTAAGTAAAATTTGATACTGTTCCCTAGTTTCCACTACATTGCATAGGAATTGTTTTTGAAAAAAAATTCGATAAGGCAACTAATTTTCCAAAATGACTTGAAAAACGGTTTTTTCGCTGCATTAGTTTAACTTCGAGTTTAAAAAAAACGACAAGCAAACTATTTTTCAAAAACAACACTGTCAACAATGAAATAAATCCTAAGCCTACATAACCTAATGAATGAATGCTTTTAAGGTAATTAAAAGTACAACTATGGTTTTCTTGAAAGTGAGTTTATTTAAAGCCTTAAAAATTAACATAAGTTAGCTTAGCCATTTTGGTGGCTAATGTAGCATTTTTAATCTAGCCCTAATGTCTAGGCGTGGTTTGGGAGGTTACATTTACTGGTATCAAAGCCTTGGTATAAAACCCCAGATTGAGTTTTTAATTCTACTTAAGGAAGTTCGTATGCATGCATACATGAAAAAGGTGAAATTTGGGATAAACAAGCTACAAAGAATTTTGAAAATGATATTCTACAAAGAAATTCAGGTCCGAGACTCTGATGCTGGTTGCCATAGAAAAGATACTATTAAGTTATAGGTAAACACTTGAGTTGTATTACTGTAGACATAAAACTTAAATTGTTAGTATTTAATTTTTCTTTGAAACTTTAACTAAGGAAACTGAAAATTGACTGAAGTTAGCTAGTGATTATTATTTTGAAACTGTAGATCAAATTTAAGACCATAGGATACATAATTAACAACTGTAGAATGAAGAACCATGGGGCTCAGTGTCGAGCTACCCAATTTTAGTCATTTGCTTTTTAAGGAATTGTGCCTAACCCTAAAAAGGATAATATCATGATTGCGACTACTTCTTAAGGCAAAAACCAGGAAGTTGGGGATATTTACATGCATGAATTACTTAAGCATAATAACTAGATAATGCATGATAACGGGGTTAAGTAAAATTTGATGTTGTTCCCTAGTTTCCACTACATTGCAAAGGAACTGTTTTTGAAAAAAAATCGATAAGGCAATTAATTTTCCAAAATGACTTTAAAAATGGTTTTTCCGCTGCATTAGTTTAACTCCAAGGTTTTTTTTTTTAGAAAAAAGGGTTAAGCAAACGGTTTTCCTAAAACAACACTATCAACAATAAAATGAATCCTAAGCATACACAACCTAGTGAATGAATGCTTTTAAGCTAACTCAAAGTACAACTACGGTTTTCTCTAAAATGAGTTTATTTAAAGTCTTAAAAATTAATGTAAGTTAGCTTAGCCTTTTCAGTGGCTAATGTAGCCTTCTCAATCTAGCCATAATGTCTAGGTCGAGTTTGGGAGGTTACATTTAGTTGTAACAGAGCCTTGGTTCAAATCCTTAGACTGAGTTTTTAAATCTACTTGAGGAAGTCTGTATGCATGCATACATGAAAAAGGGGAAAATTTGGTAAAAACAAGCCACTAAAAATTTTGAAAATGATATTCTAAAAAAAAATCAGGTCCGAGACTCTAATGCTGGTTGTCATAGAAAAGATGATATTAAGTTATAGGTGAACACTTGAGGTGTATTACTGTAGACATAGAACTAAAGTAGTTAGTATTTAATTTTTCTTTGAAACTGTAAGATAGGAAACTGAAAATTGACTGAAGTTAACTAGTGATTATTTTTTCTGAAACTGTAGATCAAATTTAAGACCATAGGATACATAATTAACAACTATAGAATGAGGAACCATGGGGCTTAGTGTCGAGCTACCCAATTTGAGTCATTTGCTTTTATAGGAATTGTGCCTAACCCTAAAAAGGCTGACATCGTGATTGCGCCTACTTCTGAAGGCGAAAACCAGGAAGTTGGGGATTTTTGCATGCATGAATTACTCAAGTATAATAATCGGATAATGCATGGTATCGGGCTTAAGTAAAATTTGATACTGTTCCCTAGTTTCCACTACATTTCAAAGGAACTATTTTTGAAAAACAAATCGATAAGACAACTAATTTTCCAAAATGACTTGAAAAATGGTTTTTCCGTTGCATTAGTTTAACTTCAGGTTTTTTTTTAAAAAGCGACAATCAAACGATTTTTCTAAAACAACACTGTCAACAACAAAATGAATCCTAAGCATACACAACCTAATGAATGAATGCTTTTAAGCTAACTCAAAGTACAACTACAGGTTTTTCTAAAATGAGTTTATTTAATGTCTTAAAAGTTAACATAAGTTAGCTTAGCCATTTTGGTGACTAATGTAGCCTTCTCATTCTAGCCATAACGTCTAGGCCGAGTTTGGGAGGTTACAATCTGAATTACTTGCTCAGACTGACCATCGGTCTGTGGCTGAAATGTTATACTAAAACATAGTCAAATACCAAGAGCTTCATGTAACTTGCTCCAAAATCGAGACATAAACTGTGGATCTCTGTTAGAGATAATAGAAACTGACACACCAGACAATCTAACAATCTTGGCAACATATAACTCTGTTAATCTCCCATGTGAGAAATTCGTACGCACTAGAATGAAATGCACGGATTTCATCAAATTGTCTACAATGACCCACACAACATCTTTCTTTCTCGGAGTTAGAGGCAATACCAATACGAAATCCATCATCACACGTTCCCATTTCCACTCTAGAATCATCACAGGTTGTAACAAACTCGAAGGTACCTGATGTTCAGCTTTAACTTGCTGACAAACCAAATATTTTAATACAAACATTGAAATCTCTCGTTTCATACCTGGCCACCAATACATCTATTTCAAATCGCCGTACATTTTATTGCTACCAAGATGAGTTGGCAAGATACTACGGTGAGCTACCTATAAAATCTTCTGAATAAGATCAGAGTTTCTTGGGACACAAATTTTGCCTTTTAAATATAAACTGTCATCAGACCCAACGTGAAAATCTGAATCAGATGTCGACTCAATCTATTTCTATTTAAAGATCAAAACATCATCACATTTTTGAGCTTCGAAAATCTGTTGCAGAAATGTCGGTCTAACTTTTAATTCAGCTAAAACTGAACCATCATCAATCAATGTCAACCGTGTGTTCAAAACTCGCAAAGCAAATAGATATTTTCTACTCAAAGCATCAGCAACAACATTAGTCTTTCCTAAATGATAGTCGATAATCAAATCTTAGTCTTTCAATAACTCAAGCCACCTACGTTGTCTCAAATTCAAATCTTTCTACGACATTAAATACTTCAAGCTTTTATGATCCGTGAATATGTGACATTTTTCTCCGTACAAATGGTGTCACCAAATCTTCAAAGAAAATACGATAGCTACAAGCTCTAAATCATGAGTCAAATAATTCTTTTCATGCAGTTTCAACTATTGAGATGCATACGCTATCACTTCACCCTAATGCATCAAAACACAGCCCAAACCATTCAATGAAGCATCAGTATAAATTACAAATTCTTTACCGGACTCTGGCTAAACTAACACAGGTGCCTCGGTTAACAAAACTTTCAACTGATTAAAACTTCGTTGACATTTCTCAGACCATTCAAATTTAACATCTTTTTACAATAGTTTCATTAACGACATAGCAATCATCGAAAATCCTTTGACAAATCTTCGATAATATCCTGCTAAACCTAGAAAACTTTTGTCTTCAAATACATGACTCAAAGGTTTCCAATCCACCATAGCTGAAATTTTACTCGAATCGACCTTAATACCATCTACTGATACTACATGTCCAAAAAATCTGACTTCTCGGAGCCAAAAATCTAATTTGTTAAATTTAGCGAATAATTGTTTTTCACGTAAAGTTTGCAAAAAAATTCTCAAAAGTGGGGCATGTTCTGACTCATCTCGTGAATAAACTAGGTTGTCATCAATAAACACAACAACAAATCTATCTAAATATGGTCTAAAAATTCCATTCATCAAGTCTATAAACACAACAAGTGCATTAGTCAAACCAAATGGCATCATAAGAAACTCATAATGTCCGTACCAGATTCTAAACGCAATTTTCGGCACATCAGAGTCTTTAACCCATAGTTGATAATAACCAAAACGAAGATCAATCTTTGAGAATACCATTGCGCCTTTCAACTGGTAAAAAAATCATTGATACACGGCAATAGATACTTATTCTTGATCGTTACTTTGTTAAGTTGTCAATAATTTATACATAGTCGCATTGATCGTCTATTTTCTTAACAAACAACACAGGAGTACCCTAAAGAGAAAAACTGGGCCAAGCAAAGCCCATGTCAACTCTTTCAATTCTACAGGCGTCATTCTATATAGAGCTATCGATATCGGAGATGTTCCCAGCATTAATTCAATAGCAAACTCGACCTCTCTGGTCAGCGATAACCTTGGTAATTCTTTTGGAAACATATTTGTAAACTCACATACAACCGAAACTAATTCTAACTTCATTTCTAAAACTCTGGAATCAAATATATAAGTGAGGTACGCTTCGCAGCGTTTTCTAACATATTTTTGTCCTGTCATAGCTGAAATAACATTAGATGTACTATACAGTCTGTCTGACTCAATTCAAAGCTTTTCGCTTTTTTGACACTTTAGCACAATATGCTTTCGTCTACAGTTCACAACAGCATCATGCAGATTTAACCAGTCCATACCCAGAATCACATCAAACTCATTAAAGGGTAACAACATCAAATTAGCCAGAAAGTTGCAATCTCGAATCATCAAAGTACAGTTCTTACAGACTTTATCAATTAACACATACTGACCTAAAAGGTTCGTTACTTTAACCACAAACTGTGTAGACTCAAAATGTATTTTCTTATCTAACACTAAAGTTGTGCATATATATGAGTGCGTTGACCTCGGGTCAATCAAAGCATTAACATTAGCATCAAAGATAGAAAATGTAGCTGAAGCTTCCTCTCCGGCACGGATCACGTAAGCTCTTACTAGTGCGTGCTTCAAATCTCACAGCAGAATCTTTTGTCCCACTACCGCTATTACCCACATTTCTAGGGTTTCGTAGTGGTATACGTCTTGCAGTTGTATTACTCAGTCAATTTAACACCCCTTACCCGTGTCCGACGTCGGGACAGGATACGAGGCATTACCAGACTTAAACATAAGCAAACATGTGAAACGGGGCCATAAAATTTTGCTCCAATCAAATTCATTCATTAATATGCATATTGTTCCTTGTATAGGCCTACAAGACCCAAAACATACATTGAGAGTGGCTCGGGACTAAATTGAGAACTTCAGAAAACTTTGCGACACTTAGAAAATTTTCTTGATTTGGAGAGTCACACGCTCGTGTGGGTAGGCTGTGTGGTCACACACGCCTGTGTGGCTTGGGACACGTCCATATCCTTAGCTCGTGTAACTCTCTATTTATGACATCATAAACCATTTAGGGGCACACGGCTGAGTCACACGCCTGTGTGCTTAGGCCGTGTGTCAAATTAAATTACAAAAATTAAGTGCAGACTTCACACGGCCTGGGCACACGCCCATGTCCTAAGGTTGTGTCCTTCACACGGCTGAGACACACGGTTGTGTCTCTACCCGTGTGTTTACTACTAAGCATTCTATTTTGCGTAACTAAGGTGCAGGGGACACACGGCCGAATCACACACCCATGGGCAAACCGTGTGTCACACACAGCCTAGGCACATGCCTGTGTGTCTAACCATATGGACAAATTCTAGGCTATTTTCCAAGCCATTTGCCACCCTTAAACACTCACATACTTAACCCATATTCATGCCACATTTGGTTACTCAAGCATTCACATTCATGGTTAAATTATGACTCTGTAGTGTCAACATATCACACACTTAAACCATTATACCTTCATATTACATTCCACACCAATTTCATATTTATTTATCATTATGAACCTACTTTCATTCTACTTAATTATACATAGTTATGGTCATGCCTATTAATCCCAATTTATTTATTAAGCACATATGTCATTTATCACACTCGTCATCGACAAGCAATCATAGTCCACATCCAAGCATAAACACATTTGTATGCATGCATAATCAATTAGGGTTACAACCTAATAATCAATATGGACCATTTCTCATGGCCATATACAAAATGAATCACAATACCACAATGAGCCAACACATTTGGCTAATCAACATGACACATAACAAAATACCAAGTCCCTATACATTCCATATTCAAAATGTTGAGACTAACTATACCCAAATATCCAATTGATAGTGTGATCGAAAACTCCGACGTCCTCTGATCCCCGAGCTAGCTTGACGACACTATAAGAAAAAGGAAAGAAAGGGGGTAAGCTTTAAAAGCTTAGTAAGTTCACATGAAAATAAAATGCAACTTAAACAAGCATTAATCATACATTTAACATAATGAACATAATATTGCATTTGTTATCAAATCTCTTAAACTTACTCTTCATATGTATATATATACATATTCTTACCATAAGTTTATCATATCTCATGGCATTCTCATGAGTTCGATGTACATACTTGTGCCCATTTGCATGTAATAGGTTACTTTATTATCTTTGACGCATTCATTAAGATTTCTCATTGAACGTCTCTTTAGATTACTTGTTGAACACTCGAAATACCATCAGATACATTGAAATCTTGCACCTAAGTGCCCCAAATGTAGCCAATGCTACATATCACATATCACATGTTGTTCACTTTCGAGCTACTCACGGGTTTGCTCACACAAGCTATCGGTCAGGATGTAGCTATACGGGCTACTTACACAAGCTGTCAGGTATCTACAACACATGTCAGACTACCCAACACCAATAGAACATACAAGACCAGCACCCGAACCGCCATAACATGTGTCACATATATCACGAACTCAAACCATAACTCATGAGCTTAGATTACGTAGTTCCTAGTGACATGTTACTCGTATCCTAATCTATTCCTAATGTTCAAATGGGATTTTCTTTGATATCACATTTCTGTCGAACTTGCTCGTAATGTCAATTTTAGTATCCATAGTACCAATCACATGCTCATGGAATAATCAAAGCATAATTCATAGTAAAATTTAAGCATTAAATATATGATACAACATCAAATTAAATATTTATGTACTTACCATGCATGCAATATTAAAGCATTTAAAGTATGGTGCATGTTGCATAATTTACATATGAACTTACCTCGGTACAAAATGATAGAAATGAGTCTAATCCTCGTAAACCTTGTTTTTCCCCTGATCAAGACCCGAATCACGTTTTTCTTGATCTATAATGCCACATTTAACTTGTTCAATACACATATTGTTTGAATTGACCCATAATTCGTACTTTGGTAAAATTACCTTTTTACCCTTAACTTTTCACTTATTTACACTTTAGTCCCTAGGCTTGTAAATGAAATGCATGCATTTTCTTGGTTACCCAAGCCTAGCCAGACCTATACCAAGCTCATATCAGCCCACATTTTCCTTTATTTCACATTTTTACTACTCATTTTTACACCTTTTACAAATAAGTCCTTTTTAAGTGTTTTCACTAAAAATCACTTAGTAAAAGATGTTAAACACACATCAAACTTTCATATTCTTTCATTAAACATCAAAATACAACCATGTCACACATGGATCAAATTTCATACATGAATCCTACTTCAAGATATAGCTAGAAATGGATAGATCATGCTTTAAAGATCTCAAAAATGTAAAGAACACTAAAAACGGGGCTCGGGAGCACTTAAAATCAAGCTTGAAAAGTTGAAAACCCTAACTATGGAGAGCATGAAATTTTCAACTAGCACTTGGAGAAGATGGACAAGATTTTCACTTCATTTTCCCTTTTTATTCTTTTATTTACCAAATGACAAAAATGCCTTTAAGGCCTTTCTTTCAAAATTTTCCTATTCATGTCCATTTTTGTCCAAAATCTTAGAACTTGGTCAAATTGCTATTTAAGGACCTTTAATTGATAATCTAATACAATTTCATGCTTGAAGCTTCTAGAACATAAGTTTTGCAACTTATTCAATTTAGTCCCTAAAGTCAAATTGGACACCTTAGGCATAGAATTTCATCATGAAAATTTCACACAAAACATGCAATCATATCATAAACCTCATAATGCTCATAAAATAATTATTTCTATTTTGGATTTATGGTCTCAAAACCACTATTCTGACTAGACCTTTCAAGGCAATCTTTGAGATAATGCTCATAAGAATCACATTTAAAACATGACCCATCTTTCAATCTGCGTTCACTGAATTGTCGTCTATTACATTGTTGACATCTGAGCTTGTTGTTTTCTGATACTGCCTATGCTCGCTATAGACATAGCCTGATGTTTCGAAATCAGATGTTGTTTTCCCCTATCTTTCCAAGAATAACCCACTAAAACTGGCGAATGACTGTGAAATTCTTTCAAATTCTTTAATGGCAATGACTATGACTTTCCTATAGGGCTTTTTCCCGAGTCACTTGTAACTCCCCTCACCCATATTCAGGCTGGAATAGGGTTACGGAGCATTACCTAACATATTATACATTTACATATACATTCCACATACAATTTCAAATTTCATTTAAACTTCAATCAATAACATTCATATCGTCCCTAATATAAGCCTACGAGGCACAAAACATGTATTTGAGGTGGTTTGGGACTAACCGATAATTTTAAAAACTTTTGAAACACATAGAAAATTTTCTCAAAAACAGGGGACACATGCCCATGTGGCCTGGCCGTGTCTCTCACACGGCCAAAGAGATATCTGTGTCACAGGCTGTGTGGACATTCGAAATGGGAGTACATGGTCGTGTCCCAGCCCATGTCCGACCCCGTGTAACTCTTTGGCTTGGGTCACGCGGCCAACTCACATGCCCGTGTGTCTAGCCCGTGTGCCCTAAAAATGGCCACACACACCCGTTTGCCCGGCCGTGTGCTAGGACGTGTCAAACCTATAGGGTATATTGACTTATGCCACATGGCCAAGTCACATGCCCGTGTGTAAGGCCATGTGGAGCATACTGACTTGATTTTAATTTCAACACCAGGGGACACACAGCCATGTAATCTGACCGTGTGTCGCACACGGCTGAGACACACGCCCATGTCTCTACCCGTATGGACAAAAATAGGCTATGTACCAAACCATTTTGCCACCCAATTTGAACTCACCTACATCAATCCAAATGACACCAATACATAGCATATATAGGCATTCAAACTGTAACACCCCTAACCCATATCTGTCGTCAGAAAAGGGTATGAGGCATTACTGGATATTACACATCATTCACAAATATTTATGCATTCATTATCGTAAACTATTCACAAACATTTACATTGTCCCTTACAAGGTAATACGAAACCTTAAAACATGTATAAGAGTGATTCGGGACTAAACCAATCACATATAAAACCTTTCAGACACTTAGAAAAATTATGCAATCACAAGTCACACGCCCGTGTGAACAGGCCGTGTGACTCACACGGTTATCAAACACGCCTGTGTGAAAATAGGGCATACATACTTACTTGTACCACATGGCCAGAGACATGCCCGTGTGCCTTGGCCATGGTCGAAACTGACTTCGGTCTCACCGCTAACCACACGGCAGTGTGTCTAGCCCGTGTGCCCTTCGAAATGGCCACACATGCCCATATGCCAAGGCTGTGTGCCTCACACGGCCACCAGACACGCCCTTGTGTCTAGGCCGTGCTCGAGACTAACTTTAAATTGTAGGACTACCCCAGAGGACACACGGCCGTGTAACATGACCATGTGTCGCACACGGCTGAGACACACACCTATGTCTTTGCCCGTGTGGACAAAAATAAGTCATTTGCAAAGCCAAATTGCCACCCTAATCTCAAGCACACAAAGCAACCAAAATAGTATCATTTTAATACACTTATAGGCAACCAAATTCACCAAAACATACAAATATCATGTCATCTAAACACAACCATTTCAACATCACATAAACAAGCCAAACATAAGACATCAAATACATCACATTATTAACCTTTCAAGCACATATCATAAGCCAACTTAAATGGCTAAAACATACCAACATTTACACCTAAAAGTAAGCCAAATCTCATGGCTATAATCTTAACACAAAACATATCTCAATTTAACTAGACTATACATGCCATACTTAGCTATTTACACTTTCAAAAGATACCAAAGTTAAGTTTGATAATGTGATGATGATCCTCGATGATCCACGAGCTCCTGGTAGCTTCGATATCTATAAAACAATTAAAATCACACACAAAGTAAGCTTTTGAAAGCTTAGTAAGCCATATACAAATAAATACAACTCATGAATCAAGTATAATTTAATACATTCATTTAGGATTCATAACCATTTCACATATACATTTTATGAAGCACATCATACTCATTTGTTCATATACAAATCATATAATCCCAATTCACTTCACTTACACATATAGTATATTTCACTTTCATGAATATCACATATCATCTTGTAATCATAATTAAACATATACTTACTTTTCATTCTCAACTTTACACACAATTTAAATGTACCTGAATCAGATTTACATTTCATATATGCATTCATTTCTTGGAGTGCCCGTTGAACCATATGGAATCAAATAGGATACGCAGATAGCTCGAAAAGCTCGTACAATGCCAACGTCCTAGACGTGGTCTTACATGTAATCAAATATCGATCCCACTGTCCTAGACAGGGTCTTAACGAAATTAAATACGATGCCAATGTCCTAGACATGGTCTTACACGTAAATCTCAAATCGATGCCAACATCCCAGACGTGGTCTTACATGAAATCACATATCAGAATCCTATGTCATGACATATGTATCCTAACTATTCCTATGGTTCGTACGGGACTTTCGGACGTCGTCACATTATCAGAACTTTCTCGGATTTCTCATATTCAACTAAAATAGTCATTCATCACTATTCATTAACATATAAGCAGTAATAATTCAATTCAAACACATTTATTTGTATATTGAATTACCTCGTACTTATTCAAACGGTTGAACTCGGCTAATCAACGAATTTCGACTTTCCCCGATTTAATTCTGTTTTCTTTGGTTCTTGATCTATGTAAATTCAAATTTAACTCTTTTATTCAACAAATTATTCAATTCAATCCATATACATATATTTAGGGCATTTTACAAATTAGCCCTCACACTTTCATATTTTAACACTTAAGTCCCTATTTCATAAAATCACAAAATACACATAATTTCATATTTCTCATGCTTAGCCGAATTTCATATAGTCTCTAGCAGCCCATAATTTTCACTTATTTCACATTTTAACCCTTCAATTTCTCATTTTTACAAATTATCCTATAATAATCAAATTCATCAAAAATCTCAATACAAAACATATTAACCCAACACATATCTTTCATTTTTCATCAATTAACAACACAAAACTCATGGATTCATCCATGGCATATCTCAAAATCATCGTCAAATTCAAAAATTCAAGCATGGGCTAGCTAGAGTACTAAGAAACAATCACAAAAACATAGAAATCATAAAAAATCGAGCAAAATACATAGCTCAATAAAGTCAACCATAGTCGAACCCTAAATGAACTTTTATCTTTTCTTTTCTTTTGATTTTCAACTATAGTGATGATAATTTAAGCATATAATGACTTTGTTTTATTTAATATAACATTAATAATCAAATACAAATTTTACCCTTTATTAAACCATATAAAAATCACTTAATACAAGCCCATTTATGTTCATCCATCATTCAAATGGTCTAATATCATCATAAGGACCTTTGATTATAAAAGCCATAACACTTCAGCACTTTTAACAATAGAATGCAACTTTTGCATTTTCTGCGATTAGGTACTTTTTCTAAATTAAGCACACAAACGATCAAATTTTTATACGAAACTTTCACACATCATATATCATGTTGTAAACACGGAAAATAATATTAAAAATGCTTTTTTGACTCAGATTTGTGGTCTTGAAATCACTATTCCGACTAGGGTCTAAACTGGGCTGTTACACAAACCAACTGAATCAAGCCTAATTCATGCTAACTCAATTCCATTATCCACAATATATACAAGTCACAAAATAGGCCAAATTCACATATACATTTCAACTAATTAGACGATTTCAAATATGCAACATTATACTTAAACTCACAAGCATATATCTTATCTAATATAAATCATTTGACAACTACTATACTTACTATCAATAAATATCACAAAGCCAACCTCCATCATATAACATAAGTCATATGTAGACATATATATAACACAAATAACCAACCAAATTGAACCAACTTTCATGGCTATATATACAAACCAAACCTTAGAAATTTACAAGCCAATTCATATTGCTAAACTCATACTAACATAAATCAAAATGACCCAAAGTCTCTATACATGCCATATACTCAAAATACTTAAATTCAAAAGTACCAAAATGATAATAGGATAGTATGAGGAAGTCTTTGACAGTCCCCAAATCTGAGCTAGCTTTGAAATCACTATAAGACAGAAAATAAACAAAGTAAACTATAAAGCTTAGTAAGCTCATATGAAAATAATAAGCAAAACTCACTATTTAGTTTTCATTCAAAATATGCATAAACTTACGACAAAGTATATGTAACAATATAATGTTAACTTATACACAATCATCTATTTATACATACTTTAACCTTTCATATGTTCATTTCACATTTAATTTCTGTACTTACCTGTACCGATACGTATCTATTCTCACCAATTCATATCTTCGATATTCCCGTTGAACCATTTGGATTTTAAGTCGGATACTCGAGAGTTTCGCACCTTAAGTGCCAATATCATTGCTCGAAGCCAACTCAATATATATATCTCACACCTGAAGTGCCAATATCATGGCCCAAAGCCAACTCAATATATCCCTAATGACATGTCATTTCTATCCTACTCTATTCCTAATGTTCAAATGGGATTTCCAATACCAAATCTTTGACAAATGTGTTCGCAAGGTCGTAATTCATAATTTAGGCAACATTAAGGTATTTAAAATATAATTAAAACAAAGCTTATTACATACGAACATACCTCAGATATAAAAACGGCAAAACGAGTCGATCAATCCAAAACCTTATTCTTTCCTCAATCTAAGTCTGTATTTCACTGTTTCTGATCTATATAATATCAAATTTAACTTATTTAATAATCTCTCTATTCAATTTAGTCCTAAATACACTTTAAAGCCACTTTACACATTTGCCCCTAATATTTCACATTTTTACAATTTAGTCATTTTTCATAAAATCACAAATTCATGCAATTTAACCACAACCCATGCTAGCCGAATTTCAATTAGGTCCCTAGCAACCCATATTTTTCATTTATTTCACATTTTAACCACAAATTTTCAACATTTCACAAATTAATCCCTAATTGGACATTTTACTAAAAATAGCTTAACAAATATTGTTTATCTAACAACAACCATGCATTTTTTACCATTAAACATCAAAACACACTAACATTTATCAATGGAAAAAACTTAAACCTTTAACAGTTTTGCAAAATAGTCCCTGGGCTAGCTAGACCTAGTTGCAACGATCACAAAAACATAGAAATAATTAAAAATGGATCAAAAACACACACCTAATTGATGGAAATAAGAGTGTCAAACCCTTGCCCTATTTTTCTCAAGAAAATCGATTGGTTTTTGTCTTTTGAAGAAGATGAACACAATTAAAACATTTTGTTTTATTTAACTTTCATTTATTTACTAAATTACATAATTAAATTAATTCAAAATTTCAATAAAACCAAGCCATTATCATCCGCTATCTACTTAATGAACTAATTATCATTTAAGGACCTTTACTTTAATATTCCATTGTAACACCCCTCGCCCGTGTCCGGCACCGAGACGAGGCTCGAGGCGTTACTGGATTTAAACCTTTACAAACTTACTAAGTCGAGTCACCGAACTTTGCCCAAATTTAAAACCTTTCAAATATGTACACCTTGTCCCTTACAAAGGCCCTCGATGCCTAAAACACACCTAGGGGCAGTACAGGACAAAACTGAAAACATTCGATAAACTTTGAGTACCTTAGAAAATATTCCCTTATTTTGAAGTGTGACATGCCTGTGTGGTGGGGCTGTGTGGTCACACACGCCCGTGTGGCTTGGGACACGTCCGTGCCCTCTTCTCGTGTGCAACACTGACTTCCAACCTCATCATTCTGTTAAAAACACACGGCCAAGATACACGCCCGTGTGCTTAGCCTGTGTTCTATACTGACTTAAAATTTCAAGTGTAGGGGACACACGGCTATGCCATACACCCAAGGGGGTGAGCCGTATGTCACACACGGCCTAGACACATGCCTGTGTGTCTACCCGTACGGACCTTATTAGGCTATTTTCCAAGCCTTTGATCACCCTCTATCAATCAAATATTCTTATGAGTTACTTTAGTGCATGTTAAGACCAAATTATACACTTATATATATATAAAACTTTGATTAACCTCATTGCATGTAAACCTCATGTCATTGGTTTCATACACGCTAAGTTAATTCTCATCTTGCATTTTAAAGATTTCCATGTCTACTTGACATATTTAAGATTGGCTCGTTTTTATAACTCATTGCTAATTATAACTAAGCCAACATATGTGAACATAAACATGCATAGATTCGTAGGTCATAGCCTACTTCAAAATAAGCCAATTTCCATGGCCATATACAAAAAGATAAGTATAACTTTACATGCCTTCATATTGGCAAAATAAATGACACATATAACCAAATATACAAAGTTCTATACATGCCCTTGAACAAAACATAAGTATCTATATACCAAAGCTGAGTTAGTTGATAGTGTGTTGATTCTCCAACAGTCTTCCAATCTCTACGAGTCCTCGAGCTCTGTAAATGGGGAAAAAGAGAGGGGTAAGCATTTACATGCTTAGTATGATCGAATAACTGGAAAGTAAACTTATCGATTATTTAGTATACAATCTTATTAGATAATGAAATCAATGAATATGAAAATGGTTTCCCTATCACATGCACTCAATCAATGAGTTAGTCACATAACAAAACACCATGTAATTTATCTTAGATGAGCTCATCATTCAACATGTCATTTGTACATATACCTTGTGTTAGCCCTGTCGAGTTTCTAGGAAATCTCAATGGATTATCCAATCACCGTCAATTCATACGAATGATCATTTCAGGTATGCACTCCCGTGAACCTCACATCTTATGGCAGGATTACTAGTCCAGGCTAAATCCCCCGTAATATAAACTCATAAGGTGATGTCGGGATTACCAGTCCAGGCTAAATCCCTTATAACAACAAACACCCTTAGTGAGCTCGGATCTGAATTACCAGTCCAAGCTACATTCAGACCCTAATCGGATTACCCGTCCGCGCTAAATCCATAATGCACACATATTCTTCGGGAGGCTCGATCACTCAAGGAACACCCGTCCGGGCTAGATCCTTTCTATATTTGAGATCAATGGATTACCCATTCGGGCTAAATCCTTTCTACAACACATGCAGGATCCTAAGTCATATATAATTTATGGTTTATCCATCGAATTCCCTTTTTAACCTCAACCGAGACATTTTCCAACAAATCATTTACAATGATGCATTTCATATGATTTCATGTCATTAATAAATACATTCGTCGTGCACTCACAAATCATATAATTAGACACATTTTGAGTTCACTTTAAGTTATCCGAACTTACCTAGTACTCATTTCGGAGATATGTTTCGGTTATTCTGAAACCTTTCGTTTTCCTCGGTCGACCTCTGGAATTTGTTCCTCGGGGTCTATAACAATAAAATTAAACCATTAACACCTCACATTGTACTATATGAGTTTAAATTTCACCCTGGTCAAATTGACCATTTTGCCCCTAACCTTTCACATTTTTACGATTTAGTCCCTAGGCTCGTATAATGAAACACATGCAATTTCTATCTTACCCAAGCCTAGCCAAACACTTTTCCCTCTTAAGGCAGCCCACATTTTCCATTATTTTCAGATTTCTGCCACATATTTATCAACTTTTGTAAAAAGGTCCAGGGGTTTTTCATGAAAATCACCTAGGAAAAGATGTTTAACACACCTTCAACTTACATATTCCTCCATAAACCATCAAAATACAAGTAACTCATGCATGGGTAAATTTTTAAACAGGAACCCTAGTATGAAATATGGGTAGAAATGGAGAGAGTAAGCTACTGGGATTTCAAAAACACAAAGAACATTAAAAACGGGGCATGGAAGCACTTACTATTGAGCTTAAAAAGCTTGAAAACCCTAGCTATGGAGAACCCTAGAGTTTTGGCTGAATGAGTGAGATGAATGGCTGATTTTGGCCTATTTTCCCATTTTTTTCATTAAAATGCCAAATGACCAAAATGCCCTCAAGCTCTTTCTTTAAAATTTGATCCATGCAAGCCCATTTTTGTCCAAAAACTTAGAAATTGGGCAAATTGCTCTCTAAAACCTTCTAATTTATAATCTAAAGCAATTTCATACAAATTGATTCTAGAATCCAAGTTTTGCAATTTATTCAATTTAGTCCCTAATTTCCAATTTGATACCTTACTCAAAGTATATCTTCATGAAATCTTAACACATGCATATTCTCATATTCTAAACCTCCTAATAATCATAAAATAAATATTTTGATGTCAAATTTGTGGTCCCGAAACCACTATTCTGACTAGGCCCTATTTCAGGATGTTACAATTCTCCCCCCTTAGGGGCTTTCGTCTTTGAAAGTCTTACCAGTAAACAGGTTCGGATATTGGTTTCTCATGGTTTCTTTTGGTTCCCATGTAGCCTCTTCTACACCATGTCGATTCCATAGAACTTTTACTAAAGCAACATCTTTATTTCTCAATTGTTTAACCTCTCGGGCCAAAATCTTGACCGGTTCCTCTACATAGGTCATGTCTGGTCTAATCTCAATCTCTACTGGTGAAATCACATGAGAGGGGTTAGATCGATATCACCTTAACATAGATATGTGAAACACATCATGAATCTTTTCCAGTTTGGGTAGCAATGCCAAACGATAGGCTACTGGTCCAACTCTTTCAGTGATCTCATACGGTCCAATAAATCGTGAAGTCAATTTGCCTTTCCGACCAAATCTCAACACCTTTTTCCATAGGGATACTTTTAAGAATACCCTATCTCTAACTTGGAGTTCAACCTCTTTTCTTTTCAAATCAGCATATGACTTTTGCCTTTCCGATGCCGTTTTTAAATAGTCTCGTATCACTTTAACTTTTTCTTTAGTTTCCTTAATTAGATCAACTCCATGAATTTGACTTTCCTTGAGTTCTGTCCAGTACAATGGAGTTCGACACTTTCTGCCATACAACGCCTCATAAGGCACCATTTTCAAACTTGTTTGAAAACTGTTATTATAGGCAAATTCTACCAATGGCAAGTACTTTTCCCGGCTACCTTAAAATTTGAGGATGCAACATCGTAACATATCCTCGAGAATCTGAATCATCCGCTCAGACTGACCATCGGTCTGTGGCTAAAAAGTCGTACTAAAATTTAACTTTGTACCCAAGGCTTCTTGTAACTTTTTTCAGAATCTCAAATTGAACCTCGGGTCTCTGTCTGAAATAATCGACAACGGTACCCTGTGTAATCTCACAATCTTAGATATGTACAAGTCAGCCAATCTATCAAGAGAGTAGTCTGTTCTTACCAGAATGAAATGAGCCGACTTTGTCAACTTATCCACTATAACCCATATAACATCTTTCTTTTTCGGAGTCAATGGGAATCCTACCACAAAATCCATAGTAACATTGTCCCACTTCCATTCGGGGATCATTAAGGTTGTAACAAACTTGAAGGCACTAGATATTCAGCTTTAACTTGCTGACATATCAGGCACTTCGAAACAAATACAGAAATGTCTCTTTTCATGCCGTTCCACCAGTACATTTTCATCAAATCGTTGTACATCTTGGTACTTCCCGGATGAATAGACAAACGACTATTATGTGCTTCTTGCAAGATTTTTCGAATGAATTCTTCATCTTTGGGTACACATACTCTATCTCTGAACATCAAACATCTATCAGGACCGATCCGATAATTTGATTCAATGCCTGACTCACATTGAGTCCTTTTTGCCTGCAGGTTTCTATCATTAGATTGAGCATCATAGATTTTCTGAAGAAATGTCAGCCTAACCTCCAACTCTGCCAGGACTGAACCATCATCGAGCAATGCTATTTGAGCATCCATGGCTCTCAATGCAAATAAAGATTTTCTTCTTAACCCATTGGTAACCACATTTGCCTTTCCCGGGTGATAGTCAATGATCAGATCATAATCTTTAATCAGTTCTATCCATCTCCGCTGTCTCAGATTCAATTCTTTTTGAGTCATCAAATACTTCAAACTCTTGTGGTCTGTGAATATATGACAAATCTCACCATATAAATAATGCCTCCAGATTTTCAAGGCAAAGACAATGGCGGCAAGCTCTAAATCGTGTGTCGGATAGTTCTTCTCGTGTGGCTTCAACTGCCATGAAGCATAGGCTATCACCTTGCCATCTTGCATATGTACACAACCCAATCCATTCAAGGATGCATCACTATAGACCACAAACTCTTTTCCCGACTTAGGTAATACTAAAACAGGAGCTTTAGACAGCAATGTCTTTAACTTCTCGAAACTCTGCTGACACCTTTCTGTCCATTCAAACATAACGTCTTTCTGTAGCAACCTTGTCATTGGAGTTGCTATCATAGAAAATCCTGTCACAAATCTTCGGTAGTAATCGGCCAAGCCCAAAAAGCTTCTAACCTCGGTTACATTTTTAGGCGATTTCTATTCAAAAATAGCAGATATTTTACTTGGATCAACTCGGATGCCTTCACCCGAAACAATATGACCCAAAAATCTGACACTTTAACAACAAATTCTGTAGGTTCAACAGGTATGTTCATACTAGACACCAATCTCATGCAAATGTATGAATGTGTCGATCCCGGGTCAATTAAGGCAATAACACATGTATTGAAAAGAGAAAAAGTACCCGTAATAAAGTTAGGAGCAGAGGCTTCCTCTCGAGTGCGTATTGCATACGTTCTTGTCGGGGCTCGAGCCTTAGATTTTGCAGTGTCTTTGGCCCCAACTCGACTGCCACTAGCACTTTCAGGGTGTCTCGGGGGCCTACCTCGTGCCATGGGAGCACTCGACTTCGGAGTTACTTTCACTTCTTTTTCAATTCATTCAGGATAGTCCCTGAGAAAGTGGTCAAGAGAACCACACCTGAAACAACACCGCTCTTTATTCGACACTCTCCAAAGTGAAATTTTTTGCAACTCTTACACTTCGGCTTTTGGTCGTCTACACTCCCCATACTAGTCACCATTGGGGAGGAAGACTTCTGATCTCATCGTTTAGAGTTTCTCGTTCTACCCAAATATCCCACAGATGAAGTGGAGCGTTCATGTTGGCTCCTTGATTTCTTTTTGGAAAAGGGGAGCGTCTTACTGCTGGATCTCTTGCTCGCAACTCGAGCCTCTCTCTTTGCTTGCTTTCTTTCATTATTGAGTTCCTCAACCTTCTTGTCCCGATCAGCTAATGCAGTGAACTCGCGTATTTCAAGGATCTCAATCAACAACTTGATTTCCTTATTCAAACCTCCCTCGAAGTGTTTACACATTTTTGACTCGGTTTGAACCCACTCAGTTGCATACTGACTTAACCTTACAAACTCCCTTTTGTATTCTGCCACGGTCTTATTCCCTTGTTTGAGTTCTAGGAAATCCTTTCGCTTCGAGTCTAAGAACCTTTGACTGACATACTTCTTCTTAAACTCTGCTTGGAAGAATTTCCAAGTGGTATTTCCTTTGGCACCACCGAAGATATGGTCTTCCACCAGTGGTACGCAGTATCTTTCAAGAGAGATACGGCACACTTTAAACACTCCTCAGGTGTGCAGGATAATTCATCTAATACCCTTGTGGTATTCTCGAGCCAGAACTCAGTTCTCTCAAATCATCCTCAATTTTAGCTCTAAATTCCTTAGCCCCATACTTTCTAAACTTGTCAACAAGGGCCTTACCAATTCTTACCGGTGTCATACCTCGTGGCAAATCCTTATTAGGTTGGTTAGGGGGCAGGGGCGGTCGTGGTATGTTGGGGCGATTCCTTAAATAATCCCCAAACCATTCATCCATCATGTTAAAGAAGGCGGCTCGGGCTTTTTCCTGGCCTTCAGACATAACCCTTCTACTATACTAGAAACAGCTCGATGTACGGAAGCTGGAGCATGGCTCTCGGCTCCCTCGGACTAATCTTGTTCATGATTAGAAGACATTTACTATATACAGAAACAATTTAAATTGTTAGAAGATATCACACTATCAACGTTCATACAATGGCATGTATAACAAACCTTAATGCTCTCTATGGTAGCCCTAGAACCGACTGAACTGTAGCTTTGATACCACTAAATGTTACACCCCTCGCCAGTATTCGGCACCAGGACAGGGCTTGAGGCGTTACTGGATTTAAAACTTTACAAACTTACTAATTTGGATCACCGAACTTCGCCCAATTTAAAACCTTTCAAATATGTACACCTTGTCCCTTACAAAGGCCCTCGATGCCTAAAACACACCTAGGGGCAGTACGGGACAAAACCGAAAACATTCGATAAACTTTGAGTACCTTAGAAAATTTTCCCTTATTTTGAAGTGTGACACGCCCGTGTGGTGGGGCCGTGTGGTCACACACGCTCTTCTGGCTTGGGACACGTCCGTGCCCTCTGCCCGTGTGCAACACTGACTTCCAACCTCATCATTCTGTTAAAAACACATGGCCAAGACACACGCCCATGTGCTTAGCCCATGTTCTATACTAACTTAAAATTTCAAGTGCATGGGACACACGGCTATGCCACACACCCATGGGGTTGAGCTATGTGTCACACACGGCCTAGACACACGCCCATGTGTCTACCCGTGTGGACCTTATTAGGCTATTTTCCAAGCCTTTGGCCACCCTCTATCAATCAAATATTCTTATGAGTTACTTTAGTGCATGTTAAGACCAAATTATACACTTATGTATATATATAAAACTTTGATTAACGTCATTGCATGTAAACTTCATGTCATTGGTTTCATACATGCTAAGTTAATTCTCATCTTTCGTTTTAAGGATTTCCATGTCTACTTGACATATTTAAGATTGGATCGTTTTTATAACTCATTTCCAATTATAACCAAGCCAGCATATGTGAACATAAACATGCATAGATTCGTAGGTCATAGCCTACTTCAAAATAAGTCAATTTCCATGGCCATATACAAAAAGATAAGTATAACTTTACATGCCCTCATATTAGCAAACCAAATGACACATATAACCTAATATACAAAGTTTTATACATGCCCTTGAACAAAACTTAAGTATCTATATACCAAAGCTGAGTTAGTTGATAGTGTGTTGATTCTTCAACCATCTTCCAATATCTACGAGTCCACTAGCTCTATAAACGGGGAAAAAGAGAGGGGTAAGCATTTACATGCTTAATAAGATCGAATAACTGGAAAGTAAACTTATCGATTATTTAGCATACATCCTTATTAGATAATGAAATCAACGAATATGAAAATGGTTTCCCTATCACATGCACTCAATCAATGAGTTAGTCACATAACAAAACACCATGTAATTTATCTTAGATGAGCTCATCATTCAACATGTCGTTTGTACATATACCTTATGTTAGCACCATCGAGTTTCTAGGAAATCTCGATGGATTATCCAATCACCGTCAATTCATACGAATGATCATTTCAGGTATGCACTCTCGCGAACTTCACATCTTATGGCGGGATTACCAGTCCAGGCTAAATCCCCTGTAATATAAACTTATAAGGTGATGTCAGGATTACCAATCTAATCTAAATCCCTTATAACGACAAACACCCTTAATGGGCTCGGATCTGAATTACCAGTGCAAGCTAAATTCAGACCCTAATCAGAATACCCGTCCAGGCTAAATCCATAATGCACACACATTTTTCGGGAGGATCGATCACTCAAGGAACACCCTTCCGGGCTAGATTCTTTCTATATTTAAGATCAACGGATTACCCGTCTGAGCTAAATTCTTTCTGTAACACATGCAGGATCTCAAGTCACATATAATTCATGGTTTATCCATCAAATTCCCTTTTTAACCTCAACCGAGACATTTTCCAACAAATTATTTACAAGGTTGCATTTCATATGATTTCATGCCATTAATAAATGCATTCGTCATCCACTAATAAATCATATAATTAGACACATTTTGAGTTCACTTTAAGTTATCCGAACTTACTTGGTACTCATTTCGGAGATATGTTTCAGTTATTCCGAAACCTTTCGTTTTCCTCGGTCGACCTCTGGAATTTGTTCCCCGGGGTCTATAACAATAAAATTAAACCATTAACACCTCACATTGTACTATATGAGCTTAAATTTCACCCCCAGTCCAAATGACCATTTTGCCCCTAACCTTTCATATTTTTACGATTTAGTCCCTAGGCTCGTATAATGAAACACATGCAATTTCTATCTTTCCCAAGCCTATCCGAACACTTTTCCCTCTTAAGGCAGCCTACATTTTCCATTATTTTCACATTTCTACCACATATTTATCACCTTTTGCAAAAAAGTCCCTTTAGGGGTTTTTCATGAAAATCACCTAGGAAAAGATGTTTAACACACCTTTAACTTACATATTCCTCCATAAACCATCAAAATACAAGTAACTCATGCATGGGTAAATTTTTAAACATGAACCCTAGCATGAAATATGGGTAGAAATGGAGAAAGTAAGCTACCGGGATTTCAAAAACACAAAGAACATTAAAAACGGGGCTTGGAAGCACTTACTATTGAGATTGAAAAGCTTGAAAACCCTGGCTATGGAGAACCCTAGAGTTTCGGCTGAATGAGGGAGATGAATGGCTGATTTTGGCCTATTTTTCCCAATTTATTTCATTAAAATGCCAAATGACCAAAATGCCCTCAAGCCCTTTCTTTAAAATTTAATCCATGCAAGCCCATTTTTGTCCAAAAACTTAGAAATTGGGAAAATTTCTCTCTAAGACCTTCTAATTTATAATCTAAAGCAATTTCATACAAATTGCTTCTAGAATCCATGTTTCGCAATTTATTCAATTTAGTCCCTAATTTCCAATTGGATACCTCACTCAAAGAATTTCTTCATGAAATCTTAACACATGTATATTCTCATATTCTAAACCTCATAATAATCATAAAATAAATATTTTGATGTCAGATTTGTGGTCCCGAAACCACTATTCTGACTAGGCCCTATTTCGGGATGTTACATTCATAGCTATTAGGCACCTTTAACTATTAGCACATAACTTTTACACTTTATGCAATTTATCCTTTTTTGTCAAATTAAGCACACAAATGATAAAATTTCTTAACGAAAATTTCACACAATTATATATTCATGCTGTAAACATTAAAATAATAAAATAATTATTTTAACTTTGGATTTATTGTCCCGAAACCACTATTCTAATTTGACCAAAAATGGGTTGTTACATCACGAGCCTCAGAATTGGCTTTACTCTTTACTTTGCTAAGTTCCTCGGCCTTGTGCACTCTGTCAACCAGAACTAAAAGTTCTTTCGACTCAAGAATCCTGACTAATAGCTTGATATCCTCATTTAACTTGTCTTCAAATCGAGTGCACATAGCAACCTCTATCGGTATACATTCTCGAGCATACTTACTGAGTCGCACAAATTCCCTCTCGTACTCAACTACTAACATACCGCCTTGTTTTAATTTAAGGAACTCTTTATGTTTCTTATCTAGAAACCTTTGACTCACATACTTCTTTCTAAACTCTACCTGAAAGAACTCCTAGTTTACTCGATCCCTCGATACCACCGGAACCAAAGTGTTCTACCATTGATAAGTCGAATCTTTGAACAATGAAACATCATGTAACATCCCAAAATAGGGCTTAGTCAGAATAGTGGTTTCAAAACCACAAATTTGATGTTGAAATATTTATTTTATGATTATTATGAGGTCTAAAATATGAAAATAGGCATGTGTTAAAGTTTCATGAAGAAATTTTATGAGTAAAATGTCCAATTGGAAAATAAGGACCAAATTGAATAAATTGCAAAACTTGGGTTCTAGAAGCAATTTGTAACACCCCAAACCCGTCTTGGATGTTACAACCAAATCTGGCATGTCACAACGAACTAGTTTTTAGAAATAAGACTTGTCGTTAAGAAACTGGACTTAAGTTAAAACCCTTTTTGTTTTTAATGCTTGAGAAAATTTGGCAAGTTAAGTTAATACTAATTGAAATCAATTTGTCAAAACAATTGCCATATTTATAACCGTTGATTCCTTAAGATGAATAAAATCGTGGAAGCTTTTAAAATCCTTGAAGTTTAAAATGCGTATTTCCCTTGAAAATAATTATTATTTTGAAAACTCATTTTTTCCTAGACTAGCAGTTTAGTATAAGAAATCAAAAGCCCAATTAAAACTTAAACCCACAATGGCCTTATTACATAATCCAAAACCCAATATGAAATTTAAAATAAATAAAGTCAAGTTGCAGATCCACTGCAATCATGTGGCCACCTCTGAGTCCCTCGCAGCTCCAAATCATCTAAGGCTGGGTATTACCTGCACAGTTAGACAGAAAGGGTGTGTAACACCCTGATTTTGGGCCTAGAAGTAATGGGCCTTGAGTTTGTGATCTGTTAGAAGGTGACTTGAATAAAAGAAAGGTGTTTAAATATTTTATAATTGTGTGTTTAGTTTAATTGTTAAATTATTTAGGAAGGGTTGGTAGTGTGGAAAAAGTCCTGGGTTCGATCCAGGACTTTAGCAAAATTTTGCATTTTTTTCTAAAGAACCCTGAGCATTAGGTGGAAGGCTTATTAATAAGGCCTAGTAAAATCTAACACAAGGAAACGCTTGGCCTAGTGGCAAAAGGCGTGGGTAGTAAGCAAGAGGTCCAGGGTTCAAGTCCTGGCCTTGGCGAAAACTTTTTTTATTGCGCATAAGATTAGAAGGGAAGCTAGTGTTTAGGCTTTATAAATATGTTAGGTGGAAATTTGACACAAAGGATGCACTTGGCCTAGTGTTCATGATGGTGTTAGGAGTAAGAAGAGGTGCTGGGTTCAAGTCGCAGCATGAGCAAAAGTTGTGGGTTTTTTTTAGACAACCTGGAGGTCGGCAGAAAGACTTCATAATTAATTGGGGAGGAGAAACGACACAAAAGAGCTTGTGGCTTGGTGGCAAAGGACGTATAGCGCAGCCAAGAAATCAGGGGTTCGAATTTGAATGGTAGCAAATATTTTTTAGGATAATCAAGTTGCGGGTTAATAGGCATTAAAGATAGTTAGGGATGAAATATGGCACAAGAGCGCCTGCGGTGTAGTGGCGAGAAGCATGCTATGGTTATGAGAGGGAGAAGGTTCGAAACCCAGGCCTCGCAAAGTTTAAATTTTTATTCTTTAAGAAAACTGAGGCTTAGGCATATAAGCCTTATAATTAATTGTGACCGAATGGTATCATAAGAAAGGATGCGGTGCATTGGCCAACAGCGTGCTAGGAAGATGGAGGGCTAGAGTTCGAGTAGTGGCGCGCGCAAAGGGAGAATTTAATTTTGCTACTTAAGGGTTGTACGGTGGAAGCAATTTGAATGCAATTGAAATTGGAATTTTTGGCTAAAATCAAGGGGATTAGGATGAGGATTAAGCGTAGATATGATGGTGATAAAATTGGAGAATTTGAAGGGAAATTCTCTTGACGAGTTTAAGTCAATTGAGGAGTGTAGGTGTATTATTTATTTATTTATTTATTTATTTATTTATTAGTATAAATATGTGTGTCGTATAGGTGAGTAAGGGCATTTGTTGTTTTTGTGTGCTTCAGTCGCATATGACCTCCTCTTTTCTTTCGGCCAAACTCTTGATCATTTCTTCCCTATTTTAATCAAATCAACCTCTTTCCTCTTCAACTTAGCCGACTGTTTCTTTTGCATTTAAAAGCCGATCCTTACACTTTGGAAGCTTGATTTCTTGTTGGCAAGCGATCTCGCAATCGGTAAGTGAATTAGATCTTCTTCGGCTTTTGTTAAATATTTCTAAGTTCTTTTATTTCTACACTCTTAGAAGCCAATTTTTCGTTATTCTTTCCAAAACTTTCGTTAACCTACGGTTTCTCCATTTATCTCTCTTTTCCCTCTCATTCAAGAGTGCGATCGCTGATGGAAAAAAGGGGATTTTAGCAGAGAGGTTGGGATAGAGGCTCCCAAGTTTAAGTGACGTAAGGTGTTAGCCGTTAGGGACTTTCCGCCTGGATGCGAAAGGGGGACTACGTCAGATTTCGAGTTATATAGGCAGATCGCAATCGATCAATCTAGTCAAGGCAAGTATAGGTGATTCTTCGGTAAGTAGTGGATTTATTTTGAATTAATGGAATGTGACTAATAGAGAGTAATGTTGAATATAGGTTCGGGCGATTATGAATACCTAGTACTCCAGGTGATAAGGTGTGTACTTCTACCCTATGATAACTTGATATAAAGCCGAAGGTGTGCATACACTGCACACACACAATGAATCGGCAAAAGCTGAAATGTCGAAAAGCCGAAAAGTTGAAATGCCGAAAAGCTGAAAGTTTGGCTACTGTAGTCTTGCGAGTGCGCGAACACTCATGAGGAGGAAACTGATAGGTTGTCTGAGGCCCCATGGAAAATTCCATAGACTTGGGCTGTGAATTGGCCAACCGGGCCAGAATAGGCTTAATGGGCCCGATGGGCTATTGGGCCCATAATAGGCAAAATTTGATAATTGGTGCTATGTGATAGAAATTCGTATGTGAGCATGTGTATAATTTATTTGGGCCTAATGGGTCATATACAAGTGATTTGGGCCTAATGGGTCATATGAATATGATTGGGCCTAGTGGGCCATATACAGGTATGTGAATTTGACTGGGCTTTGTAAGGGGTTTTGGGCCTAGTATATGATGACTACACAAAACTTAATTAATTAATTGTGACCGTGGACAAGTCAAAGGGTTAAGGTGTGGCAACGGGTATATGCATGTCTAGGATTGGATCTAGGGAGAGCTTGGTACTTAAGCGGTCTTAATGACTCACCTCCTCTTCTCTAGAATCCTACCTGGTGCATATTATTCGTTCATCTTAGCTTACGGGATTTGTTAGTGGGCCAAGGTAAGTGAAAATCGTAAAGAAAAGGAAAATTACCAAAATGCCCCTAAGGGCAAAAATGACCAAAATACCCTTAGGTGTTGTATGTAAGTTTTATGGATGTGACATGCATACATATGATATTCTGCTTAGGTTGCATGTGGGTTGGGAATTATGGAACGGAGGAAGTATATGAGGATCGCATGGTTGCTTGACAATCGTGGATCCACCGAAGGCTTTTAAGCCCAATGTGTAAATGAAGGTAGTTCCGCAACCGGGCTACCATGGATGTGTATCGGTTGGGTGGGTCGATATTTATATCCCCACATGATGTGTCAGGGGACGGAGCTGGTGTGTAGCAAATGGATTGTTGGGATGGAATTGCACTGCATTGCATTGCATGATGATATTGTTGTGATATTATTGCGATGTAGGCTTTAGCCCAACTGAGGCTAATATGGGCTAAGGCCCAAAGACCACCATTATTGAATTGGGCTCTGGCCCAAAATAACTAATGATTCCTTTATACTCGTTGAGGGTTGTACACACTGGGTTTTCGAAACTCACCACCCTCATTCTAAACTTTTCAAATGATCCTCAGTAGGCGGTTCGATGGATGGAGGGACTCGGAGGTGGCCAATTAGCATAAAAGTTTAGACTTAGACTTGTTTGTTTTTAAAAAGCATTTAGTTTCTGATTTATTAAGTGATTTTAAACTGGAATGTAATAAGGCCTTCCCTTTTTGTTATTATTTGGTTTTTCATTTTTAGGTGTTGTAATTACGAAAAGTTGAATATGGATTTTTCTAAAGCATAGTTTTTTAAATACTACGTTTCTGCAACTAAGTTTTTAAATGACGAGTTTTCATAAAATCATATGTTCTAAATAAAGCATCTGCAACTAGAAAGAGATTTTACAAAGTAATTAAGGTTTTTTATTTTAAGAAAGTGTCTCCAATGAAAACAAGGTTTTCGCTAAAACACTTCAATGTGACGCGCTAGATTCGGCCATAACATCTTGGTCGGGTTTGGGGTGTTACAGGGTGAGTTTGCAAAAACTCAGTATGTTATCCCTTATAATACGAATAGCCAGACATACAATATGCAGAAACAGACTGGGCCTGAGCCCAACACAGAAATAGTATCAGGTGAGCCTTAGCCCATTAACAGAATCAGGTAGGCCTAAGCCCAATACAGAATCAGTATCAGATGTAGATATGCAGACAGATTCCCAGCCCAGTCCAACCAACACACCTCCCATACCAACCAACACACCATGTGGGGATAAAATCAACCCACCCAGCCAACACACCAAGCTTAGCACCGGTTGCGGCATTAAGTCAACAGAACGGCTCAACATTGTAGATAAAACTGCTAAAGGCCATAAATATCGCAGCAATGCTGCTAGTTAACAGAACGGCTATAAGCCATAAGTATCACAGAAAGGCTGAAAGCCTTGTACAAAACGGCTACAGGTCGTACACTCCCTCCGTCAATAATAACCCAACCCCATGCAGTATGTCATGTCATAAATATCACGTGTATGCAAAGTCATACTCGGTACTATCATATATAAAAATCATAAGCACATCAGTCATACGAAACATAAAGCATAATCGTCATTCTACCATACAAGGGTATTACAATCATTTTACACCACAAGGGTATTTCGATAGTTTTACCAATATTGAGGTCTCGATACTTATTACGACCTCTTAGAAGGTTTGTCATCGCTTCGAGCAACTCAGATAATCTACAAGGCCAGAATAGTGTATATGACCCCAAAACCTACTATTGGGCCCAAGTGGGCCCACACGCTCTTGTGGCCCATTTAGTCCAGATTCACGTACGGCATCACGAGCCTCGTAAACCAACCTATCAATGTTCACTTATCGAGGATTTTACCCGTGTGAGCCCACAAGCCCATTGGGCCCAAGCAGCCCATAACAGCCCCAATCCACGAAAATGCCTGTGGTGGCCTTTACAGTCTATCGCCCGTGATTTGTGAGCTCATTCACCCCACGAGTGATCGCACACTCGCGAGGCCTCAAATTCTAACGTTTCGACTTTTTACCTTTTCTGCTTTTGCCGATACACAGCAAAGAGAGGTGTGATTACACACCTGTTTAGCGAAACGCATGAAGAATCCCATGTATACTGAACCTACACTCATCAAGACCTTCAGTTAATTAACTGATGATTCGACTTAACAGCTTCATAATATTTTACCCAAAAAACACAATCTTACCTTGATTGAATGGCTTAATCCGCTAAGGTCGCTAACCCACAATTGATCGCACGCTTTGACGAGAATCTGAGTTCCAAGAAGATCCTGATAGTTAGTAACAACTACTATCCCATTAACACAAAAACAATATTTGGCTTAACCTCAGACAATGATATAGCATATTACCTTAATTTGAATACTAGAGGAAAAAAGTTGTGGTTACTTCAAAACCACTTATACACCACTACACCTTGAAGAACCCAAGAAATAAGGAAGGAATCATCAATCGATACCTAAAGAACAAAAGGAAAAGCATTCGGCTAAAAATAATGGAATGAAGCATTACCTCAACCCTTACCGATTGTTAGAGAATCCTATGAAACCGCAACAGTGCAACACTAGAAGAACAGAGAAGTATTCGACCAATCCCCAAATAGTAGAGTAACAGAAACTGATTAGCCACAAAGATAAAGGGTATTCAGCCTAAAAAGAAAAGAGTATGTCAAAAGGAAACAGACGAAAAGAATAGGGCAGAAAGATGAAGAGAGGATTCGGCTAGAAAAGAAACCAAGAGAAAGCCAAATAGTGAGGGGGAGTGAAATAACATTCGGTCAAGAATGAAATAAAAGCAGAAGGGGGATGTTAGGTTCGACCAAGCACAGAGGAATACCAAGAGTAGAAGAAAAGTGATTGAAGAGAGAAAGAAAAACTAATGTAGTTCAACTATGGCTGTGAGAGACGAAAAACAAAGTTCAGCCAACCAAAAACCAAAATACCAAATTTGGTACAAAATGCCCAAAGCCAAAATTGCACAAAGAAAGTTCCCCCAACCTCTCCAATTGCCAAAAATGTACACAAAGGGACCTCTAGCCTAATTTGCATACCCCAAACCCCCTAATCAACTACAACTCCTCCCCAATCTCAAACTCCTTGAAGATCTTCCTAATTCTCTCCCCTTATCCCTCCTTGATATCCTCCACAACCAATCCCAAGACCAATTCAAACTCTCCATCACCAGAGTTCAAATCCAACACTAACTCTTGCCGTCCCCTGATAGCAAAATAAATGCTCCTTGCTTGCCATGGGATTTGAACCCTTGCTCTCACAATAATCATGCCACGCCACCACCACTAGGCCACAAGCTCATTTGTGATAAATTTTAACCACTAATATTTATAAAGCCTACAAGCTAAAGCCAAGGTTCACTTAAGGGAAAAGTAAAATTTTTCTAAAGCCTAAATTTGAACCCAGGACTTCTCAAACATCCCCAAACACACCCAATTGACTTAACCACCACACCAAACATGCAATTTGTGTCACTTTCTTGCTCAATTAAAATATTTATAAGCCATCTACTAATAGTTCCCATGCTCAAGGCCCAATACTTCTAGGCCCAGATTCCAGGGAGTTACAATTCTACCCCCTTAAAGAAATTTCGTCCTTGAAATTTCCAACTATCAATGCAATCGCTTAACTTAACCTACACCACCACGCTCTTGCTGTGCACTCTAATACCCAACTATGAATATAACACATTATGGATAAAGTAGTACCAGTATTTACATCTGGAGTGTCTCTGTCCTCTCGACGACATGCTGCATAGACCAAAACTGGTTGCCTTGCCTCAGCTTGACCAGCACCTCTGCCTGGTGCTCCATGGCCCACACCGTTTTCACCCCTAGCCTGACCACGGCCTCTTGGCCCTTGCTGACCACCTATTGCTGGCTGAGCAACACCCTGCCCTGTAGCTTACATCTGTCCAGGCCTCTGTGGACAATCTCTCACAAAGTGCTCCACTGATCCGCACCTGAAACACGTCCCAGTCCTTTTTCGACAGTCACCCCGATGGTAGCTCCCGTAACCCACACAAGGTTGTGATCCAGTAACAGCAACAGGGGCCCTAACCAAACTGGCCCATCCATTCTGGCCTTTCTCTTAGGCCTCTGATCCGAATTGGAGGGTTCTAAATCCCTCTTATCCCTATTCCTTTCCTTTTCTCGGATCTGACGCTCGGCGTGCTTTACCTCCTTAGCAATCTTAGCTTTCTTCACTAACATGGCAAAGTCTCGCTCCCTCTGTGGAGCTATTAACACTTGGAGGCTGTCTCTAAGGCCGTCCTTAAACTGAACATAGTGCTCGTATTTTGTTGCTACTATTACTCAGGCATACCGTCTAAGTTGCAAAAATTCTGCCTCGTACTCAGCCACAGATCTATAACCCTGAACTAAATTTAGAAATTCCTTTCTACGAGCGTCCACATAGCTGGCGCCCACATACTTTCCTTGAAATGTGGACTTAAAGATTTTCCAGGTCAATTGGTCAGACAGGGTACCTTCTTTTACTGTAAGCCACCACTGATAGGCTTTATCTCTCAGCAGGGACACAGCACCCTTCAACTTTTGTTCTGATGTACAGTCGAGGTCATCCATAATTTTTTCGGTGGCCTCCAACCAGTATTCTGCCACACTAAAGGCCACCCCAGAAACTCCCCTAAAGATCTCTGCTCCATTTGACCAGAGTCATTCTGTAACTGACCCACGGCCCGCAGTAACAGTATTCGACCTAGTAGTACCCGCAACACTTTCTAAAATCCTCAACATTGCTTGGGACAATGCATCGTCCGCAGTTGCTCGATCAAACGACCCTGTCTCAGCTACTGGTGAAGCCGATGCTTCCCTCACCTCAACGTTGGGCATGTGCCTCGATGCCGATGATCTAGCTTTAGCACCTTCACGGCCTCTGTCGCGGCCTTTTGCACCCCTTATAGTGCTCATTTTCACTATGCATATTATCTGGTTTAAGAATTTTATGCAAATTAGTTATAATTTCAGTAATTAAGTAGATGTCTTATAGGAAACAGTAGTTCAGAGTTTGTTTTCGCATTTACAAGCTCTCTACAGCTTTTCAGTTTACTCTATCTATAGAGTTTCAGTGTAGTGCTACTATCTATAGTAGTTTCTCAGTATAACATTTCAGCCTATAATAATAAACAGAGTCAGAGAACTTACAAATTTGGTGCCGGAGACTCGTTGTGCCACACTTTTCAGAAAAATACCTCAAAACACTTTACATATTTGAAAACAACCTCATGAAATACAAAATTCTGAAAACCCACTCCACAGCTGAGCTTTGCAACTTGGTTCTGACACCACTAAATGTAACACCCCAAACCCGGCCTGGACGTTACGGCCAAATTTGGTGTGTCACAACGAAGTGCTTTTCAGAAATAAGACTTGTTGTTAAGAAACTGAACTTGAGTTAAAACCCTTTTTGTTTTTAATGCTTGAGAAAATTTGGCAAGTTGTTACTAATTGAAGTCAATTTGTCAAAACAATTGCCATATTTATAACTGTTTATTCCTTAAGCTGAATAAAATCGTGGAAGCTTTTAAAATCATTGAAGTTTAAAATGCGTGTTTCCCTTTAAAACAATTATTATTTTGAAAACTCATTTTTTCCTAGATTAGATGTTTAGTATAAGAAATCAAAAGCCCAATTAAAACTTAAACCCACAATGGCCTTATTACATAATCCAAAAACCCAATATGAAATTTAAAATAAATAAAGTCAAGTTGCAGATCCATTGCAATTGTGTGGCCACCTATGAGTCCCTCACGGCTCCAAATCATCTAAGGCTGGGTATTACCTGCACAGTTAGATAGAAATGGTGAGTTTGCGAAAACTCAGTGTGTTATCCCTTATAATACAAATAGCCAGACATACAATATGCGAAAATAGGCTGAGCCTGAGCCCAACACAGAAATAGTATCAGGTGGGCCTTAGCCCATTAACAGAATTAGGTGGGCCTAAGCCCAATATAAAATCAGTATCAGATGCAAATATGCAGATAGATTCCCAGCACAGTCCAACCAACACACCTCCCGTACCAACCAACACACCTCTCGTACCAACCAACACACCATGTGGGGATAAAATCGACCCACCCAGCCAACACACCAAGCTTAGCACCAGTTGCAGCACTAAGTCAATAGAATGGCTCAACGCCATAGACAGAATAGCTAAAGGCCGTAAATATCACAGCAACACTGCCAGTTAACAGAATGGCTATAAACCATAAGTATCACAGAAAGGCTGAAAACCTTGTACAAACGGCTACAGGCTGTACACTTCCTCCGTCAATAATAACCCAACCCCATGCAGTATGTCATGTCATAAATATTACGTGTATGCAAAGTCATACTCAATACAATCATATATGAAAATCATAAGCACATCAGTCATACGGAACATAAGGCATAATCGTCATTCTACCATAAAGGGGTATTACAGTCATTTTAAACCACAAGGGTATTTCGATAATTTTACCAATATGGGGTCTTGATACTTATTACGACCTCCTAGAAGGTTTGTCGTTGCTTTAAGCGACTCAGATAATCTACACGGCCAAAACAGTGTATATGGCCCCAAAACTCGCTATTGGGCCTAAGTGGGCCTACTCGCTCGTGTGGCCCATTTAGTCTAGATTCACGTATGGCATCGTGAGCCTTATAAACCAACCTATCAACGTTCACTTATCGAGGATTTTACCCGTGTGAGCCCAAAAGCCCATTGGGCCCACGCGACCCATTTTGGCCTATTGAGGCCTATAACAGCCCCAGTCCACGAAAATGCCCGTGGTGGCCTTCACAGTCTATCACCCATGATTTGTGGGCTCAGTTTACCCCACAAGCGATCACATGCTCGTGAGGCCTCAAATGCCGACGTTTTAGCTTTTCGACTTTTCGGCTTTTGCCGATACATAGTAAAGAGAGGTGTGATTACACACCTGTTTAGCGAAACGCACGACGAATCCCAGTATACCAAACCTACACTCATCAAGACCTTCAGTTAATTAACTGATGATTTGACTTAACCACATCATAACGTTTTACCCAAAACACACCATCTTACCTCGATTGAAAGAGGGTGGCTTAATCCACTAAGGTCATTAACCCACAATTGATCGCAGACTTTGACGAGAATCTAAGTTCCAAGTAGATCCTGATAGTTAGTAACAACTACTATCCCATTAACACAAAAACAACATTCGGCTTAACCCCAGACAATGAGATAGCATATTACCTTAATTTGAATACTTGAGGGAAAAAGGTTGTGGTTGCTTCAAAACCACTTATACACCACTACACCTTGAAGAACCCTAGAAATAAGGAAGGAATCATCAATCGATACCTAAAGAACAAAAGGAAAAGCATTAGGCTAAAAATGAATGGAAAGAAGCATTACCTCAACCCTTACTGATTGTCAGAGAATCCTATGAAACTACAACAATGCAACACTAGAAGAACAGAGAAGTATTCGGCCAATCCCCAAATAGTAGAGTAATCGAAACTGATTAGCCACAAAGATAAAAGGTATTCGGCCTAAAAAGAAAAGAGTATGTCGAAAGGAAACAGACGAAAAGAATGGGGCAAAAAGATGAAGAGAGGATTCGGCTAGCAAAGAAACCAAGAGAAAGCCAAGTAGCGAGGGGGAGTGAAACAGCATTCGGTCAAGAATGAAATAAAATCATAAGGGGGATGTTAGGTTCGGCCAAGCACAGGGGAATACCAAGAGTAGAAGAAAAGTTATTGAAGAGAGAAAGAAAAACTAATGTAGTTCAACCATGGTTGTGAGAGACGAAAAAAAAGTTCAGCCGACCAAAAACCAAAATACCAATTCGGTACAAAATGCCGAAAGCCAAAATTTCACAAAGAAAAGTGCCCTCAACCTCTCTGATTGCTAAAAATGTACACAAAGGGACCTCTAGCCGAATTTGCATACCCCAAACCCCCTAAACAGTTATGACTCCTCCTTAATCTCAAACTCCTTTAAAACCTCCGTAATTCTCTCCCTTTATCCCTCCTTGATATCCTCCACAACCAATCGCAAGACCAATTCAAACTCTCCATCACCAGAGTTCAAATCCAACACTAACTCTTGCCGTCCCTTGATAGCAAAATAATTGCTCCTTGCTTGCCATGGGATTCAAACCGTTGCTCTCACAATAATCATGCCACGCCACCACCTCTAGGCCACAAGCTCATTTGTGATAAATTTTAACCACTAATATTTATAAAGCCTACAAGCTAAAGCCTAGGTTCACTTTAGGGAAAAAATAAAATTTTGTTAAAGCCTAAATTTGAACCCAGGACTTCTCAGACATCCCCAAACACACTCAATTCACTTAACCACCACACCAAACATGCAATTTGTGTCACTTTCTTGCTCAACTAAAATATTTAAAAGCCGCCTACTAACAGTTCCCACGCTCAAGGCCCAATACTTCTAGGCTCAGATTTCGGGGTGTGATGTGAACACACCCGGGGCATCCTCGAATGCACACCAAGAATCCATTGAGCTGCCAAAAGGTCCCATGACCCGAGCTCGAACCAAGCAACTTCAAGATGCTATATCGGCCTTTGTGATGTGCATTTGGGATGATAACCAGCTCCCTAATGTTGGAGGAGCTAAGAACAACTCCTTGATGACTCCATGCACCATTTTACAATCCGATCTCAGCTCCTCTCCAGCTCCCCCATGCGCCATTCAGCTCACATCAGCTCACTTGAGCTCGTTTTAGCTCGTTTGAGCTCGAACTTAGCTCGATTCAGCTCATTCCTTTTTCATTACAATAAATTAAGTTTTAATCTAGCTTATAACTAAGTTTTTTACAGCTCATGCCGAATTCCCTAGCTCAATTTAGCTCACTAAGTGTTTTTAACTATTTGAGCTAGCCGAATTTATTATAAGTTGACTTATAATTATTGTGTTCAAATTTAGTTATTGTTATTAAGTATTTAGTTATTATTTTAATTTATAATTATATGAATAGTTGTGTGTTATTTAATTTTGTTATTTAATTTTGTAGGTTAGCAGAATTTGGAAGATTCATGTATGGACTTTAATGCAAGGTGCATGCATAGGAAGGTTCAATAGACGGCAATCAAGAGGTACATGCATGTTCATGGTGGACATTCATGTATTTGAAGATTCATGGATCAAATTGATGGAACATGCATTGGACGGTTCATGCATTGATCATGTGTTCACACATTGTGTTCACACCATGATGACCTTTCGGTTGGACGTTCACACCCAAGTGTCTACTCAAGCTCCTTGTTCACACCAAGTTTGACTCTTCATGAAGCCTTAATTAATTAAGCCACTCATGGTGAAACAGCATGAATTCAAGGCTCCATTTAAGGTGTTAGCCGAATCTAGCCATGCATATATAAAGATCATTCATCCAAGTACATCAATGCATATTCATGAAGCTGCCCACTCACCTCCCATTCGGTCGAACATGGATAAGGACACTATCGGTCATTTTTCTATAATGTTCATGTCTTAAATTAGGTTCATTGCTTAATCGTTAAGTTCATGAATAGTTTATTCGGCTAGCATAAGAAACTAGTATAAATAGTTTGTTGATTTCATTTGTAAAGAACTTTTTTTGCCAAATTTGTTAATGAACTTTTGTTCTTGTGAGGTTGCTTCCTCTCATATCTCGTACAAGTTTCGAAGACTTATCTAGTTTGTGCTAGTGGCGTCTACCGATCTTGTTGAACTTATCACCAATCTTGGTGTGGCGTTCACCTATCCTTCTATCCATCTTTTCACCTTAACAATATAGGAATTGGGGTGACACTTCTTAGTGTTGAATCATTCCGGACGTTGAGATCGTTTTTCATCCCCCATCTTTCAACTTTCTTTCTTGTTAACCAAACCGAATCATTTATCCATCACCCATCTTTATTGCATATAACCGAACCTATTACTAAATCTACCCTACTTGAAACCTTCCGCTTAACTTAATACATTATTTTACTTTTTTTTATTAAAGTCCGAGGCACGAATGACTCTCTCGAACTACGATCAGGCAACTACGTGAATTCGATTCGTCTACCCGGGCCGAATCACACCATTTGGTATCAAAGCTTGTAAATCGAGAGGCGCCGACGTCCGTATCAAGATCAAAATAGGTTCGTGGTGAAAAAATAAATTCGAAAAAAATATTCAAACAAAAAAAAAGTTGTATTTTCGTTTTTTTTATCATTGTAAAAGTGCTATATTGAAAGTTGTAAAAAAAAAGAGAAATTCGAAATTAAAAAAAAAAGTGAAGTGATCAAAAGTTCGATTCTTCCGATCGTCTTATATTTTTTTCATCAAAATTTTAACCTAACCCCATTTCCAAACGCCACACTATACCAAAAAAAAAAAAATTCTTTTAGCCTACCCATAACCTATACATTTTATCCCTTGTAACCAATTTAAAGCCGACCCCAAAGCACCTAGACGAGTCAAAAGAAACAAAATATGAGGTTACGAGAGTAAGCTTGAGTGGTAAAAGGCTAGAGTGTGTGAGATCATTAGAGAGTTTGAAAAAAAGCCTAAAAACGAGTGCAAACACGAGTGGAGTGTTCATTAATTTTCCTTTGCGAGTGAATAGTGAGACTTGTGGTGAGGATTCTAATTAGTCCTATTGTTCAACATGGCGCAAGCCAAAAAGCTTCTCGTTGTTAAAAAAATCCTCAGTATTCAAAGTCCTAAAAATGAACAACAACGGGAGAATATCTTCCATTCTCAATGCCAAGTTCAAGGGAAAGTCTGTAGTTTGATCATCGATGGTGGAAGCTGCACCAACGTGGCAAGCACTTTAATGGTGGAGAAATTAGGTTTGACCACCACCAAACATCCGAGCCCTTACAAACTCCAATGGCTCAATGATGGTGGCAAAATCAAGGTAACCAAACAAGTACTTGTTTCTTTTTCAATTGGTAAGTACGAGGACGAGGTACTTTGTGATGTTGTTCCCATGCACGCGGGACATCTGTTGCTTGGGAGGCCGTGGCAATATGATTGAAGAGTCACCCATGACGGGTATACCAATTAGTATACATTCAAATATCAAGGAAGGAGTATTACTTTGGTACCATTGACACCAAAGCAAGTTTTCGAGGATCAAACGAGAATGAAGTCTGTTGTAAATCAGTTTAGAGAAGAAGAAAAGAATGAATGTGAAAAAAGAAAAGAAAATCGAGAAAAAGAATGCAAAAATAGCAAAAGAAAAAAAAGAACAAGTGAGAAAAGAAAAAGAGAATAGAAAAAAATTATGTTTGCAAAAAAAAGAGAAGTTAGGAGAGTGTTACTATCAAAACAAACCATTATTGTACTCCTGTACAAGGAAAATCTTTTTAGCACTAACAAACTGCCCGAGGACTTGCTATCTTCTATTTTGAGTCTTTTGCAGGATTTCCAAGACGTTTTCCCGGAAGAGACTCCTAATGGATTACCACCTTTTTGAGGAATCGAGCACCAAATCGATTTTGTGCCGGGAGCCGTAATTCCAAATTGGCCTACCTATAGAACGAATCCTGAAGAAACTAAAGAGCTACAACGGCAAGTTAACGAATTGATGGAAAAAGGCTATATTAGAGAAAGTCTTAGCCCCTGCGCCGTGCCAGTCCTCTTGGTGCCGAAAAAGGATGGTACTTGGCGAATGTGTGTCGATTGTTGTGCTGTGAATAAAATCACTATCAAATATCGACATCCAATTTCGTGACTAGATGACATGCTAGATGAACTAAGTGGAGCCAAACTATTCTCTAAGATCGATCTAAAAAGCAGATATCACCAGATTCGTATGCGAGAAGGCGACGAGTGGAAAACTGCCTTCAAAACGAAACATGGTTTGTATGAGTGGTTGGTCATGCCATTTGGCTTAACCAACGCTCTTAGTACTTTTATGAGGCTCATGAACCATGTGTTGAGATCCTTCATTGGTAAGTTTTGTGTTGTTTACTTCGATGATATCCTCATATATAGCAAGACTTTGGAAGATCACTTAATACACCTCAAATCTGTTCTTGAAACATTGCGTAAGGAAACTCTTTTTGCTAATCTTAAGAAATGTACTTTTTGTTCTGACAAAGTTTTCTTTCTTGGTTTTGTAGTTAGTGCACAAGGTTTGGAAGTCGACCAAGAGAAAATAAAGGCAATTCAAGAGTGGCCGAGGCCTACATCTATTAGCCAAGTTCGAAACTTCCATGGATTGGCAAGCTTCTATCGGCGATTTGTGCCCAATTTCAGCACATTGGCTGCACCCTTAACAAGTGTGATAAAAAAAGACTCCGCGTTGGAAGATGAGCAAGAGAGGTCTTTTATTGAGATTAAAAATTGTCTTACTAATGCACCTTTACTTGCTTTGCCAGATTTTTCGAAAACCTTTGAACTTGAGTGTGATGCATCCGGTGTGGGTATTGGAGCTGTATTAACCCAAGACGGATGACCCATTGCCTATTTTAGTGAGAAGCTTAGCGGAGCCCCACTCAATTATACGGTCTACAACAAAGAAATGTACACGTTGATACGGGCTCTTGAAACTTGGCAACATTATTTGTGGCCAAAAGAGTTTGTAATCCATTCCGACCACGAATTCTTGAAACATATAAAGGGTCAAAACAAGTTGAACAAGAGGCATGCTAAGTGGGCCGAGTACCTTGAGTCATTTCCCTACGTAATTAAGTACAAGAAAGGTAAAGACAACGTGGTAGCTGATGCCCTATCCCGAAGGTATACCTTACTTTCTACTCTTGAATCAAAACTGCTTGGGTTTTCTTTCTTGAAAGAATTGTATGCTAACGATGTTGATTTTAGAGAAATCTATTCTGCTTGTGAGCATGTTGCATTTGAGAAATTTTATAGGTTTGATGGGTTTCTGTTCAAGGAAGGTAAGCTCTGTGTTCCATAAAGCTCTATTCGGGATTTGCTTGTGCAAGAAGCACATAGTGGAGGACTCATAGGTCATTTTGGAGTTAGCAAGACGTTAGATACCCTTAACGAACATTTTTATTGGCCTAGGATGAGGCGAGATGTGGAGCGAGTTTGCGAGCGATGTTTGGCGTGCAAACGAGCAAAATCCAAGATTCAACCCCATGGACTTTACTCGCCATTACCAATACGTGAAACTCCTTGGACGGATATATCCATGGATTTCATCCTCGGTTTGCCCCGAACCAAAACGGGAAAGGATTCTATATTTGTAGTTGTAGATCGATTTTCTAAAATGTCACATTTTATTGCTTGTGCGAAAACTGATGATGCCGTACATATCTCTTACCTTTTCTTTAGGGACATTGTTCATTTACATGGAATGCCGCGAACTATTGTGTCCGATTGAGACGCGAAATTCCTTAGCCATTTTTGGAGGTCTCTTTGGGGTAAACTCGGAACCAAATTATTGTTCTCAACTACTTGTCATCCTCAAACGGATAGACAAACCGAAGTGGTCAATCGAGTTCTTTCTACTCTTCTGTGGGCTATCATTCGTAAGAATTTGAAATCATGGGAAGATTGTTTGCCCCATATTGAGTTTGCCTATAATAGAACGGTCCATTCAGCAACCAAACATACACCTTTTGAAGTGGTCTATGGATTTAATCCAATAACTCCTTTAGACTTAGTCTCTTTACCTAATAACCAATTGATTCATTCTGATGCTAGGAAAAAGGCCGATTTTGTGAAGAGGCTACATCAACAAGTGCGAGCTAATATAGAGGCAAGAACTAAGTCTTACGTGCGACAAAGCAAACAAGGGGCGAAAGAGAGTCATATTTGAACCCGGTGATTGGGTTTGGGTCCATATCGCAAGGAATGATTTCCAGCCAAATGACGTTTCAAGTTACTTCCCGAGAGATGGACCCTTCCAAGTGCTTGAACGCATTAATGAGAATTCATATAAACTTGACTTCTGGGTGAATACAACATAAGTGCTAGTTTTAACGTGTCCCGGTTATCCCCTTTTGATGCAGAATCCGACTTGAGGACAAGTCACTTTGAAGATGGGTGGAATGATGTGAGCACACCCGGGGCATCCTCGAATGCACACCAAGAATCCATTGAGCTGCCAAAAGGTCCCATGACCCGAGCTCGAACCAAGCAACATCAAGATGCTATATCGGCCTTTGTGATGCGCATTTGGGATGATAACCAGCTCCCTAACGTTGGAGGAGCTAAGAAAAACTCCTTGATGACTCCATGCACCATTTTGCAATCCGATCTCAGCTCCTCTCCAGCTCCCCCATGCGCCATTCAGCTCACATCAGCTCACTTGAGCTCGTTTTAGCTCGTTTGAGCTCGAACTTAGCTCGATTCAGCTCATTCCTTTTTCATTTCAATAAATTAAGTTTTAATCTAGCTTATAACTAAGTTTGTTACAGCTCATGCCGAATTCCCTAGCTCAATTTAGCTCACTAAGTGTTTTTGACTATTTGAGCTAGCCGAATTTATTATAAGTTGACTTATAATTATTGTGTTCAAATTTAGTTATTGTTATTAAGTATTTAGTTATTATTTTAATTTATAATTATATGAATAGTTGTGTGTTATTTAATTTTGTTATTTAATTTTGCAGGTTAGCCGAATTTGGAAGATTCATGTATGGACTTTAATGCAAGGTGCATGCATAGGAAGGTTCAATAGACGGCAATCAAGAGGCACATGCATGTTCATGGTGGACATTCATGTATTTGAAGATTCATGGATCAAATTAATGATGGAACATGCATTGGACGGTTCATGCATTGATCATGTGTTCACACATTGTGTTCACACCATGATGACCTTTCGGTTGGACGTTCACACCCAAGTGTCTACTCAAGCTCCTTGTTCACACCAAGTTTGACTCTTCATGAAGCCTTAATTAATGAAGCCACTCATGGTGAAACAACATGAATTCAAGGCTCCATTTAAGGTGTTAGCCGAATCTAGCCATGCATATATAAAGATCATTCATCCAAGTACATCAATGCATATTCATGAAGCTGCCCACTCACCTCCCATTCGGCCGAACATAGACAAGGACACTATTGGTCATTTTTCTAGAATGTTCATGTCTTAAATTAGGTTCATTGCTTAATCATTAAGTTCATGAATAGTTTATTCGGCTAGCATAAGAAACTAGTATAAATAGTTTGTTGATTTCATTTGTAAAGGACTTTTTTTGCCAAATTTGTTAATGAACTTTTGTTCTTTGAGGTTGCTTCCTCTCATATCTCGTACAAGTTTCGAAGACTTATCTAGTTTGTGCTAGTGGCGTCTACCGATCTTGTTGAACTTATCACCAATCTTGGTGTGGCGTTCACCTATCCTTCTATCCATCTTTTCACCTTAACAATATAGGAATCGGGGTGACACTTCTTAGTGTTGAATCATTCCTGACGTTGAGATCGTTTTTCCATACCCCATCTTTCAACTTTCTTTCTTGTTAACCAAACCGAATCATTTATCCATCACCCATCTTTGTTGCATATAACCGAACCTATTACTAAATCTACCCTGGTTGAAACCTTCCGCTTAACTTAATACATTATTTTACTTTTTTTATTAAAGTCCGAGGCACGAACGACTCTCTCGAACTACGATCGGGCAACTACGTGAATTCGACTCGTCTACTTGGGCCGGATCACATCAGGGTGTTACACAATTTGTATGAAATTGCTTTAGATTATTAATTTGAAGATCTTAAAGATCAATTTGCCCAATTTCTAAGTTTTTAGACAAAAATGGACATGGATGGACAAAATTTGAAAGAAAGGGCTTAAGGGCATTTTGGTCATTTGGCTAATTAATGAAATAAAATGGGAAAAATAAGCCAAAAATCAGCCATTCTTCTCCCTCATGCAGCCGAATTTCTCAAGCCTCTATAGCTAGGGTTTTCAACATTTTTAAGCTTAATAGTAAGTGCTCTCGAGCCTCGTTTTTAATTTTCGTATTTTTGAAATCCCGGTAACTTACTCTCTATTCCTACCCATATTTCATGCTAGGGTTCATGTTTAGAAAACTACCCATGAATGAGATGCTTGTATTTTAATGGTTTGTGGAGGAATATGAAAGTTTAAAGGATGGTAAACAACTTTTACGAAGTGATTTTTCAAGGAAATGGCTTTAGGGACCATTTTGTAAAAGTTGTAAAAATGGAAGATGAGAAATAATGGAAAAATGTGGGCTGACATAAGAGGGAAAAACATTCGGTTAGGCTTGGATAATGTAGAAATTTCATGCCTTTCATCATACAAGTCTAGGGACTAAATCGTAAATAATGTGAAAGGTTAGGGGTAAAACGGTCATTTTGTTCGGGATGAAACTTAGACTCGAAAAGAAAGATGTAGGTATTAATAATTCGTTTTTGTTGTTATAGACCTCGAGGAACAAATTTTGGAGATCGATCGAGGAAAACAAAAGGTTTCAGAATAACCGAAATGCAAAACCGAAACGAGTACCAGGTAAGTTCGAATAACTTAAAGTAAACTCTTAATATGCTTAATTTCATGTATTATTAATGTATGATAATTAGTTATAATGATGGTATGAAAATCCAAGAAATGTGTTAATAATAATGACATGATAATAAATGTCCCTGTTGAAGTCAAAAAGGGAAATTCGATGGATAAACCATGGCTTACTTAACTTGGGATCTTACATGCATTGTAGAAAAGGATTTAGCCTGGATAGGTAATCCGTTGATCTCAATATAGAAAGGATCTAGCCTGGACGGTGTTCCTTGAGTGATCAAGTCTCCAGAAGAATATGTATGCATTATGGATTTAGCCCGGACGGGTAATTCGACTAGGGTCTGAATTTAGCCTGGACTGGTAATTCAGATCCGAGCTCATTAAGGGTGTTTGTCACTACAAGGGATTTAGCCTGGACTGGTAATCCTGACATCACCCAATAAGTTTATATTACGGAGAATTTAGCCTGGACTGGTAATCTTGCCATAAGATGTGAGGTTCGTGGGAGTGCATACACGAGATGATCGCTCTTATGACTGGATGGTAAATGGATAATCCATCAAGATTTCCAAAAAGCATGAGATATAAAAATGAAAACATTGGATGATGAGCTCATCTAAGACAAATTTCATAATATATTGTTATGAGACTAACCTGTTGATTGAGTGCATGTGATAGGGAAACCATTTCATGCTTGCTGGTTATATTGCCTAATATGGTTGTATGCTAATTAATTGGTAAGTTTACTTTCTAGTTATTCGGGCTTACTAAGCATGTAAATGATTACCCCTCTTTTTTTTACTGTCTTACAGAGCTCGAGGACCGTAGAGATTGGAAGACGATTAGAGAGTCAACACACTATCATCTTATCCAGCTTTGGTATATAGATACTTTCATTTTGTTCAATGGCATGTATAGGGCTTTTGTTATTTTATTATATGAGTCATTCAATTTGCCGACATGAAGGCTTGTAAAGGTATACATATTTGCTTGTAGATGGCCATGGAAATTAGCTCATTTTGACGTAGGGTATGACATACAAATTTGTGCATGTTTATGTTCAATTTTTCTAGTGAGGATGAAATATGGTATATCACATTTAGATACTTGTAATGTGACCAAATCACATGGGATGGCTAGGCCATAATTGGCAATGAGTTATAATAATGAGTCAATCTTAAAAGTGTTATAAGACATAGAAATCCTTAATACAAAGGGGATAATCTAGCATGTGTAAAATCGATGAGATGAGGTTTACATGCAATGAGGTTATCAAGGTTGTTTAAAAGTATAATTAGGCCATGTTAAATATTATTAAAACTTATAAGTGTGTATGGATATTAGAAGGTGACCAAAGGCTTGAAAAAAAATAGCCTAATGAGGTCCACACAGGTAGACACACGGGCATGTGTCTAGGCCGTGTGTGACACACAGATAGCCCTATGGGTGTGTGGTACGGTTGTGTGTCCCCTACACCAAAAATTTTTAAGTCAGAATGCATGGTAGTAAACACACAGGCAGAGATACGGTCGTGTGTCTCAACCGTGTCGTGGACACGACCTAGCACATGGGCGTGTGTCTTGGCCGTGTGCCCCTAAATGCATGCTGATGTCATAAACAGAATGCTCGAGTTTTTGGACACGGGCGACCACACAGGTGTGTCTAGGCCGTGTGAAGGACATGGGCAAGGGACACGGGCATGTGCTCGGCCATGTGAAAACCCCTGTAGGTTCAAAGTAGAAAATAAATTCAATTAGTTCCACACGGGTAGGGGATATGGGCGTATCCCAAGGCACACGGGCGTGTGCATTGTCTCCACACGGGCGTGTGAGACATTAACCTAGAAATTTTCTTAAATTTTCCTTAGGACCTCGGTTTTATCCCAAACCATTCTCAATGTATGTTTAGGGCCTCGTAACCCATAATAGGGACACTAAGATGTGGTTTGATTGGTTTTAAGTTGAAATAAAATTTCATAGTCCGTATCTTCTGAAAATGTCTGAGTACATGTATGGTAATGCCTCGTACCCTGTTCCAACATTGGATACGGGTAAGGGGTGTTACACATCACATTTCAAGCATTCAATTGGAGTACACGATTATTCATCAAAAACTCTCACCATGTTTTCTAACCAGAACTCAGTTATCTCTAGATCCTCTTCAACTATACCTCGAAGCTCTTCAGCCCCATACTTTCAGATTTTATCAATTCGAGGCTTGCTTACTCTCACTAGTTCCAAACTCTGAGGAACTATGGGGACCGGTTGGGGTACAGATAGGGATGGAGGTTGTTGAGCCACTAGGTTCGTTCGCACAAACTCTAAAAACCACTCAGACATTATCTAGAAGAAGGCTTCTTTAGCCTTTCCTCCCCGACCCTCAGATATGGGCCTACTACTGCTAAACACTACTCGGTGAATGGAGGCTTGTGCGTTACTTTCTACTTCATCGGAATCAGCTCGGTTGGATGACATCTTATCTATATGAAAACATAGTTCAATTTGAGTCAGACGTTATCATACTATCGCAGGTTATTAATGGCATATATTTCCAAGCTCCATACATACTACATTCAGTCTTAGAACTGACTAAACCATAGCTCTAATACCACTAAATATAACACCCTTAACACGTGTCCGTCGCCAGATTAGGGTTACAAGGCATTTCTGAAAAAACAAAACATTTAAACATACATTCCATACATTATCATAAACGCATTATAAATCATTCATTCACTTACATATTATCCCTAAATCGAGCCCTCAAGACCCTAAAAATACCTTAGAAACGATTTGGGATTAATTCGAAAACATTTGGAAAGTTTAAGAAAAAGTTATAAATTTTGGAAAACAGAGGTCACATGGTCGTGTGGTAAGGCTGTATGTCTCACACAGTTGAGACACATGCTCGTGTCTCAGGCCATGTAACCTTCAAACTAGGGACACAAGGTCGTGTCCAAACTCGTGTCCTCACTCGTGTAACTCTCTAAGTAGGGTCACATGGATGTGTAACTCTCAAAATTACCTCACACGCTCGTATTCCAGGCCGTGTGCTAGGTCGTGTAACTGACTAACTTGCATGCAAAAGAACCTACAGGGGACACGCGGCCATGTTTCCAGGCCATGTGTCACATACAGCTGAGTCACACACTCATGTCTTAGGCCGTATGAACATAAATTTACCCAAAACCAAGTCATTTCCAACACCAAATCATGCATTAACCTATTGGCCTTTTGGGCACATAAACAAAACATCAAAATCCTGACAAAACATACATATAATGACCAATTCAAGAGTCCTAAAATCAACTAACCAATATGTCATTCAGGGCACCTCAAACATAAACATCAAAACTTGCCTAAACCTGCATATTTGGTCACATTTCCATTATCAATTATAATTCAACTTCTATTAAATCATGCCACAAACATGACCAATAACACTTACCTACAACATACCATTTGAGCCATACCACTCATGCATCACAAGTACCCAAAATGACATAATTCAACATGGTATCAAATGGTACCAACCAAGACAATTTACAGAAGTTATACATACCAAAACATCCATTAAACATTCAACTAAATACCATTACAGGTTCATCAATACATGCCATTATAACCTTGGCCAAAACATTCAAAAACTATCGATATTTATGTTGGATAGTGTGATTGATCTCCGACGAGCTTCCAAACCGATCGAGCTTCCAAACCGATCGAGCTTCCGATAACCTATAAAACATAGGGAAGAACTACGTAAGCACATAATGCTTAGTAAGTTCGTAGAAAATGAAACACAACTTACCATGTCTTTGCATAATATTAAATAAAAGCGTAATGTAACCCAAACCACAAGCTTGGCACAAGCCTAACTTCATCATCAATACACAAGTTAGTGCATTTATACATAACTCATTTGGATTAACCACATACAAACCATTTTCATAAGAAAATACATCATTTGATTCATACATCTTTTTCATGAGTATAAGCATAATTCCATTTGGAACTTACCATTTCAATTCCTTTTCATGCTTGTTGAACCAACTGGAATATCATCAGATACTCAGGAAAGCTCACACTAAGTGTGCTTAAACATATAATTGTAACCTTTGCTTTACATAGTTGCTCACACGAGCTATGAAATGGGCCTACTCACATGAGCTGTGGAGTATCCGCAACAAATGCAGGACCTCAGCCATCGGTAGGACATTCAAGACCAGCACCCAAAACATGAAATCCTTAATGACATGTCATTTGTATCTTACGAATTCCTAATGTTCAATCGCGACTTAATAACTATCATAGCATTGCTTTGGATATATATATATTGTTCAATAGCATTACAAATACATAATAACATACAATTCAATTACATCAATATAGAAATCCGTACATACGAACTTACCTCAACAACTAGGGTGTAGAAACGAAGTCATACTAATCCGAGGCTTTAGCTTTTTCCTGATCTAAATCCATATGTAGTCCATCTTGACCTAAATAGACAAATTCAACCCATTTAATACCTCTAGCATTCAATTTAGTCCATATTTCATATTTATGCAAAATTACTATTTTTCCCACAACATTTTAACCTTTCATAATTTAGTCCTTAAGTTCATAAATTGAAATCTAAGCATTTTCATCCTCCATTCAAGCTAACCGATTTCATTAGGGACCTATATCAACTCATACAAACCATCATTTCATAAATTTAACATGAAATTTTACTATTTTTACAAACAAGTCCCTAAATGTAATTTTCATCAAAAAATTCTCTTTACAAAACTTGTTTACTTATCAAAAAGGACTCATGTTCTATCATTAAACATCAAGAATCACAAAAAATCATTCATGGCATAACCTTGAATCTTTAACAGTTTTACAAATTGATCTTCGGGCTAGCTAGATTAAGCTAAAACGACTTCAAAAACATAAAAATCATTAAAAATAAGCTCAAATTTACTTACATGCAAGGAAATTTTGCTTGATCGAAACTCTCCCCCTTTCCTAACAATGGTGGATGGTTTTTAGGGTTAAATATGATGAAGATGATGTTTTAATTCATCTTAAATTATTAACATTAACTTATTTTATCTAATTACAAAATTAACCTTTATAACTTATTAAAATTTCAGTAAAACCACATCATGAACATTCACTAACCACACAAATAGTCTAATTATCATTTAAGATCACTTAGTTCCATTTCCATTGCTTTTTAGCCCCCTTTTAACTAATAGAACTTCACATTTACACTTTTTACGATTAAGTCATTTTCACTTAATTAATTATGCAAACATCAAAATTTTTTAACGAAATTTTAGTACGACCTTACTAAAACATTAAAATACTATTTTAATCATCAGATTTGTGGTCCCGAAACCACTGTTCTGATTTCACTGAAAACGGGATGTTACATTGATTGTTATGTGAAATTCTTGAGTCATGTTTGCAAATTCTTATGGATGACCACGCACATTCAAAGAAGGTTAGAGGATATTTTTTACTTTAGCATTCATATATACCTAACATTTCTTTAAATAGTGTTAATACCTTGTTTTTAAAAAAGACGTACATGATCGAAGCTGATTTGAAGGATCGAAATAAAGTCTTTGATCTTGGAGACAGTTTTGGCACACAAGAAAGCTTAAGTAAGTTTTTTTTTTCATTTTATTGTTATTAATTCTAGTCCCTTTTCTTTTTATATAGCTAAAGAATAGAGGACGAATCTTCTTGAGGAAGGGGGAGTAGTGCAAGTCTCAAGGACCAATTTCAAACCCATGGTTGTGATAAGCTTACAGTACCTCAAGCCCCAACAACAAGGTTAAAGGCCAAGCAAATCAAACCAAGATTTGATCAAATATAATATATAAGGATGAATTTTTTTTTGAGGAAATGAGGAATGGCACATGCTTGGATGGGGTAAAATTTGTTAAATTCCATTCACCAAAGCTGTCAATTTTTAAGTTTGAGAAATCAGCCTACTTGCGATGACTTTTTGGATAGGGTACAGGCATTTTGAGGTTTACATGTCTGCACAGAGTTCTAATATCTATCTCTTATCTTCGAAACACACTTTGAATTACTCAATTTCGAGTTCGGGAGCTCAAGTTATGACTATTTTAGTGAAGACTACGCAAGCAAAATTTTTGGACAAATTATTACGAAAATTATAAATTTTGAGCTTTTAATTCGAGTTTAAATCATATTGAGTTCGATTTTCAGGATTAATTTTTATTATATATGAGTTCAATATTGTATTTATTAGGTTTTATTTTATTATTATTTTTTATTTCAAATTTTAGATATTGTTTAAGTATTTTAAGTTGTTTAGGAGTTTTATGTTTCTTAGTCAAATGAGAAAGTTTAGTTTAAAACTTTCTTGTTTAGATTCATTAGAGTTTTAGTATACTTTAAAGTTTTATTTGGATGTACTTAGCTAGCCTATATAAAGGCTTCTTCTTTGTTAATTAAAGACATGATTGTTTTCATTACTAAAGTTTCAACTCTGGGAGTTAGTTTCTTTGTGTAAGATTTTTTTCTTTTGATTTTTAGAAGTAGTTTTCTTCTCGATTTTCTTCAAGAAGTCATGGGGATTCATTCTTCATCTTTCAATTTACCAAAGATTATTTCTTATAGGGTTGATTAGAGTCATTATTAATTGAGCTTTTTTGGGATTTATATCTCAAAGGGTTCAATTGTATACTTATCCTTCTATCCATCATATTCATCACTTTATTTGACCCATCTTCCACTTTTAAATTTCATTTATTTATTTATTATTTTGAATATTTATTCTTAGTTCTTTTTTTTCTTTTAGTGTTTTTATTTTCTTTAATTTCTAAATTTGTTTATTTCTTCTTTCAGGTTATATTCAAATTTTTCTTTTTCAAGTCGAACAATTTGAATTCGATCTTGATGAGCTTCCTCCGCTTAATCATTTATTAGAAGGACTCTAAATGATGTCTGAACGTTCTCATTTCGTAATGGGACTTTGGAATGGTTTAAAATGACTTTTAAAACCTCAAATATTGTTAGAATAGGATGTGAAATTTGATTGTTGATGTTGACTTAGGATTTAATTATTTCTACTCAAGTCAATATGAAAAGTTTGCATTTAAAACCATAAAAGTGATTAAGAATTTCTTTTATGCATTGGACATGCCCAACCACTATAAAATGATTTGAATGATATGAAATGATACCAAAATATATTTAAAGCTTTAAAAATGAATTATATGAAATGATTTTAAAGGATATTTTTGTGACCACTTGTCCTTTTTTTATAAAAAGAAATTTTGTAAGAGTAAAGAAAGTGTAGTTATGCATCAATTATCGGTGTCAATTGTCGAACCAAATAAGGGGTGTTACATGCATTACCACCTTTTGAATTGAACTAGTAAATGAATGGTTATTATACTTATTTTGGATGTGGTATAAACATATCTAAGTGTTCAAAACATGTGTTTCAATGATTTATGGTATGTTTGAGCTAAGATTTGTATGTTTGATGGCTCTCTTTGAGCACTTTCTATGATTGCTTGTTAAGGATGCTATGATGTGTATCGGAGGTGTTTTTAATTTGAAAATTTTGGTCCCTATACCCAAGTTTCGAAACATTGGGTGATAGTATTGGAACTTTGTACGTTAGTGACCAAATTTTGGTGCCACGGGTCTAGGTTCCGGAACCTATACTAAGGGTATTAGACCCCTTGGAGATAATAGTTGAAAAGCTATAGTACCATGGGGCTAAGTGTCCGTACCTAGCTTCCAAGTACCAATACGTATCCCAAGGTATAAAAACATGGGGGCTATGTATTGATACATAGCTTTTTAGACTGTGTGACTAACTAGTTCACAAGTTTCAAGCCCGTCGAAACTCTTTTTGGTCCCAAACTCCGATCACTCATGAATTGTTTCTAAATTATTTCAAGATGATTTAAAATCTTCAAATCGATTTTACCTCAACTACATGAATTTATTGAATTGTTTCAAAGTTTAAAATCTTAATTATCTCCAGCATCATCATCTTGTTTGTGCTCTAGTGACATTTCCCATTCGTACTAGACATCTAGACGGGTGAGGGGTGTTACATTATTCTGCTCGAAGTCTTATTTGATTAAGTTCAAAACTTAAAAAAAAAAAATCTCTAAACTCTCATGACTCTAATAATATCCAAATCTAAACTCTCGTACCCAAATATAGACAAAATTCTCGAAATTGAATCGTATGGCTAATCGGAGAAGTTTGGGTGTTACATGCTTTGATGAAATGTGTTCTAAATGTGGTATACTTGTATAGCAACACCACTTTGCCAATTTTTTATACAATATTGGGAGTGGAGGATCAGGGGCGACAAAGTTTGAACTCGTGTGAAACGAATGTCTTAACAAAAACTTTAATCACCACTCCATACAAGCCGAAACACTCTTTTGCTTACTTGTTATCATCAAAACTGTAATACATTCACAAGATCTAATAATAGGCAAACGCATCGAGTTCCAAATCCAATCTTAGGTTTTACTAGCAGGCTGCAATCCATCTAAAAGAAGAAGGGGGGGGGGGTTGAGAGCAACGCCACATAAATATTAGCTAAATTTTGGATCTAAAATTTGCTTTGCCTCAGCACTTTTGCTTGAGTAAACTTGAAAAGGGAGAAGAAGAGAAGCAACGTAGCAAGTAAAAGATATTTTGGGGTTGAAATCATTATATTTTCATAGATGTTTTAGCGGTTGTTCTTAGCCCATCTCAAGCTGGCTCATTTTAGTAACACCACAAAGTGTAAAACAGCTTGAACGACAAGATGAACGAACTACAGTATTCCAGCATCAGCTAATGTTCATATTATTGCAAATACAAAGGAAGAAAATATGCTTATTACACATTTCATTGAATCTGAAATCTTCCATACATTACTACATAATAGGAAGTGTTGGCAGAGTTAAACAGACACAGCGGAAAGTGTTTAAAATAAATCAACAAGTTACTGCAATCAATTGTCTCAGCTGCATAAGTTTGGTATGCATACACCAGTATCTGGGTTTTGTTGTTCCTTCCATACCCTCCCTGTAACCCTCAGCTTCAGCTCCTTCCTATCCCCACCAGAGAAGAAAAGTGCCATGTTACGTTGGATAATTAGACCATCATGGCTGTCCCTGACTTTCCGGTGACTATCACGGATGCCACGTGGGGTGCCTTCGAATATAAGTTTTCGGCCATTTGCTCCAACCTCAAGGCTATAGCTATAGTTCCTAGCCTCTGTTTCATCACCCATGAAACGGAGAAATGCCATGTAGACAGGGGCCATGCCAAGCTGGAAAGCTTCAAAGTGAAGACAAAAATACTGACCAAAGCAATGGAAGACCTAAAAAGAAAAAAGGTAGATAAGCCAACAGATTAGGGTTCGTATTAGGATGACTATTGTAGACCGATAATTCTGTTTCTACAGGATAAAGAAAAATGCTGTTTTATCTCTTTCTTTTTATTTTTCTATGACAGAAAGCAATGGCATGGCTGAACAATAGCAGATTGCTTATTCTTGTTTTAAAACAGTGGGACCCTTTGAAAAAATAATAAACGCTATAATAAAATTATAAACCATACTGTTAGCATCCAGGTAGCATTCTCTACTTCCCGAGGGTTGGACTTAACATAGCGATGGTTAAATGTGCAGCCAGTATGCATGTCCACCTTGTGGTCATCCCGCAGATGGCCAACCAGGAAAGGAATATCCCCGACAACAGAACATTCTGATCCAGCATAAGGACAATTGTATGGTCTGTAGTTGCACATTGCCTCATGTTTGAGTTTGCTGTAATAGGGAAATATTTCTGGGCATCCCAAGTTGTAGTATTTGCAAGGCATCTCAAGGGATTCTGCCACTTTCTCCAATGCTAAACATCTGATATCACCGAGTTCCTGTCTACAAGTGGGGCACCGATGGTGTACTCTTGTTTTACAGGTAGAACAAATTGTATGGCCATTGTGGCACTGCAAAAAGCTACAGTGTTTAAAGCTAGCAATACCCAATGTTTCTAATTAAATAAAAATTACAGATCTCCAACAAGACATCTCGCCAATATAAAAACTGGTAAAAACAGAAATCCCCAATATGTCTTGTCTCTCTATTTTCTAGAAAACAACTAACAAGCAACCTTCCGAATCTGAAAATATCCTCTTGCAATCCAGAACATATGTAATTTTAAAGGATTCTCCATATGAAAAAGTAACCAATGCCACCCTTACAATGGAACTTCCAGCTTTTCGTGGCTGTCTATTTTGATGTTTTAAAGGAAAAACTTAAATCTATCAAAAAAAATTCCCTCAAAACAGTAAGCCAAGTTTGTCTCAAGAACTTGAATCAAATGAATTAGTAATTGAATTACTACACTGCCAACACTGAACTAACAGAGGGGAATTAACATTCTTACATCCAAGAATCACCTCTACCGATCTTGATTATACAACCTAACATGTTTTTTTGTACATTCTTCAACAAAGAGACTGTATAGAAGCAAAATCAATCGGAAAATATGTCAAAATCCAGTTTAAGTAACAACCTTTTATCCACCTATGTTGCAGCGTAAGTAGTTCTTTATCTTTACTGTCTACGCACCAAGACAAGTTAAATTTCCTTTTTGAAAACCATGCTGACAGCATGTAAATATATGCATAATTCAGGTTAAAAGTGAAAAGAAACCATAACATAAACAAAGCTTTCCATATATATAATTCAGGTTATAAGGCTCTCAAAAAAAAAAAAAAAAAGCTGAACTTAAAAATTAAAAATCCAACCAAGAAAAAAAATCTCAAATCAATTTCTCTTAACAACAAGATTAAACAAATGCCATTTAAATGCACAAGAAAAACATCGAAACTCATGGTCAATAAAGTTCAAAATCAACCAAAAACAACTAACCGAAGAACAAAAAGAAGGGCACAAAAGAACCCAAAATTGCCATACACAATATTATTAATGAAACTGAAAGCAAACCTGATGGATTGGTGGGTACATAGAATTGGTACAAACAGGACATTCTAACAATTCATGGACGCTGGTAGCAGGAGCGATGGCCGTAGGACCCACAATGTTGTTGGTGGTGGTATTCCCATTGTTGGTGGTGTTGGTGGCATTGTGAGGCTTGGACGATGAAAATTGATGGTGAGCATGATGAGGGTGAGGATGTTGCAGGTTATGGTGATGGATCTCATCCTCATTCATTCCATCTGTAGTTGACACACACTCAATGTTATGGGACTCCATTTCATACAACTAGAAAACACCAACCAAAATCTCAGATTTCATTTATTTATTTATTTGAGACAGACCCAAAATCCCCCAAACCTATATGTATTGCGAGAGAAATTACTTTGCTGATTCTCTTCTTCTTCCCTAAGAAATATTCTCTTCATTTTTCTTTGTCTCACTTTTTAAAAAAAAAAATGATTTTGGAGAGAATAATGGATTCAAAAGAACCAAAACAGCCTTTCTTTTCTCTGTTCTTAAAAAGGAGGTTATTTGCTTTGTTGGCTGCTTTTTTATTTTTTTTTTCAAATCTTTGTTTTGTGTAAGTTAATATTTTCATCTCTAAATTTTACAAAAATTATAAAATTATCATTAAACTATTAGTAAGTTTAAGTTTAAGTGACTTAATCTCTAAAAAGTTACAAAATATCATTAAACTATTCAAAAATTTTCATTAAAGCCAGTAAATTATTTGAAAGTTTTTATTTAAGTAACCAGTTGGTTTAGTTTTTTTAAAATTCTACTAGCAAGTTTCAAGTGACAAATTGACGATCAGTATAGTGGATCAGTACCCATCGACAAATTGAAGAACATACTTTAAATCCAAGCCAATCTAACGGTTAATATTAGAGAACGGAGAAGAAAGCTATTTGGATTAGAGCTAGCAAAATAAACCCGAGCTTGAAAGCCCTTCTTTGCCATCCGAGCTCATAACGATCTAAATTTGAGAAAATCTAAGCTAAAAAAAATCCAACTTTAAGAAAAATTTGAACCTGAAAAAGCCCGAGTTCAAGAATATCAAAGCAAGAGTTTATTCAAGATTCAAAAAATGAAATCCAAAATAATCCAAGCCCGAGATCAACCCGAGTCGAGGGTCGGGGTGAAGATCGATCCTAACTTAAGCCCGAGATAGATCCGATCTAAAACCCCAAAATGTCTAAATTTATGAAAGTATATGTTAAATATTATATAATTATATAAAAATTTTATAAATAAAAATGTTAAATTATAAATTTAAATAAATTTAAATGTTGGATTAAAATCCTCAATTATGGGCACATATGTATAATGTATAATGCTATTTTAAAGTGTGATATGAAATTATGTGACAATTATGTTATAAATGTCATAGGTATTAAAATGTCATAGAAATAATGGATAGATATCATAAGTTGAATTTATAATTTGATGAGGGGTCAAATTATAAATACCTAAAATTGATTTAATAATCCGTTATTTAAAAAAAATAGTGGTCTCAAGAAATAGATATATATTTTTATGGATTTAATGTTTTTAAAGGTTAAATATTTTGAATTTTTGTTGAAAATTTTAGGGCTTTGATTATTTACTTAAAAAAAAATACGCGTGATTCATTATATTAAATTTATGGATTCAATTTATTGGCTTGAATCGTGGGTTATTTGAACAGTTTGGTTATTTGATTTTTGATGCTTTTGTCTTTGAACAATTTTGGATTAGAGATTTAAATTGCTTTGTTTTTCTTATTAAAATTGGTTTTCTGGACATTAGATTTAATAGAATATTGGGCAAAATTTATGAATTTGCTTCAATTGATTTGGTTTTGTGAATTCATATATTACATATATATGAATCTTTATATTAGATCTGGTATAATAATTTTTAAAGTTTAATTTTAGTATATGTTTAAGGAATTTTTTAAAAAGAAAAAAATTAGGGTTTTTAATTTCTAATTGTTTCATATAGAAAAGCTTACTTTGGATTGTTTCGAAAATTATATTTGATATAAAAAATTTTAGTTTTTGATTATTATGAATATTTTAAATTTGAATATTGGTATATATATATAGAGTTATTTTTTAATTTGATTGATAGATGAAATTAAGAGAAATATTTTGAAATAAATAAATTGAGATTTTAATTTTGAGTTTTAATTAAGAATGTCTAATATTTTAAATAAATTAGTTAAAACAAAATGTCACCAAAGTGATTTTTTTTTTGCGTAGATTAGTTTGTTTGAAATATCAAGATAATTATATGTTTTTTTTATTTATGCGTTTATTAATTAACGACTTCTGCGATGATAAATGTGTGACAATTATAAGGTACTTCATATAAACAATATGTTAGCCTAATGATTAATTTATTGTTTGACATTATTTATCGTCAATGTTTGATTGCTACAACAAAAACATCGCTTATTGTTAATGTTACTGTCCAAAGACTTGATATTAATATTGTGATTGGTATCTTCAGATTGAATTAGCCATTATTTTGAATTTATTATTTACTTATGAATATTGATGTGAGCTTGTTTTTATTTATTTTTGTTTTATATTCAGCTAGTTCATCTTCTGCTGCTACAATATATTCTAATATCAATTATATACCCATGCTTAATGAGACCAATTTCAATGAATGGAAAAGTCATTTACTTATAATGCTTGGTTGTATGAGCATAAACCTTGCACTAAGGGAAGAACAATCTTGTAACAATCAGATTTTAAGCAATACTGAAAACAATCGTTTTGAAACTCCTTTTTTCGATAATCGAGTCAATAAATATTATTTATTAATATTTATGAGGTTATAACAATATTATACTGAATTCTAGTCTAATAAATTTGGTTATGTGGAAAGTTGGTCAAGGTACAAGTGTACCGATTCAAAAATCAGTGATTTTGGAAATTGAAGTATCAGGACTTCATTCCCGTAATTTGAATTCGAAAATATTTTATTAAATATTTATAGAATGACTATATAGGTTAATTGAAATTTGGCCCTAAAATTTTAATAATTAAATAATTAATTTAAGGTATAAAGACTAAATTATAAAAACTGTAAAAGTTAATCATTATTAGAATTCATTAATTAAAAGGCTTTATTAATTAATGTTAAGGAGTTTGCATGACAATTAGCCACGTTTTTAAAGGAAAGAGATGGTTAATGTTTAAGTTAGGTGGAAAATAATGTTAATTTAATAATTAAACATATTAAAACATAAAAAAAAATGATGTTATCTTCACCATTTCATCATTGTCACCGAAAACCATAAGAAGAAAAGAGCCAAGAACACCATTTTTGAATCCTCCAACAATCGACTTTGTATGGTAAGTCCTTTTAGGTTTGTTTTTATTTATTTATAATTTTTATACTTTTCATATCGTTATAACTTGATTTAATAAAATTATACTTTCCTTTTTAAAACTGTTAAAAGTTTTAAAGATTTTCTATTGATGATTTTTAATGTTTTTGATGCTAAAGACCTTGGTTATAACCTTAGAAATGATTAAGAACTAAATTATAAAGTAAAGTTTGTTAGTTTTGAATTTAAGGACTAAAATATAAATATGTCAAAATTGATATGAAATTTCAGTAATTATTAAATTTAAAGGGCTGTGCAGGGATGAAATTGGAATGAAAACAATACTTAAATGTGAAATTTATGATAGTTTCAGTTTTAGAGATTAAATTGAATAAAATGCAAAACTTTAGGGAAATTATGTAAAATTAAATTAAGTTGTCATATGCCTTGAATAGGATGTTATAAGGTAATTGATACTTATAATTGGCAATGAATTACTATAGAGCGGAATTTGGATTAATCGAATGATAATCAAGAAATAGAGGAAATTACATATTAGTCCTCAATTTCTTGTTGGTTGTTTTTGATAAGTAAGTTCGTATCGACTTACTTTATTATTTTTTGGTATGTTTGTATTATTTTATTTTTCTATTAGTTAGAAATGTTATGTCACATCCCATTTTTTTATTAATTGTAAAATAGTGAAATTGCCATCTACCATGTCTTAAATTAATTGCGCAAAAATGAATACAAGGAAATGTTGTGACTTAGTGGAAGAAAGCTCATTAACTAGTTCCTAGAGGTCTTTAGTTCCAACCCTTATGCTCTCATATTTTTTAATTAAATTTTTGCACAAAATTGGCATGTGCATTCAAGCCTTGCCGTCCACCCCCCTTGTTGCCATATATGGAAGATTCCTTTCCTCCTTTAACAAGTCAAACTTGCCTTATGTTATGAGACACATCTCTCTTTTCACTCATTGTTTCACATTCTTGCGAAAATCTCCTCTCTTGTCATAAGATTGTGATACAATGAACCTGGCATGGTTGACCAGGTTACACACCCCTTACGCCATCCACCACCCTCATTTGTACCCTAATATCTATTTTTTTCATTTTTCTTCATCTTCTTTTTCTCTCAAATCAAAATAAAACCACCACCACCACCTCCTTTTAACTTTTGTTCTCCAACCACCACAATCAAGCCTTCCACCATCATCAAAGACCTTTTAACCACCATAGACGTTGCCCATTTTCACTCCTCCATTCCACCGCCATGACTGCCGCTACGAACCACCACGGGTCTCCTCCTCCACCTATTTTCTCTTATTTTTTCCCTTTTCTCTTTTCTTCCAATTGTAGTGATCGAAACCTCCTCCTTTTAATATTTTCTTACCACTGTCAGACCTTCGCTCCTCTATAGCTGGACCACAGTTGAGCCGTCGCCGCCGGTGATCAAAATTTTCCTTTTTGCTTCCTCTTTCTTTTGTCGATTCCTTTGTGACTAAAACTCATATTTTTCTTTCCTTGTTGGTTCTTTTCTTGATCTAAATAAAAAAATTAACTCAATTAAGTAATTCAAACTGCAACACCCCTAATTTGTATCCGTCACTGGAATAGGGTTATGGAGTATTACCATATAAACGTAACTTAAAAGCATTCATTTCTAGACATTCATTAATCATAGCATAATCTATTCATACACGTGAAAATCGTCCCTTATTCGAGCCCTCGAGGCCTTAGAAACATTTAGAAATGGTTCGGGACTAAATCGGGAACATTTGAAACATTAAGGAAAAAGTTAGAAAAATTCACATTGTAGGGGTCACACGGCTGATACACACGTTCGTGTCTCAGGTCGTGTAACTTTTGAAATAGGGACACACAGTTGTGTCCCAGCCCATATCCGTGCCCATGTAACTCTCTGACTTGGGTCATATGGCCAAGCTACACGCCCATGTGCCAGGCCGTGTAACTGCCTGATTTGCAACCTTTAAAACTTACAGGGGACACACAGCCATGTCGCATGGTCATGTGTCATACACGACTGAGACACACGCCAGTGTTTTAGGCCCTGTAGATGAGAAATAGGCCAAAATCAAGCCATTTCTTTCACCCAATTCAAGCGTGTACCTACAAGCCATTTGCATATATAACCAAGACCTTAAATCATGCCCAAAACATGCATAATAAGACCAATTCAAAAGGCTATTTATTCATCCAACCAATATGCCATATAGGCACCTCAAACCCAACCATCAAACGTGTCTAAGCATATGCATATTTGTCCTTAAATCAACCATACACAACTACTTATTTCCATACCAAAACATAACACAATCTACCATATACCAATCACATCCTAACATACCAAATTGTCGTTCAAAACATACATCCACTTAGCCATATCAATACCAACCATCAAGGCATCAAAGTGCTAAAAGCACACCAACCATAATACCATATATACATGCCAAACATAACAACTAAATCATTAAGCACAAGTCCACCTATACATGTCATTATAACCTTGACCAAAACATCAAAATCTACCGATATAATCGCTAGATGGTGTGATAGGTTTCCGATGAGTTTCAAACTGATCGAGCTTCCGATAATCTATAAAACATAAGAAAGAAAACTATGTAAGCATATAATGCTTCGTAAGTTCGTAAATCATGAACATAGCTTACCATTTTAAAAGCATATCCTTAAATTTAAACATGATACAATCTAACCAATAGCTTGGCACAAGCCTAATGTAACGGCCCAATTTAGACCCTATTCGGAACTGTGGTTTTGAGACCATGAATCCGAGTTAGAAAAATATTTAAAAATTATTTTATGTGTTTACTATGTGTGAATTTATATACGTGAAATTTTCGTGTTTTAATTTTGTCGTTTGAGTGTCGATTTAATAAAAAAAGCTTAATCGCATAAAATAAAAATTTGATGGTTAAATGTGAAAGGGTCGAATTGTTGTTGTCTTTTTAATTTGAGGCATTTATAATGCAATATTACCATTATTAAAGTGATGGATGGTTTAAGACATGAATTATAATGGTTATATATTTTATAATAAAGGTTAAAAATGTAAATGATAATAATGTTATATATAATATAAAACATAAAATAAATAAAAGCTATGCATGCTTATATTGTTGGTGACCGAATATAAATAAAAGAAAAAGAAATAAGGTTTCCATAGGTTCGACCATTGTTGAAGCTTGATTAAGGTATGTGACTAGCTCGGTTTTTGATAATTTTTACGTTTTTGAGATCGTTGCAGTGTAATGTACAAAGCCCATGCTTGAATTTCTGATTTTGATGAATATTTTGAGTTATTCCATTGATGAATAATTGAGCTTTGTGATGTTAGTTGATGAATTATGAAAGATATGTTTTGGATTGGAATTTTTTATAATTTTGAGTAATAGGACTAAATTGCAAAAATAATAAATTGAGGGACTAAAATGTGAAATAAATGAAATGTATGGATTTGTATGAACATGGGTAGCATTCGGCCTAAGCATGGTGTGTGCAAATTTTGCATGTTTTATGTTTTGTGCAATTTGGACTAAATTGTAAAAAAGTGTAAAATGTTAGGGGTAAAATGGTAATTTGCCCATTTATGTGTTTTTGGACTAAATTGAATAGAATTATGTTTGAATGAGTTTAATTTTAATATGTTTAGATCAAGAACTAAAGAAGTCGAATTTGGATCGGGGAAAAACCAAAGTTGTCGAATAGTCGTTCTGTTCCAATTATTGTTGTCCGAGGTAAGTTTATAAGCAAATAGATGTTATTTATTTGATTAAATTATGAACTATATATGCTGAAATGAACTATGTGAAAGTATATATGAGGTAGCCGAATATAAATATGCTTGGGAGCTATGTTTACGAATTCATTTTGACTGAGTTACGACGTCCGAAAGCCCCGTACGAACCTTAAGAATAGCTAGGATACATATGTCATGACATAGGATTTCGATATATGTGTGTGAGTAAGACCACGTTTAATATGTTGGCATCGATATGTGATTTCGATATATGTGTGCGAGTAAGACCACGTTTAATACATTGGCATCGATATGTGATTCCGATATATGTGTGTGAGTAAGACCACGTTTAATATGTTGGCATCGATATGTGATTCCGATATATGTGTGCGAGTAAGACCACGTTTAATACGTTGGCATCGATATGTGATTACATGTAAGACCACGTCTGGGATGTTGGCATTGTACGATACGTGTAATTATCCGAGTATCCTATTCAATTCTGAATGGTTCAACGGGTAATAATAATTTGTGATCGAAAGTGTAAAATGAGCTAAAATGATCAGGTATGTGATAGTTGATCTCCTATTTGAAAATAAGGTAAGTTGGTTAATTGATATGTGATGTAAATTATATATGATACCCATGTAAATATATGTGTATTTGTAAAGTATATCTGGCCACATGTTATGTATAAGTATGTGATATTAAAGTTTGATTCAAAAGTATATGCTTATGAGTATATATATATTCGGTTATATAATGGTACCATGGTTTTGAAATTGAATATTACTTTGATAATAGATATATGTATATTAGGCTAAGGTAAAATTTATAAATGAAAGCATATGCTGTATATGAAATTGCAAGCTTGAAATTAAATGTGATTATGATAGCATAAATTGATTTGGTTAAATTGAGTTGATATTGTTATTGTGTTATTTATTTGCTTATGACTTACTAAGCTATGATAGCTTACTGTGTGTGTATGTTTGCCTCTATTTTATAGATTTTGGAGTCAAGTTACGAGTTCGAGGATCATCACCAAAGTTTATCACACTATCGAATGTTTTGGTACTTTTATAAGTTTAAAATTTGAACCTATGGCATATATAGGCTAGTTTATATATTTAACTTTAAGGTATGTAAATATGAGCCATGCGAAATTGACTTATTATTTTGTTAAGTTTGGATTCCTTTGCTTTGATCAAGTGATGGCTATGTTTGGTTTTGGTGTTTTGGCTATGGCTTATATATATAAGTATATATATATTTATATGTGAATCATGTTTGATATATTTGCTAATGATGATGAAGTTATGTCAAAGTATATGTGTATGGTATATTTGGTATGATGTAAAAATGGCGGATAGATATTTTTGTTAAGTAATATGCATGTCATATATATATAGTGTGCTTGGTATATGGTTATGGTTTAAAGAAATGATATGTATAGCTTATGATCATTCATTATGGTAAGCTTGTCATATTGGAATGTTTTCTATATGTTTATTTTTATGATTCAGCTCAAATGAAATAAACAAGTTGATGGATATATATATATATATTGGTTGTGGCATAATAATGGCTAATTTGATATATAAGTATTTGCTATCTTGATCATGGTTCTTGTGTGTGCTACGTTTTGTTTGTATGCTATGCTCAAATGATGATTCTATTTGGTTTGGTTGAATCAACTATGCAATGTATAAAAGTATGAATTATGCTTGATATGTTATCTATTGTTTAATGATTTGGTTAAATATTGAATTTAGGTAATAGAATTATATTTGATTGATGATTCAACCATGCTTAGTATTTATAGGTGAAATATGTTTTATTTATATTTGTTATGTATTATGGTAACTAAGTAATTCAGTTGTGGCTTGTGATAAATGTGAGTTCAATATGCTTGCGATAAGTGAAGAAATTGTTATAAATCATGTTAGTAAGTTAACCATGATTTGGCATTTATATATATATAAGTATATGAGATATTGGTTTGATATTTTATATATATATGATGAGATATAATGTAATATTTTTGATTTGATGTGCAAGTTATGGTTGATATATATATTGATTTATTTCTATGAGAGGTTATATGCTTATAAAGTGATAGATTAAAAATGATGAATTTATGCATTGAATAAAGCTTATGTATTAAGCATAAATACATTCGGCTAATGTATTGAAAAATGACCAAATGAATAGTGAATTGTGCATTGGTAAAACAAGAAGATAAGATTAGTTTTATGTGATGCATATATGTTCGATTCGATTACAATTTGATGTTTGAGTAGTGTATAGGTTAATCATTAAATGATGAGCATAAGTTGATTGATTTATAAGTAGATTTGTTCATGTTTTAGTCATTTCAAATCATATGTAGTAATGTACATATGCCATGAATGATTTGGTTCAATTTGATATATCCTTATTGTGACAATTATGATATGGTCAAAATGATATGTGTTTTGATTTGTTTGATTTATATGATTTATGTATGAAATAATGGAATGAAATAATTATATTAGCTTGGATATGCACACATGCTTATGTGGTAAAATGATATAAATGATATTTTTACTTATGAATTATGTGATTACATATATGTTCGTTATATGGTATGAAATGATTTGTAAAGAGATTAGGTTAGCTATATAAGATTTTTAAAATTTAATGGTTTGAGTGATTTGATAAGAATAACATATTAAGTATGAAATGAAATGCATGTAAATTTCTAGTTGTATTTTGTCAGGTAATACCTCATAACCCCATTCCGGCGACAGATATGGGTTAGGGGTGTTACACCTAAGCATCATCAACAACAACTGTTAGTGCCTTAACACATAACTCAATAGATTAATCACATGGTAAGATAGTTTACATGAACATAAAGCCATTGAATTCATACTTTAAAACATAGTTATACATACTTTGATCAATATCATTTCATACCTTTCCACACTTTCATAACATAGTCGATTGGAACACTTACTGTTCCTTCTCTTTTTCATACTTGTTGAACCATTTAGAATAATATCAAATACGCAGGAAGCTCACACAAAGTGTGCTAAACATATGGTCGAAACCATTTCTTTTCATTTTCCTTTACATCATTACTCACTTGAGCCATAAATAGGTCTACTCACACAAGCTGACGGTTGGAATGTAGCTACACAATGTCGCTCACACAAGCTGATGAGTATTCGCAACAAATGTCAAAACTCAGCCATCGATAATACATTCAAGACCAGCACCCGGAACATGGTAACCCTAATGACATGTCGTTTGTATCCTATATATTCCTAAGGTTCAAACGGGGTTCGATAGTTGTTGTAATGTTATTGGATTTCTGTCATAACATGATATGATAAATAACATAATAGCATTTAAATCAAATAACATTAAAACACTATTTAAACATACGAACTTACCTCGATTACAAATACATCAAAATAGGATCACTAATCCGAGACTTTATCTTTGCCTCGATCTAGATCCGTACGAGGCTAAACTTGATCTAAATAAGCAAATTCGATCCACATAATATTCATACTATTCAATTCAGTCCAAAATTCATACTTTTGCAAAATTACACTTTTGCCCCTATTATTTTAACTTCTTTATAATTTAGTCATTAAGCTCGTAAATTGAAATTTATGCAATTTCATCCATATAACAAGCTAGCCGAGTTACCTAGGGACTCATATCAACCCACACAAATCATCAATTTACCATTTTATCATGATATTTTACTATTTTCACAAATAAGTCCCTAAATGATAATTTCATCAAAAATCACTTTACAAAACTTGTTTATTTAACAACAAGGGCTCATAATCTTCCATTAAACTTTCAAAACTATACAAGAATATTCATGGAAAAACCCTAAACCTTTAACAATTTTGCAAATTAATCGTTGGGCTAGCTAGATTAAGCTACAACGACTTCATAAACATAACAAATTATTAAAAACAAGACAAAATTATACTCATATGAAAGTAAGAACTTGACCGAACCTTTAAACTTATTAAATGGAGTTTTCTATGTTTAATTTTGGTGAAGGAATGAACAAAAAAGATGATAGCTTTTGTTTATGTTGTTTTTACTTAGCTTATTTATTAATTTACTTAATTAAACTTAGTATTTAACTTCAAATAACTTAAATTGTGTCCATACATGTCCACTAATAATAATGGTCTATTTACCATATAAATCCCTTAACCATTTAATTTCATAGCTAATAGATACCTTTAGCTAATAGAACTCTACTTTTGCAACTTTTACGATTTAGTTCTTTTTACTTAATTAAGCATGCAAACATTAAAATTTCTTAATGAATTTTTTATACGACACTACTAACATATCAAGGACATTAAAATAATAATAAAATAAATATTTTCACGTCAGATTTGTGGTCCCGGAACTACAGTTCTGATTACACTAAAAACGGGCAGTTACACAAACAGTTTAACTTCGCGAATTCTAACTTATAACCCAATTAAATATATAATTATGAATTTACCCCTAACATATTAACTTTGTACAATTTAGTCCCTAAATCCCAAAACTTGCAAATATACCATTTTACCCTTCATATGTGCTAGCTGAATTTCCTAAAGACTTATACCAACGTGTTTTAGTCACTAATTTTCAACTTCTCCATGAAATTTTACTATTTCAATAATTAAGTCCCAAAGCCTTAAATTACTAAAAATTACTTAACAAAACTTGTCTATTTAACAACAAAATTTAATAATCTATCATTTAAATTGAAAAAAATTCAAACTATATCCTAACATGTAACACCCCTTACTTGTATTCGACATCGGAACAGGGTACGAGGCGTTACCGGACATAAACTCACACAATCATACAAAACCGAGACATGAATTTTAGTCCAAATTTAAAAATTTTCATTTACCTTCATATCGTCCCTTATATGGGTCCTCGAGGCCCAAAACATACATTGGGTGTGGTTCGGGAATAAATCGAGAACTTTTGGAACTTTCGTATCACTTAGAAAATTTTTCATCAAAACAGGAGTCACACACCCGTGTGGGTAGGCCTTGTGGTCACACACACCCATGTGGCTTGGGACACATCCGTTTCGTCAGCCCGTGTAACTCTTTGTTTATGACGTCATCAATCGAAATGAGGTCACATGGCCAAGTCACACGCCCGTGTGCTAAGGCTGTGTCCTTCACACGGCTAGACGTACGGTCGTGTCTCTACCCTTGTGTTTACTACTGGGCATTCTGTTTTACCTAATTAGGGTGCATGGGACAGATGGTTGGAACACGCGCCGATGGGGCAGACCGTGTGTCATACACGGCCTAGACACATGCCCGTGTGTCTACCCGTGTGAACAACTTTGAGGCTATTTTCTAAGCCAATTGCCACCCTTATTTGCACAAACACATACATGACTTCAAAGGCAATTAACATGGCATAATCTAGAACTTAAACATACACAAACAAGACACGATCATGATCATTTCATCTTTACTAATACATGCATAAGACTTCATACTTTGTCAAGCCAAATTTATAAATTTGCATGCACTAAGAGTTGTAGTTTACTTCTATTTAACATACTCATGTCTCAGATGCCATCATGCCATTTATTCATAATTCCATCATCAAACATCCATAGCTACAACACATTTCGTCACATACACACAACAACCAACCACATCACAATTGCATAGGCACATGCATGCATATATGAATAGGTTTACAACCCAATACACAATATGAGCCACATCTCATGGCCATATAAAAAATGAATCACTAAATCATTATAAGCCAACACACTTGGCTGAATTAATAATGACATAATTAATCAATAGACAAAGTCCCTATACATGCCATAAATTTAAAACACTTGTGTTCACTTATACCCAAATAATAGGTTGATAGTGTGATGCCATCTCTAGCAATCTCTAACCCGAGCTAGCTAAATTAACCTAGAAGAGATGAGAAAGGAAGGGGAGTAAGCTTCAAAGCTTAGTAAGTTCATATGCAAATGATAAACAACTATCAACATTCATTTATTTTACCCATTCATAAGAATATTATTAATACAATTTGCATTAAATCTCATGATTACCACTTACTCATTCATAATGCTTATTCTTTATCTTACAAACAGTAGTTACATGTCTTGGCATTAGATTAACCACCAACCATTTGTACAAACCATGTTTGGTCTTGAGTGTTCCATTCATCGCCTTCTCGCATACGGATTTGATGGTAACCACTCCTAAGATCGATCTTCATGAATATCTTGGCACCAGTTAACTCGTCGAGCATATCATCGAGACAAGGAATCGGATGTCTATATTTGACGATGATCTCGTTGATAGCACGATAGTCGACGCACATTCGCAACAAACCATCCTTTTTTGGCACAAGTAGAACTGACACCGCACAAGGACTGGGATTCTCTCGGATGTAACCCTTATCCATAAGTTTAGCAACTTGTTTTTACAATTCCATGGATTCTTCCAGGTTACTTCAATAAGCAGGCCAATTAGGAAGTGTGGCTCCAGGTACTAGATCGATTTGGTGCTCGATGCCTCGAATGGTAGGCAATCCACTCAGCACTTCTTCTGGGAAAACATCTTCGAATTCCTTAAAAGAGACAACATAGAAGAAGGTAGATCGTAGGGTAACTCATTAGTGTTTAACAAAATTTCTTTGTACATAAGTACAAATATAGGTTGCCTCAAAGTTAAAGCTTTCCGAACATCACTCGCTCTTGAAAACACTCTTATTTTCCCCCTTTCTTTGTAACACCCCGAACCCGGCCTATACGTTATGGCTGAATCTGACGTGTCACATCATAGTGTTTTGTAAAACCTCATACTTATTGGTGAAACCATTTATAGGTTAAAACCCATTTAGTTTTATTTGCTTGAGAAAACTCGGTAAATTCTGTTTTACATCTGATTTTAACTTATCCAAACGTTTGCTATTTTAGATTTCCTCAATCCGATTAAAACCGCGAAAGCTTCTTTAGTTGGAAACCTTAAGGTTAGAAATGTAGGTTTTTATTTGAAAGCGTTATTATTTTGAAAATTCGATGTTCCTACTCTAGCAGTTTAAAATACAAAATCAAAATCCCAATAAAAGTTAAAAACCCCTCAAATGGCCTTATTACATAATTAAAACCTAAATATGAAAGCTTAAATAAATTGAGTCATTAACAACCAATCTGCGGATGTGTGGCCACACTGAGTCCCTCATGGCTCCAAATCGTCTAAGGCTGGGGATTACCTGCACAGTTAAAAGAAGGGTAAGTTTACGAAAACTCAGTGTGTAATCCTCTATCACCAAACAAGAATAAAGGCATGCATCTGATGCGACTTGGGCCCGAGCCCTATTCGATAATAAAGATGCAGTCTAGGCCTAAGCCCTATGCAGTGACAATGTGGGCCTATGCCCAAAATAGTATAATCACAATACAGGTATGCAACCCAACCCAATCTAACCAGCTCACCACCCGTACCAACCAACTCACCATGTAGGGATTAAATCGACCCACCCAGCCAGCTCACCCATATTGCAGCCAAGCTCCTAACAATAACGCAGCAAAATTGCTAATAATAATAAATGTGGCATAGCCACTAATGTCAGAATACGGGGCAAAGCCACTAGAACGGTAAAGCGTGGCAAAGCCACTAGCATAGTACTTCCTCCGAAAATGAATCCCAACACAAAAGCGGAATGTCATGTCATAATATTTCGTTTATGCAAGGTTTCAAACTTAGATACAGTCATGCATATATCATACACTCATCAATCAACCTAGCTCTGAGGTATAATAGTCATTTCCACCCATTAGGGGTAAAATAGTAATTTTAACCCTCGAGGGTATTCTGGTCATTTAACCAATTTCGGGTCTTGGTACAGATAATGACCCTTCAAAAGGTATACAGTAGTCTCGAACGACTCAGATAACCCATATAGCCAAAACAGTGTAAATGGGCCCATGGCCCATTACCCGGTCCAAGTGGGCCCATACGCTCGTGTGGCCCAAACAACCCAATTTCAGTCGCTGCTATGTGACCACCATAGCCTGTTCCATTTCTTATCACTTACCACAGATTTCATCCATGTGGGGCCCATGGACCTATTAGGCCCACATTGCCCATCTTGGCCCAACGTGGCCCACAACGGCCCAAGCCTACGAGAACGCTCATGGCGGCCTCTATAGTCTACCACCCTTGGTCGGTGGCCTCAGTTTACCACACAAACATTCGCATGCTCGTGAAAACTCAAATGCCAAAGTTTCAACATTTCAGCTTTTCGGCTTTTGCCGATACACAGTAACGTGGTGGTGTGAATACACCCTCCTTGGCTATTGGATAATAACAGTATGGTGTATGGTTACACACCTGTTTACTCAAAGAGCACGATTCCCACGAATACCAACCTATATTCAAACACATTCAAAAAGTTAGTCCTTAAACTTTCAGGTTACACCCCCTCATAAGCCCTTTATCCCCAAAAAGGTATAAGCTACCAACCTTGCTTGATCAAATACGGTTTACTACTCCTTTAAACCGGTGTTCCCGCTCAACTTCCAAATCTTCGGTAAAACTGCACCACATTCCAATACTCTTATTTCCCATCAACCGAAAAATAGCTATAACCACAATGTCAGAGACTTACAACCACGTAGAAACTGAGAATAGATGAGAGGAGCAATCGACCTACCCACACAAGAGTCGAACCCATAGAATAACAATGGCAACACGAAAAGGTCACACCTTAATCAGGAAACCACAATGGAGGGAGGTGTCAGATTAACTATGAATGTAACCAAGAGAGAGAAGAAGAACTATCATTTACTTACACTAGACAAAGCACTAATCTAGAACCGCCAAGAAGAAGAAGGAGAAGTATTCAACTTAGCCACTAGATACCAAGAAAAAGAAGTTACGAGAGAGAAAGAATGTAAGATATTTGGCCTAGGGAGCAAATACCGATTGAGAGAGAAAATGAGAAGAGAATCGCTCCAACACAAGCCAACAACCAAAAGAAAAGAAAGGAACAGAGTGAAGATTAGATGAAAGCGAAAGAGCCAATGAAAGGGAATTCGGCTAGGCAACCCAATTGAAGGAAAAGAGAAGAAGAATAGTATGATTCGGCAAAAACAAAAATTAAGAAGTTGAGAATAGAGGTTTCGACAAAGCAACAAAATGTAACCCGAAGACAAATGTTGGTAAATGCAAAGGAGCCCAAATGGTCAAAACGCACTTCAGCTAACAAAATTGCACATAACCAAAAAGAAAAAAGAGCAAATGCCAAAACTAAAATGGCTAAATCCCCTTCGGCACTAATTGGTATGACTGAATAGGTACCCACACTCCCAATTTCAGCTACACTTTTCTCACACTTCAAATTCCTTAAAAATCTCCACAAAACCTTCTCCAATCTTCTCCCTGAATCTCTCCTCTTATCACTCCACAACACTCCGTAACAACTCCAAGACCAGTTCAAACTCTCACACAACAGAGTTTGAAACCACCTAAAACTCTTGCCATCCCAAGTAGCAAAACAAACATCCCTTTCCTATCATGGGATTCAAACCAAAGCTCTCTCAGCTGCCCCAACACGCCACTTGCCACCAAGCCACAAGGCTTTTTGTGTCATGAATCACACGCACTTAATCATAAAGCCTAGGTGCCCCTGACCAGAATTATTTTTTGAGCAAAAATGAAATTTCTGCAAAAGCTAGAGCTTAAACCCAGGACTTCCCAGGCATCCCCAAACACACCCAATTCACTCAACCACCACACCAAACATGCAATTTGTGTCAGGCAATACAAAATTAAAGACTCCATATTTTTGGGGCGTTACAACTCTATCCCCTTTTAAGAAATTTTGGCCTCAAAATTTACCTGGTCAAAATAAGTGAGGGTATTGCTGTCGTATTGCTTCCTCTGATTCCCACGTAGCCTCCTCTGAACCGTGGTTACGCCAAAGCACTTTGACTAGTGGAATAGATTTCTTCATCAAAACTTTAACGTCACGATCCAATATCTGCATCGACTCTTCCATGATAGTTAAATTAGGCCTAACCTCGATTTCCTCAACTGATACAATATGCGAGGGATCAGAATGGTACCGCCTCAACATCAAAACATGAAACACGTCATGAATCCGATCTAACTCCAGAGGCAACTCAAGTTGGTATGTGACCGGTCCCACATGCCTAAGTATTCGGTAAGGTCCAATGAACCTAGGGCTAAGCTTACCTTTCCGCCCAAACCTCAAAATTTTCTTCCATGGTGAGACCTTGAGAAAGACATAATCCCCCACAGAGTACTCGATCTCTTTGCTGTTTAAGTTTGCATAAGACTTCTGCCTGTCAGACGCTTCCTTTAACCAGTCTAGAATCAGTTTCACCTTATCTTTTGTATCAGAAATTAATTCTGGCCCCAAAATCTGCTGTTCACCCAACTCGGTCCAACAGGTAGGAGTACGACACCTACGACCATATAAAGCCTCGTACGGTGCCATTCGAATACTGGACTAGTAGCTGTTGTTATACGCAAACTCTGCCAACAGCAAATAATCCTCCCAACTGCCTCTGAAATCAATTACACAACCTCTTAACATGTCTTCCAGTATCTGAATCACCCTTTCTGATTGCCCATCTGTCGGAGGTTGGAACGCATAACTGAAATCTAGCCTTGTACCCAAAGCCTCATGTAACTTTTTCCAGGATCGAGATGTGAATCTAGGATCTCTGTCAGATATGATAGAAACCGATACACCATGCAGTCTCGCAATCTCAGCCACATACAACTTGGCCAATTTTTGTAACGAATAATCAGTACGGACTGGTATAAAATGGGAAGATTTAGTCAATTGGTCCACAACTACCCATATCGAATCCTTCTTAGTTGGCATTAAGGGTAACCCACTCACAAAATCCATGGTTACCTTCTCCCACTTCCAGAGTGGAATTTTAACTGGCTGCAGTAACCCAGAAGGTAGTTGATGCTCAGCCTTAACTTGTTGGCATGTCAGGCACTTACTCACATAATCAGTAACTTCACGTTTCAACCCTGGTCACCAGTATAGCTCACGAAGATCTCAGTATAACTTGTTTTTTCCAGGATGCATAGCATATGGCTATTATGCGCCTCTTGCAGTATGGACTACCACAGATCAGAATCTCTCAGTATACATACTCTTCCACGGAAGCATAATACTCCTTTCTCATTTAGCCCAAAACCTGTGGTCTTACCATTCTCAACTTGTCGAAAATGAGAAGCTAGCGACTCATCTAGCAACTATTTTTCCTTAATTTGATCAAACCAAGTCAGTCTCACTTGTAGTTTAGCTAACAAGCTGCCATCATCGAACAGGCTGAGACAAGCAAACATTGCTCTTAAATCAGATACAACCCTACGACTCAGTGCGTCAGCTACCACATTAGCTTTACCAGGGTGATACTCAATTGAATAATCGTAGTCCTTAAGCAACTCTATCCACCTTCTTTACCTAAGACTCAACTCCTTTTGAGTAAGAAGATATTTGAGGCTTTTATGATCTGTGTAAATAATCATCTTTTCATTGTATAAGTAATGTCTCCAAATCTTTAGTGCGAATACCACTGCAGCTAATTCCAAGTCATGAGTGGGGTAATTTGTCTTGTGAGGCTTGAGCTGACGAGACGCATAAGCAACCACCTTACACTCTTGCATCAACACACAACCCAATCCAATGTGTGACACATCACTGTAAATAGTAAATTCCTTCCCAAACTCTGGCTGTATCAAAACAGGGGCCTTAGTTAGGACATCTTTTAGTTTTTCAAAACTCTCTTGCTGCTTATCAGTCCAATTGAACGGTACCCCTTTACGTAGTAACTTGGTCAGAGGTGCAGCAATTAGTGAAAATCCTTCAACAAAATGTTTGTAATACCCAGCCAGACCCAGAAAGCTTCGAATCTTAGATACCGTCTTTGGTGGTTTCCAATACACTACAGCTTCAATTTTCTGAGGATCCACCCTAATTCCCTCTGCCGATACTACATAACCTAGAAATGTCACTTCTCACAGCCAAAACTCACACTTGCTGAGCTTTGCATAAAGCTGCTTTTCCCTCAGAATTTGAAAATGTGCATCATGATCCTCCTCGGTTCTTGAATACACCAAGATGTTGTCTATAAACACAACTACGAACCGATCCAAATAAGACTGAAATACTCGGTTCATCAGATCCATGAAAGCTGCTGGTGCATTCTTCAATCCAAATGGCATCACTAGAAACTCGTAATGACCATAACGAGTTCTAAACGCAATTTTATACACGTCAGCCTCCTTAACCTTTAGCTGATGATACCCAGACCGAAGATCTATTTTGGAGAAAACCGTAGCTCTTCACAACTGGTCAAACAGATCATCTATCCTCGATAAAGGTTACTTATTCTTAATAGTCAGCTTGTTCAATTGACGATAATCAATGCACATGCGCATGGATCCATCCTTTTTCTTCACAAACAACATCGGTGCTCCCCATGGAGACACACTTGGTCGAATGAATCCTTGATCTAGTAGCTCTTGAATTTGACCCTTTAGCTTCACCAGCTCTTTTGGTGCCATCCTATAAGGGGCAATGGACATCGGAGCTGTTCTAGGTAGGAGCTCAATACCAAATTCAACCTCACAGTCTGGTGGCAACCCCGAAAGCTCTTCAAGAAATACATCCAAAAACTCTTTAACAACTCTGACATCTCCCATAGAAAGACTTTTAGAATAGGAAATACTAACATATGCTAGGAACGCCTCGCAACCTTTGCGAACCAGCTTCTCGACCCTTAACGCAGAAATCACATTAGACAGATAATCTCTTCGCTCCCCTATCATAGTTACCTCCTCATCCTCCGTAGACTTCAACACCATATGCTTAGCAGCACAATCCAATTTTGCACGGTGTTTCACTAGCCAATCCATGCCCAATATAATATCAAATTCTCCAAACGGCAATTCCATCAAATCCGCCGAAAAGACCACCCCTTGAACCTCTAGGGGCACATCTCTGAACAACTTATTCACCGTAACCGATTGTCCCAGTGGACTCAACACAGTCATTTCACTAACTGTATTTTTAGACTGAATACCCAGCATCTCAGACGTAGTGCACGCAACATACGAGTGTATAGACCCAATATCAATTAAAGCAGTGTATGGTAAATTATAAATCAGGAATGTACCAGTTATGACGTCAGGGGCGTCACCCTCCTCTCGGCGGTGAGCAGCATAGACAAAGGCTGGCTATCTCGCCTCACTGTTTCTAGCACCTCTGTTTGGTGCTACACGACCTCGGCCAAACCCGTTTCCACCTCTGGCCTGACCACAGCATCTTGGTGGCTACTGACCACCTCTCATAGGCTGAACATGACCCTGTCCTGAAGCTTGCATCTAAGTACAGTTCTTAACCTGATGATCCAAAGACCCATATCTAAAGCATGCCCTAGTTCATCTCCAACACTCACCCTGGTGAGCTCTCTCACAATCGGCGTAAGGCTGCAGTCTTACAGCAATACTAGGAACCGTTCGAACTGGCCCATCAAATTTGGCCCTCTTTATAGGCCTTCCAAGAGAACCCGAGGGTCGAAAATCCCTTTTATTTCTGCTCCTATCTTTCTCGCAGTTCTGGCGCTCAGAGCGCTTTACATCCTCAGTAATTTTTACTTCTTCAACAAGGACAACAAAGTCTCGCTCGCTCTGCGGGGCTATCAGCACACGTAGCTCGTCCTGGAGGCCATTCTCAAACCGCACATAGCGTTCATATTCTGTTGCGACTATCCCGCGAGCATACTGACTCAGCCATAGAAACTCTACCTCGTACTCCCCCACAGTTTTATTCCCCTAAGTCAAATTCAAAAATTCCTTCCTTCGGGCGTCTACATAACTTGCGCCCGCATACTTCCCTGAAAAGGCTGCTTTGAAGAAATCCCATGTCAAACGGTCAGCTTGTGTACCTTCTCTCACAGTGAGCCACCACTGGTAGGCCTCATCACGCAGTAAAGGCACTGCTCTTTTTAATTTTTGCTCTGAAGTATAGTCAAGGTCATCCATTACCCGCTCGGTAGCCTCCAACCAATACTCCGCCAGATTTGGGGCTAAACCAGAAACACCCCAAAAAACTTTTTCTCCATTAGACCAGAGTCGCTCAGAAATTGACCCTCGGCCTAAAGATTCAGTACTTGCTCCAACAACTCTTTCAAGAACTCATAGCATTGCTTGAGATAAAGCATCATCCCCAACTGCTCGATCATGAGATCCTGTCTCAGTTACTGGCGAGGCTGGTGCCTCCCTAGCTGGTATGTGGCCCGAAGCTAAAGACCCAGCTCTAGCACTTCCTTTGCCTCTACCGCGGCCTCGTGTACCCCTTCCAAGAGTACCTCTTGTGCTCATAACAATGGCGAATTGTCTGATTTAAAGTCTTATGAATCATTTTATAATTTCAATAATTATTAACAATATGTTATGAACAATAGTAATTAGAGTTTGTTTTCACAGAACAGAATCTTTTACAGTTTTCAGTCTTCTATAGTCTCAGTTTACTCTAACTACAAAGTTTCAGTGTAATTCTACTACCTATAGTAATCCTCAGTAATTCATTTCAGTTCAGAACAATAAATAGTGCCAGAAAACATATAGATTTGGTGCCGGAGACTCAGTGTGCCACATTTCCAACCACAACATTTAAAATTCAAATCCACAAAAACCCAATCCACAGCTGAGTTTTGTAACCTGGCTCTGATACCACTAAATATAACACCCCAAACCCGACCAAGACGTTATGGTAGAATCTAACGTGTCACATCATAGTGTTTTGTAAAACCTTATACTTGTTGGTGAAACCGTTTATAGGTTAAAACCCATTTAGTTTTATTTGCTTGAGAAAACTCAGTAAATTCTGTTTTATATCTGATTTTAACTTATTCAAACATTTTCTATTTTAGATTTTCCCAATCCGATTAAAATCGCGGAAGCTTCTTTAGTTGGAAACCTTAAGGTTAGAAATGCAGGTTTTTATTTAAAAGCATTATTATTTTAAAAATTCGATGTTCCTACTCTAGCAGTTTAAAATACAAAATCAAAAGGCCAATAAAAGTTAAAAAAAAAACCCCTAAATGGCCTTATTACATAATTAAAACCCAAATATGAAAGCTTAAATAAATTGAGTCATTAACAACCAATCTGCGGACGTGTGGCCAGCACTGAGTCCCTCGCAGCTCCAAATCTTCTAAGCTTGGGGATTACATGTACAGTTAAAAGAAGGGTGAGTTTACGAAAACTCAGTGTGTAATCCCCTATCAGTTAAATAGTAATAGTGCATACAGTAACGGTCTGGGCTTGAGCCCTATTCAATAACAATACAGTCTGGGCCTAAGCCCTATGCAGTGACAGTGTAGGCCTATGCCCAAAATAGTATAATCACAATACATGTATGCAACCTAACCCAATCCAACCAACTCACCACCCGTACCAACCAACTCACCATGTAGGGATTAAATTGACCTACCCAGCCAGCTCACCAATATCGCAGCGAAGCTGTTAACAATAACGCAACAAAACTGCTAATAACAATAAACGTGGCATAGACACTAATGTCAGAGTATGTGGCAAAGCCACTAGAACGGTAAAGCGTGGCAAAACCACTAGAACGGTAAAGCGTGGCAAAGCCACTAGCACAGTACTTCCCCCGAATCTGAATCCCAACCCAAATGAGGAATGTCATGTCATAATATTTCGTGTATGCAAGGTTTCACACTCAGATACAGTCATGCATATATCATACACTCATAAATCAACCTACCTCTAAGGTATAATAGTCATTTCCACCCATTAGAGGTAAAATAGTAATTTTAACCCTCAGGGGTATTTTGGTTATTTAACCAATTTCGGGTCTTGGTACAGATAATGAACCTTCAAAAGGTCTACAATTATCTTGAATGACTCAGATAACCCGTACAGCCAAAATAGTCTAAATGGGCCCAAGGTGCATTACCCGGTCCAAGTGGGCCCACACGCTCGTGTGGCCCAAACAACCCAATTTCAGTCGCGGCTATGCGACCACTGTAGCCTGTTCCATTTCTTATCACTTATCACAGATTTCATCCGTGTGGGGCCCACAGACCCATTGGGCCCACACGACCCATCTTGGCCCAACGAGGCCGACAACGACCCAAGCCTACGAGAACACTCATGGCGGCCTCTACAGTCCACCACCCTTAGTCGGTGGCCTCGGTTTACCACACGAGTGTTCGCATGCTCGTGAAAACTCAAATGCCGAAGTTTCAGCATTTCGGCTGTTCAGCTTTTGCCGATATACAGTGATGTGGTGGTGTGAATACACCCTCATTGCCTATTGGATAGTAACAGTATGGTGTACAGTTACACACCTGTTTACGCAAAGAGCACGATTCCCACGAACACCAATCTATATTCAAACATGTTCTAAAAGTTAGCCTTTAAACTTTCGGGTTACACCCCCTCATAAGCCCTTTATCCCTAAAAGGGTACAAGCTACCAACCTTGCTTGATCAAGTACGGTTTACTACTCCTTTAAACAGGTGATCCCACTCAACTTCCAAATCTTCGGCAAAACTGCATCATATTCCAATACTCTTATTTCCTATCAACTGAAAAATAGCTATAACCACAATGTCAGAGACTTACCACCACGTAGAAACTGAGAATAGATGAGAGGAACAATCGGCCTACCCACACAAGAGTCGAACCCATAGAATAACTGAGGCAACACAAAAAGGTCACACCTTAATCAGGAAATAACAATAGAGGGAGGTGCCAGACTAATTATGAATGTAACCAAGAGAGAGAAGAAGAGATATCATTTACTTACACTAAACAAAACACTAATCCAGAACCGCCAGGAAGAAGAAGGAGAAGTATTCAGCCTAGCCACTAGATACCAAGAAAAAGAAGTCGCGAGGGAGAAAGAAGGTAAGATATTCGGCCTAGGGAGCAAATAACGATTGAGAGAGAAAAGGAGAAGAGAATCGCCCTAACACAAGCTAGCAACCAAAAGAAAAGAAAGGAACAGAGTGAAGATTAGATGAAAACGAAAGAGCCAAATGAGGGGGAAAAAGAAAGGGAATTCGGCTAGGCAACCCAATTGAAGGAAAATAGAAAAAGAGTAGTATGATTCGGCAAAAACAAAAATTAAGAAGTTGAGAATAGAGGTTTTGGCAAAGCAACAAAATGTAACCTAAAGACAAATGTCGGTAAACGCAAAGGAGCCCAAATGGTCAAAACACACTTCAGCTAACAAAATTGCACATAACCAAAAAGAAAAAGAGCAAATGCCGAAACTAAAATGGCTAAATCCCCTTCGGCACTAATTGGTATGACCGAATAGGTACCCACACTCCCAATTTTGACTACACTTTTCTCATACTTCAAATTTCTTGAAAATCTCCACAAAACCTTCCCAAATCTTCTCCTTGAATCTCTCCCCTTATCACTCCACAAATCACTCCATAACAACACCAAGACCAGTTCAAACTCTCACGCAATAGAGTTCGAAACCACCTCAAACTCTTTCCGTCCCAAGTAGCAAAATAAACATCCCTTTCCTGCCATGAGATTTAAACCAAAGCTCTCTCAGCTGCCCCAACACGCCACTCGCCACCAAGCTACAAGGCTTTTTGTGTCATCAATCATAAGCAATTAATCAGAAAGCTTAGGTGCCCGTGACCAGAATCATTTAAGAGCAAAAATGAAATTTCTGAAAAAGCCAGATCTTGAACCCAGGACTTCCAAGACATCGTCAAACACACCCAATTCACTCAATCCCCACATAAAACATGCAATTTGTGTCAGACAATACAAAATTAAAGACTCCACATTTTTGGGGCATTACATTCTTTTTCTTCTCTATTTTTTTTCTTTTCTTGCTTCCTTTTCACTCTCTTTTGAAAATTTACCTCTAGCTCTCTCATTTTTCTTTTCTTTTTCTCGCATTTGTCCCACAGATGTTTTGAGTTTGAGTTGGTCCTCGTATACTTGCTTCGGGGTTAATGGTGTAAGTGTCACATTCTTGCCACAATACTTGAAGGTATATCTATTAGTACAGCCATCATGAACCACTCTCCGATCAAACTGCCATGGTCGTCCTAATAGAAAATGACCCGCGTGCATTGGCACCACATCGCATAGAACTTCATCAGAGTATTTTTCAATGCTGAAGGAAACTAGGACTTGTTTTACGATGAGCTCACCACCATCGTTGAGCCATTAAAGTTTGCATGGGTTCAGATGTTTGGTGGTCGGGAATCCTAATTTTTCCACCATGAGAGTACTCGCCACATTCGTGCAACTTCCACCATCTATGATAATGCTACAAATTTTCCCTTGGATTTGGCATCTCGAATGGAAAATATTCCCTAGTTGTTGCTCGTTCTCTACTCCTTGAAGACTTAAACTTCGTTTGACTACAAGCAACTCACCTTCGACAGGGTGTTCCAAATCCTCTTCTTCGTCAGAATTCAATTCAGGTTCATCTTTCTCTTTATCCTTTGTTTCAATTTCACCATCAGTACGCAACACCAAGGTGCTTCGGTTTGGGCACTGACTTGCAATATGTCCTCTTCTGAGACATTTGAAGCATTTAAAATCTCTAGAACAGTTGGATGAACTCCGATAGCTTTAAATTTACTTGATTCAGCCAAAGGCTTATTTGTCTTAGGCAACACCGTGAACTCCTTCGCTCGGTTTGATGGAAAGCTTATGCTAACGCCTTGTCCCCATCTTGAAGCATTTGCAGTGGAGTAGCCTCGAGTAGCACCCTTACGCTTCATTTTTTTTTCAACTTTGATGGCCATGTGTACCAAGTCCACCATGTCCACCACCTCGATGTAATGTTGAAGTTCGAAGACATTAGCAATGTCACAGTTAAGACCAGCTAGAGAATAAGCCATAGTCGCTTCGCGGTCTTCTTGCACACCCGCACGAATCATCACCACCTCCATCTCCTTGTAATAGTCTTCTACGCTCTTAGTTCCTTGAGTAAGATTTTTAAGTTTCTAATGAAGCTCTCGGTGATAATACAAAGGAATAAATCGTCATTGCATTGCAACTTTCATCTCAACCAAGTATTAATAGGCCTTTCTCTGTTGCACCTTCGACTAGTGGTGAATTGATCCCACCAGATCATCGCGTAATCAAAAAACTCAATTGCAGCTAGTTTGACCTTCTTACTCTCAGAATGGTTGTGGCATTCAAATACTAATTTAATCTTTCTTTCCCAGTCTAGGTATGCCTCTGGGTCGAATTTGCTTTGAAAGGGAGGTATAGACAGCTTTATATTATTGAGATCATCATCTTCTCGTCTCTGATCTCTTTGGCCATGATTTCGTTGTTCCCTCCATTGAACACTCACATTAGACCCTTGGTCACACTCGGCCTCACTAGGATTTGACTGATCATCTTCGTTAAATTGCTGTCGGCCACGGTTTCTAGAGGGACTTTGAGGTGTCCTTCTCTATTGTACTCTTTCTTCAACGAAATCCAATCTTTCTTGTATAGGATCAAGCTTCCGGTCAAAGAGTTGCACCACCTCTCGAAACATAGCTTAAAGATTAAGGTCTGAAACATTTCTAACAGGTTGTCGATCTTGTCGCTCCTCCATATTTCGTTCAGAATTTTGTGACAACAAAGAAAATAAAACAAATCAAAACTGAAAAAAGATAATAATTGAAACCTCACAACAAACCTTACGTTCACTTGAAAAAAAAGAAATTGATAGCACTCACACTCGTGTTTGCCCTCGTATGCTGGCTTTTACCTCCTCTCGATTGTGCTCACGCTTTCGTGCCTTTTTTCGCTCCTTCTTTTCTCATGACTTCGTAAGCAGACTTGCCAAGGCTTAATCGTAGGCTTAGGGGTCGGTCACAAATTGGGAAACAAGGGAATTTAATGAAGAGGGGTAGGGTAGGCTGAAAGAAAAGATGAAAAGGGGTTGAAGTGTAGCGTGGAATGGGTAGGAATGATCGAGAATGGGAATTTTCTTGATTAGGGAATACAAGAATAAATACAAATTTTCAACTCAAAATTTTTTTTCAATTTTTTTCCGAATTTATTTGAACTTACTTCGGTTCTTCACATGCTAATCTGAGTTTGTCTTCGAAGGTCCGTACTTCTTGTTTTATGGCTCTGATACCAAATGATACGATCTGCCTCAAATGATGAGTCAAGTCATATTTACGTTGCCCGATCACCTACGAGATAGTATGGTTCAATTAGATGGATATCTAACTAAATCAATGAAATAGGCTCAACTGGGATTAAAAGATCAAAAATAAAATGGCTAATTAGGAAAGAAAAATATTTGGTTATCAAATAGGTGGTAAAAATTGATTATGTTTTGGATATGGTAAAAGAATAGAAAGAAACGACTTAAAAAGCAAGCAGGAACCAACACTAATTAGTGTCAACCCAATACTTATATGCTTTTGAAAAGGTTTGTATATTCGGTCAAGACCTCGACCCACTATCAAGAAAGATAGGAACCTCGGTATAGGGTTCGAACGCCACACTTGCAAAAGTGATAAGCTCGGGAAAGGCAAAGAACGGGTTGACGCCACTAGCTTTGTAGATAAGCCAACAAGTCTTTGAACAAAATCGGAGAAAAGTATTACTCACCAAATGAGCAGAGTTTCATTAAAATGTCCAAGCTATCCTTCAAAATGGCTAGTTACACATACTTATAGGTATAGAAAAGCTACCTGAATAGTCACATCATAATGTGCTAGTTAAAATTGAAATTAAACTCAAGTCTCTTGGCATTCTTGTAACAATTAACTCCATCCTTGAATTCAATTTAATTCAGCTGAATAAATATCCTTGATTGCTTGAAAAATGTCTCTTGAGATGTTCCTTGGCTAGCCGAAAAGACACCAGCTACATAATGGTGCTTTGAATGCTTGTTTTAATATTTGAAAGAACAAAATCAGCTGGTAGGTGAAGGGGTTGTTGCCAAATTTAAAAAGGTGTTAAAATGCTCCTTAAAACTCCTTAATTGATGCATGAAACCTCCCTTGTAACAGCTCCTTCCTTTGTAACCGAAAAAACACTTGAAACGTCACTTCCATTAAGTTGTAACAACCTTGAAATGTAACGGTTGTAAGATGAAGGGACACCTGCAATAAACACATTAAAATGAACTTTTGTTAAACACAATTAATCACTTATTAAACTGAATCACATTAAATACTTGACTTCAATAAATGAACTAGAAACAAAGGCATCAATTAATGCAACAACTAGTTTAATTAAAAGAAGTAGAATTAAATAAACTTGAACTCATGCTTCAATAAATCATCCCAGTAACTAGATTAATTAAATAAGCATCTTATTAAATGAAATTCAATAAAAACTCAAATAAATAAACTAAGATGAGTTGAATTAAAACCAACAACTCATTTATTAAACTTAAGATGAGTTTATTAAAATTTAAAATTCTACTTGTAATAAATTACAAGTAATGCCTATGGGCTTCGTCCATGCATGATTAATGGGTTCGACTTCTTGTTCTTCCCAAACTCGTTTCACATAGCTTGCCAATGTGTCTTTAAATTTCTTAGCTCGTGACCTAGTAATAGGCCCTTGTGGCAACTCAATGGATTCGGTAGAGACATCCCGAGCTAAGGTAGTATCACTAGGTTCGAACCTCGTTTTCTTTGATCTATAACATCACATTTAGTCTATTTATTAGTCATATTAGTCAATGTGATCCAAAAATCATACTATGGAAAAATTACGTTTTTACTTTGACATATTTACATTTTTACCCCTAGGCTCGTAAAATGATTTTTATTCAATTTCTTTAACATACAAGCCTACCCGAATCTTTTTGATAACTATAACAGCCCACAATTTCCATTAAAATTCACTTTTACTACATATTTTATAACTTTTACAATTTAGTCCTTTTGGACGTTTTCACCGAAAATCACTTAGTAAAAGTCGTTTCTTACACATCAAACTTTCATAATCTACCATGAAACAACAAAACACATGCATGTCGCACATGGGTAAAACTTTAAACATCAACCTTAGCTCACGTAAATGGTAGAAATAGATAGATCTTGTTACGAGGATTTCAAAAATGTGAAAATCATTAAAAACGGGGCAAGAATGGACTTACTATGGAGCTTGGAAAGCTTGAACAAAACCCTAGCCATGGTGGTCTTCAAAATTTCGGCCAAGGGGTTGAAGATGACCAAAATTTGGCTTTTATTTTGTTTATTTAATCATTTTATTACTAAATGACCAAAATGCTCCTAACTTAATAAAAATTCTATTTCACCTATTTCATATCCATTTTTGTCCAAAAACTAAACCAATGGTCTAATTACCATATAAGGACCTCCAATTTAAAATTTCATAATAATTGGACACCTCTAGCATATAGAACTCAAGTTTTACCCTTTTTACAATTTAGCCCTTTTGACTAAATTGAGTGCCCGAACGTTAAAATTTTTGAACGAGATTTTCAAGAAATCATTCCGTAAAATTGTAGACCATAAAAATATAATAAAATTAAAATTTTTATCGTCAGATTTGTGGTCCTAAAACCACTGTTCCGACTAGGCCCAAAATCGGGCTATTACAACTCTCCCCCTTTAGGGATTTTCGTCCCCAAAAATCTTACAAGAAGAAGTTGCTTTCAACTCTCCTGAAACACTTTCACAAATTTCTTAGAATCACAAAATGAATTCATCTCGTATATCTCTTTCCAATAACCTTTGAACTTTAGAACACAGTGTCAGAACATATTGTCAAAATTCTGAATTACTCTCTCAGGAACACATAGCTCAGTTGATTTATCAAATAAGAACTTTATACATACTGATACAATCACGCAAATTTTTGCCAAACAATCAACCACAATTCAAATAACATCTTCCTTTTTGGAGAAAATGACAATCCCGATATGAAATCTATAGTAACCCTATCTCATTATCGCTCTCGTACCATCACTGACTGTATTAGTCCTGAATACACTTGATTTTCGGCTTACTTGCTAACAAATAGACATCTGAACATAAACTCAAAAACATCATGATACATACTCAATCACCAGAATGTCTACTTCATATAATTGTACATTTTATTACTTTAAGATGAATAGACGAGCTACCACGGAGCCTCATACAAAAATTTCTACATAAGCCCCTGATTCTTCGGTACACAAATTCCATATCGGAATAATAATAACATGAATCAGGTCCAACCTAAAATTTAGAATAGAAAGTCGTTTCACACTGTACTCATTTAGTTCACCACTCTCTATCACATTTTTGGGCTTTTCAACTCGCAAAGAAAGAATCGCTTAAGCTTTTAATTTAGGTAGAATTAGACCATCATCAAATGAGGTCGATCAAGTAACCGGTACTCACAAAAATAAACAAAGATTTTCTATCCAGGCATCTGTAACTATAACTGCTTTCTCAGAGATTAAATCAATAACTTACTCGAAATCTTTCATTATCACAAACCATTAACACTGTCTTAACTTTTAGATAATCTAGGACATTTAATACTTGAAATTTTTGGACTAGGAAACACGTGACATTTCTCGTCGAACTCACGAAGTCATCAAATTTTTAACACAGGCATAAAAGTGACCATCTCTAAATCACCAGTTGAACAGTTCTTTTTAATGTGACTTTAATCATCTGAAAGTACAAACTATCACTTTACATTCTTGTATTAGAACATATTCCAATTTGTTCAATAGTACATCATTGAAAAATCATAAATTCTTTTCTCAATTCATACTGGACTCAGAACTAGAGCTTCGGTTAACAATACCTTCAATTGTTTGGAACTTGACTAACACGAATCTGACCATTCAAACTTTCATAAACAATTGAGTTGATTTCAACTATCGAATAATAACATATCAAAGTGCTCTTTTCTTCATGCTGAGAAAACAACTCAAACACACAATCTTTCAAAATTCTCTTAACATGCTAATCAAAGATCTTTTCAACCGTATTATTTCGAGGAAATAGATATTATGATTGAACTTATCGACTTTAATCAACTTACCAAAGGAAAGATGTAACACCCTTTACCCGAGACCGTCGTCGAAGTCGAGCACGAGGCGTTACCTGACTTAACTTACTAATTCGGGGCATAAAATTTTCTTTTAAAATTAATTTATTTACATTCATTCAATATGTCCCTAAAAAGGGCCCTCGAGACCCTAAAACATGCAATTGAAAAGGTTCGGGACCAAACCGGGAACATTAAAAATTTTCCGAATACTTAGACAAATCAAAACAATTTATTTCATTATTCCTTATAAAACTGCGCACATGCGTCGTAGTCACTAAATAAATCATAACCTGAGTCACACTACTCAAAATTTAAATTTGTGAATTTTCCCTAAAACTAGACTCATATATCGTCTTACTAATTTTTTTTCTAGAATTTTTGGTCTAGCCAATTAGTACAGTTTATTAGTTAAAGTTTCCCCTATTGCACAGTTCGAATACTCTGACCTATCCTCACCTCGAATCATTTTTCTCCCTGTACAAAATTCAAATAATCATGCCGTTTGTTTCTCTTGAAAGTAGATTCACTAAGGAATCTATAAATATAAACTATAACTCCTAATTATTTTTTTACAATTTTTAGTGAATTTATAAATTTAGAACAGGGGATTCAGAAATTGCTCTGACCCTGTCTTACTAAAATTCAAATATCTCTTAATATACACTTCTTTTGCTTACTCTGTTTCTTTCATATGAAAATAGACTCAATAATATTTAATTATATATCTCATTCATCACCTAATTTCATTTCTAATATTCTTGGTGATTTTTCAAGTTCACATCACTGCTGTTGTTTAATACTGTTTTAATGCTAATTTCACTTTTTCATGATTTCTTTGTATTAACTACCATTTAGGCATACATAACACTGAAACATGTTCTTCATTAGCCATTTCAATAGCTAATCATTATCAAATATTTACATATCATTCTTTAGCATATCATAAGGACATACACACAAAATGGCTAAGTCCATATACATGCCATAAACTAGAACGTTTGTAAACGAAGATACCCATTTGGTAACTTGATAGTCGATAGTGTGAAGTGATATCCGATGACCTCCAACCCGAGCTTGCTTTTAAGTACTCTGAAACATGGGAAAGTGAAATAAGTAAGCTTATAAAGCTTAGTAAGTTCACATGTAAAATAATAAATATTAGCAATCAATTTAGCTTACTACTATGTTGTCATAATTTGCTTAAATAATGTTTAGTTCTTACTTTCCCATCTTACTCATCGCTAACCTTACCAAAGACTCAGGATACAAAAGGCACCTTACTTAATAGCTTGCTTACATACCTGCAACATCTCACTTAACACATGAATACTCTTTCATAATATAGGCATATTGCCAATCATGTCATAAAGTGTCACAAGCATAACTGAAAACTCATCACTTACTTAATACTTGATAATCTCAATTACTTACAATCTCAATATTGAATAAGCCTTAAATGCATACCTGTACTCTTTCTTCATGTTCTCACCTTGTCGTTTCTTTGACTTACTCTTTGGATTACTCGAGAACCTTTTCCTTTTTGAACTTACCATTGCCATGTCTTGACATGGTCTTACGTGGTATCCTTGCCTTATGAACTCACCAATGCCATGCCTTGGCATGGTCTTACATGTGACCTTTGCCTTATAGTAACTCATCAATGCCATGTCTTGACATGGTCTTACATGATTTTCTTGTCTTATGGAACTTATCAATGTCATGCCTTGGCATGGTCTTACATGATATCCTTATCTTACCAAATGCCATGTTCCATACATGGTATCCTTGTCTTACCAAATGCCATGTTCCAAACATGGTCTTACATGGTATCCTTATCTTAGTGCCAATGCCACATCTTGATGTGGTCTTACATGGAGTCCTTAATCAATGCCGATGCCATGTCTTGACATGGTCTTACACGGGATCCTTGCCTTACCAATGCCATGTCTTGACATGGTCTTACATGGTATCCTTAACCTTCAATTCCTCAAATGCCATGTTATGAACATGGACTTTTCCGTCAATTCTTTCTTAATTGCCATGGTAGAACCATGGATTTTGAGATATCAATGCCTTGTCAAGTCATAGCTGAAACATACTTGCTCAAATTCTCAAGGTTAGTCGCATAACTCAATAATAACAATACTAATAACAATAATTGCATAATAATAAAATGCTACTCAACTTACATACTTACATTCTCAATCTCATTATATCATCAACTTAACTTATTCTCATCAAACTATGCTAGTCAATACTTTCTTGTTATCATACAAAGCCATACTACAAAATATGGTCTTACATATAAATTATACAAGTTCTCTTTCCAATATCGAATTATTATCGAACATTAATCATTATATCTGAAACTCAATACTAAAGTATTTATGAAAAAAATATAAATTTATCATTCAATTATGCATAATTAAATGCTTATTAAACATATGAACTTACCTCGATACCAAAACGACCATTTTACCAACTTTCCCAATTTTCGATTTTTCTGCCGTTCTAGGTCCAAATCTCACTTTCTGGGATCTAAAACATCACATTTCACTTATTTAATTAATGTAATATTCAAAACATTCCCTAACTCAAACTTTGGCAAAATTACAATTTTGCCCCTAAACCTTTGCAGAATTACGATTTTGCCCCTAGGCTCGAAAATTAAAATTTATCCATTTTTCTTATGTTTTATGACACGTTGAACATTTTTTTCCTTCTATGGCAACATCAAATTCCCACGCTATCATGTACTTATAAACATTAGGTATTTTTACCAATTATGTCGTTTTACTTGTTTTCACTTAAAATCGCTTAGCAAAAGTTGTTTAACATAATGTCTAGCTCCATATTCTACCATAAAACATCAAAATAAACACATTTAACCTATGTGTATTTTTCCAAATATGAACCCTTGCATGAATTATTGCTAGAATAAGCTAAATCAAGTTACCGGGACTCCAAAAACGTAAAAAACATTAAAAACGAGGCTAGAATGGACTTACTATTGAGCTTCGAGAGCTTCGAAACCCTAACCATGGCTTCCCCCATGCTATATTCGGCCTCCATGAAGAAGATGGACCAATTTTGGCTTTAGTTTCCCTTTTTAATTTTTTTAATTATTAAATGACCAAAATGCCCTTAAATGCTTTTCTTTCAAATTTGTCCTATTATTGCCCATTTTTTTCCAAACTTAAAATAATGGTCTAATTACTAAATAAGGACCTCCACTTTAAGAACCCATTTCAATTAAATCCCCCTTATTATCTAGAACACACATTTTGCTAATTTTACAATTTAGTCCTAATTATCAAATTAGGCACTTATACATAAAATTTCTTCACGAAATTTTCACACAATTATTCAATCAATGAATAAACCTTAAAACTTAATCGAAATAATTTTTTTTGACCTCGAATTTGTGGTTTCACAACCACTATTCTGTTGAGGCCCTATTTCAGGATGTTACAAAAGAGATCCACCATACAATTTTGAGCTTGTGCTCTCATCATTTATACCTTTGTCGATGTCAATTCCTTTCATGAAAATTACAGAAAATCCAGATACCAAAATTACCACAGTCCTATGATCGATTCAAAAATACAACCATGATAGACATAGTTATCATAAAACAAAACACACACTTTAAAGATGAGCCACGATTGATAATTCACAAAATAAAAATGAGATGAGAACTAAGATACAAAAATCCAAGATACGATGCCATACCAGAAGCCCGAGAACATAACTCATAAGGAAATAAGAATGAAGATCTAGATAATTTCTCAGAGAAAACCAGAAGAAAACAATACTTACCAGCTCTAGAATCCCATCGTAGCAAAGATAATACACTTTCTAAATATGCATATAAGATAGAACATTATCCAGTAGATACAGGACAATAATCTCACATAAGTTTTCGCCATAAACTTTTATTCCAAACATACTAGATGTAACATCCCGAAATAGGGTCTAAACGGAACAGTGGTTATGAAACCACAAATCTGAGGTAGAAAAATTTATTTTATTATTATTTTGATGTTCATGATATGATTACACGATTGTGCGAAAATTTCGTGATGAAATTCTATGCATAAAATGCTTAATTTGAAGTTAGGGACTAAATCGAATAAGTTGCAAAACTTGCATTCTAGAAGTTTCTAGTATGAAATTGCTTTGATATATTAATTAGGAGGTCTTAAATAGCAATTTGACCAATTTTAAGTTCATGGACAAAATTAGGACATGGAAGGAATTTTTAAAAGTTTAGTAAGGAGGGGCATTTTGGTCATTTGGATATTAAATGAAATTAAAAGGGAAAAATAACACAAAAATGATCATCTTCTCCATAAGTTGCTGTCGAATTTTGCTCTCTCCATAGCTAGGGTTTCTTCAACTTTCAAGCTTCATAGTAAGTGATTCCAAGCCCCGTTTTTAATGATTTTTACGTTTTTGAGATCCTTGTAGCTCGATAAAGCTTATGCTAGCAATAATTTAAGTTAGGATTCATATTTGGAAAAATACCCATAGGTGAAAAGTGTTTATTTTGATGTTTTATGATAGAATATGAGGTCTTAGATTATGTTAGACAACTTGTGCTACTCGGTTTTAGGTAAAAACGAGTAAAAGGGCTTAATCGGTAAAATACCTAATAGTCATAAGTGCATGTTAGAGTTTGAATTTGATGCTGCCATAGAAGGGAAAAATGATCAGCATGTCATAAAACATAAGAAAATAGGTTGAAGTTTAATTTACGAGATTTGGGGTAAAAGTGTAAATATGTAAAAGTTTAGGGGTAAAAATGTAATTTTCCAAAGTTTGAGTAAATGGCTGTTTTTATAAATGTGAATATTAAATAAGCTAAATTTGCTATTATAGATCAAGAAGAATGGAATTCAGGAGTAGATCGGGGAAAAGAAAAAGTAAAGGACTAAATTGTAAAGTTTAGTCACATTTTGTATCGAGGTAAGTTTACAGTAAATAAATGCAATATTATTATATTTTACATTATTATTGTTAATTTACAGCATTTATATACTTATTTTTTTGAGAGTATTTAAAGTCGAATTAAAGGCGAAGTAGCAGAGAAAAAGCATTAGGAAGCCCCGTTTGAACCTTAGGAATATTAGGATATTGGGGTTGACAGGACAGGATAGAAATGAGCCATGTAAGTCCATATCAAATATATGGCTTTGGAGACAGGAATGAGCCATGTAAGCACATATTATATATATAAATATGGCATTGGAGATAGGAATAATTCATGTAAGTCCATGTCGAAGACATGGCATTGGCAGGACATTAATAGACAGGAACGACCCTAGTATCCTTAGTATTCCGAGTGGTTCGTCAGGTCATTGTATATGTTAAATCATAGTAAATTATCAGCAAAAAGGGAAGGTAGATTATATTTATGAACAGTGAAAGGTCAGGTAAGAAAGAAGGTAAGTGAGTACAGAAGAAGGTAGAAAATGAGAAGTCAAAAAAGTTTATGAGGCTAGGTAACTTGATGTATATTATTCATTATGTTGAATGTTGTAATTTATTTGCTTGTAAGCTTACTAAGCCTAGTGCTTACTCTTTTATTTTCTTTTTCTTATAGTTTTTATCAAGCCACTCGGGGATTGAAGGAAACGTCGGAGACCCGATCACACTATCGAAGAAATTACATTAGTATAGTTAGACGTTTCGTTTTGTGTATGGCATGTATAGGAACTTGGTTTCTTTTGATATGATCAATGAATGATGTGTAAATATTTGCTAGTGATTAGGTAATAGAATGGTTGATGATATACATGTTTAATAGTATGTATGACTAAGTAGTAACTATCACATGAAAATTATGAAAAATGTGAAAGTAACTTAAAAACGGATTCAAGTATCAGAAATAACGTGATTTTGAAAAATCACAAAAATTTTTAGAGACATGGTTTGATAGTGAATAATATATGAACTTAAAGCTCATTGTGTCTATTTTCATATGGAATAAGAAAAGGAGGTAAAGGTTTTGTATTTTATATGATATTTGAGTTTTAGTGAAATAGGGCCAGAGCGATTTCTAGATCCCCTGTTTTAATTTTAGAAATTCACCATAAATTTTATAAAAATAATTAGGTGGTGTAATTTAGATGGTTATAATTCTTATTGAGTCTAGTTTTAATAGAAATAAATCTCATAGTCATTGAAATTCTGTACAGAGAGATATCTGATTCGTAATACAAAGAGGTCAGAGTAGTCGAACCCTAAAATAGGGGAGATTTTAACTAATAAACTGTACTAATTAACCCAGCCAAAAATTCTAGAAAAAACTTAGTAAATAGATATATGAGCCTAGTTTTAGGGAAAATTTACAGAATAGGATTTTGAGTTTCGAAACTCGAGATATGAATTTTTAAGCGATTGTGACGCAGATTGCTAGCTGGACTGGAAATTTTAAAATTAAATTGTTTGAGCTGTTTAAGCAATGAATTAAGTCTGTTAACACCTTGTGTTCGACTCCGAAAACGGTCTCGGGTGTGAGTAAAAGTTTAGTCGGTTCTCGGAACAGTCAGTGTGAGTAAAAGTCTAGCTATACATGCCATACCTGTATTTTGATAGTGTGACGACTCCTGACGATTTTTAAATATTTTGTTTTATAGTAATGGGTCCCGAGTGAGCTGGTGATGATGATGTAGAAAGTAATGTGCCTGCTCCCACGAAAAGGGCAGCGCCATCTGAGAATAGGCCAGTAACAGTTAATCAGGGAGGAGTGACTCGAGAAACTCTCTTCCAAGCTTTGAATGATTTGTTTGCCGAGTTCGTTCGCAATGCGAATCCGGCGATTAGACCTCCACCCCTCATGATTCTCGGGCTACCCATGCAGCTCAAGCTTCCCAATCCAGTGCAAAGATAAGAGAAAAGCCACCAGTTGATAGAATCAGAAACAAGAGGTAGAAGAGTTCCGAGCAACAAAGGATGATGATGCAGAAAGAGCAAAATTTTGGTTAGAAAATACTATCAGAGTCTTTGACGAATTATCTTGTACACCTGAGGAATGTATGAAATGTGTAGTATCACTTCTTAGAGACTCAGCCTACCATTGGTGGCAAACACTTGTATCAATTGTACCGAAGGAGAGGGTCACTTGGGATTTCTTTCAGGAGGAATTTCGTAAAAAGTACATCACCAAAGGTTTATTGATCGTAAGAGAAAGGAATTCTGGAATTGAAACAAGGTAATATGATTTGGACCGATTATGAGCGCAAATTTGTCAGGCTTAGTAAATATGCTAGATAATGTGTGTCCACAGAGGCTACCATGTGTAAAAGGTTTGAGGATGGGTTAAATGATGATATCTGACTATCAGTGGGTGTCCTAGAAATAAAAGAGTTCATTATTTTAGTTGAGAGAGCACAGTAAGGCGAGAGGAGTCATTAAAAAGAAAAGGCAAAGTTGAAACAGAGACACAAGATACAAAGAAGAGACAGATGAGCAGGTCATTCCAAGCTACATCCAAAAGGCCAAAGGAGTTTTCTACCAGATCTAGTTTCTCAACCAGGTATTCTAGTCAGAATAGAGGCAGCAGATTTAAGGATTCGAAGGCTCAGACCACCTCGACTGCGAGTGTAGGTAATGTTGGACAAGGTAGATCAGGGTGTCCACGGTGTGGTAGACTTCATTATGGTCCTTGTCGGGCAAAGCGAAATGTTTGTTATAAATGCGGTGCTCCGATCATTTTGTACGAGAATGTCCAGAGGTAGCTAATCGAGAGATAACATAGAGTGCTAGATCTAAAAATGCTCCTACTAGAGGCAGATTACCGAGGCAACCGAGAGTAGGAGCAAGCAACAGAGGTACCTCAAGAGATTCAGCTGTGAGACCAGATGCTAGAGCCCCTGCAAGGACTTATGCTATTCGTACACGCGAAGAGGCATCCTTCCCCGATGTGATTACGGGTACATTTTCTCTACATAATATTAATGTCATTGCTTTGATTGATCCGGGTTCAACTCATTCATATGTTTGCAAGAAATTGATTCCTAGTATAAGTATGCCTATAGAATCTACAAAATTTGTGATTAAAGTTTCGAATCCATTAGGCAAGCATGTATTAGTAGATAAAGTATGTAGAAATTGTCCTTTGATGATTAGAGGCTACTGTTTTTCGGTCGATCTCATGTTATTACCATTTGATGAGTTTGATGTGATTCTTGGTATGGATTGGTTGACTACACATGATGTGATAGTGAATTGTGGGAAGAAATTCATTGAGTTGAAGTGTGAAAATGGTGAAATTATTCGGGTTAATTCAGAAGAGTCAAATAGTTCATTTTCCATAATTTCTGTTATGTCTGCTTAAAAATGTTTGAGAAAAGGGTATGAAGCTTATCTTGCTTTTGTGTTGAACACTAAAGATCCGTAATTGAAAATTGAATCGAGTGCACGTGGTATGTGAGTTTCTCGATGTTTTCCTAAGAACTACCGTGTTTGCCTCCTGTTAGAGAAGTTGAGTTTGGTATTGAGTTGATTCCAGGTACCACGCCCATTTCTATTGCTCCTTATAGAATGGCTCCGTTGGAATTGAAAGAATTGAAAGCTCAATTGTAGGAATTAACAGATAAAGGCTTTGTAAGACCCAGTAGTTCACCATGGGGTGCACCAGTGCTATTTGTGAAAAAGAAAGACGGATCGATGAGATTGTGCATAGATTATCGGCAACTTAACAAGGTAACAGTAAAGAACAAGTATCCATTGCCTAGAATTGATGATCTGTTTGATCAATCAAGAAGAGCTACTTGTGTTTTCAAGATAGATTTGAGATCCGAATACTATCGGTTGCGAGTTAAAGAGAGTCGATGTCCCAAGACGCATTCCGGACTAGGTATGGTCATTATGAGTTCCTTGTGATGCCATTTGGCTTGACTAATGCTCCTGCCATTTTCATGGACTTAATGAACCAAATTTTCAAACCGTACCTGGATAAGTTTGTAGTTGTGTTCATTGATGATATTTTGATTTATTCTCATGATGAGACTGAGCATGCAGAGCATTTGAGAACAGTTTTACAGATTCTGAGAGATAATCAGTTGTATGCCAAGTTCAACAAAAGTGAGTTCTAGTTATGAGAAGTTGGTTTTCTTGGACATATTGTCTCAGGTGAAGGTATTAAGGTTGATTCAAGCAAGATTTCAGCCATTGTTGATTGGAAGCCTCTTAGAAATGTATCAAAAGTTAGAAGTTTTCTTGGTCTTGCCGGATATTATAGACGATTTGTAGAGGGATTTTCTATGATAGCTACCCCGCTGACAAGATTGCTGCGAAAGGATGTCAAGTTTGAATGGACTCGAGAAGTGTCAACGAGTTTTGATAAGTTAAAAGCATTGTTGACTAAAGCTCTGTTTTAGTACAACCGTAACCAGTAAGGAGTTTGTGATTTACAAAGTGATGCGTCCATGGATGAACTTGGTTGTGTACTTATGCAGGAAGGGAAGGTAATCGCTTATGCCTCTAGACAGCTAAAGCCACATGAGAAGAACTATCTGACACATGATTTAGAGCTAGTTACCATTGTTTTTGTGCTGAAAATTTGGAGACATCATTTGTACGGTGAGAAGTGCCACATATTTACTGATCACAAAAGTTTGAAATATTTGATGACTCAAAAAGTTTTGAATTTGAGGCAAATAAGATGGTTAGAGTTGATTAAAGATTATGAGCTAGTGATCGATTATCACCCAGGTAAGGCAAATGTTGTTGCTGATGCTTTGAGTAGGAAATCTTTGTTTGCATTAAGAGCTTTGAACACTAGTCTAGCATTATCAGATGATGGTTTTATCTTAGCTGAGTTGAGAGCCAAACCGATGTTTCTTAAAGAAATTTGTGAAGCTCAGAAAAATGATAGTGAGTTGTTAGCCAAAAGAGATCAGTGTGAGTCGGATATAGAGTCAGATTTTCAGGTCAGTTCTGACGGTTGTTTGATGTTCAGAGACAGGTATGCGTACCGAAGAATGATGAGCTTATTCGAAAGATCTTACAGGAAGCACATAGTAGTTCTTTGTCTATTCATCCAGGTAGTACAAAGATGTATAATGATTTGAAGAAAATGTATTGGTGGGTAGGAATGAAAAGGGACATTTCAGAGTTTGTTTCTAGATGCTTGATCTGTCAGCAGGTAAAGGCCAAACATCAGGTACCTTCAGGTTTGTTGCAGCCCGTGCTAGTCCCTGAGCAGAAATGGGATCGAATTACTATGGATTTTGTGACAGGATTGCCGTTTACACCGAGAAAGAAAGATGCAGTATGGGTTGTGATTGATAAATTAATGAAGTTGGCTCATTTTATCCCAGTTCGTATGGAATATTCACTTGACAAGTTGGCCAAGTTGTATATTTCAGAGATAGTCAGACTACACGGGGTACCATTATCGATCATTTAAGACAGAGATCCAAGATTTACTTCACGATTTTGGAAGAAATTACAGAAAGCTTTGAGCACAAAGTTGAGTTTTAGTACAGCTTTCCATCCTCAAACCGACGGCCAGTCAGAGAGAGTTATTCAGGTACTTGAAGATATGCTTAGATGCTGTGTACTGGAATTTCAAGGCAGTTGGGAAAAATATTTACCACTAGTAGAGTTTGCCTATAATAATAGTTATCAGTCGAGTTTGAAGATGGCACCTTATGAAGCTTTGTATGGACGTAAATGTCGCACACCTTTATATTGGACAGAGCTTAAGGAAGATCAGATTTACGGGGTTGATCTAGTTAAGGAAACAGAAGAGAAAGTAAAAATCATCAGAGATTGCTTGAAAGCAGCTTCAGACAGACAAAAGTCGTATGCAGATTTGAAGAGAAAAGAGATTGAATATCAAGTTGGTGACAAAGTTTTTTTGAAAGTATCCCCGTGGAAGAAAGTTCTTAGATTTGGCAAGAAAGGCAAACTAAGTCCACATTTTATTGGACCGTTTGAAGTGATTGAGAGAGTCGGATCATTAACATATCGGTTAGCTTTGCCAATTGAGTTAGAGAAGATTCATAATGTATTTCATGTGTCTATGCTACGTCGTTATCATTTAGATCCGTCACATGTGATTTCTCAGACAAAGGTTGAGATTCAGCCAGATATGACTTACGGTGAAGAACCAGTAAAGATTCTAGCTCGAGAGGTAAAGCAATTAAGGAACAAAAGTATTGCACTTGTGAAAGTACTATGGAATAGACATGGGGTAGACGAGGCTACATGGGAACCTGAAGAGGCTATACAAAAATAGTACCCAAATCTCTTCACAGGTAAGATTTTCGGGGACGAAAATCCCTAAAGGGGGGAGAAATGTAACATCCCGAAATAGGGTCTAAACGGAATAGTGGTTATGAAACCACAAATTCGAGGTATAAAAATTTATTTTATTATTATTTTGAGGTTCATGATATGATTACACGATTGTGCGAAAATGTCGTGATGAAATTCTATGCATAAAATGCTTAATTTGAAGTTAGGGACTAAATCGAATAAGTTGCAAAACTTGCATTCTAAAAGTTTCTAGTATGAAATTGCTTTGAAATATTAATTAGGAGGTCTTAAATAGCAATTTGACCAATTTTAAGTTCATGGACAAAATTAGGACATGGAAGGAATTTTTAAAAGTTTAGTAAGGAGGGGCATTTTGGTCATTTGGATATTAAATGAAATTAAAAGGGAAAAATAACACAAAAATGATCATCTTCTCCATAAGTTGCTGTCGAATTTTGATCTCTCCATAGCTAGGGTTTCTTCAAATTTCAAGCTTCATAGTAAGTGGTTCCAAGCCCTGTTTTTAATGATTTTTACATTTTTGAGATCTTGGTAGCTCGATAAAGCTTATGCTAGCAATAATTTAAGTTAGGGTTCATATTTGGAAAAATACCCATAGGTGAAAAGTGTTTATTTTGATGTTTTATGATAGAATATGAGGTCTTAGATTATGTTAGACAACTTGTGCTACTCGGTTTTAGGTAAAAACGAGTAAAATGGCTTAATCGGTAAAATACCTAAGAGTCATAAGTGCATGTTAGAGTATGAATTTGATGCTGCCATAGAAGGGAAAAATGATCAGCATGTCATAATACATAAGAAAATAGGTTGAAGTTTAATTTACGAGATTTGGGGTAAAAGTGTAAATATGCAAAAGTTTAGGGGTAAAAATGTAATTTTTCCAAAGTTTGAGTAAAGGGCTGTTTTTATAAATGTGAATATTAAATAAGTTAAATTTTCTATTATAGATCAAGAAGAACGGAATTCAGGAGTAGATCGGGGAAAAGAAAAAGTAAAGGACTAAATTGTAAAGTTTAGTCACATTTTGTATCGAGGTAAGTTTACAGTAAATAAATGCAATATTCTTATATTTTACATTATTATTGTTAACTTCCAGCATTTATATACTTATTTTTTTGAGAATATTTAAAGTCGAATTAAAGGCGAAGTAGCAGAGAAAAAGCATTAGGAAGCCCCGTTTGAACCTTAGGAATATTAGGATATTGGGGTTGATAGGACAGGATAGAAATGAGCCATGTAAGTCCATATCAAATATATGGCTTTGGAGACAGGAATGAGCCATGTAAGCACATATTATATATATAAATATGGCATTGGAGATAGGAATAATTCATGTAAGTCCATGTCGAAGACATGGCATTGGCAGGACATTAATAGACAGGAACGACCCTAGTATCCTTAGTATTCCGAGTGGTTCGTCGGGTCATTGTATATGTTAAATCATAGTAAATTATCAGCAAAAAGGGAAGGTAGATTATATTTATGAACAGTGAAAGGTCAGGTAAGAAAGAAGGTAAGTGAGTACAGAAGAAGGTAGAAAATGAGAAGTAAAAGAAGTTTATGAGGCTAGGTGACTTGATGTATATTATTCATTATGTTGAATGTTGTAATTTATTTGCGTGTAAGCTTACTAAGCCTAGTGCTTACTCTCTTATTTTCTTTTTCTTATAGTTTTTATCAAGCCACTCGGGGATCGAAGGAAACGTCGGAGACCCATCACACTATCGAAGAAATTACATTGGTATAGTTAGACGTTTCGTTTTGTGTATGGCATGTATAGGAACTTGGTTTCTTTTGATATGATATGATCAATGAATGATGTGTAAACATTTGCTAGTGATTAGATAATAGAATGGTTGATGATATACATGTTTAATAGTATGAATGATTAAGTAGTAACTATCGCATGAAAATTATGAAAAATGTGAAAGTAACGTAAAAACGGATTCAAGTATCAGAAATAATGTGATTTTGAAAAATCACAAAAATTTGTAGAGACATGTTTTGATAGTTAATAATATATGAAATTAAATCTCATTGTGTCTATTTTCATATGGAATAAGCAAAACAGGTAAAGGTTTTGTATTTTATAAGATATTTGAGTTTTAGTGAAATAGAGCCAGAGCGATTTCTGGATCCCCTGTATCAAATTTAGAAATTCACCATAAATTTTATAAAAATAATTAGGTGGTGTACTTTATATGGTTAGAATTCTTATTTAGTCTAGTTTTAATAGAAATAAATCTTATAGTAATTGAAATTCTTTACAGAGAGATATCTGATTCGAAATACACAGAGGTCAGAGCAGTCGAACCCTGAAACAGGGGAGATTTTAACTAATAAACTGTACTAATTGGCCCAGCCAAAAATTCTAGAAAAAAATTAGTAAATAGATATATGAGTCTAGTTTCAGGGAAAATTTACGGAATAGGATTTTGAGTTTTAGAACTCGAGATATGAATTTTTAAGCGATTGTGATGCAGATTGCAAGCTGGACTGGAAATTTTAAAATTAAATTGTTTGAGCTGTTTAAGCAATGAATTAAGTCTGTTAACACCTTGTGTTCGACTCCGGCAACAGTCTCGGGTACGGGGCGTTACACTAGAATAGAGTCCTGAAAAGAGAGATAAAATAATACTGATCATAAACCAACCAGGTTAACAGTGCTTTCGTCTAACATTAGAGTCAGCCAATATACTCATGCAATAAGAATTTCATCAGAAAAAGAACAATCATATAGATCCCTGAGGATGAATGAATATATACAGAATACTCAGAAGAGATCATTGCAATCTATTCAATCATAACTGTTACACACAAACATCTTTACAATTCGAACATCATTTCTCCGACTAATTCTGTTATCATAAACCCCGTATTATTCTACTCACTAATGAAAATTAATTTAGGTGAAATTCCAGCAAACACATTCTTTAGACTCCATACCTAATTGAGTCGATTAGCCGAGATTAACTTCTTCTTTATCTGTGACATTGCATAATCTGTATAATCTTTAAAACAATTTGATATTTCTTCTAAAACTGTTTTCACTTTCCACTCTATTCTCATCTCTGTATGCGTTACTACTTATTCCACCACTATACTCTTTGGTTTCACACTTGTGAACTTATTCAACATAATTTTCGTGAATTTTCGTCATAAAGCAACACTGGTAAGGGGTGAGGTCGTAAAAGCCTCTAACTCATCTCTCATAAATATAAACATATAACTTAGCATTCACCATCATCATCAACATCATATCACCACAATCACATAATTCTCTTCAAGCAACTTAACATATTCATGTCACACGAACTTTCTGATTATCTTTTTCAAACAAGTGTACATAGACACACATTCCATCAGTTTGAGTAAATTTACTTATCACGTTCACTTAATCAAATAAGTTAGGCACATGACATCATATGGATTATCGAACAAACATGGGTAAGCTTATCGCAATATAAACTTTCGTTTCATTTCACTTTTCCATATTTCTCAACTTATGGTTATCTCATTCCGCACATTAACACATGCATATTCATGAACTTCTATTCATACCTTTCCAAATCTCAACACATCGTAAGCACATTTCAATAATCTCAATATCATTTTCAGCATTATCAAAAATAGCTTGGTTGAAAGTCATCTCTGTCTTAACAAAAAAAAATTGTTAGAGCCGAGAGATATCACACTATCACAAGTGGTAATATGGCATGTATAGCTAGACTCACATACGCTAGGTTAGTCTGAGAATCGACTAAATCATAGCTCTGATACTACTAAATATAACACCCCTTACCTGTATCGATGCCAGAACAGGGTACGAGGCGTTACCGAACATAAACTCACACAATCATACAAAATCGAGACATGAATTTTTGTCCAAATTTAAAACTTTTCATTTACTTGCATATCGTCCCTTATATGGGTCCTCGAGGCCCAAAACATACATTGGGTGTGGTTCGGGACTAAATTGAGAACTTTCAGAACTTTCATATCACTTAGAAAATTTTTCATCAAAACAGGAGTCACACGCCCGTGTGGGTAGGCCGTGTGGTCACACACGCCCATTTGGCATGGGACATGCTCGTGTCCTCAGCTCATGTAACTCTCTGTTTATGACATCATCAATTGAAATAGAGTCACACGACCAAGTCACATGCCCGTGTGCTAAGGCCGTGTCCTTCACACGACTGAGACGCACGGCCGTGTCTCTACCCGTGTGTTTACTACTGGGCATTCTGTTTTACCTGATTAGGGTGCAAGGGACACATGGCTAGAACACACGCCCATGGGGTCGATCGTGTGTCACACATGGCCTAGACACCCGTGTGTCTATCTGTGTGGACAACTGTAAGGCTATTTTCCAAGCCAATTGCCACCCTTATTTTTACAAACACATACATGACTTCAAAGGCAATTAACATGGCATAATCAAGAACTTAAACATACACAAACAAGGCATGATCATGATCATTTCATCTTTGCTAATACATGCATAAGAATTCATACTTTGTCAAGCCAAATTTATAAATTTGCATGCACTAAGAGTTGTAGTTTACTTCTATTTAACATACTCATGTCTCAGATGTCATCATGCCATTTATTCACAATTCCATCATCAAACATCCATAGCTACAGCACATTTCATCACATACACACAACAACCAACCACATCACAATTGCATAGGCACATGCATGCAAATATGAATAGGTTTACAACCCAATACACAATATGAGCCACATCTCATGGCCATATACAAAATGAATCACCAAATCATTATAAGCCAACACACTTGGCCGAATTAATAATGACATAATTAATCAATAGACAAAGTCTCTATACATGCCATAAATTTAAAACACTTGCGTTCACTTATACCCAAATGATAGCTTGATAGTGTGATGGCAGCTTCGACAATGTCCAACCTGAGCTAGCTAAATTAACCTAGAAGAGATGAGAAAGGAAGGGGAGTAAGCTTCAAAGCTTAGTAAGTTCATACGTAAATAATAAACAACTATTAACATTCATTTATTTTACCCATTCATAAGAATATTATTAATACAATTTGCATTAAATCTCATGATTACCACTTACTCATTCATAATGCTTACTCTTTATCTTACAAACACTAGTTGCATGTCTTGGCATTAGATTAACAACCATGATCTCCTCATTATAGCAAATCACATTATTTAACAAGTTATTTCAACTCTCTTAACAACACGCACATCATTTACGGGTAATCATAACTTCCACATATAGCTTAATAGTCTTTCACACATCTATTGAATCACAACTTAAGTATATACATCGTACTACTTTACAATTCGATTAAGCTCATATGCCTATCACATGATTATTATCTAATCTTATCATGCATCTATTCGTCATAAATGTAAATCATTTGTTACAAGGTTATCAATGTTTCAAAAGCATAACTTGTTCGTGTACATACCTGTACCTCACGCAATATAGTCATATTCTTTCTCGTATGCATTCTTACCACAGTTTCATAGTATACCGAATCCTTTACTCATGAGTTATAAGTACATATCTGTACTAACTCGTAGCACATTCTCATATTTCCTCCTCATTGACTTGTCAAATAACTCACTGATTTACCCGTTGAACACTTGGAATACTATTGGATACACGAAAAGCTCACACATAAGTGCCACATTCGTAGCTAAAGCTACCTCATATCCCATAACACATAAATGCTCATTCTCAAGCTACTCATGGGTCTGCTCACACAAGATGTCAGTCAGGATGTAGCTACATGGGCTGCACACACAAGCTGCCAGGTATTCGTAACACATGCTGGACTACCAAGCCACCGGTAGAACATACAAGACTAGCACCCGAAACCTCATAACATGTGTCACATATATCATGAGCTCAGGTCACATAACTCATGTTCTTAGATCAAATAGTCCCTAGTGACATGTCACTTGTTTCCTAAACTATTCCTAAGGTTCAAACGGGATTCTCTCGATGATACATCTTCATCGAACTCGTTCACAAAATCATTCTCATTGATCGTAATATTATTCATACACTCTTTACAATAATTAAACATGGAAATTCATACATTAATAAAGCATTAAAACATTATACAACATTGCATTATTTATACATGAACTTACCTCGACACCAAAATGGCAAAAAGGGACTTAACTGTTAATTTCTCGTTTTTCTCCTGTTCTAGGTTCGAACCTCATTTTCTTTGATCTATAATATCACATTTAGTCCATTTATTAGTCACATCAGTCAATGTGATCCAAAAATCATACTATGGAAAAATTACATTTTTGCCACTAAGCTTGACATATTTATATTTTTGCCCCTAAGCTCGTAAAATTATTTTTATTCAATTTCTTTAACATACAAGCTTGGCTGAATCATTTTCATAACTATAACAGCCTAAAATTTCCATTAAAACTCACTTTTACTACATATTTTATAACTTTTACAATTTTTCTTACACATCAAACTTTCATAATCTACGATGAAACAGCAAAACACATGCATGTCACACATGGGTAAAATTTTAAACATCAACCCTAGCTTACATAAATGGTAGAAATAGGTAGATCTTGTTACGAGGATTTCAAAAACGTGAATATCATTAAAACGGGGCAAGAACGGAATTACTATGGAGCTTGGAAAGCTTAAACAAAACCCTAGCCATGGTGGTCTTCAAAATTTCGGCCAAGGGGTTGAAGATGACCAAAATTTGGCTTTTATTTTGTTTATTTAATCATTTAATTACTAAATGACCAAATTACCCCTAACTTAAAAAAAATCTATTTCACCTATTTCATGTCCATTTTTGTCCAACAACTAAACCAATGGTCTAATTACCATATAAGGACCTCCAATTTAAAATTTCATAATAATTGGACACCTCTAGCATATAGAACTCAAGTTTTACCCTTTTTACAATTTAGTCCATTTGACTAAATTGAGAGCCCAAACGTCAAAATTTTCGAACGAGATTTTCACAAAATAATTTCGTAAAATTGTAGACCATAAAAATATAATAAAATTAAAATTTTCCTTGTCAGATTTGTGGTCCTGAAACCATTGTTCCGATTAGGCCCAAAATCGGGTTGTTACATAACAAGTCTTTCAACCTTTTATAATTTTGCAAATTAACCCCCGAGTTAAGTAACTTAATCTAAAACAAGCTCAAAAACATAAAAATTACTAAAAATTGAGATTATATACAATACCATGCAAGTGAATTGACAAAGAACGAAGCTTTTCTCCCCCTTGCAATTGTGTTTTAGTTTTGGACAAAAGAGAAGGAAAGAAGATGATGACTATTTTTATCATCTTTTAATTAATTTACCTAATGACAAAATCAACATTTAAAATTCATTAAAATTACATCAATACCAATCAAAATCATCCACAAAATTTAGGTACGGTATAATTACCATTCAACTTTTAAAGCTTTTTAATCCATTTGACTAATAAAAACCAACTTTTGCATCTTTTTCAATTTAGTCCTTTTTAACTAATTAACTATCCAAACCTTAAAATTTCTTAACGAAACTTTAATATGACCTTAATATAACCCTGTAAGCTTTAAATGATTAATAATGTACTAACTTGATTGTCAAAATCGTGGTCTCAAAACCACTGTTTCTTGCACTACTGAAATTGGGCTGTTACAACTCTCCTCCTAAAGGAATTTTTGTCCCAAAAATTTTACCAGAAAATAGGTTCGGGTATTGTAATTTGATAGCCCCTTCTGGATACCAAGTAGCTTTCTCGACCCCATGATGGTGCTAGAGAACTTTAACCAAAGCTATGCGTTTATTCCTTAATTCCTTAACTTCTCGAGCTAAAATTCTAATTGGTTCCTCCCTATACGACATATCAGGCTAAATTTATACATTGACTGGTGAAATCACGTGTGAAGGGTCAGATTGATACCACCGCAACATTGATAGATGAAACACATTGTGAATCTTATCTAATTCAAACGGTAAGTGTAATAGCTCGGTTTAAACCCTAGTTGGAATAGTTGTTTTGGGACTAGAATCTGAGTCAGAAAAATATTTTAATATTATTTTTTGTTCTTATAATATGTGAATTTATATCTGTGAAAATTTCGTGTGAAAATTTGATCGTTTGTATGCTTAATTCGATAAAAGGACCTAATCACAGAAAATGCAAAAGATGTATTCTATTTGTTAAGTGTGCCTATTTGTTATGGCTTATTACAACAAAGGTCCTTATGTTGTAATTTGACCATGGTTAGTGGGATTGGTCATAAATGACCTTAAAATGGATGAATTTTAATGTTTTAAACAAAGGTTAAAATGGTAAGTTATGTAATAATGTTGATTAAATAAAATAAAACATGAATTTAGTATTATATTCATCATCTTTGCTGAAAATTGAAAGAAAAATAAAAGAAAATAAGCTTGCTAGGGTTCGACACTTTGATTACTTGATTAAAGTACGGTTTTGACTTAGTTTTTGATAAGTTCTATGTTTTTGTGATCGTTGCTTAGTAATCTTTCAAGCCCATGCCTCAATTTCTGAATTTGATTATGATTTTAAGATGTGCCATTGTTGATAAAGTGAGTTTTAGGAAGTTTGATGATAGAAAATGAAAGATATGTGTTAGATTACGATGTTTTATATTGGGATTTTTGATGAATTTGAGTATTTTGGACTAAATTGTGAAAATGAGAAATTAAGGGGCTTAAGTGTGAAATAAATGAAAGATATGGGCTTATATGAACTAAATTAATATTCGGCCAAGTATGGGTATAAGGAAATTTTGTGTATTTTGTGATTTTATGAATTAGGGACTAAAGTGTTAAAATGTGAAAATGTGAGGGCTAATTTGTAAAATGCCCTAAATATGTGTATACAGATTGATTTGAATGAATGTGAGATTAAATAAGTCAAATTTGAATTTATATAGATCAAGAACCAAAGAAAACGAAATTAGATTGGGGAAAGTCGAAAGTCGTTGAATAGTCATTCGTTTCTGTTCATTTCCGTACGAGGTAAGTCGATATACAAATAAATGTGTTTGAATTGAATTATTATTGTTTATATGTTAATGATTAGTGATGAATGGCTATTTGAGTTGATTATGAGAAATCCAAGAAATTTTTGATAATGTGACGACGTCTGAAAAGTCCCGTACAAACCATAGGAATAGTTAGGATACATATGTCATGACATAGGATTTCGATATGTGATTTTGTGTAAGACCACATCTGGGAAATTGGCATTGATTTGAGATTTACGTGTAAGACCATGTCTGGGACATTGGCATCATATTTGATTTTCGTGTAAGAGCCTGTCTGGGACAGTGGCATCAATATTTAATTACATGTAAGACCATATCTGGGACGTTGGCATTGTACGAGCTTTTCGAGTTATCCGCGTATCCTATTTAATATCATATGGTTCAATGGGTATTCAGAGAAATACGTGATTGAATGAATGGATAACCGATTCAGGTATGTGGAAATGTGTTCAACATTTGTTAACGAGAAGTAAGTATATGTGCAAATGATGATATGTGATATAAGTATGAGAAAATATGCTATTATGCAAATGAATTGGGAATATGTGAAATGTATATGAACTATGTGATTTGTGATAGTATTTGGCTGTAACACCCCTTATCCATGTTCTAAGCCGGAACAAGATACGGAATATTACATATCACGAAAATATGAAATCACACATTTACCTGATCTTACATAATTAATTCCTCTAGCTTTGACAAAATAGATAACATTAACAGATCTACATAAGTACAAGTAAATTATCAAAATTTGAAAAGTAATATTTTAAAACAAATTAATTATGACATATAACAAAATGATTCAGCCCTCTTTACATGCCATAATTCCAAAATAGTGTTTACAAAGTACCAAAAAGTATTGATAGTGTGGATGGGTCTCCGACGATCTCCAAATCTCGAGCTGGCTTACTAATTCTATAAGACAAGAAAAAGAAAAGAAGGTAAGCATATAGCTCAGTAAGTAAGTACGAAATTGATATTCAATTTATCAAAGTAAAGCAATCATACTAGTATATAATCACATATTCAGGACAGGCTATTTTCTGGAGTCCCGGTTTAAAAAAAAATCATATCTCGAGCTACAAAACTCAAAATCCAATTCCGTAAACTTTCCCTAAAACTAGACTTATATGTCTACTTACTAATTTTTTTCTAAAATTTTTGGTCGGGACAATTAGTACAGTTTATTAGTTAAAGTGTCCCCTGTTTCAGCGTACGACTACTCTGACCCCTGTACACTACGAACCAAATTTCTTCCAGTACAGAATTACAACGACCATGCCGTTTGTTTCCCCTAAAAATAGACTCAATAAGGAATTCATGCATGTAAGGTATGACTCTTAATAATTTTTTTACAATTTATGGTGAATTTATAAAGTGAGAACAAGGGATCTCAAATTCATTCAGACCCTGTTTCACAAGAATTAAAATATCACACAATATAGAATTCTTTTGCTTCCCCTGTTTCTTTTATGTGAAAATAGGCTCATTAAGATTTATTTTCATATATCATTTGAATTTTTATTCAACTTCCACGATTTTTGGTAAATATTTAAAATCATGTAACTGCTGCTGTCCAACACTATTTTATTTCTAACATTCACTCTTGCATAATTTCACCTAGTCTTTTTTGTTATACCAAAATTCACTCAATTGTCAAGCACATAGCTCCTAACTTTTCATAAACATAAATTTGCACATATCCACCTTATAATAACTTTCACATATTACCACTTTATCGATTTTCCCCGTTGAACTCAACGGAAAAAGAACAAATATACCATTGTTTACACATATTTCCCCCTTTCCACACTTATAGCCAAAGCTATCTGATACGCATAGTAGCTTGCACTTAGTACTACACATGCGACCAACAATCCGGTACACGTAGTAGCCTGTACTTAGTACTACATACGTGATCGAGGTCATTGAGTACGCATAGTAGCCTGCACTTAGTACTACACATGCGACTTAACAGTATGGTACACGTAGTAGCCTGCACTTAGTACTACACACGTGTATTCATAATGGGTCATTCGTATTGTTCCTGTTCCGAAGGTTCAACCGAAAAATTCTTTCCTTTTTCACTGTTAACACTTATTCATAATCTAATTAAATTTGCAAATTTCCATCATTTAATCATTCTATAGACAATCACCAATTCATATGATAACAACACAAAATAACATAAAAAAATCGATAATTTATTCATGTACGAACTTACCTCGGTGCAAACTTTAGAAATATTATAATTTAGTCCGAAAGCTTTTCTTTTCCCCGATCACGATCGATTCCACATATTTCTTGATCTATAACAACACATTTAGCTCATTTAACACTCATACTATTTATTTCAATCCAAAAATCACATTATGGAAAAATTATGTTTTTGCCCCCTAACTTTTACAAAATTATGATTTTGCCCCTAGGCTCAGAAATTTAATTTCAGCCCTTATTCTTATGTTTTATTACATGCTAAACATTTTTTTCTTCTATGGAAACATCAAATTCTCACTCTAACATGTACTTATGAACATTAGGTATTTTTACCAATTAAGCCCTTTTACTCGTTTTTAGTCAAAACCGAGTAGCACAAGTTGTCTAACATAATTTAAAACCTCATATTCTATCATAAAACACCAAAATACACAAATTTCACCTATGGGTATTTTTCCAAATATGAACCCTAGGTTGTATTATTGCTAACATAAGCTAAATCGAGCTTCTGGGATTTCAAAAACATAAAAATCATAAAAAACAGGGCTTGAAATCACTTACTATGAAGCTTGAAAGTTGAAGAAACCCTAGCTATGGAGGAGAGCAAAATTCGGAAGCAACTAATTGAGAAGATGACCATTTTTGTGTTATTTTTCCCATTTTATTTCATTTAATATACAAATGACCAAAATGTCCTTACTACTAAACTTTCCAAAAATTCCATCCATGTCCAATTTTTGTCCATAAACTTAGAAATTGGTAAAATTGCTATTTAAGACCTCTTAATTAATATTCCAAAGCAATTTCATACTAAAAACTTCTAGAACACAAGTTTTGCAAATTATTCGATTTAGTCCCTAATCTCAACTTAAGCACTTAATGCATAGAATTTCATCATGAATTTTTCACTCAATCATGAAATCATATCATAAACCTCAAAATAATTATAAAACAATCATTTATATCTCGGATTCATGGTCACGAAACCACTATTCCGATTAGGCCCTAATTCGGGTTGTCACATTGGCTATAGAGTATATGTATTTTATGATGCTTATACGCTTTAAAATGATAAGTTTATTTGTATATGGCTTATTAAACTTTTGAAAGCTTACTTTGTGTGTGTTTGCATTATGTTTTAGATATCGAAGCTACAGAAAGCTCGGGGATCATCGAGGATCATCACCACACTATCAAATATTATTTTGGTACCTTTTGAAAATGTATATATCATCGTATGGCATGTATAGGCTAGAATTAATGTGGTATGTTTTGAGATGGGTATATCATTCCATGAGATATGGCTTGATTATGGTTGAACTTATGGTTTAATTTTGGTATATGATATGTGATGCAAAAATGGTAAATTTGGTGTATATATATGGCCTAGTGAAATGGTCTTTTTGGTAAGTTAGTATTGTGGTTGAAATGGTTATAAATGTGATATGAATCATGTGTTCAAGGTATGAATTAGTTATATGGAATTAGTATGTAACACTCCAAACCCGGCCTGGATGTTATGGCCGAATCTGACGATGTCACATTGAAGTATTTTTCGTAAAATGTGATATCATTGAAAATCCCATTCTTTATTTAACCTCTTTGTGTGACTTAAGATTTATTTTAATACGTTTGTCCAAAATGTGACTTGTTTGTCAAAAAGTTAATCCTATTAAAGCGTCTCTACTATTATCTTCGTTTTAAAACATTATTAAATGCGGAAGCTCTTGAAACAAGTCTATTAATCGTGGTATCTTTGAAAAATAGTTATCTTTTTGAAAACCCAAGTCTTTTTCCTACCACCTCTCTTTACTACTGATTTCTGCTAGGGGTGCGGTTGTGCTAGCCTGTGCCTCTATTGTATCGTGCACTACCGGCTTCCATTTGAGGTATGAGCCGAGTGTTTCTTTTCCTATTCTGAGTTTGGCGCATTCAGTAAGTGTTATGCGGTCGGTGCAATCTTTTGGTTGATCAATAAATGAATTAGGTTATTAAGTCTCGGTTGTATTGCAAGATCTCTATAAAGGGGTTTGTGGTTTCTCACTTGTAATGAATTAAGTGTGTGATCTTCTGTCAATCGACCAAGGAAAGTGATTAGAACCTCTTTGATAAGTGTTATAACAAAAAAAGATTATTAGTCTTGTTGTTAAAGGAACTGATGGTGGACTGTGTTTGAATCTAGGGTTGGAGCGCTTGTGGACTATTTGCGCACTTTCGCAACAAGGTGAGTAACCACAATCCTAACGTCGAGAATCGACAAAAGCCAAAATAAGTGAATGATTAAGCTACATGAGCGTACGCTCGCTCGTGTGGTAGTCTGTGTGACTAAACATGGGCTTTTGATTGTAGTGGTCACCATGAGCGATTTCATGGGCTTAGGCCATTTTGGGTCGTGTTGGGCTGAAATGGGCTGTGTAGGCCCTCGGGCATATGGGCCCCACTCAGATAAACCACACGAACGTTTGGAGAATATTGGGCCAGGTTATGTAAACCACACAGCCAAGGCCATTTCTGGGCTATGTGGGCCACCACATGGGCTCGTATCATGGCCTTGGGTCCATTTTCACTGTTTAACTGTTAAGGTTGCACGGGTCGCTCGAGACGATTGTAGATCTACTGTTGGGTCGGTAAGTGTACCTAGACCCCTTAATTGAAAAAATGACTATTATGCCCTTAGGTGATTAAATGATTATTATGCCCCTATGTGATTAAATGACCGTTATGCCCTTATAAAATGTATGAACATATTTGAGCATGCCATTTTAAAAATATTGAGTACATGTATGATATTATGACATGACATGACATGATGCATGATGTGTTGCATGGGGTTGGGTTTATTATGATTGGAGGAAGTGTATTGTACTAACAGCTTTGCTGCAAATACTGTTAAGTGCTGCAACCGGTACTATTTGGAGTGTAGGGATGGGTAGGTTGATTATATCCCCACATGCAGTGTAGGGTTGGACGGAGTTGGAGTGTAGAGGCTGGTTGGGTAGGATTTCTGATTGCATATCTGTATTGTTATCATCATCGAAAATGGACTCGAGCCCAAACCGACATCGAGCATCAGAATGGGCTAAGGCTTTAATCGAATCGAATCATATTCAAATGGGCTTAGGCCTAGACTGTATTTGCTCACTGTATGATTGACTGATTGTTTGGTAAGGGATTACACACTGAGTTTTCGTAAACTCACCCTTCTGTTTATCTGCACAAGTAATCCCCAGTCTTAGGCGATCGGTGCTGCAAGGGACTCGAAAGTGGCTACACAATCGCAAATGCTTCCATATTTGATTTTTTAAAAATTATAAGTAGTTTTATTTTGGGTATATTTTCATGTAATATGGTCTCTCTAAATTTTTAATTTTTAAACTAGGATTTTTACTTGCTTTGATATATAATTGCTAGCTGTAGGAAAGAGACGCGGGTTTTAAAAAAGATAACTGTTGTTTAAAGACACCACGATTACTAAACCTGTTTGAAGAGCTTCCGCATGTAATAATGTTTTAAAATGAAGATAATAATAGAGAAATTTTAATATGATTAACTTTTTGACAAACAACTTACATTTTTGAACAAACGTATTAAAATAAATCTTAAGTCACATAAAGAGGTTAAATAAAGAACGGGTTTTTCAACGATATCACATTTTACAAAAAACACTTCAATGTGACATCGTAATATTCGACCATAACGTCCAGGTCGGGTTTGGGGTGTTACATTTAGTGGTATCAAAGCCAGGTTGCAAAACTTGACTGTGGATTTGGGTTTTTTTTAAACTTGGAATTTCTAAAATAACTGTTTCAAATGATTTGAAGTATTTTGAAATATTTTACCGAATATATGGTACACTGAGTCTCCGACGCCGATTTTGTAAGTCTTTTGAAACTATTGTTTGTTTAAATTGAAATACTGAAACTACTGTAGGTAGTAGACTATACTGAAATACTCTATTTAGGGTAAACTAAAAACTGTAGGAAGACTGCCAATCTATGAAAACGAACTCTAAAATACTGATAGTTTTTTTTCATAAAATATCCATTAATAAACACTGGAACTATAAATTGATGCATAAAATTGTTAATACAGATAAAACGCATATCAATAATAAGCATTAGAGGTACTCGTGGAAGGGGTACAAGAGGCCGCGGTGGAGGCCGTGGAGGTGCTTAGGCTGGGTCTTCGTCATTTGGCCACATGCCTAATGTTGAAGCTAGGGAGGCACCGGCTTCACTTAATACTGAGACTAGGCCTTATGATCATGCGGCTGGGGATGACGCATTGTCCCAAGTCATGTTAAGAATTCTAGAGAGGGTCGATGGGCCCAATACTGGTGCTGTGGACCGTGGGTCGGTTACGTAACGACTCTAGTCTAATGGAGCTGAGATTTTTAGGGGTATTACTGGAGTTACCCCTAATGTGGTTTAGTATTGGATTGAGGCCATAGAGTGGATCATGGATGATCTCGACTATATCCCCGAGTAGAAGCTAAAGGGTGAAGTGTCACTGGTGAGAGATGAGGCTTATCAGTGGAGGGCACTCAGTTTGATCGATTAACCTGGGAATTTTTCAAGACTGCGTTCTAGGGAAAGTATATGGGTGCTAGTTATGTGGATGCCTAGAGGAGAGAGGTTTTGAATTTGACTCAGGGGGATAAATCAGTGGTTGATTATGAGGCTGAATTTCTGCGATTAAGCCGCTATGCGCGTGGGATGGTAGCGACTAAGTACAAGTGGTGTGTTCGTTTCGAGGATGGCCTCAGGGATAGTTTATGGGTTCTGATAGCTCCAGAGAGGAAACAAGATTTTGCTACTTTAGTTGATAAGGTGAAGATCACCAAGGATGTGAAGCGCGCTGAGCGCCAGAACCGTGAGAAAGAGAGAGGTAGGAACAAGAGGGATTTGGAGCCCTCAAGTTCCTTTCTAAGGCCTAAGAAAAAGGCTAGACTTGATGGGCTAGTCAGTGTTGGGGCATGTTTAAGGTGCAAATCATTGGAGCATCGTATCAAAGATTGTCCCCGGAGGCCTGATCAGGTGCAAGCTACAGGTTTGGGTACTGTACAGCAGCCGAGAGGTGCTTAGTAGCCACCGAGAAGCCGTGGGAGGCTCGAGGTGGTAATGGTATGAGCCGTGGTCAGAGGGCATCTGGCCGAGGTACTGGTCATACTGAGGCGAGGCAGCCGGCTTTGGTTTATGCTATACGTCACCGAGAGGATAGAGATACCCTAGATGTTATCACGGGTACGTTCTTTATCTATAATGTACCTTATACTGCACTAATTGATGTTGGATCTACTCATTCCTATATAGCATGTACTATGTCTCAGACTTTGGGTATAATGGTTGAAAATACTACAAGTGAAATTATGGTGTTGAGTCTATTAGGGAAGTTAGTGAGGGTAAATAAATTGTTCATAGATGTACCTTTGGAGGTGCAAGGAATGATATTTTTGGCGGATTTGATGGAACTTCCTTTTGGAGAATTTGACTTAATTTTGGGAATGGACGGCTGGTTAAACATCAAGTCAGCTTGGATTGTGCTACTAAACGGATGGTACTAAGAATGGCGGAGGGTGACGAGATAGTTGTAATTGGGGACCGTCGAAATTATTTGTCGAATGTGATTTTTTTACTAAGGGCTGAGAAACTGGTTCATAAGGGTTGTGAGTCGTATCTAGCCTACATCAGTGTTTCAAATTTTGAGGTTCCTTCGGTTAAGGATATCCGAACAGTTAAAGACTTTCCGGATGTTTTTCCTAATGAGCTGAATGGGTTACCTCCAAGCTGTGAAGTTGAGTTTGGGATTGAGCTCCTACCTGGTATAGCTTCTGTGTCCATCGCCTCTTATAGAATGGCACCGAAGGAGCTTATAGAGCTTAAAGCTCAGATTCAAAAGTTATTAGATCGAGGGTTCACCCGACCTAGTGTGTCTTCATGGGGAGCACCGGTTTTGTTTGTGAAAAAGAAGGATGGATCCGTGCATATGTGCATTGATTATTGGCAATTGAATAAATTGACCGTTAAGAATAAGTACCCCCTACTGAGGATTGATGATCTATTTTATTAGTTTCAAGGGGCTTCGATTTTCTATAAGATTGATTTTCGATCGGGGTACCATCAACTGAGAGTTAAAGAGACTGATGTTTACAAGACAACGTTTAGGACTTGTTATGGTCATTACGAGTTCCTAGTGATGCCGTTTGGACTGACGAATGCACCAGCGGCTTTTTTGGATCTGATGAACCAAGTGTTCCAGCCCTATCTGGATCGATTCATTGTGTTTTTATTGATGACATCCTGGTGTATTCAAAGACCGAAGATGAGCACGATGAACATCTCTGAGTTATTCTGCAAATTTTGAGGGAGAAACAACTGTACGCCAAGTTCAGTAAGTGTGAGTTCTGGTTACGAGAGGTAACATTTTTGGGCCATGTGGTATTTTCTCAAAGGATTAGGGTTGATCCTCGAAAAATTAAACCTATTCTGGACTGGTAGCCGCCTAAGACAGTATTTGAGATTCGCAGTTTTCTGGGACTGGCAGGGTATTATAGACGATTTGTTGAAGGGTTTCATTGATTGCTACTCCTCTGACTAAGTTGTTGCGTAAGGGTGTGTTGTTTAACTGGACTGATATGCAGCAAGAGAGTTTTGAGAAGCTTAAAAAGGTTTTGACTGAGGCCTCTATCTTGATATAGCCAGAGCTTGGGAAAAAATTCACCGTCTACAGCGATGCATCACATGTCGGTTTGGGATACGTGTTGATGTAAGATGGTAAGGTCGTAACGTATGCGTCTCGTCAGCTTAAGGCTCATGAGGTGAATTATCTAACGTATGACTTGGAGTTGGCCGCAGTGGTATTCGCACTAAAAATTTGGAGGCACTATCTGTACGATGAGAAGTGTATCATTTACACTGATCACAATAGCCTCAAGTACCTCCTCACTCAGAAGGAGCTGAATCTTAGGTAGCGTAGATGGATTGAGTTACTAAAAGACTATGACTGTTTAATTGAATACCATCCTGGTAAGGCCAATGTGGTGGCTAACGCACTGAGCCGTAGGGCTATGACTGATCTGAGGGCGATGTTTTCTCCCCTCAGTTTATTTGATGATGGTAGCTTGCTGGCTGAGCTCCAAGTTAAACCGACGTGGATTGAGAAAATTAAGGGTAAATAGTTAGAGGATGAGTCATGGGTCTTTGATTCTGATAGATTGAGAGTGGGGAAACATCAGATTTTGGATTGAATAGCAAAGGGGTATTCTGTTTTCGTGGGAGAGTCTGTGTACCGAAGAATATTGGTTTGAGGTAGTCTATATTGCGAGAGGTGCATAGTATTCCTTATGCTATGCATCCTAGTGGAAATAAGATGTACCAAGACCTTCGTGAGTTATATTGGTGGTCGGGTCTTAAGCATGAAGTTACAAATTTCGTGAGTAAATGTTTGACTTGCCAACAAGTTAAGGCTGAACACTAGTTACCTTCAGGGTTGCTTCAGCCAGTTAAGATTTCACTTTGGAAGTGTGTGAGAGTGACTATGGACTTTGTTAGTGGGCTGCCCCTAACGCCTACTAAGAAGGATTTAGTATGGGTCATTGTGGATCGGTTGACCAAATCTTCCCATTTCATATCAGTTTGTACTGATTAATCTTTGCAGAAGCTAGCAAAGCTATATATGTCTGAGATAGTGAGACTGCATGGGGTACCAGTTTCCATAATATCTAATAGGGATCTTCGCTTCACACTGCGGTTCTGGAAGAAGTTGCATGAAGCTCTAGGTAGAAGGTTGGACTTTAGGACTGCCTTCCATTATCAAACAGATGGTCAGTCAGAGAGGGTAATTCAGATACTGGAGGACATGTTAAGGAGTTTTATGATTGATTTTTGAGGCACTTAGGAGGATTACTTGCTGCTACTAGAGTTTGCTTATAACAATAGTTATCAGTCTAGCATACAAATGACACCTTACGAGGCATTATATGGTCGTATGTGTCTCACATCCTCATGTTGGGCTGAGTTGGGCGAGCGGCGTGTTCTAGACCCTGAGCTAGTTTTTGATACTAAAGACAAAGTTAAACTAATTAGGGATTGACTGTAGGCGGCATCAGACAAACAGAAGTCGTAAGCGGAGCTAAAGCGTAAAGAGACTGAGTATTCTATGGGGGACTTCATTTTTCTCAGGGTCTCGCCATGGAAGAAGGTACTGAGGTTTGGACAGAAGAGTAAGTTGAGCCCTAGATTCATCGGGCCTTATCGCATACTGAAACGTGTAGGACCGGTTGCCTATCAGTTAGAGCTACCTCCAGAGTTAGACTGGATTAATGTTGTGTTCCACGTCTCTATGTTGAGGCTTTACCGCTCTGATCCTGCGCAAGTTATCTCGATTGAGGAGATTGAGGTTAGGCCAGATCTGACTTTGAGGAGGAACCAGTTCAGATATTGGAGCGTGATGTAAAGGTTTTGGGGAAGAAGTCTATCCCACTGGTTAAGGTACATTGCCATAATCACAGCTCCGAGGAAGCCACGTAGGAACCCGAGGAGGCGATGCGACAATAATACCCTCATTGGTTCTGATCAGGTAAATTTCGAGGCTAAAATTTTCTTTTAGGGGGTAAAGTTGTAACGCCCCAAACCTTAAGTATTTATTTTCGTATGTTGTGACACAAATGCATGTTTGCTTCAGTGGTTAAGTGTCCTGGGAAGTGTTTGAGAAGTCTTAGGTTCAAGCCTTGGCTTGTGCAAAAGTTTTGTTTTTAAAGAATAAACCCTGTCTCTAGTCAGTAGGCTTTTTAAATAAATATGGGTCAAACATGACAAAAAGGGCCTGCTGGTCTAAGGGATAGGTGGTGTGCTACTGTTACTGAGGGGCTTGAGTTCGAGTCCTGCTATGCGCAATTGAGTGTTTTATTTTGCTACCTTTGCCGTGTGGGTAGTAGAAATTGACCGAAACACTACTGAGTTGAGTGGAGTTTGAATTGGTGGTTGAGGAGATTATGATGGAGGGATTTTAGGAGGGAATATTTGGATATGGATAGTGACCAGTTTGAGTGATTTGAGGAGGGATTTGGGGAGGAAATTAAGGGGTTTTGAAGGAGTGGGAGTGTTGGAGCCGATTTTGGACTCCCAACACTCAGAATTTGACTTTGGGGTTGTCAATTTCTTTCTATTTCAGGGGCTGTTACCTTTTTCTTCTTTTCACTTTTTGTTTGAGGTTGAATATTGCTTTGACCATTCCGGTATCTTCTTCCACATTTTGCGACTCTTTTTGCCCTTGACCGAATACCCTTCTTCATCTCCTTCAATCGTTTTTGCTTTAGCCGATTCTCTTCTCTTCTCTCCCTCTCCCAATCGATTCTTGTTTTTCTGAATACAGCTTCCTCCCTCTCCTTCGATTCTTTCATCTTTCCCCTCTCTTTGGGATTTCGGTAGTTGATCTTTGATCAGTCAGGTTCGAGTGCAAGGTTTTTTTCCCTCTCTCCCTCACTTTTCTTTCTCTCGATTATTCTCTTCTTTCATCTTTTGTATTAGCCGACTACTTCATTTCTAGTTCGAGTGCTCGGTTATTATCCTCTCTCTTTTTCTGTCGTATTAGTATTTTACCTAACACCTCTCTTTATTACCAATTTCTACTAGGGGTGTGATTGTTCCAGCCTGTGCCTCTGTCGTATCGTGTGCTACCGGCCTGTGTTTGAGGTGTGGGCCGATTGCTTCTTTTCCTATTCTAAGTTTGGTGCATTCGATAAGTGTTATACGGTTGGTGCAAACTTTTGGTTGATCAATAAATAGATTAGGTTATTAAGTCTCGGTTGTATTGTAGGATATCTCTAAAGGGGTTTGTGGTCTGTCACTTGTAACAATTTAAGTGTGTGATCTTCCGTCGATCGACTAAGACAAGTGAATAGAACCTCTTCGATAAGTGTTATAACAAAAAAAGATTATTAATCTTGTTGTTAACGGGACTGATGGGGGACTGTGTTTGAATCTAGGGTTGGAGCACTTGTGGACTATTTGCGCACTTTCACAACAAGGTGTGTAATCACAATCCTAACTTTAGAAATTAGCAAAAGCTGAAATAAGTGAATGATGACCCTACACGAGCGTACGCTCGCTAATGTGGTAGTCCGTGTGACTAAACATGGGCGTTTGATCGTAGTGGCCACCATGAGCGATTTCATGGGCTTAGGCTATTTTGGGCCGTGTTGGGCTGAAATTGGCAGTGTGGGCCCTCGGGCATGTGGGCCCCATTCGGATAAACCATACGGACGTGTGGAGAATATTGGGCCAAGTTGTGTAAACCACACGGTCAAGGCCATTTCTGTGCTATGTGGGCCACACGGGCGTGTGGGCCCACATGGGCCCACATTATAGGCCTTGGGCCCATTTTTACTGTTTGACTGTTAAGGTTGCTCGGGTCACCCGAGACGATTGTCGACCTACTGTTGGGTCGGTAAGTGAACCTAGACCCCTTAATTGATAAAATGACTATTATGTCCCTATGTGATTAAATGACTATTATGCCCTTATGTGATTAAATGACTGTTATGCCCCTATAAAATGTATGAGTATATTTGAGCATGCCATTTTAAACATATTGAGTACATGTATGATATTTTGACATGACATGACATGATGCATGATGTATTACATGGGGTTGGGTTTATTATGATTGGAGGAAGTGTACTGTACTGGCAGCTCTGCTCCAAATACTGTTAAGTGCCACAATCGGTACTATTTGGAGTGTAGGGATGGGTGGGTTGATTATATCCCCACATGCAGTGTAGGGTTGGACGGAGTTGGAGTGTAGAGGCTGGTTGGGTAGGATTTCTGATTGCATATCTGTATTGTTACTGTCACTGAAATGGGCTCAGGCCCAAACTGATACTGATATTGTAATGGGCTAAGGCTTTAACTGAACTGAACTGTTACTGAAATGGGCTTAGGCCCAGACTGTATTTGCTCACTGTATGATTGACTGATTGTTTGATAAGTGATTACACACTGAGTTTTCGTAAACCCACCCTTCTATTTATTTGCGAAAGTAATCCCCAGTCTTGGGCGATCGGTGCTGCAAGGGACTCGAAGGTGGCTACACAACCGCAAATGCTTCCATATTTGATTTTTTTAAAATTATAAGTAGTTTTATTTTGGGTATATTTTCATGTAATAAGGCCTCTCTAAAATTTTAATTTTTAAACTTTGATTTTTACTTGCTTTGATATATAATTGGCAATTGTAGGAAAAATATGCGGGTTTTAAAAAAGATAACTATTTTTTAAAGACACCACGATTACTAAACCTATTTGAAGAGCTTCCACATGTAATAATGTTTTAAAATGAAGATAATAATAGATATGTTTTAATATGATTAACTTTTTAACAAACAACTCACATTTTTGAACAAATGTATTAAAATAAATCTTAATTCACACAAAGAGGTTAAAAAAAGAACGGGTTTTTCAACAATATCACATTTTATGAAAAACACTTCAATGTGACATCGCCAGATTCGACCATAACGTCCAGGCTGGGTTTGGGGTGTTGAAGTATGAGTGATGCTTGTTTTGAAAATGTTTTGGTTGCATATGGGTTATGAAAGGTGGTCTTAAAAGCTTATGCATATAGGGTGGCAAAACGACCTTTCAAGTAGCCTATTTTTGTCCACACGGGCAGAGACACAGGCGTGTGTCTCTGCCGTGTGTGACACACGATCCTGTTACATGACCGTGTGTCCCCTGGGGTAGTCCTATAATTTAAAGTCAGTCTCGAGTACGGCCTAGACACATGGGCGTGTCTGGTGGCCGTGTGAGGCACACAGCCTTGGCACATGGGCGTGTGTGGCCATTTCGAAGGGTACATGGGCTAGGCACATGGGCGTGTGGTTGGCTGTGTGACCCAAGTCAATTTTGACCATGTCCAAGACACACGGGCATGTCTCTGGCTGTGTGGTATAAGTTAGTATGTATGCCCTATTTTCACATGGCCTACGCCACAGGCATGTTTGGTGGCCGTGTGCACACAGGAGTTTGACCTGTGATTCCATGAAATTTTTTTTAAGTGTATGGAAACTTTTATACGAGATCGGCTTAGTCCTGAATCTTCTCCAAAGTAAGGTCTCGTTGACCTAAGAAAGGGACTTTATGTTGATATGTGACTATGATATGACGATGTATGACTTTTGATTGTGAAATGATTGCGAAATGTTCTAATATGTCTGGTAATGCCTCTTAACCCTAGTCCGGCGACAGATACGGGTTAGGGGTGTTACAGTAAGGGTAAACGGTAAGCTACCGGTCTAATTCTTTTGATAATCTTATATGACTCGATGAATCGTGAATTGAGCTTGCCTTTTTGGCCAAAACGAATAACTTTTCACCAAGGCGATACTTTTAAGAACACTTTTTCTCCAACCTAAAATTTAATATCCTTTTCTTTTCAAATCAACATATGACTTCTAATGATCGGAAGCAACTTTCAGACTATCTTGAATCACTTTAACCTTTTCTTCAGTTTCTCGGATCAAATCAGTATCGAAAAGCTTTTTCTCACTCAATTCAATCTAGTATAAAGGAGTTCTACATTTTAGACCATATAGAGTTTTGTACGATGCCATTTTAATGCTCGATTGATAACTGTTATTATACGCAAACTTAACCAACTAAAGAAATTTTTCCCAGGTATCCTCAATTTCTAAAATACAACAATGAAGCATATGCTTGAGTACCTAAATTACACACTTAGACTAACCGTCTATCTAGGGATGAAATACAGTACTGAAATACAATCTTTTGCCTAAAGCTTCATTCAATTTACTCCAAAATCTAGAAGTAAATCGTGGATCTCTGTCGGAAATAATAGACAATGGCACACCGTGAAGTCTAACAATCTCTACCACATATAATTCTACCAACTTTTCAAGTGAATAATCCATACGTACAAGAATGAAATGTACGGACTTAGTCAGATGATCAACAATAACCTAGATGGTATCTTTCTTCCTCGGAGACAAAGGTAATCCTGACACGAAGTCCATAGTAACCTATTCCTATTTCTATTCTAGAATCATAATTGGTTGTAACAATCCTGAAGGCACCTGATGCTCGGCTTTGACTTGTTAACAAATTAGACATTTCGATACAAATTTAGAAATCTCATGTTTCATACCTGGCCACCAGTATATTTGTTTCAAATCATCGTACATTTTATTGATACTCGGATGGATTGAGTAATTGCTGTTATGAGATTTCTAAAGAATATTTTGTTTAATTTTAGAATTCCTTTGAACACAAATTTTGTTGCGAAAGTATAAGCTACCATCAGAGCTGAGGTAAAATTCTAATTCAGATGCCTTTTCAATCTGTTTCCATTTAAAAATCAATTCAAAATCATTTTTTTGAGCTTCACAAATCTATTACAGAAATGTCGGTTTAGCTTTCAATTCAGCTAAAATAGAACCATCCTCAATCAATGTCAATCGGGCATTCAAAACTTGCAAAGCAAATAAGGATTTTTGACTTAAAGCATTAGCGAAAATATTAGGTTTACTCGGGTGATAATCAATGATCAGACCATAATCTTTTAGCAATTTCAACCATCTACGCTGTCATAAATTTAATTCTTTTTGTGACATCTAGTACTTCAGGCTTTTGTGATCCGTGAAAATGTGGCATTTTTCCTTGTATAAATAATGTCGCCAAATCTTTAAAGTGAATACAATAGCTGCAAGCTCTAAATCATGTGTCTGGTAATTTCTCTTGTGCAGTTTCAATTGACGGGAAGCTAGGCTACTACTTTAACTTCCTACATCAAAATGCAACCCAAACCATTAAGTGAAGAATCACTGTAGATCACAAATTCTTTGCCGGACTGTAGTTGAATCAACATAGAGGCCTCGGTTAACATCGCTTTCAAATGATCAAAACTCTATAGATACTTTTTGTACCAATCAAACTTTACATCTTTTTAGAGTAGCTTTGTCAATGGTGTAGCAATCATCGAAAACCCTTTAATAAATCTCCAATAATATCTGACCAAACCCAGAAAACTTCTAATCTCGGTGATATTTTTTGGAGGCTTCCAATCCAAAATAGCAGATATTTTACTCAAATATACTTTGATGCCTTCAATCGATATCACGTGACCCAAAAATCTGACTTCTCGAAGCTAGAACTCACATTTGCTGAATTTTATAAATAATTATTTCTCACACAAAATTTGAAATATTACTCTCAAATGCTAGACATGCTCAGTTTTGTCCTGGGACTAATTCAAAATATCATCAATGAAAACAACTACAAATCTGTCTAAATACGACTAAAATATTTTGTTTATTAAATCCATTAACATAGTAGGTGTAGTCGTTAATAAAAAAGGCACAACTGAAAATTCATAATGTCCATACGTGGTCTTGAAAGCAGTCTTTGGTACATCAAAATCTTTAACTCGTAACTAATAATACCCACAACGAAGATCAATCTTTGAAAACATTGTTGCACCTTTCAGCTGATCAAACAAATCATTGATATGCAGCAATGGATATTTGTTTTTGATTGTGACCTTATTAAGCTATCGATAATCGATACACAATCGCATTGACCCATCCTTTTTCTTGACAAATAGTATAGGTGCACCCACAGAGAAAAAATAGGCTGAATTAGCCCTCTGCTCGTCAACTCTTGTAACTGTGCTTCCAATTCTTTCAATTCAGTGGGTGCCATTCTATACGGAGTAATAGATATCGGTGAAGTTAGTGATACTAATTCAATAGCAAATTCAACATCTTTGACCAGTGGTAACCCTGAAAACTCTTTTAGAAACACATCTGAGGACTTACAAATAGTCAAAACTAATTCCAACTCTGATTTTGAAGCCCTGGTATCTAATATATATACTAGATACGCCTCACAGTCTTTTCGAACACAATTCTGAGTTGACAACACTAAAATAATATTTATTGCATTGTTACATCTATCTGATTCAACCCTCAGTGTTTCACTGTCCTGATATTTCAACAAAATTTAGTTTCGTCTACAGTTCGCAACAGCATCATGTAAAGTCAACCTATCCATATCGAGAATCACATCAAACTCATCAAACTATAATAACATCAAATCAGTCGAAAAGTTGTAATACTAAACTTTCAGGGGACAATTCTTACAAACTTTATTGACTAACACATATTAGCCTAATGGATCAGTTACTTTGACGACAAATTCAATTGACTCAACAGGTATTTTCATATCTGACACTAATGTTGTGCATATATATGAGTGCATTGACCCCGGGTCAATCAAAACATAAATTGTAGCAGCTCGTTTTCAGTGAAATCGAAACAGTGGTTTGAAAATTTTATTTTATTATTATTTTATGGTCTACATCATGATTTTATTATCGTATAAAAATTTCGTTGAGAATTTTTACCGTTTACATGCTTAATTTGATAAAAATGACTAAATCGAGTAAAGTGCAAAAGTTGGGTTCTAATAGCTAAAGGTGTCTAATAGCTATGGAACCTTAAAGTAGAGGTCCTTATATGGTAAATAGCCCATTAATGAGTTAGTGGATGATAATGGCTTGGTATTTTGTGTAATTATTAAATGTTTTAAAGGTTAATTTTGGAAATTAGTAAATAAAGGTTAATTAAAATAAAACAAAAATTTTCATCATCTTCCATTATTTATTTTGCAGCCAAAAATTCAAGGGAGGAATCTATTTTTGAATGCATCATTCGGCTATCTCCATTTCTTCATTTAGGTATGAGATTTTAATCCGTTTTTAATGGTTTTTATGTTTCCGGGATCGTTGTAGCTTAATCTAGCTAGCCCGGGGACTAATTTGTAAAACTATTAAAGTATTTGAGTTTTTCCATTGATGAACATGTTAGATTTTTGAATTTTAATGGTAGAAAATGAAAGATTGTTATTAGATAAACAACTTCTATAAAGGAATTTTTTATGAAATTGTAAATTAGGGATTAAATTGAAAATGTGATAAATTGTGTGGTAAAATTGTGAATTTCTGAAAAATGTGGGCTATTGTAAGCATGTATATAATTCATCTATGATGGGTTGTAATGAAATTGTGCAAATTTCCATTTTTATGAGATAGGGACTAAATTGTAAAGAATTAAAAGTATAGGGGCAAAATGTTAGTTTTGCCAAAAAGTGTGTTAGACTAAATTAAATATGAATATATTGAATTGAGTTAAATTCATTTGTATAGATCCAGTTAGACCTCATACGGAGTTAGATCGAGGCAAAGAGAAAATCTCGGATTAATCGCCTCCGTATCTACGAACACTCATAGAGGTAAGTTCGTGTAATTAAATTGTACATCTATATGTTTTAAATTGAATTATATGTTTTTGAATTGTGTAATCATCATATATGAATACCGATCACACATCCAACAATGTACAACGATTACCGAGCCCCGTTTGAACCTTAAAAAATTATAGGGTACAAATGACATGTCATTAAGGTTACCGATTTCAACTTTTATGAGCTTACCAATACTCAGCTCGTATGAGTTTATCGTTATTTAGCTCGAAGGACCGTACCGTTTACAGCTTCTATGAGCATACATGTACATGAATTGATGGATTACAGTTTAGTACACCTCGCGTGTGCTACCCGCGTGCCCAATGGTATTGTAAATGGTTCAACAGGCATTGTTTTGTTACGAGTTTACATGAGTACAATATGAACTACCACAGGTATTTACATGAGATATATGAAAATGATTTGTACATGATATATAGATACATGATTTGTAAATTATATGTACATGGAAATTTGATTATTGTTGAGCTCATACATGTTTCTAGATATTTATATGAATTACATGACTAACATGGTTGATAAGGATATGTGCCTAGGCTTTTGGCCAAATTTAGTTTAGATATGCTTTGTATGCTTACCTTAAATGTGACAAAATGGTAAGTTAAATTCTATGTTATACAAACTTACTAAGCCTAAATGCTTACTCTATGTTATTCTCCGTGTTTTTAGTGATTCGAAAGCTTATTTTGGTTGGAAGCTTGTCGAAGCTATATCACACTATCCGTCGACTCTTTTGGTACTTCCAGTTATTTAATTTCAATTATAATTGCATCTATAGGTTAATTTGGCCAATGTTGGCATATAAGTGTTTTGTTGAGATTATCCACTTATATGGCTTGTGTTTGGTATATTTTGATGTGTATATTTATGTGGCCTTATTATATTTGATGTGTAACATCCTGATTTTGGGCCTAGTCGGAATAGTAGTTTCAAGACCACAAATCTGAGGTCATAAAATTTATTTTAGTATTATTTTGAGCTCTACAGCATGATAATATGATTGTGTAAAAATTTTATTAAGAAATTTTACCGTTTGAATGCATAATTGGTGAAAAAGGACTAAATCGCGTAAATTGTTGAAGTTGTGTTCTATTAGCTAAATGTGTTAAATAGCTATAAAACTTAAAACTTGAGGTCCTTAATGAGTAATTAGGCCATTCACACATGGAGTGTAACAAATGAAAAGTCAAAATTTGGTGAAAGTTGGTATTTGATGACAAAAGCAAAGATTAATAAAATAAAACAAATGGCCATCTTTCTTCTCCATCTTTTCTTCACCAAAAATTAGAGAGGAAAACCTCCATGGGAGCTTGAAATTTTCAGCAAAATAAACCCTCTACATGTAAGTCATTTTGGTGTTAGTTTTTAATGTTCTTTGCATTTTTTGAAATCCTTGAAACATGATTTAGCCATTTCTACCCTTTATTTGAAATAGGATTTATGCTCAAAAATTTACCCATGGGTGTCATGTATGTATTTTCATGATTAATGGAGGAATATGAAAGTTTGGTGTTAGATGAACATCTTTTTCTAAGTAATTTTTTTCATGAAAACACCAAAAAGGACTTATTTGTAAAACATGTAAAAATAGGTGTTAAAAATGTGATTTGATGAAAAAAGTGGGCTGTTGTAAGAGGGAATATGAATCGGCTAGGCTTGGGTAACCAAGAAAATGGACACATTTCATTTTACGAGCCTAAAGGCTAAATTATAATTATGTGAAAGTTTAGGGGCAAAATTATAATTTTGCCAAAATATGATTTATGGGCTATTTTGAATGATGTGGTAATTAAATAAGTGAAATTTTCTATTATAGATCAAGAAAAACAGAGTCCGGGCCTAGACCGGGGAAAGAGCAAGATCTTGGACTAAATCAAATTAATTGACCATATTTTTGTACCGAGGTAAGTTTGTGTGTAATTGATACAACATTTTATTATATATTTAGCAATAATGTTGCATGAATTGTATATTTGTCCTTGTGAATATTATTGATGTTGTTCGACAAAGAATTGAGGTGATGAAAGCCAGTTGAACCTTAGGAATACTTAGGGTACAAATATTATGACATTTGGGTTGATGAGATCTCGAATAAGACCATATTTGGGATATGGCATCGACATCGGTATGTGTTATCATGTAAGACCATATCTGGGATATGGCGTTGATATGAGATTTCGTCTAAGACCACGTCTGGAACATGGCATCGAAATGAGATTTCGTGTTAGACCATATCTAGGATATGGCATCAATGTGAGATCCAATGTAAGACCACGTCTGGGACATGGCATTGGTATCTTATTGTGTGTATGATAATCCTGAGTATCCTTAGTTTTCTAAGTGGTTCAATGGGTAATTCAAGGTTTTTGTCAAAGAGATGACAAGGTACAATCATGTTAAAAGGGTACAGGTATGTACATGAAGCTTATAAATATTGATATTATGAATTGATGAGACCTCGGTAAGAAGTGAATGAATGAATTATGATCATGAGTTTGTCGTTCATTATGTAAAGAACATGATTTAAAATGCATCTACGATACACGATGACATTGTGTTAAATTATATTGTGTTATGTATATTAGATTGTATGATTAATGTTGTTGATTATTTACATGCAACTTACTAAGCTTTATGCTTACTTCCTCTCTTTTCTATTTTCTTAAAGTATCGCCAAGCTAGCTTGGGGATCAAAGGACGTTGGAGGCACATTTACACTATCAATTGGATCTTTTGGGTATAGTTAGTTTCAACATTTTGAGTATGGCATGTATAGGGACTTGGTCATCTTGTTATATGTCATATTAGTTTAGCCAAGTGTGTTAGGTTTTTAATGATTTGATGATTCATTTTGTATATGGCCATGAGATATGGCTCATATTGATTATGGGGATGTAAATCCTATTCATATATACATGCATGTGCTAAGGTTACTCATGATGTGGTTAAATGTATTTGGCATATCTAAATTGTGGATATGATCATGGATGTTTGACGGTGGAATTATGAATGAATGGCATAATAACAACTAAGGCATGAATGAGTAAAGTAGAAGTATAAATTGATAAGCAATTTCCATGCACGAATCATGTTATGAATGTGTAAGTGCTCATTTCTGCCATGTTGGATGCCATGGAGATGTGTATGTGTGCATGTGTTATTGAGGGTGGCAAAAGGCTTGGAAAATAGTCTCAAAGTTGTCCACATGGGTAGACACATGGGCATGTGTCTAGGCCTGTGTGACACACGGTCTGCCCCACGGGCATGTGGTCTGGCAGTGTGTCCCCTGCACCCTAATTAATGCAAAATAGAATGCCCAGTAGTAAATACACAGGCAGAGACATGGCCGTATGTCTCAGCCGTGTGAAGGACACGGCCTCAGGACATGGGCGTATACTTAGGTCGTGTGAAGTCTGCACCTGATTTTTGGAATTTAATTCGCCACACAGCCTAGCACACGGGTGTGTGACTTGGCCGTGTGACCCTATTTTGCTGATGACATCATATTCAGAGAGTTACACGGTTTGAGGACACGGGCGTGTCCCTGGCTACAAGGGCGTGTGTGACCACACGGTCTACCCACACGGGCGTGTGACTCTCTAAAACAAGAAAATTTTCTAAGTCTTCGAAATATCCTCAAAGTTCTCGGTTTAGTCCCGAACCGCTACCAAAGTATTTTTTGGCCTTGTAGGCCCATATAAGGGATGATATGCATGTTAATGAATGGTTTTAATTTGGATGAAAATTCATGACTCAGTTTTGTATGATTACATGAGTTTACGTCTGGTAATGCCTCGTACCCTGTCCTGGTGTTATATACGGGTAAGGGGTGTTACATTGATGTGTGCTTGATATGGTAGAATGACGGAAAGTAAAATGTGGTTTGAATATGCATATAAGATATGTTATATACCTTGGTGTGATTTAGTGCTTTGTTATGGAAAACTTAAAGGTATATTGATGATTGGTTTAGATTGGTATATTTGGTACCATTTGGAAATATTGGTATGTTTTGGAAAGTAGGTTAAGTGACAGGAAATGATGCAAAATGATTTACCTTTTGAATTGGTATTTTGGGTATCACATGGGTAAGCTTGATAAGTGACCTACATGATAGATTTTGGTACAATTATGCATATACGTATTTGTTCACTTAGATAAATTTGGATACATGGTTGACATGTTTGTGTAAAAGCCCATTTTTAGTCAAATCAGAACAGTGATTTCAGGACCACAAATTCGAAGTCAAAATAATTATTTTATTATTATTTTAATTTTTACAGCATGATAGTGTGTTTGTGTAACACCCCTCACCTGTATCCAACGCCAGGACAGGGCTCGAGGCGTTACTGGACTTAAACATTCACAAATATACAAAACTGGGTTACCAAATTTTGCCTAAAATTAAAACTTGTCAAACACATGCATATCGTCCCTTATACAGGCTTTCAAGGCCTAAAACATACATTGGGGCGGTTCGGGACAAAATCGAAAACATTCGATAAACTTTTGGAAACTTAACAATTTTCTAGCTTTGGAGAGTCAAATGCCTGTATAGGTGGTGCCGTGTGGTCACACATGCCCATGTGGCTTGGGACATGCCCGTGTCCTCAGCCCGTGTAACTCTCTGTTTATGATGTCAACAAAATAATTTATACCACACGGCTAGGCCACATGCCCATGTGCTAGGTAGTGTCCTCCACATGGTTGAGACACATGGCTGTGTCTCTACTCGTGTAGCTAACATTTAGGCTATTTTCCAAGCCTTATGTTGACCTTATTTTTCTCCCATACTTTTACACATCATAGGCACAAATTATAACATCAATTTAATGTCTAATCAACCTTTAGTGAAATTAAATTAAATAATTTACATGTGTTATACATGTGTTTATTACCCAACATTTAACCTCTACACATTCTATAATTGTCCATGTTTAATCATTATCATCTTACTACCATGCCACACATTCACTCCATGGCTACGACCATCTCGAATGGTGCTAGGTCATTCATCACGTATATGTGCCATATACTTCATATACATGGTGAACAAGCATAATCACATAACCACATTTCAAGACATTAACACATACCATGGATAAATAGACTTACAAGCCAAAATCATTATAAGCCACATCTCATGGCTATATACAATGAATCAATATAAGCCAACCTCTTGGCCAAAACATAAAAACACATGTCAATAATTAGGTCCCCTATACATGCCACTCACTTGAAGAAATTAAGTTTCAACAATACTCCAAAGATGGTAGCTAGATAGTGTGAGGTTGCCTCCGACGATGTCTAACCCCGAGCTGACCTGAGGACACTAGAAGAAATGGAAGGGGGAGTAAGCTTTATGCTTAGTAAGTCAATATGAAAATAATAAGCATTATAACAACATGTTTCCTTATGTAAAACAACCATAATTACACTTTTACTCATGTTCTGGTCAAGCTGTCTACTTGAGTCATATTAGATAAATTATTTATAACTCGATCTACAAGACTCTAAATTAAGATCTGTTAGTTTTACCTAAAACTAGACTCATATATCTTATTACCATAAAATTCTAAGAATTTTTGGTCTAGCCAATAATTACAGTTTATTCTTTAAACTCTCCCCTGTTTCACTGTCTGACAGCTTCAACCTCTATCTACTTAAAATCAAATATCTCATAGTACGAGACTCGGATAATATTTTTGTATCTTTCTCTTGAAAATATACTCATTAAGGATTTCATTAATATGAATCTTAACTCATAATTTTTTTTTAAATTTCTAGTGATTTTCCAAAGTTAAGACAGGGGAGTCTCGAATCTCTCCGACTCTGTCTCACAAGAATACATATATCTCATGATACATAATTCTTTTACTTACATTGTTTCCTTTATGTGAAACTAGACTCATTAAGCTTAAATTTAATGTATTAATTTGACTTCCACCATTTATGGTGATTTTTCAAAGTTGAGCTATTGCTGCTGTTCAACACTGTTTCGATGCAAAATCACAATAGCCATCATAATTTCATTGTCACATTGATCATGGACTCATTATTTCATAAATCTCATATTCAATTACACAATGTAAGTTAACATGATATTGCAACAAAATTCATAATCATGAGCATAAGGATGGTTCGTCTTTCAAATCTTTTCACTTGTTCATCATGTATACACATACATATGCATGAATTCGCTTACTCATCATTTATCACCTTTCAATAAGGTAGCACTTATTAGTATGATGTACGTACCTGTACATATCCATAGCATATTGATTAACTTTATCTTTATCACCACGCCCATCTCGGGACTTTCATCTCATTATTCATTATAATACCCGTTGAATTTCTCAAAAATCTCGATGGATAATCCATTTACCGTCAAGTCATACAAGTGATCACTTCAAATATGTACTCCCGCAAACCTCACATCTTATGGCGGGATTACCAGCCCAGGCTAAATCCCTCATAATATAAACTCATGGAGTGATGTCGGGATTACCAGTCTAGGCTAAATCCCTTGTAATGACAAGCACTCTCAATGAGCTCGGATCTGAATTTCCAGTCCAGGCTAAATTTAGACCCTAATCGGATTACCCGTCCGGGCTAAATCTAGAATGCACACATATTCTTCGGGAGGCTCGATCACTCAAGGAACACCCGTCCGGGCTAGATCCTTTCTATATTTGAGATCAACGGATTACCCGTCCGGGCTAAATCCTTTTCTGCAACACATACAGATCTCAAGTCATGTAAGCCATGGTTTATCCATCGAATTTCCTTTTTTATTCAACCGAGATTTTTCTCTTTTCATCAAGTATCTCATTATGCATAGTTGATCATGCAATGTGCATCCAATTCAACATATTTCCATATTTATTTAGACATTAGTCCATAAAATAAACATGGTATTGCATATAATTATATTTAGGCATTTGTTACAATATATAATCTTCATATCAACTAAATAAATATCAATCACATAATGTTAACACATCAATTTAAGTTCAAGTATGAACAATAATAATATCATTTCATTATCATTAACATATGAACTTACCTCGGTTTCGAGTACGACTATTTATTTCAAGTTTGTGCTTAACCTTGTTCAACCTCCTTCTAAGCCCGAATCTTGTTTTCCTTGATTATTGAGCTTGAAATCTTGGCCAAACCCTAACCATGGCTGCTTTTGGTACATTCGGTTGAAGCAAGAAGAAAGGGACACATTTGAGTTTTAAAGTTTGTCTTTTAATTCATTTTACCCTTAAATGACCAAAATGCCATTTTTACTATTCTTTCAAATTTTACCCAACCAAGGCCATTTTTGTCCAAAAAGTTATACAATGGTCTAATTACCATTTAAGGACCTCCCATTTAAAATTTCATAACAATTAGACACCTCTAACATGTAGAACTCAACTTTTGCACTTTTTACAATTTAGTCTTTTTGACCAAATTGAGTGCCCAAATGTCGAAATTTTCAAACGAAATTTTCAAGAAATCATTCTGTGAAATCATAGACCATAAAAATATAATAAAAATAAATTTTTTGTCAGATTTGTCGTCTCGAAACCACTGTTCCGACTAGGCCCTAATTCGGGATGTTACAGTTTGTGTGAAAGTTTGATTCAGAAATTTTATTGTTTGAGTTTTAATTTGATAAAAAGGACCAAATCTCATAAAGTGCAAAACTTTAGTTCTATTAGCTAAAGGAGTTTATCAGCTATAGTTTTTAAAGTGGAGGTCCTTAATTGGTAATTAAACCATTTAGAGTGAGTGGACATTTATGGGCATTATTTATGCATATTTTAATGTTTTAATAAAGGGAAAATAGGTAATTGTAAAATAAATTAAGTAAAATAACTAAAAACAAAGCTATCATCCGTATTGTTTTCATCTTCTACCGAAAATCGAGTAAGGAAATAGCTATAGGAGGAGCTTAATTTTCGGTCAACTTGCTCTAGTGCATGTAAGTTCAATTTTGTCCTATTTTTAATGATTTCTATATTTTTGAGATCGTTGCAACTAGGTCTACCTAGCCTGGGGACTAATTTGCAAAACTGTTAAAAGTTTAGGATGTTTCCATTGATGAATATGTATGAGCTTTAATGATTAATGATAGATTATGAATGTTTAATGATAGTTATACAAGTTTTGTAAAGTGATTTTTGAGAAAAGTGTCAAATAAGGATTTAATTGAGAAATATGAAGTTTATGGGTAAATTGTGAAATAAATGAAAAATATGGGCTGATATGTGTACTAGGAAAATTTAGCTAGCATGGATTGGTATTAAATTGCATGAATTTATGTTTTTGTGAGATAAAGACTATATTGTAAAAATATGAAATATTAGGGTAAAAAGTGTAAAGTAGCTTTAAAGTTTATTTTGGACTAAATTGAATAGAAAAATTATTAAATAAGCTAAATTTGATATTATATAGATCAAGAAAAATGAAGTTCGGATCTGGATCGGGGGAAAAACAAAGTAATTGACTAGTAGATCCATTTCACCGATTTTACGATTAAGGTAAGTTTGTATGATTAATAAGCTTAATGTTATACGTGTTTATATGCTTAAATATTATAATTGTGATACTACGACACTACATAATCTATCGACAAAGCATTGACACAGTGAGAATCTCGGTTGAACCTTAGGAATAGATAGGATACTAGTGACATGTCATTAGGGATTACTGTGATTATGTGATTCGAGTGTTGGTCATGTACGTCTTACCGGTGGCTGAGTATACCGGCATGTGTTGCGGTTACTTGACAACTTGTGTAAGCAGAACCGTGTAACTACGTCTTGACCGACAACTTGCATAAGCCGGTCCGTTGGTAGCTCGAGAGTGAGCATTTATATGATGTGAGATTGAGATAGCTTTGGCTATGTATGTGGCATTTTGATGCAAGATTCCCAAGTATTCAATATTATTTTGAATGGTTCAACGGGAAAAGATAATGGTACGAGGATGTAAGAAATGTTATGGATCAATTTAGGTACTCATGATAAGTTTGGCAAGTAAGTGATAATTGATAAGTTCATATGAAAAGTAAGTGAAAGTTGATGAATTTATACATGATACATAGAATTATTACAATGTGCAAATTGTTGAATTGAATGTATTACTTGTATTTACTTATGTTCTTTAAATTGTGAATGAGTTGGAATATTGTACTTATTAATCATATGAACCTACTAAGCTTTAAAGCTTACTCTGTTTATTTTATCATGTTTATAGTGATTTCAAAGCTAGCTCAGATTCAGGGATCGTTAGAGACTTCATCACACTATCCTACTCCTACTATCACTTTGGTACTTTTGAACTAAAGTGTTTTAAGTATATGGCATGTATAAGATTATGATCATTTTGGTTATGGATTGATAATGAATTTAGCCATTTGAATTGACTTGTAAAAGTCTAAAGTTTGCCTTTGTATATAGCCAGTAGAGTTGGCTTAATTTGGTTATGTATATATATATATGTGTATATGGCTTGTGTTATGAGTTTATGGATGGATATACGGTGCTTGTGGATTATAGATATTGTGGATGTCAAATGTTTGATTTTGGAGAAGTTATATGTTTGTGAAATTGATGCATAATGAATCATGTTTGAAAGAGTCTAATGAGTTGATTCGTATATGTGTATTTGGTATAAATGGAATGGCCTATTTTGTGACTTGTGTATAATGTGGATAATGGTATAAAATTTTCATGAATTAGGCTTGAATTGGTTGGTTTGAATGATTATGTATGTTAAGTTTTGGAGCAAATTGGGTTGATGTAGGTGTAAGCATGATTGGGTGACAAAATATCTTGGTAAATAGCCTATTTTTGTCCACATGGGCAGAGACATGGGCGTGTGTCTCAGCCGTGTGTGACATACAATTAGGTTGCACCTGGTGTTGAAATTAAAACCAAGTCAGTATGCTCTACATGGCCTAGCACACGGGTGTGTGAGTTGACCGTGTGATATAAGTCAGTATACCCTATAGGTTTGGCAAGGCCTAGCACATGGCCTGGCACACGGACGTGTGTGTTGGCCGTGTGACCCAACTCAGAGAGTTACACGGGGTAGGACACTGGCTAGGACACAGCCATGTGCTTCCATTTCGAATGTTCACACGGCCTGTGACACGGGCGTGTCACACGGCCGGGCCACACGAGCGTGTGTCCCTTGTACTTTGGAAAAATTTCTAAGTTTTGTAAAAAGTTCCTAAGTTCTTGATTTAGTCCCAAACCTTTCTGAATGCATGTTTTGGGCCACGTAGGCTCGTATTAGGGACAATGTAATGGAATTTGAATGATGATTGCTTGATATTTAAAAAAGTTTATGAAATGAATGTTTAATTATTTTTTATAGTTTGGTAATACTCCATAACCCTATTTCGACATTGAATACGAGTAACGGGTGTTACATTTATTGGTATCAGAGCTACGATTTAGTCGATTCTCAGACTAATGTAGCGTATATGAGAGTCTAACTATATATAACCTATGATATTATGATATCTCCTGATAGTTTAAAATGTGTTTTTATATAGTAAATGGATACTAATCAATCTGTAGCTGATAATGTTGAAAGTAATGTACCTGCCTCCATTCATAGAGTAGGGCAATTAGAGTCAAGGCCCGTATCGGGTAGGCAGGGAGGAGAGGCTAAATAAGCCTTCTTCCAGATGATGAATGAGTGGTTTACGGAGTTTGTTCAAACAAATCTGGCTACTCAACAGCCTCCACCCTTACCTAATCCCTAACCGGTTCCCGTAGTTTGTCAAGGTGTGAAATTTCTACTATTGAATAAGCCGCCAGTTGACAAGATTCAAAAACACAGAGTCGAAGAGTTTAGAGCTAATATTGACGACAATTCTAAGTGAACCGAGTTTTGGCTTGAAAACACTATCAGAGTATTTGATGAACTTTCTTGCACAACGGCAGAGTGTTTAAATTGTGCCCTATCACTTCTAAGGGACACTGCGTATCAATGGTGGAATACTTAAGTATTTGTGGTACCGAGAGAAAGAGTTACTTGGGAATTCTTTCAACTTGAGTTCAAGAAGAAATATATCAGTCAACGATTTATCGGTAAAAAACGCAAAGAGTTTTTGGAGTTGAAACAGGGTCGTATGTCTATGACAGAGTATGAGCGAGAGTTCGTGAGACTCAGAAATGTGTTTCAACCGAGGCCATTATGTGCAAGAGATTCGAAGATGGGTTGAATGAGGATATCAGATTGTTAGTTGGGATTCTAAAGTTGAAAGAATTTGTGGTGCTAGCTGACAGAGCCTGTAAAGTCGAAGAACTTGGCAAAGAAAAGAGAAAGGCTAATTTCAAGGCTAGAGATTCGATAAAGAGATTGATGAGCAAACCATATCAATCCTCATCAAAGAAATCATGACATTCGTATACCGTTTGACTGCTTCGGTGGGATATTCCAATAGAGATCGTGGGAAGCAACACTCGAGTTCTAAAGCCAAAGCTACATCAATAGCGAGAACTAGTAATGCTAGGTTCAATAGACCTAAATATCAACGATGCGGAAGACGACATCTTGGTGAATGTAGAATGAATGGCTGGGCATGTTTCAGATGTGGCTCACAAGATCACTTTATCTGGGATTGTCCTGAGTTAAATGAGAAAGATAAATCTCAGAATGCAAGATCAAGCAATACAACTGCTAGAGGGAGACCAACCCAAAACACTGGAAGTATGAGTGGTAATCGCGGTACTGCAAGAGATTCTATAGTGAGATCAGAGGCTAGAGCACTTGCTAAAGCTTACGCGATTTGTGCTCACGAAGATGCGTCATCACCCTATGTTATCACCAGTACATTTTCTCTTTGTGACACTAATATAGTTGCATTGGTTGATTCTGGATGACTCATTCATATATTTGTATGAATTTGGTGTCTAGTAAGAGTTTGCCTATTGATTCTACTGAGTTTGTGATTAAAGTATTGAACCCTTTAGGCAAGTATGTCCTAGTAGATAAAGTTTGCAAGAGTTGTCCTTTAATGATTTGGGGTTACTGTTTTTCAAAAAATTTGATGATTTTATTGTTTGATGAGTTTGATGTAATTATGGGTATGGATTGGTTGACGCTACATAATGCAATTGTGAATTGTAGACGAAAGACAATTGAATTGAAATGTCAGAATAATGAAATCATTCGAATTGAATCAGATGAATCGAGTGAATTGTTTGTTGTAATTTCATCTATGTCAGCTCAGAGATGTGTGAGAAAAGGTTGCAAAGCTTATCTTGCTTATGTATTGGATACAAAAGTGTCTGAGTTGAAGATTGAATCAGTACCAGTAATCTGTGAGTATTTGGATGTGTTTTCAAAAGAATTACCGGGGTTGCCACTGATCAGAGAGGTCAAGTTTGCCATTAAATTAGTGCCGAGAACATCACCGATATCTATAGCTCCATATAGAATTGCTTCGACAGAATTGAAAGTGTTGAAATCTCGGTTACAATAGTTAACGGATAGAGGTTTTGCACGACCTAGTTTTTTGCCCTGGGGTGCGCCAATATTGTTCGTAAAGAAGAAAGACAGATTAATGAGACTTTGTATTGATTATCGTCAACTCAACAAAGTTACGATAGAGAACAAGTATCCTTTTCTGAAAATTGATGATTTGTTTGATCAATTGAAAGAGGAAACAATGTTTTCAAAGATTGATTTGAGATTGGGCTACTATCAGTTGTGAGTTAAGGATTCTGATGTGCCGAAAACTACATTCAGGACAAGGTACGAGCATTATGAATTTCTTGTTATGCCTTTTGATTAACTAATGCTTCTGCCATTTTTATGGATTTGATGAATCGAATTTTTAGACCTTATTTAGACAGATTTGTTGTTATGTTCATTGGCGACATTCTAATTTATTCACGAGATGAGTCTGAGCATGCTAAGCATTTGAGAATTGTGCTACAAATCTTGAGAGATAAGAAACTATTCGCTAATTTCAACAAATGTGAGTTTTGGCTCCAAGAAGTCAAAATTTTGGGACATATTCTTTTAGCTGAAGGCATACGAGTTGATCTAAGCAAGATTTCTGTAGTTATTAATTGGAAACCACCGAGAAATGTATCTAAAGTTAGAAGCTTTCTAGGGTTAGCTGGTTATTATCGACGTTTTGTAAAAGGATTTTCAATGATTGCTACACTGATGACTAGATTGCTACAGAAAAATGTGAAATTCGAGTGGTTCGAGAAATGTCAATAGAGTTTTGAACAGTTGAAAACATTGTTAATTGAGCACTAGTGTTAGTTCAAACTGAGTCCGGTAAAGAGTTTGTGATTTATAGTGATGCATCATTGAATGGTTTGGGTTGTGTATTGATGCAAGAGGGAAAAGTGATAGCTTATGCCTCCAGACAGTCGAAACCGCACGAAAAGAACTATCCGACGCACGATTTGGAATTGGCCATTATTGTTTTCGTATTAAAAATTTGGTGACATTATTTGTACGGTGAAAAGTGCCACATCTATACCGATCACAAGAGCTTAAAGTATATAATGACTTAGAAAGATTTGAATTTGTGAGAACGACGGTGGCTCAAGCTGTTGAAAGATTATGAGTTGGTGATTGATTATCATCCGGGAAAAGTGAACGTAGTCGTAGATGCTTTGAGTAGAAAATCATTATTTACTTTGAGAGCAATGAATACTCAACTAACCTTATCTAATAATGGTCGATTCTAGTAGAGCTGAAAGCTAAACTGGTATTTCTTTAGCAAATTTGTGAAGCTTAGAAGTTTGATAACATGGTACAAGCTAAAAGAGTACAATGCAAGTCAAATAGTGATTCAAACTATCAGATCGGATCCGATGATTGTTTAATGTTCCAAGATAGGATTTGCATACCAAAGAATTTTAAACTTATTCAGAAAATTTTGCACGAAGGACACAGTAGTTGTTTATCTATTCACCCGGGGAGTACTAAAATGTACAATGACTTGAAATAGTTGTATTGGTGGTCTGGCATAAAACGAGACATTTCAAAGTTTGTGTCGAAATGTTTAATTTGTCAACAAGTAAAAGCTGAGCATCAGGTGCCTTCGGGATTACTATAGCCTGTGATAATACTAGAGTGGAAATGGGATAGAGTTACAATGGATTTCGTATCGGGTTTGCCCCTGTCTCCTAAAAAGAAAGATGTTCTTTGGGTTGTCGTTGATCGACTAATGCAATCAGCACATTTCATTCCAGTACGTATAGATTATTCACTTGATAAAGTGGCTGAGTTGTACATTGCTGAGATAGTTAGATTGCATGGGGTGCCAGCTTCGATTATATCGGATAGAGATCCGAGGTTTACATTGCGATTTTGGAAGAAGTTGCAAGAAGCTCTAGGTACGAAGTTGAACTTTAGTACCGCATTTCATCCGCAAATTGATGGTCAGTCTGAGAGAGTAATACAAATTCTCGAAGATATGCTTCATTGTTGTGTTTAGGAATTTGAAGGCAATTGGGAGAGATATTTGCCATTGGTTGAATTTGTAATAACCCGATTTAGGGCCTAGTCGGAACAGTGGTCTCGGGACCACAAATTCAAAGATAGAAAAATTATTTTTATTATTTTTATGAGGTTATGGTATTATTATATTAGTGCATGAAAAATTTGGTGAGTTAATTTTAATGTTTTCATGCCCGATTGCGATAAAGGACTAAATCGTATAAAAGGCAAAAGTTACATTTTAGTACCCAAAGGTGTTATATAGCTAGAGAATCAAAATTGAGGGCTTTTAAAGGGCAATTACACCCTTTTTAATAGTGTTGGCCGGCCAAGTGATGGATTTTAAACAAATAGTCAAAGTATTAGGTTGATGATGTCATTTTTTGGTGATAAAATAATGCCTAAAAGCCTAACTATCATTTTCTTCTTCTCCATCTTCTTTCTTCACCGAAAATATCAGCCAAAATAGAGGTTTGAAAACTCAAAAATCTACAGCAACTTAAAGCACTCAGAAGTAAGTGATTTTAATGAGTTTTCTTCAATATTTTTACATTTTTTAGACCCTTGAAGCATGAGCTTTCAAATGAGGGTGATATCTTAAAAAATGGTCAAGAGTTTAGGATTTTTCCATGGATGTATTTGTGATATATGCTGACTTTTTATGGAAGAATATGAGTCCTAGTTGTGTTATAAACAACTTTTGTGAAAGGTGTTAGCATGAAAACACCTAAAAGGGCTATTTTGCATAAGTTACAAAATAGGTGGTTTTTGTGTGAAATAGTGATAATTTTGGATTTCCATAGTAGTAAAAAGAGTTTATCTAGGCTTGAAATACAAATAAATTCGATAAAAATTGATTTTCGGGCATAGGGGTGAAATGGTCATTTTGCCAAGGCCTAGGGGCAAAATGGTCATTTTACCAAAGTTGTGAATTTATGAATGCCTAATTGTGTTTAGTGACTAAATGGATGTATATTATTAATATAGATCAAGATTTTCCAAAATCGAGCCTAGACTAGGGAAAAGCCAAGCAATCCGACTAAGCCGGCTGGTCAAGTACTTTTTGTAAACCAAAGTAAGTTGTATGTAAATAATACAACTACACTGTTAATACTTGTATTCATATTGTCATTGAATTGATATTGTACGAGTTGTTAAGTTATAAATTGAGAATGCCTTGTAATATTGAGATAGTAGAAATATCCCATTTGAACCTCAAGATATGAACTGGATATTTGTGCCAAGACATTGGGTGATTTGTGCGCCAGTATAAGACATGTCTGGGACATGCTTTGGCCATATTATGAGAGCCAGTGTAAGAACATGTCTGGGACATGGCATTGGCACAGAGATGAGCGCTAGAGTAAGACATGTCTGGGACATGCATCAGCCTCGACAGAGATAGCCAGTGTAAGACGTGTCTAGGACACGCATCGGCGAGGAGTTGTGCTAGTGTAAGATATGTCTGGGACATGCATCAGCATGCATATATGAGAGCTAGTGTAAGACCATGTCTGGGACATGGCATCGACAATATATCCCATGTTGAAGGTTCATAGAATATCCAGTAGTATTCCAGACGGTTCAATGGTGAAAGTCATAGTTCAATTTTGATAAAGAGAGGTTGATCATGTTGTGAGTGTTACAGGTACCTATATGTTAAGCATGAGTAACGAGCTTAATTTAGAAATGAGACTCGAGTAGATGATAATGAGTAAGTTAAGTTATGTTTACCTTTTAGCTTTAAGCATGATAGTAAATGGTGAGATTGTTGTATATTTATTTATATGCAACTTATTAAGCTTTATGCTTACTCCCTTTTCTTTCCCTCTTATTTTAGTATCGCCAGGCTAGCTTAAGGGCTCCATAAAGTCAGAGATATCGATCACACTATCAGTGCAGCACTCGGTATAGTTTGATTTATATTTTTGAAGGTGGCATGTATAGGGCTAGACTAGGATGTTGTATTAAGAGAATTATTCATGTATTTTGGCTCAAGTCAAAAGCCCTTCACTTTGTATCAAGCCTGGAATAGTGGCTATTATTCATTTTGATGAATACATATGATGTTCTTTCTTAGGATGAATTGGTGTCTTTTGGGGTGAAATTTGTATATTGACATGATCTTGTGTAGGTTGTGCAAAATGGGTGACAAAATGGCTTAGAAAATAGCCTAGTTTGTCCACACGGGTAAGACACACGGGCATGTGTCTAGGCCGTGTGTGACACACGGCTCACACCCATGGGTGTGTGTTTTGGCCGTTTGTCCCCTGCACTTAAGACTTTAAAGTCATTTTAGAACACGGGCAAGCCACACGGGCGTGTGCCCAGGCCGTGCCATAAAGTCAGTATGCATGCTAGTAGTATACGAGCAAGAGACACGGTCGTGTGTCTCGGTCGTGTGAAGGACACAGTTATGGGGCACGAGTGTGTGCTTGGGCTGTGTGGTTTTGGCAGAATGCCCAGGCTTTTAGACACGGGTTCAGGACACGGGCGTGTTTCTAGCACATAGTTGTGTGTTCTATATCCACAAGGGCGTGTGGAGCCTTGATGCATGAAATTTTCTAAGTCTTTCATGAGTTCTCGGTTGGGTTCCGAATCACTCCAGATGTATGTTTTGGGCCTCGTAAGCCCATATACAGGTCAAATTGCATGTTAAAAGAGAAGTTTTTAGATTGTTTGAAATTTCACTACCCATGTTTTATATAATCGGTTGAGTTGAGTCAGGTAACACTACAAACCCTGTCCCGGCGTCGGATACGGGCGACGGGTGTTACAGAATTCGTGTATAACAATAATTTTCAATCGAGCATTAAGATGGCACCGTATGAAGCATTTTATGGTCATAAATGTCGAACTCCATTATATTGGACTGAGCTTAGTGAGAAAAAGATTCACGAGGTTGATTTGATCAGAGAGATTGAAGAGAAAGTAAAAGTAATTCGCGACAGTCTGAAAGCAGCTTCAGATTGACATAAATTGTATGCAGATTTGAAACGTAAAGATATTGAATTTCAGATTGGTGATAAAGTATTTCTAAAAGTATCTCTATGGAAGAAAATACTTCATTTTGGTCGCAAAAGCAAATTGAGTCCGGGATTTATTGGGCCGTGTGAGATCATTGAGAGAATAGGACCAGTGGCATATTGGCTTGCTTTACCATCTGAGTTGGAAAAGATTCACAATGTGTTTCATGTGTCAATGTTACAACAGTATTGATTAGATCCATACACATAATTTCTCTGGCAGAGATTGAGATTCAACCTGATTTGACATATAACGAAGAACCGATTAGAATTTTAGTTCGAGAGATTAAAGAATTGAGAAATAAACACATAGCTTATGTGGAAGTGTTGTGGCAACGTCACGAGATTGAAGAAGCTACGTGAGAACCCAAAGAAGCTATGAGCAAACAATACTCTAACCTCTTTTCTGGTAAGATTTTCGGGGACGAAAATCCCTAAAGGGGAGAGTTGTAACAACCCATTTTTAGTCAAATCAGAATAGTGGTTTTGGGACCACAAATCTGAAGTCAAAATAATTATTTTATTATTATTTTAATTTTTACAGCATGATAGTGTGTTTGTGTGAAAGTTTGGTTCAGAAATTTTATCGTTTGAGTTTTAATTTGATAAAAAGGACTAAATCGCGTAAAGTGCAAAACCTTAGTTCTATTAGCTAAAGGTGTTTATTAGCTATGGTTTTTAAAGTAGAGGTCCTTAAATGATAATTAAACTAATTGGAATGTGAGTGGACATTTATGGGCATTATTTATGCATGTTTTAATGTTTTAATAAAGGGTAAATAGGTAATTGTTAAATAAATTAAGTAAAATAACTAAAAACAAAGCTATCATCCTTATTGTTTTCATCTTCCACCAAAAATCAAGTAAGGAAATAGCCATGGGAGGAGCTTAATATTCGGTCAACTTAATATAGTGCATGTAAGTTCAGTTTTGTCTTGTTTTTAATGATTTCTATAGTTTTGAGATCGTTGCAACTAGGTCTAGCTAGCCCGGGGATTAATTTGCAAAATTGTTAAAGGTTTAGAATGTTTCCATTGATGAATATGTATGAGCTTTAATGATTGATGATAGATTATGAATGTTTAATGATAATTATACAAGTTTTGTAAAGTGATTTTTGAAAAAAAAATGTCAAGTAAGGATTTAATTGAGAAATATGAAAAGTTTGTGGGTAAATTGTGAAATAAATGAAAAAATGGGCTGATATGTGTACTAGAAAAATTCGAATAGCATGGGTTGGTATTAAATTGCATAAATTTATGTTTTTGTGAGATAAGGACTAAACTGTAAAAATGTGAAATATTAGGGGGAAAGTGTAAAGTGGCTTTAAAGTGTATTTTGGACTAAATTGAATAGAGAAATTATTAAATAAGCTAGATTTGATATTATATAGATCAAGAAAAATGAAGTTCGGATCTGGATCGGGGGAAAAACAAAGTAATTGACTAGTAGATCCATTTCACTGATTTTACGATTAAAGTAAGTTTGTATGATTAATAAGCTTACTGTTATATGTGTTTATATGCTTAAATATTATAATTGTGATACTATGGCACTGCGGAATCTATCAACAAAGCACTAACATAGTGAGAATCCCGGTTGAACCTTAGGAATAGATATGATACTAGTGACATGTCATTAAGGGTTACTGTGACTATGTGATTCGGGTGCTGGCCTTGTACGTCTTACTGGTGGTTGAGTATACCAGCATGTGTTGCGGTTACTTGATAGCTTATGAGAGCAGCACCGTGTAGCTACGTCTTGACTGACAGCTTGTGTGAGCAGGCCCGTTGATAGCTCGATATTGAGCATATATGTGATGTGAGATTGAGATAGCTTTGGCTATGTATGTGGTACTTCAATGCAAGATTCCCAAGTATCCGATATTATTTCGGATGGTTCAACGGGAAAAGATAATGGTACGAGGATGTAAGAAATGTTATGGATCAATTTAGGTACTCAGTTTGGCAAGTAAGTGATAATTGATAAGTTCATATGAAAAGTAAGTGAAAGTTGATGAATTTATACATGATACATAGAATTATGACAATGTGCATATTGTTGAATTGAATGTACTACTTGTATTTACTTATGTTCTTTCAATTGTGAATGAATTAGAAAATTATATTTATTAATCATATGAACTTACTAAGCTTTAAAGCGTACTCTGTTTATTTTATCATGTTTATAGTGATTTCAAAGCTAGCTCGGATTTGGCGATTATCGAAGACTTCATCACACTATCCTACTATCACTTTGGTACTTTTGAACTTAAGCATTTTAAGTATATGACTTGTATAAGATTATGGCCATTTTGGTTATGGATTGATAATGAATTTAGCCATTTGAATTGACTTGTAAAAGTCTAAAGTTTGGCTTTGTATATAGCCATGAGAGTTGGCTTAATTTGGTTGTGTATATATATATATGTATGTGTATATGGCTTATGTTGTGAGTTTATGGATGGATATACGATGCTTTTGGATTATAGATATTGTGGATGCCAAATGTTTGATTTTAGAGAAGTTATATGTTTGTGAAATTGATGCATAATGAACCATGTTTGGAAGAGTCTAATGAGTTGATTTGATATGTGTATTTGGTATAAATGGAATAGCCTATTTTGTGACTTGTGTGTAATGTGGATAATGGTATAAAATTTTCATGAATTAGGCTTTGGTTGGTTTTAATGATTATGTATGTTAAGATTTGGAGCAAATTGGGTTGATGTAGGTGTAAGCATGATTGGGTGGCAAAATGTCTTGGTAAATAGCCTATTTTTGTCCACCAGAGACATGGGCTTGTGTCTCAGCCGTGTGTAACACACGGTCAGGTTGCACGGTCGTGTGTCCCCTGGTGTTGAAATTAAAACCAAGTCACTATGCTCCACACGGCCCAGCACACGGGCGTGTGACTTGACTGTGTGGTATAAGTCAGTATACCCTACAGGTTTGGCAGGGCCTAGCATACGGCCTGGCACACGGGCGTGTGTGGCCATTTCTAGGGCACACAAGATAGCCACACGGGCGTGTGTGTTGGCCGTGTGACCCAAGTTAGAAAGTTAGACGGGGTAGGACACGGGTTGCGACACGGCCATGTGCTTCCATTTCGAATGTTCACATGGCCTATGACACGGGCGTGTGTCTCCTATACTTTGGAAAATTTTCTAAGTTTCGTAAATGTAACACCCCTCACTCGTATTCAATGCTGGAATAGGGTTACGGAGCATTACTAGACTTACAGCACAGTAATCATACATTTTACATACATTTCTCAAATTTATATAATCATCAACCAAATTCATTCATATCATCTCTAATACGAGCTTACGGGTAACACCCCTAACCCGTATCCGTTGCCGGAGTAGGGTTACGAAGTATTACTAATCGAAACACATCATTTAATATCCATATCTCATACTTTCATACATTCATACACAATTACCATACAACTCAATCTTTTTGTCCCTTTATAAGGCCTATAAAGCCTTAAACATGCTTTAAAAATGGTTCGTGACTAAATCGATAACATTTCAGGGATCAGACGCCCGTGTGAACAGGCCGTGTGCCTCACACGGCTAATAGACACGCTCGTGCCTCAGACCGTGTGGAAACAGGGCATACATACTGACTTGGGTCACACAGCAGACCACACGCCCGTGTGTCTAGCCCTGTGCCCTTCGAAATGGCCACTCACGCCTATGTGCCAAGCCGTGCAAAAACTGTAGGGTATACTAACTTATGCAACACGAACAAGTCAGACGCCCATGTGCTAGGCTGTGTGCCAATTAGGAGACATACTGACTTGTACCGCATGACCAATCACACGCCTGTGTGTGAGACGGTGTGAAACATACTGACTTCATTTTAACAACAACACCAGGGGACACACAGTTGTGTAACATGACTGTGTGTCACACACGGCTGAGACACACGCCCCTTTCTTTACCTGTGTGGACAAAAATAAGCTATTTGCAAAGTAATTATGCCACCCTATTTTCACATATAAGCACAAGCATAAATGGTAACACTTTTACAACACAATAGGCAACCATTTCATAACATTTCATACACATATAATGCCAATCCCACATAATATTTAATTGCTTAACTAATATCATACATTTTCCATTCATAAGCTTACCATATAACAAAACATATTTGCATATTTCCATACCATCAACTTCTTACCAAAACATACCAAAAACATAATATTAAGTTTAGCCAAATCACATGGCTTAGACTTATAACACAAAATGCACCAAAATCACAATCTCAAGTAGCCACAACTATCACCACTATAACTAGCCTATACATACCATATTTACAATTATACACAAGTTTAAAAGTACCAATCGGCAACCGGATAGTGTGATATGCAAATCCGACTTGTCCAAAATGAGCGAGCTATCGAACTTCTATAAAACATGGAAAAAGAAACAGAGTAAGCTTCATAGCTTAGTAAGCCCGTATAATTCAGAATTAAACTTACCATTTATACAAAATCAAGGTAAATAATCAACGTGTATTCAATTCAATTATCAAATGCCTAAACACAAGCATTCATCACAAGTTAGTCACCTAAATACAGGAAATTATCCATTATATCAATTCATTGCATCATACAAATTTATATATATATCATGTACAACATTGGTAGCATTTCATTTCTAATCATATAAACAATAATTCATTTGAAAACTGTAACTCATCCGCATATAGAGTACTTCATCCATATAAACATAATTTATGCCCGCTGAACTTATTAGAATCTCGAGGGATACTCGGGTGATATACATTACATATAAATCAGTAATCTATCAATTCCATATCATTTTCCGCTCTTTCGAGCTATGATCAGTAAGCTCCTCCTGAACTGATGGATAGTAAGCTCCATTGAGCTGAAAAACTAAGCTCTAATGAGCTGAATCAGTAAGCTCTTACGAGCTGATATATCGGTAAGCTCATACAAGCTGCGGTGAGTCCGTAACACATGAAGGATCTTAACCAAAATGGTAACCCTAGTGACATGTCACTCATATCCTACGAATTCTTACAGTTCAAACTGGGCTCGGTAACTATAATGCCCCGTACCCGAGACCGTTGCTGGAGTCGAACACGAGGTGTTAACAGACTTAATTCATTGCTTAAATAGCTCAAACAATTTAATTTTAAAATTTTCAGTCAAGCTAGCAATTTGCGTTACAGTCGCTTAAAAATTCATATCTCGAGTTTCGAAACTCAAAATCCAATTTTGTAAATTTTCCCTGAAACTAGACTCATATATCTATTTAGTAATTTTTTTCTAGATTTTTTAGCTAGGCCAATTAGTACAGTTTATTAGTTAAAGTCTCCCCTGTTTTAGGTTTCGACTGCTCTGACCTCTGTGTATTACGAATCAGATATCTCTCTGTACAGAATTTAAATGACTATGAAGTTTTTCTCTTAAAACTAGACTCAATAAGGAATCTGTACATATAAATTATGACTTCTAATTATTTTTATACAATTTATGGTGAATTTTCAAAGTCAGAATAGGGGATCCAGAAATCACTCTGGCCCTGTTTCACAAAAATTCAAATGTATCATAAATTATAATTCATATACCTATTTTGTTCAATCCATATTAAAATAGACTCATTAAGCTTCAATTTCATAACTTACTCATCATTTAATTCTATTTCTACTATTTTTAGTGATTTTTCAAATTTATATCACTGCTGCTGTTAGATTCTGTTTTATGGCAAATTTCACTTTACTAAGGATTTTCATGGACTAAATATCATTTTAAACATACATAACATAAAATATGACTTAGATTGGCCATTCCAATGGCTAATGATTTACAAACCCTTTTTCTTGCCAAACCATAGCCATATCATAAGATCAATTACACAAAGTGAGTATTTTGCCATACATGCCACATTCAAAATATACAAGCCATTTTACCGATTTAAGCCTTCGGATAGTGTGAACGAGTCTTCGACCTATCCCGATTCTCAAGCCGGCTTGTCAAAACTACAATGAAAGAAAAGGAGGGAGTAAGCATAAATGCTTAGTAAGTTCACATGCAAATAGCAAGTAACATAATCCTACAATCTCACATAAAACATCATTTACATTTAATATCTTTCTACGATTCATCTTACCAAGTTTTCAGCCCGAGGGTTTAAGCACACACCTGTCAAATTTTCTCATTTACCACACTTGCCAACATGTCACCTTCATTTTAGGCATTCTCCTTATTTTCTTAAGATTCACCCGTTGAACACATCGGGATATAATTCGAATACACGGAAAGTTTGTACATAAGTGCCACATATGTAGCCAAGCTACCATGTAACCCGCCCATAAGCGAACTCAGACTCAACTCAACAAGCTCGGGCGTTCGCATCCATAAGTGAACTCGGACTCAACTCAACGAGCTCAGATGCCTAGTTACATCTCACGAACTCGGACTCAACTCAACGAGTTCAGACATTTGCATCCATAAGTGAACTCGGACTCAACTCAACGAGTTCGGATGCCCAACCATCCTAGTGACATGTCACTTGTATTCTAATCTATTCCCAAGGTTCAAACAGGATTCTTCTCAATTACACATTTTGACCGCCTTCTTCGAAATGTAGAAACCGATACTTGCTAGCATCTCATACTTTTCAAGTTGTTCACATAATTTGCATATTACCAAATAATAATTCATAAAGCATAATATTTCATGATAATAAGTATCATATCATATAAATAACATTAAATGACTTAAAATAAAAATTATGTTACCTTATTTACACATGAACTTACCTCGGTATAAAATTATTAGCAATCGAGCCTATTCTTCGTAAACTTTGTTTTTCCCTCGATCGCGACTTGAATCTCGTTTCTCTTGATCTATAATGCCAAATTAATCTTATTTAATACATACATTCATCAAAATAGTATTTAATACAAACTTTGGCAAAATTACATTTTTCCCCTAAACTTTTGCATAATTACACTTTTACCCCTAGGCTTCGGAATTAAACTTCATCCTATTTTATTATGTTTTATGACATGATGATCATTTTTCCCTTCTATGGCAGCATCAATTTCACACTCTAACATGTACTTATGACTATTAGGTATTTTTACCGATTAAGCCCTTTTACTCGTTTTTAGCTTAAAACCGAGTAGTAGTACAAGTTGTCTGACATAATTTAAAACCTCATATTCTATCATAAAACACCAAAATACACAAATTTCACCTATGGGTATTTTTCCAAATATGAACCCTAGGTTAAATTATTGCTAGCATAAGCTAAATCGAGCTACCGGGATTCCAAAAACGTAAAGAACATTAAAAACGGGCATAGAAATCACTTACAATCAAGGCTTAAAAGTTGAAGAAACCCTAGCTATGGAGAGAGCAAAATTCAGCAGCAACTATATGGAGAAGATGACTATTTTGTGTTATTTTTCTCATTTTATTTCGTTTAATATGCAAATGACCAAAATACCCTTAATACCTTTCTTTGAAAATTTTCATGTACAAGCCCATTTTTGTCCAAAATTTTAGAAATTGGTCAAATTCTATTTATGACCTCCTCATTAGTATTCCAAAGTAATTTCATACTAAAAACTTCTAGAATGCAAGTTTTTTGCAAATTATTCGATTTAGTCCCTAATTTCAATTTAATCACTTTATGCATAGAATTTCGTCACGAAATTTTCACACAATCATGCAATCATATCATAAACATCAAAATAATTATAAAATAATTATTTCTATCTCGAATTTGTGGTCACAAAACCACTATTCCGATTAGGCCCTAATTCGAGATATTACAACTCTCCCCCCTTTAAGGATTTTCGTCCTCGAAAATCTTACCGATAAACAGGTGTGGGTATTGATTTCTCATAGTTTCCTCAGGGTCCCATGTAGTCTCTTCTACCCCGTGCTTTTTCCATAATACTTTCACGAGAGCGACACTTTTATTTCTTAGTTGCTTGACCTCTCGAGCTAAAATGTTAATTAGTTCTTCTTTGTAAGTCATATCCGGTCGTAGTTCAATTTCTGTCGGTGAAATTATATGTGAAGGATCCGAACGATACCGACATAACATAGATACGTGGAACACATCATGAATCTTCTCTAATTCAGGTGGCAATACTAGCCGATATGCTACCGATCCAACTTTTTCAATTGTTTCATACGGCCCAATAAAACGCGGACTTAACTTGCCCTTCCGTCCAAATCTAAGGACTTTCTTCCATGGAGACACTTTCAAAAATACCTTATCACCAACTTGAAACTCGATTTCTTTTCGTTTCAAATCCATATAAGATTTCTGTCTATCCGAAGCAGCTTTCAAACAATCTCGAATCACTTTCACCTTTTCTTCGGTTTCTTTTATTAGATCAACTCCATAAATATGATTTTCCTTGAGTTCAGTCCAATACAATGGCGTCCGACATTTACAAACATACAATGCTTCATAAGGTGCCATCTTTGAACTCGTCTGATAACTATTATTATAAGCAAATTCTACTAACGGTAAGTACCTTTCCCAACTACCTTGAAATTCCAATACGCAACATCTGAGCATGTCTTCAAGAATCTGAATTACTCTCTCTGATTGTCCATCAGTTTGTGGATGAAAGGCAGTGCTAAAATTTAACTTTGTACCTAATGCCTCTTGTAACTTTTGCCAAAATTGTGAAGTAAATCTCGGATCTCTATTCGAAATGATTGACAAAGGTCTTCCATGAAGTCTGACAATCTCACGGATATACAATTCATCCAACTTAAGAGAATAATCCGTACGTACCGGAATAAAATGAGCTGATTTAGTTAGTCTGTCAACTATTACCCAGATGGCATTTTTCTTCCTCGGAGTTAATGGCAACCCTGATATAAAATCCATAGTAATCCGATCCTATTTCCATTCAGGAACCATGATAGGCTGGAGTAATCCCGAAGGTACTTGGTGTTCAGCTTTTACTTGTTGACAAACTAAGCATTTTGATACAAACTCGGAAATATCTCTTTTCATTCCATTCCACCAGTACATCTTCTTCAAGTCATTATACATTTTCGTACTGCCCGGATGAACCGTCAAACAATCATTATGTGCTTCATACAAAATTTTTGAATCAACTCATTATTTTTCAGTACACAAATCTGATTTTTAAACATCAAGCAACCATCAGAATCGATTTTGAAATCTGACCCCGTATCAGCTTCACACTGTTTTCTCTTGGCTTGCAAATCTTCATCGCTTTTCTGAGCTTCAGAAATATCTTGAAAAAACATCGGTCTTGCTCTTAATTCTGCTAGAATCGAACCATTATTTGATATCTTTAACCGAGTGTTCATAGCTCCCAAAGTAAATAGTAATTTTCTGCTTAAAGCATCAGCAACCACATTCGCTTTTCTCGGATGGTAATCAATAACAAGCTCGTAATCTGTCAATAACTCTAACCATCTTCGCTGTCTCAAATTCAAGTCTTTTTGTGGCATCAAGTACTTAAGACTTTTGTGGTCGGTATATACTCAGCACTTTTCACCATACAAATAATGTCGCCAAATCTTCAAAGAAAACACGATAGCAGCTAATTCCAAATCATGAGTCGGATAATTTTTTTCATGAGATTTTAACTGCCTCGAAGCATAAGCCACCATTTTTCCTTCTTGCATAAGTACACATCCTAAACCATTTCGAGAAGCATCACTATACACCACAAATTCTTTACCTGTTTCGGGTTGTACCAACACTGGTGCTTTAGTTAATAACTTTTTCAATTCTTCAAAACTCTGTTGACATTCTTCCGTCCATTAAAATTTAACATTCTTTCGGAGTAGTCTAGTCATAGGAGCAGCAATTATAGAAAATTCATTTACAAACCACCAATAATACCCAGCTAGCCCCAAGAAACTTCTAACCTCGGTTACATTTTTCGGTGGTTTCCAATCAACAATGGTTGAAATTTTACTAGGATCAACCCGTATACCATCACCGGAAACAATATGACCCAAAAATCCAACTTCCTGGAGCTAAAATTCACTTTTACTAAACTTAGCATACAGCTGATTATCTCTCAAAGTTTGCAAAACTATCCTCAAACGCTTCAAAGATGCTCTCTGTCTCATCTTTTGAATAAATTAAAATATCATCTATAAACACCACAACAAATTTGTCCAAGTATGGCCAAAATATGCGATTCATTAAATCCATAAACACAGCAGGAGCATTTGTCAACCCAAATGGCATAACTAAAAATTCATAATGACCGTACCTTGTTCTAAAAGCAGTTTTAGGCACATCCGACTCTTTTACTCGCAGCTGGTAATACCCAGATCTCAAGTCAATCTTTGAAAACCATGTTGCTCCTTTTAGCTGATCAAATAAATCATCAATTCTCGGCAACAGATACTTGTTCTTGATTTTCACCTTGTTTAACTACCGATAGTCAACACACAATCTCATAGAACCATCCTTTTTTTTCACAAATAACACAGGAGCACCCCAAGGTGAAAAACTCGGTCTCACAAAGCCTTTATCAGTCAACTCTTGCAACTGTGATTTTATTTCTTTCAACTCTGCTGGTGCCATTCTATATGGAGCAATCGAGATTGGAGCTGTTCCCGGTATTAAATCAATACCAAATTCTACTTCCCTGACTGGAGGCAAACCCAGCAATTCTTCTAGAAATATGTCCGCAAATTCACACACAACCGGCACTGATTCAACTTTCTTTTCAACTTCTTTTGTATTAATTACATACGCCAAATAAGCTTCATAACCCTTTCTCAAATATCTCTGAGCCGACATTGAAGAAATCATACTAGATAATGCCTCTGATTTGTCTGATTTAACCCGCAGAATTTCACCACTTTCACAATTTAATTCTATAACCTTTTCATTGCAATTTATTATAGCATCATGCAATGTCAACCAATCCATACCCAAAATAACATCAAATTCATCAAACGGCAACAACATCAAGTCGGCCGGAAAGTAATGACCCCGAATCATTAAAGGGCATTTCTTGCATACTTTATCAACTATCACACATTTGCCTAACGGATTCGACACTTTAATCATAAATCCTGTGTTCTCAACAGGTATATTCATACTAGACACCAGTTTCATGCATACATAGGAATGAGTAGAATCGGGATCAATCAAAGCATTAACATTAACATCATAAAGAGAAAATATACCAGTAATCACGTCAGGTGATGAAGCATCTTCACGTGCCTTTATAGCATAAGTTTTAGCTGGAGCTCTTGCTTCAGATTTAGCTGCTGAATCTCTGGCTACATTTTTGCTGCTTGCTTCATTTCCAGCTTTTCTCGAATATCTTCCCCTCGAGTCTACACCACTAGCTTTTACATTTTGAAATTTTTCTTTCTCAGCTCTCTCTGGGCAGTCTCTAATAAAATGATCTAGAGAACCACACCGAAAACATTCATTCGCTCTACATGGGCCAAAATGATTTCTGCCACACTACTGGCACTCAGGCTTAACAAATCTCGTATTTCATACTAGCTGCAGAAGTAGTCTGAGATTTAGGACCCACATTTTGCTTCTTAACATTTCCATATGATTATCCAGCCGAAACTTGTGAACGGGGATTCATATTTCTAGATTTTGTGGATTGCTGTGAGAATGAACTACTCGTTGGTCTTTTCTTCCAATTTCTAGTCTCAGCCTCTGCCTCTTTCTTCTCTTTAAGTAGTTCTTCAGCCTTGCAAGCTCGATCAACCAATACTACCATTTCTTTTAATTCAAGAATCCCAACAAATACTTTGATGTCTTCATTGAGTCCATCTTCAAATCGTCTGCACATTTTAGCTTCTGTAGGAATGTATTCTCTAGCATACTTACTCAACCTGACGAACTCCCTTTCGTATTCAATAACTGTCATGTTCCCATGCTTTAATTCAAGAAACTCTTTACGCTTCTGATCAATAAATCTTTCACTGACATATTTCTTCCGAAATTCTTCTTGAAAGAACTCCCAAGTTACTTTCTCTTTCGGTACTACTGAAGTCAATGTCTTCCACCAATGATAAGCTGAATCCCTCAACAATGATATAGCATATTTCAAGCATTCCTTAGGTGTACACGACAATTCATCAAATACTCGAATAGAATTCTCGAGCCAAAACTCTGCTTTCTCGGCATCATCATCAATATTTGCCCTGAATTCTTTGGCCCCTTGCTTGCGGATTCTGCTAATTGGAGTTCTATGAAATTTTATCAAATCCACACTTGAGGCATCGGGGGTACAGGTTGAGGAATCGGGGGAGGTGGGGGAGGTTGTGCATTCGGGTTCGTACGAACGAACTCTGTATACCAAGCATTCATCATTTGGAGAAAGGCTTCCCGAGCCCCTTCTCCTCCTCTTTGACCAATAGTAGGAGGTGGATTTTCAGTTGGCACTGCCCCTTCAGTCAGAGCTGGTGCATTACTCTCTACATCATCAGCCACAACTGGATCGGGATCCATTTACTATAAAAAAAATCATTTAAAAGGTCAGAAGTCGTCACACTATCACAATATATATATGGCATGTATAACAAAACCCGTACATACAACACATTAGTCCGAGAATCGACTAAACCTGCTCTGATACCACCAAATGTAACGCCTCGTACCCGAGACCATTGCCGGAGTCGAACACGAGGTGTTAACAGACTTAATTCATTGCTTAAACAGCTCAAACAATTTAATTTTAAAATTTTCAGTCAAGCTAGCAATCTGCATCACAGTCGCTTAAAAATTAATATATCCAGTTCTGAAACTCAAAATTCAATTCCGTAAATTTTACCTAAAACTAGACTCATATATCTATTTACTAAATTTTTTTCTAGAATTTTTGGCTGGGCCAATTAGTACAGTTTTTTAGTTAAAGTCTCCCCTATTTCAGGGTTTGACTGCTCTGACCTCTGTGTATTACGAATCAGATATCTCTTTGTAAAAAATTTCAATGACTATGAAGTTTGTTTCTTTTAAAACTAGACTCAATAAGAAATCTGTACATATAAAATATGACTTCTAATTATTTTTATAAAATTTATGGTGAATTTTCAAATTCAGAACAGGGGATCCAGAAATCACTCTGGGCCTATTTCACAAAAATTCAAATGTATCATAAACTATAATTCATATACCTATTTTGTTCAATCCATATTAAAATAGACTCATTAAGCTTCAATTTCATAACTTACTCATCATTTAATTCTATTTATACTATATTTAGTGATTTTTCAAATTTACATCACTGCTGCTGTCAGATTCTGTTTTATGGCAAATTTCACTTTACTAAGGATTTTCATGGACTAAATATCATTTTAAACATACATAACATAAAATATGACTTAGATTGGCCATTCCAATGGCTAATGATTTACAAACCCTTTTCTTGCCAAACCATAGCCATATCATAAGATCAATTACACAAAGTGAGTATTTTGCCATACATGCCACATTCAAAATATACAACCATTTTACCGATTTAAGCCTTCGGATAGTGTGAACGAGTCTTCGACCTATCCCGATTCTCAAGCCGGCTTGTCAAAACTACAATGAAAGAAAAGGAGGGAGTAAGCATAAATGCTTAGTAAGTTCACATGGAAATAGCAAGTAACATAATCACAAAATCCCACATAAAACATCATTTACATTTAATATCTTTCTACGATTTCATCTTACCAAGTTTTCAACCCGAGGGTTTAAGCACATACCTGTCAAATTTTCTCATTTACCACACTTACCAACATATCACCTTCGTTTTAGGCATTCTCCTTATTTTCTTAAGATTCACCCGTTGAACAAATCGGAATATAATTCGAATACACGGAAAGTTTGTACATAAGTGCCACATATGTAGCCAAGCTACCATGTAACCCACCCATAAGCGAACTCGGACTCAACTCAACGAGCTCGGGCGTTCGCATCCATAAGTGAACTCGGACTCAACTCAACGAGCTCGGATGCCTAGTTACATCTCACGAACTCGGACTCAACTCAACGAGTTCAGACATTTGCATCCATAAGTGAACTTAGACTCAACTCAACGAGTTCGGATGCCCAACCATCCTAGTGACATGTCACTTGTATTCTAATCTATTCCCAAGGTTCAAACGGGATTCTTCTCAATTACACATTTTGACCGCCTTCTTCGAAATGTAGAAACCGATACTTGCTAGCATCTCATACTTATCAAGTTGTTCACATAATTTGCATATTACCAAATAATAATTCACAAAGCATAATATTTCATGATAATAAGTATCATATCATATAAATAACATTAAATCACTTAAAATAAAAATTATGTTACCTTATTTACACATGAACTTACCTCGGTATAAAATTATTAGCAATCGAGCCTATTCTTCGTAAACTTTGTTTTTCCCTCGATCGCAACTTGAATCTCGTTTCTCTTGATCTATAATGCCAAATTAATCTTATTTAATATATACATTCATCAAAACAACATTTAATAAGAGCTTTGGTAAAATTACATTTTTTCCCCTAAACTTTTGCATAATTACACTTTTGCTCCTAGGCTCGGGAATTAAACTTCATCCTATTTTCTTATGTTTTATGACATGCTGATCATTTTTCCCTTCTATGGCAGCATCAATTTCACACTCTAACATGTACTTATGACTATTAGGTATTTTTATCGATTAAGCCCTTTTACTCGTTTTCGCTTAAAACCGAGTAGTACAAGTTGTCTGACATAATTTAAAACCTCATATTCTATCATAAAACACTAAAATACACAAATTTCACCTATGGGTATTTTTCCAAATATGAACCCTAGGTTAAATTATTGCTAGCATAAGCTAAATTGAGCTACTGGGATTCCAAAAACGTAAAGAACATTAAAAACGGGCATAGAAATCACTTACAATCAAGGCTTAAAAGTTGAAGAAACCCTAGCTATGGAGAGAGCAAAATTCGACAGCAACTATATGGAGAAGATGACTATTTTGTGTTATTTTTCTCATTTTATTTCATTTAATATGCAAATAACCAAAATACCCTTAATACCTTTCTTTGAAAATTTTCATGTACATGCCCATTTTTGTCCAAAATTTTAAAAATTGGTCAAATTGCTGTTTAAGACCTCCTCATTAATATTCCAAAGTAATTTCATACTAAAAACTTCTAGAATGCAAGTTTTGCAAATTATTCGATTTAGTCCCTAATTTTAATTTAAGCACTTTATGCATAGAATTTCGTCACGAAATTTTCACACAATCATGCAATCATATCATAAACATCAAAATAATTATAGAATAATTATTTCTATCTCGGATTTGTGGTCACGAATCCACTATTCCGATTAGGCCCTACTTCGGGATATTACAGTAACCATCAAATTATATTGATAAAGCATTAATATTCCAAGTATATCAATTACTCAATTATACACATTCATTACAAATAAATACAAGTATTTTAAAATTTCGATTCTATTTATACAAACTTACCTCGACTATTCGTCTACTTTTCTTTTTCCCTGATCTAATTCTGATATCAGCTTATCTTGATTTATATATTATCAAATTCAATACATTCAGTATTCAATCAATTCAATTTAGCCTATAATTCTTATTTTGGAAAATTTACACATTTGCCCCTAAACTTTCATATATTTACAATTTAATCCTTATCACATAAAATTGCAAATTCATGCAATTTTGTACAAACCCATGCCTAGTCGAATTTACTATATATTACTAGAAGCCCATATTTTCAATTTATTCACACTTTTACCCACCTAATTATACAATTTCTCAATTTAATTCCTTTTTGACATTTTTGTCAAAAATCACTTTACAAAACTAGTTTAACTCTCAGCAATTATCCAAAGCCCATCATCAACCATCAAGTTACTCAAGCATTCAACAATGGCAACATGATAAATCTTTAACAATTTCAAAATCTAAGGTACGGGCTAGCTAGAATATGAAGCAACGATATCAAAAACATAAAAATCATTAGAAGTGGATCAGAAACCGTACCTTAAATTCTCAAAATAGCTTGGCCGAATGAAGAAAGTAAAAATGGTGTTTTACTCACCCTAATTTCGATTTATGATGATGAATGGAGAAAGAAATTTGTTTAGTTTTATTATAATTAGCCCTTAATTAGCAATTTACCTTAATAACCTTTAAAAATATTATAAATTACACCATTTGCCATGCTATCATCATCTACTAACCTATAAATGGCCTATTTATCACTTAAGGACTTTACTTTAAGGTTGTATAGCTATTAGACAGTTTTAGCTAATAGAACACAAGTTTTACGCTTTACGCGATTTAGTCCTTTTTACCGAGTTAAACATTCAAATAGTAAAATTTCTTTAAGAAACTTCCACACAATAATTCTATCATGCTGTAAACTTTAATAAAATAATAAAAATAATATTTTAACTTCAGATTTGTGGTCCCAAAACCATTGTTCTGATTTGACTAAAAAACGAGTTGTTACAACTCTCCCCTCTTAGGGATTTTCGTCCTCGAAAATCTTACCAGTGAATAGGTTAGGGTACTCTTTTCACATAGATTCCTCAGGTTCCCACTTGGCTTCCTCAATTCCATGTTTATGCTAAAGAACCTTATTAGAGCTATGCGTTTATTTCTCAATTCTTTGATTTCACGAGCTAAAATCCTGATTGGTTCTTTGTTGTGTGTCAAATCAGCCTGTATCTCAACATCTACCGGAGAAATCACATGTGATAGATTGGATATGTATCTGTAACAACCTATTTTAGGGTTAATTAGAATAGTGGTTTTGAGACCATAAATTTGATGTAAAAAATTTATTTTATTATTATTTTAATATTTACAGCATGATATTAGGGTTGTGTGAAAATTTCGTGAAGAAAGTTTACCGTTTGAGTGGTTAATTCGGTAAAAAGGACTAAATCGCGTAAAGTGCAAAAGTTGAGTTCTATTAGCTAAAGGTGTCTAATAGCTATAAGGTCCTTATGTTGATATTAGACCATTGACATGTTGAGTGGACATTAATGGGCATGGAATGGATGTTTAACATGTTTATTAATTAAGGATAATATAGTACTTTAGGAAATAAATAAGTTTAATAATAAAACAAACATTTGTATCATCTTTCTCCTTCAATTATCCACCAAAAATGAAAAGTTTGACCAGCCATGGAAGCTTGAGTATTCGGCCAAGCTTGGAAGTTAATTTGGTGAGTGGTTTTTGCCCGATTTTTAATGATTTTTACGTTTTTTGAGATCGTTGCTTCTTAATCTAGCTAGCTCGTACCTCTGATTTCAAAACTGTTAAAGAATTTGAGTGTTACCATTATTGAATGCATGATTATTTTGATAGTTGATGATGGAAAATAAATTATTGTTGTTGGATATACATGTTTTGTAAAGTGAATTTTGGTAAAAATATCAATTTTGGACTAAATTGTGAATTATTGAAATTATGTGGTTGAAAGTGTGATTATTTGGAAAATATGGGCTGCTAAGGAAATAAGAAGAATTCGGTTACGCATGGGTAGGATGAAATTGCATGAAATTTGAGATTTTATATAATAAGGACTAAATTGCAAAAATGTGAAATAATAGGGGCAAAAGTGTAATTTTGCCAAAATATGTGTGTTAAATTGAATGAGTTAATGATTGAATAAGTAAATTTTGTTATTATATAGATTGAGAAAAATGAGAATCGGATCTAGAATAGGGGAAAACAAAGCATCGAATTAGTCGACCTAATTTGTCGTTACAACAAAAAATGTAAGTTCGTATGCTAATAAACGTATTTAAATTGCGTTATAAATGCTTATTTGTCATTGAATTGAATTGAATTATATATGTTTCATTATCATTGAATTGCTAGGAATGTTGAACAAGCAAATTCGAGCAAGAATTGACGAAGTTACGACATCCAAAAGTCCCGTACGAACCTTAGGAATAATATATGATACAAATGTCATGACAATAGGATTACCGAGATGTGATTACATGTAAGACCATGTCTGGGACATTGGCATTGTATTGTGATTACGTGTAAGACCATGTCTGGGACATTGGCATCGTTATATGATTTTGTGTAAGATCCTGTCTAGGACAGTGGCATCGATATGTGATAACATATAAGACCATATCTGGGATATAACATTGTATGAGCTTTATGTGATTTCCGAGTATCCTTAAAGATTCTGAATGGTTCAACGGGCATAGTCAAGACGAGAAGGAAAGTACAATTGAATTAAGTGATATAGGTTCGTACAGAACTTATATGAGAATCAAATGAAGGTAATTTGGTAAGTTTTTAGTGTATCATGTATATGAAATGAGAAAGATTTATGTATAAGTATGTTTCATGCCAAAATGTGTTTATTTGGCTATAATGAGGTATGAATTGAATGATATGTGAGATATAGGTTATATTTGAATTAACTAAATATACATATGGCACATAGTGTGCGAAACACCGTTATTTGATGATATTTCACATAATTCACTTGGCTAAGAAAAGGTGATGAATATTGAATTGAATAGAGTTTATATACAATTGCTTGTGCATATAAAAATGTGAATGAATTGATAAGAAGTATTCAAACCATATGTGTTTTGAATGAATAAACTCATGAAAATCTTGATCATTTATGTGCAAGAATTCGAGATTGAATGGTGAAATCATATGAATTATATCATGTTTTGAGTAATTGTTTAAAATGCAGTTATTTAATAACATGAGTTTATTACTATACAAGCTTACTAAGATTTATAGCTTACTTTGTTTTCTTTTCTATGATTATAGTGTTCAGAGGTGTAACACCCTTAACCCGTATCCATCACCGAACTAGGGTTAAAGGAGTTATTGGAAAAATTGAAACATTTCACAAATAATTCACAAACATCATTCACACATAATCATACATCATTACGGAGTCCCTCACATAGGTTAACGAGACCTTAAACATGCTTTAAAAAGGGGTCGAGACTAAACCGAGCTCATACAAAATTTTTTAAAACTTAAACACTTTTCAAAGTTGTATAGGTCAGACGCCCGTGTGATCAGGTCATGTGCCTCACACAGCTTTAGACATGCCTGTGTGTCTAGGTCGTGTCAAAACAGGGCATAGATACTGACTTGTCCACATGGCCACAAGACACGCCCGTGTGCCAGGCCGTGTTAAAATTAGGGATGCTACTGACTTGGGTCACATGGCTACTCACACGCACTGACTTGGCCACACGACCTAGCACACGCTTGTGTGTGCGACCATGTGGTCTGCTCAGCTCATTTTGAAATGGCCCTTGAGCAATACGGCTAAGACACACACCCGTGTCTCTACCCATGTGGGCATAAATAGGTCATTTACAAGGCCAATTTTCCACCCCTTAAGGGTCCTCCCTACAAGAAACAAATAAGCATCAATTGCATACCAAATGTTCATCCATTCACAACCAATACATACACCAATCATGCCATAACATTTTCAACCAATTTCCATGTTTAACATCCATACCAAAACATACCATAATATGAGCCACAATCAAACCAAAACATATGGTTTATAACCTTAATATACTTATTCAATCTCATACCACATTCTTACCAATTCTACAATTAAGCACATACCAAAAACTTACCAAACTTACCACATCTCTTGGCCATTCATAAACACATCATATTGATCATATTGCATCACATTTCATGTACCAAAATCAAACCATAATCACAACCAAAACCAAGCCATATTACATGGCTAAATATATACATCACAAAACATAATCAAAGTACTTAGAGCCTAAACATGCCATACTTTAATATTCACATTTTCAAAAGGGTACCAAAAAGAAGTTCGATAGTATGGTGATGATCCTCGACGATCCCTGAGCTTTCGGTAGCTTCGATATCTATAAAATAGATGATAAACACACAAAGTAAGCTTTCCAAAGCTTAGTAAGCCATATACAAATAAACTTAACTTTATAAGCATATTAACATCATCAAATTACATATATTCTATAGCCAAATACTATCATCAACCACATGGTTCATATACACTACACATTTCCCAATTCATTTGTACATATAGCATATTTTCTCATACTTATATCATATATTCACAAAGGTACATGTACTTACCTTTCATTCTCAAACATAGTATACAATTCAAACGTACCTAAATCGGATACACATTCACATAGTCATTCATTTTTCTCGAAATGCCCGTTGAACCAATCAAAATCATAAGGATACGTATTGTTGCAAGCAATGCTAAGGATTTTAGAGAGGGTCACTGGGCCCAATAATGGCACAGGAAATCGAGGGTCTATATCGGAGCAACTTTGATCAAACAGGGCTAAAATCTTCAAGGGCGTGGCTGGTGTGGTGCCTAACGTGGCTAAATACTGGTTGGAGGCCACTAAAAGGATAATGGAGACTTAGACTGTTCACCAGAACAAAAGTTGAAAGGGGCAGTGTCACTGCTCAGGGAAAAAGCTTACCAGTGGTGGCTGACAGTGAAAGAGGGCACCCAACCTGAGCAGGTTACTTGGGAGTTCTTCAAAACTACGTTTCAAGGGAAGTATGTGGGTACAAGTTATGTGGATGCTAGAAGGACGGAGTTCCTGAACTTGACCCAGGGAAACAAATCTATGGCAGAGTATGAGGTGGAGTTTCTACGCTTTAGTAGGTATGCAAGAGTTATGGTGGCAACGGACTATGAGCGTTGTGTTAGGCTTGAGGATGGTCTTAGGGATAGCCTCAGAGTATTGATAGCTCCACAAAGTGAGCGAGTTTTCTTGGAGTTGGTAGAGAATGCAAAGATAGCAGAGGAGTGAAGCGCATTGAGAGCCTAAATCGGGAAAAGGAAAGGGGTAAGAATAAAAGGGAGGCTGAGACTCGTGGTGTTGGACAAAGGCCTAGGGCTAGGGCTAGAGTTAATGGGCCAATTAGGGTAGGGCCTCCTGCTGTTAATCCAATGGGGCCACCTTGTGATGATTGTGGAAAAAGCCATGGAGGCGAGTGTTGGAAGAGGACGGGAGCTTGTTTAGCTTGTGGGTCTATGAAGCATAGGATCAGGAATTGCCCTAGAATGCCAGGTCAGATGCCAGTCCTGGGCCGAGGTGGTGCTCAGCCAGCAAGGGGTGGCCAGCTGTCGTCAAGGGGTCGTGGGCAGGCCAGGGGCAATAACGACAATGGATGTGAATGTGGAGCACCAAGCAAAAATGCAGGCCATGCTGAGGCGAGACAGCTAGTTTTGATTTATGCTGCTCGTCGTTGAGAAGATGGGGATGCCCCAGATGTGATAACGGGTATGTTCTTTATACATGAGTTACCTTACACTGCATTTATTAATATTGGATCGACGCATTCATATGTTGCATGCAATATGACTGAACCTTTGGGTGACATGTTTGAAATTACTGCGAATGAGGTTACGGTGATAAGTCAGTTAGGTCAGTCAGTGGGAGTAAATAAGTTGTTTAATGAGGCACCCTTAGTAGTCCAAGGGGTTACCTTTTTAGCGGTTTTGATGGAACTGCAGTTTAGCGAGTTTGATTTAATCTTGGGTATGGATTGGCTGGTGAAACACCGAGCAACCTTGGATTATGCCGCAAAGCGAATGGTGTTAAGAACGGCAGAGGATAAGGAGGTGGTGGTGATTAGTGAACGCCGGAATTACCTGTCGAATGTGATTTCAGCGTTGAGGGCTAAAAAGTTGGTATGAAAGGGATGCGAAGCCCATTTGGCTTATATTAGCGATACGGAGGCTAAGAGCCCTACTGTTAAGGAATTGAGAATAGTTAGGGAATTTCCTGATGTTTTTCCCAAGGAGCTGCCAGGGTTGCCGCCCAACAGAGAAGTAGAATTTAGAATCGAGTTGTTACCTGGTGCGGCTCCGGTGTCCATCACCCCTTACCAGATGGCACCGAAGGAGTTGGTAGAACTTAAGGCACAAATTTAGGAATTATTGGATCGAGGATTCATCCGACCAAGTGTGTCTCCGTGGGGAGCACCAGTGTTATTCGTGAAGAAGAAAGATGGGATGTTGTGAATGTGCATCGACTATCGGCAGTTGAACACGTTAGCTGTTAAAAACAAGTACCCACTGTCGAGAATCGAGGATCTTTTTGATCAGTTTAGGGGAGCTTCCATTTTCTCGAAGATTGATCTAAGTTCGGGGTATCACCAGTTGAGGGTTAAGGAGACAAATGTTTATAAGACAGCTTTCAGAACTTATTATGGGCACTACGAGTTCTTGGTGATGCCATTCAGGCTGACAAACGCACCTGCCGCTTTCATGGATCTCATGAATCGAGTTTTCCAACCCTACCTGGATCAGTCCGTGGTAGTGTTCATAGATGAAATTTTAGTGTACTTAGGAGATAATGACGAGCATTATGCACATTTAAGGATTGTGTTGCAGATTTTGAGCGAGAAGCAGTTGTATGCCAAATTCAGTAAGTGTGAATTTTGGCTAAGGGAGGTTACCTTTCTAGGTCTTGTGGTGTCAGCTAAGAGGATTAAGGTGGATCCCCGGAAAATTGAGGCCGTGTTAGACTGGAAAACACCCAAGTCAGTGTCGGAAATATGAATTTTTCTGGGCTTGGCAGGGTACTATAGGCAGTTTGTTGAGGGTTTTTCATTAATTACTGCACCTTTAACTAAGTTATTGAGGAAGGGAGGACTGTTTGAATGGTCAAACAAGCAGCAAGAGAGTTTTGGAAAGCTTAAGAAGGTTTTAACAAAGGTCCCTTTGTTGATCCAGCCAGAGCCTGGGAAAGAATTTACAGTTTATAATGACGCGTTGCATGTGGGATTGGGATGTGTGTTGATGTAGGAAGGAAAGGTGGTTGCAAATACGTCACGTCAACTTAAGACTCACGAGGTGAATTACCCAAACCATGACTTGGAGCTAGCTGCGGTGGTTTTCGCACTAAAAATATGGAGGCATTATTTATACGGAGAGGAGTGCATAATTTATTCGGGCCATAAGAGTTTGAAATACCTCTTTACCAAAAAGGAGCTAAACCTTAGGTAGCGTAGGTGGGTGGAATTATTGAAGGATTTAGATTGTACGATTGATTACCACCTTGGCAAAGCAAATGTGGTAGCCGACGCGTTGAGTCGTAGGGATAAGTCAAACTTGAGGGCTATGCTCGCACGTTTAAGCTTGTTGGATGATGGTAGCTTGTTAGCTGAGCTTTAAGTAAAGTCGGTGTGGGTCAAACAGATAAGGAGTAAGCAATTAGCGGATAAGGCTTTAGGTGCTCGTTTTAAACAAGTAGAGAGTGGGAAGACATCGGACTTTGGGATAAATAGTGAAGGAGTTTTGAGTTTTCGTGGGAGAATGTGTATACCAAAGGATGATGATCTAAGGCAGTCTATTCTGCGGGAAGCACATAGCAGTCTCTATGCTATGCATCCTGGCAGAAATAAGATGTATAAGAATTCGCATGAACTTTACTGGTGGCCTGGACTTAAGCGTGAGGTTATGGAGTTCGTAAGTAAATGCTTAATTTGTCAAAAGGTGAAGGCGGAACATCAGTTGCCTTTAGGATTGCTTCAGCCAGTAAAGATTCCATTTTGGAAGTGGGAAAGGATTATGATGGACTTTGTTAGTGGGCTACCTTTGACACCTACTAACAAAGACTCGATATGGGTTACAGTGGATCAGCTAACCAAGTCTGCCCATTTTGTACCGGTCCGCACTGATTACTCGTTACAAAAGCTTGCTAGGTTGTATGTGGCAGAGATTGTAAGATTGCATGGAGTACCAGTCTCCATAATATCTGATAGGGACCCAAGTTTCACTTCACGATTTTGGAAGAAGCTACACGAGGCATTGGGTACTAGGTTGAACTTCAGTACGGCATTCCACCCTCAAACTGATGGGCAGTCGGAAAGGATGATCCAAGTTTTGGAAGATATGTTGAGGGGATGTGTAATTGAGTTTTGAGGTAGCTGGGAAGACTATTTGCCGTTAGCCGAATTCGTGTACAATAATAGTTATCAAGCAAGTATTGGGATGGCTCCGTATGAAGCACTGTATGGGCGAAGGTGTCGAACTCCAACATGTTGGACGGAATTGGGCGAACAAAGAGTTTTGGGCCCTGAGTTAGTAGCAGATACTGAGGGTAAGGTAAAATTGATTCGGGATTGGTTGAAGGAGGCCTCAAATAGGCAGAAGTCATATGCTGACCTTAAGCGTCGAGAAATAGAGTATGCAGTGGGGGACTTAGTTTTTCTTAAGGTCTCTCGGTGGAAGAAGGTGTTAAGATTTGGACGGAAGGGTAAGCTAAGCCCAAGGTTCATTAGGCCATATCGGGTTGTGAGGCGAATTGGGCCAGTCGCTTATCAGCTACAATTACCTTCTGAACTAAGCCAAATCCATAACGTGTTTCATGTTTCCATGCTAAGATGGTATCGCTCAGATCCTTCACATGTCGTGTCGGTTGAGGAGATCGAGGTTAGGCCAGACCTAACCTTCGAGGAAGAGCCCATACAAATAATTGGTCATGATGTTAAAGTACTGAGAAGGAAGTCCGTCCCATTGGTCAAAGTGCTTTGGCATAATCACAAGGCTGAGGAGGCTACTTGGGAATCTGATGAAACAATGCGACATCAATATCCGCAATTATTTGGATCAGGTAAAAATTTCGAGGGCAAAATTTCTTTTAGGGGGTAAAGTTGTAACGCCCCAAAAATCCCAGAATCCCGAACTTTCTTTTCTTTATTTTTGTTTGATAAAAAGAGTGCTAGATATTCCTAGTCAAGTGTATTTAGGTGATAATAGGCCTTGGTTAAGTTTTGAGTTCGAACTTAGAAGTGAAGGAAATTATAGGTTAATAGTTAAAATAACTTTGATGGCAAGTAGGTTGGTTTTTTTAAATAAATGAAGGAGGATTTGGACATAGAAAGCCTTGTGCTGGAGTGGCAAGTAGTGCCACATGTGAGGCTTAGAGGTGGCGTCACATGCATGGCAAGGAGGTCTGGGGTTCGAATCCCTCCTTGCCCAAAAGGAGGATTTATTTTTGCTTAGCAGACAGCTAGTAATGGTGTTGGATATAAACTCTGTAGGGAGTGATAAGAGGAGAATTTTAAGGAAGGGCTTAAGGAGTGATCAGGAAGAAAAATTAGGAGATGAGGAGTGTAGAGAGGTGGAGCCGAACTGGGAAGTTGGGGATACGAAATTCGACTATTATATATGTAGGTGCCGAAATTGCTTCTCTCTCTTTAGCCGGATTCTTCATTCTTGTTGCCGAAACACTTTGTTTACTCCAAGTGCTCAGAAGCTGAATTCCTTGCTCCTTGATTGCCTTTCTCTTCTCAAATCTCTTTGATTCACCTTTAGTTTAGCCGTTTCCTTCTTCTCTTGTTCTTGATTTTTTCGAATAAACTTTTTTCACCATACAAATCTCAAAAGCTGAATACCCTCTGTGCCGCCACTTCTCTCTCTTTCGGCTGAATATAGTGTAAGTGCTTCACTCTTTCAATCGATTTTGCTAGTATCGATTACTCTTGTCCCTCACTCTTTCTAAATCGGTTTTGGTGGGAGTGTAGTATCAAATCTCAGTATTTTGGGATCCCTACCGATTTGCTCCTTAGGTGTTGGGACTTTGGTAAGGATTAGCCTATAATTCATATTTTGGAAAATTTACACATTTACCCCTAAACTTTCATTTATTTACAATTTAGTCCTTATCACATAAAATTGCAAATTCATGCAATTTAGTACCAACCCATGCCTAGCCGAATTTACTATATATACTAGCAGTCGATATTTTCAATTTATTCAAACTTTTACCCACCTAATTTTACAATTTCTCAATTTAATCCGTTTTTGACATTTTTGTCAAAAATCACTTTACAAAACTAGTTTAACTATCAACAATTATCTAAAATCCATAACCATCCAAGGTACTCAAGCATTCAACTATGGCAACATGATAAATCTTTAACAATTTCCAAATCTAAGGTACGGGCTAGCTAGAATACAAAGCTACGATCTCAAAAACATAAAAATCATTAAAAACGGATCAAAAATCGTACCTTAATTTCTCAAAATAGCTTGGCTGAATGAGGAAAGTAAAAATGGTGTTTTATTCACCATAATTTCAGTTGATGATGATGAATGGAGAAAGAATTTTGTTTTGTTTTATTATAATTAACCTTAATTAGCAATTTACCTTAATAACATTTAAAAATATTATAAATTACACCATTTGCCATGCTATCATCATCCACTAACCTATAAATGGCCTATATACCATTTAAGGACCTTTACTTTAAGGTTCTATAGCTATTAGACACTTTTAGCTAATAGAACACAAGTTTTACGCTTTATGCGATTTAGTCCTTTTTGTCGAATTAAACATTCAAACAGTAAAATTTCTTTATGAAACTTCCACACAATAATTCTATCATGCTGTAAAGTTTAATAAAATAATAAAATAAATATTTTAACTTTAGATTTGTGGTCCCGAAACCACTATTCTGATTTGACTCAATAACGGGCTGTTACATTACGAGGCTCAAAACATGTATTCGGGATGGTTCAAGACTAAACCAATAAATTTAGAAACTTAGAGAATACTAATAAAATTTTCTCAAACACAGGAGACACATGCCCGTGTGGCCCAGCCGTGTCTCTCACACAGCCAAAGACACGCCCGTGTTGCAAGCCGTGTGGACATTCAAAGTAGAAGCACATGGCCATGTCCCAGCCCATTTTCGACCCCGTGTAACTCTCTGACTTGGGTCACACGGCCAACACACACGCCGATGTGGCTAGCCCGTGTGCCCTAAAAATGGCCACACACGCCCGTGTGCCAGGTCGTGTGCTGGGCCATGCCAAACCTGACTTAGGCCACACGGGCCAATCACACGCTCGTGTACTAGGCCATGTGGGTATGCTGACTTGATTTTCAATTTAACACCAAGGGACACACAGCCATGTAACCTAACCGTGTGTCGTAACGGCTAAGACGCACACCAGTGTCTCTACCCGTGTGGACAAAAATAAGCTATTTACCAAGCCATCTTGCCACGCCAAACTTGCTTACACCTACACAACCCAAATGGCACATAATCGTAGCATATATGGGCATCCAATTCAAGCACAACTAAGACCAAAACATACCAATTCAAAGTATACAATTCTCAAATCTCAAAAGCCCAATCCATAATAAGGCATACACTAAGCAATTTGCCACCTTCACTACCATATCTTATCTGGGTATTCAATAAGCAAAAATAAACCTCATAGCATAGGCCATTTAAACACATATATACATCAGCACATCAACCTAAAATAAGCCAAGTCTCATGGCTATATACAAACCAAAATATTTAATATTTACAAGCCATATCAAAATGACAAAAACCATTATCAACTCATAACCAAAATAGCCATAATTCCTATACATGCCATATAACCAAAACATAAGCTCAAAAATACCAAAGTGATAATAGGATAGTGTGATGAAGTCTCCGATGATCCCCAAATTCGAGCTAGCTTGAAATCACTATAAAACACAAAAAATAAACAAAGTAAGCTATAAAGCTTAGTAAGCCCGTATGAAGATAATAAGCAATTCTCACCATTCATTTACCATTCGAATTAAAAGACATAATATGCAATAATACCTTACTCTCTAGCTATCATGAATTAATCCATATACATAATCATAAACTCACAACTTCCTTAGACTCATTTATCGAATAGTTTTTCATACTTACCTGTACTGATACGTATTTATTTCTCGTCATTTAAAATCTTCATTATACCCATTGAACCATTCAGCATAGAAGTCGGATACTCGAGAGTCTCGCACCCTAAGTGCCAATATCATGGCCCGAAGCCAAATCAATAAAGCCCGCACCCGAAGTGCCAATATCATGTCCCGAAGCCAAATCAAGGAATCCCCTAATGACATGCCATTCATATCCTAATCTATTCTTAAGGTTCAACCGGGATTTCCAATGCCGAATTGTCTTCGAATCATTATCGAATATATCTTTAGTCTCGTATTCCCAGTTTATGCAATATCAAAGCATTTAAAATACATTCACAATGAAACTTATTACATACAAACTTACCTAAGACGCTAAAACGGTGAAATAGGTTGATTAGTTGAGTACTTTGTTTTTCCCCCGATCTAGATCCAAATTTCACTTTTCTTGATCCATATGTAATCAAAATCAACTTGTTTAATTACCTCTCTATTCAATTTAGTCCAAAATTCACATTAAGGCACTTTTACACATTTACCCTTAATGTTTCACATTTTTTTCAATTTAGTCCTTATTTCATAAAATCACAAATTCATGCAATTTAATACCAACCCATGCTAGCCGAATTTCCCTAGTGCACATATCAGCCCACATTTTTTATTTATTTCACATTTTAACCACAAAGTTTCCATATTTCACAATTTAATCCCTAATTTCCATTTTCACTAAAAATCACTTAACAAAACTTATATAACTATCATCAAACATTCATAATATATCATTAAACATCAAAATATTCATGTATTCATTTATGGTAAAACTCTAAACCTTTAACAGTTTTACAAAATAGTCCCTAGGCTAGCTAGATTAAGCACTGCAACGATCTCAAAAACATAAAAATCATTAAAATCGAGACAAAAACCACTCACCTATTGAACTAGAACACTTGGCCGAATGTAAAAGCTCAAAAATGGCTTCCAAAAATGATACAATCTCGTCTCGTGAGTTGATTTCGAGTCGTAGTGTTGCCCGATCGTAAAATAGAGAAGTTTCATTCAATTTGGAGTTGAGTAATGTAAAACCCCAAACCCGGCCTAGACGTTATGCCCGAATCTGGTGGTGTCACATTTGATTGCTATTCGAAGACTTGCTCTTACTGACGAAAACCCGTTTGAAATTTTAAACCTCTTTGTTAGAACTCGAATCATTCTAAAATTAGTTATTCATTTAAGTTGTCATCACCTTTAAAACATTGTTTGTTGCAGAAGCATTTCATAAGTGCTGCGAAAACGTAGTGTTTTGAAAATAGTTATCATTTTGGAAAACCGAATTCTACTCTTAACAGATATAAAACATAATAATCAAAAGTCCCAAATTAAAAGCTAGAAAATTTAGAGAGGCCTTATTACAAAATTAAAAACCCAAACTAAGATTTTGAAATAATTAAAATAAAATCCAAATAGTAGTATTCATGTGGCCACCTCCGAGTCCCTCGCAGCTCCAAATCGTCCAAGCCTGGGGATTACCTGTACAATAAAAAAGAAAGGCTGAGTTTACGAAAACTCAGTATGTAATTCCTCAAGCAGACAACAAAAATCAGAATATGCAAAATAGTCCAGGCCGTAGCCTTATTCAGTAACAGAGCAATCTGGGCTTTAGCCCTATATAGTAGCAGAGTGGGCCTAAGCCCATAATAAAACCAATACAGAGCAAATAAGTATCCCAACCCAATCCAACCAGTACACCACCCGTACCAGCCAAAATACCATGTGGGGCTTTGATCGACCCACCCAGCCAACACACTAATAACGCAGCGAACCTGCTAATAACAGAAAATGTGGCGGAGCCACTAGAATCAGAATACGGGGCAAAACCACTAGTATAGAACTTCCTCCAAATTAGACCCCAACCCCGTGCAGCATGTCATGTCATAAATATCACATGTATGTAAAGTCATACTCAGTACAATCATATATGTAAATCATAAGCACATCAGTCATACGAAACATAAGGGCATAATCATCATTTTGCCATATAGGGGTATCACAGTCATTTTATCCTATAGGGGCATTACAGTTATTTTACGTTATAGGGGTATTATAGTCATTTTACCTATTTTGGGGTTTCAACTCAGATAACGTCCTCTCTGAAGGTCTATAGTCGCCTCGAGTGACACAACTAACCTAAATGATCATAACGGTGTAAATGGGCCCAAGGCCCACTACTCAGCCCAAGTGGGGCCACACAAGCCCAAATTCAGCTACGGCTATGTGACCTACATAGCCCAGTCCAATATTTATCATTTATCGTGGATTTAATCCGCGTGAGGCCCACGAGCCTATTGGGCCCACAAGGCCCATTTCGGCCCAACCTGGCCCATAATAGCCAAAGTCCATGGAGACGCTCGTAGTGGCCTTTACAAACTATCACTCATGATTTGTGGGCTCTATCTGCCCAACGAGTGATCGCACGCTCGTGAGGCCTCAAATGCCAAAGTTTTGGCACTTCGGCTTTTGCCTATCTATAGTAAGGCCTGTTTTCAAAATCAAGTGAACAGCTCTCGGGCCCAAAGCCTACATTCCAATAAAGCACACTATCAGTTTTCCAATGATAGAATTCACAAAACTTAATCCCAAATTGCCACCCACTACTCACCTTGAACGAACGACAATAGCTTATTGCTTTTTAAAACACTGACTCAAATGATCATACGTTTCTTGCCAATTAACTGCATAAACCAAAGATCTTATCAGGTAGAATCAATTGTAGATGTGGCTTATATCCACAAATATCATTTACAGAAGCACAGGGATATTCAACCTTTGCCCAAAAAGAAGGAAGGTAATGCATTTACCTTGTTGGAAAATGAGAGGATAATGTTTCAATCGCTTCTAAAACTCTTACACTCCTTTACTCCACTGAAATCCCCAAAACCCATCGCATATTACAACACGAAGAAGAATGAGAAGTATAGTCAGAAAACATAAAAAGAAAACATTCGACTTCCAAAAAGATTCAAAAGAACAGATTTAAACACATATTGGAACGATCAAGAAACAAGAGAGGGAACATACGAGTACCTATCGACTTGTTAAAACTCTTGCAAGACCAAAACCACAACACCAACAGTAGGCACAAAAGCAATCGGCCCACACCAAAAAGTAGGGAAAAATAGAAAGAAGATGAAGAAAAGAAAGAGAGATAATCGGCTAGGAGAAAAAACCAAAGGAAAAGAGAAAATGGGGAAGAAAGAAACTATATTCGGCCAAGATGAAGAAAGGTGAGTGAGACAAGAGGAGAAGAATAAATTCGGCAAAGAGAATTATGGTGAAGAGAAAAGAGAAGAGGAAAGAAAAAATTCGAAGAAGATAGCCAAAATTCAACAATTTACCCTTAGGAGTTTCGGCAAAATCAACAAAATACAAACCGAAGAAGAATGTCAAAGGAAAAAGAAAAAGAACTCGAATGGTCAATATGCAACTCAGCTATCAAAGGAGTACGAAACCAAAAGAGAGAAAATGAGCAGCTACCAAAAAATCAAATGAACTAGACCAATTCGGCACCAAGTAAAATCTGAATAGCCACCCATAGACTCCCAAATTCGGCCAACTCCACCCCTTGTCAAACTCCACGATTTTCTCCACCAAAATATCCTCCATATCCATAACAACCATCATCCAAACCCTTGATTCTCTTCCTTTGACCAAGTCCACAACCACCTCAGCAGAATTTCAATCCAACTCTACCTCTCTCACCTCATGGCAATAAAACAAATACACCTTGTATGCCATGAGATTCAAACCCATGTTCTCCTAGTTACCAAGTCACGCCACTTGCCACCAAGCCACAAGGCTTTTTGTGACACATTTTACCCACAAATATTTATAAAGCCTACAAGCTAAAGCCAAGGTTCACTTAAGGGGAAAAACAAAAATTTTTGCAAAAGCCCAGACTTGAACCCAGGCTTCTCAAACACTCCCAAACTCACCCAAATCACTTAGCCAGTAAAGAAAACATGAAATTTGTGTCACTTTCTTGCTTAAGTAGAATATTTATGAGCAGTGTCTTAACCGCTCCCATGTTGAAGGACCAATACTTCTAGGCCCAATTTCGGGGCGTTACAATTCACCCACCTTAAAGAAATTTCGTCCCCAAAATTTCCAACTATCAAAACAGTTGCACCATCCAGGCTATACCACTACGCTCCTGCTGTGCACTCTAATCCCAATGACACTAACACACTTTAACTTGAACTTGGCACCTCTTACACTCACCCAAAACACTTAACCACTAAAGTAGATAGACATCACACGTATACAATTTCTATGTCCAAATCATCACACTTAAACAAAACATAACTAACTTAAAGGTGACTTGGCAATCCCAAGCCTGATGCTTCTTGGACCCGCATCTAAGACATGCTCTTGAATTCCTCTAGCATGCGCCCGGATGATGCCTTTTGCAATGCTCACAAGTCGAAAAATTCAGATGCATTTTAACATGCTTTATAGAACGAGGCTCCAGTCCAGAGAACTACGATCTCTCTTCTTCTTATAGTCCACATAGCTAGCCTGGAGTTTTTCACCAATCTCCTTAACTTCCTCAGCACTTCCCTTACTAACTGGGTTAGTGCCTCAGTACCAAGCTCCGGGTTATTGCTACCCGAAGTTGGTAGACTTATCCTGACTTCTGTCTCCTGAACCATCTCATGTTCCGGTGAATCTGGTGCCTCCCTAGTAGGTATGTGACCTAATGCTGAAAACCCAACCCTACCACTTCCTCAGCCTCTATCGCGGCCTCGTGTACCCCTTCCGTGAGTACCTCTTGTGCTCATATCGTTATAGCGTACTATCTGCTTTAAGAGTCTTATGAATCAGTTCATAATTCTAGTAATTATTAACAGATATTTTATGATAAAGTAATAGTTAAAGTTTTGTTTTCGTAGAGCAAAATCTCACTATAGTTTTCAGTCTTCTACAGTTTCAGTTTTCCTACCTTCTCAGTTAACTTAGACTCTAGAGTTTCCAGTATAGTACCACTACCTATAGTATAACATTTTCGTCTATAGTAGTAAACAGTGTCAGAGAACTTACAAATTTGGCACCGGAGACTTGTTTTGCCACACCTCTAGTGTCAATATTTTAAAACAATCCAAATTCTTTACAATTATCTTTTTCAAAGACCAAGGTTTAGAAAAACTTTTGAAAATCCAATTTTGAGAAAAAATTTCAAAAACCCATTCCACAATCGAGTTTTATAACCTGGCTCTGATACCACTAAATGTAACACCCCAACCCGGCCTAGATGTTATGGCTGAATCTGGCGGTGTCACATTGGAGTGCTATTCGAAGACTTGCTCTTACTGATGAAAACCCGTTTGGAAATTTTAAACCTCTTGGTTAGAACTCGAATCATTCTAAAATCTGTTATTCATTTTAAGTTGTCATCACCTTTAAAACATTATTTGTTGCGGAAGCATTTCATAAGTATTGTGAAAACGTAGTGTTTTGAAAACAGTTATTGTTTTGGAAACCGAATTCTACTCTTAACAGATATAAAACATAATAATCAAAAGTCCCAAATAAAAAGCTAGAAAATTTAGACAGGCCTTATTATAAAATTAAAAACCCAAACTGAAATTTTGAAATAATTAAAATCAAACCCAAATAGCAGTATTCATGTGGCCACCTCTGAGTCCTTCGTAGCTCCAAATTGTCTAAGCCTGGGGATTACATGTACAGTAAAAAAGAAAGGGTGAGTTTACAAAAACTCAGTGTGCAATTCCCCAAGCAGACAAGAGAAATTATAATATGCAAAATAGTCTGGGCTGTAGCCTTATTCAGTAACGGAGCAATATGGGCTTTAGCCCCATATAGTAGCAGAGTGGGCCCAAGCCCATAACTGAACCAATACAGAGGAAATAAGTATCCCAACCCAATCCAACCAACACACCACTTGTACCAGCCGACACACCATGTGGGGATTCAATCAACCCACCCAGTCAACACACCAATAACACAGTGAAGCTGCTAATAACAAAAAACGTGGTGGAGCCACTAGAATCAGAATACGTGGCAAAACCACTAGTACATAACTTCCTTCAAATCAGACTCCAACCTCATGTACTATGTCATGTCATAAATATTACGTGTATAAAAAGTCATACTCAGTACAATCATATATATAAATCATAAGCACATCAGTCATATGAAACATAAGGGCATAATCATCATTTTACCATACTGGGGTAACACGATCATTTTACCCTATAGAGGCATAACGATCATTTTACCCCATAGGGGTATTACAGTCATTTTTCCTATTTTGGGGTTTCAACTCAAATAACGTCCTCTCCAAAAGTCTAAAGTTGCCTCGAGCTAACCTAAATGATCATAACGGTGTAAATGGGCCCAAGGTCCACTCTAGACCCAAGTGGGCCCACATGCTCGTATGGCCCATTTAGTCCAAATTCAGCTTCGGCTATGTGACCGTAGCCCAATCCAATATTTATCACTTACCGTCGATTTAATCTGCGTGAGGCCCATAAGCCCATTAGGCCTACACGGCCCATTTCGGCCTAACTTGGCCTATAACGGCTCAAGTCCACGGAGACGCTCGTAGTGGCCTTTAGAAAATATCATTCATGATTCGTGGGCTCGGTCTACCCCACAAGCAATCGTACGCTCGTGAGGCCCCAAATGCTGAAGTTTTGGCACTTCGACTTTTCGGCTTTCGCTGATCTACAGTAAGGAAGGGTGTTGTTACACACTTGTTTGCAAAATTAAGTGAACCGCTCTCGAGCCCAAAGCCTACATTCCAATAAATCACACTGTCAGTTTCCCAATCGATAGAATTCACAAAACTTAATCCCAAATCGCCACCCACTACTCACCTTGAACAAACCAAAATGGCTTATTACTTTTTAAAACACTGACTCAAATGATCATACATTTCTTACCGATTAACTGCATAAACCAAAGATCTTATCAGGTAGAATCAATTGTAGATGTGGCTTAAATCCACAAATATCATTTACAGAAGCACAGGGATATTTGACCTTTGCCCAAAAAGAAGGAAGGTAATGTATTTACCATTATTGAAAAATAAGAGGATAAGGTTTTGATCGCTTCCAAAACACTTACACTCTTTTACTCCACTAAAATCCCCAGAACCCATCGCATATTACAACACGAAGAAGAATGAGAAGTGTAGTCAGAAAACATAAGAAGAAAACATTCGGCTTCTAAAAAGATTCAAAAGAATAGATTTAAACACATATTGGAATGATCGAGAAACAAGAGAGGGAACATACGAGTACCTATCGACTTGTCAAAACTTTTGCAAGACCAAAACCACAACACCAACAGTAGGCACAAAAGCAATCGGCCCACACTAAAAAGTAGGGAAAAATAGAAAGAAGATGAAGAAAAGAAAGAGAGATAATCGGCTAGGAGAAAAAACCAAAGGAAAAGAGATAATGGGGAAGAAAGAAACTATATTCGGTCAAGATGAAGAAAGGTGAGTGAGACAAGAGGAGAAGAATAAATTCGGCAAAGGGAATTATGGTGAAGAGAAAAGAGAAGAGGAAAGAAAAACTTTGGAGAAGATAGCCAAAATTCAGCAATTTGCCCTTAGGAGTTTCGGCAAAATCAACAAAATACAAACCAAAGAAGAATGTCAAAGGAAAAAGAAAAAGAACTCGAATGGTCAATATGCAACTCGGCTATTAAAGGAGTATGAAACCAAAAGAGAGAAAAGGAGCAGCTACCAAAAACCCAATGAGCTAGACCAATTCGGCACCAAGTAAAATCTGAATAGCCACCCTAGACTCCCAAATTCGGCCAACTCCACCCCTTGTCAAACTCCACGATTTTCTCCACCAAAATCTCCTCCATATCCATAACAACCATCATCCAAACCCTTGATTCTCTTCCTTTGACCAAGTCCACAACCACCTCAACAGAATTTCAATCCAACTCTACCTCTCTCACCTCATGGCAATAAAATAAATACACCTTGTATGCCATGGGATTCGAACCCAAGTTCTCCCAGTTACCAAGTCATGCCACTTGCCACCAAGCCACAAGGCTTTTTGTGACACATTTTACCCACAAATATTTATAAGGCCTACAAGCTAAAGCCAAGGTTCACTTAAGGGGAAAAACAAAAATTTTTGCAAAAGCCCAGACTTGAACCCAGGCTTCTCAAGAACTCCCAAACACACCCAAATCACTTAGCCAATAAAGCAAACATGAAATTTGTGTCACTTTCTTGCTTAAGTAGAATATTTATGAGCAGTCTCCTAACCGCTCCCATACTCAAGGCCCAATATTTCTAGGCCCAATTTCAGGATGTTACAAGTATATTCGGCTAAGTGTAGGCTAAAGAAAAGATGGTTTTTAAGTGTTTTGGAATAGTGTAGGTGACTGTTTCGGTTAAACAAAGAAAAATAAGATAACTTTGAAAGGAATAATTCAGATCGATGGAAAAAGTCTTAAAAGCTAAGAAAGAATCAATACTATAAAGAGTATTGACCCAAATCTTATATTGACTTTTAATGTGGAAAGGTTGATAGTTAAAAAGGACGACCTTGACCCACTACCTATGAGGAGATAGGAACCAAATGTATCAAGTTGAACACCACACTCAAAGAGTGATAAATTCACAAAGAAAACAAGTTGGTTGCCATTAGCAATGCTAGATAAGTCAGCTTGAGTCTTAGAAGAACAATGAGAGTTGAATTAAATTCACAAAGATGTAAAAATTCATAAAAGTATCAAAAGTTTTGTTCCCCAAAATAATGTCTTCTTACAATCTATTTATATGCACTATTGTGACTATTTGAATGCCTATTTGTGACCTTTCACCTTCAGTAATTAACTAAGGTTATTACAAGCTTTAATTTCATTTTTAACTCATATAGGAAATCCAATGGTCATGTCTCTTCATTTGATCCTGGTGTAGAAGAAAAGACATGACTCTATCCATTAATGAAGACTTAATATGTTCTTATTGTGCTTAGTTGATGTCCCTTCAACTCCCTTGTAACCGAATCATAAAGCTTGTGTAACTTCCTCTTTTAACAGCTTCATAGTAAAGGAAAAAGACTCCAAAAACTGATCAGACTTGAAGAGACACTCTTAGTCCATTTGAAAAGCCACCATAATGAGCTTTGAGTGCTTCAATATCCAACAAAAACATTCCCTTTATGCACCAACAATTAAGTGACCAAATGCACACTCTTTTATGCCAAAAGTAAATAGCCATTTGAATGTGATAGCATTTGATTCTTCTTGACAATTGAACAACCCTATTGTAGCTTTAAAATATGTGTCCAACCTTTTGAACTTTCCTACAACAAAAATTGAACACACAATTAATTTTATTTAAGAAAAATTAAACACACTATAACTTATGCATTAAAAAGTAACAACCAAATTAAAGAACACTCTAATACAAACAAATAAGATGTTTAAATGCATAATTTAATTGAGATGTAAACTAAATGAACAAATGAGTTACTTAATGCATGACTTAATTTAATGAAGAAAACTTAACTAACATGAAAGTTACATAATGCATGACTTTATTAAATGCAAAACACATAATAATGATGTACAAACTATCATATTAATGATGTTCAAACTATGACATAATTAAAGACACAAACTAAAATAACTAAAATGGATTGAAATCCTTATTTCCAGCAACAAAATATTGCTAAGTTAAAAATGAGTTGGAGTTGAGCTCACTGGGCTATGAATGAACAAGATGGGCTTGTAGAAGGTTGCAAGGCTTGCTCGGGTGACTTGTCCACATTCGTTCAATGAGCCCAACAACATTCTCTCCCCATACTAAATCATCTAAAACTGAAATAGCCTCTTTGAAACTTTTGGCTTGAGCTCGAGTTTCTGTCTTAAAGGCAGCTCCAAAGGTTTCTTGTCAGCCCTTGATGAGTCTCGAGGCTTGGCCGTAACAAAAGACCTAATTTTCAGTTGAAGATGGAGAATAAAAGATGATACTTGGCTTTGTTTTATTTTATTAACCTTATTTACCAAATTACAAAATTAACCTTGGTTACAAACAACAAAATCAATTAATGCTTGTCCATAATTGTCCACTCATTCTAATAATGGTATAATTACCATATAAGGACCTTTAATTTAATATTCCATAGATATTAGATATCTTTAGCTATTATAACACCTGTAACGCCCCAAAATTTTTATTTTTGTTTATGTTAAAATGTGACACAAATATCTATATCTACTTCAATAGTTAAGTGTCCTCGGTGTGTCTGAGAGGTCCCAAGTTCAAGCCCTACCTTTGGCAATTTTTTGATAATCTTCTAATCTAAGCCTTGTGTACGGGGAGTAGGCTTATATTTAATTATTAGTAGAATCATATCAAAATAGGCCTGCTGATTTGGTGGTTAGGTTGAATGTTAGTTGGCTGGAGGTCCTATGTTCGAATCCTTGCACGAGTGTGGGTATTATTTTTGCTCAGTTATCAAACAGAATTTCGGATGAACAAAAACTCTGAGGAGTGGATTAGTGGGAGAAAATCAAGTGATATGATCATATTTTATTTAGACTTTTATTTTTATTTTTATTTTTATTTTCAATTTCCCCAAATTTTCTCCATCTTTTGACGTTTTGATTCTCCTTTCGCTACCAAAATTTCTGTGCTTTTTCCTCCTCTTCTTCGGTTGTCCAAATTTGTTCAACGGTTGTGTGCGCTCATTGGTAAGTAACTGTTTTCCATGTATCTCTTTGTTTCATGGATAGTTTTCTAAAAGAGGTTTGTGTTTGGTTCTCTTGGATTAGGCTAAGGTCAAGATTTTAGGGGTACTTGTAACAGGCCATTTTTAGGTCAAATCAGAACAGTGGTTTTGGGACCACAAATATGAAGTCAAAATATTTATTTTATTATTTTATTAAGGTTTACAACATGATATAATTATTATGTGAAAGTTTCGTTAAGAAATTTTACTGTTTAAACGCTTAATTCGGTAAAAAGGAATAAATTGCGTAACACATAAAACTTGAGTTCTATTGTTTAAATGTATTAAATTGCTATGGTTTATTAATACGGAAGTCCTTATTATGTAATCAGTCCATTTATAATGTAAGTGGACATTCATGGACATTGTTTTAATGATGTTTAAATTATATTAACAAGGTTATATTGTAATTTAGTTAATTAAGTTATTAATAATAAAACAAAATAAAAAATCTTGTTAAATAATTCATCATCTTGCCGAATTTCAGAAACAAAATAAGTTTTTCTAAGCTTCCATGGTTTCAGCAACTTCAATCTTTGATTAAGGTACGGTTTTTGATCCGTTTTTAATGATTTTTACGTTTTTGAGCTCGTTGTAGCTTAATTTAGCTAGCCCGTACTTTCGTTTTTGAAACTATTATAGATTTTAAATGATACCATTGTTGAATGCTTCAGTATTTAAATGTTTAATGATAGATTATGAAGTTTTAATGATAGATATACAAGTTTTACAAAGTGATTTTTGACAAAAATGCAAAATAGAGATTAAATTACGAAATTGTAAAATATTGTGGTTAATAGTGTGAAATAATGAAAAATATGGGCTGCAAGTAGTATATAGGAAATTTGACTAGACATGGGTTGATATTAAATTGCATGAATTTGCAATTTTATGTGTTAAGGACTAAATTGCAAAGTAGTCAAAAGTCTAGGGTAAATTTGTAATTTAGCCAAAATGAATGTTTTAGGCTAAATTGAATTGAATGAAAGTTTGAATGAGTTAATTTGATATCATATAGATTGTAACACCCCTAACCCATATCCGTCACCGGATTAGGGTTATGAGGCACTACTGAACATAAGCACAATTCCAATCATTAATATATACACATGAACGAGTCTCAAAAATCAGTCAAAATTTAATTTCATGAACAAATACAACACTTAAATTTGAAGCATTACATATCTTACAGATACATACAGTCAAATTATTCACATGCAATAATATGAATTACAACATTCGAATATTATAGCATTTATGGACTTTAACAAAGATATGATATAAACCAAAATAATTATTTATTTAATATAATACATGAGTGTACATTGACTTTTTATATTAACTAATGATATCATTACTCAACTCAAACCAAACATCATTTAAATGTCTAATATCAATTGAATTTTATCCTTAAGAATCACGTGTCAGTACATTATACGAAAAAATATGTTAGTAATTATTTACAGAGTAGCTAATTTAATTAATATCGAATATTAAATTCAAAAACAACCACATAAGTCACGTAATTATACCAAACATTTATGCATGCTAATATCATTTAATAGTTCATTTATGAAACTAACCTTTATGATTTTAATAAATGTTTTATCATGGTAACCGAATACATATGACTAAATATATATTTCAGACTTGTCAATGAACATAATCTACAACCAAACTCCCAATCGCACACATATATCGGAATCACATATCATTGCCATGGTCTTACTCCACACATATATCGAAATCCTATGTCATGACATATGTATCCTAACTATTCCTAAGGTTCATACATGGCTTTCGGACGTCATAACTCAGTCGAAACGAATTTGGAAATGTAGTTGCCAAGCATATTCATATTCGGCCATAGCATGTATAATTCATACATTTCATACCAGCATGTATATTTAACATTTAACTACAATTTAACACGTCTATTTGCTTATAAACTTACATCGGACGATATAAAACGGAACAGGGCAGCTAGTCGACGACTTTTGTTTTCCCCCGATCCAAATCCGATTTCTTTGGTTGTTGATCTAAACATATTCAAATTAAGCTCATTCAAAATTTTCATTCAATTTAGTCCAAATACACATAAATGGGAAAATTACCATTTTACCCTTGACATTTACACTTTTTACAATTTTGTCCCTATTGCACAAAACACAAAATATGCAAAATCTCAAGATACCCATGTTTTGCAGAATGTTCCTAGTGTTCATACCAGTCCATATATTTCATTTATTTCACATTTTAGTCCCTCAAGTTATTATTTTTGCTATTTAGTCCTAATTACTCAAAATCATCAAAAACTCCAATACAAAACATGTTAATCCAAAACATATCTCTCATATTTCATCATCAAACAACAAAAATCACAAGCTCTCAACAATGGCACAACTCAAAATATTCATCAAAATAAAAAATTCAAGCATGGGTTTTGTAGTACTCGAAGCAACGATCTCAAAAACGTAAAATTTATCAAAAATCGAGCTGAACTCTTACCTTGATTGAGCTTGGAAAGCAGCCGAACCCTAGTTTCTTTTTCTTTTATTTGGTTTCAGAAAGAAAAATGAAAATAACATATATGTTAACTTTATTTTATGTTTTAATATATATATATATATATTATAATATATTATAACTTAAAACTTAATTTACCAATACAACCTTAATGATTTAATATAAAAAACTTTATATTATAAGCCGAATACCGTCCAAACAATATACTAATGGAATATTTACAACATAAACACTCCAATTTAGAAAGCCATTAACACTTAGGTTCCTTTTAGGAATGACCACTAAATTTCCCTTTTACGCGATTAAGTCCTTTTATTTATTCGGATACCTAAACGACAAAATTAAATCACAAAAATTTCACAGATATAAATTCACACAAAATAATCACAGTAAATAATTTTTAAATATTTTTTTGACTCGGATTCATGGTCCCAAAACCACCATTCTGATTAGGGTCCAAATCGGGTTGTTGCATAGATCAAGATAAGCAAATACCAGAATTAGATCGTGGGAAAGGAAAGGTAGACGAGTAGACGATGATTATAAGAGCAAATACGAGGTAAGTTCATATAATTAGAATCGTACTTTTCTATACTTGTAATTGTTGACTTGAATGTATATAATCGAAATACTTGAAATATAAATGTCTTAATGATATATTGTATTTGTTACTGAGTCTTGTTGGAACTATATGAATTCATTGGATACGAGTGACATGTTACTGAGATTATCGTATTGGTTAAGCTCTTGCATTTGTTGCAGACTCACTACAGCTCGTAAGAGCTTACTGTTTCAGCTCATTGGAGCTTATCGATTCAGCTCGAAAGAGCTTACTGTTCAGCTCAATAGAGCTTACCGTTTTCAGCTCAATAAATCTTACTGTTTATCAGCTTAGGAGGAGCTTACCGACCATGACTCGAAAGAGCATGTATGATGATGAATTGACGGATTACTGACATTGTTCACTCGACTATCCTTTGAAATTCTAATAGGTTCAACGTGCCTAAATATTGTTTATACGTATAAGTTACAAGTTATAAGTGATATTGATGTTATATGTATGATATGTGAATTTTAGAATAATACTGAGTATTGTATTAACGGATGGTTTATGTTTATGTTAAATGACTAACATATGATGAATATTTGTGATTAGGTGGTGGTTAAATTGAATTGTTGGCATATGTATTATTGCTTTGATTATGTATAAATGGTAAGTTTAATTCTGAATTATACGGGCTTACTAAGCTATAAAGCTTACTCTGTTTCTTTTTCTATGTTTTATAAACGCTCGTTGCTCTCTCGTTCCGGACAAGTCGGGTTGCATATCACACTATCCAAATTTCGATTGTTACTTTTGAACTCGTGAATTTGTAAATATGGCATGTATAGGCTAGTTTAAGGGATGATAGTTATGCTACTTGATATCTTGACTTTGGCATATTGTTGTGTATATGTTAAGCCATGTGATTTGGCTTATTTTGATGTTATATTTTGGTTGAATTGAAGTGTTCAATTATGGTATGTTTTAGCAAGGAAAGATGGAATGAAATTATGCAAATGAAATCTTGATATATATATATAGATGTTAGATGAATGGATTATACATGTGGTTAAATAGGTATTCAAATTTGTAAATGGTAATTTTTGATATGACTTATAATGTGTATTGAAATGGTTATTTTGGTTGCCAATTGAGTTGCATAAATTTGGCCAATTATGTTTGTAAATTCTTGTTTTTATAGGGTGGCAAAATAGCTTTGGAAATGGCTTATTTTTGTCCACATGGGCAAAGACACGGGCGTGTGTCTGAGCCGTGTGTGACACACAATTATGTTACACGGCCATGCGTCCCCTGGGATACCCTATAAAATTAAGTCAGTATACCCTAAGGGTTTGACACGACTTAGATACATGGGCGTGTCTATTGGCCGTATGTGTCATACGGGTTCACACATGGGCGTGTGATTGACTGTGTGAAATTAGTCAGTATACCCCCTAAATGACACACGGCCTATCGCATAGGCGTGTGGTCGGCCGTGTGACCCAAGTCAGTTTCGACCACGGTCAAGGCACACGGATGTGTCTCTGGCCGTGTGGTGCAAGTCAGTATGTATGCCCTGTTTTCACACGATCTAAGACACGGGCATGTCTACTAGTCGTGTGAGGCATACTGCCTGTTTACACGGGCGTGTGACACTTGAAAGGTTGAAATTTTTCTAAGTTTCTAAAATTTGTAATATGTTATGATTTAGTCCCAAAATGCATGATTAAAGCCTGATATGTTTGTTTTAAATTATATAATGGATATGAATGAATGATATTGACTGAACTATGATGTTTCTAGATAAATAATTATTCTGAACTGAATTACAAGTCTGGTAACACCTCTTAACTTATTTCGACGACGGTTATGGGTTAGGGGTGTTACATTTATTGGTATCAGAGTTACAGTTTAGTTAATTCTAGGACTAACGTAGCATATGTTTGTCTAGCTATACATGCCATATATAAAACCGTGATACTGTACATACTCCTGACATTTCCAAAAGTGTTTTTATATAGTAATGGATCCCGAATGAGCTGTTGTGGACGACGTAGAAAGTAATGCGCCAGCTCCTGCTCAAAGGACAGCACCTTCTGAATCTAGACCTGTAATGAGTAGTCATGGGGATGAGGCTACAAAAGCCTTCTTTTAGATATTAAATGAGTGGTTCACATAGTATATACATACGAACCCTGCTATTTCGCAACCTCCACCCCCACCTATTTCCCAACCGATCCCTATAGTTCCTCAAGGTATTGATCCTCTGCGGTTAAATAAACCACCTGTTGATAAGATAAGGAAACACAGAGCCGAGGAATTTAGAGCTACTGTTAATGATGATCCTGAGAGAGCCAAATTTTGGCTTGAGAGCATGATTCAGGTATTCGATGAATTGTCTTGTACACCCAAAGAATGCTGAAAGTGTGTAGTATCACTATTGAGAGATACTGTGTATTAGTGATGGAAGACCTTGATATCCGTAGTTTAGCCAGAGCGAGTCACTTGGGATTTCTTTCAAGTTGAATTTAGAAAGAAATACATCAGTCAAAGGTTCATCGATCAAAAGAGAAAAGAATTTCTTGAATTGAAGATGGGACATATGTCAGTCACTGAATATGAAAGAGATATGCTTGTGAATGGGTTTCTTCTGAAGCTATAATGTGTAAAAGATTCGAGGATGGATTGAATGAAGAAATTAGAGTGTTGGTTGGAATTCTTGAGCTAAAAGAGTTTGTTGTTCTGTTTCACCAAGCCTGTAAAGCCGAAAAGCTTTGGAAAGAGAAAAGAAAAGTCGATTCTGAGGCTAGAGAATATATAAAAGAATTTACGGGCAAATCAGATCAATCAGCATAAAAAAAAATTAGAGAATATCATCCTCGTTCTACAGCCTCTGCGGGAATTTCTATTAGAGATAAAAATGTGAGACAATCAAGTTCAAAACTTCAGGCGACATCTATGGCCAGTGTGGGAAGTGTTAGAAACGCTAGATCTAAATGTAAACATTGCAATATGCGACATTATAGTGAATATAGATTAGTGAGTAGAGCTTGCTTTAAATATGGATCTTTTGATCATTTTCTCCATGATTGTCCAGAATAGTTCACAACTAAAAGAGAACAACCAGTGAAAACAAGTAACACGACTACTAGAAGGAGACTGTAACACCCCTAGCCCGTGTCCGGTTGCCGGTTTAGGCTAGGAGCTATTACCAAGCTAAACATTTAATTTCAATCACCTAATCTACCAACACAAGCATAAATCGAACTGAATACATACAGATTTATAAGTCATAAATGCCATTTTCATACGGCCAAGATATTTACAATTACGAAACATATTTTTGTCAACAGTCCAACCTATACATGCCATATCGAGACCAAAATAACTGTACCAACAAGATCGATAGTACGATGAACTGCTGACGATCCCTGAGTCGGTGGCCAAAATCAACAATCTATAAAACAGAGAGATAAGAAACAGAGTAAGCTTTCGAGGCTTAATAAGTTTTAGGCATTTCAACAATTAAAACAAGTCTTTTAAATCGAACAATGAATATTACCAAATTTGTATTCTAATTACAATCACTAGGCCAAATATACACAAGTATACCACACATAAAGACTATTGGCCGAATATAATACACAAAGAAATTTTTTTAGCACATGCTTCACTTTACTATATGGCTCATACAACTAATTTAATTCACATATTTTCATATAATGATAGACATTGATCGAATAGGTCATTTCTCTTATTCATAGATATATTAATCATTCACATAATTATATCATTGTTTGATTCTAATGACTCACTTTGCAATTAATTCACATAACAGTATATAATACATACCTAGTCATTGCCATGTATCATACATATTCGATAATAGTTTACTTTGAACAATTGAATTTGTAATTTCATTCGAATCACCGGCGTTAAGCCTGCTAAGTTTCAAAACCCGAATCCAATTACTAGCTCTAAGTCTGCGAAGCTTTAAACCTAGATATAGTACCAGCACTAAGCCTGCGGGATTTGACCCGGATATACATTACCAGCACAAAGCCTGCGGGATTTAACCCGGATATACATTACCAGCACGAAGTTTGCGGGATTTAACCCGGATATACATTACCAGCACGAAGCCTGCGGGATTTAACCCGGATATATAATATATTGAGAGCTAAGCATATTTACCCACATGATAATTCGGCTCATATAACATATCACATTTGTACTTCATTTTTTTTTCATTCGAGTATGAGCACACAAGGAAAATACATATTCAATATAACTTTCGGTTCAACACTTTTACGCAAGAACATATAACCATCTCACTATTTCAGCTTAACTCTTACTATCCATTCGATTACATTCCATATACTCAAGTTATTTATTAAACAACCTTATTCAAGTAAAGACAATAGATTGCAAATCATTTATCATGCTTATCTCATTACATCAATTATCTAATAACTGTAATTACTCAAAACTTACCTCGGATATTTTTGAAAAGTTGTGGATAGGCTATTCGATCGCTTTCTCCTTTCCCTTAGCTGGTATAGTTCCTCTTTGCTCTTGAGCTTAATTTAAACAAATGAATTTGTTTAATCATTTCGAACATCAAAGGCCTTTTAAAGCACTTAACCCTTATACTCAATAATGAAACCAAGCCATATACATAATTATTTTATCACATCACCTTAAGCACACATATTAACTATCATACACCCATTTCACATGCCAAGATACAATGAATAAAAATACATACACACCAATAATTTAATTACCCATTTCGACCTTATAGGGTAACTTCAATATATCATATTTATACAATTTTCCATACACGTACCACATATTTAACAAGCCGAAATTACTCTTACATATTATTTAAGCATGTATATCACTAATCGATTTCATCATATATATCTATAAATTCACTTAAACATAATATCAATACAACACATTGAGCTCAAATCATTATTAAAGGTCAATTTCGGCTAATACACATATAAACACTAGCAACTAAATATTAACATTTGCATTTCACCATAATAGCCAATCGCCATTAAGAAATTAAGCCACAATTATTCAATTTTACCAAGCTTCAATCTAATTCAACCTATAATAGTTCATAACACATTTAAAGCACATACATTACTAAATTTTATCCAAGTCCACAATCGGCCATAGTACACCCAACATATTAGCCGATTTCCTACTTAGCATCTAATGCACATATATGCTTAATTTGTTTAGCTCAACTTCACCTATCTAACATTATTCATCAAAAGAACATGAAACAACAACCATTTAACCATCCTTAAAAACAAGCCACAACATTTTAAATTCATCTTATTGCTCCTAATGACCGAATACACATACACATATATATAAAAGAAAACTCAAATAACACAAAAATCTTCTTTTTAAAGTGCATATATAGATATACATACGGCAACTTCCATTCTTACCTCCCAACAATGAATTCAACTTATTCAATTAAGCTACTTTAACATATAAAAAAAAATCTTCCAAAAACTCATCAAATTAACACAAATTTATCTACTTGCCGAATGGTTTTATTTATTCAAGAATTCATGAATCTAAACTATGGGTTAACTAGACTATACACTTATCAACTTAATCTCATAATCAATTCAAATAAAATCACAATGCATACCTTTAAATTGGAATAGCCATGGCTGAATGCCTTGGTTTCTTTTTCAATCTTTTCTTTCTTAATTTCGGCAATGAAGAAGAAAGATGAGCATTCTTTAATTTTATTTTCTTTACCTTATTTTACTAATTATTATTTTATTTCAAAATAATGCAAATTCTTATTATAATATTTAATTAAACATATATTACCCATCAACAATCATTATGGCCGGCCACCATAATAAAAAATTAGATATCTGACATGCAAGTCCAAACTTTTTGTGACATGCATTAATAGACCCCTTTTAAATTTACCTATCACCTTTCACAATTATTTCACATAAGTCCTATTTAATAATTTCACATACAAATGACAAAATTAAACCATGAAACTTTCACATATGCATGTACACATATAATAAGCATAGAATATAACAATTAATTATTTTTATGACTCAGTTTTGTGGTCCCGAAACCACTTCCCGACTAGGGTCAAATTAGGGCTGTCACAGAGACTGCCCCAAAACACCGAAAATGTGAGTGGTAACCAAGATGCTATGAGAGATTCGACTGTGAGATCTGAGGCACGAGTACCTGCTAGGGCTTATGCTATACGTGCATGAGAGGAGGCATCATCACCAGACGTTATTACCAGTACTTTTTCTCTTTTCGATATTGATATAGTTGCGTTGATAGATCCTGGATCAACCCATTCATGTATCTATATGAATTTAGTATTTAAAAAGAGTTTACATGTCGAGTCTATAGAGTTTGTAATTAAAGTATCGAACCCCTTAGGCAAATCTGTTTTAGTTGATAAAATTTATAAGAATTGTTCTCTGATGATCCAAGGTCACTGTTTTCGAGCTGATTTGATGCTTCTACTGTTCAATGAGTTTGATCTGATTCTGGGTATGGATTGGCTAATTATACACGATGTAATTGTGAATTGTATACAGAAGACTATCGAATTGAAATGTCAAAATGGTGAGATTCTTCGGATTGAGTCTAATGATTCGAGTGAATTATCTACTGTGATATCGTCTATGTTAGCTCAGAAATATTTGAGAAAGGGCTATGATGCATATCTTGCATATGTATTGGATACGAAAGTGTCAGAATCAAAGATTGAATCCATACCTATTGTTTGTGAGTTTTCAGATGTATTTCTAGAAGAATTACCGGGATTGCCTCCGATCAGAGAAGTTGAATTTGGCATTGAGTTAGTACTGAGAACAACACCAATATCAATAGCTCTATACAGAATGGCTCCAACAGAATTAAAAGAGTTGAAGGCCCAGTTATAAGAATTGACAGACAGAGGTTTTGTTCAACCAAGTTATTCTTCATGGGGTGCACCAATATTGTTTGTGAAAAAGAAAGATAGCATGATGCACATGTGTATCAATTATAGACAGCTGAATAAAGTGACTATAAAGAACAAATACCCTGTACTATGGATTGATGACTTATTTGATTAGTTGAAAGGGGCTACAACATTTTCAAAGATTGATTTGAGATCAGGTTACTATCAGTTGCGAGTCAAAGAGTCAGATGTACCAATAACCGCATTCAGAACAAGGTATGGACATTATAAATTCCTTGTCATGTCTTTTGGTTTAACTAATGCTCTTGCCATTTTTATGGACTTGATGAATCGAATATTCAGACCGTATTTAGACAGATTTGTTGTTGTATTCATTGATGATATTCTGATCTATTCACGAGATGAATCTGAGCATACCGAACATTTGAGAGTTGTGTTACAGACTCTACATGATAAGCAGTTATTTGTAAAGTTTAGTAAATGTGAGTTCTGGCTCAAAGAAGTTGGATTTTTGGGACATATTGTTTCAGCCGACGGTATTAGAATTGATCCGAGCAAGATTTCTACTATTGTTGATTGGAAACCTTCAAGAAACATATCTAAAATCTGTAGCTTTTTGGTTTAGCGGGTTATTTTAGAAGATTTATGAAAGGATTCTCAATGATTGCGGCACCAATGACACGACTGTTACAAAAGGATGTAAAGTTTGAATGGTCAAAAAAGTGTCTATAGAGTTTTGAATAGTTGAAAGCACTGTTAACAGAGGCACCAATTTTGGTTCAACCTAAATCGGGTAAAGAGTTCATGATCTATAGTGATGCATCATTAAACAGATTAGGTTGTTGTTGATTGATTAACAAAATCTGCTCATTTCATACTGGTATGTACAGATTACTCACTTGATAGATTAGCTGAATTGTACATTTCTGAGATTGTTCGATTACATGGTGTGCCACTATCTATTATCTCTGATAGAGATCCAAGATTTACATTGCAATTCTAACAGAAATAGCGAGACGCTCTGGGAACAAAGTTGTTCAATACTGCTTTTCATCCCCAGACTGTCGGTCAGTCCAAAAGAATTATACAGATACTTGAGGATACGTTGCGTTGTTGCGTTCTCGAGTTTAAAGGTAGCTGGGAGAAATACTTGCCTTTGATTGAGTTTGCTTATAACAACAGTTTCCAAACGAGTATAAAGATGGCACCGTACGAAGCTTTATATAGTTGCAAGTGTCGAACTCCACTATACTGGACTGAATTGAGTGAGAAAAAGATTAACAGGGTTAAATTGATTAGAGAAATTGAAGAAAAAGTAAAAATGATTCGTGACAGTCTAAAACTAGGTTCGGATAGACATAAATCATATGCGAATTTGAAACTTAAAGAAATTGAATTTCAAGTCAGAGACAGAGTGTTTTTAAAAGTATCACCATGGAAAAAGGTTCTTCGATTCGGCTGTAAAGGAAAATTAGGTCTGCAATTCATAGAGCCGTATGATATTATCGAGAGAATAGGGCCTATAGCATATCGACTAGCTTTACCGTCTGAACTTGAAAAGATTTATAATGTTTTTCATGTTTCTATGCTATGTTGTTACAGATCCTATCCGTCACATGTAATCTCTCCGATAGATGTTGCAATTCAACCCGATATGTCGTAAAATGAAGAACCGATCAGGATTTTGGCTCATGAGATCAAAGAGTTAAAAAATAAACGTATAGCTCTAGTGAAGGTTCTTTGGCATAAACATGGAATTGAGAAAGCTACATGGGAACCCAAGGAAGCTATACGAAAATAGTACCCTAACTTATTTACCGGTAAGATTTTCGGGGACGAAAATCCCTAAGGGGAGAGTTGTAATTGGCCGTTTTTAGGTCAGATCAGAATAGTGGTTTTTAGACCACAAATCTAAAGTCAAAATATTTATTTTATTATTTTATTAAGGTTTACAGCATGATAGAATTATTATGTGAAAGCTTTGCTAAGAAATTTTACTATTTAAATGCTTAATTTGGTTAAAAGGCCTATATCGCGTAACGTGTAAAATTTGAGTTTTATTGTTTAAATGTATTAAATAGCTATGGTTTATTAATATGAAAGTCCTTACTATGTAATTAGTCCATTTATAATGTAAGTAGACATTCATGGACATTGATTTAATGATGTTTAAATTATATTAACAAGGTTATATTGTAATTTAGTTAATTAAGTTATTAATAATAAAATAGAATAAAAAAATCTTGTTAAATCATTCATCATCTTGCCGAATTTGAGACACAAAATAAGGGTTTTTAAACTTCCATGGTTTCGGCAACTTCAATCTTTGATTAAGGTACAATTTTTTATTCGTTTTTAATGATTTCTACGTTTTTGAGCTCGTTGCAGCTTAATTTAGCTAGCTCGTACCTTCGTTTTTGAAATTGTTATAGATTTTAAATGACACCATTGTTGAATGCTTGAGTATTTAAATGTTTAATGATAGATTATGAAGGTTTAATGATAGATATACAAGTTTTACAAAGTGATTTTTGACCAAAATGCAAAAAGGAGATTAAATTGTGAAATTGTAAAATATTGTGGTTAAAAGTATGAAATAATGAAAAATATGGGCTGCTAGTAGTATATAGGAATTCGGCTAGACATGGGTTGATATTAAATTGCATGAATTTGCAATGTGTCAAGGACTAAATTGCAAAGTAGTCAAAAGTCTAGGGGTAAATTTGTAATTTAGCCAAAATGAATGTTTTAGGCTAAATTGAATTGAATGAAAGTTTGAATGAGCTAATTTGATATCATATAGATTAAGATAAGCAAACACCATAATTAAATTGGGGGAAACGAAAGGTAGATGAGTAGATGACAGATGTACGAGCAAATACGAGTCAAGTTCGTATAATTAGAATCGTACTTTTCTATACTTGTAATTGTTGAATTGAATGTATATAATTGAAATACTTGTAATATAAATGTCTTAATGATATATTGTATTTGTTACCAAGTCTTATTTGAAATATATGAATTCATTGGATACGAGTGACGTGTTACAGAGATTATCATATTGGTTGAGCTCTTGCATTTGTTGCGGACTCACCACAGTTCGTAAGAGCTTACTGTTTCAGCTCATTGAAGCTTACCAATTCAGCTTGAAAGAGCTTACTGTTCAACTCAATAGAGCTTATCATTTTCAGCTCAATAGAGCTTACTGTTTATGAGCTCAGGAGGAGCTTACCAACCATGACTTGAAAGAGCATGTATGATGATGAATTGACAGATTCCTGACATTGTTCACTCGACTATCCTTTGAAATTCTAATTGGTTCAATGAGCCTAAATACTATTTATACGTATAAGTTACAAGTTATAAGTGATATTGATGTTATATGTATGATATGTGAATTTTGGAATAATGCCGAGTATTTTATTAACGGATGGTTTATGTTTATGTTAAATGACTAACATGTGATGAATATTTGTGATTAACTGGTGGTTAAATTGAATTGTTGGCATATGTATTATTTCTTTGAGTATGTATAAATGGTAAGTTTAATTCTGAATTATATGGGCTTCCTAAGCTCTAAAGCCTACTCTGTTTCTTTTTCTATGTTTTATAAAGGCTCATTGCTCGCTCGTTCTGGACAAGTCGGGGTTACACATCACACTATCCAAATTTTGATTGGTACTTTTGAACTCGTGAATTTGTAAATATGGCATGTATAGGCTAGTTTAAGGGATGATAGTTATGCTACTTGATATCTTGACTTTGGCATATTTTTGTGTATATGTTAAGCCATGTGATTTGGCTCATTTTGATGTTATATTTTGGTTGAATTGAAGTGTTCAATTATGGTATGTTTTAGCAAGGAAAGATGGAACGAAATTATGCTAATGGAATCTTGAGATATATATATATATATAGATGTTAGATGAATGTATTATACATGTAGTTAAATAGGTATTTGGATTTGTAAATGGTAAGTTTTTATATGACTTATAATGTGTATTGAAATGCTTATTTTGGTTGCCAATTGAGTTGCATAAATGTGGCCAATTATGTTTGTAAATGCTTGTCTTTATAGGGTGGCAAAATGGCTTTGCAAATGGCTTATTTTTGTCCACACGGGCAAAGACACGGGCATGTGTCTCAGCCGTGTGCGACACACAATTATGTTACACGGTCGTGCGTCCCCTACGATACCCTACAAAATTAAGTCAGTATACCTTACAAGTTTAACACGGCTTAGACACACGAGAGTGTCTATTGGCCGTAGTGTCATACAGATTGACACACGAGCGTGTGATTGACTGTGTGACAAAAGTCAGTATACCCCTTAAATGACACACAGCCTAGCACATGGGCGTGTGGTCAGCCGTGTGACCCAAGTTAGTTTTGACCACAGCCAAGGCACACGGTGTAACGCCCCAATTTTGTTTTCCTTAATAATTTAATTGTATGTTGTATTGCATGTTGCTTACTTGTTGTGATGGTAAGGGCCCCTGTCTTAATACAGCCAGAATCTGGGAAGGAATTCACTATCTACAGCGATGCATCACATGTTGGCTTGGGATGCGTGTTGATGTAGGAGGGTAAAGTGGTGGCATATGCGTCTCGTCATCTTAAGACGTATGAAGCAAACTACCCGACGCATGACTTGGAGTTGGCTGCAGTGGTTTTCACACTGAAGATTGGGAGGCATTACTTGTATGGTGAGAAGTGTATCATTTACAAGGATCACAAGAGCCTCAAATATCTCCTCACTCAGAAGGAGTTAAACCTTAGGCAGCATAGGTGGGTCGAGTTGCTTAAGGATTATGACTGCTCGATTGAATACCATCCTGGGAAGGCTAATATGGTAGCCGATGCACTGAGCCGTAGAATTATTACTTATTTGAGGGTAATGTTTGCTCGCCTCAGCTTATTTGATGATGGTAGCTTACTGGCCGAACTTCAAGTTAAACTGAGGTGGATTGAGCAGATTAAAGGTAAGTAGTTAGAGGATGAGTCACTGGGTTCTCGTTTCCAACAGATTGTGAATAGGGAAACTTCAAATTTTGGGTTAAATAGCGAAAGGGTACTTTGTTTCCATGGAAGGATCTGTGTACCGAAAGATACTAATTTGACGTAGACCATACTACAAGAGGCACATAGTTGCCCTTACGTTATGCATCCTGAAGGGAATAAGATGTACCGAGACCTTCGAGAATTATATTGGTGGCTGGGTCTTAAGCGGGAAGTTACTGACTTCGTGAGTAAGTTCTTGACTTGCCAGCAGGTCAGTCAGAGAGGGTAATTTAGATATTGGAAGACATGTTGAGAAGCTGTGTAATTGACTCCCGAGGCAGTTGGGAGGAGTACTTACCGTTGGTGGAGTTTGCATACAATAATAGCTAACAGTCTAGTATAAAGTTGGCGCCTTACGAGGCATTATATGGTTGTAAGTGTCGTACTCTTTCATGTTGGACTGAGTTGGGTGAGCGGCGTGTTTTGGGTCCGGAGCTAGTATCTGATACTGAGGATAAGGTTAGATTGATTCGAGTTCGACTAAAGGAAGCATCAGATAGACAAAAGTCTTATGAGATCTGAAGCGTAAGGAGATTGAGTTTTTAGTGGGGGATTTGGTGTTTCTTAAGGTCTTGCCGTGGAAAAAGGTTCTGAGGTTTGGTCGGAAGGGAAAGCTACACCCTAGATTCATTGGGCCTTATCATATATTAAAGCGCGTGGAACCGGCTGCCTACCAACTTGAGTTACCTTCAGAGTTGGACTGGATTCATGATGTGTTTCACGTCTCTATGTTGAGGCGATATTGCTCTGATCCCTCACACATTGTTTCGACTGAGGAGATTAAGGTTAGACCAGATCCAACCTTTGAGGAAAAGCCAGTTCAGATTTTAGATCGCGATGTGAAAGTTCTGAGGAGGAAGTCTGTTCCACTGGTTAAGGTGTTATGGCATAACCACTATTCTGAGGAAGCCATGTGGGAAATCGAAGAGGCAATGCGGTAGTAATACCCTCATCTATTTTAATCAAGTAAAATTCGAGGTCGAAATTTTCTTTTAGGGGGTGGAGTTGTAACACCCCAATTTTGTTTTCCTTAATAATTTAATTGTATGTTGTGTTGCATGTGGCTTACTTGCTATGATGGTAAGGGTCCTGAGTAATGTGAGAAGCCTGGGTTCAAACCTAGGCTGTAGCAAAATTTTTGTCTTTTTGTTGTGAGTAAACCCTTGCAAGTTGTAATGAGCTTGTAAATTAAAATAGGAAAAACATGGCTTAAAGGACTTGGGTTTGAGTGGATGGTAAGTGGTGTGTGGGTGTGCTTAAAGGACTTGGGTTTGAGTTACCCTATGCACAAGGGGGTATGGAAGTGTATGGGAGTGTATGGCTGAAAGTTAGGGGATGTGGGGGAAGTTTGAATGGTAATCGGTTTGGGGATGTGGGGAGAGTTTGTAGAAGGAAATTAGGGAGTGTGTGGTGAGAGGAAGTGTTAGTGCCGTTGGTGGACTCTTGGGGCTCTAGATAATTAAGTTTTGTGTTTAGGGAACCCTTCTATTTTCATTTTTGATTTTTGGTAACTTTTGTGCTTTTCTTTCCTTTCCACTTTTGTTGTTAGGCCGTTCTTTTCACAATTTTGACATCAATTTCTATTCATCATTCTTTTCTCGTTTGTAAAATTTTGGCCGAATATCTTTGGTTCCTCCTCTCTCAATTTTACGTCAGTTTTGAGTCTTGCTTAGGGAACCGATTCCCTCCTTCTTGATCTCTTACTCTCTGTGAACATATCTTGACCGATTGCTTGTGCTTCTTCATTGGTCGAACTCTGTCAAGGCTTAGGCTTCGTCTTTCTCTTCTTCTCATTTTTGCTGCTTCTTCTTACTGCTCTTGGCCGATTATCCCTTTACCATTTGGGTGATTTTTAGGTTGGGGTCTTGGCTAGATCTTGGTAAGTTTCTTCTCTAAAAGTGGCGACTTCTTTCTCTGTAGGCCGAGTATACCCTTCTCTTTTATTTTCTTCTCACTTAATTGATTGGCGTGCAACATAGTGTTTCACCGAATGTTTGCTAGGGACTTGGTTTCAATAAGCAAAGGTTGGGCCGATCACTTCTCCTCTACAAGTGGTAATCACTCTATCGGTAAGGGTTCTAGTTGTAGTTATATTTATGTAGAATTATAGATATTCATGAGTGGGTTAACTGTATTTGTGAAGGTAAAGCACTGGAAGGAGAATGTGGTGTTAGATCAAGGGAAGATTACTTTTATCGATTGGTTCTAGATCTCAGAGGCATTTCGGCTACAACTCCATTACAGGTATGTAATCACACTGTCTTAACCGTTACACAACGAAAGCTGAAAAACTGGAATCATCAATGTCACGCGAATGGTCACACTTTCATGTGGACGTCTGAGCACATAGATGCGAGCTTGTGACTGTAGAGGCCACCATGAGCGATCTCATGGGCATGGGTCGGTTCAGGCCACTTTGAGCCGAGATGGGCTGTGTGGGCCCCACGAGCTCATTAGCCCCACACAGGTGAACCGCACTAATGTGTGGAGACTGTTGGGCTGGTTGTGTAGCCTGCACGACCAAGGCCATTATTTGGGCTTATTGGGTCACACGAGAGTGTGGGCCCACATGGGCCGTATTATGGACTTAGGCCTATTTGTCACTGTTTGACTGTTAAGGTTGCACGAGTCGCACGAGACGACTGTGGACCTACTATTGGGTTGGTAAGTATACCTAAATCCTAATTTAAGAAATGAGTGTTGTACCCTATGAGGTAAATTACGATTATACCCCTATGTGATGTATGACTGCTGAGCATGCCATATTTATCGTATGTACACTTATATTATGTTGCATTTGCATGGGGTGGGATATATATATTGTTGGAGGAAGTGTATTGAAAGGCTATAAGCCTCTTACTGGCAGCTCTGCTGCAACTACTGTTAGTGTCGAAACCGGTATGTCATTTTGGAGTGTAGGGTTGGGTGGGTCGATTTATTCCCCACATAGAGTGTAGGCCTGGATGGAGTGGAGTGTAGAGGATGGTTGGGTAGGACCTTTTTATGCATTCCTGATATTATTGTGAATTGGGCTAAGGCCCACACTAATATTGCCACTGATATGGGCTGAAGCCCAGACTGTTCAACACTGTTTGTGTGATTGTTTATTAAGCAGGGATTACACACTGAGTTTCATACTCACCTTTGCTGCTTCATTGTGCAGGTAATCCTTAGGCGGGTCAGTGCTGCGAGGGACTCAGAGACGGCCACACCACCATTTTAATTTTCGTTATGAATTTTAGTAAGAGTATCTATATTTGGGGTATTTAATGTAATAAGGCCGTTTTGAATTTTAATTTTTAATTGGGGATTTTAAATTATATCTGTTAGTCGTAGGTTGCAGGTTTTCAAAAACAAAATTAAAAGATTTTTAACTATCAGGCTACGTAACCTGATTTAAAAGCTTCTACAATGACAATGTTTCTAAGAAATATAAAAACCTAGTACAAGACATGTTTTACTAAAAGAACCTGTATTTTAGTAAATGGACTAAACAAGTTGGTTTTTTTCAAAAAAGAATCGCAAACAAGATTATTTATTCAAACGAGCTTTCCAACTAAATTTGCGTTTTCCAAAACCCACCTCGATGTGACATCACAGATGCAGCCTAACGTCTAGGCCGAGTTTGGGGTGTTACACACGGATGTGTCTCTGGCCTTGTGGTGCCAGTTAGTATGTATGCCTTGTTTTCATACAGTCTAAGACACGGACGTGTCGACTAGCCGTGTGAGGCACACGACCTGTTCACACGGGTGTGTGACACTTGAAAGGTTCAAAATTTTCTAAGTTTCTAAAATTTGTAATGTGTTATGATTTAGTCCCAAATGCGTGATTAAAGCTTGATATGTTTGTTTTAAATTATATAATGGATATGAATGAATGATATTTACTGAACTATGATGTTTCTGGATAAATAATTGTTTTGAATTGAATTTCAAGTTTGGTAACGCCTCTTAATTTATTTCAGCGACGGTTACGGGTTAGGGGTGTTACAATACTCCTGCAGTGGTTTGAGCGTTAAAGGTTTCTGTTCGTTACCAGTAAGTTTACGAATACGTTATTGATGTTGTGAGTTCCTATTTGAGGAATTTTTCTATTAAGGATTCGAAGATATTACTGAAATTGAGTGTTATTATAACAATATTTAGGCTTTGGAAGGCTTGTGAGTGATTTTGCATCGAATTGACACCAGGTGTGTACCCGAAAACGTAGAAAATGAGATTCAATGAAATCTGAAAAACCCCACTATCGACGCTACATGGGCGTCTGGTCGCCCATGTGGTAGGCCATGTGCGACAACACGGTCGTGTGATTGACGAAAGCTAGGCTGTGCGTAGGCTAAACTGAACTGGGCCTGTGGGCCACACGGTTAGTCCACACAGGCGTGTGAAATTTTTTCCAAGTCTTGTGATCCACACAGGCTAAGGCTAATCTGGGCATATGTGCCCACAAGGGCAAACCACATGGGTGTCTGAGCCCATTTAGCTAAAATTGTAACACCCCTAACCCGTATCCGTTGCCGCACTAGGGTTAAGAGGCATTACCGGACATATCGGAACATTTCACAAATATTTCATAATCATCACAACATTACAATCACACATCAATACAAAGTCCCTTACATAGGTCAACGAGATCTTAAACATACTTTAGAAGGGGATCGGGACTAAACCGAATGCATACAAAATTTTTCGAAACTTAAACATTTTTCAAAGTTATATAGGTCACACGCCCGTTTGAATAGGCCGTGTGCCTCACACAGTATGAGACATACTCGTGTGTCTAGGCCATGGCAAAACAGGGCATACATACTGACTTGTCCACATGGCCACAAGACACGCCCATGGGCTAGGCTGTGTGAAAACTAAGGAGGCTGTTGACTTGGGTCACACGGCCAGTCACACGTCCGTGTGTCTAGCCCGTGCTCGAAAGGGACTTGGCCACACGGCCTACCACACGCCCGTGTGTGCGACCGTGTGGTCTGCCCAGACTCATTTTGATATTTACATTTTCAAAAGGTACCAAAATAGAGTTCGATAGTGTGGTGATGACCCTCAATGATCCCCGAGGTTCTGGTAGCTCCGATATCTATAAAACAATGCAAACACACACACAAAGTAAGCTTTCAAAAGCTTAGTAAGTCATATACAAATAAACATATCATATAACACAATTATAAACCAAACAGTTCATGTAATTCATGGCCAAATACTATCACTTACGACATAGTTCATATATAATTCACATAATCCCAATTCATTTGCCCATATAGCATATTTTCTCATACTTATATCATATATCATCACTTGCACATGTACTTACCTTTTATTCTCAAACATAGTATACATTTCAAAGGTACCTGATTCAATTACACATTTTATATATTCATTATTTTCTCGGAATGCTCGTTGAACCGTTCGGAATCATAAGGATACGCGGATAACTTGGAAAGCTCATACAATGCCAACGTCCCAGACGTGGTCTTACATGTAATCAAATATCGATGCCACTGTCCCAGACAGGGTCTTACACGAAATCAAATATGATGTCGATGTCCCAAACATGGTCTTACACGTAAATCATAAGTCGATGCCAATGTCCCAGACGTGGTCTTACACGAAAACACATATCGGATCCTATGTTATGACATATGTATCCTAACTATTCCTATGGTTCGTACGGGGCTTTTCGGACGTCGAAACTTTGTCGATATTTTCTATGATATCTCATATTCAACTCATATAATCATTTATCATTGTTCAGTAGCATAAAAACGTTAATAATTCAATTCAAAACACATTTATTTTTATATCGACTTACCTCATACGGACTTGAACGAACAGAGTCGACTATTCAACGACTTTCGACTTCCCCTAATCTAATTTCGTTTTCTTTGGTTCTTGATCTAAACATATTCAAATTTAACTCTTTTATTCACCAAATCATTAAAATCAATCCATAAACACACATTTAGGGCATTTTACAAATTAGCCCTTACATTTTCACATTTTAACAATTTAGTCTCTAATTCATAAAATCACAAAATACACAGAATTTCTTTATACTTGTACTTGGCCGAATATTCATAGTACTCATACAAGTCCACATATTTCATTTATTTCACATTATAGCCCCTCAATTTTTCATTTTCACAATTTAGTCCAGATTACTCAAATTCATCAAAAATTCAAAGACAAAACATGTTAACCCAATACATATCCTTCATTTACTATCATCAAACTTTATAAAACTCATATTATCAACAATGGCATAACTCAAAATCATCAACAAAATCAGAAATTGAGACATAGGCTTAATAGAATACAGAGTTACAATCACAAAAATGTAGAAATTATCAAAAATCGAACAAAAATCATACCTAAATCAACAATCACAAGTGCCGAACCCTAGTTGTGTTTTTCTTTTTCTTTTTCTTTTGTATTTTCGGCAAGATGAACATAAAATGGCCTAATTTTTTGCTTTGGTTTTATTAATCATATATTAATTCATCAATTATCATTTTAGCCTTGCATTATAAATATTTAAAACATTAACATTAAGGTCATAAATGTCCATTCATTCTTTCAATGGTCAATTATCAACATAAGGACCCCATAATTAATAAGCCATACAAAATAGACACTTTTAACAAATAGCAAGCCACTTTTATATTTTATGCGATTAGGTACTTTTATCAAATTAAGCACACAAAAAATTAAATTTTCATACAAAATTTTCACACATACTAATTCACATATAATAAGCACGGAAAATAATATTAAAATTTTTTTCTGACTCAAATTTGTGGTCCCAAAACCACTATTCTGACTAGGGTCTAAATCGGGCTGTTACAGCTCTCCTTCTCTTAGGGATTTTCGTCCTCAAAAATCTTACTATTGAACAGATTCAGAAATTGCTATCTCATAGCATCTTCGGGCTACCACATAGCCTCTTCAATACCGTGTCAATGCCACATTACTTTTACTAATGGAATTTTCTTATTCTGCAATTCTTTAACCTCTCATGTCAAGATACGAATCAGTTCTTCATTGTAGGTCATATCAGACTGAATCTCAATCGCAGACGGAGGAATTACATGCGAAGGATCAGATCTGTATTGTCGAAGCATCGATACGTGAAACACATTATGAATCTTTTCTAGCTCTGGTGGTAACAACAATCTATAAGCAACCAGCCCGATACGCTCAATAATCTCATATGACCAGATGAACCTCGGACTCAGCTTACCATTTCTGCCAAATCGGAGTACTTTCTTCCATAGGGACACTTTCAAAAATGCTTTATCGCCAATCTCAAATTCAATGTCTTTTCTTTTTAAATCTACGTATGATTTCTGACGATCAGAAGCTACTTTCAAACTATCTCAGATTACTTTTATTCTCTATTCAGTCTCTTTAATCAAATCAACCCCGTGTATCTTATTCTCACTGAGTCCAGACCAATACAATGGTGTACGGTATTTTCTACCATATAAGGCTTCATACGGTGCCATTTTAATGCTCGATTGAAAACTATTATTATAAGCAAATTCAATCAATGGCAAATACTGTTCCCTCATACCTTCAAACTCAAGAATGGAACATCTCAACATATCCTCAAGAATCTGAATAATCCGCTCAGATTGACCATCCCTCTGCGGGTGAAAAGCAGTACTGAAGTGCAATTTTGTACCTAAAGCCTCTTGTAATTTCTTCCAAAATTGCCAAGTAAATCTCAGATCTATGTCTGACATAATAGATAATGGCACACCGTGAAATCTCAGAATATCGAAAATATATAACTCAACTAATTTATCAAGCGAGTAATCAGATCTTACCAGAATAAAATGAGCTGATTTCGTCACTCGGTCAACCACAACCAAAATAGCATCTTTCTTCTGCTGAGATAGAGGCAAACCCGAAACAAAATCCATCGTCACTCTATCCCATTTTAATTCTGGAATCATAATCGATTGTAACAAACCAGAGGGCAGTTGATGTTCAGCTTTAACTTGCTGACAGATCAAATATTTTGAAACAAGGTCAGAGATATCTCTTTTCATTCCAGACCACTAGTAAAGCTATTTCAGATCGTTATACATTTTCGTACTACCTGGATATACATATAATCGACTGATGTGAGCTTCATTCAAAATCATCTGAATCAACTCTGAATTTCTTAAAACACAAATACGATCTTAGAATCTCAAACAATCATTATTATCAACTCTAAATTCTGAATCAGAATTTAAATCACATTGAGCTTGTTTTGCTATTATCTCATTATCTACCTTTTGAGCATCAATAGTCTGTTGTAAAAATAACAGTCTCGCTTTCAATTCAGCTAAAATCAAACCATAATCAGACATACACAACTAAGCGTTCATCGCAGGCAATGCAAATAATGATTTCTGACTCAAAGCATCAGCAACAACATTTTCTTTTCCCAGATGATAATCGATAACAAGCTCGTAGTCTTTTAGTAGTTCTAGCCATCTTCTCTATCGCAAGTTCAAATCTTTTTGAGTCATCAAATATTTCAAACTCTTATGATCTGAATATACATGACATTTCTCACCAAACAAATAGTGGATTCAGATCTTCAAAGCAAATACAATCGCAGCTAACTCAAGGTCGTGCGTCGGATAGTTCTTTTCGTGCGGTTTTAACTGTCTAGAAGCATAGGCTATGACTTTTCCTTCCTGCATCAAAACACAACCCTGACCAGTCAATGAAGCATCACTGTAGATTACAAATTCTTTACCTGATTTTGGTTGTACTAATACCAGAGCTTTAGTCAATAGGGCTTTTAACTGATCAAAGCTTTTCTGACACTTTTCAGACCATTCAAATTTCATATCTTTCTGAAGCAACTTCGTCAACGGAATCGCAATCATTGAAAAGCCTTTTACGAATCGTCGATAATAACTAGTCAGTCCCAAATAACTACAAACTTCATAAACATTTCTCGGAGGCTTTCAATCCAAAATAGCTAAAATTTTGCTCGGATAAACTCGAATACCTAATGCTGACACAATATGACCCAGAAAACCAACTTCTCATAACAAAAATTCATATTTGCTAAACTTCACATACAATTGCTTATCTCGCAAAGTTTGTAGCACTATTCTTAGATGTTCAGCATGTTCGATTTCATCATGTGAATATATCAAGACGTCATCAATGAATACAACAACAAATTGATCTAAATACAATCTAAAAATTATGTTCATCAAATCCATAAAGATAACAGGTGCATTCGTTAATCCGAAAGGCATAACTAAAAACTCATGGTGACCGTACCTCGTTCGGAAAGTAGTTTTCGAAATGTCTGAATCCTTTATTCTCAATTGATAATAACCCGATCTCAGATCTATCTTTGAAAACACAGTAGCTCCTTTCAACTGGTCAAACAAATCATCAATTGTAGGCAAAGGATATTTATTCTTGATAGTCACTTTGTTCAACTGACGATAATAAATGCATATTCTCAATGTACCGTCTTTCTTTTTCACAAATAGAACAGGAGCACCCCAAGTTGAGAAACTCGGTCTTGCGAATCCTCTATCGGTCAATTCTTGCAACTGAGACTTTAACTCTTTTAACTCGGTTGGATCCATTCTTTACAGAGCTATCAAAATTGGAGTAGTTTCTGGTACTAACTCAATACCAAATTCTACTTTTTGAATTGGAGGTAATCCCTGAAGTTCTTCAAGAAACACATTAGGGAATTCACAGACAATAGGCACTAATTCAACTTTCTTTTCTGTTACCTTCGAATCGATCACATAAGCAAAGTAGGCTTCACAACCCTTTCTCACAAACCTCAGACCTTTCATTTAAGATATCACTACTGAAAACCCATTCAAATCACTAGATTCAATTCGGATTATTTCATCAATTTTGCATCTCAAATCAATAGTTTTCCTTTTGTAATTCACAACAGCATTGTGCAAAGTTAGCCAATCCATACCCAGAATTAAATGAAACTCATCAAAGGGTAATGCCATCAAATCAGCCAAAAAATAAATGTCTCGAAACATTAATTGTAACACCCCAAACCCGGCCTGGACGTTATGTTCGAATCTGGCGATGTCACATTGAAGTGTTTTTCATAAAGCGAGATATCGTTGGAAAACCCCGTACTATAATTAACCTCTTTGTGATCTTAACGATGATTCTGAGATATGTCGCTCATTTCAAAACTTGCGTCATTATCCAAAAAGTATTTACTTTAAAATAGTTATTCATTTCAAAAATATCATTTTTTAGCGGAAGCTTTTAAAACATGTTGCGTAATGTGGTGTTTTGAAAACATTTATCTTTTTAAAAACTCACGTCCTACTACTAGCAGTTATAATTTAAAACGATTAAAACCCTAAATTAAAGATTAAAAATTTAAAAAGGCCTTATTATAGTAAAAATACCCAAACTAAAACTACTTATAAAAATAAAGTAAATATGATAGTAAATACGATTGTGTGGCCGTCTTTGAGTCACAGCATCGACCCGCCTAAGCCTGAGGATTACCTATACAGATAAACAAGTGTGCGAGTTTATGAAAACTCAGTGTGTAATCACATATAAGCAAACAGTCAGAAAACACGCACAGTCTAGGCTTAAGCCCTTTTCTAATAACAGTGTTAATATCAATTTGGGCTTTAGCCTATCTCATCACAGAAAACAGTCATGTGTTCGGGCCTTGGCCTAATGCAATAATAGTAAACCGTGTAGAAACAATAAACAGTGCAGTAACAGTTTTAACAGTATATAAGTCCTACCCATCCAGCCTCTACACTCCATCTCTGTCCAAACCTACACTCCATGTGGGGATATAATCAACCGACCCATCCCTACACTCTAGAATTAGCACCGGTTGCGACACTAAACAGTATTTGCAGTAGAGCTGCCAGTACAATAGGCTTAGAGCCATCAGTGATTCCCAGCAGAGTTGCAAGTACAGTACACTTCCTCTAATCATAATAAACCCATCCCCATGCAATATATCATACAATCATGTCATGTCATATCATGTAATCATACATGCATCCATTACAGTTTAAATAGCATGCTAAAATACAGTCATACATGTACGTAAAAACATATATACATCACATAGGGGCAAAATAATCATTTTACCACGCAGGGGCATTTCAATCATTTTATCAATTAGGGGGATCTAGGTACACTTACCGATCCAACAATAGGTACACATTCTTCTCGGGTGACCCGTGCAACATTAACAGTCAAACAGTGAAAATGGACCCAAGGCCCTTTTTGCGGGCCCATGTGGGCCCACACGCCCGTGTGGCCTACAAAGGCCAAAAATGGCCATGACCGTGTACCACACAGCCTGGCCCAATAATCTTCACATGTCTGTATGGTTTATAAGTGTGGGCACACGAGCCCGTGGGGCCCACACGACCCATTCCGACCCAATGTGGCCCAAAATGGCTTAAACCCATGAAACTGCTCATACAAGCCTCTACGATCAAGCGCCCACGTTTTACGCGTCTAAATTACTACACGAGCGAGCGCACACTTGTATAGCTTCAATAGTTAAACTTTTTCGGCATTTGCCGATATAACTTATAGTAGTGTGGGTTACAAACCTGTTTACAAAAACAAGCACGTAGCCCTTGAGCATTCCAAACCTTATCCAATCCTCAACATTCAATTAGTCACGAGGTAATAATATTAATACTACTCCTTTCCATAATACTTATCCAAAGATCAATTGTCACATTCCTTGATTCGAAGCCCAAGCTCTTACACACCTAAACCGTTGATCAAGAATGATTTTTCCCCCTTCTTCGGTTATTATCTGCATACCAACCAAACCTATTAACCTTTATCATATTGCTCGCACATCCATTTGAACCAAGCGTAAACCACATACCGAAAACGTAAAATCAATTATAGAAATGGGAAGTAATCGGTCTATCTCCACAACGATCACCCTATGCGACAAAGGCAGAGGCTTAACACAAACCGCCCCTAACAAAAATCGGTAGCCAAGAATACATTAGATGGAAACTATTAACATGACAGAAAGAGCAGCGAGGAGAGAATAGCTCTGTGTACTTAAATTGAGAGCCAAACATACCAACGCAAAATCAGTGAATAGAATGACTATAGAAACGGTGGATAGCAACGAAGGGAAAGTCGGCACAGTGAGGGTAAGAGAGGTAGGAGTATACGACCAAGAATTATGATTAAGAGAGAGGGAAGATAAGAAGAGAATTGGCCAGCCAAGAAACGATTGAGGGGAGTGGAAGAGGAGAAGGAATCGGTCAAGCATTAGGAGTTAAAAGCTAAAGAATTTGAGAGAGGGGAGTTGAGGGAACATTTGGCCAAGGAGAACAACAAACAACGGAAAAAGAAAAGAAAGGTACTAGTCGTACCTACAACAATAATCGGTCTCCAAGAGAGAAAATAATTGACAGAAACAGAAAATCAAAATGAAAAATTTGGCACAATGGGAGAAAATGTGAGCTAATACCATTCCAAACCGAATTCTTGAGAGCCACCAGTTCCAAAATCGGTACCCTCTCCCACTCCTATCCAATTCCAAATTTGGGAACATGTAAAACCCACATTCGGCATGCTACTCCCTCTCTCCTCATCCTCCCTTGATTTTCTCCTGAAATCTCTCCTTAAATCCCTCAATCGATCTTAACTACACAATTTAAACTGCACTCCAACACCCACTATTCAGACTTTTAATGAAACTCGGACTCTAGCCGTCCAACATTGCAAAATTTTAATCCCTTCACGTATGCAGGGATTCGAACCTTAGACCTCAGGTATAGATCACACGCCTCTTATCCCCTAGACCAGTATGCCATTTCCTGTCATGTTTTTCCCATATATATTTAAAAGCCTATTGCCTAGAGACAGTGCTTATTCCTTTAAAAACAAAACTTTGTGCACCTGCTCAGGCTTGAACCCAAGACTTCTCAGACACTTCCCAAAACACTTAACCACTAAAGCAGACATGCAATTGTGTCACCTTCTTGCATAATTAAACATTTATATGCAGTCTTCTAACTGTTCCCATGCTCAAGAATAAATACCTCTAGGCCAAAAATTCGAGGCATTACAATTCACCCCACCTAAGAGAAATTTTGTCCCTGAAATTTCCAACTATCAGAACAGTCGCATAACACAGACTACAGCACTACACTTCTTCTACGCACTTTAATTCCAAAACACTACCATATTTAACCTGAGTTTTTCAATACAATCTATAGATAGACTGGGACAGTGCGACAATCCAATCCTTGGCCATATTAGGGTGCCAGTGGTGTCTCACTCGCGTCCAGATTAGGCATATTACCAGATAACGAGGACGCAGTTTGAGCACCTCCACGGTCTTCGCCGCGGCCTTTTGTAACCCTTCCATGAGTATCCCTGTTGCTCATTATCTACTCGCATTTTATCTAAATTAACAGTTTTATGTAGATTAGTTTACAGTTTCAGTGTTTATTAAGAATATTTTATGGGAAATAGTATCAGTATTTCAGAGTTCGTTTTCGTAGATCGCAGTCATACTACAGTCTCAGTATACACTATTAAGAGTTTGTAGTACAGTATACTACCTACAATAGTCTTAGTAATCCTACCTACAGTAGTTTCAGTCAAAATCAAAATACAGTCTTTAGAGAGAACTTACAAGATCGCCGCGGAGACTCGATGTACCACACATTCAGTGAAACATTTCAAAATACTTTCAAATAATCCGAAACAGTTCGTTTTGGAAATTCCAAGTTTTTTAAAAGCAACCCAAATCTACAGCTGAGCTTTGTAACTTGACTCTAATACCACTAAATGTAACACCCCAAACCCGACCTGGATGTTATGGCCAAATCTGGGGATGTCACATTGAAGTGTTTTCCATAAAGCGAGATACCGTTGAAAAACCTCGTACTATAATTAACCTCTTTGTGATCTTAATGATGATTCTGAGATATGTCGTTCATTTCAAAACTTGCGTCACTATACCAAAAGTATTTACATTAAAATCATTATTCATTTCCAAAATATCATTTTTTAGCGGAAGCTTTTAAAACATGTTGCATAATATGGTGTTTTGAAAAACATTTATATTTTGAAAACTTGCATCCTACTACTAGCAGTTATAATTTAAAACAATTAAAATCCCAAATTAAAGATTAAAAATTTAAAGAGGCCTTATTACAGTAAAAATACCCTAACTAAAACCACTTAAAAAATAAAGCAAATATGATAGTAAATGCAATTGTGTGGCCGCCTTTGAGTCCCTCGCAGCACCGACCCGCCTAAGCCTGGGGATTACCTGTACAAATAAACAGATGGGTGAGTTTACGAAAGCTCAGTGTGTAATCCCATATTAGCAAATAGTCAGAAAACACGCACAGTTTGGGCCTAAGCCCTTTTCTAATAACAGTGTCAATCACAGTTTGGGCTTTAGCCCATCTCATTATAGAAACAGTCATGTCTTCGGGCCTTGGCCCAATGCAGTAACAGTAAATCGTGCAAAAACAGTAAATAGTGCAGTAACAGTTTAAATAGTATATAAGTCCCACCCATCCAGCCTCTACACTCCAGCTCCGTCCAACCCTACACTCCATGTCAGGACATAATCCCCACCCATCCCTACACTCCAGAATTAGCATCGATTGCGGCACTAAACAGTATTTGCAGCAGAACTGCCAGTATAATAGGCTTAGAGCCATCAGTGATTTGTGGCAGAGCTACCAATACAGTACACTTCCTTCAATCATAACAAACCCATCCCCATGCAATGCATCATACAATCATGTCATGTCATATCATGGAATCAAATATGTATCCATTAAAGTTTAAATAGGATGCTAACATACGATCATACATGTACGTAAAAACATATATACATCACATAGGGGCAAAACAGTCATTTTACCACACAAGGGCATTTCAGTCATTTTATTAATTAGGGGGTCTAGGTGCACTTACCGACCCAACAGTAGGTCCACAGTCGTCTCGGGCGACCCGTGCAATCTTAACAGTGAAACAGTGAAAATCGCCCTAAGGCCCATATTGCGGGCGCCTGTGGGCCCACAAAGCCCAAAAATGGCCTTGGCCGTGTGCCACACAGCCTGGCCCAATAATCTCCACACGTCCGTGTGGCTTACCAGTGTGGGGCCCACACAGCCCATTTCGGCCCGTGGGGCCCACACGGCCCATTTTGGCCCGTAGGGTCCACACTGCCCATTTCGGCCCAACGTGGCCCAAAACGGCCTAAGCCCATGAAATTGCTCATAGAGGCCTCTATGATCAAACATAGACGTTTTATGCCTTCGGATTACTACACGAGCGTGCGCACACTCGTATAACGTCAATAGTCATACTTTTCTAGCTTTTATCGATCACGCTTATAGTAGTGTGGTTTACACACCTTTTACAGAAACACGCATGTAGTGCTTGAGCATTCCAAACCTTGATCCAATCCTCAACATTCAATTAGTCACGAGGTAATCAAATTAATACTACTCATTTTCGTAACACTTATCCAAAGATCAATTGTCACATACCTTGATTCGAACCCCCAAACCCTTACACACCTAAATCGTTGATCAAGAATGATTTTTCCCCTTCTTCGGTTATTATCTGCATACCAACCAAACCTATTAACCTTTATCATATTGCTCGCACAACCATTTGAACCAAGCATAAACCACTTACCGAAAACGTAAAATCGATTATAGAAAAGGGAAGTAATTGGTCTATCTCCACAACGAACACCCTATGTGACAGAGGCAGAGGCTTAACACAAACTACCCCTAACAAAAATCGGTAGCCAAGAATACATTAGATGGAAACTATTAACACGATAGAAAGAGCAGTGATGAGAGAACAACTACGTGTACTTAAACTGAAAGCCAGACTTACCAACGCAAAACCGATGAATAGAATGACTACAGAAATGACGGATAGCAATGAAGGGAAAGTCGGCACAGTGAGGGTAAGAGAGGTAGGAGTATATGGCCAAGTATTATGATTGAGAGAGAGGGAAGATAAGAAGAGAATCGGCCAGCCAAGAAAGGATTGAGGGGAAAGGGAGAGGAGAAGGAATCTGTCAATCATTAGGAGTTAAAAGCCGAAGAATTTGAGAGAGGGGAGTAGAGGGAACATTTGGCCAAGGAGAACAACAAACAACAGAAAAAGAAAAGAAAGGTACTAGTCGTACCTACAACAATAATCGGTCTCCAAGAGAGAAAATTGTTGATAGAAATAAAAAATCAAAATGAAAAATTCGGCGCAATGGGAGAAAATGTGAGCTAATACCATTCAAAGCCAAATTCTTAAGAGTCACCAGTTCCAAAATCGGCTCCCTCTCCCACTCCTATCCAATTCCAAATTTTGTAGCATGCAAAACCCACATTCGGCATGCAACTCCCTCTCTCCTCAACCTCCCTTGATTTTCTCCTGAAATCTCTCCTCAAATCCCTCAACCTATCTCAACTACACAGTTCAAACTCCACTCCAACGCCCACTACTTAAACTTTTAATGAAACACAAACTCTAGCCACCCAGCACTGCAAAATTTTAATCCCTTCGCGCATGCGGGGATTCGAACCTTAGACCTTAGGTATAGATGACACACCTCTTAGCCCCGAGACTAGTAGGGCCTTTCCTATCATGTTTTTCCCATATTTATTTAAAAGCCTACTGCCTAGAGACAGTGCTTATTCCTTTAAAAACAAAACTTTTTGGACCTGCTCAGGCTTGAACCCAATACTTCTCAGACACTTCCCAGAACACTTAACCACTGAAGCAGACATGCAATTGTGTCACCTTTTTGCACAATTAAACATTTATATGCAGTCCCCTAACTGTTCCTATGCTCAACACTAAATACTTCTAGGCCTAACATTTGGGACGTTACAATTCACCCCTCCTTAAAGAAATTTCGTCCCTGAAATTTCAAACTATCAGAACAATCGCATAACACAAACTACACCACTACGCTTCTGCTACACACTCTAACTCCAAAACACTACTATATTTAACCTGAGTGTTTTCAGTACAGTCTATAGATAGACTGGGATAGTGCGACAATCCAATCCTCGGCCATATTAGGGCAACACTGGTGTCTCACTCGCATCCAGATTAGGCATATTACCAGATGACGAGGAACCAGTTCAAGCACCTCTACGGCCTTTACGGGGACCTCTTGTACCCCTTCCATGAGTATCCCTGGTGCTTATTATCTATGTAACACCCATTACCTGAGACCGTCGCCGGAGTCGAGCATTAGGTGTTACCGGAGTTAGCTTACTTATTCGGGGCATAAAAAATTACTTTTAAAATTAATTTAGTTTCATTCATTCAATATGTCATTAAAAAGGGTCATCGAGACCCTAAAACATGAAATTGAAATGGTTCGGGAACAAACCAGAGTCAATAAAAATTTTTCGATCACTTCAACAAATCAAAACAATTTATTTCATCTTTCAAAAATAAGTTGTTTATCTGCGTCATAGTCACTAAATAAATCATAACTCGAGTTACAAAACTCAAAATTCAAATCTATTAATTTTCTCTAAAACTAGATTCATATATCTTCTTACTAAATTTGTTTCAAAATTTTTGGTCTAGCCAATTAGTACAGTTTATTAGTTAAAATTTCCCCTGTTTTAGTGTTCGGCTACTCTGACCTCTGTTGACTACAAAGTAATTTTCTCTCTATACAGAATTCAAATAACCATGGAATTTATTTCTCTTGAAATTATACTCAATAAGGAATCTATACATATAAATTATAACTCCTAATTATTTTTTTACAATTTTTAGTGAATTTCTAAATTCAAAACAGGGGATTCATAAATCACTCTAACCCTGTCTCATCAAAATTTAAATACCTCATCTTATTTACTCTATTTCTTTCATATGAAAATAGACTCAATAAGATTTAATTCTATATCTCATTCACTATCTAAAACCATTTCTACTATTTTTAGTGATTTTCCAAATTCACATCAATACTGTTGTCCGATACTGTTTTAAAGCTAATTTCACATTTTTCATGATTTCCATGGAATAACTAGCATTTAGGCATACATAACACCAAACATGTCCTTGATAAGCCATTCCAATAGCTAATCATTATCAAGCATTTACATACCATTCATTAGCCATATCATAAGATCATACACACAAAATGGCTACGATGCTATACATGCCATACTCAAAATGGAACGTCTAGCTATACCAAAATAATCCTTGTGATAGTGTGCCCGGACCTCCGACGTACTTTACGATCCCCGAGTTAGCTTAACAAAACTATAAAAAGAAAGAAAATAAAGGGGGTAAGCATTAAGCTCAGTAAGTTTGCATGCAAATAAATAACAACATTCATAAGAATTATCTTACTACTTGGCATGATACTACTTAATGCAACTTCATTAATTGTCATAGACATATTTTAAACTTCTTCACTTACTCACTTACTTAAACACTTACTTACTTAATCAAATTTATTAATACATTTTACTTACCTTTTTCATTATCAACCATACATGAACATTATATACTTACCTTTGCTCTTCTAGCATGAACTTGTCTTACCTTTTTAGTATAACTCGTCTTACCTTACCTTACCTTGATATTCTCTTTAAATTTTCTCGTTGAACCACTTGGAATACTAAGGATATACGGGTACCTTACTATTTCCATGGCTTGTCATGGTCTTACATGGTATCCTTTTGAAACTTACCATTGCCATGTCTCCACATGGTCTTACATGGTATCCTTGCCTTATAAACTCACCAATGCCATGCCTTGGCATGGTTTTACATGGGACCTTTGCCTTAAAGTAACTTATCAATGCCATGTCTTGACATGATTTCCTTGACTTGTAAACCTTACCAATTTCCATGCCTTGGCATGGTCTTACATAGTATCCTTAAACACTAATGTCATGACATTTGTATCCTACACATTCCTAAGGTTTAACCGGAACTTTCTGAAATTACTTCTCCGTCAATTCATGCTTGAGTCTTCTTTGAATAATTTTATAAAATAAATATACACATGCTGGAAATTAACAACATTAACATAAAATAAAAGAATATTGCAGTTATTTACCGCAAACTTACCTCAAAACAAAATATGATCAACTATATCGATTTAGTCCACTATCTTTTTCTTTCCCCGGTCTAACTCAGGATTTCGTTCTTCTTGATCTATAATAACAAATTTAGCTTATTTAATACTCACATTTATTAAAACAGTCCTTGGCTCAAACTTTGGCAAAATTACACTTTTACCCCTAAACTTTTACATATTTACACTTTTTCCCCAAGGCTCAGAAATTAAAATTCATCCTATTTTCTTATGATTTATGACATTCTGATCATTTTTCCCTTCTATGGAAACATCAAATTCTCACTCTAACATGTACTTATGAACATTAGGTATTTTTACCGATTATGTCGTTTTACTCGTTTTCACGTAAAATCGCTTAGAAAAAGTTGTTTAACACAATTTCAAGCTTCATATTCTACCATAAAACATAAAAATAAACATATTTCACTTGTGGGTATTTTTTAAAATATAAACCCTAGGTTAAATTATTGCTAGAATAAACTTAATCAAGTTGTCGGGACTCTAAAAATGTAAAGAACATTAAAAACGAGGCTTGGAATCACTTACTCTGGAGCTTGAAAGCTTGAAGAAAACCCTAGCTATGGAGAACCCTTGAAATTTCGGCCTAATGAAGAAGATGAGCACATTTTTGCCATTTTTTCCCTTTTTAATTCTTTTATTTACAAAATGACTAAAATACCCTTCATTAAAACTTTAGTTTTTTTTACCTATGTCATTTTTGTCCATGAAAATATTATGGTCTAATCACCATTTAAGGACCTCTATTTCAATTATGCACTTCAATTAAATCCCTTAGCATTTGGAACTCATATTTATCAACTTTTGCAATTAAGCCCGAATATGCAAATCGGACATGCAATCACTAAAATTTCTTATCGGTATTCTAACACATGCATCTAATCACTCGGTAAATCATAAAATTAATCGTAATAAACCTTTATATCTTCGATTCGTAGTTTCACAACCATTGTTCCGTTTAGGCCCTATTCCGGGATGTTACAATCTACTCGCGCTTTATCTAAATTAACAGTTTTATGGTTTCAGTGTTTATTAAGAATATTTTATAGGATATAGTATCAGTATTTTAGAGTTCATTTTCGTAGATCACTGTCATACTACAGTCTCAGTATACACTACTAAAGAGTTTGCAGTAAGGTATAATACCTACAATAGTCTCAGTAATCCTACCTATGGCAGTTTCAGTCAAAATCAAAATACAATTTTCAGAGAGAACTTACAAGATCGGCGCGGAGACTCGATGTACCACACATTCAGTAAACATTTCAAAATACTTTCAAATCATCTGAAACAGTTTTTTTTGAAACTTCTAGGTTTTTTAAAAGTAACCCAAATCCAAGCCAAGTTTTGAAACTTGGCTCTAATACCACTAAATGTAACACCCCAAACTCGGCCTGGACGTTATGGCCGAATCTGGAGATGTCACATTTAAGTGTTTTTCGTAAAGCGAGATGTTGTTGAAAATCCCCCTACTATAATTAACCTCTTTGTAATCTTAACGATGGTTCTGAGATATGTTGTTCATTTCAAAACTTGCGTCACTATACAAAAAGCATTTACTTTAAAATCGTTATTCATTTCCAAAATATCATTTTATAGCGGAAGCTTTTAAAACATGTTGCATAATATGGTGTTTTGAAAAACATTTATCTTTTTGAAAACTCGCGTCCTACTACTAGCAGTTATAATTTAAAATAATTAAAATGCCAAATTAAAGATTAAAAATTCAAAGAGGCCTTATTACAGTAAAAATACCCAAACTAAAACTACTTAAAACAATAAAACAAATATGATAGTAAATGCAATTGTGTGGCCGCTTTTGAGTCCCTAGCAGCACCGACCCGCCTAAGCCTGGGGATTACCTGTACAGATAAACAGATGGGTGAGTTTACGAAAACTCAGTGTGTAATCCCATATAAGCAAACAGTCTGAAAACACGCACAGTCTAGGCCTAAGCCATTTTCTAATAACAGTGTCAATATCAGTTTGGGCTTTAGCCCATCCATTACAGAAACAGTCATGTGTTCGGCCTTGGCCCAATGTATTAAGAGTAAACCGTGCAAAAATAGTAAACAGTGAAATAACAATTTAAATAGTATATAAGTCCTACCCATCCAGACTCTACACTCCATCTTCGTCCAACCCTAGACTCCATATGAGGATATAATCAACCCACCCATCCCTACACTCCAGAATTAGCATCAGTTATGACAATAAACAGTATTTGTAGTAGAGTTGCCAGTATAATAGGCTTAGAGCCATCAGTGATTTGTAGAAGAGCTGCCAGTACAGTACACTTCCTCCAATCACAATAAACCCATCCCCATGCAATGCATCATACAATCATGTCATGTCATATCATGGAATCATACATGCATCCATTACAGTTTAAATAGCATGCTAAAATACGATCATACATGTACATAAAAACATATATACATCACATAGGGGCAAAATAATCATTTTACCATGCAGGGGCATTTTAGTCATTTTATCAATTAGTGGGGTCCAGGTACACTTACCGACCCAACAGTGGGTCCACAGTCAGCTCGATCAACCCGTGCAATCTTAATTGTCAAACAGTGGAAATGGGCCTAAGGCCCATATTGCGGGCCCATGTGCGCCCACACGCCTGTGTGGCCCACAAAGCCAAAAAATGGCCATGGCTGTGTACCACACAATAGGCCCAATAGTTTCCACATGTCCGTGTGGTTTACCAGTGTAGGGCTCACGAGTCCGTGGGGCCCACATGGCCCATTTCGGCCCAATGTGGCCCAAAATGGCCTAAGCCCACGAAACTGCTCATGGAGGCCTCTACGATCAAATGCCCACGTTTTATGCGTTCGAATTACTACACGAGTGAGCACACACTCGTATAGTGTCAAGAGTCATACTTTTCTCGCTTTTACCGATCTATGCTTATAGCAGTGTGGTTTACATACCTGTTTATAGAAACACACACGTAGCCCTTGAGCATTCCAAACCTTGATCAAATCCTCAACATTCAATTAGTCACGAGGTAATCAAATTAATACTACTCATTTTCGTAACACTTATCCAAAGATCAATTGTCACATGCCTTGATTCGAACCCCCAAGCCCTTACACACCTAAACTGTTGATCAAGAATGATTTTTCCCCCTTCTTCGATTATTATCTACATACCGACCAAACCTATTAACCTTGATCATATTGCTCGCACAACCGTTTGAACCAAGCATAAACCACTTACCGAAAATGTAAAACTGATTATAGAAAAAGGAAGTAATCAGTCTATCTCCACAATGAACACCCTATGCGATAAAGGCAGAGGCTTAGCACAAACCACCCCTAATAAAAATCGGTAGCCAAGAATACATTAGTTGGAAATTATTAACACGGCAGAAAGAGCAGCGAGGAGAGAAAAACTTTGTGCACTTAAACTAAGAGCCAGACTTACCAACACAAAACCGGTGAATAGAATGACTACAGAAACGACGGATAGTAACAAAGGGAAAGTTGGAACAGTCAGGGTAAGAGAGGTAGGAGTATACGGCCAAGTATTATGATTGAGAGAGAGGGAAGATAAGAAGAGAATCGGCCAGCGAAGAAACAATTAAGGGGAAAGGGAGAGGATAAGGAATCTGTCAAGCATTAGGAGTTAAAAGCTGAAGAATTTGAGAGAGGGGAGTAGAGGGAACATTCGGCCAAGGAGAACAACAAACAACAGAAAAAGAAAAGAAAGGTACTAGTCGTATCTACAACAATAATCGGTCTCTAAGAGAGAAAACTGTTGATAGAAACAAAAAATCAAAATGAAAAATTCGGCACAATGGGAGAAAATGTGAGCTAATACCATCCCAAGCCAAATTCTTGAAAGCCACCAGTTCCAAAATCGGCTCCCTCTCCTACTCTTATCCAATTCCAAATTTGGCAACATGCAAAACCCACATTCGGTATGCTACTCCCTCTCTCCCCAACCTCCCTTGATTTTCTCCTGAAACCTCTCCTCAAATCCCTCAACCGATCTCAACTACACAGTTCAAACTCCACTCCAACACCCACTACATAGACTTTTATTGAAACACAAACTCTAGCCGTCCAGCAGTGTAAAATTTTAATCCCTTCACGCATGCAGGGATTCGAATCTTAGACCTCAGGTATAGATGACATGCCTCTTATCCCCTAGAACAGCAGGCTCTTTTTCTGTCATGTTTTCCCATATTTATTTAAAAGCCTACTGCCTAGAGACAGTGCTTATTCCTTTAAAAACAAAACTTTTTGCACCTACTCAGGCTTGAACCCAAGACTTATCAGACACTTCCCAGAACACTTAACTATTGAAGTAGACATGCAATTGTGTCACCTTCTTGCATAATTAAACATTTATGTGCAGTCTCTTAATTGTTCCCATGCTCAAGACTAAATACTTCTAGGCCCAAAATTTAGGACGTTACATTAATGGACAATTCCTACAGACTTTATCAACCAAAACACATCTGCCTAGGGGGTTCGATATTCTAATCACAAATTCAGTAGACTCTACAGATAAAGTCTTACTAGATACTATGTTCATGCATATATATGAATGTATCGATCCTGGATCTATCAATGGAATCATAGAAGTATCGTAAAGAGTAAAAGTACCAGTTATAACATCTGAAGACGAAGCTTCCTCACGAGCTCGAATGGTGTAGGCTCTGACAAGTGCGCGAGCCTCAGATCTAAAAGTCGTATCTTTAGTTCTCCTCTGGCTACAACTCACATTTCCCATATTTTTGAGTGGTCTACCTCGAGTTGAGGTGTTACTCGGTCTCGAATTTTGTGCTATCTCTTGTTCAATTGACTCAGGACAATCTCATATAAAATGATCTAAAGATCCATATTTGAAACAAGCCTGATCATACAGTCTACAATTGCCAGGATGTCCTTTACCATAGTGTTTACACTCAAGTTGATCAGATCAGAATTTCCAACACTAGCAACAGAAGTAGCTGGAGCTCTGAAGCTCGAATGTGATCTTGCACGATCTCTACTCGAATGTCCCACATTATCCTTTCAATGACTATAATTGTCTCAGAATTTCTTTGACATAAACTTAAATGATTTACTTACAGATCTCTTTTTCACACCTCTAGCTTCTAAGTCGGCTTTTCTTTTCTCTTTCCTGAGTTCTTCAACTTTTCATGCTCGCTCAACAAGCACAACAAACTTTTTTATTTCTAGAATCCCGACTAGCAAATGGATATCTTCATTCAAACAATCCTCGAATCTTTTGCACATAATTGCTTCAGTCGAGACACATTCCCGTACATACTAACTCAATCTCACAAATTCTCGCTCGTATTCCATAACAGACATACATCCTTGTTTAAGTTCAAGAAACTCTTTGCCTTTCTAATCGATAAATCTCTGACTGATATATTTCTTTCAGAATTCAGCTTGAAAGAAATCCCAGGTGACTCATTCTCTCAGAGCCACCAATGTCAATATCTTCCACTAATGATACGCTGTATCTCTCAAAAGTGATACAGCACATTTAAAGCATTTGTCTAGAGTCAATGACAATTCATCGAACACTCATATTGTATCCTCTAACCAGAACTCGCGGCATCATCATTAGTAGTAGCACGAAACTCTTCAGCCCCATATTTTCTAATTTTGTCAACCAGAGGCTTATTCAACTGAATCAGATTAGCTTGTGGCATCACAGGAACTTGCGAAGGATTGATCGGGGGTGAAGGTTGTGGCACAATCGGATTAGTTCGAATATATTGGGTGAACCAATCATTCATCATTTGATAGAAGGCTTATTTAGCCTCTCCGTCATGACTACTAGTAACCGATCTAGATTCGGATGGCACTGTCCCTTGCACGGGAGTAGGTGCATTACTCTCAACATTGTCAGCTATGACTCGTTCGGGATCCATTTGCTATATAAAAATACATTTTCATTGTCAGGATTCATCACACTATCGCAGTTCATAAATATGTCATGTATAGCTAGACTTACATACGCTACGTTAGTCCTAGAATCGACTAAACCTAGCTTTGATACCAACCAAATGTAACACCCCTAACCCGTATCCATCGTTGAACTAGGGTTAAGAGGCATTACCGAACATATCAGAACATTTCACAAATATTTCATAATCATCACAATATTACAGTCACACATCAATACAAAATCCCTTGCATAGGTCAACGAGACCTTAAACATGCTTTAGAAAGGGGTCGGGACTAAACAGAATGCATATAAAATTTTTCAAAACTTAAACATTTTTCAAAGTTATATAGGTCACACGCCCATGTGAACAGGCCGTGTGTCTCACACAGTATTAGACACACTTGTGTGTCTAGGCCGTGGCAAAACAGGTCATACATACTGACTTGTCCACACGGCCAATCACATGCCCGTGTGTCTGGCCCGTGCTCGAAATTGACTCGGCCACACAGCCTAGCACACACCCATGTGTGTGACTGTGTGGTCTGCTCAGGCTCATTTCCAAATGGCCAATGAGCAACATGGCTGAGACACACACCCGTGTTCCTGCTTGTGTGGGCAAAAATAGGCCATTTACAAGGCCAAATTGCTACCCGTTTAGTGTCCTCCCTACAAGTAACATTCAAGCATCAAATACATCATATTTCCAAACAATTTTAATTCATGCTCATTATCCAAACTAAAACTATAACACCCCAAAAATCCCGAAATCCAAAAATCCCAAAATCCTGAATTTTCTTTATTTTCGATTTTGATAAAAATTGTGTTTAATATTCTTATTCAAGCGATAATTTTAGTTGGTCTTAGCTAAGGTTGAGTTCAAATTAAGGGGTAGAAGAAATTATAATTTAATTATTAAAAGAATTAAGGTTGGCTAGTAGTTGGGCTTTTGAATAAATGAAGAAACAATTGGACACAAAAAGAGCCTGTGGTGGAGTGGCTAAGTGATGCCACATAAGGTGTAGTGAGGTGGCGTTAGTAACTAGCAAGGGGGTCCAAGGTTTGAATCCTAGCTTAGTATTTTTAGGATTTAATTTTGGCCTTCTAGAAGGATGAAAGTGGCGTGAAGATGGACTCCAAGGGGAGTGTTCAAAAGAGAAAATTAAGGAAAGGATTAAGGGGTTATCAGGGAGAAAAACGAGGAGATGAGAAGTGGGGAGTAAGTGAAGCTGAATTGGGAACTTGGGCTTGAAGAATTCGGCTATAGGGCTATAAATAGGTGCTGAATGGGAGGGTTGAAAAGTTAATGACAAATTTCCCTTCACTTTATGCCAGAAACCCTTTTCTCTTCAAGATCTAAAAAGCCGAAAACCCTCTATTTTACTTTCTTTTCTTTTTGCCGATTTCTATTCTCCTCTACACAATCTTCTTTGCCGATTTCTTCTACTACTCTTATTCTTTAATCTGTACCAAATAAACCTTATTCACCATACTTAGTTTGAAAAGCCAAAAAACTAAATCTTCTAAGGGCCGAATACTTTTTGACCGAATCTAGTGTAAATGTTGCTCTTCCAATCGGTTTTCTTTGTTTAGTATCATTTATTGTCCCTCACTTTTTCTAATCAAATTTGGTAGGGAATTAGTATCGGATCTTGGTTTTTAGCTCTCTACCAAATTGCTCCTTCAGGTGTTGCGATTTTGGTAAGTAATCTTCTCCTATTAGCTAAGGTGGCCGAATGGTCATAGTTATGGTAAGGATACTTGTGTTGGATACGGGTCACCTATTATTCAGGTTTTAATAGTTAAGATTTGTGCAGATCTAAGAAATACGTGATCAAGGAAAAAGTGATTAAGGATTGGGCTCAAGGTAAGGTTAAGGTGAGGTTTCAATTTTTGAGTAAATAAGTATTAAGCATGCGATTAATTGAAGGGTGATATCGATTGTAGGTTTGGGCTAAGGAGATCGCATCATGATTGCTTATCAAGTGTGTACATACACTGCACACACATAATGATTCGGCAAAAGCCGAAAAGCTGAAAAGCCAAAATGCCGAAATGCCAAAAAGCCAAAAGTTTGGCTACAGTAGTCTTGCGAGTGCGCAAAAACTCGTAAGGGGGAAACTAGTTGTCTAAGGCCCACAGGCGATTCTGTGGACTTGGGTTGTGATTTGGCCATATGGGCCAGATGGGCAAAATGGGCTCGATGGGCTATTGGGCCCATAATAGGCAAAAATTGATAATTGATAGAAAGTTTGTATGTGAGCATGGCAGGCTATATAAATGTGATTTGGGCCTAATGGGCCATATATAGGTGATTTGGGCCTCATGGGCCATATGAATATGATTGGGCTTAATGGGCCAGGTACAGGTATGTGAAATTGTTTAGGCTTTCTAAGTATATGATATCCAAATAAGACTTAATTAAAATATTGTGACCGTGGACAAGTCAAAGGGTTAAGGTGTGGCGACGGGTATACGCATGTCTAGGATTGGATCTAGGGAGAGCTTGGTACTTAAGCGGTCTTAATGACCCACCTTCTCTTCTCTGGAATCCTACCTGGTGCATAATATTCGTTCATCTTAGCTCACGGGACTTGTTAATGGGCCAAGATAAGTGAAAACCGTAATTAATTAAAAATTACCAAAATGCCTCTAAGGGTGAAAATGACCAAAATACCCCTACGTGTTGAATGTAAGTTTTGTGGATGCGACATGCATACATATGACATTCTGCTTAGGTTGCATATGGGTTGGGAATTATGGAACGGAGGAAGTATATGAGGATCGCATGGTTGTTTGACAATCGTGGATCCACCGACGGCTTTTAAAGCCCAATATGTAAATGAAGGTAGTTCCGCAATCGGGCTACCATGGTGTGTGGGTTGGGTGGGTCGATATTTATATCCCCAGATGGTGTGATGGGGGACGGAGCCGATGTGTAGCGAATGGATAATTTGGATGGGATTGCATTGCATGATTGATGAATGATGTTTTTTTGAATGCTTGTTTTTGTCGAGGGTTGTACACACTAAGTTTCCGAAAACTCGCCCCCTCTTTTATTTTATTTTCAGGTGATGCTCAGTAGAAGGTTCGATGTTTGGAAGGACTCTGGGTGACTAGCTAGCAAGATGATTTGGACTTGGGATGTTTTTTCAAGCATTTAAGTTTTTACTTCTTTTTAAGTATGTTCTAGACCAAATTGTAATAAGGTTTTCATTGTGTTATTATTACTTAAATTATTATTATTTTCAATCTAATTACAAGAAGTTGAACATGGGTTTTCTAAATTATAGTATGTTTTCTACGTTTCCGCAATTAAATTTTTAGATGATAAGTTCTCTTAAATCAAATGTTTCAATAAGGTTTTTGTAACTGAAAGGGTGTGTTTTTTTTTAAAGTTAATTAAGGTTTCTTTTATTTTAAGAAGGGTTTTCAATGAAAACACGGTTTTCGCTGAAACACTTCAATGTGACACACCAGATTCAGCCATAACATCTGGGCCGGGTTTAGTGTGTTACAAAAACATACCATATTTACCTATCAAACACATTCAATTATACATGTCCTTATCACTAAGTTTCACATTCTTTCTCATTCCAAACTATTACCAAATCCCAAAAATAAGCATATACCATAACTTACCAAAATTGACCAATTCATTTTGTCATTCAATAATTCATCAAAACAACCATTTTTTAAGACAAAACATATACCAAAAATCCATTCATAATCACATCCATAACCAAACCATATCACATGGCTAGATATATATAAATTACAAAACATATTCACATACTTCTAGCCTATGCATGCCATACTTCAATATTTACATTTTCAAAAGGTACCAAAATAGAGTTCGATAGTGTGGTGATGACCCTCAATGATCCCCGAGCTTCTGGTAGCTTCGATGTCTATAAAACAATGCAAACACACACATAAAGTAAGCTTTCAAAAACTTAGTAAGTCATATACAAATAAACTTATCATATAACACAATTATAAACCAAACCATTCATGTAATTCCTGAACAAATACTATCACTTACTACATAGTTCATATATAATTCACATAATCCCAATTCATTTGCTCATATAGCATATTCTCTCATAGTTATATCATATATCATCACTTGCACAGGTACTTACCTTTTATTCTCAAACATAGTATACATTTCAAACGTACCTGATTTGGTTACACATTTCATATATTCATTCTTTTCTCGGAATACCCATTGAACCGTTCAGAATCATAAGGATACATGGATAACTCGAAAAGCTCATACAATGCCAACGTTCTAGACGTGCTCTTACATGTAATCAAATATCGATGCCACTGTCCCAGACAGGGTTTTACACGAAATCAAATACGATGCCGATGTCCCAGACATGGTCTTACACGTAAATTATAAGTTGATGCCAACGTCCTAGACATATCGGATCCTATGTCATGACATATGTATCCTAACTATTCCTATGGTTCGTACAGGGCTTTTTAGACGTCGGAATTTTGTCGATATTTTCTCTTATATCTCATATCAACTCATATAATCATTTATCATTGTTCAATAGCATAAAAACATTAATAATTCAATTCAAAACACATTTATTTGTATATCGACTTACCTCGTACGGATTTGAATGAACGGAGTCGACTATTCAACAACTTTCGACTTCCCCCAATCTAATTCCGTTTTCTGCAGTTCTTGATCTAAACATATTCAAATTTAACTCTTTTATTCACCAAATCATTAAAATCAATCCATAAACACACATTTAGGGCATTTTACAAATTAGCCCTTACATTTTCACATTTTAACAATTTAGTCCCTAATTCATAAAATAAAAAAATACACAAAATTTCTTTATACTTGGCCGAATATTATAGTACTCATACAAGTCCACATATTTCATTTATTTCACATTTTATCCCTTCAATTTCTCATTTTCACAATTTAGTCCAAATTACTCAAATTCATCAAAAATTCCAAGACAAAACATGTTAACCCAATACATATCCTTCATTTACTATCATCAAACTTTATAAAACTCATATTATCAACAATGGCATAACTCAAAATCATCAAAAAACTAGAAATTGAGACATGGGCTTGATAAAATACAGAGCAACAATCACAAAAAAGTAGAAATTATCAAAAACCGAACAAAAATCATACCTAAATCAACAATCACAAGTGTCGAACCCTAGTTGTGTTTTTCTTCTTCTTTTTCTTTTGTATTTTTGGCAAGATGAACATAAAATGGCCTAATTTTTTGCTTTGGTTTTATTAATCATATATTAATTCATCAATTACCATTTTACCTTTGCATTATAAACATTTAAAACATTAACATTAAGGTCATGAATGTCCATTCATTCTTTCACTGGTCAATTATCAACATAAGGACCTCATAATTAATAAGCCTAGCAAATAGACACTTTTAACAAATAGCAAGCCACTTTTACATTTTATACGATTAGGTCCTTTTCTCAAATTAAGCACACAAACAATTAATTTTTCACACATACTAATTCACATATAATAAGCATGAAAAATAATATTAAAATATTTTTCTAACTCAGGTTTGTGGTCCCGAAACCACTATTCTAACTAGGGTCTAAACTGAGTTGTTACAAATATGTTTCCTAGAGTTGCACGAGTCGTCCGGGTTGACTGTGAACCTATTGTAGGGCCGTAAGTGCTACTTAGACCCTAAATCGTGTGAACTGAGCATACAATGTATGTATTGAGCATGTTAAATTTATGCATGTTTACTGATCTTTATGTATGACTGATAACTGAATATTATCATGTAAGTATGTACTTTTGTATATCTGCATTGAGCATGTTTAGTTGTATTTGCATTGGGGTGGGATGGTTGATTATTGGAGGAAGTGTACTGAAAGGCTTTCATGCCTATTATCTGGTAGCTCAACAGCAATATTATTGATAAGTGTCGCATTCGGTATGACTTGGAGTGTAGGGTTGGGTGGGTGTTTTAAACCCCATATGGTGTGTAGGGATGGTCAAAGATGTTGTGTAGAGGCTGGTGGGTAGGATACTATTTTCTGTTACTGTATGCATACTGTATCTGAGATGGGCTAAGACCCTAATTTATATTTGAGACTATATTTATAATGGGCTAGGCCCAGACTGCATTTGATTGATAACTGTTGTTTGACTGTATGCATGTCTTCTGTGGGGATTACACACTGAGTTTACATAAACTCACCCCTTTTTGTTTATCTATACAGGTAACCCTAGACCTAGACAGCTCGGTGCGGCGGAGGATTCAATGGTGACCGTATGACTATTCAACTGATTTAATTCCATTTAAGGTTTTTAATTCCTATTATTTTTGGGGTATTTATGATGTAATTTGGACTTTTGGACTGTTTGCCCTTACTTTGGATTTTAACTGTTTACATGGACTTTAAACTGCAAACTCAACAAAAACTTGGTTTTGTAAAATACAACTTTTTTCCTAATGCGAACGACTTACTTTAAATATCACGATTTTAAAAGCTTCTGCTACAGAATATGTTTTTAAATGAATCAAATTAATGAGAAAATAGTTTTGGAATTGACGAAAGATAAATAAAAGCTAATAAACGGAAACGGTTTTAACTTGATAAATTTGATTTCAAATTCCATTCCATGTAACATCGCCAGATTTGGCCATAACGTCTAGGCCGGGTTTGGGGTGTTACATTTACTGGTATCAGAGTCAGGTTGCAAAACTTGGCTGTGGATTTTGGGTTTTTAAAACTTGGTTTTTAAGCATTGATTTTCAAATGACTTGAAATGATTTGACTGAGAATGTGGTACGTGGAGTCTCCGGCGTCAATCCTATAAGTATTCTTATAAACTGTTATGGTTTTATAGATAGTCTGTTCTGAAAACACTCTAGTTAGTGTATACTGAAACTGTAATGAAATTGAAACTGATAGAGACTGTTCTTGCGAAAAAAAACTCTGAATTTATGATACTGCTTTATATAAAACATCTGTTAATAAATACTGGAACTGTAACCGATTCATAAAATTGGTAATATAGATAAATTCGAATAGACATGAGCGCATGAGGTATCCGTGGACGTGGTACTAGAGGCCAAGGTAGAGGCCGTAGGAGGCTCGAGCTGAGTCCTCTTCTCTAGGCTGCATGCCGAACTTGGATACAAGTAAGACACCGGTGTCACCTGCTACTTAGACTGGGTTTCAAGATTGTATGGGTGGGGATGATGCATTGTTTCAGGCTATGTTAAGGATACAATAGAGGGTCGCTGGGCCCAACACTAGATCTGGGGGCTGAGGTTCAGTTATGGAACAACTCTGGTCTATTGGAGTTGAACTTTTTAGGGGTGTGACTGAAGTCACCCCTAATATGGATGAGTACTGGATGGAGGCTACTGAGAGGATAATGGATGATTTGGACTATACCCCTGAGCAGAAAGTGAAGGGTGCAGTCTCGTTGCTTCGCGATGAGGCTTATCAGTGGTGGTTGACTGTTAAGGAGGGCACTCAGCCCGATCGTCTGTCTTAGGAATTCTTTAAGTCTGGCTTCCTAGGAAAGTATGTGGGAGCAAGTTACATCGATGCTAGTAGGTGTGAGTTTCTGAACCTAACTCAAGGAGACCGATCAATGGTCAAGTATGAGGCTGAATTTCTAAGACTAAGCCACTATGTACGAGGTATGGTGGCATTTGAATATGAGAGATGTGTCCATTTTAAGGACAGCCTTAGGGATAAATTGAAGGCGTTGACAGCTCCGAAAAGGGAGCGAGAGTTCTCCGTTATGGTAGAGAAGGCAAAGATTACCGAAGAGGTTAAGCGTGCTGAGCGCCAAAACAAAGACCGTGAGAGGGGTAAAAACAAGAGGGATTCGGAGCCCTTGAGTTCGGTATAGAGGCCTAAGAAAATGGCCAAGACTGATGGACTGGCTAGAGCTGGGCCTCCTGTTGCTCCTACTGGATTACAGCCGTGTGGAGATTGCGGTAGACGCCATCTGAGCAAGTGTTGGAGGAGGACTACGACGTGTTTGAGATGTGGTTCATTAGAGCACCACATTCGAGAGTGTCCGCTGAGGGCCGATCAAGTGCAAGCTAGTTTAGTAGCCACCGAGGGGCCATGGTCAAGCTAAGGGTGGTAACGGTATGGGCCATGGACAGAGGGCACCAGGAAGAGGTGCTGGACAGATTGAGGTGAGGTAGTCAGCTCTTATTTATGTTGCTCGTCATTGAGAGGATAGTGATGCTCCAGATGTCATTACCGGTACGTTCTTAATTTATGATGTACCTTATTTTGCTTTGATAGACATAGGTTCCATACATTCCTATGTAGCTAGCACTGTGTCTGGAAACTTAAGGATTGTGATTGAGAGTACTTCTAGTGAGGTGGCGATACTGAGTGCACTAGGGCAATCAGTTCGAGTTAGCAAATTGTATAGAGATGTTCTGCTAAAGGTTCAAGGGTCGATATTTCTAGTTAATCTGATGGAGCTAGCGTTTGGGGAGTTCGACCTGATTCTAAGTATGGACTGGTTGGTCAAGCAGCATGTAAGTCTAAACTGTGCGACTTAGAGGGTCGTCTTGAGAATTGAGGGGGATAATGAGGTAGCAATGATTGGAGAACGTTGGAATTATTTGGCTAATGTGATCTCTGAGCTGGTGGCTAAGAAGCTGGTTCATAAGGGATTTGAGGCATTCTTGGCCTATATTAGCGTTTTTGTTTCTGAGGACTCTACCGTAAAGGATATCAGAACTGTAAGGGATTTTTTGGACATTTTTCCTAAGGAGCTAGCGGGTTTACCTCCGAATCGGGAAGTGGAATTTGGGGTTGAGCTTCTTCTTGGTACAACTCCGGTGTCTATCACGCCCTACCATATGGCACCGAAGGAGCTTACAGAGCTGAAGGCTCAAGTACAGGAACTTTTTGACCGTGGTTTCATCCATCCGAGTGTGTCTTTGTAGGGAGCACCAGTGCTGTTCGTTAAAAAAAAGGATGGGACAATGAGGATGTGCATAGACTATCAGTAGTTGAACAAGCTGACCATTAAGAATAAGTATCCGCTTCTGAGGATCGACAACTTATTTGATTAATTTCGAGGGGCTTCTGTGTTCTCTAAGATTGATCTCCATTCAGGGTATCACCAGTTGAGGGTTAAGGAGGTGGATGTGCATAAGAAGGCATTTAAGACTCGCTATGGACATTAGAGGTCCTAGTCATGCCTTTCGAGTTGACTAATGCTCTGCTACATTCATGGATCTGATGAATTGAGAATTCCAATGTTATCTGGATCAGTGCATCGTGGTCTTCATCGACGACATTTTGGTATACTCTAAGACTGAAGATGAGCATGACAGGCATCTTAGAACTGTGCTTCAGATTCTACGTGAGAAGCAACTGTACGCTAAATTTAGCAAGTGTGAGTTCTGGCTACGTAAAATGACTTTTCTGGGTCATATGGTTTCTAATGAGGGGACTCGAGTTGATCCTCGAAAGATCGAGGCTGTACTGGATTGGAAACCGCCTAAGAATGTGTCAAAAATCCATAGTTTTCTAGGTTTGGCGGGTTATTATCGGCGGTTTGTGGAAGGTTTCTCACTAATTATAGTGCCCTTAACTAAGTTGCTATGTAAGGGTGTTCCATTTGTCTAGACTGATGTGCAATAGGAGAGCTTCGAGAAGCTCAAGACTGTTCTAACTGAGGCTCCTATTCTGATACAGCCTGAACCTGGAAAGGAGTTTGTGGTTTACAGAGATGCTTCGCATGTGAGTTTGGGTTGTGTTCTGATGCAAGATGGTAAGGTTGTGGCTTATGCATCTCGTCAGCTCAAGACGCATGAGGAAAACTATTCGACGCATGATTTGGAATTCGCCGCCGTAGTTTTCGCTTTGAAAGTCTGAAGGCACTATCTGTAACAGCCCGATTTAGGGCCAAAATGGAATAGTGGTTTCGAAACCATGAATTCGAGGTTAAAAAATAAAAATAAATAAATAAATAAATAAATAATAATAAAAATAATAATATTTTGATTAAGTTTTAGTGTTTATATTATGATTGCATAATTGTGTGAAAATTTCGTTGCGAAATTTTATCGATTGGGTGTTTAATTTGACGTTTAGGACTAAATTGAAATAGGTGAAAAATGTGTGTGTTCTAGTTCATAAGTACTTGATTGAAATGGGGGTTTTAAGTAGAGGTCGTTAAATGGCAATTAGACCATTATACCTTATATGGACAAAATTTGGACATGGATGGAATTTTTAGAAAGTTTAGTAGTAAGGGCATTTTTGTCATTTGTGTATTAAATGAAATAAAATGGGAAAAATAACACAAAAATGTGTTCATCTTCATTAAACTTGGCTGAAACTTGCATGTTCTCCATAGCTAGGGTTTTTCCCAAGCTTTCAAGCTCAATAGTAAGTGCATTCAAGCCCCGTTTTTAATGTTTTTTACATTTTTGAAATCCTCGTAGCTCGGTCTACCTATTTCTACCATTATTTCGAGTTAGGGTTTATGTTTAAAAATTTACCCATGAATGATATGCATGCATTTTGATGTTTGATGTTAGAATATGAATGTTTGAAGTTAGGAGAACGATCTTTTCTAAGCGATTTTTAGCGAAAACGAGCAAAACGGCATAATCGGTAAAAATACCTATTGTTCATAACTATGTGTTAGAGTGAGAATTTGATGTTTCCATAGAAGGGAAAAATGATTAGCATGTCATAAAACATAAGAATAAGGGCTGAAATTAAATTTCCGAGCCTAGGGGTAAAATTGTAATTTTGTAAAAGTTAGGGGGCAAAAAGTAATTTTTCCATAATGTGATTTTTGGATTGAAATAAATAGTATGAATGTTAAATGAGCTAAATGTGTTGTTATAGATCAAGAAAGGCGTGGAATCGACCTCAAACGGGGGAAGGAAATGATTTTAGACTAAATTGCAAAATTTCCATCTTTTGCACCGAGGTAAGTTTTTATGTAAATAATACCTTAACTTCATTTACATTTTTATATTTCAGCCTATTATATATATATATATTAGCTGATTTTGAAGCATAAATCGACTATTGGAAGAATAGAAATAAGTAATAGAGAGAGAAATCCCGGTTGAACATTTGGAAAGATTTAATAATATAGATGAAACGTAGCTAGGTCACATGTATGGTGCTGAGTGCACATCATGCGTACAAGAGAGCTACGAGATACTATGAAGTAGCTAGGTCACATGTGTGATACGGGATGTATCCCATGTAGACAAGAGAGCTACGGGAGAGGTAAATGTAGCTAGGTCGCATGGGTGATTCCAAGTGAAGGACACCATGTAGACAAGAGAGCTACGAGATAAATTTCTAGGTCATACGGGTGGTACTAAGTGTTCACCATGTGTACAAGAGAGCCGAATTATATGAATGATGATGGGTGGAGCTGTGTGCTAAAACCACCAAATATCGAGAATTGATCCGAAGTGTTCAACGGGATGATTTTATAGTGATATTTTAATCATGGACCTATACTTGTGATGTATGAAATGTGGTGAAAATGAATTGTGACATGTACGTTAAAATGAGGTTAATACAAAGAAAGTGGAAAAGAGTGAATTTGCAATAATACTGTTTTTGGACAGTCGTAGTGACGTGAATTTGAAAAATCACCAAAAATAGTAGAAATTTAGTTAGAGGCTGAATGAGATATTAAATTAAATATTAGTGAGTCTATTCTCATGTAAGAGAAACAGAGCAAGTAAAGAAACTCTATATTTTTAGATATTTATATTTGTGTGTGACTTGTTCAGAATGACTATGTGATCCCCTGTTCTGACTTTGAAAAATCATTAAAAATTGTACAAACATAATTAAGAAATATAATTTACATTCATAGATTCCTTGTTGAGTCTAGTTTTAAATGAAACAAATTTCGTGGCTAATTAACTTTTTTTCTGGGAGAAAATAAATTCGTAGTGAAAAGAGGTCAGATCAGTCGAGCTGTTTAATAGGGGGAAATTTAACTAAAAAACTGTACTAATTTGCTGGACCAAAAATTCCAAAAAAAAATAGTAAGAAGTAATATGAGTCTAGTTTCAGGAAAAATTTACGGATTTTAATTTCGAGTTTTGTAACTCGAGTTATGATTTATTTAGTGAACGTGACGCAGGAGAGACAGCTTAGTCAAAGTGGTGTGAATAGAAAAATTTAAGTAGATATACTTGAGTTATTGTATATTTATTAGATTCTTTAATTATTATTTATATACTTACTTACTAAGCTATAAGCTTACTTTCTTTTCTCTCTTTTGTCTTATAGTGTCGTCCAGCTTGCTCAGGAGTTGAAGATCGTGAAGATCTGCCCGCACTATCAATACTTTAGGGTATTTGAACTAAACATTTTGAGTTATGGCATGTACAATAGGCTTCGTTATTTTGTTACCTGTCATAATTTCCTACGTTTAAAATATTGGTTATAGTATTTGATCAATCATTTTGTACAAAGCCATTGAAGTTGGCTAATATTGTTCAAGACATATGTTATAACGATGCATTATCTAATTGGATGACATATTTCTATCTCAATTTCGTTTAATGGTATGTGTTATGTTTCTGTAATACCTCATACCCTATTTCGGTGTTGAACACGGGTAAGGGGTGTTACATTTAGTGGTATCAGAGCTATGGTTTAGTCAATTCTCGGACTATTATAGTGTGTGTAAAAGTCTAGTTATACATGCCATAAATATACTGTGATAGTGTGGTGACTCCTGATTATTCTAAACTGTGTTTTGTTTTAATATAGTAATGGATTCTGATGGAACTGCGGCTGATGATGCTGCTAGTAATACGCCAGCTCCCGCGAAAGGGACCGCGCCTGTAGAAAGTAGACCTAAAACATCGAGACAAGGAGATGAGGCTCGGGATGCCTTCCTCCAAATGATGAACAATTGGTATACTGAGTTTATCCGAGCAAACCCAAATGCTCAACCTCCTCCACCCCCTCCCATACCTCAGATGGTTCTTGTAGCTGCTCAAGGCATAGATTTGGTAAGAATGAACAAGCCTCCGGTCGACAAGATTCGAAAATAAGGAGCCGAAGAGTTTAGAGCAAAGATCAACGATGATCCCGAGAAAGCGGAGTTCTAGCTTGAAAATTCTACCCGTGTATTTGATGAGCTCTCATGTACACCCAAGGTGTGCTTAAAGTGTGCCGTATCATTTTTGAGAGATTCGGCTTACCATTGGTGGAAGACTTTAGTAGTAGTGGAGCCAAAAGAAAGGGTTACTTGGGATTTCTTCCAAGAGGAATTCAGAAAGAAATACATAAGTCAGAAATTTATTGATCAAAAACGGAAGGAGTTCCTTGAATTGAAGCAGAGCAAGATGTCTGTGGCAGAGTATGAACGCGAATTTATAACACTCAGTAAGTATACCCAGGAATGTGTGTCCACCGAGGCTATTATGTGTAAAAGGTTTGAGGATGGACTTAATGAGGACATTAAAGTGCTTGTGGGAATTCTGGAGCTGAAAGAATTTGTAGTATTGGTTGATCGAGCTCTTAAAGCTGAAGAATTAAACAAAGAAAGAAGAAAAGCTGCTATTGAGGCCCGAGATGCCAGAAAGAGGCCAATAAGTAAGTCATTTCAATCTCAATCAAAGAGGTCCAAAGAGACAAACCCTCGAGTGACAGTTTCAGCTGGGGATTCACACAGAGATCGTGGTAGGGCATATTCGGGGTCTAAAGCTCAAGCTACTTTAGTGGCAAGTGTGGGTAAGGTGCGGTTTAGAAAGCCTGAATGTCAGCAATGTGGCAGGCAACATTTTGGTGAGTGTTGGGGAAACGAGCGAGCTTGTTTTAGGTGTGGTTCTCGCGAGCATTTTATCAAAGACTGTCCGGAGAAAGTTAAAGAAGAAAAATTTCAGAGTGCTAGACAAAGTACTACCACTAACACAGGTAGACCACCGAGAAATACTGGAAGTGGAGCTAGCAGTAAAACTGTAATGAAAGATTCAGCGGCAAGATCAGAAGTTAGAGTGCCTGCTAAAGCTTATGCCATACGTGCCCGAGAGGATGCATCATCTCCCGATGTGATCAGTGGTACATTTTCTATCTATAATACTATTGTTATTGCATTGATTGATCCCGGGTCTACTCATTCCTATATTTGTATGAATTTAGTATCTAATAAGAAGTTGCCTGTTGAGTTTATCGAGTTTACGATTAAAGTGTCGAACCCTTAGGCCAATATGTGCTAGTTGATAAGGTTTGCAAGAATTGCCCATTAATGATTCAAGGTCACTGCTTTCCAAATAATCTGACATCATACCATTTGATGAGTTTGACGATATTTTGGGAATGGACTGGTTGACATTGTATGATGCCGTGGTAGATTGTAAACAGAAAACACTAGAGTTGGAATGTGAAAATGGTGAAATTCGTGGGGTTGAAACAGATGAATCAAATAAATTGCCTATGGCGATTTCGCACATGTCCGCATTGTAAATACATGAGGAAAGGGTGTGAAGCTTATCCGCCTATGTAATGAATAATTGAGTTGTCTCGAATTGAAGCTTGAATCGAGCATCGATAGCCTTGTGAATTTCCGATGTATTTTCGGAGGAATTGCACAGATTGCCTCCAACAGAGAGATAGAGTTTGCCATTGATTTGTTGCCGTGGAATGCACCGATCTCGATTGCTCCATATAGAATGGCTCATCGAATTAAAAGAATTGAAGGCTCGATTGCAAGAGTTAACAGACAAGGGATTTGTGAGACGAGTTTCTCTCCCCGGGTGCTCTGTATTATTCGTAAAGAAAGAAGGATGGCTCGGTGAGGCTTTGCATTGATTACCGTCAGCTCAATAAGGTGACTATAAAGAACAAGTACCCGTTACCGAGGATTGATAAAGGGGGCAATAGTGTTTTCAAAGATCGATTTGAGGTTCGTTACTACCAGTTGAGGGTTAAGGAGTCAGATGTGCCGAAAACCACCTTTCGAACAAGGTATGGACATTATGAGTTCCTTGTGATGCCTTTTGGCTTAACAAATGCTCCGGCTATATTTATGGACTTGATGAACCGAATCTTTCAGCCATATTTAGATAAGTTTGTAGTGGTGTTCATAGATGACATTTTAATTTATTCTCGGGATAAGTCTGAGCACGCCGAACACTTGAGAACCATATTGTAGATCTTGAGAGAAAAGAAATTGTTTGCTAAGTTTAGTAAAAGTGAGTTTTGGCTTCGTGAAGTCAGATTTTTGGGACATATAGTCTCAGGTGATGGTATTCGAGTGGATCCGAGCAAGATTTCCGTGATCATTGATTGGAAACCGCCAAAGAATGTATCCGAGGTTAGAAGCTTTTTAGGCTTGGCCGGGTATTATAGACGTTTTGTCGAGGGATTTTTGATGATTGCCTCTCCTATGACTAAGTTGCTGCAAAAGAATGTTAAGTTTGAATGGACTGATAAATGTCACAGAGTTTTGAAAAAGTGAAAAGCACGATTGATCAAGCACCAATTTTAGTACAAATTTTGAGCCGGGAAAGAGTTCGTAATTTATAGTGATGCATCATTGATAGGCCTTGGATGTGTGCTAATGCAAGAGGGTAAAGTGGTGGCTTATGCCTCGAGACAGTTAAAACCACATGAGAAGAACTATCCTACGCATGATTTGGAATTAGCCGCTATTGTCTTTGCCTTGAAGATTTGACGACATTATTTGTATGGTGAAAAATATCAAATTTTTACTGATCACAAAAGTCTTAAGTATTTAATGAATCAAAAGGATTTGAATCTACGACAGCGAAGATGGTTTGAATTATTGAAGGATTATGAGCTAGTGATTAATTATCATCCGGGAAAAGCGAATGTAGTTGCTGAAGCCTTGAGCAGGAAATCTCTTTTTACTTTGAGAGCCATGAATACGAGGTTAGCATTGTCTGATGATGGGTCAATCTTGGCAGAGATGAGGGTTAAACCGTTATTTCTCCAACTAATTTGTGATGCTCAAAAGAACGATAGTGAGTTGCGAACCAAGAGAACTCAGTGCGAATCGGGTTATGACTCAGATTTTCGAGTTGGACCAGATGATTGTTTGATGTTTCGAGATAGAATTTGTGTACCGAAAAATGATGAATTGATTCAAAAAATATTACATGAGGTGCACAGTGGCTGTCTGTCAGTTCACCCTGGTAGCACAAAAATGTATAATGATTTAAAGAAGTTGTATTGGTGGTAAGGTATGAAAAGGGACATTTCTGAATTTGTAACCAAGTGTTTGATCTGTCAACAAGTAAAAGCTGAGCATCAAGTGCCTTCAGGATTACTCCAACCAGTAATGGTACCTGAGTGGAAATGGGATAGAATTACCATGGATTTTGTAACCGGTTTGCCTTTGACTCCTAAAAAGAAGGATGTTGTCTGGGTAGTGGTTGATAGGTTAACAAAGTCAGCTCACTTTATACCGATACGTACCGATTACTCACTTGATAAATTAGATGAATTATATATTGCTGAAATTGTGAGGTTGCATAGGGTACCTATATCTATAATATCAGATAGAGATCCGAGGTTTACCTCGAGATTCTGGAAAAAGTTACAAGAAGCTTTTGGTACAAAATTGAATTTTAGCACCGCGTTTCATCCACAAACAGATGGACAGTCGGAAAGAGGAATCCAGATACTCGAAGATATGCTTAGATGCTGTGTTTTAGAATTTAAAGGCAGTTGGGAGAAATATCTATATTTGGTTGAATTTGCCTACAATAACAGTTTTCAGTCAAGTATACAGATGGCACCGTACGAAGCCTTGTATGGTCGAAAGTGTCGGACTCCTTTATATTGGACCGAACTTAGTGAGAAACAGATTCACGGAGTTGATTTAGTTAAAGAAACCGAAGAGAAAGTAAAAATAATTCGTGATTGCTTGAAAGATGCTTCAGATCGACAAAAGTCATATGCAGATTTAAAAAGAAAGGAGATTGAATTTCAGGTGGGTGATAAAGTGTTCTTGAAGGTGTCACCATGGAAGAAGATTCTGAGATTTAGCTAATAAGGCAAGTTGAGTCCGCATTTTATTGGGCCGTACGAGATTATTGAGAGGATTGGACCAGTGGCATATCGGTTGGCCTTACCGGCAGAGTTAGAAAGAATTCATAACGTGTTTCATGTATCAATGTTACGACGTTATCGTTCTGATCCTTCACATGTGATTTCTCCAACAGAAATTGAGACTCGACCGGACTTGACCTATGATGAGGAACCGATTAAGATTTTGGCTCGAGAAGTAAAACAGTTGAGAAAGAAAAGCATAGCTTTAGTGAAAGTGTAATGGCAAAGACATGGAGTAGAAGAAGCTACGTGGGAACCGGAGGAATCCATGAGAAAACAGTACCCAAATCTCTTTACCGGCAAGATTTTCAGGTACGAAAATCCCTAGAAGGGGGGAGAGTTGTAACAGCCCGATTTAGGGCCAAAATGGAATAGTGGTTTCGAAACCATAAATCCGAGGTTAAAAAATAAATAAATAAATAAATAAAATAATAATAATAATATTTTGATTAAGTTTTAGTGTTTATATTATGATTGCATAATTGTGTGAAAATTTCGTTGAGAAATTTTATCGATTGGGTGTTTAATTTGACGTTTAGGACTAATTGAAATAGGTGAAAAATGTGTGTGTTCTAGTTCATAAGTACTTGATTGAAATGGGGGTTTTAAGTAGAGGTTCTTAAATTGAAATTAGACCATTATACCTTATATGGACAAAATTTGGACATGGATGGAATTTTTAGAAAGTTTAGTAGTAAGGGCGTTTTGGTCATTTGTGTATTAAATGAAATAAAATGGGAAAAGTAACACAAAAATGTGTTCATCTTCATTAAGCTTAGGCAAAACTTGCATGTTCTCCATAGCTAGGGTTTTTCCCAAGCTTTCAAGCTCAATAGTAAGTGCATTCAAGCCCCGTTTTTAATGTTCTTTACATTTTTGAAATCCTTGTAGCTCGGTCTACCTATTTCTACCATTATTTCGAGTTAGGGTTTATGTTTAAAAATTTACCCATGAATGATATGCATGCATTTTGATGTTTGATGGTAGAATATGAATGTTTGAAGTTAGGAGAACGATCTTTTCTAAGTGATTTTTAGCGAAAACGAGCAAAACGGCATATTCGGTAAAAATACTTATTGTTCATAACTATGTGTTAGAGTGAGAATTTGATGTTGCCATAGAAGGGAAAAATGATCATCATGTATTAAAACATAAGAATAAGGGCCGAAATTAAATTTTTGAGCCTAGGGGTAAAATCGTAATTTTGTAAAAGTTAGGGGGCAAAAATGTAATTTTTCCATAATATGATTTTTGGATTGAAATAAATAGTATGAATGTTAAATGAGCTAAATGTGTTGTTATAGATCAAGAAAGGCGTGGAATCGACCTTGAACGGGGGAAGGAAAAGATTTTGGACTAAATTGCAAAATTTCCATATTTTGCACCGAGGTAAGTTTGTATGTAAATAATACCTTAACTTCATTTACATTTTTATATTTCAGCCTATTATATATATATTTTAGCTGATTTTGAAGCATAAATCGACTATTGGAAGAATAGAAATAAGTAATAGAAAGAGAAATCCCGGTTGAACATTCGGAAAGATTTAATAATATAGATGGAATGTAGCTAGGTCACATGTATGGTGCTGAGTGCACATCATGTGTACAAGAGAGCTATGAGATATTATGTAGTAGCTAGGTCACATGTGTGATACGGGATGTATCCCATGTAAACAAGAGAGCCACAGGAGAGGTAAATCTAGCTAGGTCGCATGGGTGATTCCAAGTGAAGGACACCATGTAGACAAGAGAGCTAAAAGATAAATTGGCTAGGTCACACGGGTGGTACTAAGTGTTCACCATGTGTACAAGAGAGCCGAATTATATGAATGATGATGGGTGGAGCTGTGTGCTGAAACCACCAAATATCGAGAATTGATCCGAAGTGTTCAACGGGATGATTTTATAGTGACATTTTAATCATGGACCTATACTTGTGATGTATGAAATGTGGTGAAAATGAATTATGACTTGTACGTTAAAATGAGGTTAATACAAAGAAAGTGGAAAAGAGTGAATTTGCAATAATACTATTTTTGGACAGTCGCAGTGATGTGAATTTCAAAAATCATCAAATATAGTATAAATTTAATTAGAGGCTGAATGAGATATTAAATTAAAGCTTAGTGAGTCTATTCTCATGTAAGAGAAACAGAGAAAGTAAAGAAACTCTATATTTTGAGATATTTATATTTGTGTGTGACTTGTTCAGAATAACTATGTGATCCCTTGTTCTAACTTTGAAAAATCATTAAAAATTGTAAACAAATAATTAAGAAATATAATTTACATGAATATATTCCTTGTTGAGTCTAGTTTTAAATGAAATAGATTTTGTGGCTATTTAACTTTTGTACTGGGAGAAAATCAATTCGTAGTGAAAAGAGGTCAGATCAATCAAGCTGTGTAATAGGGGAAATTTTAACTAATAAACTGTACTAATTGGCTGGACCAAAAATCCCAGAAAACAATTATTTAAAAGTAATATGAGTCTAGTTTCAGGAAAAATTTACGGATTTTAATTTCGAGTTTTGTAACTCGAGTTATGATTTATTTAGTGAACGTGACGCAGGAGAGACAGCTTAGTCAAAGTGGTGTGAATAGAAAAATTTAAGTAGATATACTTGAGTTATTGTATATTTATTAGATTCTTTAATTATTATTTATATACTTACTTACTAAGCTATAAGCTTACTTTCTTTTCTCTCTTTTGTCTTATAGTGTCGTCTAGCTTGCTCAAGAGTTGAAGATCGTGAAGATCTGCCCGCACTATCAATATTTTAGGGTATTTGAACTAAACATTTTGAATTATGGTATGTATAATAGGCTTAGTTATTTTGTTACGTGTCATAATTGCCTACATTTAAAATATTGGTTACATTATTTGATCAATCATTTTGTACAAAGCCATTGAAGTTGGCTAATATTGTTCAAGACATATGTTATAACGATGCATTATCTAATTGGATGACATATTTCTATCTCAGTTTCGTTTAATGGTATGTGTTATGTTCCGGTAATTCCTCGTACCCTATTTCGGTGTTGAACACGGGTAAGGGGTGTTACACTATCTGTACGGTGGGAAGTGCACTACCTACACTGATCACAAAATCCTTAGGTACCTCTTAACTCAGAAGGAGTTTAATCTTATGTAGGATAGATGGATTGAGCTGCTTAAGGACTATGACTGTACTATTGAGTACCCCCTTGGCAAGGCCAATATGGTGGCCGATGCGTTGAGCCGTAGGGCGATGATTGATCTGAGAGCGATGTTTGGTCAACTTAGTTTTTCTAACGATAGAAGTTTGTGGGCTAAGCTTGTAACACCCCTAACCTGTAACTGTCACCGAAATAGGTTAAGAGGCATTACCGGACTTGTAACTCAATTCAAAACAATCATTTATCAAATGTCATCTCATTTCAGTAAATATCATTCATTTACATTCAATAAGTACTTAAATCGAGCATACAAAGTTTTAATCATGCTTTTGGGACTAAATCGGTAACATATGAAAAATTTGGAAACTTAGAAAAAATTCAACATTTCAAGTATCACACGCCTGTGTGAATAGGTCGTGTGCCTCACACGGCTAATAGACACGCCCATGTCTTAGACCGTGTGTAAACAGGGCATACATATTGACTTGTGTCACACGACCAAGGACATGTTTGTGTGCCAGGGCTTGTGAAAATTGGAGAGGATACTGACTTGGGTCACACAGCCAACCACACGCCCGTGTGTCTAGCCTGTGTTCCCTTCAAAATAGCCACACACGCCCGTATATCAGGCCTTGCCAAAACTGTAGGGTATGCTAACTTATCAACACGGCCTAGTACATGGGCTAAGTCACACGCCCATGTGCTAGGCCGTGTGCCATTTAGGGGGCATACTGACTAGTACCACACAGCTGATCACACACCTGTGTGTAAGGCCGTGTGGAGCATACTGACTTCCATTCCATTTCAACACTAGGGGACACACAGCCGTCTAACATGACCATGTGTCACACAAAGCTGAGACATACGCCCATGTCCCTACCCGTGTGGACAAAAATAGGCTATTTGTAAAGCCATTTTGCCACCGTATTTTCATAAGCATACACAAGCATAAATGGTAACATTTCATAACCTAATTGACAACCATTCTTTAACATTTCATACACTTATTATACCAAGTCACTTGGTACTCAATTACCTAATTAATATCATGCATTTTTCATCCATATGCCAACTATATAACAAAACCTCATTTGCATATTTTCATTCTATCTATCTCTTACCAACACCTACCATATTATAACATTTATACACAATCAAAACATGGTACCAAAATAAGTCAAATCATATGGCTTAGATTATACACAAGTTATACCAAAAACCATAATTCTCAAGTAACCATAACTATCACCATTTCAACTATATCCACAAGTTCAAAAGTACAAATCGAAAATTGGACAGTGTGATGTGCAACTCCGACTTGTCCGAAATGAGCAAGCTATTGAACCTCTATAAAACATAGAAAAAGAAACAGGGTAAGCTTTATAGCTTAGTAAGCCCGTATAATTTAGAATTAAACTTACCATTTATACACAATCAATGCAATTTATTCAAGGTATAATCAATTCAAGTACCAAATGCCTAAACACAAACATTCATCCATAAGTTAGTCATATAATACATGAAATCCTCCATTATCACAATTCAATACTCAATATATATAGCATTCAACATTTCATTCTCAATCTTATAACCAATAATCCTTTCAATAATAGTACCCATCCGTATAAATAGAATTTATGCCCGTTGAACCTGTTAGAAGTTCAAAGGATACTTGAGTGATAAACATCAGTAATCCATCAATTCATTATCATTTATGCTCTATCGAGCCATAATCGGTAGGCTCCTCTTGAGCTTATGAACAGTAAGCTCTAATGAGATGAAATGGTAAGCTCTATCGAGCTGAACAGTAAGCTCATACAAGCTAAAACAGTAAGCTCTAATGAGCTAAAAACAGTAAGCTCTTATGAGCTGATATATCGATAAGCTCATATGAGTTGTGGTGAGTCCGTAACAAATGCAGAAACTCGACCAAAACGGTAACACTAGTGACATGTCACTCGTATCCTATGAATTCATACAGTTCAAATGGGGCTCGATAACCAATAAACTATATCGATAAGGCATTCATATCTCAAGTATATCAATTATACACATTCATTTCAATAATTACAAGTGTATAAAAGTTTGATTCTAATTATACGAACTTAGCTTGTATCCTCGGATAAAACTATCGGCTATTCGTCCACTTTCCGTTTTCCTAGATCTAATTCCAGTATTTGCTTATCTTGATCTATATAATATCAAATTAACTCATTCAAACTTTCATTCAATTCAATTTAGCCTAAAGCATTCATTTTGGCTAAATTACAATTTTACCCCTAGACTTTTGAAGACTTTTCAATTTAGTCCTTAACACATAAAAATGCAAAATTACACAATTATGCCATAACCCATCATAGCCAAATTTACTATATACTACTAACTGCTCATATCTTTCATTATTTCACACTTTTAACCACATAATTTTACATTTTCTCAATATAATCCCTATTTGACATTTTTGTCAAAATCACTTTACAAAACTAGTTTAATTATCATCAAACTTCCATAATCGATCATTAATCATCAAAGAACTCAAGTATTCAACAATGGCACTTTTCAAAATCATGAACAAATTCAAAAATTAAGGTACAGGCTAGCTAATATACGAAGCAACGATCTCAAAAACGTAGAAATCATTAAAAATCAAGTAAAAACATGCCTAAATTAAAGAATTTGTCAATGCCGAATGAGGAACCCTATTTTGGCTTCTTCTACTTCTAATTTTCAGCTACAGATGAATGAAATAACAAAATTTTTTGTTTTGTTTAATTATAACCTTATTATAAAACATAAACATCATTTAAAAAATGTCCAAGAATGTCCACTTACAATATACATCATAAGGATTTCCATATTAATAGTTCATAGCAATTAAACACTTTTAACAATAGAATGCAACTTTCGCATTTTACGCGATTAAGTCCTTTTTACCGAATTAAACATTCAAACAGTAAAATTTCTTTACAAAAATTTCACATAATTAATCTATCATGCTGTAGATCTTATTAAAATAATAAAATAAACATTTTGACTTCAAATTTGTGGTCTCAAAACCACTATTCTGATTTGACCCAAAAATGGGCTGTTACAGAGCTGCAGGTTAAACCGACTTGGATAGAATAGATTCAGGATAGGCAGTTAGAGGATGAATCATTGGGTCTTTAGTTTCTTCAGGTTGAGAGTGGCAGCACTATGGACTTTGGGCTGAATAATGATGGGTACTCTATTTTCGTGGTCAGATTTGTGTACCGAATGATACTGATCTGAGGAGGTTATTCTGAGAGAGGTGTATAGTAGTCCTTATGCTATGCATCCCAGTGGGAATAAGATGTACCGAGATCTTCGAGAACTGTACTAGTGGCCGAGATTGAAATTGGAGGTTACTGACTTTGTGGCATGATGTTTGACATACTAGTATGTTAAGGCTGAGGATCAGTTACCTTGGGGTTTGCTGCAGCTAATTAAGATTCCGATACGAAAGTGGGAGCAAGTAACGATGGAATTTATTAGTGGGTTGCCCTTGATACCACAAAGAAAGATTCTGTTTGGGTCATCGTGGATCGACTGACCAAGTCTGCGCACTTCATTCCGGTTAGGACCGACTATTCTCTTCAAAAGTTGGCCAAACTCTACATTTCTGAGATAGTGAGACTGTATTGGGTATCGGTCTCAATCATTTCTGATAGGGATCCTCGCTTCATGTCTCAGTTTTGGAAGAAGTTACATGAGGCTCTGGGTTTAAGATTGGACTTCAGTACTGCGTTCTATCCTCAGACCGATGGTCAATCTGAGAGGGTGATTCAGATAGTAGAGGATATGTTAATGAGTTGTGTTATCGATTTTTGAGGCAGTTGGGAGGATTATCTTCCGTTAGTCGAGTTGCCTATGATAATAGTTTCTAGTCGAGTATTTAGATGGCACTTTACAAGGCTCTGTATGGTCGAAAGTGTTATACTCCTTTGTGTTGGACTGAGTTGGGTGAACGTCGAGTTTTGGGTCTTGAGTTGGTTTTTGAGACTGAGGATAAGGTTCAACTAATTCGGGATCGTTTGAAGGCTACTTTTGGTAGGCATAAGTCTTATGCTAGTCTTAGGAGGCATGACATTGATTATTCTGTGGGGGACCTCGTGTTTTTTAAGGTCTCACCATGGAAGAAAGTTCTGAGGTTTGGTCACAAGGGCAAGTTGAGCCCTAGGTTTGTTGGGCCTTACCAAATTCTGAAGTGAGTGGGAACAGTCGCTTATCAGTTGGATTTACCTCTAGAGCTAGACCGTATTCATGATGTATTCCACGTCTCGATGTTAAGGCGTTACCCCTCTAATTCTACTCATATTGTCCCTATTGAGAAGATTGAGGTTAGACCAGATTTGACCTTCAAAGAGGAGCTGTTCAGATTCTGGATCGTGATGTAAAGGTTCTTCGAAAGAAGTCTATCGCTTTAGTGAAGGTGCTATGGCAGAATCATAGCACTAAGGAGGCCACGTGGGAGCTTGAGGATGCGACACGTCAGTAGTATCCTCATCTATTCTGATCAGGTAAATTTCGATGCCGAAATTTTCTTTTAGGGGGTAGAGCTATAACGCCCCAATATTTTTATTTTTGTTTCTGTTAAAATGTGACACAAATATCTGTATCTACTTTAATGGTTAAGTGTTCAGGGTATGTGTGATAGGTCCCAAGTTCAAGCCCTGCCTTTGGCAATTTTTTTATAATTTTCTAATCTAAGTCTTGTGTGTGGGGAGTAGGATTATATTTAATTACTGGTAGAATCATATCAGAATTGGCCTGCTGGTCTAGTGGTTAAGTTGAGTGTTAGTTGGCTAGAGGTCCTATGTTCGAATCCCTGCATGAGCATAGGTATTATTTTTGCTTGATTATCAGACAGAATTTCAGTTGAACTAAAAGTCTGAGGAGTGGATTAGTGGGAGAAAATCAATGGATGTGATCATATTTTATTTAGACTTTTATTTTTATTTTTAATTTCCTTAAATTTTCTTCATCTTTTGACATTTTGCTTCTCCTTTCCCTGCCAAACTTTCTATGCTTTTCCCCCTCTTCTTTAGTTGTCCAGATTGTTTCCTCTTTGTTCAAAGATTGTGTGCACTCTTCAGTAAGTAACTGTTTTCCATCTATATCTTTGTTTCATGGATAGTTTTTTAAAAAAGGTTTGTGTTTGGTTCTCTTGGATTAGGCAAAGGTCAAGATTTCGGGGGTACTCTTGTAGCGATTTGAGCATTAAAGGTTTCTGTTCGTTACTGGTAAGTTTACAAATATGTTATTGAGGTTGTGATTTCCCATTCGTGGAATTTTTCCATTAAGGTTTCAAAGATATTACTGAAATTGAGTGTTATTATGACAATATTTAGGCTTTGGAAGGCTCAGGAGTGATTTCGCATCGAATTAATACCAAGTGTGTACCCGAAAATGCAGAAAATGGGATTCGACGAAAGCCGAAAAACTTCACCGTCGAAGCCACACGGGTGTGTGGTCACTCGTATATAGGCCGTGTGTGACAACACGGTTGTGTAATCAACGAAGGCCAGGCCTTGCGCACGACACGACCATGTAGGCCATACGGGCTAAACCGAATTGGGCCTGTGGGCCACACGGGCAGTCCACACGGGTGTGTGAAATTTGGGCCAAGCCGTGTGATCCACACGGGCCAAGGCCAATCTGCGCATGTGAGCCCACATGGGCAAACCACATGGGCATTTGAGTCCATTTAGCTAAAATGTTTCCTAGGGTTACATGGGTCACCCGAGTCGACTGTGAACCTATTGTAGGGTCGGTAAGTGCTACTTAGACCCTAAATGGTGTGAACTGAGCATACAATGTATGTATTAAGCATGTTAAATTTATGCATGTTTACTGATCTGTATGTATGAATGATAACTAAATATTATCATGTAAGCATGTACTTCTGTATAACTGCATTGGGGTGGGATGGTTGATTGTTGGAGGAAGTGTACTGAAAGGCTTTCATGCCTATTATTTGGCAACTCAGCTACAATATTACTGATAAGTGCCGTATTCGGTACGACTTGTAGTGTATGGCTGGGTGGGTGTTTTAAACTCCATATTGTGTGTAGGGATGGTCGGAGATGGTGTGTAGAGGCTGGTGGGTAGGATACTGTTTTCTGTTACTGTATGCATATTGTGTCTGATATAGGCTAAGGCCCAAATTTATATTTGAGACTGTATTTGTAATGGGCTAGGCCCAGACTGCATTTGACTGATAACTGTTGTTTGACTGTATGCATGTCTTTTGTGGGGATTACACACTGAGTTTATGTAAACTCACCCATTTTTTGTTTTTCTGTACAGGTAACCTCCACACTTAGATGGATCGGTGCGGTGGAGGACTCAATGGTGACCACATGGCTATTAAACTGATTTAATTCCATTTAAGGTTTTTAATTCCTATTATTTTTGGGTATTTATGATGTAATTTGGACTTTTGGATTGTTTGCCCTTACTTGGGATTTTAACTGTTTACATGGACTTTAAACAGTAAACTCAATGAAAACTCAATTTTATTAAATACAACATTTTTCCTACTGCGAATGATTTACTTTAAATATCACGGTTTTAAAAGCTTCTACTACAGAATATGTTTTTAAACGAATCAAATTAACGAGAAAATAGTTTTGGAATTGACGAAAGATAAATAAAAAGATAATAAACAGAAACGATTTTAACATGATAAATTTGATTTCAAATTCCATTTCACGTGACACCACCAGATTTGGCCATAACGTCCAGTTTTGCACTTTACGCGATTTAGTCCTTTTTATCGAATTAAGCATTCAAATGATAAAATTTCTTAATGAAAAGTTCACACAAACATATTATCATGCTGTAGACATTAAAATAATAATAAAATAATTATTTCAACTTCAAATTTGTGGTCCAAAAACTATTGTTTCAATTTGACTAAAAATGGGCTATTATAGTAAAAATTTCCTAAGTTGTCGGTTTAGTCTTGAGCCTTCTTGAATGCATGTTTTGGGCCTCGTAGGCTCGTATTAGAGACAATGTAATGGAATTTGAATGATGATTGATTGATATTTGAAAAAGAATATGAAATGAATGTTTATTTATTTTTTATAGTTTGGTACTGCTTCGTAACCCTATTCCGGTGTTGAATACAGGTGAGGGGTGTTACAGTTTGCATATTGTCATTTGAGGTGCTTAAGGACATATTGCTTGTATGTGATGATTTTACATGTTTAAGGCTTTATTTTGGCTTGTATGTGAGAATGTGGCTTGTAAAATGGCCTATTTTCGTCCATACGGGTAGAGTAACAGGCATGTGTTTTAGCTGTGTGTGGCACACAGCCAAGTGACATGGCTGTGTGTCCCCTGTATCTTTTAAAGAGCATAGGTCAATATGCTCACACGGCCTAGCACACAGGCGTGGGGCTTGGCGGAGTGGCACAATGTAGTGACTTACATGGGCATGGACACGAGCTGGGACATAGCCGTGTGTCCCTATTTCGAATGCCCACATCGCCTAAGACTTGGGCGTGTCACTTGGCCATGTGACCCCTGCAGCTTTGAAAACTTTAAATGTTTCTGAAATATTTTTTGAGTTTCTAATTTCGTCTCGATTTGTTTCTAATGCGTACTTTGGGCCTCGAGGGCTCGTTTAAGGGACAATATGTATGAATGTGATTAGTTTTTTACATGAATATTGTATGATATGAAATGTTTGTATTTTTTTGTCTTTTTGATTTGTAATCTTCGATAATGCTCCGTAACCCTTTTCCAGCGATGTATTTGGGTTAGGGGTGTTACATAAACATTAACATCAAAGATAGAAATTGTACTAGTAATCACATCATGTGCCGAAGCTTCCTCACAAGCTTGAATTGCATAAGCCCTAGCTGGTACCCGAGCCTCAGATCTAATTGTAGAATCTTTCACTCCACTTCGACTATTCCTCACATTACCGCTATTTCTAGATGGCTTCCCTCTTGTAGGCATGTTACCCGACCGTGTGTTTTGAACATTTTTTTCTATCAGACCTTTCTAGACAACCTCGAAGAAAATGATCAAATGAATCGCATTTAAAACACAATCCATCTTTCAGTCTACACTATTCGAAATGTCTTCTATTACATTGTTGACACTTAGGCTTATTATTATGAACACTCCCCACACTCGTTACAGAGGTAGCATGGGGTATTGAACTTGCTTGCTGCTTCCCTCTATCTCTTCCTAAAATTCAGATGGAGCTGATGTACGACTATAAAATTCTTTCAATTTTTTTGTTGGAGAAGAAAATGATTTTCCCATCGGTGGTTTACCCATGTCTTTAGTTTCAGAATCCGCTTTTCTTTCTGCTTTACTGAGTTCTTTAGCTTTGTGTGCTTGATTCACCAAAATAACAAATTCTTTCAACTTAAGTATCCCAACAAGCAATCTGGTATCTTCGTTCAAACCATCTTCAAACCAAGTACACATAACAACTTTCGTTGGAATACATTTTTGAGCATATTTACTAAGTTGCACTAACTCTCTTTCATATTCAACTACAGTCATACGATCTTGTTTCTATTAAAGAAAATCTTTACGCTTTTTTGTCGAGGTATCACTAACTAACATATTTCTTTCTAAATTTAGTTTGAAAAAAATTCCAATTCACGCGATCTTTTAGTACCACAACAATTAAAGTATTCCACCACTGATACGCTAAGTCTTTTAATAGAGATATTGCACATTTTAAACAATCAATGAGAGAACAACATAATTGATTGAAAACTTTAATTGTATTCTGTAAGCAAAGCTCAGCTTTTTCTGATTCATCCTCAATTGTACCACAAAACTCTTCTACCTATATTTATGAATTTTATCAATCGGAGGCCTATTTACATGTACCTATTTCAGACTTTGAGGAATAGGGAAACTGGTTGGGGTATGGGTAGGGGTGGAAGTCGTTGAGCCACTGGATTCGTTTGAACAAATTCAGTAAATCATTCAGACATCATATGGAAGAATGCTTCTTTCGCCTTACTTCTTCGACCCTCAAAAATAGATTGAACGAAGGCTTAAACATTACTTTCAACTTCATTGGAATTAGGTTGGTTGGACAACACCTTTTATCTATATGAAAATATAATTCAACTTAAGTCAGGAGATATCTCACTATCACAGGTTACAAAATGACATGTATTCTATACTTTATACATGCTATGTTCAATTTGAGAATCGACTGAACTGTAGCTCTGATACCATAAATGTAACACCCTTAACCCATTTTCATCGCTAGATTAGGGTTACAGTGCATTACTCTACAAAAAAGAACTTTAATCTTTAAAGCATAATAGATATTTCAATTTAAGTATAATTTCTAATATCTCAATACAAGTATAACAAACTTGGGCCATAAATCGATCTTTCAGAGCCCTAAAAACAAATTAGAAGCAATTAGGGATCAATTTGAATAAATTAAAAAATTTTGAGAAAAAAATGAAAAAATGGGGAAATAGGGGTCACACGTCCATGTGACATAGCCTAGACCGTGTGGACATTTGAATTAGGGACATATGACGGTGTCTTAGCCTGTGTGTGTATTTGAAATAGGGCCACATGGCCATGTTGCGGACCATGTGCCAGGCTATGTAACAATCTATTTTGAGAGGCCGTGTCTAAAATTGGGATCATCCTGTACTTGAAACAATAAAGACACACAACTGTGTGAACAGGCCGTGTGCAACACATAGCTATGTGACAGCTTGTGTCTTAGTTCGTGTGTACCAAAATGTACCTTGAAAAAAAAGTTTACCAAAAATGTTTTCTTGAGCCACAAGCAAACCATTTACCAACCTTTAGACCTAATCTTCCCACACATAAACAAGACAAAAACATGCTAAAACCACACATATACAACACATTTCCATCAATCAACCAATGTACACTCATTGGTACCACAATATACACATCTAAATAACTCAACTAAATAACATGAATTCTAAGTAGTGTCATAATATACTTACTCGTGCATTATTTTCTAGTTCTTTTATATGGTAAACATATTCACTATTAAGCATATATCATATTACACATATAATCGCCTAACATACAAGCATATATCACAATACTCAAATATTCACATATTATTTAAGCACATATCACAATACTCAACATCTTTATATATAAATTGCATAATGGTCACATGTCATATAAACACATACTTCAATACACACATATTCATAATTTAAGACAATTTGTCACTTGAGCTATGAAACATAAAAGTGAGCTCTATCATCACCTATCGGATACACGGATCTCCAACACACCACAGAGACTCATAAAGTCAAACATGTCCCAAAAGTTAATCATGAAGCTAACACTCTCCTTATTTCCCCACACATGTCCAGTTGAATGGAGCTTAGCTCACATTCCGTTATCCTTCCAACATGTCCCTAGGCCTCAACACCCAAAATCACTGTATTTGTAGATGAGTACTCATAATCCTATGCCATGCCAACTATATCCAATAGTTTCAAGATCACAAGGCCAAAATATCTTAAATCTAACACATATAACTTACCGATTATTCGTGCACTATCACTATATATTTGCATTTTTAGCAAAATTGTAACAACTCGTTTTTAGTCAAATCAGAATAGTGGTTTTGAGACCACAAATTTAAAGTCAAAATAATTATTTTATTATTATTTTAATGTTTACAGCATGATAGTATGATTGTGTGAATGTTTCGAGAAGAAATTTTATCGTTTGAATGGTTAATTTGATAGAAATGACTTAATCGCGTAAAGTGTAAAACTTATGTTCTATTAGTTAAAGGGTTCTAATAGCTACGAAATCTTAAAGTTAAGGTCCTTAAGTGGTAATTATACCATTTCTTATATGATTGGACATTCTTGGACATCTTTTAAGTGTTTTTGAATGTTTATAATTAAGGTTAAATTTGTAAATTGGTTAATAAATGATAATTTAATAAAACAAAAGCCATTATACTCATCATCTTCTTCATCTAATCGAATTTAACAAGGAAAAGAGACAATTTTAGGGCTTGAAATTTGGAAAGCTATTCTCATTCATTTAGGTATGTATTTTGTCCCGTTTTTAATGATTTCTATGTTTTTGAGATCGTTGTAGCTTAGTTTAGCTAACCTAGTGACTAATTTGCAAAATTTTTAAAGGTTTAGGGTTTTTCCATTGATGAACGTTGTTGTATTTTGATGTTTAACGGTAGAAAATGCATGTTTGTTGAAAGATAAACAACATTTACAAAGTGATTTTTAGTGAAAAGTTCAATTAGGGATTAATTTATGAAATGTGAAATTTTTTGTAGTTAAATTGTGAAATAAATGAAAAATATGGACTGTTAGGGACTTAATTGAAGTTTGGCTAGCTTGGGTTGTGGTTGAATTACATGAATTTTTGATTTTATGAAATAAGGACTAAATTGCAAAAATTTGAAATGTTAAGGGTAAAAATGTAAAAGTGCTTTAATGTGTATTTTTAGACTAAATTGAATAGAGAGAATATTAAATAAGTTAGTTTTGATTACATTTAGATCAAGAAAGGCGAAATTTGGACTTAGATTGGGGAAAAAATAAGGTTTTGGATTAATTGACTCATTTTGCCGTTTTTGCATCCGAGGTAAATTTGTATGTAATAAGCATTGTTGTAATTGTATTTTAAATACTTTAATATGCATAAATTATGAACACAACATTTCAGACTATTCGACAAAGATTCGGCATTGGAAATCCAGGTTGAACCTTAGGAATAGATTAGGATGCGAATGACATGTCATTAGGGGTTATTATTGTTTTGGGTGCTGGTCTGTACGTCTTACTGGTGGCTGACTTATCCAACATGTGTTGCAGTTTCTCGTCAGCTTGTGTGAGCAGCACCATGTAGCTATGTCATGACCATCAGCTTGTGTGAACAGACCCGTTGATAGCTCAAGAGTGAGCACTATTGAGATAGCTTCAGCTATGTATTTCCACTTTGTTGCAAGATTTATTGAGATAGCTTTGGCTATATTAATTGGCACTTAGGGTGCAAGATTCTGGAGTATCCTGTGTTATTCCAAATGGTTCAACTGGTATATCAAAGATACAAAATAATGAGAAATTGATAAGTAATAGTACAGGTATGTACTGTAACACCCCAAACCCGACCCAAAAGTTAGGCCCGAATTTGGCATGTCACATTGAAGTGTTTTTTGAAAACCATGTTTTCATTAGAAACCCTTCTTATTTAAAATGTAGTTCATTGAAAACTTATTAATTTTATTCCCAAAATTCCTTTTTTGGTTGCGAAAGCTAATTCTAAAAGTAATCGATTTACGAAAACATGATGTTTAAAAGTTAAGTTGCGAAAACATAGTGTTTTGAAAACAGTTGTTGTTTTGGAAAACCGCGACCTATTTCTAACAATTATAAAACATAGTGGATAAAATCCCAAAGTTTAAAATAAAAATTAGAATTAAGAGAGGCCTTATTACAACCCAAATATAAAAATACGCGACAGTAAATAAACAAATCTGAAAACATAAGCAGTGTGTGTGTGGCCATCTCTAAGTCCCTCACAGCACCGATCCACCTATCGTTGGGGATTACCTGCACAGTTAAAAACAGTGTGAGTTTACAAAATCTCAGTGTGTAATCCCCTAGCATCCAAACAGTCAGTCAAAAAATAGAATATAGAACCATTCTAGGCTTGAACCTTATCCAATAATAGTACAGTCCAGTTCAGAATATATGTGGGCCCAAAACCCATTCATTAACATTTGGGTCTCAACCCATCACGGTATCAATTGGGCCTAGCCCATCTCAGAATCACTATCAATTGGGTCTAGCCAATATCAGAACCAATATCAGTTGGGCCTAGCCCATATCAGAATTAATATCATATGAATAATGTATGATAACCCATCAACCCTACACTTGCCTCCGTCCAACCTTGCACTACTTGTAGGGAATAAATCACCCACGCCATCCCTACACTTACAGTGTTAGCACCAGTTGCGGCCCTAACTAGAGTCGCAACAATGCTACTAATATCAGAATATGTGGCATAGCCACCAATACGGTTTCTTCCTCCATAACATCCCAATCCCCAAGCAATATGTCATATATGCAGAATGTCATGCTCAAAATCAGTCATACAAATCACAGACAAATCAGTCATTTACCCACAAGGGTAAAACAGTCATTTTACCCTACAGAGGTATTTTGGTAATTTTACACTACAAGGGTATTTCGGTAATTTTACAAATCGATGGTATTTCGGTAATTTTACAAATCGAGGGTATTTCAATAATTTTACAAATCGATGGTATTTCAATAATTTTACAAATCGAGGGTATTTCAGTAATTTTATAAATCAGGTTCTTAACGACCGAACAGAAGGTCCACTGTCACCTCGAGCGGCTTAAGTAATCTAAACAGACTTAACGGTGTAAATGGGCCTAAGGCCCATACTCGTCCCAAGTGCGCCTACACGCTCGTGTGGCCCATTTAACCCAATTTCAGTCACAGCTATGTGAACACTATAGCCTAGTTCATTATTTATCACTTACCGTAGATTTTTTCTGTATGGGGCCCACACAGCCCATTTTGGCCCATCAAGGCCCATAATAGCCCAAGTACATGAGAATGCTCGTCGTGGCCTCTACAGTCTATCACCCTTGATCTGAGGGTTCGATTTACCACACGAGCGATCGCATGCTCGTGAGACCTTAAATGCTGAAGTTTTGGCTTTTCGCCTTTTATTGATTAACGGTTGAGGCAGTGTGATTACACACCTTAAACGAAGTTGCGCAAATAGCTCTCAAGTCCAAAGCCTACACTCCACCAAAAATACTCCATTAGTCAAAGTAATAGGATTAACATCACCTTTCTACTCTCATCAAAATTACTACACCAACATTTGCCTTACTTGCAAGAGTGAGATTAATCCTGAATGAACTGTTGACAAAGGCTGAATACTACTCCTTGACTGAACTCTATACAACCGAACTTCATTAACCTATATCGATGTCGATCACATGAAGATTGAACCAATATAATCACTTACCGAAAATGTGAAACCGATTGTGGAAATAAAGTAGTCGTCCCTATTCCTGAAGTGAGAATTCAAAAGATAGAGGCAAGGTTCAGTACCCACACGCTCCTAGCCATAAATGACTCTAAGAAGGTATAAGAGAGATTACTACACCACGAAAAGAAAAGAACAGAGAGGAAGACAAGCAACTACTAATTGCCAATAATCAGTTGCAAAAGTCGAAAGCTGAGGTAGGGAAAAAGAGTAATGCCACCATTATCATAGTACCAAAGGGTGAAAAGGTTACAAGAGGAGATGAGAGAAAAGAATAAGTATTCCGTAAGGATCAAAAGAAGGGAAGGGTGATAAGAGAAGTGGTTAACAGAAGAAAAGAGGTGCAGAAAGAAAAGAGAGACAAGTTATTCGATCACCAACATATTAGAAGAGGGAGGGGAAGATGGAGAAGTCGGCCAAAGATGAAACCAATTGTTAAAACCCGAAAGTGCAAAAAGTGACAGATTTAACTGGTAAAAGCTGAATAGGCAAAATGCCAAAACCTGAAAGAAAAACCCTTCCCCAACACCAATTAGCCAAAGGAAAAATATTATCTCTTGAGCACCATTAGCCGAATTTGAACACCCTAGCTTCCCTATTCGACAACAACACTCTCCAAGTTTGAAATTCCTTGATTCACTCATTAATTCTCTACATAATTCCCTCCTTAACTTACTCCCACCTTACATTCAAATTCCAAGACCAAATCTACCTTCCACCACATAGAATTCTACTCCAATTCAACCACTTATCGTCCACAAGTGTAAAATAAATACTCATCAATATCCCATGCCAATGCTTGAACCCTGGACCTCCTTGCCACATTTGTGACGCCACCTTGCCACTACTGTGACAGCCCTAATTTGACCCTAGTCGGAATGTGGTTTCGGGACCACAAAACTGAGTCATAAAATTTATTTAAAATTTTGTTTGCATATCTTTTATGTGTGATAGTGCCTGTATGAAAATTTGATGTTTTAATTTTATCTTAGGAATGTGAATTTTGCTTGAAAGGATTTAGTTGAGAAACTTAGAAAATATGATAGGTGAATTTGTAAGGATCAAACAATTACAAAATATGAAAGCTTGGATTTGCATGTCAACATGCCCAAAATACAATAAGTGGCCGGCCAAGTAATGATGCCCCTCCACTAAGTCTAATTAATTATAGTATTTTGTTAGCAAATGATTAAAATATTCTAAATAAAATGAATTAATAAAAGAAGAAATGGAAGGGGAGAGAAAGTGTTCATCTTCTTCTTCATCTCCCAAAATCGAAACAAAAATGAAAGAAAGAGGGAAATTACACTAAGGCAATCCGGCATCTTCTTTTGTTAGTAGGAGGGGAGTTTTGATTTTTTCTTGATTAAATCTTTTATATGTTAAGTTAATTTTGAATGCATTTTTGGCAATGTCAAGAAAATTTAAATAATCTATGGTGGTTTGGGCACTAAACCGTGCATCAAAGTATTAGAATTAGAGATGGTTTTCATGTTGTATTGAATAAGTAGACGATAGAATAGGGTTGAACTTGTTGAATAAGTAGTTGGGTAATATTTTGTGCATTCGGCCATATGGAGTCTAGATGAAAGGTCATTTTATTGTTATTTTACTTGTATGATAAATGGTTCATTTTTAAGACCGAATGAGTCATGATAGAGAAGTGGAAGTTAGATGAACATTAGTTGAAGTTTTAATGTCATGAACAATGACGGTTGTAAGATGTAGTGAAAATCATTAAACTATATATGTGAGTAATTAGCAAGGGTGGTTGCCGTATATACAAATATATATGTGTTTATATATGTTTGTAATTGAAGTATTGATTGGATTATGGATAGTAAGGTGATCTTAAGTGGTCAATAACCGAATAGCTTAGAAGCATAAGCTAGAAAGATCAAATTTTACCGTGTAGTTCTTGTGATATAAAATCATTAATATCATTGGATATAAATAACTAGCAAGGTGATTAAACTAGTTAAATTTATTTATTTTAAGCTCAAGAACTTAAAGGAGGGGAATTAAGTAAGGGCAAAGCAAAGAATATCGAGTAGCCGATTGGAACCGTTTCGTCTAAAACAAAGTAAGTCTATAAGCAATTAAGCTTAGTTATTCTATACATAATTGGTGCATGCATATCGTGAAGGAATTTCTATTGTTTATGTATTATTTTGATTGAAAGGCATGTGACCGATTATGCTTAGTTGATTGAATGAATCACTTTGTTAAAACGAAATGACTTTGGCACTATGTGTGCGGACTTGTATGGCACTATGTGTGTGGACTTGTATGGCACTATGTGTGCGGACTTGTATGTCACTATGTGTGCGGATTTATATGGCACTATGTGTGCGGATGGGAATGTCAATATGTATGTGAATTAATAAGGCACTGTGTGTGCGAGCTAACATGGCACTATGGGTATGAATTTCCTTGCTTGAGCACTACATGCGCGAAATTGATTGTTGATAAAATAAATGTAGGAACTGAATGAAGGGCAAAACTATTGTCCGAATTGGAAATTGGGAACATGAAAATTTAAATATAAATACATGAATGCGTCTATTTCATTGTTGTTAAATATTGGAGGAAGGATTTAAGGTATTCGGTTATATGATCCCTTGAGTTAATAGTAAGACTTGACTAGTAGTTGAATTGAAAATTTTGGTAATCTATGGACCTTTCTAGTTTTTAGATCGACATATTCAGTTAATTGTTTGCATTATATGGCTTATGACTTACTGGGTTGAAAAACTTATTTGGTGTGTTTACTTGTCTTTTATTTAGATTCCTTTTGATCCGTTCCGTGCTCGGGACCATCCTCGAAGTCATCACACCTGCCAGTATCGTTTTGGTATCTCTTCCTAGTAAATTCTAGGTTAATATTATGGCATGTATAGGATAATATTTTGGGAGATTTTGTTGTTTTGATCGCATTGTACATAAAAGTCATGAGAAAATGGCTTAAAATCTATGTAAAATTTTGTTTTTGCTAGACTATGACTTAAGTTCTTTTTGATTATTATATAATGTGTCATGGTTGATTTTAACTAATTCTATGTGCTTGCATAATTTTGGTTATCATGAATATGTTGTTAAAGTTAGGTCTCTATTGTCAATAAGTAAATCCAAGCTTAAGTTGTCTGAATATTAATTATTGTTTGGCTATTGAGTATATGATCATGGGCATATTAGTTAGCCTAGATAATAAGAGTACTTTTTGAGGGATGTGTATTTATTAAGTGATTAGATTTATTAAAACTAAATGTGCATAATCTAATGACCTAGAATAAGTATGTATAGTCTTTTGGGATTATTTTTTTTTTAAAAAAGAAGTATGGTAATGTGTGGTTGGAGCCGAATGGTTGTATCATTTCGTATATAAGTACAAAGCATGCAAGTATAAAATTTATCTTGACTTAAGTTGCATGCGTAAGAAATTTTATTTATGTATATTATGACTTGTTAAATTATATGAGTAAGCTTGTGATATTTGATGGTTATGCATAACTTCATTAGTGACTTAATAATATGTTTAACCATGTTGTTAATAATTAAGGTTGAATATATATATGCTTTATATGCAGTAAATGCTAGGCTGGAATTTGAAATGATATTTGTTTACATTGTGCAACAATAATATGTGTTTTGACTTGAGTGGAAATATATAAATGATTGTGATTACGTTTTTGATGAGTAATGCCTCATAACCTTAATCCGGTGATGGATACGAGTTAGGGGTGTTACAACTGCACTACAAGGCTCTCTGTGTCACCATTCAGCCTCAATTAATTATAAGGTCTATAAGCCAAAGTCCAGGTTCCTTTAAAAGAAATACCAAAATAAATTGCGAGAGCCAAGACTTGAACCCAGGCTCCCTTACAACCTTAATAACACCGCAACCACTAGACCACATGCTTCCTTGTGTCATTTATTTAACACAATAATTTAAAAAGGCCTACTTCCAAGCATACAAGGTTTTATTCACTTAAAACCAAAATTTTTGCTAAAGCCCAGGTTTGAACCCAGGACTTCTCCAACACTTCTCAGGACACTTAACCACTGAAGCAAACATTTAATTGTGTCCTTTCCTTGCACAATTAAATACTTATATACAACCTTCTTACGGACCCATACTGAAGGCCCAATACTTCTAGACCTAAATTCAGGGCGTTACATGTACGGAAACTATGTGAGCATCGAATTTATGAAAGTTATAAATTCATGGATACATTTGTGATTGAATACAAGTTAACATTTTGATATGAATGTTTTGTAGCATATTATGTTTATATTATTTGATTGTGAATAAATGGTGAGTTTACTTATTAATTCATACGAGCTTACAAAACTTTATAGCTTACTTTCTTTATATTTGGTGTTTTATAGTGAAATCAAAGCTAGCTCAAATTTAGGATTGTTGAAGACTTCATCACACTATCCTACTATCACCTTAGTACTTTTGAACTTAAGTATTTTGAGTATATGGCATGTATAGGAGTAATGATCATTTTGATATATAGTTTGGTAATGAATTTGGTAATTTGAAATGGCTTGTAAATGTTAAATGTTCTTTGTTTTGTATGTAGCCATGATAGTTGGCTTAATTTGGTTGGTATAGTTGACCATGTTTATATATATGTACATATGCCTTGTGTGATGTGTTTGATAATGTTTATATGATGCTTGTTGTTAATAGGAATGATGGTTAGCAAATGGTTGAGATTTGAGTTTGTTATGTTTGTGAAATTAGGTAAAATAATGCATGTTTAGAAAATGACTATATTGATGAATTGATAATTGGAAGTTGGCATGAAATTCGATGGCACATTGTGAGATTGTATATTTTGGAATAGTTGATGTTGGAAATGATATGAAATATACTTGATTGAGGTTGATGGAATGCTTATTATATGCTATGTTTTGTGCCATTTGAGTTTGATGTAGGTACATGTAAATTTGGTGGCAAAATTGGGCGTGTCTCTCAGTGGTGTGTGACACACGGTTATGTTACACAGCTGTGTGTCCCCTAGTGTGAAAATTTAAATCAAGTCAGTATGCTCCACATGGCCCAACACACAGGCGTGTGACTTAGCTGTGTGGCGTAAGACAGTATACCCTACAGGTTTGGCACGGCCTAGTACATGGCCTAGCACAAGGGCATGTGTGGCCATTTTTTGGGCACACGGACTAGCCACATGGGCGTGTGTGTTGTCCGTGTGACCTAAGTTAGAGAGTTACAAGGGTTCGGACACAGGCTGGGACACGGTCATGTGATTCCAATTCGGATGTCCATACGACCTATGACACGGGCGTGTCTTTGGCCGTGTGAGACACACGGCCAGGCCACATGGGCGTGTGAGACACACGGCCAGGCCACATGGGCGTGTGTCCCCTATATTTTAAAAAAATTTCTAAGTGTTCCAAAAGTTTACTTAGTTATCATTTTAGTCTAGAACCTTCCTGAATGCATGTTTTAGGCCTCATAGGCTTATATTAGGGACGATATGTATGTTGTTGAATGATGATTATTTGAAATTTGAAAATGTATGTGAAATGAATAATTATTGTTTTATAAGTTCGGTAATGCTTCAACGTTGAATACGAGTGAGGGGTGTTACATTTATTGGTATTAGAGTTACAGTTTAGTTGATTCTCGGACTAACGTAGCATGTGTGAGAGTCTAGCTATACATGCCATAGATAAACTGTGATAGTGTGATATCTCCTGACAATTTAAATCATGTTTTCGTATAGTAAATGGATCCCAATCAAACTGTAGCTGATGATATCGAAAGTAATGCGCCTGCCTCCGTTCATGGAGTAGCGCAATCAGAGTCGAGATCTATATTGGGTAGCCAGGGAGGAGAGGCTAAAGAAGCCTTCTTTCAGATGATGAATGAGTGGTATACAGAGTTGGTTTGAACAAATCTGGCTGCTCAACAACCTTTACCCCCACCTAATCCTCAACCGGTTCCCGTAGCTCCTCAATGTATGGAACTTTTATGACTGAATAAGCCGCCAATTGATAAGATTCGAAAACACGGAGCTGAAGAGTTTAGAGCTAATGTTGACAACGATCTTGAGAGAGCTGAGCTTTAGCTTGAAAATACAATTCGAGTATTGGATAAACTTTCTTGCACACCGACTGAATGTTTAAAATGTGTTGTATCACTTCTGAGGGACACTGCATATCAATGGTGGAATACTTTGGTGTCTGTGGCATCGAGAGAAAAGGTCACCTTGGAATTTTTCCAAGCTAAGTTTAGAAAGAAATATATCAGTTAACGGTTTATTGATCAGAAACGCAAAGAGTTTCTTAAACTAAAATAGGGCCGTATGCCTGTGACTGAATATGAACGAGAGTTTGTTAGACTCAGTAAGTATGCTCGGGAATGTGTTTCAATAGGGGCAATTATGTGTAAACGATTCGAAGATGGGTTGAATGAAGACATCAGATTGCTAGTCAAAATTCTAGAATTGAAAGAATTCATGGTGCTAGTTGGTCGAGCTTGCAAAGCCAAAGAATTGGGCAAAGAAAAGAGAAAGGCAGATTTCGAGGCTAGAGATTCAAAAAAAAGATCGATGAATAAACCATATTAGTCTTCGTAAAAGAAATCAAGAGATTCGTACACTCGTTTGAGTGCTTCAATCGGGTATCCAAATAGAGATTGTGGAAAACAATACTCAAGTCCTAAGACTTGAGCTACATCAGTATTGAGTGTTGGCAGCGTAAGAAACAATAAACCCGAGTGTCAACAGTGTAGTCAACGGCATTTTGGAGTTTGTTGGATGAATAATAATAATAAAGCCTATTCAGGTGTGGTTTACAATAACACTTTATCAGTGATTGTCCTTAGTTATCCAGGAATGATAATCTTTAAACTTCAAGGCCGAGTAATATAGTTGCTAGGGTAGACCACCTCAAAGTGCTGGAAATGTGATTAGTAGTAAAGGAATGACAAAGGACTCCACTGTGAGATCCGAGGCCAGAGCACCTGCTAGAGCTTACGTTATTCGTGCTCGCGAAGATGCGTCATCACCTGATGTTATTACCAGTACATTTTCTCTTTATGACACTAGTGTAATTGCTTTGATTGATCCTGGATCGATTTATTCATATATTTATATGAATTTGGTGTTTAGTAAGAGTTTGCCTGTTGAGTTTATTGAGTTTGTGATTAAAGTATCGAACCCCTTATGAAAGTATGTTCTAGTATATAAAGTTTGTAGGAACTGTCCTTTAATGACTCGGGGTTACTATTTTTTGACTGCCTTGATCCTTTTTCCATTTGATGAGTTTGATGTAATTTTGGGTATGGATTGGTTATTTCTACATGATGCCCTTGTGAATTGTAGATGAAAAACAATAGAATTGAAATGCCAAAATAGTGAAATCATCCGAATTGAATCAAATGAATCGAGTGAATTGCTTGTAGTAATTTTGTCTATGTCAGCTCAAAGATGTGTAAGAAAAGGTTACAAAGCTTATCTTGCTTATGTACTGGATAAAAAAGTGTTTGAATCGAAGATTAAATCAGTGCCAGTAGCCTGTGAGTATCCGGATGTATTTCCAAAAGAATTACCGGGGTTACCACCGATCATAGAATCAAGTTTGCTATTGAATTAATATCGAGAACATCACTGATATCTATAGCTCCATATAGAATGGCTCTGAAAAAATTGAAACAATTGAAAGCTCAGTTACAAGAGTTAACAGATAGAGGTTCTGCATGACCTAATTTTTCTCCCTGGGGTGCGCCAGTGTTATTCGTAAAGAAGAAAGACGGATCAATGAGACTTTGTATTGATTATCGTTAGCTCAACAAGGTTACGATAATGAACAAGTATCCTTTGCCGAGAATTGATGAATTGTTTGATCAGTTGAAAGGGGAAACAGTATTCTCGAAGATTGATTTGAGGTCTGGCTATTATCAGCTGCGAGTTAAGGACTCAAATGTGCCAAAACTGCATTCAGAACAAGGTACGGGCATTATGAATTTCTTGTTATGCTTTTCGGATTAACAAATGCTCCTGTAGTTTTTATGGACTTGATTAATCGAATCTTTAGACTGTATTTAGATAGATTTGTTGTTGTAGTCATTGATGACATTCTGATCTATTCACGAGATGAGTCTGAGCATGCCGAACATTTGAGAATTGTGCTACAAACATTGAGAGAAAAGCAACTATTTGCTAAATTTAGCAAATGTGTGTTTTGGCTCCGAGAGGTTGGATTTTTGGGACATATTGTTTTGGTGGAAGGTATATGAGTTGATTCGAGCAAGATTTCTGTAGTTGTTGATTGGAAACCATCAAGAAATGTATCCAAAGTCAGAAGCTTTCTGGGGTTCGCTGGTTATTATCGACTTTTTGTAAAAGGATTCTCGATGCCAATGACTAAATTGCTAAAGAAAGATGTAAAATTCGAGTGGTCCGAGAGATGTCAATAGAGTTTTGGATAGTTGAAAGCATTGTTAACCGAGATACTAGTTTTGGTTCAACCTGAGTTTGGTAAAGAGTTTATGATTTTCAATGATGCGTCATTGAACGGTTTGGGTTGTGTCTTGATGCAAGAGGGTAAAGTGATAGCTTATGCCTCCAGATAATTGTAACCACATGAAAGGAATTATCCGACACACGATTTAGAGTTGGCCGCTATTATTTTCGCATTGAAAATTTGGCGACATCATTTATACGGTGAAAAAAGCCATATTTTTACCAATCACAAGAGCTTAAAGTATATAATGACTCAGAAATATTTTAATTTGGGACAATGAAGATGGCTCGAGCTGTTGAAAGATTATGAGTTGGTGATTGATTATCATCCGGGGAAAGCGAGCGTAGTCTTGGATACTTTGAGTAGAAAATAATTATTTGCTTTACAAGCAATGAATACTCAACTAACCTTATCTGATGATGGAATGATTCTAGTAGAGTTGAAAGCTAAATCAGTATTTCTTCACTAGATTTGTGAAGCTCAGAAGTGTGATAACAAATTGCAAACTAAAAGAATGCATTGTAAGTTAATTAGTGATTTAGACTGTCATATCAGATCCGAGATAGAATTTGCGTAACAAAGAATTTTGAACTCATTCAGAAAATTTTACGCGAAGTACATAGTAGTTGTTTATCTGTTCACCCGGAAAGTACTAAAATGTACAATGATTTGAAGCAGTTGTATTGGTGGTCGGGCTTGAAATGAGACATTTCAGAATTTGTATTGAGATGTTTGGTTTGTTAGCAAGTTAAAGCTAAACATCAAGTACCTCCGGGATTAGTACAACCTATGATGATACCAGAGTGGAAATGGGATAGAGTTACGATGGATTTCGTATTGGGTTTGCCCCTATCTTCGAAAAAAAGATACTATTTGGGTTTTCGTTGATCGACTAATGAAATTGGTGCATTTCATTTCGATACGTACAAATTATTCGCTTGATAAATTGCCTGAATTGTACATTTCAGAAATCGTTAGATTGCACGAGGTGCTAGTTTCTATTATTTCAGATAGAGATCCGAGGTTTACGTCGCGATTTTGGAAAAAATTACAAGAAGCTATGGGTATGAGGTTGAACTTTAGTACAACATTTCATCCACAAATTGACGATTAGTCTGAGAGAATAATTCAGATTCTCAAAGATATGCTTCATTTTTGTGTTTTAGAATTTGAAGGCAATTGGGAGAGATATTTGTCGTTGGTTGAATTTGTGTATAATAATAGTTTTCGATCGAGCATAAAAATGGCACCGTATGAAGCATTTTATGGCGTAAATGCCGAACTCCATTGTACTGGACTGAATTGAGTGAGAAAAAGATTCACGAGGTTGATTTGATCAGAGAGACTGAAGATAAAGTGAAAGTAATTCGCGATAGTTTGAAAGTAGCATCAAATCGATAGAAATCATTTGTGGATTTGAAACGAAAAGACATAGAATTTCAGATCGGCGACAAATTATTTCTAAAAGTATCTTCGTGAATGAAAATACTTCGTTTTTGTCGCAAAAGCAAATTGAGTCCGTGGTTCATCGAGCCGTATGAGATTATTGAATGAATAGGGCCAGTGGCATATCGGTTAGCTTTACCATCCAAGTTGGAAAAGATTCACAACGTATTTCATGTGTCAATGTTGCGTCGATATAGATTAGATCCATTATACGTAATTTCTCTAGCAGAGATTGAGATTCAACCATATATGATGTATAACGAAGAACCGATCAGAATTTTAGATCGAGAGGTTAAATAATTGAGAAATAAAAGCATAGCTCTAGTGAAAGTTTTGTTGAATGTCATGGCATCGAAGAAGCCACGTGGGAACCTGAGGAAGCTACAAGAAAATAATACCCTAACCTCTTTTCTAGTAAGATTTTTGGGGACGAAAATTCCTAAGGGGGGAGAGTTGTAACAACCCATTTTTAGTCAAATTAGAACAGTGGTTTTGGGACCACAAATCCTAAGTCAAAATAATTATTTTATTATTATTTTAATGTTTATAGAACGATACTATGATTGTGTGAAAGTTTCATGAAGAAATTTTATCACCTAAGTGGTTAATTTGATAAAAAGGACTAAATCGCATAAAGTGTAAAACTTAAATTCTATTAGTTAAAGGTTTAGGGTTTTTCCATTGATGAATGTTGATGTATTTTGATGCTTAATGGTAGAAAATGCATGTTTGTTGATACGAGCTTGATTCAATGTTGATTCGAGTCGTTTAGATTGCCTGATTGTGAAATTAAGTAAGTGTTGAGTTTTAACAAAGTAGGCCAAAAAAAATGAAAAAATAGGTTCAAACAAGGTCTAAAAGATAATTAAATTGGCTAATGGAGTAATTCGGCTAAGGCCAAGAGTGAACCAACAATAAAGGGAATTGTTGACCCGATTCTTAGACGACACTTAGATGGAAATGGATAACAGATAATTTGGCTAACCATGACCCACTATCTAGCAAGATGAGAACCGATGGTATGGTTGAACGCCACACTTTGGAAAGTGATAAGTTCAGATAACAAGGAAGAATGACGCCACAAGCTGAGCTTGATAAGTCGTTTCAATCCAAAAAGAACAATGAAAGTTGAATTCTCACAGAAAAACAAAAGTGCATATATTCGGTCCAAAAGGTCCCTTCAACTAGCTGAAAACAAAGTATTTATAGGCATGAGACACCCCAGCTGAATAGACACAGACATTCAGCTTAATTAAGCTATTAATGAACTTAATTGAGCTAGCTAAAAACTATAAGACCTTTGATGAACTCTAACATAAGGAACGGTAATGAATAACATGTTTGGTCCTCCTATTCAGCTAATAATTAACTCTAATGAGCTGAATAAACTTGATTCAATGCTTGACCAGCTAAAGTGTAATGCCCCGATTTTTGGGCCTAGGAGTAATGGGCCTTGAGTCTAGGTTCAGGTAGAAAATAGCCCAAACAATTTGGATGTTTTAATTATTATTATTATTATTTAGTATGTAATTAAATAAATTACGAAGGGTTATGGTGTGGGAAAAAGGCCCAAGAGAAATTTAATTCGAGGCAATTCCTGAATTTTTAATTTTGGAGAAAGAAGGTTCTGGCGATATGGGCTTTTAAAATTGAGGTGGTAAATTATGATACAAATAAGGCCTTGGTAAAGTGGCAAGGTGGCGCCACTAAGTTTCTAAAAAAATGGCGCTTGGGAAGGAATTAGAGGTCTAGGGTTCAAGTTGCAAGGTAGGCATACTGTTACTTTTTAATTTTAGGCATGTGTCGGGCATGTGATCACTTAAGTGAATTTCGGCAAGGGCCTTAGGGAGGTTGGGCCGATTGTTTTAGTTGATATTAGGGTTAGGTTCTTTTCTTTTTCTGTCTTGGAGAATTAGGGTTAGCCACCTGAAAGCTTTCACTGTCATTCATCCCTTCTGAGTTCTCATAAAAGCCAAAAATGCAAATTCCTTCTCCTTAGTGCCGAGTTCTTCTTCCTCTCTTTTTCCTCCATTTTCTTTCTTCCTTTTTGCTTTTTCTTCTAGCCAAAACCTTCTGACCACCTTACTCACCTCCTTTATCGATTCCATCCTCCACAAAACCTTCATAGCCAATCGCCATAAAAGCCGAAATCCCGAAAACTCACTTCTTGTGCCGATTTTTCCAAGCCAAAATCCTTCAGTTATTTTGTTCCTTTTTATTAACTTTCATCTTCTCTAAACCCTTAGTATCTGTCGGCAACATTACTTCAAAGTTATAGCCTCAAATCATCATCTTCTTCATCACTTAAAAAGCCGAAGTACCATAGATTTAGGGACTTATAGCCGAAACTTTAGATCTCCTGGATTCGAGTTCTACTATCATTTAGAGGATAGATCTGCATCAAATCTGCGTAGAAATCAAAGAGGAATAGGTGGTAAGTACTCATCACCTCAGATCTAGTCTTATTTTACAATTTAGAAAAAGCTGAAGTCCCTAAAATCTAGGGAGGCTGTCGATTTGGGCATAGGGCTTTAAGGATCTTTAACCGAGGATTTCTTTTGGTGTTTAGTGTCTTCTAGAGGTTGGATCAAAGGCTTGGATCTTTGTAACAACTAGATTTAGATCTAGTCATCGGTTTTCGGTAAAACGGTAAGATTCTAAAGGCTTTAGGGGCATGGTTCGATTATGGTAGGTGAATATTGGGATTGGTTATTGTGGTTTGCAATCTAATAATTGTGGTAATCAATTGTAGGACATCGTAAGGGATCTCAGTGGTAGTCGTCGCGAAATAGGTGTGTAAACGACACCCACTCATAAACTAGATCGGCAAAAGCCAAAAAGCTGAAAAGTCAAAAAGCTGGCATTTGTGAACTTGCGAGCGTGCGAGCGCTCGTGAGGTGGTTTGGTTGTTAATTTTTGGTAATTGCAAGCAGTATGATTGCAGAGTATGCAATTTCGTGCACTTCAGTATATTTGGGCTTAATTGGTCGAAATCGGGTTAATGGGCCAACGGGCCCAATTCGGTAAAAATGCTCGGTAAGTGTTGCTGATAGTACATTAATAACTGTAATGAGCATGAAATCCGAAAAAGACTGATAAAATTACTGAAATATCTCTGTAAGGTGAAATTATCGTAATACCCCTAAAGGGGTAAGTTTACGATTACGTCCCTCGAGGGTAAATAACTGTTCGTACGCTATAATCTAACTGTCTTTCTGAAGCATGCATTGTTAATTATATATATATATATATATATTCTACATACATGTCATACTGCATGGGGTTGGGTTTTGTTATGGAGGAAGAACTCGTTCTGGTGGCTGTGACACATATTCTGATATAAGCAGCTTTGCTGCAGATTATAGTTAGTGCTGCAACCGGTGCTAACATTGTAAGTGTAGGGATGGCGTGGGTGATTTGATCCCCACAGGAAGTGTAGGGATGGAAGGAGGCAAGTGCAGGGTTGGATGGGGTTATCATGCATTAATCCTATGAGACTGTTTTGTTATGGGCCCAACTGTGTTAATATGGGCAAGGCCCAATATATCTCGACTTATAATAAGGGGCTATGGCCTAGATTAATACTGATATGGGCTAGGCCCAATATACTCTGATACTGTAAGGGGCTATGGCCCAGATTAATATTGATATGGGCTAAGGCCCAGTTAGCTCTGATTTCTGAATAGGGCTTAGGCCCAGTAAAGCTTAAACTAATTTGGGCTCTGGTTGGGATACTTTACACACTGAGTTTTTCAAACTCACCCCCTTTCTCTTCCATCCTTGCAGGTGAGCCCTAGTTGGTGGACTTGGAGCTGGGCATGATTCAGAGTGGCCACGAAGATTAAATTCCTGGTTATTAAACAAGTTTCAATTAGCTCCCTTTTAAATTCCGCATTTACTTTTGATTACTTCTATTTTGGTTAAGGTTGTAATAAGGCCGCTCTATTATTTTTATTTTGGGTTTTTAAATTACTTAAATCGTTTTCAACTTGAGATTCACATCACTTAAATTGATTCCTTAAAATTGGTTAGTTCTAGGGCACGTTTTATAAAAGTTACTTATTTTCAAAATATCATGATAACCGAGCAAAGCTTCCGCAACGTAAATGTTTTCAAGGGAAATAAATATTTTAAATAGACTTAAACTTAATTTGTTGTTCGTGGACAAGTAATAAGCTTAAAGTGTGGCAATGGATGTGTGCATGTCTACGATTGGATCATGGAAGAGCTAGGTACTTAAGCAGTTTAATTGACTCACCTCCTCTTTTCTTGAATCCTACCTGGTGCGTAGTATCCATTCTCTTTAAGCCATAACAAAGAAGGTTTGATTTTTCGATACTTAACTGTTTTTAAAATAAAATGTTTCTGCCACTACAAAGGTTTACAAGTTTAAACGGTAAAAGTTTCTAAACATTAAGAAGGGTTTTCAATAAAAATATGGTTTTTGAAAAACACTTCAATGTGACACACCAGACTTGGCCATAATGTTCGGGCCGGGTTTGGGGTGTTACATTTAGTGGTATCAGAGCTAAGTTACAACAACTCAGCTGTGGGTTTCTAAACAGGTTTAAAAACAAGAATTTCAAAATAAGGGTATTTTAAATAAATTTTTTTTTAAGAATTTCTATTCTCTGTGACCAAATACATGTTTTTGTTTTAAATGACTTGAAGAAAGAAGTGGCACACTGAATCCCCAGCACCAAGTCTGTAAGTACTTTCTCCTTAAATACTGTACTGTACTAAAACATTACTGTAGATAGGATTGAGACTTTACTATGATACTGTAGCTAGGCTGATACTAAAACCATAGAGATTAAGGTAATAGGAACTAAAATGTAACGCCCCGTACCCGAGACCGTTGCCGGAGTCGAACACGAGGTGTTAACAGACTTAATTCATTACTTAAACAGCTCAAACAATTTAATTTTAGAAATTTTAGACAAGTTGGCTAACTGCATCACAGTCGCTTAAAAATTGATATCTTGAGTTTTGAAACTCAAAATCCAATTTCGTAAATTTTTTCTGAAACTAGACTCATATATCTATTTACTAATTTTTTTCTAGAATTTTTGGCTTGGCCAATTAGTACAGTTTATTAGTTAAAGTCTCCCCTATTTCAGGGTTCGACTGCTCTGACCTCTATGTATTACGAATTAGATATCTCTCTGTACAGAATTTCAATGACTATGAAGTTTGTTTCTCTTAAAACTAGACTCAATAAGAAATCTGTACATATAAATTATGACTTCTAAATATTTTTATACAATTTATGGTGAATTTCCAAATTCAGAACAGGGGATCCAAAAATCGCTCTGGCCTTGTTTCACAAAAATTTAAACATATCATAAAATATAACTCATATACCTGTTTCGTTTCTTCCATATATAAATAGACTCATAATTCTTCAATTCTATATTTTATTCATCATCTAATTATATCTCTACTATTTTTAATGATTTTTCCAATTCACGTCACTACTGCTGTCTGAATCTATTTTATGGTAAATTTTACCTATTTCATGGTTTCCATGGATTAACTAGCAATTTGACATACATAACACCAAATATGATCATAATTAGCCATTCCAATGGCTAATCATTACCAAGCATTTTTATACTACTCAATAACCATATCATAAGACCATATATACAAAATGATTATAATGCTATACATGCCATACTCAAAATATACAAGCCATTATGCCAAGATGGTATACGGATAGTGTGAGCGTGCCTCCGACCGTTCCCGATTTCCGAGCTGGCTTGTCAACACTACAAGGAATGAAAAGGAGGGAGTAAGCATAAATGCTTAGTAATTTCACATGCAAATAGCAAGTAACATAACCATATAAGCAAACATAAAACATCATTTGCATAATCATCACCAAGACATTCATATCATATTTTCATTTATCATCTTACCATATTGTCAAGATATCGATTTTTCAACCCGAGGGTTAAGTACATACCTGTTCAAAGTATCCATTTCACAACACTTACCAATACGTCCCTTTCATCTTGAGTATTCCTCCATTTGAGTAGAACTTTACCCGTTGAACACATCGGAATATAATTCGGATACATGGAAAGTTTGCACATAAGTCCCACATATGTAGCCAAGCTACTATGTAACCCGCCCATAAGCGAACTCGGACTCAACCCAACGAGCTCGGGCGTTCGCATCCATAAGTGAACTCAGACTCAACTCAACGAGCTTGGATGCCTAGTTACATTTCACAAACTCGGACTCAACTCAACGAGTTCGGACATTCGCATCCATAAGTGAACTCGGACTCAACTCAACGAGTTCGGATGCCCAAATATCCCAGTGACATGTCACTTGTATCCTAATCCATTCCTAAGGTTCAACGGGACCTTTTTCCCAATCATGTGTCTCAACCATCTTCTACGGAATACCGATACCTATACTCGGTAGTATTTCACATTTTCTAAGTATATCACATAATTTGACATATTATCAAACAATAATCACGAGTATAATATTTCATAATAATTATCATATCATTTAAATAACATAAAAACATTTAAAATAATAACTATGTTACCAACATTTACATATGAACTTACCTCGTATGCGAAAATGGCTACTTTTACCATTTCGTCCACAACTTGGTATTTTCCCCATTTTAGCCCGAATTTCAATTTTCCTTGCTCTATCATTTAAATTATAGTCTAATTAGGACTCACATTATTCAAATTGACCCAAAATCATATTTTGGAAAAATTATAATTTTGCCCCTAAACTTTTGCATATTTACACTTTTGCCCCAAAGCTAGTAAATTAAACTTCAGCCTATTTTCTTATGTTTTATGACATGCTGATCATTTTTCCCTTCTATGGCAACATCAAATTCTCACTCTAACATGTACTTATGACTATTAGGTATTTTTACCGATTAAGCCCTTTTGCTCGTTTTCACTTAAAACCGAGTAGTACAAGTTGTCTAACATAATTTAAAACCTCATATTCTATCATAAAACACCAAAATACACAAATTTCACCTATGGTTATTTTTCCAAATATAAACCCTAGGTTAAATTATTGCTAGCATAAGCTAAATCGAGCTACCGAGACTCCAAAAACATAAAGAACTTGAAAAACGGGGCTAGAATGGACTTACAATCGAGCTTGGAAGCTTGAAAAACCCAATCCATGGTTTCTCCTTGCTATATTCGGCCATGGGGTTGAAGATGAGCAAAATTGGCTTTTAATTTTGTATTTTAATTCATTTTACCCCTAAATGACCAAAATGCCCTTACTACTAAACTTTCCAAAAATTCAATCCATGTCTAATTTTTTTCCATAAACTTAGAAATTGATAAAATTGCTATTTAAGACCTCCTAATTAATATTTCAAAACAATTTCATATTAGAAACTTCTAGAATACAAGTTTTGCAATTTATTCGATTTAGTCCCTAATTTCAATTTAAGCACTTTATGCATAAAATTTCTTCACGAAAATTTCACACAATCATGCAATCATATCATAGACCTCAAAATAATCCTAAAATAATTATTTCTATCTCGAATTTTGTGGTCACAAAACCACTATTCCGACTAGGCCCAAAATCAGGATATTACATAAAAACCCAAAAAGATTGAGATTGTAGCTAGGCTATGATTCTGTAAAGAACAAAAACTCTAAAATACTATCTTTGAATAAGACATATGAATGAATAGTAAAATTTTGAGATCTTTGTAGTTATTTGATATATGTACTGGTAATGTAGAGTATTGATATGGATTCTGAGGGTAAGCAAAGTCTGCCAACTTCGGGTAGCGGTAACTCGGAGCTTGGGACTGAGGCACTGACCGAGTTAGTAAGGAAAGTGGTAGAAGAAGTATTGGAGACGAAGGTTAAGAAAATTAGGGAAATGCTTCAAGCAGGGTGCTTGGAGTGCAAGAAGAGGAAGGATTCTAGTTCTCAGAAGACTAAGCCTCGTTCTGTAAAACATGTTAAATCACGACCAAACTTTCCAACCAGCAAGAACTGCAACGAGCGTCATCTAGGTGAATGCCATAGGAAGACAGGAGCATGCTTTAGATGTGGGTCCAAGGAGCATCGAGCTCGAGATTGCCAAGTTTATTCTATTTAAGTGTGTGTTACGAATTGTATGCGTGCTTGATAAATGTTTCTTTACTTTGGTAATTAGATGTTCTGGGTCATACTAAGAATTATATATTTTTTTAAAATTTTAAATTAAATTAGAGTGCGCAGCAGAAGCACAGTGGTTTGACTTAAGTAATACGGTTAGTTGGTAGTTTGAAATTTCAAGGACGAAATTTCTTTAAGGGGAGTACAGTTGTAACTCCCCGATTTTTGGGCCTAGGAGTAATGGGCCTTGAGTCTAGGTTCGGGTAGAAGATGGCCCGAACAATTTGGATGTTTTAATTATTATTATTATTATTTAGAATGTAATTAAATAAATTACAAAGGGTTATGGTGTGGGAAAAAGGCTCAAGATTAAATTTAATTCGAGGCGATTCCTGAATTTTTAATTTTGGAGAAAGAGGGTTCTGGCGATATGGGCTTTTAAAATTGAGGTGGTAAATTATGATACAAATAAGGCCTTGGTAAAGTGGCAAGGTGGCGCCACTAAGTTCCTAAAAAAATGGCGCCTGGGAAGGAATTAAAGGTCCAGGGTTCAAGTTGTAAGGTAGGCATACTATTACTTTTTAATTTTAGGCATGTGTCGGGCATGTGATCACTTAAGTGAATTTCGACAAGGGCCTTGGGGAGGTTGGCCCGATTGTTTTAGTTGATATTAGGGTTAGGTTTTTTTCTTTTTCTGTCTTAGAGAATTAGGGTTAGCCACCTGAAAGCTTTCACTGTCATTCATCCCTTCTGAGTTCTCATAAAAGTCGAAAACGCAAATTCCTTCTCCTTGGTGCCGAGTTCTTCTTCCTCTCTTTTTCCTCCATTTTCTTTCTTCCTTTTTGATTTTTCTTCTAGCCAAAACCTTCTGACCACCTTACTCACCTCCTCTATCGATTCCATCCTCTACAAAACCTTCATAACCGATCGCCATAAAAGCCGAAATCCTGAAAACTCACTTCTTGTGCTGATTTCTCCAAGCCAAAATCCTTCAGTTATTTTGTTCCTTTTGATTAACTTTCATCTTCTCTAAACCCTTAGTATCCGTTTACATTACTTACTTCAAAGTTATAGCCTCAAATCATCATCTTCTTCATCACTTAAAAAGCCGAAGTACCATAGATTTAGGGACTTATAGTCGAAACTTCAGATCTCCTGGATTCGAGTTCTACTATCATTTAGAGGATAGATCTGCATCAAATCTACATAGAAATCAAGAAGGAATAGGTGGTAAGTGCTCATCACCTCAGATCTAGTCTTATTTTACAATTTAGAAAAAGCTAAAGTCCCTAAAATCTAGGGAGGCTGTCGATTTGGGCATAGGGCTTTAAGGATCTTTAATCGATCATTTCATTTGGTGTTTAGTGTCCTCTAGAGGTTGGATCGAAGGCTTGGATCTTTGGAACAACTAGACTTAGATCTAGTCATCGGTTTTCAGCAAAAAGGTAAGATTCTAAAGGCTTTAGGGGCATGGTTCGATTATGGTAGGTGAATATTAGGATTGGTTATTGTGGTTTGCAATCTAAGAATTATGGTAATCAATTATAGGACATTGTAAGGGATCCCAGTGGCAGTCGTCGCGAAACAGGTGTGTAAACAACACCCACTCATAAACTAGATCGGCAAAAGCTAAAAAGCCGAAAAGTCGAAAAGCCGGCATTTGTGAACTTGCGAGCGTGCGAGCGCTCGTGAGGTGGTTTGGTTGTTAATTTTTGGTAATCGCAAGCAGTATGATTGCAGAATGCGCAATTTTGCGCACTTCGGTATATTTGGGTTTAATGGGCCGAAATCGAGTTAATGGGCCAACGGGCCCAATTCGATAAAAACGATCGGTAAGTGTTGCTGATAGTACGTTAATAACTTTAATGAGCATGAAACCCTAAAAATACTAATAAAATTACTAAAATATCTCTGTAAGTTGGAATTACCGTAATACCCCTCGAGGGGTAAGTTTACAATTACGCCCCTCGAGGGTAAATAACTGTTCTTATGCTATAATCTAATTGTCTTTCTGAAGCATGCCTTGTTAATTATATATATATTCTGCATACATGTCATACTGCATGGGGTTGGGTTTTGTTATGGAGGAAGAACTCGTTCTGTTTGTTGTGCCACATATTCTGATATAAGCAGCTTTGCTGCGGATTATAGTTAGTGCCGCAACCGGTGCTAACACTGTAAGTGTCGGGATGGCGTGGGTGATTAAATCCCTACAGGAAGTGTAGGGATGGACGGAGGCAAGTGCAGGGTTGGATGGGGTTATCATGCATTAATCCTATGAGACTGTTTTGTTATGGGCCAACTGTATTGTAATTGGCCCAACTGTGTTAATATGGGCAAGGCCCAATATATCTCGACTTGTAATAAGGGGCTATGGCCTAGATTAATACTGATATGGGCTAGGCCCAATATACTCTGATACTGTAAGGGGCTATGGCCCAGATTAATATTGATATGGGCTAAGGCCCAGTTAGCTCTGATTTTTGAATAGGGCTTAGGCCCAGTAAAGCTTGAACTGATTTGGGCTCTGGTTGGGATACTTTACACATTGAGTTTTCCAAACTCACCCTCTTTCTCTTCCATCCTTGCTGGTAAGCCCCAGTTGGTGGACTTGGAGCTGGGCGAGATTCAGAGTGGCCACGAAGATTAAATTCCTGGTTTTAAATAAGTTTCAATTAGCTCCCTTTTAAATTTCGCATTTACTTTTGATTATTTCTATTTTGGTTAAAGTTGTAATAAGGCCGCTCTATTATTTTTATTTTGGGTTTTTAAATTACTTAAATCGTTTTCAACTTGAGATTCACATCACTTAAATTGATTCCTTAAAATTGGTCAAAGCTTCCGCAACATAAATGTCTTCAAGGGAAATAAATATTTTAAATAGACTTAAACTTAATTTGTTGTTAGTGGAAAAGTAATAAGCTTAAAGTGTGGCAATGGATGTGTGCATGTCTAGGACTGGATCATGGAAGAGCTAGGTACTTAAGCAGTCTAATTGACTCACCTCCTCTTTTCTTGAATCCTACCTGGTGCGTAGTATCCATTCTCTTTAAGCCATAACAAAGAAGGTTTGATTTTTCGATACTTAACTATTTTTAAAATAACATGTTTCTGCCACTACAAAGGTTTACAAGTTTAAACGGTAAAAGTTTCTAAACATCAAGAAGGGTTTTCAATGAAAACATGGTTTTCGAAAAACACTTCAATGTGACACACCAGACTTGGCCATAATGTTTAGGCCGGGTTTGGGGTGTTACGTAAAGAGTCATAACATCCTTTTAATTTCTCCTTGGACAGCCAAATGAGCAGTAGCCAAAAATTAATGTCATTTGGCACACGAATAGCCCCCTTTGTGTGAATGCTTGAATAAAAATGTTCAAAAGGTGTGAATGGATGAATTGGAATAGCCACCATCATGTGAAAACGTTTGGAAACTTAATAGGCTTGTGTGAGTAACTCCTTGTTCATTGAACTCTTCAAACAGTCACTTGGAGAAGTTCATAATAGTTGTTGGTCTTAAATTCATTCCTCTCTTTAATGCCAATCAATACACCAACTGGTTCAATTAGTTCATTCACCTATAAACATAATTAAACTTTAATGAGCTGTAGTAACTAAAACTCATTTAATAAGCTAAAACAAATTAAATGGATGTAGCAAATTAATTAACTTAGAACATATTAATTGTTGAATTTATTTAAACAACTTAATTACTTAAACTAAAATAACTAAACACATTTAAAGTTTAATCCAACAACTATTTAAATAAAATTCAGCTTGTAATAAGTTGTATGGAATGCATGGTGTTGAGCTCCATGCTTGCTTGATGAGTCCGGCCACTTCTCTTCCCCAAGCTCGATCAATGTAACTTGCAATGGTGTCTTGAAATTTCTTAGCACGAGACCGAGTAATGAGACCTTGTGGCAACTCAATGGGATCGGTCGTAGCTTCCCGAGCTAGGATCACATAATAGCTCTGATAGCTATTAGACATCTTCTTAGTTTTGATACCAAATGATATGAGCTTGGGTGTAAAACTTATGTTTTATTAGTTAAAGGTGTCTAACAACTATGGAATCTTAAAGTTAAGGTCCTTATGTGGTAATTATACTATTTTTTATATGAGTGGACATTCTTGGATATATTTTTAAGTGTTTTTGAATGTTTATAATTAAGGTTAAATTTGTAAATTGGTTAATAAATGATAATTTAATAAAACAAAAGCCACTATACTCATCATCTTCTTCATCTAATCGATTTTAACAAGGAAAAGAGCCATTTTTAGGGCTTGAAATTTGGCGAGCTATTCTCCTTCATTTAGGTATGTATTTTGTCCCGTTTTTAATGATTTCTATGTTTTTTTATATCGTTGCAGCTTAGTCTAGCTAGCCCAGGGACTAATTTGTAAAATATTTAAAGGTTTAGGGTTTTCTATTGATGAATGTTGATGCATTTTGATGTTTAATGGTAGAAAATGCATGTTTGTTGTGAGATAAACAACATTTACAAAGTGATTTTTAGTTAAAAGTTCAATTAGGGATTAATTTGTGAAACTTGTAATTTTTGTGGTTAAATTGTGAAATAAATGAAAAATATGGACTGCTAGGGACCTAATTGAAATTCAACTAGCATGGGTTGTGGTTGAATTACATGAATTTGTGATTTTATTTCATAAGGACTAAATTGTAAAAAAGTGAAATATTAGGGGTAAAAATGTAGAAGTGTTTTAATGTGTGTTTTTGGACTAAATTGAATAGAAAGAATATTAAATAAATTAATTTTGATTACATTTATAGCAAGAAAGGTGAAATACAAATATAGATTGGGGAAAGAGCAAGGTTTTGGATTAATCGTCTCGTTTTGCCATTTTTGCATCCGAGGTAAGTTCGTATGTAATAAGCATTGTTGTAATTGTATTTCAAATACTTTAGTATTGCATAAATTATGAACATGACATTCCAGACTTATTCGATGAGGATTCAGCATTGGAAATCCTGGTTGAACCTTAAGAATAGATTAGGATACGAATGACATGTCATTAGGGGTTATTATTGTTTTAGGTGTTGGTCCGTATGTCCTATCGGTGGCTGAGTTATCCAACATGTGTTGCAGTTTCTTGTCAGCTTGTGTGAGCAGCACCGTGTAGCTACGTCATGACCATCAGCTTGTGTGAGCAGACCCGTTGGTAGCTCGAGAGTGAGCATTATTGAGATATGATATTGAGATAGCTTCAACTATGTATTGTCACTTTCGTGCAAGATTTATTGAGATAGCTTCGGCTATATTTATTGGCACTTAGGGTGCGAGATTCTCGAGTATCCTATGTTATTCCAAATGGTTCAACGGGTATATCGAAGATATAAAATAGTGAGAAATTGATACGTAATAGTACAGGCATGTACGGAAACTATGTGAGCATCAAATTTATGGAAGTTATAAATTCATGGCTATATTTGTGATTGAATACAAGTTAACATTTTGATTTGAATGTTTTGCAGCATATTATGTTTATATTATTTGATTGTGAATAAATGGTGAGTTTGCTTATTAATTCATACAAGCTTACTAATCTTTATAGCTTACTTTGTTTATTTGTCGTGTTTTATAGTGAAATCAAAGCTAGCTCGGATTTGGGATTGTCAGAGACTTCACCACACTATCCTACTATCACCTTAGTACTTTTGAACTTAAGTATTTTGAGTATATGGCATGTATAGGAGTTATGATCATTTCGATATATAGTTTGGTAATGAATTTGGTCATTTGAAATGGCTTGTAAATGTCAAATGTTCTTTATTTTGTATATAGCCATGATAGTTAGCTTAATTTGGTTGGTATAGTTGACCATGTATATATATATATATATCTACATATGCCTTGTGTGATGTGTTTGATAATGATTATATGATGCTTGTTGTTAATAGGAATGATAGATAGCAAATGGTTGAGATTTGAGTTTGTTATGTTTGTGAAATTAGGTAAAATAATGCATGTTTAGAAAATGACCATATTGATGAATTGATAAAGTGGAATTTGGCATGAAATTGGATGGCACATTATGAGATTGTATATCTTGGAATAGTTGATGTTGGAAATGATATGAAATATGATTGATTGAGGTTGATGGAATGCCTATTATATGTTATGTTTTGTGCCATTTGAGTTTGATGTTGGTACATGTAAATTGGGTGGCAAAATGGCTTGGTAAATAGCCAATTTTTGTCAACACGGGCGTGTGTCTAAGCGGTGTGTGACACACAATTATGTTACACGGCCGTGTGTCCCCTATTGTTGAAATTTAAATCAAGTTAGTATGCTCCACATGGCCCAGCACAGGGACGTGTGACTTGGTCGTGTGGCATAAGTCAGTATACCCTACAGGTTTGGCATGACCTAGCACACGGCCTGGCACAAGGGCGTGTGTGGCCATTTTAGGGCACACGGACTAGCCACACAGGCATGTTTGTTAGCTGTGTAACCCAAATCAAAGAGTTACACGGGGTTGGACACGGGCTGGGACATGGCCATGTGATTCCAATTTAAATGTCCACACAGCCTGTTACACGGACGTGTCTTTGGCCGTGTGAGACACACAGCCGGGTCATACGAGTGTGTGTCCCCTATATTTTTCAAAAATTTTCTAAGTGTTCCAAAATTTTCTTAAGTTATCGGTTTAGTTTCAAACCTTCCCGAACGCATGTTTTAGGCCCCATAGGCTTATATTAGGGACAATATGTATGTTGTTGAATGATGATTATTTGAAATTTGAAAATGTATGTGAAATGAATGATTATTTCTTTTATAAGTTCGATGATGCTCCGTAACCCTATTTTGGCATTGAATATGGGTGAGGGGTGTTACAAAAACACTGTCACTAACATTTAACATATACATAACATGTACACATTTACACTTTCACAATAGTTATCATAACCACATACCACATGTTATAACATCTAATCTCAATTCACATTTTCACAAACACAGAAGCACTTAGTTCACAAGATAACATAGGTATGAGAAAGCTTGCACTCGAAATTTAGAGTAGGGGTTTATGCTACTACTAAATTTTCAAATAACACATTGAATCATGTCACAAGCAATTATTCCAAACACTCACCAATATCCTTTCGCCAAAAAGTCGAAAGCTCAAATTAGCCTTTCCTAGCTCGTAGATGGTCCTAATGAATCTAAAACTTCAACAAAATAAATTCACAGAACAATACATTTGAAAATTAGCCAAGGCTCACCATAAGCAATCAAAACCATAAGCCTAAACTAAGTTCTCATGTAACCAAAACCTTAAGCATAGCAAACTTAAAACTCAAATATCTCGACCTATACTCAATCCTTTACCCTAAAACAAATTTTGTTGATCTTATAATTCACCTATGTCTATTTCCCAACCTTTAAACTACACAAAAATACTTAGTTTATAGTATCGACTTTTTCGACATGATTATGCCAATTTTAACGAAAATTCATTCAAACTCAAGAAATCTTTAATGAAACTTTAGAGTAAGTTTAGAAACCTTTTCATCATGTCAAAACTAATTGAAAAACACTGTGAAACCACAATTTTACTCAAATTGCCGAAATCCACCATTAACAAGTAATTTTCAGCTTTTATTCAAAACATGTGATTTAATGGCTAAAAACTTGGTTTTAAAGACTAACTAACATTTAAAACTAATGGGAAAATGAACAGTTACCTTAGTTTATGAAAAACTTACTATTTGATCAAAAACCTCAAAAACTCACAAGCTTGACAATGGAGAAATCAATGGTGCTTTTGAGTGTTTTTCTTAACTTTTATGGAGATTTATAACTTTAGAGAAGATAGAAATCAATAGGGTGGAGGTTTAACAAAGAATATTAAGTGAGAATATTTGGAGAAGCTTTGGACGACAAATACAAATAAAGGGGAAAGGTTTTTACATAACTTTGTTGTAAGTGGGAAACAAAATAGGTTGAATTTTAAATTTTGGTTTAATTACCTCTTAAAATCTCACAATTTTGACTCTTTTACAAATCAACCCCTATTTCAAAATTAATGTATCATTTAAGCACCTTTTTTCAAAATTTTACTTTATTTTCTAAAAACCATAAACAAAAACATTTCCGATAAACCATGTCATAAAGTTCCAAACACTTTAAAGTTAAAATCCCTAAAATACCCTTAAAACTCCTAGGCCTTATTTTGGGGTGTTACATATAAGTCCAAACAACTATGTACACAAAAGACTTAACCACACCATGAAAACCAAATAGCATACACAAAAACTTTCATTATATAAAAGCCCTATACACACCATTTATAACTATAGTCAAATTAACTCTAAATCTACCAAATTGACTGGCGGATGGTGTGATAGAACTCCAACGTGATTCCAACTAAGTGAGCTACCGATGATCAACAAAATAGATGAAAACAAATACGTAACCAACTAGTGCTTAGTAAGCACGTATAAGAGAAACTTAAACTTACCATTCTTTAATATTTAGTCATTCACTCATACTTACTAAACCATATAGGTGCTTGGCTTTTCTATTGACCACAATTCACATCATTAGTAATGGCTTAACAACACATCCCCTATATAGCATGGTATTAGAATGACGGAAATGTGCAAGTGTACACAATTGCAGCAAGTAATAAAGTGACAAGTAAATGTCAAGTTATCATACTCATAGGGACTGTGAAAAGAATAATTTATGAATGCAATTTTAAAAACACTTTGGTGAAAAAATTATTTTGATTTGAAGAAGTGATTAAAAACAAGGATTTTAACAAAGTAAAATAAACAAAAATAAAATAAAAGTTCCAATGCACGATTTCAAAAGATGATTTTAATCAAGATGACATAATTGTGCTAGATTAATTGCATTTCTCAACTTAGAATTATTAAACTCATGTTCATCTTCTTAAAAATAAATTCACAACAACTCGGTAATTTGCTAACTTATGAACATACTTACCTACCAAAATTCATTTATCTCTTGACTATATCTCTATGTCAATTCAACCAATTAAACAAATTCTAATAAGCAAATGTGTTAATGCATATATATACTTATGAAATTAAAATAATCTCTTATACATATCTCTATGCCAATTCAAACAATTAATTCAATCTCATAAGCACATAAAACATTACGTAAGGTAACAATGTATTTCTACCTTGAAATAGTTTAATCACAATAATCTTGCAAGTTATGCAAGGCTAATGTATCGCTAGACACCGTTGCTAATTTAACCCTTATCTACCTTAGATGATTAAACACGCACTGATTAAGTATCCTGTCAATTAATTACAATTTCAATTTGTTTAAATAATTAATTCATTAGTTACCTTCCAATTGTTATGCAATAATAACTTAGTCATGGTTTTACTTGATCAAACATCTTACCGAGGCCTATAACAACACAAACACAATTTTAATAAATTAAGTAGACGAAATGCAATCACCTAATACGAATTCAATTTAAGCCATATTAATTAAATTAAACATATCAATATCACAAATATTCATAGACATGTTCATCATAACAACAACAAAATTAAAAGGATAGGGAACAAGAATCAAATCTAGTGTTTTCTCTGTGGCTTGACTAGTTTGCTCCACTCCTCCTTCTCTATTTGTTCTTGTCGAACCGAGACTTCTACGAACACTTGAATGCTTCTCCAAATGGTGGTTGATTGCCTCTTTTTCAAGAGATGAAATCGGCAAGGGAATGGGGAAGAAAATGAAGAACAATGAAGAGAGAAAAGGGAGAGAGAAGTGAAGAGATGAGAAGGGTTGGGATTTGTTTAAAGTGAGCAGCCAAGGGAGGTATTTATAGGTTGAGAAGGCTGCTAAAAATAGCCAAAATCAGCATCCAAATACTCCCCCCATGGCCGGTCACACATGTGGCATGTTTGAAGATTTCAAACATGCTATTTTAAGGTAGGGGCAAATCTAGAAAGGCATAAATAGTGGAGGGGTTTGAATGCAATTTGAACGAGTCTTCAAGAGCCATTTTGCAAGCCAAATAATCAACCAAGCAAGCAGATTGGGTCAGCATGTGGGACAGTTTTGGGCTGCCCAGTGCTCGGTTGGATTGGTTTTCTTGGTTCAGCTCAACTGTGCCCCTTTTCATAATTAATTAACAATAATTTATTTAACCCAAATTAAATTGGATTAAAATTAAAATTAATTATATTATGAATCTGTACACATAATTTGGATCGTCTTAGGCTGAAAAATTAAGTCGCCTTGATGGTTCAAAATTGCTTCTCAGTTTTGCGCTTCTAGTAGTGTCTGCCAAGCCATTTTTCGCTCTTTGCGCAAATATGTCAAAAATAATCAAAATTAATTAAAATTTGATATAAAATTAATTAAAATTCAATGTGTTCATAATTTGAGTGTAATTTTATTATTTTATAATAATTATATATTTTTCAACAAGAATATTATCAAAACTGCATGAATTTGAGTGAAAAAGGGTATGAAAAAGTGTGTATATTTTCGTGTTTCCACACCTCCAAACTTAATTCATTGCTCGTCCCGAGTAATGCACAAAATTGAAAAGAATTTCTTGGAAAACACCTTTGAAAAATTTCTTTAGAACAACATTCTTCCCAAAATTATGAGTTTAGTATACTTATGCTCAAAAACAAGAAATTTGATAATTGTGCTACTTAAGTATACATATCATTCAAATTAATCTCAACAACTATTATGATAGCAAAAATAGACTAAATGCTTTCTAAATAAAAACATGTAAATCCCTACCACTTTGATTTTATGATCTTATTTAAGATTAAGCTGCAATTATTAAGTTTAATTTATGCCTTCATATGTTGAACATAGCAATTTCTCTCCACTAATGTAGGTAGCACAAAAACTTGAATCAATAGGTCTTTAAATAGACTGTAACGTGGCTAGGCTAGGGGTAGGTAAAAGATAGATAATTTAGGCTAAAAACTCTAGACTCAGCTTGAATCAGACCTTCGAAATAATTACCTTCAATACACAAACTTATTTTGCTTTCACATGCTATTTTATACATCTATTTCTTTCAAGTACATATGCTCTTTTTTTCTATTTTTTTAATTTCACGATTATTTTGTTGTATGTATTACATTTTTTTTTGAGAATTTGATACTTCTTTTCAACTCCCCCAAACTTGTTTCAAAGAATATTTTGAATAGTACTGAGTTTAGTATTTGGGACAATTTAAAGATAATTGAGAGAAAAGTGATGGCTAAATATTGCAAAGGTTTAAATAAAATTAGGCCATATAGTCTCAAAGTTAGGTTTCAAAGGATAAAAATTCATCAAGGTAGGCTTGAAAGGATGAAACGGCCCAAACAAAAGTTGCCTAAATCGTTTTCAACATTCCATCCTTCCTAAGATTTCACCTCAAGAAACTACTAAGTCAATTCTGGAGACTTAAACTTTCATGCATGCCCAACTTTCATAAGAAACTAAAAATTTAATGGTATGATTTTCATGCTTTATTAAAAATACATTTATGTCATATTTCAGTTAACATAACAGTAATTGAAATAATCAAACTTTATTCATACTGAAGTTTAGCATACTTAACAAAATTTCAAATTTTTGAACAAAATATAACCTAATCATAATTGATAGAAAATTTTATTCTAAGTGGATATAATTTCAATTTTTTGGTCCCCCTACTTAAGATGAACAATGTCCTCATTTTTAAAAGTGAATAGATACTGTACACCAGGTAGGATTCTAGAAAAGAGGAGGTGAGTCAATTTGACTGCTTAAGTATCTAGCTCTCTAGATCCAATCCTAGACATGTATATATCTATTGCCACACTTTGTACTTTGCAACTTGTTCAATTTTATTTATGATTTCCACCTCTTGTTTTATTATGCGAAAATAAAAATTCCTAATAAAACCTAATCCTATTAAATAACCTAAGAATAGAAATAAAAAAAATCAAGATCCTCCCTTTTTTATTTATTTGTAGATCCCTCCGAATTTGACTCATCTTTTGCTCTATCGTCTTTGTTTCTGCATGAATCACTTCACTCCCTCTTCAATAGTGGACTCCATGGTTCAAATATGAAATTTGGAAACTCAGGCATAAAAATGAACGGCTCATTGAATATTTTCGTAAGAGCACTTCTCATTGAGTCATCCTGTATTTTTGAATATCTTCAATAAGCTTGTTGTTGCCACTGCATATGTTGCATGATCTCCATCAATTTTGACAGCTTATCTCGAAGATCTAGGTGAGGTGATTGAGTCCTGAACATTGAAGTTGTGGTGTCAGGTTTGGTTACTGGTTCCATTAGTTCTGCCTTATTAGGGATTTTAGCTAACTGGCTTGGTTTGATCTCTGTGGGATCTTCTTCTTGTTCTTTAGGATCTTCGCTCTCTTCAACTCGTTGCTGTAGAGTCTCCAGCTATTCGGTAGAGATCCCACTGTGATTGTGCCCTGGCTATAGCCTGTCTTCTTTACGTTTGCAAGAATTTTAGCTTTCAAGCACAAAATTTTTATCGTAAAGGGAAAGCAAGTTGGGCCAGAACGTCTAGCGGCACAATTTTGCATTTCTTTCAGGATGATTTTTCCCACATCAATGGTTTTTCCAGTTAAAATGAGTATAATAAGACCATTCGCTCTAATGGAATTGTAGTCCCATGTGAAATGGGCATAAGCCTAAATCGAATGAAATAGAACCATACTTTTGCTAGTGGTGTCAAATATTCTCTACGATAAGTGTGAATTCCTTGCTTTGACACGGTCTACTTAGAACTTGGAATTGTAAGTTCCTCAAGAATTTCTTGCATATTTTTAGACTCAATATTGCTTATCAAGGAAGAATATTCGTCGTCTTCGAAATCAGGTAATTAAAAGAATTCATTAATAGCATTTGAGTTATTGGTACCTTGATTCCGTGAACAGAAACTTCCGTCAATTCGTTTGAGCGAAAATTTGCATAAAATTCACGAACTAACTCCTCATTTGTACTAGGTCTTTTCTTACAAAATAACTCCCAATTGAGAGCTTCAACAATTTTTTGAATGCGCCCCATGAAATCAATATAGTTGCTTTCTTTTAGCATAAAGCGTTTTTCTAGGTGCATCTGTTGTTTCTTGAAAACGCTTTCGTATCTTGCTTTGGCTTCTTCACAATGGAATTTATTTTGTGATTCGTCAATTTGGGTAGAGGCACGAGTTCTCTTGTGAGGCATGATTAACCTGAACATAAGATGGAAAAAAATATTTTCTCAAAAATTTAATTAGTATAAAATATTAATAATTCAATAAATTGGAAAATTAAATAATTAAATAAAATAAAAAATTTAGGAGAAATATTTGTCTTACCACCTTTTTATAAAAATTAAGAACTCAAAGCAAATAAGTATAAAGCAAAAGGGGTTGGTTTAGGGATGGTTGTAGGGTGTCTTGATGGTGTGGTACGATAGGCAAGGGTGTTGGTGCAAATAGATGCATGGGCAGTAGGCAGCACTGTCAGGTGGATCCTTGTGCAAGTAGCAGGGCATGCGTGTGCCGCACGGATGCGGGGAAGTGGGCCAACAAGGAAGTGCGTCGAGCAAGCCTGACGAGCTGTTGGAGTTGGACACGCGACAGTGTGACGACAAGGAGGAGGCTACTGGCGCGCATGGTATGTGTGGGGGCTACTGGCCAAATGGGGCTACTGCTAGGCACGAGGGTGATATGCAGAGCTAGGCAGTGTTGTGGCTAGAGAGTTTGACACTAGGTGATTTGGTACTTGGTGGGTTTGGGATGCTAGGATTGATGGAGGGATGAGTGAAACGAATGGCAAAGGTGGGTGAAATTTATAGTGAAAGGAGTAGGAGTTTAATTAGAATTCTTAGAACAAATTAATAATTAAGATATTCCAAGCTCTAATTCTACATAGAGTTAACAACAATTAATAATTAATATAATGCATATTAAATTATTATTTGCTATTAATTTATTAAAAATAAATACTTATTAAATAAAATATGATCAAAATTAAACTAATCCAAATTTTGTGCAAAGTTGATAATAATTAATATATATTATAATACATATAATTATATATTAATGATTATCATCTAATTTTTAGTATTTACAAAAAGAGCAACCAAAATTTGAAAATAGTTCAATTAAGTACCTAGACTTAAAGAAAATTTGAAATTGAGTTGCAATTTAAAACTTGGATCAAAATTGGCCCTTTTATTTAAAAACTTAATTCTTTTTTTGTCATTTAGGGAATAATTTCTCGGAATATTATGTTAAAATCAATTCCGAAGAAAGATTGGAGGGGATACAAGCGATCTTGCTTAAGTTCCAATCTCCTAAACAGAATTTATTTAAACATGCTAATCCCAAAAATATACCTTAAATCATTTTATAAAAAAAATAGAAAAATTAAATATCCAATAAAATGAACGTGATTTGATCCCATTCAATTTTATCTCCCCAGTAATGTTTTAAGCGCTAAGCATTGACTCAGAAATTACCTCCCTTACTTTGAAGTTCGACAACTCCATTTGGATAAACTTGGTGAATCGTAAATGGGCTGGACCAACATGATCTTAACTTACCTGGAAAGAACCTTAATTTGGAATTGAATAACAAGATTTGCTGACCTGCTTCAAATTCTCAAACCCGAATGTGTTTGTCATGCCATCTCTTAAGTCTTTCCTTGAGTAATTTGGCATTCTCGTATGAGAACATTCAAAACTCTTCTAACTCATTGAGTTAGAGCATCTGTTTCTCTTTAGCAAGCTTAAGATCCAAGTTGAGTTGTTGGAGAGCCCAATAAGCTTTGTGTTCTAACTCCAAGGGCAGATGACAGGCTTTCCCAAAGACCAACCTATAGGGTGACATCCCTAAAGGTGTCTTGTATGCTATCCTGTAGCCCATAAAGTATCATCCAATCTTTTGGACCAATCTCGTCGGTTCGGGCAAACTACCTTCTCAAGTATGCCTTTGATCTCTTTGTTTTCCAGTTCAGCTTGCCCATTTGTCTGCGGGTGGTAAGCTGTGGCAACCTTGTGCTTCACTCCAAGCTTGTCAGTAACCATTTCAACCACTTCTTCACAATATGGGACCATTATCACTGATGATGGATTTTGGGGTTCCAAACCTTGTGAACATATTCTTCTACATAGACATCATCACAACCTTAGCATAGTTCGTTAGATATGCCTCAGCCTCAACCCACTTAGGCACGTAGTCTACTGCTACCAATATGTACTTGTGACCAAAAGATGGAGGAAAAGGACCGAGAAAGTCAATACTCCAAACATCGAATAATTCTACCTTAATATAGAATCTTATGTACTTCATCTTCTACCCCACATCTCCTAATCATTTGATTTGCACACTTTTTTGAACAAGTATGGATCTTCCCAAAAATAGTACGACACATCATGAAGAAACTTTTTCTTTTGATGATACATCTTATCAATCGGCATCAAACCATAAGCTAAATAGTTAGCAATATCAGCAAACCAAGGGGTATTATGGACATGATTTACCTTCAGTATGTGTTCATCTGGAAATGTCTCTTGAATGGGTATAAGTAGAGAATTCCCTTCTTGCAGCTCCAATCTGGACAAGTGCTCTACTACTTGGTTTTTTACTCCCTTTTAATCTTGAATTTCTAGATCGTACTCTTGAAGTAGAAGTGCCCATCGAGTCAGTCTCGACTTAGCGTCTTTCTTAGAAAGTAAATACTTAATTGCCGAGTGGTTTGTATAGACAGTCACTTTGGTACCTACAAGATAAGATCAAAATTTGTCAAAAGCAAACACAATAACAGGTAACTCTTTCTCTATTATCGTATAATTCAATTGAGCTCCTATCAGAGTCCAACTTGCGTAGTAGATGGGATGAAAAACTTTGTTCCTTCGCTGGCTCATGACAGCTCCTATCGTGAAATCACTTGCGTCATATATCAATTCAAATGGAAAATCTTAGTCTGATGTGACGATTATGGGTGTTGAAACTAACCAATTCTTCAAATATTTGAAAGCTCTTAAGATCTCCTCATGAAATTTGAACATCGTGTCCTTCTCCAATAATTTGCATAAGGATTTAGCAATTTTGGAGAAGCCCTGGATAAATCTTTGGTAGAAACCAACGTGGCCCAAAAAGCTCCTAACACTCTTTACAGATGTTGGAGGTGGGAGTTTCGCAATAACGTCTACCCTTTGCTTTATCTACCTCAATTCTATGTCTCATTATCCAATGCCCTAGACTAATACCTTCTCGTACCATGAAATGACACTTTTCCTAGTTGAGTATGAGGTTTGTTTCTTTGCATCGCCTTAGTATCTTGGCTAGATTAGCTAGATAATCATCATATGTATCTTTGAATACTAAAAAATCATCCATAAAGACTTCCAATTATTTCTCAACCATATCAGTAAAAATAGACATAATACGTCTTTGAAATGTAGTAGGTGCATTACATAAACCAGATGGCATGTGTCTAAATGCGAATGTACCGTACGGGTAGGTGAATGTTGTCTTGTGTTGATCTTCTGATGCTACTGTAATCTGATTATACCCTGGGTATCTATCGAGAAAATAGTAATAATCTCACCCCGCGAGTCTATCCAGCATCTGGTCCAAAAACGACAAAGGAAAGTGATCTTTCCTAGTTGCCTTGTTAAGCTTCCGGTAATCAATTCAAATTCTCCATCCCATAATCGTTCTAGTCGGTATCAACTTGTTATTCTCATTTTCAATGACTATAATACCTCCTTTCTTTGGCATGCACTGGACCGAACTTACCCATGAAATGTCTGAGATGGGGTAAATTATACCCATATCTAACCACTTGATGATTTCTTTCTTTACCACATCCTTCATGATGGGGTTCAGTCTTTGTTGTCCATCAATCATCCCTTTCTCGCCATCTTCTAGGATGATCTTGTGCATGCATACAAACTGACTAATGCCATGAATATCGGCTATGGTCCATCCAATAGCCTTCTTGAATTGTTTCAATACTAAGATCAATTTCTCTTCTTGCTCAACAGTTAATTCCATTGAAACAATCACAGGGAAAGTAGAAGCGTTACCTAAATAAACATATTTTAAATGTGAGGGAAGTACCTTTAGTTCTAATTTAGGTAGTTCCTCGATTGACGCTTTTGGTTGGACATAATCCCTATTCTCTAACTTCAAAGATTCAAAACAGAATTTAGGATTAAATCTCCTTTGATTAGCTTCTAGCAAAGCTAAGTATTCATCCTCCTCTTCATCATTTGGAGGGTCTGACGTCAAAATTTGTTCCAATGGGTCCTCAACATAGTTGAGTTCCTTTTCCATGATTAATTCCTCTAAATTGGATACTACAGAACAATCATCAATAGTGTCAGGAAATTGCATAGACTTAAAAAAAATTAAATGTTACCTTGTCATCCTAAACTCGCATAGTAAGCTTGCCCTTTTGCACATCAATAAAGGTCCTTCCAGTTGCTAGGAAGGGCCTTCTTAGGATGATTGACACTTTTTTGTCTGTTTCAAAGTCTAGAATAATAAAGTCAGTAAGAAAAATAAATTTGTCTACACGTGCCAATACATCCTCGATTTTTCCTTTTGGATGTGCTAAAGATTGATCTACTAATTAAACTGTAACAGTAATAGGTCTAACTTTACCTATCTCAAACTTCTTAAATATTGACATGGGCATTAGGTTGATACTCGCACCGAAATCACATAGTGCTTTACCATAATATGTTGCTCCAATGTTGCAAGGTATGGAAAAACATCCAGGATCCTTCAACTTTGGGGGTAGTTTATCTTGAAGATATGCACTACATTCCTTTGTTAGGGCTACTGTCTCAAATTCTCCAAGTCTTCATTTTTTTTACAAGATATCCTTCATGAATTTGACGTAGTTCGGCATTTGTTCAAGTGCTTCAACCAACGGGATGTTGATATGAAGTTGCTTGATTACATCTAGGAACTTCTTGAATTGAACTTCCTGCTTCTGCTTCTGAAGTCTTTGAGGGTAGGGTGGTGGAGGCTTCTTTTCTGGAACTGGTTGATTTGTCTTTTATGCAATTCTGCATCTAACAAAGTTTTTAGTTTATCATAATTGATTGGTTCAGAAATTACCTTATCAGATTTTGCAAATTTAGGTTTTGGTGAAACTGGAATTTCAACACTTGGTTGAACTTCCTCTAAGTCTTGAGCATCAGCTGGCTCCTTTTCATCTTCGACTGTGTTGGGCTTTAATGTCTTTCTGCTCCTCAGTGTCAACACTTTACAATGCTCTTTTCCTGGATTCCTTAAATTTTCTATATCACTAGGTAAAGCACCTTGTGGTCAGTTTCTGAGTTTAGTTGCAAGCTGGACCACTTGGTTTTCTAGGTTTTTTAATGTAACTGCTTGGCTTTGGATTAAGGCATCATTCTTGGCTATGTATGTCTTCAACAAATTTTCTAAGCCATTGGATGGTTTAGCTTGAGGTTGTTTCTGAACATGTTGGGTAAAAATAGGTGGCTGGGTTGGTCTAGGTTAGGCGTATGTGTTACTAGGTCCAGCCCCTTGGTTAATCTAGAAGAAATTAAGGTGGTTTTGCCACAATGGGTGATAGGAATTGGATTTTAATCTTTGCCTTACTCAGTTTTGGTTCTGGTTACCCATGTAATACACGGATTTTGGGTTCGATGGACATTCTTCAAACATATGTCCTTTCTCGCAATAGATACAAGCTACATTTTCAAATTAATTTGATGGTTGTGCTGCAAAATTATTAAACACATTAGTTGTAAAATTTTTAAGCATTGTGGATATTGAGGATACCTGAGATGCGAGTGAAGTAAGAGTGTCTACTTCATGTATTCCAGTGACTCATCTTCTTGGCGTTTCTTGATTGATTGGCTGTTGATAATTGTTACTGGCAATCCTATCGATGATTTCATAAGCCTCATTGGAAGACTTAGAAATGAGAGCACCATTAGCAGAAGCGTCCACTACCATCCTTGTGTGAGAATTTAGACCTTTGTAAAATGTCTCAAGTTGGACGCAATGAGGGATTCCGTGATGAGGGCACTTTCATAATAATTTTTTGTACCTTTCCCATACCTCATACAAGGACTCATCATCCATTTGCTGGAAAGCGATGGTCTCGTTCCTCAACATTCTTGCTAGGCGAGAAATACTTAATGAGGAATATTTCTACTAACTCTTGCCATGTGGAAATTGAATTTGGTGGCAATGAGTAAGATTGCGAACTACAAAAACGAACACTAAAATACTGATACTGCTTTTCATAAAATATCCTGTAATAAACACTTGAACTGTAAACTGATGCATAAAATTTTTAAAACAGATAATACACAAATTGATAATGAGCACTAGAGGTACTTGTGGAAGGGGTACAACAGGCCGCGACGAAGGCCGTGGAGGTGCTCGAGCTGGGTATTCATCATTGAGCCATATGCCTAATGTTGAAGCTAGGGAGGCACTGACTCTACCTGAGACTAAGATTGGGTCTCATGATTGTGTGGCTGGGGATGCCGCACTGTCCCAAGCTATGTTGAGAATTCTGGAGAGGGTCGCTGGGCCCAATACTGGTACTGTGGGCCGAGGGTCGATTACGAAATGACTCCAGCCTAATGGGGTTGAGATTTTTAGGGGTATTGCTGGAGTTTCCCTTAATGTCACTGAATATTGGATTGAGGCCACAGAGAGGATCATGGGCAACCTCGATTGCACCCCCGAGTAGAAACTAAGAGGTGCAGTGTCACTGTTGCGAGATGAAGCCTATCAGTGGTGGCTTACAATTAAAGAAGGAACTCAGCTCGACTGGTTGACTTGGGAATTTTTCAATACTGCGTTCCAAGGAAAATATGTGGATGCTAGTTACGTAGATTCCCAAAGGAGGGAGTTTCTGAATTTAACTCAGAGGGATAAATTAGTGGCTGAATGTGAGGCTAAATTTTTACGATTAAGCCGCTATGCGCGAGGCATGGTGGCAACTAAGTATGAGCAGTGTGTCTGGTTCAAGGATGGCCTTAGGGATAGTCTAAAGGTTTTGATAGCTCCACAAAAGGAGTGAGTGTAACATCTCGAAATAGGGCCTAGTCAGAATAGTGGTTTCGGAACCACAAATCTGACATCAAAATATTTATTTTATGATTATTATGAGGCCTAGAATATGAGATTATACATGTGTTAAAGTTTCATGAAGAAATTCCTTGAGTAAGGTGTCCAATTGGAAATTAGAGACTAAATTGAATAAATTGCAAAACTTGGATTCTGGAAGTAATTTAAATGAAATTGATTTAGGTTATAAACTAGAAGGTCTTAAAGAGAAATTTGCCCAATTTCTAAGTTTTTGGACAAAAATGGGCTTGCATGGATGAAATTTCAAAGAAAAGGCATAAGGGCATTTTGGTCATTTGGCTTTTTAATGAAATAAAATGGGAAAAATCAAGCCAAAATCAGCCATCTTCTTCCCCATAGCTGCCAAAATTCTATTGTCACCATAGTTAGGGTTTTCAAACATTTCAAGCTCAATAGTAAGTGCTCCTAAGCCCCATTTTTAATGTTCTTTATAATTTTGAAATCCCGGTAGCTTGATCTTTCCATTTCTACCCATATTTCATGCTAGGGTTCATGTTTAAAAATTTACCCATGCATGATTTGCTTGTATTTTGGTGGATTATGGAGGGATATGAAAGTTGAAGGTGTGTTAAACATCTTTTCTTAGGTGATTTTCATGAAAAACCCCTAAAGGGACCTTTTTGCAAAAGTTGTTAAATATGTGGTAGAAATGTGAAAATAATAGGAAAATGTGGGCTGCCATATGAGGAAAAAGTGTTCGGATAGGCTTGGGCAAGATAGAAATTGCATGTGTTTCATTATACGAGCCTAGGGACTAAATAGTAAAAATGTCAAAGGTTAGGGACAAAACGGTCATTTGGACGGGGTAGAAATTAAACTTGAAAAGTGTAATGTAGTGAATTAATGATATAATTCTGTTGTTATAGACCCCGAGGAACAAATTCCAGAGGTCGATCGAGGTAAACGCAAGGTTTCGAAATAACCGAAACACAACTTCGAAACGAATACCAAGTAAGTTCGGATAACTCGAAGTAAACCTATAACATGCATAATTATATGTTTTGTGGATGCATGAAAATGCATAAATTGCATATTTAATAATGAATTGTTATATAATGTCTCGGTTGAGGTTGGAAAGGGAATTCGATGGATAAACCATAATTTACATGAGACTTGAGATCCTGCATGTGTTGTAGAAAAGGATTTAGCCTTGATTGGTAATCCGAAGATCTCAAGTATAAAAAGGATCTAGCCTGGACTAGTGTTCCTTGAGTGATCGAGCCTCTCGAAGAATATGTGTGCATTGTGGATTTAGCCCGGACGGTTAATCCGATTAGGGTCTAAATTTAGCCTGGACTGGTAATTCAGATCCGAGCTCATTAAGGGTGTTTGTTGTTATAAGGGATTTAGCCTAGACTGGTAATCCCGACATCACCTTATGAGTTTATATTATGGGGGATTTAGCCTGGACTAGTGATCCCGCCGTAAGATGTGAGGTTCGCGGGAGTGCATACTCAAAATGATCATTCGTATGAATTGACGGTGAGTGGATAATCCATCAAGATTTCCTAGAAACTCAACGAGAATATCACAAGGTATATGTACAAATGACATGTAAAATGATGAGCTCATCTAAGATAAAAATTTTTATGGTATTTGTTATGTGACTAACTTATTGATTGAGTGCATGTGATAGGGAAACCATTTTCATGTTAATTGGTTTCATTATCTGTTATGGATTTATGCTAAACAATCGGTAAGTTTATTTTCCAGTTATTCGGGCTTACTAAGCATGTAAATGCTTACCCATCTCTTTTCCCTACTTTTCAGATCTCAAGGACTCATAAGGATTGGAAGACAATTGAAGAGTCAACACACTATCAACTAGAGAAGCTTTGGTATAAAGACATTTCCATTTTTTCCAATGGCATGTATAGGATTTTTGAGTATTTTGTTATATATATGTCATTTGATTTGCCTAGTGAAGGCATGTAAAATTATGTTTATCTTTTTGTATATGGCCATGGGAATTGGCTCATTTTGAAGTAGGCTATGCCCTACAATCTATGCATGTTTATATTCATATGCGATGGCTTAGTTATAATTGGCAATGAGTTATAATAACGAGCCAACCTTAATATGTCAAGAAGACATATAGATCATTAAGTGCAAGATAAGAATTAACTTAGCATGTATGAAACCAATGACATGAGGTTCACATGCAATGAGGTAAATCAAAGTTTCATATTAACAATGGATAATTTGACCCAAATATGCATTATAGTAATATATAAGTGTAATTGGCTTGTAGAGGGTGACTTAAGGCTTGGAAAATAGCCTAACAAGGTCCACATGGGTAGACACACAGACGTGTTTCTAGGCCATGTGTGACACACGGGCTACTCCCATGGGTGTGTGCTATGGCCGTGTGTCCCCTGCACCTGAAATTTTAAGTCAGCATAGAGCACAGACTAAGCACATGGGTGTGTGCCTTGGCCGTGTTTATTTAACAGAATGGTGAGGTTAAAGTCAGTGTAGCACACGGGATAAGCCCACGGGCTAAGCCCCACGGGCATGTTACACTTCAACTAAGGGGAAAATTTTCTAAAGTTCCCCAAGTCTATCGAATAATTTTGGTTTTGTTCCGTACTACCCCTAGGAGTGTTTTTAGGCCTCGGAAGCCTTTATAAGAGACAAAGTACATACGTTTGAAAGGAGTTAAATCACGAGCAAAATTCAATAACCTGATTGAGTAAGTTTGTAAAGGTGAATTACTGGTAATGCCTTGAACCCTATCCCGGCATTGGATTCGGGTGAGGGGCATTACAGTGAGATTTTGATGCATTAGTGGATATGGCAAAGATCACCGAGGATGTGAAGTGCGCTGAGCGCCAAAACTGTGAAAAGGAAAGAGGTAGGAACAAGAGGGATTCAGAGCCCTCAAGTTCTTTTCTATGGCCTAAGAAAAAGGCCAGAGTTGATAGGCCGGTCAGAGTTGCGGCCCCTATTGCTGCTACTGGACCGTAGCCCTGTGTGGATTGTGGGAGACGCTATCAAGGCCAGTGCTAGAAAAGGATTGGGGCATGTTTGAGGTACGGATCATTAGAGCACCGTATCGGAGATTGTCCACGGAGGCCTGAGTAGATGAAAGCTATAGGTTTGGGTAATTTTTAGCCGTCGAAGGGTGTTCAACAACCACCAAGAGGCTGTGGTCAGGCCAAAGGTGAAAATGGCAGACAGAGGTGCTGGTCAAATAAAGGTGAGGCAGCCAACTCTAGTTTATGTTGCACGTTGCCAAGAGGACAGAGATGCCCCAAATGTTATCACAGGTACATTCTTTATCCATAATGTACCTTATACTGCATTGATAGATATAGGATCTACGAATTCCTATATAGTATGTACTGTGTCAGAAACTTTGGGTGTAATGGTTGAAAGCACAATGAGTGAGGTTATTGTGTTGAGTCCATTAGGGCAGTCAGTGAAGGTAAATAAATTGTTCTGAGATGTACCTTTGGAGGTTCAAGAAACCATCTTTTTGGCGAATTTGGTGGAACTCCCTTTTGGAGAATTCGACTTAATATTAGGTATGGACTGGCTGGTTAAGCATCAAGTGAACTTGGATTGTGCTACCAAACAGATGGTATTGCAAACTGCGAAGGGTAACGAGGTAGTTGTAATTGAGGAGCATCGAAATTATTTTTCAAATGTGATTTCTGCATTAAGATCCGAGAAATTGGTTCGTAAGGGTTGTGAGGCATATCTAGCCTACATCAGTGTTTCAGATTCTAAGGTTTCTTCCGTGAAGGATATCAGAACAGTTAAGGACTTTCTGGATGTTTTTCCCGTGAGCTACCTGGGTTACCTCCAAACCGTGAAGTTGAGTTTGGGATTGAGCTCCTGCCTAGTACAGCTCCGGTGTCCATCGCCCTTCATAGAATGGCACCGGAGGAACTTGTGAAGCTTAAAGCTCAGATTCAAGAGGGGTTCACTTGCCCTAGTGTGTCTCCATGGGGAGCACCGGTTCTATTTTTGAAAAAGAAGGATGGATCCATGCGCATGTGCATCGATTACCGGCAACTGAATAAATTGATCGTTAAGAATAAGTACCCCTTACCTAGAATTGATAATCTATTTGACCAATTTCGAGAAGCTTCAATTTTCTCTAAGATTGACCGTTGATCTAGGTACCATCAACTGAGGGTCAAAGAGACGGATGTTTACAAGATAGTGTTTAGGACTTGTTATGGTCATTACGAGTTCCTAGTGATGCCATTTGGGTTGATGAATGCACCAACAACTTTTATAGATTTGATGAACCGAGTGTTCCAGCCCTATCTAGACCGGTTCATAGTGGTTTTCATTGATGACATGTATTCAAGGACTGAAGATGAACATGATGCACATCTCCGAGTTGTTTTACAAATTCTGAGGGAGAAACAACTGTTCGCCAAGTTCAGTAAGTGTGAGTTTTGGTTACGAGAGGTAACATTTTGGGGTCATGTGGTATCTGCTGAAGGGGTTAGGGTTGATCCTTGGAAAATTGAAGCTGTTTTGGACTGGAAGCCGCCTAAGATGGTATTTGAGATTCATAGTTTTCTGGGACTAGCAGGGTATTATAGACGTTTTGTTGAGGGGTTTTCGTTGATTGCGGCACCTTTGACTAAGTTGTTGTGTAAGGGTGTGCCGTTTAACTGGATTGATGCACAGTAAGAAAGTTTTGAGAAGCTTAAAAAAGTTCTAACTGAGACCCCTATCTTAATACAACCAGAGTCTGGGAAAGAATTCACTGTCTACAACGATGCATTACATGTCAGTTTGGGATATGTGTTGATGCAAGAGGGTAAGGTGGTTGTATATGTGTCTCGTCAGCTTAAGACTCATGAGGCGAATTATTCGACGCATGAGTTGGAGTTGGCCACAGTGGTATTTGCACTAAAAAATTGGATGTACTACCTATATGGTGAGAAGTGTATTATTTACACCGCTCACAAGAGCCTCAAGTACCTCCTCACTGAGAAGGAGCTAAATCTTAGGTAGCGAAGATGGATTAAGCTGCTTAAAGACAATGATTGTACGATTGAATACCATCTTGGGAAGGCTAATGTGGTGGCTGACGCACTGAGCCGTAGGGCTATGACTGATCTGAGGGCGATGTTTGCTCACCTCAGCTTATTTGATGATGGTAGCTTGTTGGCTAAGCTCCAAGTTAAACCGATGTGGATTGAGTAGATTAAGGGTAAACAATTTGAGGATTAGTCATTAGGTCCTCTATTCTGACATATTGAGAGTGGAGAAACATCATATTGGGGATTGAATAGCGAAGGGGTACTCTGTTTCCGTGGGAGAGTCTGTGTACAGAAGGATTCTGATCTGAGGCAATCTATATTGGGAGAGGTGCATAGTAGCCCTATGCATCCCGGTGAAAATAAGATGTACCGAGACCTTTGTGAGATATATTGGTGGCCGACTTTGTGAGTAAATGCCAAACTTGCCAGCAGGTTAAAGCTGAACATCAGTGACCTTCAGGGTTGCTTTCGCCAGTTAAGATTCCACTTTGGAAGTGGGAGAGAGTAACTATGGACTTCGTTAGTGGGTTGCCCCTAACGCCTACTAAGAAGGATTCAATATGGATCATCATGGATCGATTGACCAAATCTACCCATTTCATACCAATCCGTACTGATTACTCATTGCAAAAGCTAGCTAAACTGTATGTGGCTGAGATAGTAAGACTACATGGGGTACTGGTTTCCATAATATCTGATAGAGATCCTCGCTTCACGTCTCCATTCTGGAAGAAGTTACATAAGGCATTGGGTACAAGGTTGGACTTCAGTACTGCGTTCTATCCTCAGATAGATGGTCAGTCAGAGAGGGTGATTCAGATACTGGAGGACATGTTAAGGAGTTGTGTGATAGATTTCAGAGGTACTTGGGAGGACTACTTGTTGTTAGCAGAGTTTGCGTATAACAATAGCTACCAGTCTAGCATACAGATGGCACCTTTGAGGCATTATATAGTCGTAGGTGTCGTACTCCTTCGTGTTGGACTGAGTTGAGCGAGTAGCGTGTTCTAGTCCCTGAGTTAGTTTTTGATACCAAGGATAAAATTAGATTAATTCGGGATTGGCTGAAGGCGACATTAGATAGACAAAAGTCATATACGGATCTGAAACGTAAGGAGATTGAGTATTCTGTAGGGGATTTCATTTGTTCTCAAGGTCTCGTCATGGAAAAAGGTACTGAGGTTTGGGCAGAAGGGCAAGTTGAGCCCTAGGTTCATTGGGTCCTATCGCATACTGAAACGTGTGGGACAAGTTGCCTACCAGCTAGAGTTACCTCCAGAGCTGGACCAAATTCATGATGTGTTCCATGTCTCTATGTTGAGGCGCTACTGCTCTGGTCCCACACATATTATCTCGACGGAGGAGATTGAGGTTAAACCAGATCTAACTTTTGAGGAGGAGCCAGTTCAGATTTTAGAGCATGATGTAAAAGTGTTAAGGAAGAAGTCTATCCCACTGGTTAAGGTACTTTGGCGTAATCACAGTTCAGAAGAGGCCACGTGGGAACCCAAGGAGGCGATACGAAAATAATACCCTCGTCTCTTCTGATCAAGTAAATTTGGATGTTGAAATTGTCTTTTAGGGGGGTAAAGTTGTAATGCCCTAGAATCTAAATAATTATTTTTTTATGTTGTGTAGCACAAATGCATGCTTACTTCAATGGTTAAGTGTCTTGGAGAGTACCTGAGAAGTCTTGGGTTCAAGCCTGAGCATGCGCAAAAAGTTATATTTTTTTAAGGAATAACCCTTGCCTTTAGTTAGTAGGCTTTTAAATAAATTTGAGCATTTTATGACAGAAAGGACTTGCTGGTCCAAGGGTCAGGTGGCGTGCTACTGCTACTGAGGGGCTTGAGTTCGAGTCCTTCTTGGCACAAGGGAGTGTTTTATTTTGCTGCTAATGCTATGTAGGTGTTGTGGTTTGACCGACACACTGAGGTGTTAGAGTGGAATTCGAACTGAGTAGTTGAGGGAGGTGTGATCGATTGAGGGATTTGAGGAGGGAATTTAGAATTAAATCGTGGAGAGTGAGGGGGGAGGAAGTGTTGTGCCGAAATTGTACTGTGGGCACTCAAGAATTCGATTTTGGGGTTATGCTTCTCATTTTTCAATTTTTGATTGCTCTTTTTTTCTTGAAGGCCAAATGTGGTAGGAGTTCTATACGGGTATTTTTCTGTCTCATCTATTTCGTCTCTGGCAACCATTTCTTTGGCTGAACACTCTCTTTTTCTCCTCAACACAATCTAGTTTTGGTCTAGACCGAGCTTGTTCGTCCCTAGTGTCTTATTGTTAACCTATTGCCTCTCCTCCTTTTCTTTCCCCAATCAATTCTTCTTTTAGCCTAATACACCTTCTTCCCCTCCTTCGATTCTTTTGTGTTAACAGATTTCCTTACCTTTCACCGTGCTATTGTGACCGAATACTCCTTCACCTCCCTCTCAATTCTGTTCTCTCTTCACCTTGCACCTTGGCCGATTACTTAGTCTCTCTCAATCAATTTTCTCTTTGGCCGAATTCTTCATATCCCTCTATCGTTGTCTCGAATAGGTAAGTGTTCTTTGATCAATCTACACAGTTCTTTTCTTTTTCTCTCTCTGTTGTAATTGTTCTTCACCTAACAACTCTTGTTTCTGCTGATTACTGTAAGGGTTGCGATTGTTACATCTTGTGTCTTAGTTCAAGTGGGTGCTTCTGGGGAGTAGGCCGAATACTACTGTCTTCTATTCTTAGTCTATGATTTTGGTAAATTTCTATACACTTGATTCAATTATTTGCATGTATGGTATTAGTTAACAAGTTGCGAGTGGGATGCAGGTAGTCTTTAAAGATTCTAAGTGATCTCTTGTAACGATTTTAGTGTGATCAATCAAGGTGAGTGATAGGTAATCTCTCAAACAAGTATTTTGGTTAGGGTTCTTTTCAATTGATTGGTAAGCGACTAACCGAAGTTTTTGATTGTGATAGTTTGGAGTTCTCGTGGGTTAGTCACGCACTTTCGCAAATAGGTGTGTAAACACTGCCCAAATCGTAAATCGGTAAAAGCCGAAAAATGTGACCATCGACGCTACACGGGCGTGCGCTTGCTCGTGTGGTAATCCGAACGTATAAACTTGGGCATTTGAGGGTAGAGGCCACCATGAGCGATTTCATGGACTTAGGTCGTTTTGGGCCATGTTGGGCCGAAATAGGACGTGTGGGCCCTACGAACCTGTGGGCCCTACACGGGTAAACCACACAGATGTATGGAGAATATTGGGCCAGGCCGTGTAGTTCACATGGCCAAGGCCATTTTTGGGTTATCTAGGCCACACGGGCGTGTGGGCTCACATGGACCCGCATTATAGGCATTGGGCCCAATTGCACTTGCTTGATCATTAAGGTTGCACCTGCTGGTTGCAGACGCATCAGGACCTACTATTGGGTCAGTAAGTATACTTAGACCCCAAATTGACAAATGACTGTTATGCCCCTATGACATAAAATGACTATTATGCCCTTATGGGATGTATGACTGTAATCGAGCATGCCATTTTATATACTGCATACATGTATGATATTATGACATGTCGCATGATATGTTGCATAGGGATGGGTTTATTATAATTGGAGGAAGTGTACTATACTGGCAGCTCTTCTGTAAATACTGTTTAGTGCCACAACCGGTGCTATTTTGGAGTGTAGGGATGGGTGGGTTGATTTTATCTGCATATGAAGTGTAGGGCTAGACGGAGTGGAGTGTAGAGGCTAGTTGGGTAGGATTTTTTATTGTATATCTATATTGTTACTGTCACTGAAATGGCTAAGGCCCACACTGATATTGATACTATAATGGGCTAAGGCCCTAACTGAAACTGAACTGTTACTGAAATGGGATTAGGGGACTGTATGTGCTCATGGCATGAGTGACTAATTTTTTGTTAAGGGATTACACACTGAGTTTTCATAAACTCACCCTTCTGTTTATCTATATAGGTAATCTCCAGGCTTAGGACGGTTGATGCTGTGAGGGACTCAAAGGTGGTCACACAACCGCACATGCTTCCATAATTGCCTTTAAATTTACAAGTAATTTAATTTGGGTATTTATTTATGTAATAAGGCCTCTTTAAATTCTTTACTTTTAATTTGGGATTTTATTTATTTTGATTCATATTTGTTAGTAGTTGGACGCGGGTTTTCAAAAAGATAAATGTTTTTCAAAACACCACGTTTAGGCAACACATTTTAAGAGCTTCCGCAATAAATAATGTTTTAAAAATTAATAACAATTTAATACGATTAACCTTTTGCTAAACAACTTGAGTTTTAACAATGAACGAGACATCCTATATCTTCATTAAGATCACAAAGCAAATTAATATAGTACAGGTTTCTCAAGGAAATTGTATTTTGTAAAAAATACTTCAACGTAACATCGCCAGATTCGGCCATAACGTCTAGGCCGGGTTTGGGGTGTTACATATGTCCATTCATTAATTCAATGGTCTACTTGCATCATAAGGACCCCACAATTAACGAAACATAGGACCCCACAATTAACGAAACATAGCAATTAAGCACTTTATCAAATAGAACGCGATTAAGTCCTTTTGCTAAGTAAGTACAGAAATGGTAAAATTTTCATACGAAATTTTCACAGACATCAATTGACATATTATAGGCACGAAAAATAATATTAAAATATTTTTTTGACTTGGATCTGTGGTTTTGAAACCACTATTCTGACTAGGGTCTTAACCGGCCATTTATGAGTTCACACAAGACATTAAGATGCGAACCCGGCTTGTTCCATAACCTCCACCCCACTGCTCCCCAAACGATCCCTATAGTTCCTCAAGGTATTCATTCTCTATGATTAAATAAACCAACTACTGATAAGAGACGAAAACACAGAGCTAAGGAATTCAGAGTTACTATTAATGATAACCCTGATAGAGCCGAGTTTTGGCTTGAGAACACTATTTAGGTATTCGATAAATTATCTTGCACACGTGAAGAATGTTTAAAGTGTGTTGTATCGTTGCTCAGAGACACTGCGTATCAGTGGTGGAATACCTTGATATCCGTAGTTCCGCAAGACAGAGTTACTTGGGATTTCTTTCAAGTTAAATTTAGAAAGAAATACATCAGTCAAAGATTCATCGATCAGAAAAGAAAAGAATTCCTTAAATTGAAGTAGGGTTGTATGCCAGTCACAGAATATGAAAGAGAGTTTGTACGACTTAGTAAATATGATCGTGAATGCGTCTCTTCTAAAGCTATAATGCGTAAAAGATTTGAGGATGGATTGAATGAAGAAATCAAAGTGTTGGTTGGAATTCTTGAGCTGAAAGAGTTTGTTGTTTTGTTTGATCGAGCTTGTAAAGCCGAAGAGCTTTGTAAAGAGAAAAGAAAATTCGATTCTGTGGCTAGAGATTCTAGAAAGAGATTTGCGGGCAAATCACATCAGTCAGCATCATAGAAAATTAGAGACTATCATCTTCGTTCTACAACTTCTGCAGGGATTTTGATTAGAGATAGAGATGTGAGACAATTCAGTTCTAAGCCTCAGGAGACATCTGTTGTGTAACACCCCAAAAATCTCGAAATCCAAAAATCTTGAAATCCTAAATTTTTTTTATTTTCGATTTTGATGAAAATTGTGTTTAATATTCTTATCCAAGCGATAATTTTTGTTGGTCTTAACTAAGGTTAAGTTTGAATTAAGTGGTAAAAGAAATTATAATTTAATTATTAAAAGAATCAGGGCTGACAAGTAGGTGGGATTTTGAATAAATGAATAAACAAATGGACACAAAAAGAGCCTGTGGTGGAGTGGCTAAGTGACGCCACATATGGTGTAGTGAGGTGGCTTTAGTAGTTAGCAAGGGGGTCCAAGGTTCAAATCCTAGCTTAGTATTTTTAGAGTTTAATTTTGGCCTTCTAGAAGGATGGAAGTGGCGTGAAGATGGACTCCGAGGGGAGTGCTCAGAAGAGAAAATTAAGGAAAGGATCAAGGGGTTATCAGGGAGAAAAACGAGGAGATGAGAAGTGAGGAGTAAGTGGAGCCGAATTGGGAACTTGGGCTTGAAGAATTCGGCTATAGGGCTATAAATAGGTGCTGAATGGGAGGGTTGAAAAGCTAATGACGAATTTGCCTTCACTTTGTGCCAGAAACCTTTTTCTCTAAAAAGCCGAAAACCTTTTTTTTTCTTTTCTTTCTTTGTGCCGAATTCTTATCCCTCCTCTACACAATATTTTCTTTGCTTTAGACGATTCTTCTTCCTCTCTTCTTTGGTTCTAAGTAATCAATTGTTTCCATTCAAATCTCTAAGAGTGGAATACCATTGGTGCTGCCACTACTCTTTCCAGCAAGTCGATTGTAGTGTAAGTGTTCGCTCCCCTAATCGATTTTTGATAAGTATCGAGTATTTAGTTCCTCACTTCCTTCTAATCAACTTTGGTAGGGAATTAGTGTCAGATCTAGGTTTTGGATTCCTTTCAATTTGCTCTTTAGATTTGAGAAATACGCGTGTTTAGTGATCAAAGTAAAAGCTAGCAAAGGCTTGGCGTTCAGGTAAGGTTAAGGTGAGATTCTAGCTTTTGGTAAAGTAATCGATAAGTACGTGTGATTAATATTTGAGTGATATCGATTGTAGGTTTGGGCTAAGGAGATCGCATCACACTTACTTACCAGGTGTGTACATACACTGCACACACACAATGAATCGACCCAAGCCGAAAAGCATAAATACCGAAAAGCCAAAAGTTTGGCTACGGTAGTCTTGCAAGTGTGTGAACACTCGTAAGGGAGAAACTGATAGGTTTCCTAAGGCCCACGGGCGATCCCGTGGACTTGGGTTGTGATTTGGCCATATGGACCGAAATGGGCTAAATGGGCCCGATGGGCTATTGGGCCCATAATCGGCAAAAACTAAATTTTGATGCTTTGTATAGGAATTTGTATGTGAGCATGAATATGAATGTGACTCAGCCATACAAATGTGGTTTGGGCCTAATGGGCCATATACAGGTGATTTGGGCCTAATGGGCCATATGAATATGATTGGGCCTAATGGGCCAGATACAGGTATGTGAAATTGTTTGGGCTTTGTAAGGGGTTTTGGACCTAGTATATGATATCCACATAAGACTTAATTAATATATTGCTATCGCGGACAAGTCAAAGGGTTAAGGTGTGCCAACGGGTATATGCATGTCTAGGATTGGACTAGGGAGAGCTTGGTACTTAAGCGGTCTTAATGACCCACCTTCTCTTCTCTGAAATCCTACCTGGTGCATAGTATTCATTCATATTAACTCACAGGACTTGTTAATGGGCCAAGGTAAGTGAAAACCATAATTAAGGGAAAATTATCGAAATGCCCCTAAGGGCAAAAATGACCAACATACCCCTAGGTGTTGAATGTAAGTTTTGTGGATGTGACATGCATACATATGATATTCTGGTTAGGTTGCATATGGGTTGGGAATTATGGAACGGAGGAAGTATATGAGGATTGCATGGTTGCTTGACAATTGTGGATCCACCGACGGCTTTTAAAGCCCAATATGTAAATGAAAGTTGTTCCGCAACTGGGCTACCATTGTGTGTGGGTTGGGTGGGTCGATATTTATATCCCCACATGGTGTGACGGAGGACGGAGCCAGTGTGTAGCGGATAGATAATTTTGATGGGATTGCATTACATGAATGATGAATGATGAATGATGTTTTTTTTGAATGCTTGTTTTCTTTGAGGGTTGTACACACTGAGTTTGCGAAAACTCACCCCCTCTTTTATTTTATTTTCAGGTGATGCTCAGTAGAAGGTTCGATGTTTGGAAGGACTCTAGGTGGCCAGCTAGGAAGATGATTTGGACTTGGGTTTTTTTCTTTAAGCATTTAAGTTTTTACTTCTTTTTAAGTATGCTCTAGACCAGATTGTAATAAGGTTTTCTTTGTGTTATTAATACTTGAATTATTATTATTTTCAATGTAATTGCGAGAAATTGAACATGGATTTCTTAAATTATAGTATGTTTTCTACGTTTTCGCAACTAAGTTTTTTTCAAATGTTTTAAACAAGGCTTTCGTAACTAAAGGGTTTTTTTAGTTAACTAGGGTTTCTTTTATTTTAAGAAGGGTTTTCAAAAATACGGTTTTCGCTAAAACACTTCAATGTAACACACCAGATTCGGCCATAGCGTCTAGGTCGAGTTTGGGGTGTTATATTTAGTGGTATCAAAGCCCAGGTTATAAAACTCGGGCTGTGAAGTGGGCCTTATTATTTGGTTTCTTTTAAGATTTTAAAAATATTTTGGATCACAATGATTTGGAAAAAAGGGAAATCTTGCTGAGCGGCACACTGAGTCTCCGACGTCGAACCGAGTAAGTATTTTTTTAAGTTTGTTTAAATTTTTATACAGTAGATAATTAAAGGGATACTTTAGATGATTTCTAGAATGGAACTAAAGCCCGTAGGATCTAGAAACTGTAGAGGATTTTCAAAAACAATCTTCTCTTTAAATATTCTTATAAAACATCAGTGTAAAACTTCATAAAATTTTAATCCAGATAATATGCGAATCGACGATGAGTGCTAGAAAAGGGGCAAGAGGCTGTGGCCAAGGCTGCGGAAGTGTTAGGGTTGAATCGTCAGCATCGAGCCATATGCCCAATGTTGGAGTAGAAGAAGCTCCGGCCTCACCTGTGGCTGGGAATGGACAGTATGATCGGGTCGTGGGAGAAGAGGCATTGTCCCAGGCAATGCTGAGGATTTTCGAAAGAGTCGCTGGGCCCAATAATGGCAATGAAAATCGGGGGTCCATTCTAGAACAACTTTGATCGAACGGAGCTGAGATCTTTAAGGGCGTGGTTGGCATGGCTCCTAATGTGGCGGAATATTGGTTGGAGGCCACTGAAAGGATAATGGAGAATTTGGACTACTCACCTGAGCAAAAGTTGAAAGGGGCAGTGTCATTGCTTAGGGAGGAAGCCTACCAGTGGTGGCTGATAGTGAAAGATGGCACCCAACCGGAGCGGGTCACTTGGGAGATTTTCAAAGCTATATTCTGATATGAGCACGCCCCGTGAACTTCATCGAACAAGTCTGTCAAGCCGAGCATTGACATGTTGGCAAGCTGATCCCAGGTCGTTTCCAGCTCCACGGGCTCCGTCCAGCTCAAATTCAGCTCATCGAGCTCCTTCCAGCTCAATTCAACTCATTTCAGCTCGTTTGAGCTCAACTGAGCTTACTTTCAGCTCGTTCTTCATTTCAATAAATTAAACTAAGTTTTAGTTTTATATTAATTAGTTTGCTACAGCTCAATTTCAAAAATCTTACCTCAAATAAGTTCATTAAATGTTTTTTATTTAGTTTGAGCTAGCTAAATTAATAAGCTGTTTAATTTTAATTTAATTTGTCCTAATTAGTTAAATTGTTATTTAAGTTATGTTTTATATTACATATTTTAATTATGTAATAACCGAATTAATGTTTGGAATGTTTGTTCACATTTGTGCCGAATTTAAGGTGTTCATATGGGATTTAATGAATTGTTTTTCATTCATGTAGGTGCATGCACGGTTTGGTTCAAAGGATGGGAGGATACATGCACGACCAGATTCAAGGCTTAGAGGATTCATGCATGTCTTGTTACATGCATGGTGACTGATTATTTAGTTTCTCTAAGCAACTATTCGGCCAAGGAAGAGTTGCATCTTTCAAACTGCTCCATTAATACTCACACCTATTCAGCCAAGCATTGCAAATTGAATGACTCCATTAAGCTCATGGCCGAACCTAGACATGTCCAATCAACTCCTCATGCATTCCAAATACATTCAAATTAAATTCCTTCATTAAGAAGTCTGACTTGTATGCGTTCCAAGGGCTGCACTTAGACATGGAAGACTTATGGTTTTGTTCTAGAACATTCTAGTCTATTCATAGCCGAATTTGCTTAATTCTTAATATAGTCTTTTGGCCATTCGGCTACCTAGGCTTTAGGCCTATAAATACTTGTTATTTTTCCATGTAAAGGGGGACTTTTGGAAACTTTTGTTAATGTTATGCTGCCGAAATTGTGAGGCAAACTTTTCTTATATTTTGTTCAAAGATTCGTTTGGCGTTCCTAGCGTTCTAGTTGTGTGAATCGTGTTCTTTTTCGATTCCGAACTTATCACTACTCGTAGTGTGTCATTCAAACATACCGAGGTTCCTGTCTTGTTAGATAGTGGGTCGAGGTTTTCCTTTACCAAACCCAAATCGAACTAAAAGAGCTTATAAACAACGGGTCGATACCAAATCGGTATTGGTTCTTGTTTGCCTTCTTTGTTCGACCCCATTTCTTTCTTACCCAAAACATACCAAAACCAACCAATTTCTTCATATTCCTTTGTTCCTACCCTTTCATTCCTACCATTCCGTTCCTACCCCTCTTTCTACTTCAGCCATTCCTTCAACTCAACTAAATCTAACGTAACTTCTCGTAGACGATTGGGCACTCAGCATAAGACTCGGCTCTTCCCGAGGCGGTTCGTACCATCTGGTATAAGAGCTACCTAAAACGAGAAGCTTAGACGTTCGAAGCGGAGCATTCCCGAGGTAGGATCTGAAAAAAAAAAGAGTATAGAATTTTTTTCGTATACCGAAGTTTTCCGATTCTGATTAGTTTGTTGCTGTTACTACAAAAACAAAAATCTACGTAGCCGAAGAAAAAAAAATCGCGTACAGAAGTGTTCCTATTGTATTTAGTTTGCTTATATAGTACAAAAAAAAAAGTTTTACAAGTTAAAAAAAATTGAAAAAAATTCGAAAAAAAAAGGAAGTGATTTGTGCAATTCAATTGTCATTTGATCATCAAGCTTTGATCTAATATAGTTTCCGATCCTTCTTCTATTCTACTCTCTCTAATTCGCCACACTTTTAACCCAATTCCCTATTCTTTCAGCCTACCCTAAACCGAATACATCAATCTCTTGTAACCCCCTTTTGAGCCGACCACCTAGACCAAGGACTAGGCCTTAACGAATCTGTTTACGAAATTACGAGAAAAGTAAGAGAGGTAAAAGGCAAGAGAGCGTAAGCACATTTGAGGGGAGGTAAAAGCCTAATCTCGAGTGTAAACACGAGTGTGAGTGCCATCAATCTTTCTTTCCGAGTGAACTCATGAGGATTTTGGTAGTGAGGACTTTGTGTCTACTTTACTTAATAATTTTTTCCTTTTAGCGATAACATCATGTCACGCGAAGAATTTGCCGAGTCAGAATATCAATATTTGGTGCAAGAAATGCGAAGAATGGTGAACACTAAGTTTGACAAATTGCACGAGAAATTAGATCGATTGGAGAAAAGAGACCAACAAGAACGAATGTCATCAAGTCAAAAAGCGGATTCGAGAGCATCACGGAGATCCACATCCAACGACTACTCAAGAAGAGATTACGATTGAGGTTTTTTTACATCTAGGAATTCGAGACGAAGAGAAGCCGATTTTGATTTTGAATCCTTTCGAGAAGACGTGCGTGATGAAAGATACACCTCTTCAAGAACTCCAAAGAAAACGCCTATGGAGAGATCTTCACGAAAAATTGTTCGTGAGTCATATGTGAATGATTTTTTTTCTTTTGAACAAAATAATTATTATCATGATTCTTTTGTAACCTCTTGTAAAAAGAAAACGAGAAAAGAAAAAGATGAAAAGTAAAAGGAGATCAAAAGACAAGAGAGGCAAGAAAAGATTATGAGAGAAAACGAGAGGATTTTGAATGAAATCGAGAGAAGAAATAAAGAAAAGAGAGAAAAACAAAGAAAAGAAAGTGTACAAGAAAACAAAATCGAAAAAGACATTGAAAAAGAAAAAGAGTTTGAACAAAAGAAAAGAGTGGAAAGGGAAATTGAGATAAAAGAAAGAGTGGAAGAAGCAAGTGAACTTGAGGAAAAAGATTCGAGTGAAAACGATGTTAGTGAGCAAGCAAGGATTCTTTCTACTAACACTTCTGCTCGATCTATTTGTGATCTTTCTTATCAGGTTCCTAAAAGTCCGTGCGACCAAATCCAACTCCGATACCTTCAAAATGAGAGGCGTTTTCAGTTGTTTGAGAAAGGTAAGTCCGTGGGCGATCGCCACCCATTGGAAATCGAAGGTAAGGAAGGTAAGGAATCTTTGTTTATCGAATCAAGGCCGCCTGATTTAAAAATTACTCATAAAGGTTTTGATGGCATAACTTCTGAAAAACTTACATCTTTTGATTTGGCTAATTATTGTTCACATATTATTGTTAACGATGTTGATTCAAAAGATGCCATGAAGATTCTGTCTTATGACATGTTTTATAACGGCAAATCTGTTAATTCTGTTGGATTGGTTCATCCTGTGCAAATTGTGAATGTATGTGATAAAATGTTTTCACATTTTGATAATTATGGCTATGTAAATTCTTTGAATTCATCTTTCTGTTTAAATGTGCCTATTCAAATGATTTGTGATGGATTTGAATTTCTGAAAGGTCACATGTACACAGCTTCTTTGTTCAACATATGTGTTCAAAGGTTTTCGCATAGAAAGAATAATCCATTTGATTTTGTCATTCAAGAAAAATCTTTAAATTTTTGTGTGAAGTTTCCATGTTTTGATCTGCCTATCCGGTTGAGTTTTGTGAAGTACGAATGTTTGCATGTTCGTCTGCCTAAACCTTCTTTCATCTACTTTTGTGATTTATTTGAGAAAATGAAATTCTTGTTGTATTTTGGGGTAAGTGATCAAAATCGAGTGTTTAAGCCGGGAGTAAGCCATTTCGAGTTGTTTCCAAGAAAAGGTAAGCATTGTGATCTTGTTGTAAGTAACTTTGTTTTACCTACTCATCTTCTTCGAGTCTTATCTTTATTTTTGGAAATAAAGCATGTGGCTGGATTACAAAATCAAAACCAAGTTTTTGATTCTAAAAATTTTATTTTTAATCCCGAATTGAATCGACGCCCATCTGTGAATAACATTTTATCCTGTCCTTTTAAGTACATTTTTCGTGGTGACCTTAACATTTTCCATTCATGTGGAACTTATATTTTGAAAAGCAAGATTTGTCTTTTTGACTTTTCACCTTTACAGGTTTGTTCGAGTTCAAATTATCGATTGCATTACCTTGCTAAGGAGCGAAGGTTTATTTTGCGCAAACGAGGTAAAATCGAACTAACATCACGTAACTTCCAAGTTAATCAAGGTAAGTCAACAATATCTTTGTTTTGTTTGAAAGATGAAGAAATCGGTGTTGTTGATGATGATTTTGTGGAATGTGGTCATATTGTTCATCCTACTACAGCAAGTCCATTTAATCGAATAAGGCAAGGTGAGCTTGTTCAAATCGAAAAGCCAAGCGAATATGTCCTTTGTTTTGAACCATTTGGAATGTTGTGGTTGAAACGAGGAATTCATTCTTGTTTGTTAAGATGCGCGATTGATCATTCCTTGTTTCCATTTTGTTCAATTGATCATATTGATGGCATATTGAAATTGTGCGACAATGTGAAGTATCCATGTTATGAACAAATAAAATTCTTGCCATATGACCTTTGGGCTAAATTTTACATGTACCATCCGAATTTAAATACTTTCCATTTGTCAATGCCAAAATTGGTAAGTCACTTCGGTAAGATAAGATTCGTCTTTTGCTCAACATTCGGGTTATCTATTGGTTTTTATTGTCTTAACCCTCGACTACTTATTTATGATGGTGATGTGTTAACTTGTCCATTGGTGAATCAATTTCAGGTTTGCTTGATATCCTTTGTCCCATTTGATCGAGGAAAACCATGCACGAGTCAAAGTTCTTGTAACGCCCCCACGCCCAAGACCGTCACCGGAGTCGAGTATGAGGTGTTACTAAACTTAATTTAACATTTTTAGAACTTTGGATTATTTGATTCTACATTCACAGCTTTCTAGCTACTTGCATCACGTCACAAGAAAAATCATATCTCGAGTTACAAAACTAGAAATCAAGATCCATAAATTTTCCCTGAATCTAGACTCATATACCTATCTACTAATTTTTTTCTAGAATTTTTTGTTGGGCCAGTTAGTACAGTTTATTAGTTAAAGTTACCCCTGTTTCAGGACTTGACTGGACTGACCTCTGTTTACTACGAACCACATTTCTCTCTGTAAAAAATTCATATGACTATGAGGTTTATTTCTCATGAAACTAAACTCAATAATAATTCTGAGAATATAAAATAAACCACCTAATTATATCTGTAAAATTTATGGTGAATTTTTAAAGTTGGAACAGGGGATCCAGAAACCACTCTGTCCCTGTTTCACTAAAATTCAAATATCTTCTAACATATAATTCCTTTACTTGTTTAGTTTGTTTTATGTGAGACTAGACATAATAAGCTTAAATTTGATATTTAATCCATTGCCTAATTCGATTCCTATTATTTTTAGTAAATTTTCAAACTCACGTCAGTGTTGCTGCAATGTTCTCTTTATGGCAAATTTCATCCTTTTTATGAGTTTTCATGAACTAGGTATCCTAATAACTTTCCATAACATCAAACATAATCTAAACTAACCATTTCCATAATTTATCATTATCAAGCATTTCCTCAACCATTCCATCACCATCTCATAAGATCATTTACACAAAATAGGTATATTGCTATACATGCCATACTTAAATTTTACAAGCCATTTACCAAAAAGTCTTCCAGATAGTGTGACCGAGCCTTTGACCTATCCCGACTCCTAAGCTGGCTTGTCCAAAACTACAATGAGTAAGAAGGAGGGAGTAAGCAGTAATGCTTAGTAAGTTCATATGCAAATAATAAGTAACATAACAAAGCAATCATACCAACCAACATTAGCATGGTATCACCAAAACATATATCATATTTCTAATCATTTTTCATCATCTTATTACCTTATCGTTGTTGTATCAATACTCAACCCGAGGGTTAAGTACATACCTGTCCAAAGTATCCATTTCACAACACTTACCAATACATCTCTTTTCATCTCGAGCATTCCGCCATTTGCGTAGAACTTTACCTGTTGAACACATCGGAATATAATTCGGATACATGGATAATTTGCACATAAGTGCCACAAATGTAATCAAGCAATCATGTAACCCGCCCCTAAGTGAACTCGGACTCAACTCAACGAGCTCGGATGTTCGCATCCATAATTGAACTCGGACTCAACTCAACGAGTTCGGATGCCTAGTTACATCTCACGAACTCGGACTCAACTCAACGAGTTCGGACCTTTGCATCCATAAGTGAACTCGGACTCAACTCAACGAGTTCGGATGCTCAACCATCCTAATGACATGTCACTTGTATCCTAATCTATTCCTAAGGTTCAAACGGGATTTTCCTCGAACACATATCCTTGCCGTCTTCCGTAGAATGTCGAAACCAACACTCGGTAACAATTATATTTAACAGGTAGCTCACATAATTTGCATTTTATTCGAAAATAACCACAAAGCATATATTTCATGATAAAAATCAGCCTATCATATAATTAACATCAATATCTTAAAAATAACCATTATGCTACATTATTTACACATGAACTTACCTTGGTACCAAAATACAAAGATTTTGCAATTTAGACCACAATCTTTTATTTTCCTCGATTGGGGTCGATTCCACGTCTTTCTTGATCTAAAATAACACATTTAGCTTATTTAATACTCACATTATCAAATTAATCCTTAATTCAAATTTTAGCAAAATTACAATTTTACCCCTAAACTTTTGCATATTTACACTTTTACCCCTAGGCTCGGGATTAAACTTTATTCCTTATGCTTATGTTTTATAACATTCTGATCACTTTTCCCTTCTATGGCAACATCAAATTCTCACTCTAACATGTACTTGTGACTATTAGGTATTTTTACCGATTAAGCCCTTTTACTCGTTTTTGCTCAAAACCGAGTAGTATAAGTTGTCTAACATAATTTAAAACCTCATATTCTATCATAAAATATCAAAATACACAAATTTCACCTATGGGTATTTTTCCAAATATAAACCCTAGGTTAAATTATTGCTAGCATAAGCTTTATCGAGTTACCGGGATCTCAAAAACGTAAAAATCATTAAAAACGGGGCTTAGAATCACTTACTATGAAGCTTGAAAGTTTAAGAAACCCTAGCTATGGAGAGATGGAGCATTCGGCAGCAACTATGACGATGATAACTAATTTTGTGTTATTTTTCCCTTTTAATTTCATTTAATACCCAAATGACCAAAATGCCCCTCCTTACTAAACTTTCAAAAATTCCTTCCATGTCCTAATTTTGCCCATGAACTTAAAATTGGTCAAATTGCTATTTAAGACCTCCTAAATAATATTTCAAAGCAATTTCATACTAAAAACTTCTAGAATGCAAGTTTTGCAACTTATTCGATTTAGTCCCTAACTTTAAATTAAGCATTTTATGCATAGAATTTCTTCACAAAATTTTCACACAATCATGCAATCATATCATAAACCTCAAAATAATTATAAAATAATTATTTCTATCTCGGATTTGTGGTCACGAAACCACTATTCCGATTAGGCCCTAATTCGGGATATTACAACTCTCCCCCCTTTAAGGATTTTCGTCCTCGAAAATCTTACCGGTAAACAGATGTGGGTATTGATTTCTCATATTTTTTTCAGATTCCCATGTAGCTTCTTCTACTCCATGCTTTTGCCACAAAACCTTCACAAGTGCAATATTTTTATTCCTTAGTTGTTTGACCTCTCGAGCTAAAATCTTAATCGGTTCTTCTTCGTAGGTCATATCTCGTTTGTAGTTCAATTTACTCGCTCGGTGAAACCACATGTGAAGGATCCGAACGATACCGGCGTAACATAGATACGTGGAACACATCATAAATCTTCTCTAATTCAGGTGGTAAAGCTAGCTGATATGCTACCGGTCCAACTTTTTCAATTATTTCATACGGCCCGATAAAACGCGGACTTAATTTACCCTTCCGTCCAAATCTAAGAACTTTTTTCCACGGAGACACCTTTAAAAATACTTTATCACCAACTTGAAATTCAATGTCCTTTCGTTTTAAATCTGCATAAGATTTCTATCTATCTCAAGCGACTTTTCAAACAATCTCGAATTACCTTCACTTTTTCTTGATTTTTTTATTAGATCAACTCCATAAATCTGATTTTCCTTGAGTTCACCCAATACAAAGGCGTTCGACATTTACGACCATACAATGATTCATAAGGTGCCATTTTCAAGCTCGTTTGATAACTATTATTGTAAGCAAATTCTACCAACATAAATATTTTTCCCAACTTCCTTGAAATTCCAATACACAACATCCGAGCATATCTTCAAGAATCAATTACTCTCGATTTGTCCATCGGTTTGTGGATGAAAAGTAGTACTGAAATTTAGCTTCAGACCTAACGCGCGTCTTGCAACTTTTGCCAAAATCGCGAGGTAAACCTTGGATCTCTATCTGAAATAATCGACAATGGTATTCCATGTAGTCTAACAATTTCTCTAATATACAGTTCAGCCAACTTGTTAAGAGAATAATCCATAG